>JAWNLI010000059.1:3637500-4957500 GCA_035042405.1 Drosophila demipolita | reverse complement strand
GTATGTATTTATTTTTATTTATTTTTTTCTTTTTTTTTTTGTTGACTCTTCCCCTTCTCCGCGGATGCCTGGCCCGGTCTAAATTAAAGAATATATTTCTTTTTGCTGCTGCCTTTACTGCTTCATCTTCTTGAGTTTTTTATTTTATTCCGTTGTGTTATTTTATTTATTATTATTTTTGTTGCCCGCCCTGCCGCTCAGCCCTCTGCGTCTTGTTTGGCAAGAGTAGCCCCGTCTTTCGTTTAAAGTGCGGTTTCTTGTCTTTCTCCATATATATTCATTATTATTGCTGCGACTGCCGCTGCACATAACTTCAACTTTGTATCTGTATCTTTGTATCAGCCAAGCGCGGCTATCTGTATGTGTGTGTGCGAGTGTGTGTGCGATGTATTTAAGGAAAAAGAATGATGCAAAGACGATAAAATATAATTTCGGCTTTATATTTTATTTTAATGATGAAAAATGTTGAAACTTTATTACGAACTCATAAAAAATTTAAACGTAGGTACACGCAAAGCGGGAGACGCTGAGGGAGATCAACGCATACACACACACACAAACACACCACCATTCTTCTTCTTGTGCTTCTTTGCTTTTTGGGCCCGCCTCATAAATAAGAAGAGAAGAGAAATGCGCTCTGTGTGCGCAATGTTAAATGTTATAAAAATCCAAAACGAAGTATTTATTTTTATTGCACAATGCTTGCAGCATAAACGTTGTATCTGAAAGATATGGCTACAGCTACAGCTGCTGCCTTTGATGAGCGCACACAACCACTCGCAACAATTAAAGGTGTGAAAATTTATGTCATAAGATACAAAATGTATCTAATTGAATTGAATGAAAGCAGCGAGCAGCAGGTCGAGCAAAGCAAAGCAATGCAAAGTAAAACAAAGCAAAACAAAGTAAAAAAAAGCAAAGCAAAGCAATGCAAAAAGAACGATTTGTTCTTAGCACGCAGACTGCCCTGTTGCTGTTCCTCTCCACCCCCCAGCGGCGTACCGACCACCTAACCAACAGCAGCACTCGCTGCTAGTGGAGCGTGAGATTTGCACACCTCCCTTTCCATCATTTGCATCTTATTCACTCTCCCTCTTTCTCTCTCTTTCGCGTTCTCTCGCGCTTTGGGGCCTGCCTGACCGTTTGGCAAGGCGTGCAGGCAACGCATCAAAGTCAAAGTCGACATCATTGAGAGCATTTTTCTTCTTGTTGTCGTTTTTCGCTGATTCATTAACTACCTCTTTGGGCTACATCAGCTATGCATTGAGGTCTATTATTATATATATATATGTATATTAATATAATTATATATAGATATATTTACATATATATTATTATAATTATATATTCTTGTGTAAGAAAAAGAGTTGTTTAGTCTCCGTTAGAGATTTTGTTACGATATTTAAGTTATTTTCAGCTATTTTTACTTGTTCTTAAGGAGATGCTTATTTTCGTTTTAGATTCTGTGTTTCAGTTAATGCCATCGGTTTCAGTTCGACAACCAACATTAATTAACGAATATTTTTTCAGATATTATGGTTCATTGAATTTTAAGCTTTTTTCTTTAAGATATCTCCAGGTTGAGCTCTCTTAACTAGATCATATTTACTCGTTTGCTGAAATATTATAGTATTTTATATTATGGTTAAATATATTTTTTTTATATCTGCACATGCATGTCTTGCCGAATACATAGCTTAAAAGTTGGTTTTTAGATGAAATATATTTAAGGTAATGAAATTTCTCATATTTCTGGTTGTTATTCTTATATTTTTTTGCTTTCTGTATTTTCATAATTTTAAAGGGCATACAAAATGCGCTATTTGATATTGTTGTGTGCGTTATTTTTTTCTTTATGCTGCTTGTTGCCACACGCGTTTTATTCAATGTTGCGGCAGGTTATGGCTCCACACAGCCAACAGCAATAACAACAACAAGAACAACACACACACAAACACGCACACACACACACACAGACACACAATAGCCCAAAGCTTGCGACAACAGACGTTTAAGGATGATGATAAAGATAACAGAAATGAGCACACAACGGTGAATTGTAAACTGTAGTCGAGTATCTTTTACGGTGCTTTTTCGTATCTTTCAGCACTGCATTTCTAATCTGCTCGATTTTCGAAATAGATTTTTTGGTTTTCTGGGTCGCGATAAGCAGGTCTAAGCCATATCTCAATGTCGCTATCAATTATTGGCTAATTTAAAGTTGGTTTTATGTAAAGTTTTCGTGTGTTTTTATTTATAACATTAATTTGTGTGGCTAGATTACGCCAATCGTTTTAATGCAATCTTATCGAACATAATAAATAAATGAAAAATATTATTTCGCAAGCAGCTTTGATCGATTTCTGATGGCTATCACGCTAGAGTGTGTGTGAGTGTATGCGTGTGTGTGTGCTCTGTCAAAAAATAATAACAATTAATCCAGTGTCAGCAATTGTTTTGTAAATAAACAAACGTAATTACAAAAATTGGATTTGAACTGACTCAGCTAACAGTAAATTCAGAAGAGTTCAGCATAAACCAAGAATGTTCGAGTCGGGAGAGGTCGACTGTGATATACCCTGAACCCAAATCGGATAACGAGCGATGTAATCGTTTGTAATCGATAAAATTAAAGAAACTTTATTTATATAAATTATATATATTAATTAAGTATATTTATAGTCTACGCAGACAGACTGCATTGACTAAATCGGCTCGAATGTTGCTGCTGATTAGGAATATGTATACTTAATGATAACATAGATGTTCTTCTTCTTCCTTCAACTTCATCTTACCCTCTTTACCCATTTTTATTTACAGTGTATAAAAATCTTACATCACTCGCTTAACTCCCACTCTGCACCCGACCCCTGGGTGAGCCTTTGTCTGTCTTTCTCTGATTTGCTCGCCTGCATTTTTAATTAATTTATTTTTGTCGATATATGTTTTGCAGGCGCAGTCACAAAGCCAATGCACAAAGACAAAAGACAACTTAAAACTTGCATCTTGAAGATACACACACACACACACACACATATATATTTTTTTTGTTGTTGTTTTTTTTTGTGCTGTTGTCGCTGTCCTCGTTACTTGCCATAGCTCTGCCATTAATTTATTTATTTAATACACTCTCTTTCCCCGCCACTGCACCCCACTGCTCCTCATCGTCCGGGGTTGTTGTGCGTGTGTGTGTGATTAATCGGCTGCTCATTGTAAATATTTGTCTTTAGTTTGTTGCACTGTTGCATCGCGAACCTGCCTTTTAATGTCTTCTCAGATTTACTCCCAGCGCACATCTTTTTGTGCCGCTTTTGTTGCTCTTCTTCTTTTTTCAGACTGCCAGCGATTTAAACGCATTTCAAATGCAAACCGATGCCAATCGAAATCAGGCATTAACTAAAAATCTGCCGTTAAAGATATTATTGATACCCATTGAATCCATAAAAGGCTTAACGAACGATATTCTCGATCAGCATCTATATGTATATATATCTATATCTATATCTATATCTATATCTATATCTATATCTATATCTACATCTTTATCTATATCTATATCTATGTCTATATCTATATCTATATCTATATCTACATCTTCATCTATATCTATATCTATGTCTATATCTATATCTATATCTATATCTATATCTAAATCTATATCTATATCTATATTTACACCTATATCTATATCTATAAATATATCTTTATCTATATCATTATCTATTTTTATATCTATATCCAAGCCATTTTCCAATTTCAGCCTGGACCGTAACTTAAGTTTTCCAAAATAATGGTTTGTCTTCTTCTTCTTTTTTTTGTGGGGCTTTCAATTTTGTAGCGCTGAGTTTTTGTTATATTTGTGAACCGTAATTTATAATAAGCTATTTTCTTTACGCACCTTTTTTGCCTGCTTAACAGACTGGGCCTGTAGCTATGTGTGTGTGTGTGTGGTGTGTGTGTCTGCAACTGAGACTGTGACTGTGGCTACCCCCTGCCCACGCTCACCGAAAAAAGACAGGCGACAACAACAACAACAACAACAACCATCTCAAGGCAAGCCAGAGAATTCTTGGCATGAGGCTGCGTTGGAGGCTGACTTACAACTAATGCAATATAATAAATTTATACAAAGTTACAAATAAATGCCTGTTTGTGTCTCTCTCTCTCTCTCTCTCTCTCTCTCTCTCTCGTGTGTGCGTGTGTGTGTGTGTGGGTCGAAAAATAAATAAATAAATATTTTTAGAAGGATACACATACATTTTTAAGAGCGCAGACAAACTTACAGCAAGATTTGATTGCCGCCCAACCCTTCTGATTTTCAAGTCTCTCCGCCCCCCCCCCCCCCTCTCTCCGTAACCCTTGCTGGTCTCTGTCAGCTGGCTGCCTTTGCGTTATGATGGCTTTGCTTGGGACTCCCCCCGCCCCCCACTAACCAGCCAGAGCTGAAGTCGACTCCGAGTCGAGTCTTGTAACTGTGGGGCGCCCCTTGGTGCTTTTTTATTTTGTATTTTTTGGTTTTGGGTTATTTATCTGCATAAATTATTTATGCCGCATTACAAGCATAAAAATAAATAAAATAAATGAAGCCCGGACCAACTAAATCCGATTAGAATATACAGAAGAGGCAAATACAACAACAACAACAACAACAACTGGCAACAACAAGAGGTAACAGATACAAATGTATTCCTATAGATTAATCAATCTGTTGTATTTGCTTGCCACTTGCCGCTTGCAGCTGCTGCAACTTTACCTACTTACAGATACACACACACACACATATATATATATATATATTTATATATTTATATATATATATATATATATGTATACATTATGTACACCATTTATTTAGCTTAGCCATCAAATTTAAATTGCGCAAATATTCCAAGTTTTTTTTTTCTTCATCTCGTTTTTGTTGTACAAATATAAACACAACCTATTTTTTTATGGGATTTTCCTTTCAAATTAAATGTTTATAGAAATGGAAACTAAATTAATGTATCTGTAGCTGCTTTAGATGTATCTGCTGCTCTGTATCTGTAGCTGTACCTCAGCTAAAAGGCGTAAAATGTTAAATTACTTCAATTTCGTGTTTTTTTGGGCGACTGCTCCTTCCATTCATATATGTTATTTTTTGTATATAAACAAGGGAAAGAGATGCAAAAGTTAGCAAGTCGAATTTGGAAAACCCCTGCTGTAGCCAGAATTTAGAATATCAACTTACTTAACTTAAACTTAACTTACTTAACTTAAAGATTCACGATCTATGTCAAAGTTAATAATCTAAACGCAAAGCGAATCGCATTTTAACAATTTAAAATATTAGCTTAAAGTAGTTTTGTGTTGAAATTTGAACTAAGGAATAAGCAATAAAGAATATTTTATGTTATCATACTTCATAAGATTTGTCAGAAAAATATATGAAAATGATTTATAGTTAATTTACTGATCTATAAAAATTATAACTGGATTTAATCAGTCAAATTTCAGTATAATATCAATTAATCTAATTTATCTTCTTATAGAATATATAATTATATAAAAATATTTTCTCAAATAAGCATAAATATACATTTATATATAAATCATTTGTAGTATTAATTTAGCCAGTTCATTTGTTATATTTGTCACTTTTTTAATCAGTTTCTTAGCACTACCAATTTCAATTGTCAGCTGTTTTCAGAATGGTTTTCTCGCATTTAAATAAATTCTTTATCATTTTTAACTATATTCGAAGTAATTGTTTAACATTATCCAAAACATATGTGCATAACTATTATTTTAAGCGCAGCTGTGCAAATAACAATGTATAAACATTAATATATACATATTTAAATATATATATATATTTATATATACCACTAGCCCTAGAATTATCTCGCTTAAGGAGTAATCGCTTTGCTCGGAAATTAATTATACCCGTGTCGCTGTTAGGGTATGGAATAAAATATGCCTGAATAATATAAAACAGAAGGCGATACATCAAAGCGGATTATACAATTTATATTTGCTCTTATTTTGATCCGCTCCGACGTCGTCGCCGCCGCCGCCACCGCCGCCACCGCCGTGCCGCAGATTCTTGCCTATTTCTTCTGCTTTGGCTGCTCCTTCTGCTGCTGCTGCTGCTGGTTTTTGTGTGTATTGCTTTTGGTTTTTATTTTATTTATTTATTTTTCATTAAGCGGCAATGTGCAGCAAGAGCAACACGCTTGTATACAATAAGCGCACAGTCAGCCAGCAGATGCAAGCAGATACTCAGATACAAAGATACTCAAATACACAGATACATATTAGTTAGACATAAAGGAGAAGAAGCAGCAGCAGACAAGAAACAACAACAACAACAACAACAAAATAACAAAAATAACACACGCTGCGCTTGTAATAAATTGTATTATTTATTATATTTTATTCAATACACACACACACATAGACAGATAGATAGACAGACAGACAGACGAAGGGAGAGGGAGGGAGAAACGGAGACCCGAGTCTCGAGGTCTTCTCTGCCACTTGAGGCCAATTTAGTCAGCAAAGATCAGTTGCAGTCAGCGTCGCCGTCGCTGCCGACGCACAGCGGAAGCGTCGAGCAATGAGAAGCAAACAGAAACAAAAAAAGAAAAGCAAAGCAAAGAAGCAGTGCAGCAGAAGAAGGAGCTGAAGAAGAGGAGGTGGAAGATGAGGCTGTGGATGAGGAGGGGGCAGGCGGCAGAGAGTGACGAGTGTAATGACTTTTGTCGATTGGGTTAAGTGGCTTGTTGGCTTCCTTTGCGCACCTACACAGATACAGATACAGCTACACACACACACACACACACACACACAGCCACGAATTCAAATGCACCGTGCGAGATTCCTTCAACTTGTTGTCTTATTTTCTTTTCTTTTTTTTTATTTTGAGTTGCATCTTTTTCAATTTTTATGCATGCCACACATTTTGTGCTCTGCTTGCTGCTGCTGCCGCTGCTGCTGCAGCGTTCTGCCTTTTTGATTGCTGCCGTTTTTTTTTTCTTCACCTTTTTTTGTTGCTGCTGTTGTTGAAGTAGTTTGAATGTGGCACGTTTGTCGTTTCTTTTTTTTTTGTTTCTGTTTTTTTTTTGCATTGTGTATCTTGCCGCTTGTATCTCAATGCATCCAGCTGAGGTAATTTGTCTACACAACTTTTTTGTAAGCGACACTCGCCGATTATTATAGGTTTTAGGTTCGATGTTCTTCGAGGTTCGATTTGCAGGGTGGATATGCGTGAGGCTTTGGGGATGTGCCACATGAGCAAAATTAAGCAGCAAACATTTTCCCTTCCTTTATTTTTCTTTGCTTGGGAATTAAATGTGCTGCTGCTTCTTCTTCTTTTTCTTTTTAATGATAAGCAATTAAAAATATGCTGGCTATTTGCGGCCAAGCAATTGGTTTCGTGGTTGTAAATGCTATACTTGCGGACTTTAGATTACAAATTGAGAATAATATGGAATTGTGGTTTCTATAGAATATATAGATATGCCAATCTGTTCAGCAATTTATCAGTCAAATTTGATGACTCTGTCCTAAAAATTGTGGTAAATTTATGATTCTTATGGATTTGCGATTATCGATGTTATCGATTTTTTTATTGCAACTATTTCTATATTTATATATATAAAAAATATTGTTCTTATCTGTGCAGATAGACGACGATAGACGACAGCAGAAAGTGCACTGTACGAAACTCTTATTCTTTCTACCAATTTTTTTTACATATTTGTCTTTAATTATTTTTATATTTTTCTATTTTTTTCTATATACTTTTTGTTCTTTTTCCATCAGTTTATGTAAGGTTTTTTTATGTGAAGGCTTTACTGATTACGTTCCTTTTGGATGATGCAGCACTTTAAATAAATAAACAGCTGCTATGCACTTGGCCAGCATTAATATTTTTGTGTTTCTCTATTTTTTCAGCATAAATCAATTAAAATTTAATTAACCCTCATCACCTACACCTCCATCCCCCCCTACTACTCCTCCTTCTGCTGAGCGATCTCTGGCAGAAGTTCAGTGAACTGAGAGAGAGATGGAAAAATGTGGAGAATAATAAAAATAAAATATTTACTCTAATGATGCACACAAATAAAATGCAGCCGCAATAAAATATGAAAAAAAAATAACAAGCATCAGAAACCAAAAAGGGAGAAAAAGGAAGAAGAAAAAAAAAACCAAATAATAAAAATATAAAACTAACAAAAGAGAGAAAAATGAGAGAATATCATAAAAAGTGCAATTAATCACCAGAAACCGAAGCGGCAGCGAAAGATCATCAAAAGGTAGAAATGTGGATAAAAGAGAGGGGGAAAGGGCAGCGGGGTATAAGGTAACTGGTGATGGAGACAAAGGCTGACACTTATCGCCTTTATCTGCTTATGTGTGGCACAAAGAGAGGGAGCGAGAGAGCGAGAGAGGGAGCAAGAGTGGGAGGAAACAACTTATAAATAAATGGACATAAAGAATTAAAAGTATGAGAATTGATTATTTTGCATTTCGAACTGCGGATGCAGGCTGTCAATATATGATTTTTATATATGGCAATGCATGACAGGCGCACAGCGAGAGTGGGGAGTGGAGAAGGGGGAAGGGGGAGGCAAGCGATCGCAACGAGAAATGCATCGATTTTTAATAATAAATGAAATGTGTAAATAAACGCCTCGGGCACCGACAACAACAATAACAACAACAACAACAATAAAAGCAAGCAGAAGCTGGGAGCTGGAGGAATTGGGTAGGCAAACAGCAGGAAAGCATAAACATGGCCAACACACACACACACAACACACTAATACCAGTGCAAACAAACAAAGATGCAGATGCATTTCCAAAGAATTTCTAAGCACATAAAAACAAAAACCAAAAAAAAAAAAAAATACAACCAAAAAAAAAATCAAAGCCAGCGGTCAGCGTTGAAAAAATATTTAAAAATGCATAAAAACAAAATATTTATTGAGCAAGAGCGCTGGAGTGGGAGAAAGGGAGTGGGAGAGGGAGGCTGGGAGTGGGAGTGTGTGAGCGGGAGAGGTAGATGCTAACAAGCAAACGTAAGTGCACTGTGCGAAATGGGGATGTGCATTGATTTTAATATAAATATAAAAAATATATTAAAATATATCAAAAGAGTTGCTTTTAAATAATTTTGTATGCATTTCTTGCAATTATTAAGTAAGTCAAAAAATATATAAATACATTTTAGAAAATATCAGAAATAGCTGCTATAAATTTTTAATATTATTTCTCGTTTAATTAAAGCAGATTAATCTTAATTTTACTCCATCAATAACTGCCTACTTTTATCGCTACAAATCGATTGTCAATGGTATTAAAATACACAATAGAATTTTAAACTTGATATTAAATAAGCCTAAATTTATTATTTTTGTCAACTGTAAAGATTTCTTTAAGATTGTAAAAGAAACGCAGACTTTGATAATACAAATTTATTTATATTTTCATATTGAATATCAGATATTAGCAGAGATCTGTCAATCTGCCAGTCGAGCTCAATTTCAAAATTTCTAGCTGTGGATGAGAAATATGAGCAAACAACAAACAACAACAAGAAAACAATTTGAAATGCGAACAGAGATGAGAACGCTAATGCGCTCAAAGAAGAAGAAGAAAAACACAGAAAAAAAAAAACAGTCAAGAGCAAGTCTCCGATCTTGGTGCTTGGAGCTGGGAACTTGGAGCTCTTAGCCATGTCCCTTTTATTTGATTAATGCACTCGACAAGCGACAATAAACAAGAACAAACGCACAGAGCTAGCTGTGGCAACTGTGGATTGGGATTGGGATTGCGATTGGGATTGGGATTGGAGTCGACTTGAGCTGAGTCGAGTGGCAGATCGCGACAGACAAACAAATATCGCATTCCACACAACAAAATCGAAACTGAATGTTGAATGCTCAATTGGAAAGAAGTTCTCTGGACTCTTAGCTCCAAGATGAAGCTGATGATGATGATGATGATGATGACGACGACGATGATGTCTATTTGATAAATAAATATAAATCGTCTTTTATTAAAGTGCGAACTCTGCGGTGCGCTTAATGTGTTGATGCAACTTGAGGCACTTGGGGCAAGGCATTAAGCAGCAGACAGATTGTAACCGGTTTGAGGCAACTGTCACGCCAAGCCGGGGGAATGGGGCATCATCAAATTTGATAAACGCATGGCAAACAAAATATTTTCTGGATGTTATTTAAGAAAATCTTTGAGTTATTGACCAATAATTAATATCTAAATAATTAAATAAATAAAATAATTATTGTGGCTCCTTGGACATATTTAAAAAATATTGAAACAGCCTCGAAGTGATTCTCACCTGAGAAAGCTTTTCCAAAAGTGATTTCTATTTCAATAATTATATAACTAATTTACATTATAATCTACCTATTTTTATCTCTAACTTGAAACGCAGTTTAAAATGCAAATTAATATGTAAATTTCTTAAGCGATTTTTTGATTGCTTTTAAATTAATCTATCAATTTATCTTATACTATTTTTTGTGTGGTTTTAAAATAAGCTGATTGCTTGCTTATTAATTGTGATTATATTTTGTAAATGTATTATTAAAATAAGTTTTTTTCAGTCTGGTTTGACCTGAATTCAGTTGTTTTAAATGTTTTTAATATTTTATAGATTAATACTCCATAAAAAAAACATTGACCTGAAGACAGCTAAAACAAATTTTCGCTATAAAAATATTTCAATAAATAAATATTTCTTATGAAATATACAATTTATTATTCAATCAAGGAACAAATTCAAATCCCAGACCTCATTTAAGTTTAAACTGATTAAGAGAAGTAGCAAAAAATAATGATTATATTCAAACAAACAATCAATCAGTCAACCATTCATATATGAAAATTTGCAGTTAATTTGACGACTTGTTCTAAATTCAAACTGATTAACAAGCTGGCCAAAAAAATTTATCAATTATGAAAAAATTTGCAGTTGACTTTTGAATGCAAATAATTTCTTAATAGTCTTACGCACATTTCTCATTGGCCTTTTTATACTCAATTAATTTTGTGTGTGTAGAAATCCAGAACGGAACCTACGACAATAAAAAAAAATGTTTGAATGGGTCCCCCCAAAGCAATAATGATCGCGAGCTAAGCAGCAGCAGCAGCAAACACGTCGCGACACGTTGCCAGCCACAACAAAGAGAAGCAGAAAGCAGACGACGTGAAGCACGTGAATGCTGTCAATCATTCGCGAGGCGAGGCAACATTCCATGGGAGCAACAGTCGCGATGACAAGCCTATTCCGTGACGTCACGCGGCGAAATGCCGACGGCAAAAAACAGTGGCCAGCAGCAACAGAAGCAGCAGGGCAAAGTCAATGCCGAAGCCGAAACAAAATGAAGATCGCAAAACAGTTCGCGCGCGCCAAACGTAAATCATAACAAAGCGTAGATCGCGCAAGAGAGCGAGAGAGCGCTGCTGCTGCCGGTGCTTAGCAAGAGAGAGCACCGCGCACACATGAATGAAAAATGCAAAAGAGAAAAGAGCTGCGCTCAGAAGAGAGCGCTAATATGAACTGCAAAGAGAGGGCAACTGATCTGTGTGAGCGAGCAATAAAAGAGAGCAAAAAGAGATCGCGCTTCTGATCTATGTCAGATGATCAACGATCGATAGACAATTTAAAGAGTCAATTTAAAAGAGCGGATTTTACTCACCCGTTCCTCTTCCCGTATCATTTCCGCAATTCCCGGCTTGATCTCCATGTCGTCCGCCAGCGAGGCTGACGATGATGCCGCACCGACGCTGTGGTGATGATGATGATGATGTGGCGGCGGCGGCGGTAGCGGTAAACGCTGCTCTGCCGATGCCGCTGCGGCTGCGACGCTTAGCTCCATGGCGGCAGCGGCGGCCATTGCGGCAGCAGAGCCCAAAGGAAAACGAGACTCGGCAGCGGCGGCGCCGGAACCGGAAGTAGCAGAGAGATGTTGCTGCTGTTGTTGTTGTTGTTGTTGCAGGTGGTGCAAGTGTTGCTGTTGTTGTTGCTGCTGATGCTGTGGACTAGGAAGTGAGCGTGGACAGCGACTTGCCGCTGCTGCTGCTGCTGCAGCTGCTGCTGCTGCTGCTGCTCCTGTCGGCGTGGGCGTCGCTGCTGGCGATGGCATTGTGCTGCCACCGCTGCCAGTGCTTGAGAGGGGCAGTGGCAGCGCCAGCGATTTCAACTCTCTCTCTCTGTCTCTATCTCTGTCTCGCTCGCGTTCGCGTTCACGTTCTCTTTCGCGCTCCTTTTGCTCCTGCTCTAAGCGCTCGGCGGCTATTAAGCTGCTCAACGGACTTGCGGGCGGATTAAAAATGGCGTCCGCCGATGGCCAGCGACGCTTGCGCGCATTCCGATTTCGCTCGAGCGGCGATAAGCGCAATTCGCCGCAATCCCAATCGCAGCGCAGCTTAGGCGAATTTGTCGCTGTCGCCGCTGCTGCCGCCGCTGTCTCCGTCTCTGCCTCTGCTGTTGACGCCGCCGCCTCTGCCGCTGCCGCCGCCGCAGCCGCCGCCGTATTCAACTCCTCCATTTGGGTAACATCCGCCAAGCCGCGCACCTTAAGCAGCTCAGCGATGCGCAGCAGCGGCCCGATTTGCTCCTGGCTCACATTGATTTCGCCGCGATACATAAACTCAACGATCGCCTTCAGATCGCACCAGCTGACGTCACGCATTATCACAATCGGATGCTGGCAGGGCGTCTCGGCGAGCAGCGTCTGAAAGTACGGCGAACAAGCCGACAGAACCATTTTGTGGGCCTTCATTGAGCGTCCATCGCAGGCCAAGGTGACGTCGACGAAGGACTCATTCTGCAGCAGCTGATCGAAAATTGTTGTCAAGTTCGACTGATAATTGTTCCAGCGCAGGCAGAATTGTTGTTGTTGCTGCGGCTGCGGCTGCTGCGCTTGTTGCTGCTGCGGCGAACTGCTGCTGGGCGTTGTGTTTGGCGAACGGCCGCCAGGTGGCGTTGCTGGCGGCGTTGCGTTCTTCTCTTTATCATCGCTGTTATCCTGCTGCGTCGGCGTAGCAGTGCCGCCGCCGCCACTGCGCTGGCGCTGCGCCGCCTGCGCCTGCTCCGTTTCGCCGCTGTCCGCTTGTAGCTCGGCAGCGGCAGTTATGTCGCTGCTGCCGCTGCTGCTGCTGCGATCGTTGGCGCTGCTCGGAGGCTGCTGCTGCTGCTGCTGCGTCTCCGCGGACGCCATTTTCTTGTGCAAGCAGCGAATGTGCGAGTGGGAGAGAGTAAGATAGCAAAAGCACACACGTTATCAAAGTCTATTGATCTTCTTGCTGTTCTTCTGCTTCTTTCTCTTTTAACTTATGCATCTGTGTGTGTGTGTGTGTGTGCTTATCTCTCTTTTTGTGTGTGTAAACACTGCAATTTTAAGTCGCGTCGCGGAAAATGTTGCGTATTAGAAAATAACGTTACACGTGCTTACGTATGTGTGAGTGTTTGTGTGTGTGAGGGAGGAGTAAGCAATTGTATGTATGAGCAGCTTACGTTACGTTACGCGCACTACGCGTGAATCTATGTGTGAAGCTTACGTTACGTTACGTATTTGTGTGTAGCTTACGTTACGTACCGTTACTCGCACTACGTATGTGTGACTGTTTGTGTGGCTTACGTTATCTTACGTTACGTTACTCGCACTACGTAGCGTGCATTTTAAGGCAAAACTGACAAAATTGACAAACATAAATAAATTATTGTTGTTGTTGTAATTGGAGTCTGTTTGTTATTGGCCCAAAACTCTCGTCAGTATGTGTGCGTGTGTGTGTGAATGTGTGTGTTTTGTTTTGTTTTTGCTTGTGGGCCAACGGAACGTGCCACAAAAGTCTTTTCAGCACGAGTGTCTGAATTAGACTGAAAACGTTTTGCACATTTTGATACGGAAAAACTCAAAACAAACTTGACGATGACGACGATGACGACGACGACGACGACGACGACGGCGGTGGCGATGGCGATGGCGACGACGTCGATTGGGGCTACGAAAACGCAGAGGCGCCGCTGCTGCTGCTGCTACTGCTGCTTGTAGTTGCCGCGAGAGTTTGCGAATGCGAATTCGCTGAGTCGTCGTCACCGTCGCCGTCGTCGTCGTCGCGGCAGCAACCATCGCAAGTCGTAAATAGTGCGCTGCCGACGCGTCGCCGCTCGCCGCTCACTGCTCGCAGCAGGCAAATTGCAGTTTGCATTGCAATGCAAAAGGCAAAGAAGGAGCGAAAAATAGTGCGGAGAGCGCAAAAGCAGCGACGGCGACAGCGACAGCGACGACGGCAACAGCATTCAAATGCCGGCAAAATTCCTTTACTCGGATAACGCAAAACGACAAAACGAAACACAAACGAAACGAAACACAAACGAAACGAGACGAAACGAAGCGAAACGAAGTTCGCACGCTCGCTCGCCAAAATCGACTTCGTGTTTACGCTGCTGCTCTCTCTCCCACACACTAACACACCGACAGCCGGCTATCGCGACTGCAAACCCCACAAAAAAAGTAACGGCAAATGCATTTGCCGAAAATGCTGCGTGCAAGTATTTTGTGGAGGGAAGTGGAGAGTGGTCTGCCCACATAGATAGGCAATAGGTGCGTGTAATGCGTCTGTGTGTGTGTGCATAAGTAAAGGCAAGCAAAGAGTAAAACAAAATCTGAGCTAATTAACAAACGCGAAGAGCATAAAGATCATCATCAATAAATGCATATTCATTCACACACACGCACTCTCTTCACTCTTCAGCGCTCTCTCTCGCATAAGAAAAAATTTGACAGCAGCAGCAGCAAAAAGATTGTTCATTAATTAGTTCCGTTTGTGTTTGTCTGCTGCTTGCTGCTAGCTGCTCTCAGTTGCTGGTGCGCTCAATTCGCCGCAATCTTTTACTGTGGCGCTCTTTTGTTTTTAAGAGATGTCAAATACCAAATGCGCTCTCTGCTTGCTGCTTTGGGTACTTGCTTGCTCTTCGTGGGCACAAAAGTGCCTTGTGCAAAGACAAAGCGTGTTGGGCAGAGCGGCTGACGGCGGTGGTGTGGGAACAAACATTGCACCTGCAGTTTGGAGCGAGGTTTCGTTTATTTTTTTTTGTTATCGTTGCTTCTGCTATTTCTGCTGCTGCGGCTGCTTACAACTGTTGTTGTTTTTTTCTCACTCGTTCGTATGCTGCTGCCTTTTGCCTTTTGGAACTGCCCACATTGGAGACTGGCCAGCGTGTCTGTGTGTTTGAGTGTGTGTGTGTGTGTGTGCGAGTAGTTTCGTGTATGCATGTGTGTGTGTGTATGCCTTGCAGTTGTATGCTGATTATTTGGCATATTATATGCATAAAATAAAGAAATACAAATCTAGCAAAATAAAACTGCCCACACGCCAGAGCGAGACAATCGCTTGCGAGGAAAGACCGACAGCGAGAGCAAGACAGACTGTGTTAGCCAGGCAGCCAGCCAGTCATAAATTATGCACAAATATATTTTGTGACTGGCAAATGGCGGTTGACTACATTATTATAAATACATGCAGAGAGCAAAGCAGCAGCAGCAGCAGAGACAGATAATTAATTGTACAATAAAAATGATCGAATGAAAAGCTGAGAATAGATTTTTTCTTTGTTTAGCGAAGAATTGGCAAACGATTTCCGCAGCAGCTGTTTGCATTTATTTTATGATGACAAAAATAAAAATCAAAACATTCACCAAGAAATGTTTAACATTTATATATGTTGAAATATTAAATGATTTCTTAATGATTCTTGCCAATTAAAAAAAAAATTTATTTGACAGCGCAACACTAAATATTTAACGACATCTTTAAATAAATGCCATAATTAAACAAACGCGCTTCTAAATTTATTCAAAATAACATCGACTTTGTAATAACTACAAAACATATTAAACACAATTGTTTTTTACATTAAATTTTAAACATTTTCATATACAGAATAACATATTTTATTTACTATTGTGTTTAATTTCACTCTAATTTGCATTTTCTTTTGTTTTTCTGTATAGTTTTTGAAATATTTTTAGCTTTTAAACAAAATTAATACTTTCGGATATATTATGATTATTATTTATTCATATATTTTAATTGCTTCTGTATATTAATAATAAACTTTCTTTTTATTTAAACATAGTTTTACCTTAAAATTCTGTATAATTTTATTATTAGCTGTATTTTGTTATATTTTTTTTGTAACAAATGGGTTTTTTATTATAAATTTCATTTTATTTCAATGAATACATTCAAATCGAGGCCGTTTTGGCCTCAATTTCAAATTTCTCTCATTTATTAATTTGTTTTTATTAATTAATATTACGCAAAATATTTTATTTATATTCTGGATTAACTAAATTGCTGTTTTCCAATTTCTCTTTGATTTATTCTGACAAGGGATTTTATTTTGTGTCATTCTGACCACTGTGCGCGGTTGCAAATGCAACAAATTTGGTTGCCACACTAAAAACTCAGTACGCACTTTGTTGCACTTGCAACGATGAACGATTGTTGCAGTTGTTGTTGCAATACGCAATTGCAGAGAAATGTGCAGTTGCCAAAAATGAAAATAGGTTTTCTATATGCGTGTGTGTGTGTGTGTGTGTGTAGGAGAGGAGGAGTGGGGTGGTTGATGCGAAGAGGGGAGACTCAAAACGCGTTTATACGAAAATTTATGTATTTAACTGTTGACGACGACGACGACGACGACGCTGACGAGCGAAACGATGACGCGGATCTGGTCACACTGGACACAACTGGCCACTAGTCAAGTGGCGAGTGGATGAGGGGGGCAGTTGAATAGAGGAAGTGGGAGGGGCTGTTAGGGTTTGTGTGTGTGTTATCCAAAAAAGCGACGAAAGGCGAAATGCGACACAAGGCGACAGCCGCCGCTGCAATTCCTCGTTGATCAAGGGGTTGAAGGGGGGACGATGATGATGCCTATGGGGCGCAGTGGGTTGGGTGGGGTGGTGAACGGTTGGGTTAGGATTCGGGAGAAAGACGACAACATTTGAACAAACGACAACGTCGGCAAAGAGGCAAACAGACAACGCATCATCTCTAAAAAGGGGGTTCGACAAAGGGAGTGGGCTGGGAAGGGGGGGGGGGGGGGGTTGGGGTTTGTGGCACACATGACTGAACGAACAAGCAAACAAACAAATAAAACGGTGTGTGCGAAGGTGACCAAATGGTACAGTGGTCACTCAAAAATATTGCAAATATTCTAATAAATTTTTATTTAATTTAATTTTAAATTAATGCATTTTAGAGCTGTAATAAAATGGTCTTAAAATAATCAAAGTGAAAGCCTAAAAAATAGTATTTCAAGTTTTAAATGATTTTTATACATTTATGATTGATAATAGAAAAATTGTTGGATGGAAAGATATATATATATAATGATTGATAGAACATAAATAAATATAAATAAAACAAAATTAAAATACATTTAATATTAAAATAGATATACAAAGTTAGATATATGTATATATTGATTGATTGATTGACTGCTTTATTGATTGATTAGATATACAGAAAGATAGATATAATCATAATAAAAAATAGATTTATGGAGCTCGATATATGGTTGAATAAATTGATTGCTTGATTGATCAATTGATTGATTAGACATACAATGATAGAATATATCGGTTGGACTATGCTAGTCAAATATTTATATACTATATAGCTTCGCAGATGTCAAAATAATTATAATCAATCAGTAAAAATATGTTTTAATTTCGGTTTGCAGATTGAAAGCATTTCAAATGCATTCAAAATTTACGATTCGCATTATTTCAAAAGTTTAATTTACATAAATTTCAATATTAAAACCCGAATTTTGATAAGAAATAAAATAATAAATTTTAAATTTAAAAAAATATGAAATAAAATGTATTAAAAGTAAAAATCTAAAACTAAGAAAGAGTTGAATCCGAAGAATTGCTGATCAGCCACTGTGCAGGCATCTGCTGAGCCTTCAAGCTCAAAGGGATGGAGGCAGAGGTGGTCAAGGAAGGGTGTGGCAGTTGCAGGGTAGTGAGAAAAAATGGCGCATATTAAAACGCCAAATAGAAGAGTGCAACCAGCGAGGATAACGACAACGACGACGATGGCGATGGCGACGATGGCGACGATGGCGACTGCAGCTTAGAATGCAAAGGGAGCAGCGGCTTACAAGCAGCTGGGGCCAAGTGTAGTAGGGGTTGGAGAAAAGAGGGGAAGGGGTTGTGGTGTGTGTGTGTGTGTGTGTGGCACTGGCTGGAACGCGTCTAAAGTTAGCTTACGCGCAACACAAAAGCGATGAGCGATGATGCCTCAAATATGCAAAAATGCCTAGCGCAATAAAACGAAAAGGGGGCAAGAAGAGGAGTGGAGTGGAGTGGAGAGGGGAGGAGAGGGGAGTTGTTGTCGTAGCAGAGGGCGCTCCAGCAATGAAAAAGGGCTTAACGTGGACGACGCAATGCTGAGTGTGCGTGTGTGTGCGTGTGTGTGTGGCTGCCACACACGATTGCAGCAGCCGTTGAGTTTTCTATATAAATCCAAAAACGAAGTTCGAATGCAGGCAGAAAAGTTGCTGCTAACGATGCTCCAGCAAGGATTGAATGGCAGCCTGCGGGGGTTGAGGTGGGGTTGAGAAGGGGTTGCACAGGCAGACAAACACACATATAAAGAGGGGTGGGGAGGGTGGGGTGGTGTTGGGGCAGTGGGCCCGCATTGATGGACAGTTAACGCGGCAGCAAACGAAACGCGACGCAAAATGTTGAAGGAATGGGCCAAAAAGACACAGCATTGAGGCAAGAGGCATGTGGCATGTGGCATGAGGCATGAGGCATGCGGCAGGCGAGGAATGAGTTGCTCTGTTGGCCAGCTAGCTGGCCAGGCAGGCTGTGCTTGCTGCTGCTGCTGCTGCTGCTGGTTTTGGCTTAGACGACGACGCAACTGTACTCGTTGTGCCCCTCACCTCCCCTCCTCATTCACCATCTCTCTCTCTCTCTCATTCTCACTCTCTTGCTGTCTCTGTTGTGGTGTCCATGTCGTGCGCCCCCGAGGCAAAGATTTTCCGCGTGCGTTGCAAGTTGTGTGTGTGTGTGTGTGTGTGTGTGTGTTGCACGTGTGTGCGTGTGTTGTGTGGCGTCCTCCAGCGAGTCCTGTCTGTGCAGTTTTTGTAAATTTTGCGCCATTTGATTGCATTGCCTAACTCCCCATGCCACATGCCACACTCCACATGCCGCATGCCACATGCCGCATGCCCCTTGCCCTTGCCACCCTCAATTGTCGCTTCTTTGGCGGTTCAGTCTCCACTCGCATTTATATACAAATGAACGCCTCCGCAACTGCCCCCAACTACCACCTCCCACCTCCCACCCGCTTGCCACGCCTACAAGCGCCGTCAAGTGCAGACGCAGGCAAATACAATTCTATGTTGAGTTTAATTTTTTTTTCTGTTTTTTCTAAAGCCTGCCTCGATTTTGTTGTTGTTGTTGTTGTTGTTGCAGTTGTATTGTAACAACATCGACAGCAACTGTCGCTTGTTGTTGCACGTTGCACGTTGCACGTTGCGAGTTGCGAGTCCAGCGTGTGTCTGTTGTTGTTAGTGGTCAATGCTGCAGATGGTGGGCTTTCAAGGCTCTTCGGGGGGAGGAAGGGCTGTGCTTGGGGTCATATCCGTTTTGTTGCGGATTAGTTGCCAGCATCAGGGGGCATATGTGAGCAGCTGCTGCCTGCCACTGCCACTGCCACTGCCTCTGCCACTGCTTGTTGCATCTTTAGCGACGACTTTAAGCGTTCAAGAATAATTTAAAATAAGTAAGCCTGCTCTGGGCGAGAGATACCAGGACTGGCAGATATCCTGTACACTGTGAGAAATGTGTGTGCTTTGCCAAATATGAATAAGAAATTATATTTTTGATTAATTGTGAAATGTATAATTTAATACTAAAAAGAAAGATACATCTTTAAAATTGCGGCTATCGATTATCGATTAATATCGATTTGCTAAGCATGAGTAAGTTTTGATCTTTTTGAGGAATTGTGCAACTTTTTAGTTATATTTATTACTAACAAGAAAGGTACATCTCTTAAATTGCGGCTATCGATAATCGATTTATATCGTTTTAATTGTTCATTATTGTATCTGCTTTTCATGCTGATCAGAAATATATATGTTTTAAGAAGTCTGATATATTTTTATCTGCCTGTTGCATACATAATCCCAACTCCATTAAGTCCATAAATTCAGAGTAAAAGCTTCGGTTTAATTTACTAATCACTTCTAAATTAGAATTAATTAAATCCATAGATAATTTTAATACATATAAAAAAGTTATCGATTTATAACTGAAGTGTTATATATTTTTAAAAGTACTCAAAAATTCAGTAACTCTTTTAGAATCCACAAAAATATATTTTCGCTTTTTCAGCTTAACTGAAATATTTTCATCAAAATTCATTCAAATTCGAATTAATTTTGCAATATTTTGGATATTTTATATGGACAAAATCAAAAGCACAGCAAAAGAAACAATTAGAGAGTGCTGGAGGAGGGGTGTGGAGGGGTAACAGCACTGATTGAAGTTTGTCAAGGAATATGGTGATAAAAGCAGAGTCCACAAAAAAAAAAAAAAACCGCTGACTAATTAAAACATTGACAATGACTGCAAAATATTAAAAAACAGAACCAGCAAAAAATGAACACAACGCAAAAAATTCTTTGAATGAGCTGCGCAAATCTTTTGCCATCTTTTCATGAAGAAAGAGGAATGTTGATTTAGATGTGTGTGTGTGTATGTGAGGGTGTGTGTGTGTGTGTGTGTGTTTTCAAGGAATTGTTTTTAATTGCTGAAGAAATAGTGAAGGAGGCATTTTTTTGTTTGTTTGTTTTGCTGTCGTCACAAAGCGCGTTTATAATAAGCAAGCCAAACAAGTAATCCCAAAAGGAGACTTGGCAAAGATGGAAAAGGGAGGGACCAGAGCCGTCGGGGGGTAATTACTTTGAAGTCAGGCAAACATTCTGCTGTTGTTGCTGTGCACAAAAAAGTGAAGGTAGCAAGGGATAAGCAATAAGGATTACAACATATGCAACAATGCAACATTTATTGAAATGCCAGAAATGAGTCAAAAGGCTTAATTTGTGTCTTATGTATTGGAAAATTGTTGCAGCTAATTAAAAACTGGATTGTGGGAAAAGGAATAAAGTCAGGGAATTTTAGAAAGTCTAGTTAAATAGATAGTATATATATATATATATATATATAGTATATAGGTGCAAGTATCGGTATAGATATCTGTATAGATATATAGATAAATATATGAACAAAGAACTGATTGGGATACATGATTACGTTTTGAATGTGCATCACTTGTGATAATCTATCAAAATAATTTTAATGGAACTTAACTGAAATTCTCTATTACAAATTTTGGCTATATTTTAAATGCCTCTTTTATCTGTACCCAATAAGAAATCTTATATTTTAGCCTAAGTCTATGTTATCTTTAAATATTGGCTGTAATATTGCGTACTCCCTCAAAATAATTTTGATGGAACTTGAATAATATTCGTTATTAAAAATATTGGTCATATTTTAAGTACCTCTTTTAGGGTCTCTATATTAGATATCTTACAATTAGCCAACATTTATTTTATCTGTAAAAAGATATGAGATATTTTTAGTTCTTCGCAAAAACACATTTAATTCTTCAAACAAATCAAATTACATTTTTTTTTTAAATTTGTACGAAAGCCTTGTAAATCTGTGATTGTATCAGAACTTTAAATATTATTTAATATATTTTCATTATTATTATTACACATTATAACCAATTCTGTAAGCAAAATCAACTTTTACTTTTGTAGTAGACTTAAAAATTGCATTCCCATTGACAAGAAACATGTAAAAGTGATTTTTAGCTAAACGCCAATATATTTCTCTGGCCACCGCGCCCCTTCCCCAACGATTTGTGCCACATTTCGTGTGCTACATTTTCACGCAACATCACAAAGCACAAACAGGTCAACATCAAAAACAAGCAAACAAAAAAAAAAAAGGAAGGAAAAATCACAAAACTGATAAGCGGCATTTGTGGTTGTTGCTGTTGTTGCAGTCAGCATTGCGCTCGTTGCAAGTTGAATGAATGAGCCGCTTTTCACATGCACCGAATCTGAATTCGAAAAACTGAATGAATTTGCCAGCACACACACACACACACACACACTTAGCACACAACCAGTGCAAACGCATGAATGAAAATGCGCTTTGCATGTGCGACGTCGTCGCGACGCGAACAGCGCTGCCAGCAGCGACGCGTTGCAACAGCTGACAACAACAACAGCAACGAAAAAAAGTCGCGTCCATTGACGGGGCACGCGGCGCGTTTGTTTAATGGGCCACGCACGCAACACTCGAAGCAACACTCTTGCCACACCCACCAGCCAGTCAGCCAGCCTGCCCCCAAATGCCCCAAAGTTGTTGCCGCTTGTTGTTGCTGCCTGGTTGCTGATAGTCAATGACATCGAAAAAAGCTGCGTCTCTATACGTGAGGTGTTTTGTTGCAGCCATCGCCGCGTGGCAGCAAAGTGCATTTTCGAATTTTCACCCATTTCACAAAAAAAAACTGATAAAACCAAAAAAAAAAGAAAAGAAAAAAGTGCAACTCGCGCGCACATGATAATGATGATGATGTTGCAACTGCCACCGATTCGATTGTTCAGCATGCGGCACACGCGTCAAGGTCAGCTTACCCAACCTGCCCACTACCCCACCACCCCACTAACCCCACACGAATTATGCAACCCATCCCAGCAAACTGCAACTCCTCCTGCAACCGGGCAAACTGCAACCGTGTTGCTGCTGCTTGCGTGCAACAACTGCCGGGTAAAAAAAATATTCCCGCTATATTTGACACGTCGAATTTGACATACCCTTCGCAGAACTGTGTTTGGAAGCGAGCTTCATAAATTTAGCATAATTTGTCAGATTCTTAAAAATTATATTACATCTAAATCTGATAAATATGAACACGTTTCGAAACTCAAATAAAATTACTAGCTCCAAAAATATGGACTTGGATCTAAGCTGCGCTTAGCCTTAACGGATAATCCCTCGATTAATCCTAAATTTAAAGTTAAAAACGTTATTTTGAGTATAAGCTTATGTTAAATGTTTTATTATAAAATTGACAAATGGATGTGGATCAAAACTTCCCCTTCAAATACTCCAGAGATTTTAAGAGGAATCTTAGCTGGAATATGGTTTGAATTATAGAATAATCCCACATTTAAATCTAATAAAACATGCATCTGATTGGAAACTCAGCTAAAATTCCTATTCCAAAAAAAAGTAGCACATGGAAACAACTGTAAACTTATCTTAGCCATAAATTTCAGAAATCTCAAACATAATTTTTTAAAAAAAAGTTTTGGTCATTGTTTGGCCTTTAATTCATTCCATTCATTAAGTGAAAAACGCATTCATTAATCGAAAATGTTGTAAAATTTGCAGCACAAAATTTTGTATCTAAACTGGCCTTTTCAAACCTACAACGATTTTTAAATTGTTTATAGTTTTTTGTTTATTTTATCATTGTTTAACTTTTCGATTAAACTGCATTAAAAAGTGAAAAGTCGATTTTTTGTTGGAATTCATTGCCCAAATCATTGCATGCAAGGGTATAAACCAAATCCCCCACCGCACACGTAAAAAAACGTATGCATCATGCTGCAGCACACACACTCATACACACACACACACACACAGCAGCTCGGTTTTTTGTCGTCGTCGTTTGGCATTGCACTTTGATTGCACTGGCCGCGATTATCCGCGTGTTGCATATCAATGTCCTGCCTTGCCTGCCTGTGTTCTGGCCTGCCCCGCCAATGCCAAGCTACCTCGCCCCCTCCCCACAACTGGCACACCCCGCTGAAGGTCATGTGTAGGTGTTTCTGCCTGTTGCACTGCATCACATCCAGAGCAGCCCCCTGTCTCCTGCCCCCTTGTCAATTACGTCCATTTTTGGCTGCGCTTCGTTGCGCATTTTTGCATTTTTTCCAAACATTTGTGGCGCCTTTTTTGTTGTTGTTGTTGTTGCTGCCACTGCCACTGCCACTGATGCTGATGCGGCTGCTGCTGCTGGAGTTGGGCAAGTGCATTCAGTGCGCGATTATTAGGGATTTCAATCGACGCTGCACTTGACTATCAACACCGTGACCCGTGCTTCCCGTGCCCCCCGAGCCACCGAGTGCCTCCCTTTCCACATGCCCCCATTGTGGCGCTTGTTTGCGGTTGATGTTGCGTTTTTTTCCCACGCTTCTCGTTTTGTTTTTGTTCTATTTTTATTTTTGGTTTTTTTTGTCGCTCGCACGTCGCCGATTTTTGCATGAATTTTTGCAGTAGGCACATCGGACACGCCTGCCACGCCCACCACGACCCCCCGGCCCAATTGGTCATTTGAATTGTTGCACTTTTTATGCAACGGCCTGTCGCCTCTCCTGATGGAGCCTGCCACCGTTGAAGTGCGAAAATGCAGCGTAAAATGGGCAAATGGAGAAAAAAAACCCAAAATGAAAAAATGCAAATAAAAACAAAAGTAAAAAAAAAATAGGAAACGAATTTGGATGCTGGCTTTGGCTTTGGGCGTTTTTTTTTTTTTTGTGTGGTTCAATGCGTTGATGCATTTTTGTTGCATGTGCAACATTGTGGCACGCTCTGTGCGTGTGTGTGTGTGTGTTATGTTATGTTATGTTGTGTTGATTGTTGCGGCAACAGCCAAAACCCAATTGACCGCAAATTTGCGGCTTTTGTGATCAGATTTTTATTGGCCCCATCTGGAATGGGCTCGGCTCGTTCGATTGTGTGGCAAGTGTGGCACACTTTCCACATGCAACAGCATTAATATGCATATGTGTGTGCAGCACACTCCATTATGTTGCATATTTAATAGCCGCACATATTGTTGACAGCTCATAGAAAGCAGCAACAATAAAAACATCGCTGCTGTTTTATGTTTAACACTTAATTGCCGTCAATTGCAACACATTATTTAATGTCAGACTTTGTCGAGATACTTTTGCCATCTATTTTTGATGCTACATTTAAGGGAATAACTGTCAAAATACCATTTCATTATTCTCTTGTCTACTGAGTTTTTATTGCAAGTGTTTTTCGCATTCTACATATATGCTAGCCATAAAATTAACTCATTTTGTCTGACTTTACTTTGGTTTATTCAATTAAAATCTGCCATTTTTAAATTTGTGATTATTCCCATATTTGGAGTGGACATAACACTCTCAAATACATTATCAGACTCAACACTTAGTTAGTAAGTAATCAATTATAAATAACATTAAATCCAAAAATTTTTCATCAACATTATTATTACAATCTCATATTAATAAAAAACTAACTCTTTTAGTCTCTGAAATCAGCTGCAGAGAAATGGAATTTTTGTTTAGTTTACAATGCTGGAAAGGCAGGTAAAATCTTTCTGCAATACTTTATCATATTATTTTACCAAGTTTCAAGGATTTAAAGTTATAAAAAAATATAAGTATTAATTTCATTTTATGTTTCATCCATATTCATAATTTTAGCAGCTGTGCAGAGAACCGATAAACCTCATAGAATAATATTGAATTTGGCTGTATAAAATATTACTAAACTATTCTAGTTGCTGTGCTACAGATCAAAATACTCTTCATATTTTTTTGTTACCGATTTTTCATTAAATTTGCAAACTTTGATTTTTAACTTCTTAACAAGTTCCTCTTTCTATTTCACACAAAATTATTTATTTTAATCAGTGTTGCTAAAGCGATTTATAATTCTTATTAAATTTATGATAAGCTTTTATTTTATTTGCTGCTGCAACATTCACATTAATAGTTTAAGCTATTAAAATTGCTTATGGTATTTGTGAATTTATTAAATATTGATTTATGGCTTTCAAATCCCTTTGGATCCAATTGCACAGTAAATAAAACATCGTTTAATCTTTTTGTTTGCCAACCAGACTCAATTCACATTTATTGCTGCTGCTGCTGTTGCTGCATTTATTGTTGTTGTTTTGGGCATATTTTTTTATTGGAAATTGCAAAAAGAAATCGTAATGGCGCCAAATGGTTGCAGCATTGCACAAATAGATTTCTGACTGCACTGGACAGCAGCAGCAATATATATATATATATGTTGCTGCTGGCTGTTGTTGGCGGCAATTGCTGTTGTTTTGGCCCTTGAATATTGCATGCTTGGCCAAAAAATACCCTTTTCAATTATCACCTGCCTTTGAAGTTGCAGCTGCTCCGAATAATTCCTGTGTTGGCCACAGATCGGCAGCAACATGTTGCAGCTTTGCAATGCAGTGGCAATTTTATGAATGGAAACGTGGCCGCACGTGACTACTATGACAACTATTAGCAGCTTGTGGCTATTAAATGTCACTACAAAAGCCAGCAGCAGCAGCAACAACAGCAACAGCAACAAGAACATGCCACAACTGCAACGTTGATGCTGCTGCTGCAATTGTATACTGCTGACATTGCTGCTGCACAAATTGTGTGTGAAAAAGTTCATACATCAAAGCACAAATACACACGCACACACACACACACACTTGAATGCAGCAAAGCGCATAAAAAGTGTTGCTGTCATGCGGTTGCTGTTGTTGTTGCTGTAGTTGCTGCTGCTGCTACTGCTACTGCTATTGCAAGCAACAGTGCGTTTTGCTGCACCACGCACACACACACATACACTAAACACATCTCGACTCACACACACACATACACACATAGTGCAATCACATGCTTTTTTCGTTGTTGTTGCCGCTGCGTTTTGTGTTTCCTTTTTTTTGCGCAATTCACGCGAAATGCGTTTGAAAGCGAAAGTGTTGGCAGGCACCCACACACACACACCCACATATACACCCTCACACTTATACACACTCACGCTTTGATTGTTGCTGGTGTTAACAGCATGTTGCACGTGTCAATAGTGCATGTTGCAGGTGGGGGTCGACAACTGCCAATTGCCAATGGCCAATTGTTCGCCTCCCGTTTCACTTTTATAGCATCAATGGACAAAAATCGACGCATTTGCTAACTTTATCACACGCGAGCAAAATGCTGTTGTTGTTGTTGTTGCTGTTGCTGCTGTTGTTGCAGTTGCAATTGCAGTTGTTATTGTTGCAGCTGTGAAAACGCTTTATTTGCTTTTCAGTTAGTCATTAAACTGTTGCTGATGCACCTTTTTTTTTGGAGTGTGTGTGTGTGTGTGTGTGTGTGGCTGTGGTCGTTTTTGGTTTTAATTGTTGCCCACATTGGGAACATCAATAGCAACAACAATAATTGCTACTGTTGTGCAGCCAGCAATTAATTAGTGCCAGTCGACGGCTGATTAAGTCAAATAACATTGATGATATTCCCCAATCCCCTACCCACCCCTCCACCACACACTCCCTTATCACAATGCACATCTTTTGATAGTTTTGTTATGTAAGGTTATGTGTGGTTGTGTGTGTGTGTGTGTTGTCAATTTAAATCTAAACAAATAAACATTTGAATCGCTGAATGGCATTCAAGTGTGGCTAACCACAAAAACATTCCAATAAATTTCACACTTAAATTTAGCTGCCCAACTGCAAATGGCAACAAGTCAGGAAATGCAATAACAGCAACACAACAACACAGCAACAACAATTGTTGCAACAATAGCAGTTGCAACAATAAACATATTGTCAATGGTGTTAAATTCAAATTAAAAAGTAATATATTTGAAATATGGTTTTTTTGATAGCGATTTTGCTTGGCAAAAAACGACTTTCTAAGTGGAATCGGTAATTGGCAATTATTTAAAATTTAATAATTATTTTATATATATAATGAAAACTTATTAGAACTATTTCATGGAAGGTTCCTGAAGTAGGTCCTTCAAGAAGAATGTCTTTTAGCGATTACCGGAAATATTTTTGTTTTTCTCAAACAAATACATATTTTTTGAGGTAAGTTGGATCCATTACCTATCCATTTGGGTGCAAGTTGACATAAGTTGGTTGCATTTGCTGCAAAAGTATTTTGCCGTCAAAGTGAAATGCGTGTAATATAAGCATTTTGGTCAAAAAGCCTCTGCCTGCCTGCCACTATGGCTTTTACTCTTTGAGCCAACAGACGGCAGAGCCCAAGAGCCTTTTGGTACAGTAGGATTGTATCCATTTCCATTCTCTAAATTGACAGCCCTTGGACTAAATGCGTTTTTTGCTTAGTCTTATTGGCTCAGCAGCATGCCCCAAAACCCCCCCCCCACACCATCGGCGCTGCTGTAAAACGCAGTGCGACGCATGCGGGAAAATCGACAGGCAAAAAACAAAATAATAAAATTGCAGACAGGCGCTGGGAGGGATTGAAAAAAAAAACCAGGATGAGTTTGCTGGCTTCAAGCTGAGTGCAGTAAAAATCAAGCGACTATGTAGACACACACATACTCTTCCATTTGATAAGTGTGTGTGTGTGTCTCTGTATATATATTGTATTTTCTTTTTCTATTGCTTGTCCGACTTTTTTTGTCTATTGAGTTTCAAATTTCCCGGACAGCAGCCACGTACAATGCGTTGCCTGTCCTGTCCTGTCCTGTCGCTCCTGCTCAGGATTTCTGCTTCTGCTGCTGCTGCTGCTGCTGAAGGCTTTGATAAAAAATTTTTTGGCAAATGTTTTCTGAAATCCTTCAACGTGCCCCGCTCCTCCTCCCCACAACGTAACAAGCCATTGCAACAACAGCCTCTCGCATATAAATGGCATGTTTGACACACAACAAGGCAGCAGAGGGAGGTGTGCAGGATGTGAGAGGGGGCGCCACTGCGTTGCAAACAAAATAATATGCAAAATGTTAAAAAATTTAAATGAGTGGAGTGGGAAAAGTGTAGTCATATTGCCATAAAACGTTGTTGTTGTTGTTGTTGCTGTTGTCCAGCAGCGAAAAATTCGCGAATTTTTAGTTGATTTTCTACATGCTTGCTGTGTGTGGGGGCTGTGTGTGTGTGTAAGAGAGGGTGTGGGTGCAAGGGTGCAAGGGTGTGGGTGTGCACATGCCACTCTGCAGAGTAGTTGGGTGTGGAGTGCTGCATGCGTTTTTCTGTTTGATTTGTTGGCGCCTTGCAAAAGGGCAACACAGTCCAGACACAGAAAAAGACAGAGAGAGGGAGAGAGGGAGAGAGAAAGAGAGAGAGTGAGAGACATATATATGCAAAGAAAGAGAGAGAGAGAGAACTTGGGAGTAGCTTTGACAAAACATTAAAAATAAATCAAATAAAATGAACACAACTACGCAGCATTTACTTTGCCACAACGCCTCTCTCCTCCCACACCCCTTGAGGCACATCAATTATTACTTTTATTTTTTTCGCCGGGGTTGAAAAACTCACGTTTCAAACATAACCAAAAAATTAATGAGAATTTGTTGACTTTTTCGGAAATTATATTTGTTTTGATTATATATAGCCGAAACTCGATCTAAGCTGCATTAAACAACCCTTAAATTTTTTGTTAGGAGTGACATTTATTTTTTATTTTTAATTTTTGATAATTCTTTATTTTTGGGGCGCAGTTAAATGAAAGTCAGTCGGTTGCAAGGTTTGAGGCGACGCGTTCTAAAATTGAAAACAGCCGCCCAGCAGCAACTCAAATGTTATGCATGTCTGCGGCAACAACAACAACAGCAACAACAACAACAACAACAAGTACAACAAAAAACAGCAGCAGCAACTTATTGGCTTTTCAAACAAAGGCTATGCAAATGTCGCTATGAGAAATACGAGTAATATAAAGTATAAAGTACCAAGTATAATAAACATAAGCGATTAAGCCAACGTTGCACAGTTGCAACTACAACATACAACACGAGACTGCTCTCTCAGAATACCCAGATACCCAGTGGTCAGCTGGGATATATCCAATATGGATTTTTTGAGTAAATTCTGCAATTATTTTAAGAGTTTTTAAATGAATTCTTAATATTAATTGTTGGTATAAAAATGCTTAAGAAATGATTTTAACTAATTTGTCTTTTGGAATTATTTGACTACAAAATTGATGGGATTATAGGAGGTTATTTATCTTATATATTCATAGATTTTTAATTAAAATAAAATAAATTCTTTAGTTAAATAAATATTATATTCTTAGAAATGTATACATAAAAGGAGGGCTTATAAATAACAGGGTATACTATTATATGATACCACAGGAAATAGCCACATATGACGATGCCGATTTCAACTTTGAAGTTAAGGTTAAAGAAGAGCAGAGGAGGAGGAAAAGATAAATGAAGATGATGGCAACGATGCCAACAATTACAGAGCCGTTTTCCATAATATGCGAAATATAAACAATAAATGCTGATGGTCGCTGCGGCTGAGAGCAGCCAGTGAGACAAGGAGACACAGCGACAGACAGGCAGACGGACAGAAGGACAGACGGAGGGACAGAGGGAACAACAACAAATCATGCCCAAGACAATGGGGCACATTTTGTAAGTCGCTTTGCTGCAACTTATAACAAACAATTACACATATTTTGCATGTTGCGAGCGGGTGAAGTGGTGCTGGTAGAGGGGCGGGGAGGAGGAATGAGAAGTTGTGGGGAGGGATAGGTTATGATGCTGGGCGCCAGGCCACCGGTAGCTCGAATTTTTGCCAACAACAATTGTTGATCTCTGCAACAAGTTGCAGCAATGCACGCACACAAGCACACAGCGTCTTTGGATGAGCTGCAGCTGAAGAAGTTGTTGCAACAACAAGTAACAGCAGCAACAACAACAGCAACAGTGCCCAACGAGGCATGCAAAGCAGCCACAACAACAACAATTTGAGCTACAGATTCGGATTGCTGGCTCTACGGTTGCTGTTGCTTTTGCTGTTGCTGTTGCCGTTGCTGTGGCTGTTGCTGCCACAGTAGCAGCCAAAATAGTTGTTGGCGGGGTGCTTGAGCTGTGGCATAAGCTCCGAGCCCTCTGCCAAGCCGCTGTCGGTGGCTTCACATCGCCCACGAAGAAACACGACGCGTCGGCGGCACTCTGAGAAAACGTGCACCGCCAAAAACCACCGGGCAGCAGCAGCAGCAGCAGCAACAGCAGCAACAGCAGCAGCAGCAACAGAAGTAGCAGCCACAGTTGCCGCAGTTTGCTGCGGCAGCTACTGATGCTTCACTGTAACCATACTTAATACAAGCGACTACTGTGGCCAACAACAACAACAACAACAACTGCAACTGCAACGCAGATTTTCTATTTATCTATGCAATTTAGGATACTCTAACAATTTGCTGACTACAGCAACCAACTTGTCAGTCAGTGAAAATATAGTTAAAGTGGGAAAATGGATTTTACTATATATTCGGAATGAGACATGGTGAAAGAGAGACGAGGAAAAGGGAGGAAATGGAATAGAGAAGTGGATATAAAGATTTGTTGTAGCAATCTGCCAAAATCAATAAAAAAAATATACATTGTAGAATATGATAATAAAAAACAGTATTTTAAAATAACACATAAAAAAATTAAATTTTAAAAAATGCTAGAAAACTTTAGGGGTTCTCTAATTTATTTCCAGTTAGTATTCTATTAAAATTTAATTGCAAAACGCTACACATTAATTATTTCATTATTATTTATTTTTATTATTTTTATTTGTTATTTTTTTTTATTTTTTAAATTCATAAAGGGTACTTATAATAATATCAATATAGATGACTTCAGAACTAAGTGCCTATAATACTCAGAGCTGTTCTTAAAATATTTTTCTGTAGTGCAGTGTATAATTATTTCATCAACACTTATTTTTTATTCATTTATTGAAAGTGCTCCAAATATTTTTAGAGCATTTAAGATTCGATTGGCTTCAGCTCTTTTCACTTGCGTTGGCTGACTGCCTGTAATGTCTTTCTTATGCGATTGTCCAAGCCCCTTCCAAGTCTTTGCTCCATACCAGCCCTCTCACTTTGCCACGTCCCCCCGCTCCACGCTCCCCGCTCCCCTTTACCCGCAGCAAGTAAAGTTAAACATCAAATGCTGCTGTTTTGCGGCAGCAAAACATTTTTGCAGTAGCAATTGGCTTCATTTGAAATTGTCTTCGCATTGTTATTGTTGCCTCTTAAGTATATTCCTATGTGTGTAAGTGTGTGTGTCTGTGTGTATGGTTGTGTATTTGTGTTTGTGTGTTGAAGCATTTTCCCCTTGGACAGGTTTAATAAATATGTTCAAGGAAATGCTGTTTGGTAATTGTTCGTTGGCGTCTTTTATTTTTTTTTTTTGTTTTTTTTTTGCTCCCTCTTCTTGGCTGCTGCAATTTTTGGGCAAGTTTCTTTTGCTTGGCTGCATCTCTTTGGTTTCTTCCCTCTCTTTTCCTCCCAGTGTCGCCGTCTCTGTCGCTTGTTTGGCAACCGGAAATATGGCGCCGCAATGAACCTTTACTATCATTTATGAGATCTGCTCGCTTTGGTAATTTTTTAACAATATTTAAAACAGTTTTGCATTTGCAGTTGCATTAACTTCTTATGTAAACATTTGCATAACCAAGCAAGCCAAATTTTGTGGTTGCAAACTAATATTAAATTGGATACATTTGTAAGTGCACACACACACAAATACACACACACACACACACATCCGTACACACATCAAGAGCTGAAATTGAAAATGAGTTTACGCAGTTGACAACAGCAACAACAAAAAAAAACATTGTTTTCTGGCTGACATGTCGTATGCGCAATGTTGCCATTGCTTCTGTTGCTGCTGCCAGTTACCATTGCTGGTCGCCGTTGGCGCAGGTCAGTAAACCGCCAATAAAATCAACGTTGCAGCCAGGACACTCATCTCTGCCTGGCATATGGCATATCCTAGTCGCATCCATTCCTTTTGCACGTTTGGCCCAAAATGAAAATTGAACTCATATTTATTTAACTTGGGCTTGGACTCGTTATTGCCGTTGTTACTGTTGTTGCAAGACTGCCTATGCCTAGGCCCAATTCATCAACAGCCATCCGAGCATTAGCCGGCACTCCGTCACTCCGTCAGTTCGTCAGACGAGTCATTCGAGTCCTGCTGCTGCGGCTGTTTTGGGCTATACTCTATGCTCTATACTCTTTTGTCTACGAATTTTTGAGTTTTGAGTTTGCATACAAGATGAGTACTGTCGAGGCACAAACACACCACACACACACACACACATACACACTGGCTTGCTGTGTCCTCTGTGCCTGTGTCCATGTCCAGTGCGTGGTTGCCTTTGGGTGCCGTAATAAAATGTCATTCGTCATTTGGTTTCTGCGTGTGCGTTGCTCATCGCAACAACATGCAACACCCCACCCCCAACCCTACACCCCCTGCTGCCGTTGCTGTTGCTGCCAATAACTTCAGCAACTGCAGCAACGACAACTAATCGCATTGTCTGCACTTTTTGTGTATGCCGCACGCAGTTAGAATGCGAAACCAAAAACAGAAAACAGAGCACACAACTCAAAATCTGTAGCACTGCAACGTAACGTTGCATATTCCCCCCACCCATCTCCATCAGCAGCTTCTCTCCCCACTTCTCACCCTTCACAGTTGCCGCTCGCATTTAACAATTCTATTAATTTGTTTTGTTCAACATAAAAGCGCTCGCACAGAAATCAAAAGCAAACGTGTTGCTCCGTCTGTACTCCTATCTACACTGAGCAAAATATTGGCAGCTTGATTTTGTACTTTTCGCAGTTGATAAATTGATTTCTGATATGAATTTTATTTAATCATCTGTGAATCTAACGCAAAATATATATTTTAAAAGTATCTTTCAAATTATTTGATTAATATTATAGCATAATTTTCATAAATTATTTTCAGGTGATTGCTTTGCGGATTGACTTAAAACTATAAAATATTGGTATATATATAATAACTATTTATGTACTATCCTCGAAACTATCTGAATTAACTAATATTAATATTCCTGATTGAAAACTTTTTTTAAGAACAGACTATTATATTTTACGTATTTTTTTTGATATTAAAGAAAATCTTAATAAAATATTTTTAAAATAGAAGTGATGGCTTTTCGGATTGAACTCAGACTATATAATATCAGTCTGTAGCTGTAATATATAAATATTTTTTCAGTTTCAGTTTTTTTAAATTTTAACCATTGCTTGCCGTTTACTATTAATATTATATAGTCCAAAATATATTTTTAGAAAGTATCTTTTACATTTTAATATTGATTTAAAAGAATAATCGTAATAATATTAAATATTTTCAAAATTAAGGTGATTGCTTTGCAAATTAAATTCAGAATATATAATATTGATATATATCTGTAATATACATACATTTTTTCAGTTTGACTTTTTTCTACAAATTTTAACCATTACTATTAATATTGCCAGATTGAAATCTTTTTTAAAGGACCCATAAAGTTTCTATCCAAAAGACTACACTCGTTTTCTCTCAGTGCACATATAGATTTCCAAAATTCAAATGTGCATATTCGAATTTCGAATTAAATTTCTTATGCAATTCTTTTAGTTGAGTTTTCGTTTTGAATTTCATTTATTTTAGTTTTGTTTAGTTTAGATTAGTTTGTTGTTTGCTCAGTTTTTAGTTGATGCATTTATATTCTGAATGCATGGACAGAGACATCTCGACTCGGCCATAAAACCATTCACACACAGAGAGACTAGTTGAGTGCGACATGTCCTTTCGTTCCCAAATTGTTCAACGCGGCGAATGCATTTCACATGAACAACAACAACAACAACATAGTCAACTAATGCAGCTACTCCCCCGCCAACACCCCCTACTCATAGGGGCAAAGGACCTTTTCCAGAGATACATTTATTCAGATATTGTCTTCGCTCCGTTGACGACGACGGCGATTTCACAATATACCCAAATTCTACAAAAGTAAAATATAGCATTGTGGGTGTGTGTTGCCCTTTTCCCCCACCCCCCTTGATGCAGAGCACTCCCCGCCCTTATGCGTAATTTGCGTATGTTTGCAGAATGCGAAAAAGGGTTGCGTGAATCTCCGTCTGCTCCTAACTGAAAATAATGATAGGCGCTGCAAACAGCCTCCACTTTGTCTGAATCCTGTCTGTGTGTGTGTGTGTGTGTGGTAGGAGGGGGGTGTCTTTTAATTGTCAATGCATATTTGGGTGTGTGGCAGCCTGCCCCCTTCCCGCGCCGCCTCATTGGCTTGTGTTTGCTTTAATCCGGCCATTGTGGCTCGATTTATGATTTATTTTTTGGTGGGTCAAATGGGTGCAGTGCCTTTTATACTATATATGGATAGATATATATATATATATATATATATGGATATATGTATGTGTGCATGTGTGCAGTATCTTTCGAATAATGTTGCACTTTGATATTGCTTTCGAATATACCATATTAAATTAGCATTTACCAATTGCAATTACTTAACTGAATATTGTTTGACTGTTTAATCGAGAAACGAGCAACATTTATGAATCATATTAACATTTAATAGAGGCGATAATATATATATATATATGATTTTGGTATATATCATATAATAGTCAGGCCAATTGCAGATACCCCGAGTTGAAACAATTTAATTCATCTTTTATTACTTTCTTGTTGCTGCAATTATGAAAATATAATCAGCCTCATAAAAAAAATATATAAAATTTCTCATCTTTTTTAAATTATTTCTATAATATTTGTTTTACCCCTCTTCGATCTTGAGCTGATTGTAAGGCCTAATCTCTGTGTTTGTCATAAAGCCTTTTTTGACCATATACCCCTCAGATTCAAATGCTCCAACTCGAGTGTCGTAGTCGGAAGTCGTAAATTTGTTATCTTTGATCTCGGTTCATACATATCTAAGCTACCCGTAACGACAATTGTCATCAGCTGCATTATCTGGCAAATGTAACTAACGGCAGCCTGTCCAGGTGCGCCTCCTAGCCAAAAGACCTAGACCTGCACAAATTCCAGGCATGGGTGGCAGACAGACAGACAGACAGATAGGCTCCTCTCAAATAGAAGTTGTGTCCTTTTGTTGTATTGTTATCGCACGACTTGGTCCTGCCACCAGCACCCGACCAGATCTGAACCACAACAACAACAACAACAACAATGATGATGATGATAATTCGAATGGTCATTATTTATATTCTTTGAAAGTGTTTTTGCGTATTCAAAAATTCTATTAAGGAAGTTCAAGTACAAAAGTTTTGTTGTTGTTGCAACACAAGCTTGTGCCCCGTTGTTGTGCCTCGTTGTTCATGCATGTCGAATGCATCACCGAAAAGGGGCATTCCTCGTTTGTTTGTCAGCGGGGAGGGCTGTAGATTGAGGGGGGGGGGGGGTTGGTTGACTAGGCTTGTGAAATTGGGTGTGGATTTGTTCACTGCTGCTGCTCTGCTGGTTGCCTCCGCCATGTCGTCGCCAACGTCATTCTCGTCATTGTCATTCCTATCAACGTCATCATCGTCATCGTCATCATCATCATCATCATCATCGTCATCGTCATCATAAGAGTCAACGTTTGTGTAGTTTTTGCGTTTATTGTTGCATTTCTGATGTGATTTTTAGTATTGTCCAGCGACGAATGCAATGTGCTCAGCATTTTTGAATGTGTCCTGCGTGTGGCTGCTCTCTTTCACCCTTCCCCCACCCCATCACTATCTCACTCTCTCTTTCTCTCTCTCTCCCTCTCTGACTGTATCTCTCGCTTTAGATGTGTGGGTGCGTCCTATGTTAAATTGTTTGCTTGATGCTCGATCAAAAATGACAAATGTATCTACAGTGAGCGCGAGCAGTATACGCATCGAGTGTATCCACAAACAATAGTTTGCAAGTTGAAATAATATAATACATTTACTACATATATATATTAATTTTTATATTTTACAAAAGTAAGCTAAAATATATTTAAGAAATAAAATATTTGTGTATTAAAATTAATATTGAGGCAATTTAAATTTCTATTCATTTCAAGCATAAAATTATTAAATTTATTTGGATGAAATTCTAGAAATGCATCTGTTAGTATTGCATTGCGAATGTGTATTATTTCTGTTCGTTAAATAAATGCACACATTTCTGGCACTAACTGTTTGCATCATGTTGCAAATATGACGCACCCAGATGCATTCTGCTGGAGTTGTTGTCGCCTGCATTTGCCGGCAAAATGTTAATTTGAATTTGTGAGCATGTCATTAACACACGCACACAAGCTCACACCCACACACACACACACACACACACACACATTCAAATAGGCAAAACAACAATGCTAGAAATGCATTTGACAAATGCGTTGTTAATGATGCAAAATGCAATTTTCGAAAATGCACAAGTTTTGTAGTTTGATTTGATGCCCCAAAATAAAAACAGATACCGAATGCTAGAGGGAGGGAGGAAGCGGGTAATGAAAGAAGTTATGATAAACGCACACAAAAAATACACATTAGGCAGGTAGTACTGTGCCGCACTGGGATTTAAATATAAATTATAAATACAAACAAAATGAGGCACATTTCTATATAAACAAAACAAAAAACTCAAGTTTGAAATAACTAAACAATGTGCCGCTTGCCGCTTGCCGCTTTAATCAGCGCCGCCTCGAAGCAAGCAACAAACAACAACAACAACAATCACAAATACATTGGTTGTTAGATCAACAACTCTGGCAACAACTCAATTACCAACAACAACAAGAACAACAACAGCAACAACAAGTAAAGAAGGCGGCTACAAACGGCGGCTAACATTCATCACCACAAATTTAAATTGCTTTTGTTTATATAAATTTTCTAACACACAAACACACACACGCACACACATTTACACACACATACATACGCATACAGCATAAGTAGAAGACAGTTGGAAAATGTAATGAAATACGCTGTTAAAAGCAATGGAAAATAATTTTTCAACACGCCGCATTTGTTTAATTATAAATTTCTGTCAAGATTGTTTTTCTTTTTCTCTGCTTTTTTTTTTTGTTGGTTTCTTTATTTTTTTTTTTTTTGCCTAGCTGCTCAAAGGAGCGCCGCCGACGTCAACATCGTCTTCATCGTCAACATGTTGCCATCGTCACTAATACACACAACACAACCAACACACACACACACACACACACACTCATACAGTTACAGCTAGTCAAACAAATAAACAATTACCGAGGGCTGCTCCTCCTCCTCCACCCTCCGAGATATCTTCCCATTCCCATTCCCATTCCCATTTTCAGTTGCATTTGCCAACGTTGTTGTTGTTTTTGTTGTTGTTTTTGCTGCTGCTGTTGCGTTTTTGATGTTGTTCTGTTATTTTTGTTGTTGTTCTTGTTGTTGTTGTTGTAGATTGAAACAAACGCAACACGTTAAAGTCTTCCAATTCTTGATTTGTTTGCTCAACATTTATTGAAGATCAAAGCGAACATTGAGTTTTCAGCTTGTCAACTGTACCAATAAAGCAAACTTTACTTGCCCCACCCCAACTTCCCTTCCCTTACCACTCATAAAATGCAATTTATAACAAAATAACAACAATAACAATGTCGGCTGTTTTTTCAATAATTATATCAACATTCTAAATGCTGATGCATTATTATTTTTTGCTCTTTCTCACAAATATGAAAATTCTGAGATCGAGTCTGAAATACTCTTCGCAATTAATGAAGATGTTACAAAAGAAATTTTAAAAAAATAATTACTTTTATGCTGAGTCTACAAATAAATTATGTAATTTAATCTTCATTTTATTTTTACAGCTGCTGTGACAAAAGTGTTGAAAAAAGCAAAATACTCCAATTATTTAATCAATTCATTCTCGGATTTACTGCATACAATGTTGGCAAGCCTCAAGCGATATATATACATATTGATAATTCTCAAATGCTTTTAAGATCTCAGCAGAACAACAACAAATTATTAATATAATGTATTCAAGAGAATATATATAAACAGATCTTGGCAATATTTCGTTTCGTTCACATCAGAGTTCAGTTCTAAACACAATTAAAGCCCGGGCAATACAATGAAGTCAAAAAGAAGTGAAGCGGATCGTTAAAGTTGCCAACCCCCCCCCCCCAATCCCATTCCTTCAGCGCATACCCTTTCCCCCCCCCCCCTCGTAATAGGGGGCAGCAGTAGCAGTTGTTGCCTCTTGGCTCGTTTCGCTTTGTCATCGTCGTCGTCCAACGTCGTCGTATACAAAACAAAGTCGCCAACTATAAAAATTATAGTTAATGTATAAATTTAATGGCAACTCGTTTATTAAAAATTTTATTTGAATTCTTTTATTTATACGTTTTATACGCTCTTTTGCGCACGCTCGCAGTTGTTGCCGACTGCTTTGGCAGTTGCAGGCAACAATGTTGCATAGTCGACGACAGCGCTGACGATGACGATGATGATGTTAATGATGATGATGTTAATGATGATGATGTTTGCCGATGGCGATTATTATGTTGCCCCCGTTGCAGTTCTCGCTGCCCCTGCAACGTTGCCTCAGCCATAAATCGAAAGAACAAATCGCTGCGGCAAAGGCAGTAAAAGCAAATAAACCCAAGTGCAGACGTAATAAACTCGCTGATGTTATGGACGCAACGCAAGCGTACTGAGAGGGGAGGAGGGGGCTAGTGGGTGGAGGCACCTGCATCTGAAGTTTTACTTCTATCACAAGAAGCCGCTGCTGTTTTGTTGCAATTGCAGTTTGCAGTTGCGCGAAAATGGGCAAGGGAAGTGCGCAATTGGGCAACGAACTGGGGTCATTATTGCAACTATTGAAATAATTCGCGTTGCATGTGGGTGGCAGACTGCCCCAATGCCACGCTGACTGCAGGATTTGACCAGTGTGTGTGTGTGTTGCTCCCTCCCCCCCTCCACTTGAAATTATGTTAAAATCACTTCTTGTGTGCACATTTTATACATGTCATATCCGGTTTATGCTTTTTTATATGCCACTGATTATGATCCACTGGCCACTTTGCCATTTGCCTTCACACCCATTTCAACTAAACGACCGACCGACCGAGCGACCGACCGACCGACCGTCCAGCTGAAACTTGTACTCATCTATCATGGCATAGTTTTTTTTTAATATTTTATTATTTTTTTTATTTTCTTTTTGTTGCAACTACTTATTATGGCTGCATACTGGGTTACAATGTTGCACAGACTTGGATAAGAAATTGACTGAAAACAAGTAAGAACAGCTATAGTCAGAATGCTAATGATAAACATACCCTATCCGAGCCGAGTCCAACTGATCTTGTGTATCAAATCGTTCATTTTTTAGACACATTTTTAATGCCTTGATTTGACATTTACTTTTATTATGCTGTTATAGTTTATACATCTATAAACTTACTTATCTAATATTATATTTAATTTAGGGTATATAATTTTGAATGAAGTTTTTATCTATTGTGGCCAATACCAAGTAGACATCGCTGCGTATATCCCCTGGCAACAAATGTTTGGCCATTTGCTCAGCTGGCATTCCTCATTAATTTTCATAGAGATGCGTTAAAGATTTCCATCTCATAACTGGATAAGTGTTGGAACGAAAGTCGTTCTCAACAACTAATTGCACTGCTGCACCATCCCCCCCCCCTCCATCATCCATACCCCCCTCTGTCGTGCCTGTTTAGCTCCGAGTTAAGCAACGCTGTCAGAAGCTTATGCAAGGCCAAATCACTCTCTCAATCATACGCACACTCGCAGTCTTCTTAACCCTCCCCCCTCCGCGCCCGCTCCATAGCTTACCCCTTTCTTCTCTAGCTATATGTTTCTATAAGTGCAACAAGGCTTGGAACGAGTTGAGAGAGACTAGACAGCAAACAACGTGTTTGTTCTAGATTTGCCACAGACTCAACAGACTGGCAACAATGTTGCAGAAACTTGATGTTGCTGTTGCTGTTGTTGTTGCTGTTGTTGTTGTTGTTGTTGCTGTTGTGTTTGTCGACCAGACAGACAGCAAACTAATTCGTATTTCCATTTGGCAGCAAATGCCGTTAACCAAGCATTTTGCATTTAGTTTAGTCGAATAAACTAGATGACTTTATACAAATGTGTGGCAATGATAAAACAACAACAACAACAACAACTTGTCTCAAGTGGCGGCCACTCCTCAAACTTCTGACGGCTGCCTTTGAGAGTCGCTCTGGTGTGTGTGTGTGAGTGTGTGTGTGGAGAAAATCAAGTGCCGCTGTTATCATATCTTTCACTTAAAATAAATAAAATTACAATTTAATAATAATAACAACGATGCCCCCCACCCCCACCCCCTTTGCTCTTCACATGAAGTGTGGGCGGCACAACCAAAAGCAACAAATAGTCAATTAATTATTGCCACAAGAGTTCTGAGCATTTCTGACGAAAGTGTTTTAGCTTCGCGTATTTTGCCCGATTGAGTTTTATTTTTTTTTTTCTTGTTGTTTCCCAACTGAAGCACATAATTGAAACTTGTTGACTTCAATGGGCGTCTCACCCCGCCCTCATTCTTACCCCTCATTATTACTCTGATAATATTTGTTGTTTTACCTATTTTATGTTAAGTTTCATTTGCCGCACTCTGATAAAGATAGACTCGACTCGACTTGACTCGACTCGACTCGCTGCTGTTGCTGATGATAATAATAATAATTAGTAATTATATTGTTGTAAAATAAACTTGTTTTAATTGCTTGCCAATCGCTCGCTCAGATATGATATGAAAAGCAAACCAATCGTGAAACAACTCAAAATGCTAAAACATGATAACAAACGATCGAAATTTATATACACCATAAAAGGAATGGAATGGAATTTCCAACTGGCAGATAACATATTCATTTTCCTTATTCACCAATTATCAGAACATTCAATAAATATATACCGAAAGTAATTAAAAGATTCCACTACAACTACATTTGGAGAGGTTCAAATCTAAAGTTGCATGAATAATGTTTATTACATTTTAGATTGCGTCATGGCTGAATAATCTTAAATCGTTATAGCAGACCTCTAAATAAACATATATCAGTAAATAGCTTAACAATTTCTGAGTTATTTACGACTTAGCAAAATCTTCTTATTTATTTAAACATTTTAATGAATTGCTGATGTAGAATTTGTTAAAGATTTATCTCCTGAATTTCTGAGATATTTATAATATTTACGACTTATGCTAAGCCTTAAGCAAAATCTGTTCATTTATTTCAAGATTTTAATCAATTTGCTGATGTTCACTTATTGGTTAATCGATTGTAGAATTTATTAAAGATTTGTCTCCTAAATCGTTGCAATTTATTTTGTTGTCACTAAACTGTAGAACAGATTTTGTGCACACACTTAAAAAAATAAATGCATTTCGTGACTTGAATTTGACAAGTGAATCTGCAACAAATTTGATTGATGTTTATTAATTCTTGACTGAAGATCTTAAGTTGGTGTCTATTTTTTCGTTCAGTGTAGTATATCCGTTAACAAATCGAATGTTGCTCAGTCGTATTGCAAATTTGCATCTGCCTTTGAAGGCGTTGTAGCATTTGGTGTTTGTGGTGTTTGCCACTTGAAATGTTACATTAACCCAAATGTTGTGGCAGCAACCACAGTCAATTGGAGAGTTGCTTGATCTGTCTGTTGTGGTGCGGCTGCTGCAACAGCCAGTTGCCTCGACTTTGACAACCACAGACGATATCCAAGCTGGGTTCGAAGCTGAAGTGGTTCTGCCCACATCATATACAAATCAAAGTTTGTTTTGCTCTTTGAAGGCGCTGGCAATGTTTGTCTCAATTAGTGGCATAATTCATGCTGTCGCAGCTGTCATTTGTTGCTGTTGTTGCAAGTTTGCGAGTTGTTTACGCTCCGAACATATTTTGTCATTTAATTAAAGGCCAATCAAAATGCAGACGGCAGCGTCTATATATATATATATATATATATATATATATATATATAGAGATGTATGCGATAAACAAAACTTTGAATTATATCCGTTTGCATGGTCAACGAACGGTAAACTTTCCTTATATCATCACATCAATATAAATATCGCTTTTCCAATCAATGTGCGTAGAAATTTATTGAATTGCAAATTGCTAAATAAAATATCGCCGCAATAATGTAAAATGCATTTGACAGTTGTTTATGAATTTGCATGTCAACTGATCTAACAAAGAGAGAGAGAGAGAGAGAGAGACACGCATGCAACAATGTGTGGCAAAAAAATAAACTGGTTACTGCAACATAATAAAATATTTTATTTAGTGTTTAGTTTATTTTGTGCAGTCGCCAAATTTATGTGCAACAAAGTTGCCAACAGTCTGGGCAAGAGAGGAAGAGCAAGGGAGAGAGATTGTGTGTGTGAGTGTGAGTGTGTGTGAGGGATATGCCTTGTGCTGGTTCTGGGTGCAAGTTTTGTTGCTCGTTGTTTGCTTTAGCTAAACATTGTAAAAATATCTGCCACACATCTGCGACGCGAACGATCAGCGATCAGCAATCAACGATCGAAGTTTCTTCTTGGTCCTCTTCTTTTTGGTCATTAAAATTGCAACGTGCTGTTTACTGTTGCTGCTGCTGCTGCTGCTAGCTGCTTGTGGCTGCCACATTTATTGCACAGGCGTTGGCTTTGTGTTGCTCGTTTTTATTAAATCAACGAAGCAATTGCAATTTAATATTAAAAATAATAACAAACAGCAGCAGCTTGCTGCATGCCGCATGCCGCATGCAGCAGCAACAGTAGCGCTGGCAAGCAGGCAACTGCAACTTCGCATTGCTCGTATTGCATTCTTGCAGTTAATTATTTGCCCCCTCCCCTTCTCCCCCCCATCACTCTTCCGGGGGGCACAGACCACAGACCAGAGTTGCCCGTTTCTGTTCTCCAGTTCCATTGAAAATGTTTTACTGCACGCTTCGTCGGTCAATGCGTGTCAGTTGTTGTTGTTGTTGTTGTTGTTGCTGCTGCTGCTGCTGCTGTTGCATCTGCGTCTGATCTTGCAACAACTTCCTACTTCTTGTGGCATTTGCACAAATGTAAACAAATTAATTAATTGCCTTTACTTACAATCTTTTAAGCTTTCTCCTCCCCTCTCTTTCCCACTCTCTGCGAGTTGCAAGGCAAAATAAATACAAAATGTTGCTTGTAAAATATATAAATTTATTATGATAATCAGTGGATGTGCTTAGAAGATATTCAAGATGTGCGTCTGATTGCACTGCTACAAATTATTGTGTGTATTCATTTAATGTATTCCACTCTTCTTCCAGTTATGTGACTGCTACTTTAACAGCATTTCAAATGAGCTCTGATCATAAATGAAGAAAAAAATAGAGTTCTACTCATAATTGAAAAGTGTGTTTAACCAATTTAAACTGTTAGTTTATTTAATTTATCATAAATCAATGTATATGAAAATGCATGTTTTTAATGTGATTTAAACATAAATTAGATATTTGATAGACGGGCAAAATATTCATTAAGAAAATGTTACTTTTTGATGGTTGGCAAACAATTTTCTATTTGAAAATTAATATTATTTAAATATATTCTAATTTAGTTAGTTTATAAGTTTATTTCGAAGAAACACATTCTCATATTCCAGTTTAGATATTTTTAATATTTATTGAGTTTTTAACAGGTGGCAAAAATGAGAAACAAATTCTCAAATATAAAAGTTTCTGCTTAATTTAATAAATATTCAATTGATTGATTGACGACAAGTAATTATTATTTTTAATTCATGATTTTCTATCGATAACAATTAATACAATTTATTTTCGATATCGATAGCGATTAACTTGGATAATGCGCAAAAGAGCATTGAAAGATTCTTAATGGATTATGCATGGGAGGCACATAAATAATTGCGGCTCTTGTTCTTCAGCATCCTGCTGTGCTGTGCCTGTGCTGTGCCTGTGCTGTGCCTGCCTTCTGGCCACACACACGCATACTACTACGTATACACTATACACTCTACATAAATAACGCATACGCCACGCTGGCCAGCTAGCAACCACCCAAAAGGCAATGGGCCCCACGCACATTTTACAGTCGACACTTGTGCTTAGGACACTCCACGACGAATATGCATATATATATATATATATGTATTACTATATGAGATATATATATATGTATGTATATAGAGAGCACCCACACACAGCGTGACGGGCTTTGCTCTCGCTCGAGATTGGCTGCGTCAGCCAACCAAAAATCTTTACTGTTGCGAAAAAGTTGAACATTTTCGCACAAAAAGGCGCGGCCGACGACGATGGCGACGACGAGGACAACAACGAAGACCCTGACGATGAGTGGGCGGCAGTGGCGGGGGTGTGGGGATTGGTCAGGAGTTGGGGTGCAACCGCACAAGGCAAAGGCAAAGGCAGAGCCAGAGCCAAAGCCAGGACATTAGATGACCATGTGTGTGCTTGTGCTGTTCCTGCTTTTGCTGCTGCTGATGCTGAATTTGAAATTCAAAATGCCAGGCACTCCTTGCAGCACAGCTCCTCTTTGCGTGCGGAGCGGGTGCTGTGCTGTGTGGAGCCGTCCGTCAATGTCCGGCTGCTGGACGTTAACGCAAAAATGCGTCGAGCACAAGTAGAAGGCACAACTTTTTGGCTGCAACTTCCCCAAGCCAGCCCAGGCAGCCCCCCCAAAGTTCTGGGCAAATGAAATGAAAGCGCGCGCGCCTCGCCTGCTGCTCTCTGTGTGTGTGTGTGTGTGTGAGTGTGAGATAGGATGAAAAGGACACCCCTCCCCCTCCCCCACTCCACCCACTCACACACAAAAACCCGCACGTTGGCTGGCTAGCTGACTGGCCATCAGATGCAGAGAGCGAGGTCCTTTTTCGTGGCTGGTGAAAGGCGAACTCGAGGCGGCCGATGGTCGGCAGCAAACGGCAATGGCTTCTAATGCGCAAGGATATTCGTAAAATGCAAATGTGCAGAAACGAAACGAGACACATACGCACACACACACACGCACACACACACGCACACACACGCACACACACGCACACACATACGCAGAAAGGATACTCCATCTTTGTTGCTGCTGCTGCTGGTCAGTGGAAAACAGCAAACTAACGGCACATCGTTAAGGTGGCGGTAATGGCATTTTGGGGCCACGTTCGACGATTTTAAACACCTACAAGCTAGTAGCATCCACACACGCACACACCCCTCACACACACGCACACACCCCTCACACACATGCACGCATCTCTGCTGCGTGGTTTTTGTGCGTTTCCGCCAAGTCACAAAATGGCGGCTGCAGCAGTCGTCGGCAATTTGGTAACTTCATCCCCCCTCCAACTCCCCCTTTTGTTCAACTATCGAATGTTGTTGAGGGCCCAACGCCAACATGAAGCAACTTTGGCAGCAGCGCAAAAAGGCGGCGAATGAAATTTTAGCAAAAAGCCTTTGAAAAATGGGTGGCAGGCGGCAGCAAGTTGCAGACGCGGTTGCAGTTGCAGATGTAGATGCTGATGCTGTTGCAGATGCTGATGCTGATGCTGGTGCAGATGTAGTAGGTAGTGTAGGTGTAGAATATCCCCAGGGGTTTGTGGCACAAGAATGCAATATCAGAAATATTTCCGATAATGTTTCTCTGGTCTGTATTTCACTATTCAACTTATCTGATATCATAACTAACTTAAGGATAAATTAAAATTTTTATTTTCATTTTAAGAATGCAATTTAAGGAATACTTTTTTAAATTTTATATATATTATAGAGTTATATTTTATAATCAGCGCATCAAGTTTATCCAACTGGTTAAAGTTAAATTTAAGTATAGAAGAATTTTTTGAAAGATTTATTTGCCTGGTTTTTAAAACGGATAAAAATAAAGAAATTTTATTAAGCAAACACCAAAAAATAATATTAATTTAAACTATAAAAGTAATATTAAAATAATGAATTTAAATCATTTTTTTCATTTATTTATTGCTAACAAAAATTTTTAATAAAATTCCAAATCCTTTGCATATATCGCCGATTTCTTACTCATTTCTAACCCTTTGCATTTCATGCAGTGCTCAGCTAGTTTTTTCCCACTGTGCAGGAAGCTACTCACACTGCATTTTGATGCGCTGCCCGCTGCCCGCTGTCCGTTGCACGTTCCACGTTTTCCCGGTGGCCAACTTCAACCCATCTTTTTGCTGTTGCTGTTGTTGTTGTGCTCATCAGCGCAACTTGCTGCGCCGTTATTTTTGCTTTTCCTGTGGCAGCCACACACAGCCTTTGCCTGCAGCTCAGCTTCGTCTCTTCCTTTGTTGCTCCTTCTGGTCCTTCTGCTACTGCCTGCTCCTGCTGCTGCTGTTTTCCATTGTTGTTGTTTTGTTCGCAGAATTTTCGTTTCCGTTTCCTGGCCAAACGTGCGTGTGTCCGCCTACGTAGCTGTGTGTGTGTGTGTGTGTGTGCGGAAAACAAAAGCAAAAATCTTTGAAAATTGGTAGAAACGGATGCCAGCTTGCACATTTGCACAACGTGGCCAGGCCCAAAATCTAAAACCCAAACTGAAAAATCTAACACCCACCCCCTGCACCTCTTCGAGTGTTGCCCCAAAGTCGCTAGAAGTTTGCGTCGTAGTTGCTGTTATCGATGACGATGTTGACGACAACGACGACGACGACGAAGACGACGTTGATGTTTTGGACCAACTATTGCACAAGGCAACAGCAGCAACAACAACAACAGCAACAACAACAACAACAACAACACCAACATGCACAACAACAATGGGTTTCGATGCATAACATTTTTGATTACCTCAACGCCGGAAATGACAAACGCAGCGCTGCAGTAACAAAAAGCCCAAAAGCAAAGTTTAACAGTCCAAAGAATTTACTGTCAACAGCAACAAACTCATCCACACCCCTCATCCACATCCCTCATCCACACTACTTTTTAGTACGTGTTTAGCTTGGCGAATTATACTATTCCAAACACACACACCACATATATATATATATATATACATATATATATATATGGTATATATATGTAGTCGAATAACTCATTATCGATACCGCAACGCCATCGAAATTTGTTGCTCGTTGTGCCCACTGTACTGGTTGCCTGGCTCCGGCTCCGGGTCCGAGTCCGTGTCCGTGTCCGGGTCTGGGTCCGGGTCTTTTATGTTGTGCCTCGCCTGCACTTAATTATTATCAGCAAATATGCAGCCATGCCCGTTCCACATGCCTGCCACAGCCTCACCCAGCTGCGCCTACTCCTTTTACTACACACATACACACGCACACACGCACACTCGCTCTCTCTGTACAACTCTTTCTGCCTCTCGATGGCTGTGCAAATTTTCTCTAAAACAAAATTAATTCCGATTTTTGTTTTTGTAGAAAATTTTGGCGTTGCCCAGCAGCAACAACAACAACAACAACAACGACGACAACATCCTCGTCGTTGACAACAACAACAATAACGTTGACTTTGCCCAGGACTTTTCGGGAACGCACAATTTCTGTCCCAAAAATCCGCAAACTGCAATCTAGCCGCCTCCCTCCGTCTGCCCACCTCATCCTCATCCCCACACAGTTCGCATATGCAATTTACGCCTGCAGGCCTCGAGGTCCGGTCAGCTGAATGTGTGTGTACACACACACACACACACACACTCGCACACACACGCACATCCGGCCGAAAGTTTTCTAGGTGCCCAGACACTTTGCATGCGTATTTTGCACGCATTCTAGAATTTCAATTAAAAATAAATCACAAAAACGTTGCTGGCCTGGCCGCAAACCCCCCCATCCCCCAAAACTGCAACTCTCTTTTTGCATCTCTCTCTCTCTCTTTCAGTGTGTGCGTGTGTGTGTGTGAGTTGCCCCTGTGTTGCATTTGCATCTCTGCATCTGCATCTCGCGTCGCTGTGTAGAAAATGCATTGCATTTTGCACACGCATCCAATTTCTGCCTAGGCACCGGATCACCCACCACCTGCCCCAACCCTGCGCAGTGGCTCTTGCTGCAGTTGCAGTTGCAGGAACAGCTAACGATGCCTGTGCCTCGGTCTCTGCCTCTGCCTCTGCCTCGGTCTCTGCTTTTGCCGTTGCTGACCATCGCCATCGTTGCAACCATATCGATGATGCCGCTGACTTTGATTCGCCTTTGTTGTTGTTAATGTGCCTCTGTGTGTGTTCCTAGATCCTGTTCCCTTCATCGACGACTGCTGCTGCTGCTGCGCTTTCTTTGCCACCATATGCATGACTGTGCATTGGCAACAACAACAACAACAACAACCACAAAAGTTGGTGCACAACAATGCGCTTGCAGAAAGCAGAAAGGCAGAAAACTTAATGTGCGTTTTTGCCCATTGCCTAAACCCCTTCATCCCCTCAGCAACCACTTTTGTGTTATATATCATTCTCCATCTCTCTCTCTCTCTCTCTCTCTCTATTTGTCTCTCTCTCTCTCTTGTTCCGTTTGGGCTTTGGCCTATAGTTCTCTAATGCTCTCTTCAATTATAATGCCGATTTACAGTTTTTCCGAGGTGGCCAGCATCTGCCTTTGGAGCGATAACAATAACGATAGCAAATGAGGTATTTCTTATACATATCGAAATAGTTATACATAATTTCAACATCAGATTTGAATATGAGCACTATATAATCTGAATAGATATACATAGTGGCATTTGAATTATTGAAAATACTCAATCAAAATCAAAGGAAAAGAATTGCTGATTTTGGAAACGAATTTATAAATTGTATGCTTAATTGAGAAATCTGGATATAATGAATTATCAAATGATATCTTTTGGTAAACCTCTTTAAAATTAAAAAATATTGCAATATAAACAATTAGATAACAGCTATAAATCTTTTAAAAAAGAGAGAAATTTCTTAACAATATAATAATAATAATAATAATAATACCATTAATACCATTACCAATAATATTCATACAATTAAAAAAATCGCTTGCCCAGCACTTTGAATAAATACAATTTATTTATATTGATTCTTAAGGAATCTCTCATTTTTTCAAAAGCTACAAAAATTTATTAAAAACAAAGGCAACTTGTTGCCCGACTCGACAGAGATAAATGCCAAGTTGCCATATTTAATCAGTTTATTTCATTCTGCAATAGATTTAATCCATTTGAGGAACAGTTGTGCCTCAAATCGTTTTTATGTTGATTTGAAAATCCTCTTCAGTGTCACGCAACGATCTCATGCCACAACTTTGAGCAGAAGCAACAATAACAACAATAAATGCAACAACAACAACAACAACAGCAACAGCAACCATTGCTGCAGCAAACATCTACAAAAACAACAACAACACGCAAACACTATATGCGGAACAGGCACAGGCACAGGCCAAATCATGTATAATGGTCAACACACACACACACACACATACACATACGCATACGCACAAATACGCACAGCTATATACAACTAAACACACACACACACAGGCAAACATACATATATATATATATATATATATGTACATATAATAGTCGTACTTAGAAATGCTGTAGAGTCGCCACCCACAGCGCCTAGAAGCGACTACACAGCACTAGAGGGGGTGTTTCAACTCTACCCCTCCCCCCCCCCGACAACACGCACTTTTGAATCCTACACCCCTTCGACTAACCGCTCAGCTGAGCTGCTCTTCGTGTGCGCATTGCGCCTCGGCCTCGACGGCAATAGCAAATGCTGCAAATGCTGCAAATGCCACATAAGTGCCCGCTGGGTGGTGAGTTTGGGGTTGGGGTTGGGTTTGTAGGTTGTGTGTGTTGCACCCACTCGCTCGATTGCGTTAGGGGGACGCACGCGAGAGTGTCCAGAATGCGAGTGGCGAGAATTCGTTGGCTCGATTTGCCTATAATTATGTGTGTTATATAACAAACTGCATTTTGGCCGAAATACTCTGCACACACACAGTGCAGAGAGAGTGAGCGAGATAGAGATAGAGAGGGCGTGTGGGGGGTGTGGGGGGTGTTATTCAGCAATGCGCCTGCATGAATATTCAATAGCTCAAATAGAGCATACGCCGCATTGGACGTCGCCTGCATTACTTATATGTTGCATGCAGCATGAATGCAGCTCGCAAAATTGTCGATAATAAATATTCAATTTGAAACACATTCGCCGAAAATTCGCTGACCACATTTTTAACGCCAGTTCAGCAGTCCTTTTTTGTTATTGTTTTTGTTTTTTTTTTTGTTATTGTGCATTGTGGTATTATTATTTAAAATCACAAGAGCCCTGTTTGCTGCTTTCCTAATGAGCGACGACTTCGAATCGAAGATTCAATTTTATTCGATTTTTTTTTTTGCCTCGAACTTCAACTTCAATTCAAACTGCTCTTGCATTACTGTAATTACACACAATGCAAAACAATAAAAAAAATAAGAGCAAAAAACACAAAATAATTCTTAAGAATCTCATAAAAACCAAAACGAAGCCATTACAGTCACACACACACAACACACACACAGTGAGAGTGACTGTGGCATGGGGCAAAGGGAAACAGACTCACATGCAAACCGAGTAAATTATAGAGAAAGAATTGAAAATTACGATCTGCGATTTGAATACGAGCAGCAGCATAATGCAAATGTTGAAAGGATCGATTATATATCAGGTTTCCATACAACTGGGAATGGGGAGAATGATACTAATTATGAGACTTACAAACTTTTTAAGTGAAAATAACAAGACTCTGAATCGGCAAGCTGAACCAATTATAAATGGAAAAAATGCATTGCTCAAATTGAGTTTAAGTATATAAAATGCAGTTGTTGGCATTTATCAGCACATCAGGTTTATATATTGATCAGCAGCAAGAGTCGAGTTAAACTAGCCACTTCCGTTTCCGTCTGTCTGCAGGAGACTATATTTTCCAATTTGAAATATTAGTTTTCTTATTCTATATGAATTTAAGGTTTGTTTTTATCGATAACTGCGCACCTTTCACACAAATTAATTTGAATTGTTTTTTTTTTTTTATAGTAAAAATATAAAATTCTTATAGCTAAATAATATAATCTGACATTTTATATATATCAACTATAAAAATATCCTTCACATTAGCAGCGAATATTTAAACTAATCAACTCAAAACTCTTTCGTCTTGCGCATTCTAACTTAAATTAAGCCAGGCTCAGCTGAAACAGCTAAGTTTAGTCTTTATTTTGCATACAACATTAAAAATAATAATGTTTGATATTTGTGCAATTATTTAAATTTAGTGAGCTGCAAAAAGCAACAAAAAAGATGATTGAAAAGAAGCTGCATGCAAAACAGCAGCTGACTTATGTTAAACTCACGAGTTGTGAAAGAGACTCTCGCACACTAGTTGCTTATTTACACACACACACACACACAAATATATATTTTCATAATTTAGTTTTTTTTTTGCTGCTGTTGTAGCTTCTTTTTGCTTATTTTTTTTGTACCTTGCTTAAGCTGCAAATCGCGGCAATCGTTAAGATCACGAAAAACAATTCAAAATTAATGGTAATAAGCAGTTGCTGGCGCGCCAAAGCAAAACAAAGGCCGGACCTGGCTGCCACAACCCGATTGTGGGGCAAGAGAGCGGGAATGGTGGATGTGCAGCAGCTAGCTGTTGCTGCTGTTGCTGCTGCATGCCCCAGCAAAATTACTGCGTACAACAGAAGCCGTCTGACCGGGGCTTCTGACTTGAAGATGACTGGAAACGGCAGCTCATTTGCAGGCTCCGCTGCTCTCAGCCAAAACAGTAGTCCAGTTTTTTTTTTTTTTTTTTTTTTTTTGCTACCTTTTCTCTTTCCTCACTTTTTTTGGGCGTTGCGCCGGCGCTGAGCCTGGACCTGGACACGGAGCTGGACAGAAGCCCCGGCCTCGGAGAGTTGATCGATCGCTGTTGGCAAACTTCAGTTTCTTCAGTTTTTTTTTTTAGTTTTTTCTTCTTCTTTTTTTTTTTTTAACTTAGCTGCTGTTAGAAGTCGTGTCGTGTATGCAGCCAGCCGGCAATCATACGATATTTTCAGCATCCAAATTATTATAATATATTATTATTAGCTGTTGCCTCCTGTGGTTGTTGCTTGTGTTGCATGTGGCTAGATAACGTGAAATTTCCTTATGCCGCATGACTTAATAATGCTGTGTGAATATGGAGGTCTATGAACTCCACAAAACACTTACAGAAAATCTATATAAAATCAGTTATAATCACTTTTGCTACGATTTGTTCTCAGTAAAAAAATAAATAAATCTTTAATTTAATTGACTGTCTTTTTACTTAGGTAGTTTTGCTCTTAAAATAAAAATAAATCTTAAATCAAATTTTGTGCCGTTTCACCTCTTTTACTTTGACAATTTTTTTTTTGGCTTACAAACTATTTAAAAGATTGTTGCAAAAGTGTAAAGTTCCTTAAATCAATATTTATTTCCATAATTCAATGTTAACTCTACAAAACACTTACAGATTTAATAATATCAAAATAAAAAATAAAAAAAATATAAATAGCAGTTTTGCTACGATTTGTTTTTAGTGAAAGAAAAATATAAATCTTTAATCAAATTTTCTGCCTTTTCACTTATTTAAATTTGTAAATTTTTATTTGACTTAAAAACTATTTTAAAGATTTTTGCAAAAGTGCAAAGTTTCTTAAATCAATATTTGCTAGATGGTTTTAAAAGTTTGAGTTTGAGTTTCAAGTATGATGGATGGTCAACTAAATGAATTTGCATGCGACAAAGCTGCGATGCTAAAAAAACTCAGCCTGAAGTTTAGACCAAAAACTGAAACGGTAGCTACAAAAAAAAAAGAGCACACATTTATAGACATACAAACACACACACACACACACACATACAAAGCGACGCACTAACCAGTAGCTGGACCAATCGAAGCTCGTCGCGCCTTGGCAAGGTGTGTGTTAAGGGGTGTGTGTGTGTGTCTGTGTGTGTGTGTGTGTCCAGTCTACAATCTCAAACTCTGCCCTGTAACGTTGTTTGCCTTGTTCTTGCATTCTTTCTTTATTTTTTGCACCCTATTTTTTTATATACATTTGTTTTAGTTTTTACTTTTTACATACCATACATCAGCTACAGCTACTGTGTGTGTGTGTGTGTGTGTTGGCCATCGTCTCACACACGCATGCTTGGCAGCTTTGACCACGTCTCCTGTCCTAGGCAGGGGCAGCTGGACACCAAAGCTTTATGTCAATGTCTGAGCTGCCATGTTGTAAGTTATGCCAGTTTACACTGTGGCGACAAAAGAACCAAAAAGAAAAATCATGTGTAGGCAAGAAAATTGTTTTTCCCGACCTGCCCCTGCCACTGCCTTATTTAGTTGGAGGCGTGTTGGCTTGGCTCAAAGGGAAAGCAAATTTCCATTGAAAGCTGCAGCGTTGCGTGAAATGCTTTACGAGCTGAGCTGAGCTGCAGAAGCAGCCTTCATCCTTCAGCCAACATGGTTGCTTCTTGAGTGCATTTGTCACACCTCGACAGCAGCAGCAGCAGCAACAACAACAACAACAACAACAGAAAGGAAAGGCAAATGGATTTTTATGGACTGACATGGCAGGTAATTGGTGCACTTCGCCGACTTCTACCGCTCTTCATTTTCTAAAATGGATCTCCCCTGCTACTGCTGCAGGCTTTCTCTTTCTCCTTTACTCCACCTCCATCTCTTTCTCGCTCTGTGTGTGTGATCCTTGCCGTAAAAGCCTCTGCTTAATTGGGCTTTTGTGCGTTTGGCCAAAGGCGCTGCTAATATGAAATTACCAATGTCAAGCAGCAAGTAAGACAAGGGGAAAGAGTATTAAGGGGAATGCACTTAATTGCAACCTGCGTAGTTTTTTTTTCTTTTTTTTTATCTTTTGTGTAACTGGCCCCAGGAGCTGCTCAAAAGGTGCACCGTCGTAAAGTGCGTAATGAGAACTAAAAATAAAAAAAAAATAAAAAAAATAAAACTATACTTATTTTCGACAGCCTCAATTAGTACCCCGAGCTGATCAAGGATGTAAGCGCCAAGAGGCGAACCGGTTTCTAGGCCAATCACAGAGATCACGTTTCATTTTTTGAGTCCCAGACTTAACTCAGTTGCTGTTACAATGTTGTATGGTTAACTGAAATGAAACTGTCGCTTTACCTGACCAAATGTTGTTAAGAACAAAACCAGTTTTGATTTAACTAGTCTTTAGACTATAGTAATTACTTGCATTGCAATTACAAAGTAAACAAATTGCATAAATTATTACATTTCATTATTATTATTCAACTTACCTGCATATATATATATCTAAACAAAGAAGAAGAAAAAAAAATATAATACAATGTTGTTAATTATTGTGTTGTTTATAAAAAATATTTTTTAGTTGCATTAAATCACAGACAATAGCAGCTTTTTCAATACAAGGTTTCTCATATATGCCATAACTTGAGATTGTGATATAGCTAATCGAAGTGCATTAATTGTTGCATTATATTAAAATACATATAATTATATATATACTGCGTCTTTTCCAAGTCGAGTGCTAAATGTTTGTTGTATAACAATTTTACAACGAAGCTGATTCGTTTTTCTCTGTTTTTTGCTTTAGCATTTACATCTTGAGCATCACAGGAGCCATAGGTAACCATATTTTTACCCTGCGTACAAACATATATCGGCTTATGAAAATCATGAAATATTGAATAACTTGGCGAGCAGTAGAATTGAAAACTCACAAAGTGTCTTGCATATAAAAAAAAGAACTAAATGAACGCAAATCCCATGGACAGTGGGCGTTACAGTCACCTACAATATGTGTGTGTGTGTGTGTGTGTGTGTGTGTGGTGTGTAACAAAATAGATGGGCCAATAGACGTGATGAACGCAGCAAAAGCAAAAATTCATACAAAAAAAAAACTGAAAACGGAAAATGTATCAAAGGAAAGAAGAAAGCTGGAAATTTATATATAGTATGGAATCGTATATAGTATGCTTAAGCGACTTCACCTCTATACGTAATACACACACACGTTTGTGTGTGTGTGCTTAAATTTACTTGCAGTTATTTATGCAAAAAAAGCGACACCCATCACAAAAGTAAATTGAAACAAAAGAAGCAAAAGCAGAAAAAACAAAAAAAAAAAAAAGGGAAACGGAAAACAAATATCGAAAGGATGTGGAAGTGATTTTGCAACTGCTTTTGGCCGGAGGAGCACTACTCGTCGGAAAGATATATTGTAATTAGTGTTGCTGGCATTTTCTTTCAATTTATGCATAGCCAAATCAATTTCAATAAAAAACCAACAACGTAAATTGACGTTGGCTCTGCTCGCACATCGACGATGTGATTTCTTGTTTCTAATTAAAACTACTGCATTCATCCTTCCATCCTTACATCCTTCTAGTCCTTCTCCACTCCACTCTGCCATTTGTATGTGCGTGCGCTTAATTCCTCAAAAAGACAAAAAGAAAAAACACACGCAAAATCGACAACCCTCATCCTGTGCTGCTCCTTGCTCCTTGCTCCTTTTGCTGCGCAGAAGAGTGCGCCATCTTTTTCTCGCACGCCTTGTGCATCCTTGGACATCCTGGTCCAGGCTCTATGGCAATTTAGTTTCGTGGTTTGCCCGTCAACTTCTACTGCTGCTACTCCTTGCTCCAAAAACCCATGTACATAACACCCCTCACTCCCCCTCTGACTACTATTCGATCCAGCCCAGAACACGGCGTTCATCTTGTCAAAAGCCTGCGACTTGCTTCGAAGCTGGTCGAGTGTGCCACGCCTAGAGGAGTCGCGTGCACTCATATATCACACACACACACCAACACCCCCCCCGTCAACCTATTGTGGCTATGTGCTGCACCACCAACACTAGCCAAAGACTGCACCAAAAACTGCATCCACTCTGGAAAACTGCCTGCAGATTTTCCCATTGCACATGCATTGTTGTTCTTGTTGTTGTTGTTGTTGCTTAGCTGGGCAAAAATATTTCATAGCCGAGGATCCATCAACAGCTTTCTCCTTCTCGCTCTCCCCTCTCTCTCTCTCTTGGTCACCCGCTCTTTGGTTGCTATGCCTACGTTTCTAATTAAATTTTATTTTATGCCACCATTTCGGCGCCTTCCACTTGGACTAGACCTAGACTAGGCTCGTACACTGAGCAAATTATTGGGTACCAAAAAACAAAAACAAATCAAAATTTGTGGCATGTTTTAGATTATTTTAATATTTATGAAATTCCATTGTAAGCTCATATTAAACTTAAAATTTTGTGCCAGCAATTTGATGGAAGTTTTTTTCATTGCCTACTTTTTTTTATTCATTAACAGCTCAGTTTTTTTTGTATGTATTAATTTACCTAAAGTTATTTAATCTATCTGCCTCGCAGTGTAGCTCTGCTGGCTGAGAGGCCTCTCTGTCTGAATTTGTGTATCCTGTTGCAAATTTATAGCGCTGCATTTGCAGCATCTATCATGCAACCAAGGCCTGCAGCAGCAACTTCAACTGCAATTGTGCAAGAGGAAGAGTTCAAAAAGCGGACCTTCAATTTGGCCGTGGTCCTTTGGCTCATCCAGCTGTTCATCCTTTTTGGGCCAGGCTTTTAGTTAAGAACGCGCTCGGTGTGCAAAATTTCGCCTGATTGCACTTTGATGAAAACTCAATTATTGCGCAATGCGTGGACTTTCAAACCACGCTATAGTCAGAGAGAGAGAGAGAGAGAGAGAGAGAGAGAGAGAAGGAGGTGGGGGAGGGGGAAAAGGGAGCATGTCCTTTCGCAGACTTCTGGCGCTGGTTCTAGTTGTGAAAAGTAATGCTGCCTGGCGCCTAATTGAAATGCTGGGCTCTGACAGCAGCTCTGACATTAGCCACGCATCTGAGAGCCCCATCCATCGATCAAAGGCCGCATCGAGGACGCATCTCGTTATCTCCAGTGCACGGAAATCTTATATCCACCCCCCTCATGCCCCAATACCAAACCCAACGCGTCACAGGATGCCTCTTTCACTCGCTGCATTAATGCAACTAAGGTGATATGACGAATGGGTGATTAGGTTTTTGTCATTTCAGACCAGGCTCTCTCTCCTCTGCTGCGGCACACACACACACACACACACATACACACGCAGACTGCAGCCTTATGTGCGTTTCCTGCTGCGCCTAGGCACAAAATTTGCCAATGCTCGGGATACAGTTGCTCGCCTTTGGCGGCGATTTCTTTGCCATACTTTTCAATCCTCATATATGCACACACACACACACACACACACACTGCATATGTGTGTATGTATGTGCATATATCTGCAGTGTTGCCATTTTTCGTTTATAGTTTGTTTTTCACAATGTTCTGGTCCAGAATTCTTGTGCCTACCAGTTCTCTCTCACTTCCACACCCACACCCACTCTCCCACTCTCTCTTTCTCTCTCTCTCTGTCTCTCTCTATCTCCGTCTACACATACTAGTTTTCTCTATTGAACATTTTACATATTAGAAATTTTCGCAAATGGGCAACGCTGTGCTGTGCCTACTGCCTGCCGCCTGCTGCAGCAAACCCAAAAGTTATGTGCCTGCGCTTTTCCCATCCTTTTTCACACACACCCACACACACATACACACACACACACACAAAAGGGGAACGCACACGCGTCCGGAACTGAATTCGGCGTCGTTGTTTTCGTTGTTGTTGTTGTTGCTTGCTTGCCTCGTAGTTGTAGTCAGTTGTTGCCGTCGTGAGTTCTCTCGTCTCCTCGTCAGTTTCTCTGCCCTCGGCCATCGTCGTCGCCGCCATCGTCATCGTCGCCGTCGCCGTCGCCGTCGCCGTCGTCGTCGTCGTCATCATCATCAGGCCGCGTCGCTATGGCTATTACTACGGACAGCTGTGGCTCCCTGTTTGTTGTGGCACCCCCCCAAGCCCCTAACCCATTGTTGTTGTTGTTGTGGCTGTTGCTGAAGCGGGTGCGGCTTTTGATGCTTTTGCATCAATGTGTCCTCTCACATACATGTGTATGTATGTGTGTGTGTGTGCGTGTGTGTGTGTGTGTTGGTCTGTGTCTATTCTGGTTGCTGCTGCACTTAGCCAGCAGCAGGTATCGAAAGAGGCACAGGCACTGGGAACACACACACAGTCTCTGGACCCCAGCAACGAGCTCCTTCCTTCCCAAACAACTTTGTCCACATTGACGAGGAACAACACTCAGCATAACTAGTATGTGTGTGTGTAGGTGTGTGTGTGTGTGTGTGTGCGCACCCCTTTACGCGTCGTCTATTGATAAAATGCACTGCACAAAATGTGACTATTTAATTTAGGGATAGTATTGAATAAATTATGGATAGATTAATTAATTAATTTAAAGTTTAATTAAACTCTAATATTTAGCTAATGGGTATCTCTAGTCTGTAATAAAATAACTATGATAATATTTTGTAGCTGCAGCATAATTTAATTAACAATAATAATGTACTAAATTTAAAACATTATTTAAATACGAATAATGATGAAATGTGAATGTCTAATTGAGGAATATGTAAAGTTTAATTAATTTATGCAATATTATTTTATGTATTAGAAAGCTTGTAATTGATTTTAATAACATAAATATATTAATACTTATTAATAATTACTATTATAAAATCATAGGCAAAGTTTGTTAACAACATTTGACAAGCCAAATAATATTTTCTAACTTGGAACTGGCTACCAAATTTGTAAGTCTTAGCCAGCTTTTATTAATTATATATTATATAATTATAATTAATTCATATATTATAAAATTAAATATTATTTTCTTACTTCAAACTTGTCACTAAACTTGTATTTAATATTTAACTAGCCCTAGACTCCATGTATAATTAATATGGTGCAGCTTAAAAGTGGCCACCAAATTTGTAAGCCTGTAGCACCTTAAATACATCCTCTCCAACTTCAACTGGCCATGCCACACCACCGGAAGGAGGCACCTAAAGCGGTGGATGGCGCATTGTCGCCTGTACTTTTGCCTTTCTTCTGGTCGCTCTTGGTTAAGCCGCTGCCGCGTCACAGTGCTATTTGATGCTGAGGTAGGAGTGGCTGTCCACCAGGCAACCAGCCAATACCCCTCCACACCACACCACAACTCACATACCCACTATGTGTGCTGCTGCTGCACCCACACAATCGCAATCACGGCCTAAACAACGTCGCCTGTGCTGCTGCTGCTGCTGCCTTCTGGAAAACCTACTCCCAGCTGCCTCAGCTCCAATTTCAGCCTCTTCCCCTTTTCAATATTTGCATGTCTCTGGCTGTGTGTATGGCACTCTCTGTGTATGTGTGTGACTGTGTGTGTGTGACTGTGTGTGTGTGTGTTTGCCATTGTATGCATGCATATTAAATTCAATCGAATGTATTCTCTATTCTCGATATTCCTCTATGCGCTGCGTTCCTCTTTTTGTTTTTTGTTTTCTATTTTTTGTACCATTTCTCGTTCTCATTTCCCGTTACTCGTTTTGTTTTCTATATGGACTCGAGTCCTCAACAGCTTCAGCATTACGTATACGTATACGTATTCGTATTCGCATACGTATTCGTTAACGTTAACGTTACGTAGTGGCGCACATTCGTTAGAAATAGGCGGAGTTATCAACGTTTTTCAAGTTATAATAAAAATGCAACACATTTTACAGACATCCCGCTATATACACACACATATATATTTATATATATGCATATGTTACCCTTGTATTAGTGTCTCCTCACACACACACACACACTCACTTATGACCCTTGCTGGCTCTTCTGGCTACTTTCCATAGATTTTTTCCTTCGTTATTGGTTTGGAGTGGCGCAAAACTTTGTTGTTTTTGGTATTTTTTTCGTCATCGTGTATGCCACAGTTTGTTGCTGTTGTATCTCCATATATATACAACAGACGTTTTTTGTTATTGCAATTTTCTTTCTACTTTTTTTTGTTCTTTATTATTTTTCAATGCTCAAACTCGACGTCGCATAAAACTTGTGTTTTTGCTGCCTTCTACTGCCTTCTACTGCCGCTGTTGCAGAGGATTGTACGCCCTTCGCACTCCCTGCAAACTACACAAACTCCGCTCTCCCCTCTCCCATACCCCCCTTTAAGCCCCCATACCCTTTGTAACCAATGGACGCTGCTCGTTACAGTTTCCATTGCCAGCCAAAGAGCTGAGAGCGAGACATTTTGCTAATGCATTGATTAAAATTGAATTTTTAATTAAAATATTGTGTTGGTATGTGTGTGTGTGTGTGTGTTTGACTGTGTGTATTTGCTTGTGTATGTTGATATATCTTTGTTTGTTTGTTTATTCTATTACTCTTGAAGTCTTAAACAGAAATGTCGCCAATTTTTTGTAAAGCGACCCTCTCAGAAAACTTAATTATTTCTTTAAAAAAATAAATAATGCATGCAAAATTTATCGTTTTACTTTATGCAACCAATGCAAAAATCATTAGCATAAAATGAACTTATAAAATCATTTGTTCGAATATAATTAAATAAACTTTGGTATCAATAAACTTGTTGATGCGATTTTATTTAGTTTTTCACACATAAATATTGAACCAACAGTAAACTAAAAATACAACAACAATAAACAATAATTGCCCAATAAATAACAAAGGCAAACAATAAAAATTCCTTGAGCATTTCACAGGCAAAAACATATTGAATTTAAATGCATTTGTTAAAGAAATCAACAATTTCCAAAAATACCTGGCAGCATTTAAAATGCCACACCAAAGTAATTTATTTACTATTTTCTGTTGCAAGTCTGGCCTGGACAAGATTTGTTCGAATTTCACTTTCGTTTTAGATATTTGCAACACACACACACGTTCACACACACACTTTTGACTTCAGACTGTAAACTCAATAAATCACAGGCAATTATGCAAGCAAAAGCATCCTTGAGGAATATTCACACTTTCACACGTTGCCACAAGTGTCTCTCCCCCCGCCCCCCCACTCCTTGTGTGTGTGTGTGTGTGTAGGCTTAGCTTAGTTCTTGGTGTGCTGACCAAAAAGCCAAGCCACAAGTGTATTTTGCCATAAATCTCACAATTTGCTTTCTTATGCAAGAGAGCAATTGAAAGGCTATTTACAGAAAATATTTTCTTTGCATTTATTTGCCAACCAACAGACGCACAAGCAGTGCCGGGATGAGGGGTGTGTGGTGTGTGGTGTGGTATGTTGTGGAGGGTATTTTAGAGATGACGACAACGACAACGACGACGACAATACAGAGTCTATAAGTGAGCCAATAAATAAACACAAATTTTCGACAAGCAAACATTGACTCAAGCAAAAGCATTCTCAAAGATGTTCGTAGCACGACAAAAGGCCAAAACCGGATGAATTTCCATGTGTGTGTGTGCGAGTGTGTGTGTGTGTCTGCTTGTGCGTGCGTATGTGTGTGTGTGTGTGTGTGGTGTCAAGCCACAAACACCTTTTGCGTAAAATAAAGCAATCAAGCAAATAATGTTGCCACATTACACGACATATCAACAGCTTCCTGCAGAGCAGCACACACACACACACACACGCACACACAGCACTGAGTGTAAGCGAGATGGCACACACACAGACACACACACACATGCACATACTTGAGCACATTTCTTTAATAGAAGACACACACATCGCATTGGGGGGCTAAAATAAAATTGAAATCATGTCGCAAGCAGCAGCAACCTTGAGGAATGCCTTCTCACACACACAGACACACACACACACACACACATGCACACACATACTGTGGCAGTTGTCTGGCAGAATGTCTCGACTCTCGACGCGACTCAATTCAAGTTGACTTCACTTGCTTGCTTGCCCCATGTGTATGTGTGTGTGTGTGTGTGTGGCAGCAACAGCAGCAGCAGACGAAGCAGCCAATGTGCTCCTGGTTGGCTTCCTCTACCCGTCTCCCCATCTCCCTCTTTCTTTCTTACCCTTTTTGCTCTGTGTGTGTGTGTGTGCACTTTCACTTTTGCAACCCCCCCCCCCCAAACTCACCCCTCAACTGCACATGCTGTGTGTGTGCCATATTTAACAAATTATCTGTAATTTCTCGAGCAGAGCCGCAACGACGCCATCTTTTGCCTTACTCCTTACTCCTCCCTCTCTCCCTCTCCCTCGCTCCCTCTCTCTGGTTGTAGTAAACATTTAAGCCAAAAACCCGTAGACACACACACTTAAACACACACATAGGCACATGTGAGACTCGTGGAGTCAGGCGGCAAGCCACTTGTCAAGATGGATAGGACAGCAGTTTTCGTCCTACTCCTTCTCCTTCTCCCTCTCCACGTCCTTGTCCTCGTCCTTGCTCGTTGTCTGCAAGGCAAGGCAAGGCAACCCCGGGAATTTTGGGCTTCAAGCAGCCGCAAGTGCTTAACTTCACACACACACATATACAGGCGGTCCTCAGAATCCCAGACAGTCAGGCAGGCAGGCAAAACCACAGCCGCATTGCTGGCAAGGACGTCCGGCAGACAGCAGCAGCAGGAGCAGCAGCAGCTAGCAGGCAGTCTGTTGCAGCAGCAGTCCTTGCGCCCAGTTCCCAACCAGAAGGAAGTTGTTTGTGGGTCGCTTTGGCATTTAAGACTGACCGAGAAGCGGCGACGACGACGACCCTTTTGCCAGGGCGATTATTGTCCTTGTTGCTGTTGGTCAGGAACCTGCCTGCCTCTGCTGACTCTGCCCCTGCCTCTGCCCCTGCCTGTGCCTCTGCCTCTGTGGGTGTCTCGCAAGATGAAAGCCACTTGCCATTCATGGCTAAGCGGCTGCCTTTTGCATGCAGCAGGCAAAGGACCTTGCAACCGACTCCAACTGTTGTTGCTGTTGTTGCTGCCTGTGCCCAAAACTCCTTTTGACCAACCGAATGACCTTGAGCTTTACATTTGACCGTTTGTCATGACCCGCTCTTTAGCTGTATGTCTGCTTGCCTCCGCCCCCCGCCATACACTCCTTGGAGGTTGGCTTTCGCTCTTCTGGGTGCACTCGACTTTGGCCACTCCTCATTTGACTTGCATCTGCAGATGGAGACCAGACCAGACCAGACCAGACCGGGCCAGGCCAAGACCCCCAGTTTTGCATCAGTGTAAACTGATGTGTTAAGCTGGTAAGTGCCTGAGTAATTGTTTTCTTTCAACAGCCAACAACAAATACAACAAAAACAATGACAACAACAACAACAGCAACTTTGGCGTCCCTTTCACTTGCCACTTGACCTTGTGAGCTGTTTTTGGGGGCGTGCCAACAACAACAGCAACACCAGCAACAGGCTGGTTGCAGTTAACTGCTTCTTCTTCTTTTTCTTTATCTTCTTCCTTTTCTGCTTTTGCCTCTGTTTCTGCTTCTGTTTCTGTTTCTGCCACTTGTCTGCTATTTTTGCTTCTTTGCGGAATTTTGTTAAGTAGGTCTTTTGTGTTGCCTCCGAGTTGCAACCCTGTTTGTTGCTCTGTGGGCTCTTTTTGTTTTAACTGTTTTGATTAAGTTGGCAGCAAACATTCAACAGTTGACAACCGCTGATTGCTCCTTGATAAGCCCATTATTTCGAGCTGACAATAGATGAAGTTTCCACTTAACTTGCAACTCGCATCTCGTTGAGACCTTTCATTCGCACAGCAGCAATTTATTTCAACTTGCAACATTTAAACATTAAATTTATTTCAGCACTGCGATTTCTACTTTTTTTTGCTGTACTTTTAATCTAATGTGGAAATCTGTTTAATGACAAATTTTGCAAATAGGAAAGTAGAAACTAAACCAAAAGGTAATTTTTGAGGGTTTTATTTTGACATAGAAATTAAAAAAGAATTTTTTTTTTCAAGTTTTTAAGCAAATTTAATTTTGAGATAAAAAAAACACAGGATTTTGAAAATCCGTTCAGTTTTGATAAAAGAGCTAAGAAAAGTTTTTAGTCTTTTCTTGTAGCACTTTTGGAGGTAAAATTCTAAGAATAACTTGGAGGCAAAAGTGCATTTTTTGCTTCAATTAATGTCAAAAAAAATTCACGATAAAAAAAACCTGACTTTCTAAAAAATCTGAAAAGTCAATTTTTGCCTTAGGAAATTTGGCCAAGACTCTGCTCCAGCTCTACAAATCGTGTGGAATTCCAGTTGCTCTTTCCGATCTGATCCAAATTTATTCACTTTTGTCGGATTCCTAATGAATACTCAATGAGCAGACAGTTGCATAGATTAAGCATTCATTCAGCCAGGCTTCACTGTAAATTGCACTCCCTTAAATACTTACCACCTTCCGAGCTATAAATCACTTTTTTCCATTCTTTATCTTTCAGGAATAATAACACAATTTTGGAATATATTTTTATACATTTACTTCTTCACTTTTATTTCGGTTTCTGTTTCGGTTGTATTTATAATTTAGGTATAACTAAAATAATAATAATATGTAATAATAATAATTAATGTAATGATTTATGCAGCATTATCATTATCATCATTATCATTATCATTATCATCCATGGGTAATTCCACTCATAATGAACATTATACAATACATGTGCATTTAAATAGCTGTGTTTGTGTGTGTGTGTGTGTGTGTTTGCTCACTGGGATTTGGTGTGCTCGGGTGTGTGTGTGTGTGTGTTTGTATTACATAAAATTAGCACACATACAAATACAAAATACATATAATACGCATAATCGCATTCATGTATTTATTATTATTATTATAAGGAGGAGGGGTGGTGAGGGGAGTGTGGGGAACATTGCGTTATTTACTTCCGTTGAAGAAGGGTGGGGGGAGGGGGTATTATTACAATATATATAGAGAAGAGTTGTGCGCACCTAAGACTAAGTCCGATATAGCTAATATACCCTATAGCTATGGAAATTTGTACATTATTTACAGTTACATTTGGAAATACAATTGCTGTAGTTAATTAGTAAATATTATATTATAATTATTATTGTATACTAAATCTAATTAATTTATCCGAAAGACAACATTGCGTATGCGTAATGCGTGTGTGTATGAATATTTATGAGTGTGCGATTGCGAGTGTGTAGATGTGTGTGTGTGTTTGTTTGTGTGTGTTTGTTTTTGAGTGTTTTGTGCGTAGCTAAACTAAATTCTAAACTACATTTAAGAAATGCACAAGTCTCTAATTGTAACTGTATTTGTATCAATTATATATTCACACATATATATAAATATATATATATATATGTATATATATGTATATCTGAATACATATATATATATTTAAATTATAGCTGATTTTTTAGTTTTTCTGTGTTTGTTTTTTTTCTCTTTTCATATTGGCAAAGAATAAGGCGCATCCGAAATGCAAATACATATATATATATATATATATATATATAACTATATATATATATAAAAATAATAGGCGAGATCTTATCCTTACAGGAAAGTTCTGAAGTGCAAGTGTGAGGGGTGAGTGGCGCGGGGTGGGGGTGGGGGGGGGAACGTTTAATACTCGTACCGTTTACAAACTACAACTTACATTTATCAATAAAAACGAAACCAGTTAGCAACTTAGTGTGGATGATGTGGTGTGTGGGTGTGTGGGTGTGTGTGTGTGGGGGGGGGGGTGTAGTTGGTAGTTGGTAGGTGGAGGGGTGGGGCAACGGGCTATCATTTAAACACTAAAACGTTGGGCTTAAAATAGCAGTCCAAATGTATTACTACAGCTGTTGGTGGCCTCTTCAAAAGGGCCGCCCACCCAGCTTGGGGCCGACGCTTGTCGCGCCGCCATCGCCGCCACTCAATCCTCGTGTGGCAACTCTGTCGCCTGCTGCTGCTGCTCGAGCTTGATCTTCATTAACGGCGATTCGCGCAGCGCTGCCGGCGCATAGGCAGCGGCTGCTGCTGCCGCCGCCGCCGCTGCTGCCGATGCGGATCCAGCACCAGCTCCGACAACGGCGTCTGTGGCGCTGGCGAACAACTCACTCATGTCCTGGCCGGGAAAGAAGTCCTCGAAGCGCGGACTCTTGTTCACTGACTTGTGCAGCAGCCCATTGGCAATCGCCTCGAAATCAATGCCAGCCGGCAGCGATTCCAGGAAGCGTTTGTTGTACGCATAATTGGGATGCTCCTTGGCATGCTTGGCGTAGAGCGTTGAGTACGGGGATGCGGCACCCGGACGATTTGAGGATCCAGCTGCCGATTTGCTGCCGCCGGAGGAGTTCGAGCCACGCGACTGATTGCCATACTGGCGTGCATGCATCGCCTCCTTCAGCTCCCGATCCCGGGACATCTCGCGCTCTCGCTCCCGCGACAACTCTCGGGCGTAGCTGGCGGCACTGGGATGCATGGCAGCGCCTGCACTGCCTCCGTTACCTGCCCCACCATTGCCGTTACTGCCACCACGCTGATGCGGCGCCTGCTGCGATGGCATCACATTTAGGCCAGGCAATCCCATCAGACCCAATGCACTCAAATCGGGCAGATTCTCGCTGCCACGTCGCTCCCGGTGCTGGTGCTTGGCCGCTGCTGCCGCTGCGGCAGACACCTGATCCTCGATTTCGGAGCGTTGCAAGTACGCCGGCGACTTGTACATGTTCATCGATTGCACATGCGCCGACTGCTGCTGCTGATGTTGCTGATGCTGCTGCTGCTGGGAGAGTATCTGCCGGCGCAGCGACTCCGTCATGCCGCTCAGCGCATTGCTGCCGTCGGGCGGGGCAAGTGCAGCATTCTGTGCCGCCATTTTGACTGCGGCACTGTGATAGCCATTGGCAGCCGACGAGTTGCCAGAGCCAAAGTGCGCCTGTTTAACCACAGTAGAAAATGGGGATATCGAAATGGGAAGAAAAATGCTCGTTAGGATTGATTGATTGACGGGGTTTATATATGAGATCAAATGCTAAACGTAATGCTCAAAAATTATGGCGTTTAAAATTATAGTACATTTTGCAAAAATAGCTGTAACTCGGAAGGAAATTCTGCATTAGAATCTCAGGGATATTTTTTATCGAACTGCATTCAAAGATTTAAGAACCGAAAAACTTTGAAGATGAATTTGAATTTTACTTCAAGGCGAACCATAATGGCTTTTGGGATTGATTGATTGATTGACGAATTTTAGATATGTTAGTCAAATGCTAAACATAATGATACAAAATTATGGCTTTAAATATAATGTTCTTTTTATAATAATAGCTCTAAGTCGGAAGGAATCTCAAGGATCTATTTTTTATCGAACTGCATTCAAAGATTTTAGAACCGCTAAAATTAGTCTTTCAATTTAAATTTGGCTTGAAGGCGAACCTAGGCAAAAATGGCTAAAAATTAGAAAATACAACAAAAAACTGTTGATTTTAATTTCGGCACAATTCCCCATTTCTTGTTTATCGAATTATCGATCAATTTAACTGTTATTTTTATATACGTCAAAACAAAGATTTTTTTTGGATTACAAAAAAAGGCTAATCTGATTTTAATTGTTTATAAATTTAAGTTAATTAATTTATTATTTTATTATTTCACTTACGCCATGTGGCTGTCCATTTGCATACTGATGCGCATTGATGTCCTCCTTGATCTCGCGATAGTCGCGGAACACCACCGCCTTGATGACGCTGCGGATGAGCTCCTCGGGCCACATGCCGAGCAGTATGCGTTGGGGTCGGCCGCGTGCCTTGGGCCGGGGATCGGTGCCGCCATCCAGCGAGGGTCCCAGCATGTTGTGCACCCGATTGGCGTAGAGCACAAATGTCGGATAGGGTATATCGTATTTGCGGGCGGCCTGCGACAAGGAGAGACCCTCCTTTAGTACGCTGAATATGGCCTCGGCCATGGCCTCGGGTCGCCAGGATTTGAGGGGTCCGCGTTCGCGAAATCGCAACTGTTGCACCAGATTCTGTTGGTTGGTGTTCCAGCACTTTTGCCACATGGACTGCAACTGATACTGGTAGCTGTCTGCTGGAAGGGCAGAGCGGCGGCGGCAAGCCAAGAATGAAAGACAAAGGAAACACAGACATACATATATAAGCCAAACTAAACTTGGTATGCTAATTGGTTAGCCTCGACTAGAGGAATAAGGACAGTTCGCCTGTCCGTCCGTCCGTCCGTCTGTCCATCTGTCTGTCTGTTATGTCCTGTCTTGTCCTGTCTCGTCCTGTGCTGTTCTGTTCTGTCCTGTCATGCCATGCCTGTCCTTACTTACCCGCCACAGATGCGCCTGTTGCCGGTGCGCCCATCCAGGCATGTCCGCTCGTCTCAATCATTTTGGCCTGCAACGAGGGAAGAAGAAGAAGAAGAGGAAGTCAGAAGCCGATAAGGAAAACTGTCGTTTTGCTTTTGCAATTTACATTGAATATACAGTTTACAGTTTACAGTTTACAGTTTACAGTTTAAAGGCGACATTTGCACAAAGGCGGCCACTTTGGCCACTTGGCAAAATGCTGGCCATAAAAGTTTATTAATGCCATAAATGTGGCCCAAAGCGCTTTGGTATGCAAACGTCAAAGCGAATTAGTATACAAAGTTGGCCAAACGATTTTCGCATTTTGCCCACTTTTGTCTTACAGCATTTTTATGACCAACAACAACTATTTATTTAGGTATGCCCCATCGCAACCCACCCTCCACCCAAACCTACACTGCCCCAGCTAATTGCAACAGCTTTTAATATTTATTAATAAAAACACGTTCGTCCAAAGAAAAGTAAAACAAAAAAAGCGTGTTAAATAAATGAGGGAAAAGCCGCAGTTAATTTCACGACTTAGGCCCAGGATTCGACTGGGCGAAAAGTTAAATTGATGCACGGCAGTGCAGGATTCATTGCTGACCGCCCACTTCGGGGCGCTGCTGACCAGGCCAAGAGAACTCGTCAGCGGCAACGCCGGCCCAACTGCACAAAGCCATGCATTTTATATGGCCAAGAGGCAAAAGCAGCGCTATACAAATTATGTGCAGCGCCAACAAAAAACAACAGCACATCTACTTTATATATATATATATATAGTGTATATATATATATATATAGTGTATATATATATATGTATATGTATTGTATTGTTAGTGCAAGTCTTAAATATTTGAAACGAGGTGCTCGGCGTTTGAGGGGGGTAGGGGGTAGGGGTTCGAGCCATGTTTGGATTGGATTTGTTGGGACTGTTAGACCAGGCATGTTAAGGAAAAAGGTCATAAAATGTATGAATAATTGAAATTGAAAAGTCGGAAGCAATTTTTTTTTTATTTTTTTTCTTGTTCTCTATGCATTTTTCGCAAGGCACGTAAAATAGAGAAGCCGCCGCCCGTCCCCCTCCCCTCTTGTCATGTTACCTCAAAAACAAAATGGCGTTAAAAACGCTTTTTTATGTTAAGCATTTTGTTAATGATCAAGCGTCAAGGCGAGCGCAAGTTGCTATTGTAGCCATTGCTGTTGTTGTTGTTGCAATGAGAACTGTTTGGGGCACAAACACTGTGCAAGTTATGTAAAGCTGTAATTAGCTTTTGACATGGTAGTTGTTGCAGTTAACTAGCCTCCACACAAGGGTGAAGATCAGCTAAAATTAGTTACGAGTCTCTTAAAAACTGCTCAACTATTTAACACTTCTCTCAAAACAAGAAACGGGTTTTTTTTTCTCGAATATCTCCACTTCAAGTCCTAAAAAAAAAACAACCCTTGCCTGATTAGGGTTTTGGGATAACAATTTCTGTCAGTTTTGTACATGCATTTATTTAATGCCATAAATTTTACAGCTGTTCATCTATATTTTAAATACGTCAAATTTTATTTATTTATACATAAAATATATAATTTTATTACAAATTTTTGATCAACTGTTAAACTTATAGAAAAAAGATATAATTCGAAACAAGTCAAATTTTTAATTAACTGCTTAAATTCATTAAGAACAGTTGGAAAAAACACAGTTTTTGTTTACGAAAATGTGCACAATTGTTATATTGAACACTGTACCATCAGCTAGGGTATCTGCCAGTCTGCTAGATTTAATTTTTTACTTTGTTCAATATGGATTTACTTGCATTATACAAACAAAATTGTTTGTTTTAATCGCAATTAATATTTCGAATTGTTCACACTAGTTCTCAAATTCCAGCGTCATTTATCAGAGGCTTAAATTAATGTTTTGCAGCAACTACAACAACTGCAACAACAACAACAACAACGTGTGGCAACCATTAGTCATTTACATTGTACATTTTGCCAGTCACTTGCCAATGCATTATGGCGACCTTTTAACCCGCCCTCCACCCGCAACCTATGCTCTTGCCAGTCCCCCCCATTGCCAAGTCCAACAATTATAAGACTCGCCTAGTAGAACATATATATATATATATATATATATATAATAAAATATAGCTAGAATTGCTGCTCTGCTGCTGCTGCTGTTGTGCTCAAAAATGTTTAATTAATTAAATTTTCAATTTCCTGCCAGCAGCAACAGCAACAACAACAACGACAACAAGTTGCTGCTCTTCTCGCTCAACAACAACAACAACAACAACAATTTTTGAAGCGTGCGCGCATTCAACTTTCTTTCAACTCATTTAATTTAATTTGCGGCGCTTCGCTGCTGCTGCCTCAGCTGCTGCTTACGTCGCTGCCTCTGCTGCCTCTGGTTACTACTGCTGCTGCTGCTGCTGCTGCTGCTGCTGCTGCGGCTCATCGTCTTCTTGTTCTTGCCAATTACTCATCGTGTGCACGCCCCATTCACATAATAATTTATTTAATTACTTTTATGCGAGCGCCAACAACAAATATTTCTATATATAAAAAAATTGTCTTATTGATTTTTGTTTCATATCGTTTTTATTTATGCCAATATTTTGCTTAATATGCATTCCACAAAATTCATCAATTCTTTGGAATATCAAGCAACGAGAACTCAGCTGAAGACAAGAAAGTCAATTCAAGTCTATTCAATTCTGAATAATTAATTTATAATTCTATCTGTATATATATATATCAATTACTTATAGTTATGTGTGTGTATCATTCAGCTTGCCCTTTCTCCCACACACACACACACACACACACACACGCACATCTGTTGTCCGCCCTCCCTTTCAACAGCCTTTAAGTTGCGCCTTCGCCTCCGCCCCTGCACCACGCCTCTTTTGGCAATCGCTATAAAAACCCGTTGGATTCTAATGCAATTTTAATTTTATTTTTCAAGCGAGCACATAAACTCAACACCAACCCACCACAGTGAGGCAACACTATAAACTACGCCCGCCTGCCCCTTTTGCTGTCTCCCCCCCCCCCTCCACACTACCCACTACCCGCTGCCGATTCTCTTAGTCTTTGCTCTGCTAGTATATTTCTTATATTATATAACACTTTATTTATTATTCATTTTCGATTCGTGCTTTTACGGCGACTGCGACGCCGACAGCGTCGCTGACTGCGCGTCATCGACTGCGCGGCGACTCAAGTTTGTTATTTCTCTTGTCTGCAACTTGCTCACCACAATCCAAAAAAAAACCCCCACTGCCACTGCAACCACCACCAAACACCACCTGCTTCCTTGGCAATTCCTGGCGACTTGGGTTTTCTTTTGGCTTGCTGAGTTTGCTGTGCGCCTGCTGCTTCGTAGCCTTCACTACTACAACTAGCAACTACTGCTGCTGCTGCTGCTGCTGTTGCTGCTACCCCCTGTTCGACTATGCCCCATGCCACCAGCTACCATCTCCTTAGTTGCTGCCGCTTTCGACGCTCATTCATTCATTCATTTATTTATATTACTCAAGCAACCGCACGCACACGCTTTACCCCACCTCACCCAGTGCCGCACCCGCCCCCCCCCCCCTTATTTCAGATCCTGCCGCATGTTGTCTATCTGTGACTGGGTCTAGTTGCTTGCGGCTGCCAGTCGAGCGTCTTTTATCCGCGTCCTGCGCCCGGTTTTATAGTTTTTGCGCTCATGCCATTCATTAATTTTATAAGAAGCAATGCTTGGCATAATAAATAATTAATTTAAATGGCAACTGCCTTCTTCGAATGCCTTCGACAAACTCTCGCTCCAAAAACATCCTTAGGTCTCTTGTCTCTTCTAGCTCCCCCTTTATCTCTCTCTCTCTCTTTCTCTGTCTCTAAAGTGCTTCAAGTTGTTGTCGCCATTCTGTCGGCGAGACACAGTGAACATCCGTTATGCGTAACCAAAATACCACACACAAAATCAATGATCATCGACTTGATAAAATTACTTTTTTTAAGTACTAAAATATCACAATTTTATTGCACATATTTAAATTTTCATATTATATTTATTTTATTATTATTATTTTAGTGCTGATATTTTTATTTTCATATTATAATTCGACCACCGAAAAGCAAAGTTTGTTTGCAACAAAATTGTCTGTCTTATATCAATCAATATACGAAAAATATTGATTTAAAAACATAATTTGAATAAAAAAAAACTATTTAAATAATCTTATTAAATTGGAATTCGACTATAGTCACAGACACATATAGTAACATAAAATGACATCTTTTATTATTAAAAATACCACAATTTTATTGCTGATATTTTAATTTGTATTTTATAATTCGAGCAAAGTTTGTTTGCGTTTCATTTAAATGCAACTAAATTGTCTATTCTAAATCAATCAAAATTAGAGAAATATTTATTTAAAATCATAATATGATTAAAAATTATAAATCCTATCACAATATAATTAGAATTTATGTTATTTTCTTTTCATCAGAAAAATGGGACAGCTTCGCATTTTCGATCTACAACAGATTTTGAATAATCTCTTCTCGATACTCAATTTCTTATTGATATGGAATAACTCTCTTTCTTTGGCTTTCTAACTGCCAACTTTTTGATAGTATATTTTTCCGGTTGTTCGGGTTTCTCAAAAATTGAATCGCCCGGCGTTTAGCCGGCAACTGTTTGTGTGGGCTCAGCTGCTGTTCATCTTTGGCGCTGCTTAACTATGCAACTCCTTGGTGTATCCCCGAGACGGAGTCCACTTTGGTGGCAGCACTGGCAGTGGCAGTGGCAGTGGCAGCGTTGTCGTTGGCGGCGACGGAGGCGCTGGCAACAACTAAATATTTAATAGTATTTTATTGCACGAATTTCACATAAAATATGCATATTAGCCCAATGCATTATTCATGAAATAATGTGAAAAACACATTTCGCGCAGGGTGAAGCCGCAAAAGGACAGCGGCAACGCTATAGAAAAGGGGTAGGGTAGGAATAGCGGGGAGTTATTACGACTCCAGCCAATGTGTATATATAAATAAATATATATATATATATATATATGTTATTTCTTGCACTTTACACAAGTCTACATATATATTTATGTGTACAGCTTGAATTGTGTATGGAAATGCAGAGAGAGAGAGAGAGAGAGAGAGAGAGAAGAAGAAGAAGGCAGCAAAATACAATTGCAGTGGCAATTTCTGGGTAAAGGAGCTGGACTTGGACGCAATGTGTCAGCACTAAATGCAACTGAAACAACAACAACAACAACAACGACAACAACAACGACAACAACAACTGCTACAATAGCAAACAATAATTGTAGTAATCATAAAATCAAGTGCGAGTGCATGGAACTCACTCCACACTTCTGTATTTTTTTTTATTTTTGTATTTTTGTGTTTCTGTATTTCTGTTTCTCTGACTATTTCTGTGTCTGTGTTGAGTACTTGCAATGAAAGTTACATTTTGTTTGAGCACAACAACAACAACAGCAACAACAACACAAAATACAACACACAACAATAATTTAAATGCAATAAATAATTATACGGCAAGTGTTGAGTGGAGCGCGCATTGAGGTGTGTCAGGTGTTGCGAACTGGCAGCAACAGCAACAACAGCAGCAACCAACAACTAAAATTACAATAAAACATTCAAAATGGGGGCAGCATTCGAGTGCAAGTGCGAGTGTGAATACCACTTCGAATGCTACCTCGACGAGGGCCAAGCCCAAAAAAATACCACTAGCTATTTGTTGCCCTTACACTTGTATTCCTTCAAGTCCATCTAGCCCTCTTGGAACTCGGACACCGAGTCCGACTTCGACTCGGTCTCGGACTCGGACTCGCACTCGAAGTCAAACTGGGGCTGAACTCAATGAAAAACAACATAGAAATTAAAATGTTTTTAGCTTAGTGATGGTATTATCAAGTCGAAAACTGAAGTGGATAGTCAAAACATGCATAAAACTGGCTCATTTTTTATTTAGTGCAATTACGAAATAATGAACAACATGCAAAGAAATTAAAAGGTTGCAGCTTGTTAGTATAAACTAAAATTAGTAATCATATGTTAAGGCCTTTTCCATAATTAATAATTTTTATGAATTGTTTAATTTCGAAGAATTATGAAATAATATATAAGATTTGCACAACATTTATAAATTTCCTAATTGGATCAATTTGCAAACAAAAATAAAAACATTTATAAGTCTTTTTGTACACTTTATTAATTCTGTGAATTTATTCAATTAAAAATTTGAGTACCACAGCATATCAGCAGTTTTCAAAATACATTCCAAGCCCAATAAATTAATTCGAAGAATTGATAATCTTAATCTAATAGTGAAATTGAAATCTTAACCTTGGCGATCTCTAAGTGAATACCCAGTGAAGGCAAATAGTTGCTCGTTTCTATTAATGATTTGTATATTTTTTTTAGCAGTGTACTTTTTAGTCGAGCTGTTCTGTATTTGTCACGCTCACTTTGCCATCTCTAAGGGCGAGTCTTGCAACATTTGCAATGTTGCAATGTGTTGCTGTTTATTATAGTTGTTTTTATATATAGTCTTTTTTGTTGTTGCGCTATTTGCTTTAGCTATTGCTGTTCCCAACTGTCGTTATTGCTGATTGTTGTTGTCGTTGTTGGAAATTGCAACTTTTTCGCCCTCCATGTTTTTTTTTTCATGTAATTTTTTATGTTAGCCACTTTTGATGGCGCCTCGCTTATTGTTGTTTGTAGCTCGCTGTTTGTTTCAAAGTAAAAATTAACGTTTTGCAAATAGTAATTTATTGTTTTTAGCATGCAGGATAATGAGGATATATGGTCGACAGTCGGGCTGCCACATGGCCCATGCCCCATCCACCAACTCCCCACCCGCTGTTAGTTGCACGCTTAAAGCTTACACATTGTTTGTAATTGTAATGGCCAGGCCAAAGCCTTGCGTGTCCTTTCAACTGATTGCAGACACAAGCAACTGAGACAGAGACAGAGAGACAGAGAGAGGGAGTGGGGTAGGGGAGGGGGAAAGAGAGAGTGAATGAGAGAGAACGAATGAGCTGACGAGCTGTCTACAAAGTGTTAAAACGCCTGCACACAATCATTAAATATTAATTCAATATGTAAGTATTTTCTATGCCAGGCTACAGGCATGCCATAAAAAAAGATATATATGTGTATACATTTATATATAGATGTAGTAGACCCCTAGACTATAAAAAATACTAATAGAGGACATACACAGATATGTGCACACCCTAAGTCAACACCAGCATTAGGTCGCTTTTTAATTCTCGCAAGTTTAAATAATGAAGCGCAAAGGCTGAGGAGCCACTGCGGGGCATATATAAATATATATATATATATATATATATGTATATATATATTTTATATATGTGTGTGTGTATATGGTTGGCGCTATGAATAAGCGAGCTTGTGTGTAAATACCAAGGCACAGGACTAAGACAAAGGACGAGGAACTTGGCACATTGTCAAAGACAAAGGACAAAGGCGAAATGCCAAAGCAGGAAACCGGCTGCATTTCGGTCAAGCGCACAAATGTATGCTATGCCATTTAGACGTGATCTCACGCATTCACACACACACGCACACACACACATATGCGCATAGCTAATGCTTATTTGAAAGTCGGCCTAAAGGCGCTGCGCTGCTGCGACCAATCGAATACACCATAAGCCAAAAGCCAAAAGCCTCTTCCTCAAATGGCCACACAAAAACTGCATGCATATATATTAGTAACACACTCACACACACACACACACACACACACACACACTTACACACACCACTCAATGTGCAGTCGCATAAAGCCTTGAAATAATATTTAATATTTAGAGAGACATAAATATTAAATGAATGCCGCTGTGTTACTTAGCAAAATCCAATGCTATGCAAAAAGGTAACACAACTTTGCAGCCGCACACCCCCCCCCCCCCCACCCAACACACTCCTACAATCTGCAGCCCCTTTTAGCCACGCCCACAATGCCCATATATTGTATAAAACAAGAATTACAGCTAACACATTCCAAGCGTTATTATTTCTCTGCCATTTTTTTACTTTTTCTATTCGTGCACTAAGCAAAAGAAGTTGAAACTTTGGCAAAACAATGGTTGCCCAAATAAATATTCAAATATTCAAATACTCATTATAAATATGCATTAATATTTATAATTATTCAACTTGACAACAAATATTAAATAGGTAAATTGGAACTTTTTTTAATTACAATAAATTTGTAACTTTTTCTTTTGTGTTTTTTTTTTTGTATTTTATTTTACTTTATTTTTTCTTCAGGTGTATGGCCTGGCTAGCAGCTGTAGGTTAAACAAAAAATAAACTGCAATTCAGCTTATATATAGAGTATATATATAGAGTATTTTATAGCCATTCCACGATTTTCTTTAGCCGTCTGCTCGTCGAGAAATCGCGCAAACATTTTTAGTTTTTGTTTCTATTGCTGTTGGTGTTGCAATTGTTGTTGTTGTTGCTGTTGTTGTTGTTGCTATTTCAGTTCAGTTTTCAGTTTTCAGTTTGAGTTGCTGTTTTGTATTTGATACCTTTGGGAAAGTCGCAGCTAGGCCAGGCTAGCAGCCATAGTAATAGTCATAGCCATAGCCATAGTCAGAGTCAGAGCCGAACTCTCCAGCAGCCAGCGTCGAACATTCTGCAGGAGCCCATACGAAAATCTTATGAAATATGCACGGCCTCTGTAATTTCTTATTTAAAATGCCATTAAATTTTTTGAATAGCATAGAGAGAGAGTGAGAGAGAGAGACAGATACAGAGAGAGAGAGAGAGAGCGAGAGTGAGAGAGTGGGGTATAGTCTCTAAAACAGAGCGCAGCATGCACTCGGGTCCTGGGTAAATAGAGGGGCACACCTGTGTGTGTGTATGTGTGTGTGTTGAGCGACGAGGTTAGACAAATATGGTTGGTCTGCTGCTGCTGCTGTTAGAGGTGCATGCCACATGGGGGCAGAGTCACATCTCTCGACTCGACTCGAGCCGAGCCGTGCCTCAACTCGACTCGATTCGCCAACTTTTAAAATGCATATTTGATTGTTTTTCCGTTGCAGCGCCTAAATGCATGCAAAAGCTGAGCAACCCCAAAAACCACCCACTCCACACTTTGCTGAGTGCGTGTGCAGCTCATTAAAGTGCGTTGTAAAGCGCATCATGCATCTTTTATACGCACACACACACAACACACACACACACACAGGGTACTCTCTATCAGCTGTCATTTGGCATCTATAAGTATGCCATATGCATTTGTGGCGATTGCAATTGCATCTATAGATACAGATACAGATATAGATACGGATACGGATACGGATACAGATGCAGATACATATGTATCTGCACCTGCATCTACATCTGCATTTTCTATCTGCATTTGTATCCATGTTAATATTGATTTGGTCAAGCGTGTGTTGCGCTCGCGCGCTTTGCTTAAGCTAATTAATACACATACATAAACAAATATATATGTATAGATAAGCATATATATATCTGTTATATCTGTTATATATATATATTGTATATGGTTAATGCATGTCTGGCCACAAAGCTTGATTGTCTCTGTCTCGGTGGCTGTCAGTTTGATTTGCAGGACGGATTTCGCAAAATAATTACAAATACACACGAATTAAATTTGCATTAGAGCCGCAGCCAATTAGCCACTGGTAGCAAAGCTTTTGGGCCCGGTCAACCAACTAAGCAAGTTGCTGGGCAGGGCTTAGTGTTTGCCGCCGACTGCTGTGATTGGAGCTAAAACTTGGCTACACTATGCAAAATATTTATGGCTTACACAGCACAAAACAAGTTAGAACATTTAATTGACTAATAAAATTTGCGTTATCAAATATCGATTATTATCGATGATAGACGCGAACTTCTGTTCCAAAACTTAAGCTCTCTAATTCTGACTTTCTTTTTGTGTTTATTTTAACATTTTCAATATTTTTAAATTCTGGAATCCGAAACTGCTTTGTACAAACAGTTCATAAACACAAAAAATTCTTAAGAATTTAGTTAATCAACAATGAATCAGTTGAAAAATTTAACTGAATAAATAATGGCAATCTTGAGTCTGGTATTCATATCTTTCAATCTGGCACTTACCATTGCTTAGTCATTACAATCTTCATCTTTTTTTGGCAATTCATCTAAAATTCTAAAAATTATACGGACATATAGACAACTTGTTTAAATACTGCCCATAAACAAGCTGGCATTCATTTGAATATCTTTTCTAGCAATTAAAATAAAAATCGCCTTTTTGCGAGAGAGATAAAATAATTTTCTCATCGCGTTATATATGGCTTATGCAGCATTAGCTGATGTTTGCATTTCAATAAAGATTTGTGCCTCAATGATATGTACATATACTTATTATATATATATATTTATATATATATATATATATATATAGACACAGCAAGAACGAGAAAAGGCTGCGTCATTTTTATTGGTTTCGCTTCAAGTGCAGGAAATTGTCTGTAGCCCATTTAAAAATAAACAATAATAAAATAAATAATTAAGAAATACGCTTTTGTGCTTTTAATTATAAACAAAAGCGAGCAAAGGGTGCCGGGTGTGGGGGTGTGGGGGCATTGTGTTGAACAATTTGTTGAGAAACGAAAGAGAAGCATTACATAAACGCCCAAAATAAATAATATTAATATAAATGCCAGCGATTAATAAGTGAATCACACACATTCAATGAAAACCAACAACAACTACAACAACAATAACAATAACTACATCTGAACACGCGCAGCTCAAATTAATAATATAAATATAAATGCCAAAAATAAGTTGGTAATTTTTGTCTTTCTTTCTTCTTTTTTTTTTTTGTATTTACGTTTTTTATTTTTGGCCACGCACGAAATAAATCAAATACAATTTGGTTTATTCTCCTTTTTGTTACTGTTGTTGCAAGATCTCAAATTAGGCACAAAAAGCATACACATCTATATAGTATTGTGATAGAGGGCGTGGCACAATCGGGCGCCTTAGTTGGTTTTAGAAATTCACAGGTCTCTCTATTTGCAGGCAAGTCTCGAGTTTGTGGCAGTCGCCTCTTTAAATTGTTGTACTTAATATACACCTTTTTATGTATTTGTTATGTGAGCATATCTACACACTTATACAATATGTGTGTGTGTGTGTGTGTGTGTGTATATCTTTATTGACTTAACATTGTTTGTTCAACAAACAAAATGCTCGATTGTTTTTAGTCTGACTTTTTATTTATTTTTAATGAGCCCCACAGCAACAGCAACAGCAGATTCAAAGACCAAGGGCGGAGGTGGAGAAGGAGGCAACAATGTTGTAATAGTATTTGCTATAGTTGTTGCTTTTGTTGTTGTTGCTTAAACATCTTTTAGTATCTATTTGTCTAAAAACTGTGTGTTTTGTCTCTGTTTCTGTCCACATGGCCTGGCTCCAAAGCACATGCGTATTTTATTTTATTATGGATTTGCGTAGATCTTCACATTTTCCATCTCTTTTCTGCTTTCGTTTATTTTCTTTATAAAAATTGTATTATTTTTTTTATGGCACACCAATTACAGAAAATGCGTCAAAAGCACGGGGCTATATGGGGGAATGGGAATTGGAATAATAGAGGGTTTTAAGCTGACCATAAAACCCATCAAATTCATAATAAATAACAGATGCTTGCATTTATTTATTTATTTGGTATTGTCATGAAATGTTCTCCCTCACATTTGAAATAACAAGTTTTAGATATTTGCTTGTTCCACTTCTATGATACTCGGAACCCATTCGACCCATATTTTCAACAGCTGGGTTCACTGTAACCCAGACTCTTCCAGAGTATTTTAGCCTCTTATAGCATTTTGTATTTGTTCATATTTTACTATTATATTCTAATCGGATAAGAGAATTATAACCTTTTGCTTTAGATAAGCTTATCGGTTATCCTTTTAGTTATTCATCTTTTTCAATTCACACTCACAATGTGAATAAAAATATTTAAAAAAAAAAAGGCTATAAAAATAAACCTGAAATACATATTTCGGATTCACTGATCAGCTTTGTCTTCGTCTGCTTTTCGTATTTCTTATTCGAGTTCAACTTCGAGATTCGAATTTGGAATTGACTTATTAATTAATTTATGCAGACACGTTTTAGTTTGATTATTTTAAAATTTTTGTGTAATTTGCTTTATGTTTATGTTTATTATTTGTTTCACAACAAAAATGCCCAGCCAATGAGCTCGAAGAAGTAGTCGGAAAAAAATAAATATTTCTTATTGTATTTGTTGTTGCCCATTTCAATATAGACAATTATATATTTGGCCATTGGAATCGGCCATAAATTATTTTGCTCTTATTTTATATTTCGCTTTATTTAGAAATGTTTTTTTTTTTTTGTATATTTGTTTGCATATTTTTTTTTTTTGCATATAAGTTGATTTTAAAACGACAGCAGTTGTGCTCTATCAGCATGTCTATGTAAGTTTGCTTTTTATTTTAAATTTAAATAAATTAAATTTTATGAGTAAACATTGACCAAATTTTCCACGCACTCCAACAACAACAATAAAATAGATACAATAACAAAATAGTTTTGATTAATGTAAATGCTACTATGTTAACATATTTTTTATGCGCCCAAAGTCCAGCTGCGAATTCATATATATATATATATATATATATATATGTAAAAACTGACATTTTAATGTGCCCCCAATCTTGAATATATATCTTGATTTTATTAATATTTGCATCTGCGTCAAATGGATCGTAAAAAAATATGAAAAGCTCTGCAGCTGACCTTTTTGTTGAAAGAAATATAATTTTCAGATTTATGAGTAAATGAAAACAATTGAAATGCTTTCATTTGGGGTTCAAGGGGCATAAAAAGTGTGGCTTGAAAGTGTGTTACTGTTATTTTTGTAGCTAAACCGATCTCTTATGGCTCATTAGGTCAGTGCGCACCCCCCGAAGTTATATAATTAGCTCAACACACACACGCACACGCACACACACACACACATCGATCTGGACAACAATCCCAAAAGCGTATCAATCAAAATGCCGCTATTTTCAAGCTCCGCGAAGTCTGATTTGATTAGACAGCCGCCACACGCCGTCGCCAATGCAAATAAGCACAACAACAATAGCAACAGACAACAATAATAACAACAGCAACAACAACAACACATACAACAATACAACTAATTCTCACTAATAGAAGTGAATAACAACAAAAGCAACAAAAAAAGCAACACATTCCCAGATTTCTTCTCTAGCCACGGGCAACATTTTTTATGTATATTAAAATAAATTTGAAACATTTCGTTGCCGTTTGTCATGTTTTTTTTTTTTGCTTTTTATTTTGCTATCTTTTTTACCATTTGCGCATGCGCACAAACTGCCAAACGAGCAAATAAATAATTAATGCAAATAAAGACGCAGACAGCTAATAAACGCGGCCTTTTCATTCCCTGTAATATGTAAAACTGATCAGATTTAAGCCCATTAACTAAACTAAACACCTGAAGGCCAAGTCTATTAATAGATCTACCTTAAATGGAAGCTTAAAAGCAGACTTCTCCTTCTTAAGTTAGTTAAGTTAATCATTATGGCCTAGTCCAGTCGACAGTCCAATAAACCCTATTTTAATCATTTTGTTAGCATTGAAACGTGCCGCAAACAACCACCAATGCATATATATCATATATATCGAAGGGCAGTATATGAAAAAGAACAGATGTAAATCAAATGTGATTTATAACATCAATTTGATAAATCTACAAATAAAACACGAGCAAATAATGAAAACTAATGATAATAAAATATGCAAAACTGTGTATAAAAATAGCATCTGTGCAATAGAAAAAATTGTAAATTTATATAAATAATGAATTTGGGGAGGGGTGCAATTTCCACATTGCATTCCAAGAAAAATGTAACACCTACAACAGCATCTAAATGGGCCAAGTCATCATGACGAAGGAGAAAATAAGCACCCCAAGTTGATATATAAAGTGCCCATATGCATAAATACAATGAAAGTAATTACAAATGTAATTCAACTGACCGACAAAAAAAAAACACAGGCAAAGTTGAAGGGGAAATTGGAAAACACAATAGGCACACACAACAAAGTGTTTATGTGTGTGTGTGTGTGTTAGTGTGTGTGTGAAATGACGCACCCTCGAAAGAAAAGCCACAAAAACAAAACAGCAATAAAAACCATTAATTAAAACTATAAAAATTACAAGGAAAAACTCTAATTTTATTATTTATTGTAGTTCGCATATTTTTATTATAGTATTAGTATTTAATTACAGAGCGGAGCAGTCTTCAAAAGTTTTTCCCACTTTATATTATTATTAAAATGTCTTGGCTTGTCATTGTCTTTTATCTTTCTTTGTGATACATATATATATATATATATATAGTTACAGTGGAAAGGGGGTTTTAATGACCATGCCACAAGCGTTGACTTTTAATTGAACTGATCGGCGATGTGTGTATATTCAAAATACTAAATACACTTAATTATACGTGTACATTTTTCTTTTTGTTATAATTAAATTATATTTTAACTTTCTTTGGCCAGTTAATTAGATGGTTTAGCATTTTAATGACAAGTTCTTTGTGATGATTTTTTTTGTTGTTATAGTTTGAACCTGAACCGAAACTGGGTAAACGGAGTATTGTTACAAGGTATGAAAAAAGCATATATTCTAAATCAGCATATATCCGAAACAATTTGATTAAAATTTCTAGCTTACCATAAACGATAATCGATAAAAATCGATTGATACATTTTTCTAATCAAGAATGCAGATTTATATACAAAATATTAATTATCTGTAATTATTTTATCAACAACAGTTTCGGGCTTAAGGGTATCTGCACGTCGATCTGTCCCGACTAGAACTATCTTACATTCTTCATTTATATTTTTTTAATTTTTCTTTGGTTTTTGGGGTCAAACGCATGGCTCACATATACATCAATTGTGTTCACGCCCCGCACGACATCTGCGACTGCAATTTATTATATCATTATTTAAGACACCTCTTAAGTCGACTGACTCATAGTGTTCCCAAGAACCACACCCAGATATATTGCCATATTTATCACTAATAAACCAATTTCATTATAAGTCGATGACATGAATCAGCAGCAGCAGCAGCAGCAGAAGCAAAAACAGCAGCAGCATCTCAAAAATTTACAAACAATCGTTCCCTTTCTTGCCACCTCGCCTCCTTGCCACGTTGCCTCCCACAACAAGTCAACAGATACATATATTATTTATCATATTTTTTTGTGTTCACTTTTCATTCGTCTCATTGCAAACTATAAATTTAGAATACAATTTGAAATAATTATGCACATTTACATAAAACTTTAATAACTCGTCCGTGCAAAGAGAGAGTGAGAAAGATACATTTGTATCTCAGCAGCAGCAGCAGCAGCAGCTGAAGGCGGCTCATTTCGGATTTTGTATCTTGTATCTTGTATCTGGCGCACATGCAAATACAGTTCAAAGACCTGTTTGCTGCCAGAGCGAGCGAGCCGACAAATATGAAAAATAAAATCAGCAGCAGAGAATAATTAAAAATGTTATTTGAACAAAATACAAAAATTGTGCTAAGTTTTTACATATATCAGTCAGTTGGCTTAATCGAAAATAGAATTCAAACAAAACAAACAAATAAAATATGTATTAAAAAAAATATGTAGATACGTGTGAATTAAAAATAAATACGAATAATTACGGCACTGCCGCCCAAAAGATACATTTGTATCTAAAGCGACAGCTAAATTACAGTGCGCTGACGCAGCGTTTTCTTAAATGCTCTCCAAACGACTTCATTACATAGACATTTATATGAATAAGATGTACATTTATATAAATATAGTAAATGACATAGACATAGATATAGATATAGATATAAACCATTGACCAAGTTGGCATTCGCCTCTATTCGAAGTGACTCAGGCACATAAAATTAATTATAGCTCTGCAAAAACATTTATTTAGTTTTGCTCTGCCCGTTATTAATCAGCACAGATACTATATAGACAGAAACAGACACAGATACATATATGCATATAAATATATGTATCGTATATCTAATAAATAATTAATTAATTATAGCAAGCATGAAAAAAATTACAATTTGTTCCAGGAAACTTTTGCGCTCTAAACAAATTACGCCAGCTTGCAAATTACTTAGAAAACATGTGTTCAACTTTACGAGTGTGTGTGTGTGTGTGTGTGTGTGTTTACACTGGTATAAAAATAACAAATTAAAACTGAACTTGAAGCTAGCCACTAAATTAAGCAAAATTTAATAATAATATATTAGCATTGTCTAAAATACTGTATAAGCAATGTGCACTGACAGAAAACACACTATATAAAATTGTTATTCCGTATTTGTCAAAAAAGAGAAGAAAGTTTTGGGAATACGATGTATTCCTTTCTGCTTACTGTTTTATTATTTATTTATTTTTATTTTTGCATCTCCTTCCAAACATTAAATGTGGCAAAAATTATAGTCAAGTTGTGGAAAAGAACAAAGCATCTACGATCCAAAAAAGTATAAATATATATATATATTCAATAAGCCCATATATTTTGTAAATATATAATAATGATATATATAATTCCCTTAGCAATCAATGAATCATGAAAATCAAATAAGAACAAAAAATTTTCTTTCTAATAGTTAAGGGTATCTGCCAATGGAACCGCCTGTATGGAATATGTTTTCAAATCCAATTTTTCTCTAAGTGCAGAAAGTCATTCATTTGTTTTAGTCAAAATTAAATTATGCCCAGATCTGGTTGGCAGTTGTACGCTGTTGAGAAATATATATCGACAAACAAAAAAAAAAACAAAATAATAATAAACTCACACTATGGATTCTAAGTATTTATAAAATATGATTTATTATAAATGTCTTGGTGTTTTCGAAAAGCGATTTGTGCGTGTGGCACATTATACCACATAAAATGGCCGGCGTTTAATTTTGTTTTTGAATTTAGTGTGTTTGATATATGTGCGACACACACAAAAGCATAAAACACACATTTGCAATAGATTTGAATTTATTAGCCGACTGGCTGTTTGAAATTAATAAAGTAAATTTGACCTCACACACTAGGAACACGCGACAATATAATGAATGAATAGCGAATGCCAGCCACCAGAAGATAAAGATACATTCGTATATAAATTGAGAGAGAAAAAAAATGAAGAGGAGAGAAATAGGCAGAAGTGACAAACGGCACCGGCTGCAATTAGCACGCTGAACGCCAAATGCAAAATGCAAAATGCGAAATGCAAAATGCGAGATGCAAAATGCGAAATGTGCAACAGCGGACCAGCCTTGATAAATGCCTTTGGTAGCGGCAGCAAAACAAACTGTGCAAATATTTGACAAAATACAACTATAAATATTGCCAAAGAATTAATGCGGCGTCGCACGTCGCCGCCAGACAAATAGTCTCGCATGCTTAGCAGCATACGGCACCAAACTGTATACAGTGACACCAAAAAGTGCGTTGACAGCCTGGCAACGTGGCCAGCAACTGTTGCCCCGCACAGTAGACTGTACTCAGGTATGGGTCATGTTAACAGCATCTCTTAGCCAGCAGCAGCAGCAGCAGCAGCTGGCTTTAAGAATCCATCATTTCTATTAACGGTGTCAATTCAGCAGCGAGGCGTGTTCAAGTGTTTCTTGTTGTTGCTGTTGCTGTTGTTGCTTAACGGTTGTTGTTGCTCGCTGTTCTCTGTTCTCTGTTCGTTTATCTCTTGTTTAAGCATTTTCCTTATTGACTTTGGCGTTACAGTTAAATAAATAGCGACTAGAAAATGTATTCGTTAAGCAAATATTGTAAATACGATAGTTTATATCTACTCTTTTTTTTTCTTCTCACTTGTTTTTTTTGTTTTTGCTTTTGTTTATCTGGGCAACGAGTGTATTTAGTCTTTGCGTTTGCATTTGCATTTTTGTGCACAGGTGAGCCTAATCGAGGGAGAGGGAGTGGGACAGTGAGCTGCGGCACAGGTGCTTTTGTGTGTAGATCTCACAAATGGTGTGGCTTTTATTTGTATGGATATTTTCCACTCGACCCACTTGCACTTGCTGCTAATGCGAGGGTGGTCTTCTTAGCATTTACCTGTCAACAAGATTCTGGAGACGTGCCTTAAAAAATATGTACACTTTTCTTGGAAAGTGCTTAAATTACCATTATTAAGTTTCTAGTAAGTCTCTTAAGTCATAGTTTGGCATGTAGATTCCGATCAAACTTCTTAACGAAAATAAACAAAGATTAAACTCTAAAAATTCTACAACTAACGCGAAAGGGACCCTTAGTGTGAAATAATATTATTTAAGTAGCTGCCACATGCACTGTTCAAAAACTGGGGAAAACAATATGGAATATGCATTGGAGAAATGGACTTTGAATTACTTTCTAAACAATTTGCAGTGCAGCGCGCAGCATACAGAGTCAGAAGCCATAAAATGCACCCCCCGCCCACAACTAATAAAATACATAAATAACAAATGCAGAAGCGACGAGAACAACAACAAATCGAAAAGAAGGAAAAGGCATTAAAACCCGAATAGGAACATATGTTTCGTATTACAAATTATATATCCAGAATCGTAATAATTGCACCCAGCGAGGAAGCGTAGAGAAAAGACAAGCAATGTGTGTGTGTGTGTGTGAGACACACAGATGATTCGATTTATTTAACAGATCTCCGGCAGATCTTTGCTCTGCTGCTGGCTGTCGATGTCGATGCGGGGGTGCAGCGTGAAGAGACGAGGAGTAGATGAGAGCAGCCTAAATAAAGAAATGCATTCAAAAAGGCTGCAGCAGCAGAGAATTAAAAACAAAGAGCGAGCGGCAAAAGTAAAAGAAATAAATAATGAAAACACAGAATTTACTAAGGCAAATGCTCGCCACTGTTGTTGTTGTTGTTGGTGTTGTTGTTTGTAACGTAATAAATATTGATATGCGCACACACATGCACACATACACATGTACACACATACAGAGAACTGTGTGTGGAACTGGCCAAACATGCCTTTTACATGTGTTTGTTCTCCTCGACGGCTGTGCTCGCTGTACAAAGATGCATTTAATAATTTACAAATGCATTTGCAGCAGATGTGTTAAAATTCGTAAAGTAATAAAATAACAAATCAAACGCAAACACACACACACACACACAAGAACTAGATGCATCAAACGAACTTCAAAGGCAAGCGGACGTTTTAGGTAGAAAAGAAGAAGAAAAAAATCTTGTATTTACAGATGCGACTAAACAAGCATAGATAAATAAACACAGGAACACATTCCGTTAGTTAAACAGCAGAATAGGAAAATTCACTCGTTTACTCGCACTCTCTCTCTCACTCTCTCTTTCTCTCTCTCACTTTGGTGCGCTACTTGAGCTCAAACGTAGCTGAATGAAAGTTAATTTAAAGCCAAATTATACGCATACTTGGCGCCAGGCGAGCCTCAACAGCACAACACAAAAGGATATATGCTGCATAGGCATAGCTACACACACACACCCTCACACACACATATATATACACATATACATGCACACTCGAACAGCTTTTGCAACTGGAACTGCAAAGCATTTGTGTGAGTAGCGCTCTGCCTCAAATCGAATATTTCCAACAAATTGCTTTTGCATAAAGACAGCCGCCACTTGCCGGCTAACTGCAACTGCCACACACACAAACACAAACGCAAACACACACACATACACACCCCCTTGCAGCAGCACTAAAGCACCTAAAGAAATTGCAGCTGCGAGTTACTTTAAAATTTAGAGTATGAGCAAAAAGAGTTATGCTGAGAGCACAATTATGTGTGTGTGTGTGTGTGTGCGCCTGTTTGTGCGGTGCGCATTTTGGCTAATATGACGCCTAAGTGCAGTTGAAGGCTTTTTTAGTTAATGCCAAATTAGAGGCGTTTCAACTAGCAGCTTTTCGTCCTTTTTTACGCAGAGTTCTCTGTTTGTCCTCTGCATGAGATATGTGGGCTGATTACAGTTGAGTGTTGCATGACGAGAAAGAGTTGAGTTGAGTGTTAATAATGATGATGCAGTAAAAAAACAAAAAAAAAAAAACATACTAAAATGAGGCATATTTAGAGTGCTACTTGGGAATGCAAAATAGAGCAAGACGTGCTCCGACTGCTGCAACTATCAAAATTACACAGAAAAAAGGAGGTGAAAATAAATCTCAAGTCTATCCTTAAGATGTTTTCTTAATAGCTAATAATCAGCTTTTTGTATAACTCTAATTAGGAATTTACCTACAAAAGAGTGATAAATTTCAAGTCTACCTTCAAGCTATAATCATCAATAGTTTTCTTAAATTCAGTTAATATGCTTATTATTTTAGCTAAGATAAACTTTGTATAATCTGCATAATACCTAAACAAATTTGTTATAAATTTACTTTTAGAAAAAAAAGAGAAGAGAAGAGAAACAAGTAAAGAGAAATTTCAAGTCGGCATTTTTTAATACATTAGTTAATTTAAGCTATACAAAATACACATATTATTTTAGCTATGCAAATTTTGTACAACTCTACACAAATAAGCAATGAATTTCAAGGCATTCAAGGCACATTAAAACTAAATAGATAGATATATACATAGATAGATAGATAGATAGATAGATAGATAGATAGATGCACGAGGCCACGCCTTGAATATAATATGCTCAACAGTTGCGTAAATTATAGCGCATTAAAATGCCATTTTCGTGGAAATTGCACGTGGAAAAGTGCGCAACAGCAGCAGCAATTTTCCATCATTGCTTTCATTTCAGACTTCAATTTTGGACTGTGTGTGTCTTTAATTGTGTGCTGCAGTCGAAATAAAAAGTATCTATAAGATACATGAGGCACAGCTCGCGCTCTCTGTGTGTTTGTATGTGTGTGTGTAGCTGTAGCTGTACCAAGGCAAGCGTCACCTGCTACTTCTTGCTGCCAGTTATAAATATTGTATTTGCCAGAGCCGACTGCCTCGTCTGCTCCTCTTTGTGGCAAGTTGCAAGCAAGAGTTGCTCAGCTCAGCTCGAGTTTATATTTCTCGTATCTGTAGCTGTTGTTGATCTGTTTGTATATCTGTTTGTCTGTCTGTTTGTTTGTAATTGCGTAAACATACTCGTACATATTTTATTTTATATTTTATTGTTTCGCTTCGCTGCGCTGCGCCATAAGGGCAGATACCTATAATTTTCTTATGTCTTTCTCGTACAATGAAACACACACACACACAAACACACATATACATACCGAACTACAACAGCGGACAACGGCAATAATAATAATAATAATAATCATCATTATCATCATTATCATCTTCGTCGTCGTCGTCGTCATAAAGACAACAAACGGCAAAAACAGTCACCGACAACAACGACAAAGTCGCCAACTGAACTAACGACATAGAAATGTGTGTACCCTACAATAAATGTGAAACAAATAAATAAAATGTAATGAAAGCCAGTCAAATAATAAATGAAAATGAAAATATAAAACACAAAATGCACCACACACACACAAAACAAAACCAGGGAAAACAAAAAAAGTTAAAAGCAGCCGTCGCGATTCGAGATGTAAATTAATGTGAATGTGTCTTTGGAAATGTGAAATGTTTGTTATTGTTGTTGCTGTTGCTTTTACTACTGTTGTTGTTGTTGTTGTTGTTGTTGTTGTTGTTATTGCTGTTGTCTTCAATTTGCTGCCAAAGGAAATTGTCTTCGTTGCTGCGGCCAACGACCCACGAAACCAGAACATCTTCAAATTATTAGAGTAGAGTGTTTTATAGCAAAAAATAGCAAATTCAACTAATTATAGATGGATAGGAAATCTATTAGAAAATTGATAATAATTAAACTTTCATCAAAATGCGAAGATTGAGGCAAGTTATGGCAGAGTAAATAACAGTAAAATTGAGAATAAGCTCAGACTTAAAAAATATATATAAAATAATATAGTATTAATTAATTTATGTCAGATATTTAAAATATATATAAGATCTATTATAGAATATCTTGGTTATTTATAGATAATCGAAATATCAATAGCAATATTGAGATTTTCTTAGCTCAAAATAGAATTTCTAACTATAATGCTATATGGAATTTATGGTGTCGATAATAGTTAACTGAAAATAGCACGACATGGACGTAAATACCAGGGAATTGTATTTATATAACATTTATGATGGCACCGCATACACATACAGTATATATATGCAATATAATAATAATCGGTTTTTATTTAAACAATTACCGCTGAGCTATAAATTATTGCGGTCTGCACATAAATAATTCCAAGTCATTCGCGTCGAATCTATGACAATGGAAATGTTTAAACTGGCTATGTTTTAATGACTTCTGATTAGCTTGTATCGTGTTAGCAAAACTACCCCCACATATATACTATATATACTTTATATATATATATTTATACATATATATTTATAAATGTAGGTACAATTATTTATTCTTGCAATCTTATCAACAAAATTACTTTCAGAACTGAAATCGACACAAGAACCTAAAAAGATTACAAATTGCTATTATTATTATTATATTGTGCATTAGTTCTGTCGCGATAAGATCTACGCAGGGTTTAACCCACATCCGTTTTATTGTGGCTTTTGTTTTTCTATTTCTTTTATACCCTGTTTTTTTATTATTATATTTTTCTTGACTTTGCCTTGATCCGCTGCCCGCCAATAAAATAAGTTAGTTATTTATTTCGAGAGTCGATTTCGACAAAAACAACTTTGTAATAACACATTTTATGGTCTTTTTTTCTTAAACGAGGGGGGAAACAGACGCAGTGCAACAAATTATCGAAATTGTGCCATAAATTATAAAAGGGGGTCTTTTTATTTCCTGTTTATTTCTCGCATCGATTTTGTAAGATTTCTTTTTATATTTCAATGAAAAAGAAGTCGACAAATAAGAACAAAAAAAAAACACATAACTTTGGAAACTTGGCCTTAAAATTGATTAGGCCGGTAAGAAGCAAAGACTAAAGAGTAAACGCAACTAAACAGTTATTTTCACACTGTCACACACCGCCTGCGGTGGTCTCCTGGCGGCGCAGATCTTAAGGTTTTTCATCTGGTTTATCTTTTTATGTAAAATCCCAAAAACATAAATGTGATTTATTAACCCCGAGACTGCAACTCAATCAAAATGGTATAAAGAGTTGCCCCAGAACCGATCCCAGCTCCAATACGACCCGTCGTCAATCCGGAAACAGTTGACATCGAACTTAGTCTGACCAGATTCACACGATCCCCAAAAACCGGGGTCTTTAGATAACATGCGCCGTTGTATTTAGCTAATGACCTCCGCTCTGAGCTCCGAGCTCATAGTTCTTGTCTCTTCTCTCTTGTCTGTTGTCTGTTGTCTTCTGTCTCTTTCACTGTTTTCTCGTCTGTTCTCTGCGAGTTCAAGCAACCTGCTTTGCATAAATCGACATCTTAGACAAAGTCTAAGAACACAATTCGCAGACTCTGCGCTTACCACAATTATGACTAATGCGGAGACAAAGAGAAATGTGCACTCTCTCTTTCTCTCTCTGTCTCTCTAACGCTCTGTTGCTCACTCTCTCTCTTTCTAACTATTGCAAAACTTTTCTGCACTTGGCAATTTTCAGTAATTTCCTTTCAAAAACAAAAGCAAACCCAAAAGGTGCAGTTAACAAGCATTGCTGACTTTGAGTTACCTCGTAAAAAAACAAATACGCTAATAAGTTTCAAATGAGATATTGCAAGTTTACTCAACAAAAAACATAAAATTGTAAATCAAGGTTAGATTTAATTTCTAATAAAACCATTTGCAGCTTTAGATTTTCTCAGATTAAAATTACGTATATTTATTACTGTAATTCCATCATAAATTCGCATTTCTCATAAATACCCTTTAAGAATACCCAGAAAAGGTTGCACAAACTAACATTTAATGTGAAGTATTTAGAAGAATTGTGAATTTTCTCAGTTTGCACACTTAAATACGTATTATGTTCAAAACCCACTGATATTGCCTTTATAAATTTATGTACAACATTATTCATGCTTATATTTATAATATTACCATAACTATATACGCAAACCCTGCACAAATAATATTCCCTAGCCTTTTTTTTGCCAGAAAAATCGGAGCGAGAAAGTCAAGGAACTCAAAATGAGCGTCACCCAAAAATGATGTGTAAACAAGAAGAGAGCAAGCAACAATGAGTGGGAGAGGAGAATGAGGGGGCGAGAGGATGTCAAGAAGTGGCTGCCCAAAATGTGCTACACACAAACACCGCACACCTCCCCCTCGCGACAAACAGCTACTTATTTTCACAGCAGCCTCCGTCGACGACTTTTGCGACTTTTGCTGACTGCTTGGTATTCAAGCGCTCTCAGCACTTCGTGTGTGTGTGCAAGTGTGCAGGTATGTGTGAATTTCTGTGAATGAAACTCAACTAAACAGAGCAGAGCAAGAAGACAAAGAGAGAGAGAGAGAGAGAGAGAGTAAGAGTAAGAGCGAGTGTTGCCTTTGCCGGCAGCTTTATGCTCAGTGCTGGCAAAGTTGCGACTCTATTAAGTAATAGGCGCTCAGTTTTTGGCCAACGACTCGAGTCGACTCAACTTGACTTTTTTGCCACCTACTCACGCATTTCCTCACTTCCTCACTTCCTCACTTCCGCACTTCCGCACGTCTGCCTGTCTGTCTGTCTGTATATGTTTTGGAGGGGGCTGCCAGCTGGCGTCGCGGGGCTTTCCCCAATGACGATGACAACAAAAACAGGCGAGTTTTGGCTGCTTTTTCTGACTCCGTCGCCTCCCCCCTCCTCCTCTTCCTGCTTAGCTGTTCTATTTTGCGCCCTGCGCTGTTTTTATTACAATTTTCTCTTGATTTCATTTCAATAAATTAACAAAGCAACAGTAAATTGCGAAGCACAAGATAATTAAGCGCAAAAATGAAGAAAATGGTTGCCATCGTTTTTTCCTCCCCCTTCCCAACCATTCCTCTCATCTCTTCCAGCAAGTCTCATTTATGCAGCAGCTGCTGCTTCAGCTGATACATATTGAATACTTTGTGTCTATCTATGAATATATCCACAGCTCAACATTCATATTCATAAGCCACACACACTCGCACACACACACACACACACACACACTCTGAGACAGCACTCATGGAGCAGCGACGACGCATTTATGCATTATTTATGCCACAAATAATACAAAAACAAACACAAATTCAACACACACACACACAAATAGAAATATAAATACACAAAATGCATACAAGTATTTCTTAAGTGCAAAAATAATATAGAAAAAATATTAAAAATACATATGAATATATACATATATACATATATATATATATATATAAATATATATATAGACATTCGAGTCTCAAAGTCAAGAGTTAGTTTTTTACATAGAAATCTTTGCTGGCAACACAAAAAACCCAAGTTAGTAACTAACTCAAATATTATTAATTATGACAGTCGACAAAACAAGTATACACTCAGAGAAAGTGCTGACTTTAAACTGGTTATCTACAGCTGTATTTAATTAATAAATGAACGATTTCTAAATCAATTAAATATTTTGAGAATCGTTTATTAAGGCATCTCCGAAACCATTAAGTGTAGATATTCTTCTCCCTCAGAGAATCTTAGAGCTAAACACTCTAAATTATAAAAGTTCTCTAATTCTTGTTATCGATACCTGCGCCCATTTCGCAAAGTATTTTCTTGCAGTGTGTGCAAATGTTGCACACTTGTGAATGCAATCAAAGTTGAATCAAAGTGGCATTAGTTGAAATTATAGAAAAACTCAAATGCAGCAACTTAAGTTAAATGAATAATGAATAATGAAAAATGAAAATCGAGACACGAGAACCGAGAGACAAATATTTGCGCAGTTTTGTTTGCATTGCCATCAATTTTTGTCATTTGTTTAACTAATTTTCTTATTATTATTGTTGTTTTTTTTAAGGCTTGTTGTCTTTTTGTGCCTATTTGGATTTGTATCTTTGTATTTGTATTTGTATTTGTATCTGGTAAATGCGTGCATTGCGCAATTTGGCGTCATTAGCATTAAAAATTTGGAATTATTTTTCAAGTCGCTGACGCAGTTAATGTCGGAGACCCCTCGAGAGACCCCTTCTGGCCCATATCCTATACGAATCCAATAGAAATAACAACCAAATGCAGCGCAAAATGCAAAAATCTAAAAACAACACTTTAAATTGTGGTTGTTCTTGTTATTATTTTGTAGTTGTTGTGCAAATTTGTTTGTAATAGGAATGCATTTATGTACTTTTCCGAGTTGGTTTATTTTACACACACGCAACGAACACAACATGTGTGTGAGTGTGTGTACTTTTTACTATGTAAAAATAATTCAACTCGATCTTATGGCCTTTGGCCAAAACCGAACAAATGTTCAATATGCAAATAATTAAGCCAAGTTGAGCAACAACCAACTAAATACTTCAACACTTGAAGTTTGCCAGGCAATATAATTATCCAATTAGTAATTTATAAATATATTTATATATATATATATAAATATATATATATATAGATTAATCTATTTGCTGATTGTGCTCTTGAAGTAGTCATAATGCAATAAATTTATATTATCGAGATTATGTTTAATTTCAGCAATTATTATTTAGCTGTACTAGCTGTAAAAAAAACCCAATTGAACTTTGAACCCAATAAACCGTTTATCAGATGACAATTTCTAAATTCAAATCAATATAGTTTTCGATATCAAAATAACTGCAAATAATTTATTTAATTGAGTTTGTTAATTACCTGTTAAATAATACTTAATAAAATTGTCGTTATACTTTTGATTGTTTAAAATCAGTATTCTATATATTATATATATTATATCATTTAAATATTCTGTTTAGATTTGAACTCTGATCTCAGCAGTTGTTTCAATTATTCATTTATTAACTTACGCTTTAATTATTTATCTAAGTAATTAAGCAATTATTTGCATTTTTATGTGGTCTGTTTCTAATTTACAATATCTATTTTTGATCTCACCTTGCCCACCTCAAAAGGTTGTTTTATAGGCATTAATTATTGATTAGATTAACAAATTATCTTGCTGAATTAATACATATCTAATTTGTTATATAAATTATCTCAGATCTGGTTTTTAGTTGTATTCTCAATTAACCTATAACCCACTTAAGATCAATGAATGATTTTTTTAGATAATTATTGGCGACTCACCCTTTCCTCTTCGCGTATCATCTCGGCAATTTCTGGTTTGATTTCCATGTCGTCATGATGGGCACCCAGCGAGGATGCCACCGAGTTGCCCACACCGCCCGCACCTCCATTGCCCGGTGCCGAGGCGCCGCCAGCTGCCGCAGCTGCCAGGGAGGCGCCCAGAGCACTGGCCATGGCTGCGTGAGAGTGGGCCAACTGATGCTGGGCGGCCAGTTGTTGGGCAGCCGCAGCTGCCGCATGATGATGCAGCGAGGCGGCGCTTTGTGATGGTGGCGGTGGTGGTGGTGGCACCGCTGAGTTAGAGCCCGACCCGGATGCAGACGCATGATGAGCAGCGGCGGCCACAGCGGCAGCCATATGCGGCGGCAGCTGAGATTGACCCGATCCCCGATCCGAGCCCTTGGGTGAGCTAAGCTGACTGGACGACTGCGGCGCCGGTGGCGGCGGGGGAGGGGAGCAGCTGCGTGCATTGGAACGATATGCAGCCGCAGCAGCTGAGGAGCTGGCATTGGCGCTGGAGCAGCTGGTGTTGCCCGCTGTGGAGGAGCTGCTGCTCGAGCCAGAGGATTGCAGCGCCTGTGGATTGGGTGAGGCAAAGGGATTGCGAACTATGGTCGAGGTGGTCATCGCCAGTGGCTGCCCCGCGCTGCTTGCCGAAGAGTTGGGCGTGGCCACATGTCCGCGCTGCGGTGACTCGCCACGCAGTGGGTGTGGCAGGGGCAGGGGCAGTGGCAAGGACAGACTGGGACTGGGCGTGGCATAGCTGCCATCGTGCGATCGCTTCCGCTGATTTAAGTCCAGTGCGGATTCCCTCTGCTGCAGCTTGGCCAGCAGACGAGCCCGCTTCGGCTTGAGCTCAGCCTCCTCTGCATCGCGTAGAATGGCCAACTCCTCGTACTCGTCCTCATCGTAGACGGTCATGCGTTGCTCCGGCAGCAGCGAGGTGCCGCCAATCCCAGAGCCCGCAGTGGAGCCGGCACTCACCTCGGCCAGGCCACGTATCTTGAGCGTCTCTGCCACCTTGAGCAGTGGATTTATCTGATCCTGGCACACATTTATCTCACCCTTGTACATGAACTCGACCAGTGCCTTCAAATCGCCAAAATTCACATCTCGCATGATGATTATCGGATGCTGGCAGGGATTGTCGTAGAACAGCGCCTGGAAATACGGCGAGCAGGCGGACAGAACCATTTTGTGTGCCTTGATCGAGTGTCCCTCGCAGGCGAGTGTCACGTCCACAAAGGATTCGCTTTGGAGCAGCTCGTCGAACACGTTGGTCAGGTTCGATTGATAGTTGTTCCAGCGCAGGCAAAACTGTTGATTATCCCCGCCACTTGCTCCAGAGGATTGCGGCTTGCGCTGACCAGCTGAGCTTGTTGGAGCTGCTGGACCCAGTCCCAGGCCAAGGCCCAGTCCCTTCTGGGCCAGCTTTGGCTTCTGTTCTGTGTGATTTATATTCGGTTTGCGCGCTTGGTCAAACTGATGGAGGCCCATCGCTCTGATATTGCGGTCGATCAGCGGGTACGGGGAGACGGGCAAAGAGCGGGATTTCTTGGCACTCAACTCTACCTTCAACTCTGGTTCGTCGGGTTCGGTGTGGCCCACTATTTCACTGGAGGTGAGCGGGCGTGGCGGTGGCGTCAGTGGCTCTTCATTAAACACATTTGGTTTTTGAGTGTTCTCCTCTTTAACGGCGGACTCATCCCGGTGCCGTTCCTGTTCCGGCTCCTGTTCCATTTCCATCTCCGACTCCTGCTCTGGCTCAGTTGGATGCTCCACCAGCTGCTCAACTCTCGCTGCCTTGGCCAGCTCATAGGCCATGTCTGTCTGGGTGTCTGTCGGCTCCACATTCACCATTGTGTAATCATTGGCCTCATATTGCCCGTCGACCAGTTTGCTCTCGAAATCCATGATGTCCTTGGTCATATCCATGTTTCTCTCTTCGTTTCTCCTTCTCTATCTCTCTCTCTCTCTCTCGCTCTCTATCTGCTCTTTTGCAGTGTTCTTCTTCTAACTTTTGGTTTTTTTCTTTTGTATTTATTTTCAATTATTTAGCACATTTTTGGGCCTTTTGCTGAAGGCGCTGCTTCTGTGCAGCGAAATTCTTTTCAGGCTGCAATAAGATAGTTCAGATATATATAAATATATATAGAAAATGAATATTAAATAATCAATAAATATTAAACAGAGACGAAAAAGACGAAATTCAAATTGTTATCCCACAAATCAAAACAAAAGGGCTAAAAATTATATTAATATATTTTTGAGGGTGATTCAGTTTCTAAAAATAATACTTTATTTTATAAAAAAAAAAATTACTTTATCCAAAACTGACTTAAGAAAGCGACTATAAAAGCTAAGGTTTTCAAATTTAAAAAATAAGTGCTCGAAAGATCGATAGCAAATATGAAATAAATCCAATTTAGATGCCAATAAAAGACACAATTGAAAACCCCACAATTAATTTTATTTCTACTATTATTATTAATATTATTCTTTATGCTCAATTATAAATAAATGATTAATTTAGCATAAGAAACAAAGACTAATTAGTTTAATCAACATGTAATTCAAACTACTTTGTGTACAGGGTATCTCCTTGTCGATCAACCTTTCGACTGAATAATTCTTAGTTGTCTCAGAGAGATTAGTCTGATTCTGAGTCATAATTCTTTAAAATATTCCCATTAATCTTGTTGCCCTTGCAAGCATTTTCATTTATTTATTTGCTGCACCTCCTCCTCCCCCCTCAACATTCACCCACCCCCTTGGAACATTATTATTTTATTTGCTTAGCGCACATTAATTAATGTTTCAGTTTTGGGACTAATTTATTATAGAGATTTTCCAACAATTATTGCGCTCTAGACATATAATATATATATATATCTATATATATATGTATAGGTATTATCTTTTCACTGTTGTATCAGTTTCAGTTTGTGTGGCGACGAAGCCGTTATAAATAAGTGAAAATACATTTATATTTAATTAAATATTATTATTTATGGCTTGCGGGGTCGTTCAGCGCATTTGCGTAATTATATTTATTTAAATATATATGCATATATATACACACACACACATATATATATATATATATATATATATATATATAGAAACGTTTGAGTGTGTTTATATTTTATATATAGCTGCGCATTTATATAAATTTATTTTATTTGAGATGAGTGCGTGGTGAGTTGTGGTGGGTGGGGGGTGGGGGTGGGGGGTTGCTCTTGTTGTTTAACGGCATTTTGTGTGTGTGTGTGTGTGTTTTGGTTGGTCTGCAGAAATGTTGTGCTTTGTGTCTGTGTGGGGAGCGCAATGCAAACACAGTCAGCCATTAAATTAATTTATTTTTATTATTATTGTTATTATGTTTCTGCTGCTTCTTCTTCTTCTACTTTTTAGCGACTCTTTTTTTATGTTTATTATTTCATTCCAATTAAATCTTGTGAGTCACTGTTATTATTTTTATTATTTTTTATTATTGTTGTAGCAACAGAACAACAAAAACACCGACAACAATTGCAATAAGAAATTATTCTCTACGCAGCAAATTGGATTTCTTTTATTTATTTTTTTACTCTTCAAATTGGGTATTTTAGTTTTTTTGTGAAAAGTGAAACACCGTTTTCTAACAATTACATGAATAATAAAAAAAATAAAAGAAACAATAAAATATAAAATCAACCATTTTCAAATCTGCTTTTAATAATTCTGAAAATTATTTATCTAGTAAAATATATTTTTAATCTTTTTCTTCATCTAACTGCCTCATCTTGCAACATATAACGCGGAATTAGAGCACTTTATCCTGTCACAACAACATTGATATGAAAATTGGAGACTCTTTTCTGTAAGTGTATTTTAGCTGCTTCCTTCTTGCTTTGTTGTTTGGCCAAGTTTTCGCTTTGGTTTATATTCTTGCAGTTATTACTTGTATTTATTGTTGTTTCTTTATTTTTGTTGTTGTTTTTCTTTGATTTTGTTGCTGTTTTCTGTTGTTGCAGAAGCACACATTAAATTTTATGCTTCTTTGAAAAATTAAACTCAAAGCGCGCTATAAAATAAATAAATAAACGGGCAAAACAAAAAAAAAATATTTATATGTTATTTCGTTTTTGTTACTTTGGCATTTCCTGTTTGGGGTTTTCAAGTTTTTCGCAGACTCTCAAAACTTCAGCAACTTCAGAAACTGGAAGCAGCTTCTGGCCAAAAATTGAGAGCCTTAATTTGCTTCCTTATCGTTGCTGTTGTTGTTGTTGTTGTTCTTGTTGTTGTTGTTGTTACTGTTTTATTTTGATTAATTATTTATAATGCGCGCAGCTGTTGCGCGGCATAAAAATATATATTAAAATTGAAAGCAACAGCAAGTAAAATCATAATAATAATAAAAGAAAAAAGAAATACGCTCAGCACATTAAAAATAAAAAAAGGCCGGTTGCCACAGCAAGAACAACACTCACACAACACACGCAACACAACACACACACACACACACAAAGTCTGTGCAAAAGTTGCGTTGTTGTTGGCATTATTTTAATATTTATTTATATTTATTTAATTTACGAGTCCTGCGAAGTTTGCACAGCGAGTGGGTTGCGGGAGATATATATAAATACATATATATATAAATATATATGTGTGTATATTTATAAAATAAATATATATATATATATATATATATATATATATATTTGTATATGTTTTGTATTTATTTATTTACGCTTATTTATTATTTATGCAGGCAGCAATAAATTACACAAGTTGTTCTCGTTGCTGCTGCTGCCTGTCTGCCCTTTTACGACTCTCTGTGTGTGTGTGTGTGTGTGTATGTTTACAAGAGTGTTTTTGGCGCGCCAGTATGATAAAAGCAGCAGCAACAAGGAGCAGGCAGCAAGCAGCAAGGAGCAGAAGAAGAAGAAGAAGAAGAAGACTTCGTCGCGTAAGTTTTGCTGTGCGCCCAAAAATACAAAACAACAAAAGCAACAACAACAAACACTTTTACGAGCTAGACATGGGCGAGGGGTGAGGGTGTCTTGTCTTGTGTGGGAATGGGGGGGTGGTGTTGGGGTGTGCACACGTTATAAATTTATAAATTACAAATTTTGTTCGCAAGAAGTTGGGCAACTGCTGCCGAGGCAAAAACAAATTTCACTTCTCTTCAAATATATGTGCATAAATATTAATACATAAATGTATATTAAATATTTATTGTATATATTTATTATATATATATATATATATATATATATATATATGTAGCAGCATTATTTACACAACTGTCATTTGTCACTTACGGGCAATTATTTCAATGAGCATAATTATATTTAATACACTTTCACAAGTTGAACTGAGTTTTCCACGTTTGAGTTTTCCAAGGTTTTAATTTATTGTTGTATTTTTGTGTTATTAGTTGATAATGTTGCTTGTGCAACACATGATGCCGCGTTTTTTTTTATATTAAGTTGTTCTCTTTTTGTTTGTTGTTGTTTCATTTACACACATACACACACAAACACAGGCACAAACACTGATAGGGCGGGCTGCACAAACACACACGATGACGACAATGTTTACAGTTATTGTTGTTGTTGTGTGTTTCTTTTAATACGCTCTGCTGACAAACGTTGCGTTGCATTCACGACGAAAGTTAAATACGAACTGACTGCTCGGCAAAAGTATCTAACTGATACAATGAATGAAACTCGAAACTCAGCCAGCAGTGAGCTGCTGCCGCTGCCGGCGTCGCTGTCGCCGCGAGAGTCACTGCCTGCGAGAGAGAGAGCAAAAGCGAGAGCGTCCGCCAGAAAGAGCGACAGGAAAATTGTTATTCTGGTTTTGCGGCGAATTCGTGCTGCGAGCGAGCGCCTTCTAAGAGCGCGTTAAGAGAGCGGCACGTTTCGTGCTCTTTGCCGAACTTCGTTTTGGGCCATTTATGTTGTGTGATCTTGCGTTTAAAAGTATAGTAAATAAAATACTTGAGCAACTCAATTTAATTATTAATTTTATTGAAGGTTTGTGCGAGTTGCAAATGTGAAAATGTATTTCAAAAATTTCACAGCAGCCTACTGCTGTCTGTCAAGCTTTCATTTTGTTTTACACCTGCTTCTCCTGCTGCTGCTTCTAATTCTTTCGCACATTCTTGACATTCTTTGGGAGGGAGCAGGTGCAGGCAAGGACCAAATACATAAAAATCGCGAATAACGTCAAGAAACACGCATAACCAAAAAAAAATCCTCTGCGCCTACTACGCAAATAACAAAAAAAAAATCTTGCTGCTGACCGGAAAGTAGAAGAAGACGAGAGTTGCTGCTGCTGCTGCTGTTGCAGCGTCCAGTAAGAAAATTGTTTGCAAATATAGTTTTTAGCGCAACCCCTGGCAGACGATGACGACGAAGGCATCTTTAGCTTATATTGCAGCCATTCATTGTTGTTGTTGTTGCTGCTTAGGCCAACAACTGCAGCGGTGAAAAGAGCACAGCAAAAACTACAAAACTTGGCTACGCCCATCACAAAACACGAGCCAACTAGCAGCCATCGGCATTGGTGTGAGCGAGTGCGCAATATCTTGGCGCTACCTACACACTCACACTCACATCCATACGTAAGCAGCCGAGCCGAGTCAAGGTGAGAGTTATCCCCCTGGCCAAAGCGAGCGAGCGAGTAAGCGAGTGAGAGAGAGAGAGACTAGTGCTGTGGCGCTCTCTTTGACGACGCTCATTGGGAACGCGCCAAAAAGAGCAAAAACTTTGATGCGCAAAAGGAAAAAAAAACAAAAAGCAAAAGCAATAAGCAAGAAAGAGGAAATGCAAAATGCGAGCGAGGCGTTGTTGTTGTTGGTGCTCGTGACGTCATGCGGTAGGCGGCGCCTCGAAAACGCATTTTTAATATGCGAACTGCTGTTGTTGTTTGTAGGCCCATTCTTAATATTGTTGTTGTTGTACAAAAACAGCCCAATGGCTGTTGTTGTTGCTGTTGTTGTTGCTAGTTGACATGTGTGCGCAGCCAATAACAACAACTAAACTAAATCCCCATTTGTGTTTGTGTTTGTGTTTGTTTTTGTATATTTTGCATATTTTATTTGATTTGTTTGCTCGTTTTTTGGCCTTTTTTGTGCTTCGTGCGATTTTGCGAGGCGGCCTCGCTTCGTATTCAACGCCCATTGGCTGGCCTTTTAAATATATATATATATGAATTATATACATATAAAAATATATTGTTTGAGTGTGTGTAGAAAAAAGCGTAGCATCGTAAATATTTATAAGCGGCTGAGCAACTTCGGCCTTCACACAGCCTCAGCTTCGGCAAATACGAAACACGATTCTCGCTGATTGGCAAAAGCGAATCAAAACTGTTGCCTGCCATATTTATAAAATAATAGTTAATAATGTCGAAATATATAAATATATATGCAATTATGAATCACTAGCGGGGCCAAAAATAAGTTTTCTCTACTCTTTGCAATACAAATTAAATTCTTGGCAAAATTCTTAATCACATATTTCTTATTGTCTAAATTAAATTTTGTTTCTTAATAAAATTATTATCATTATTTAACATATTTTAGATAGGTTTTTTTTAAATTTTTTGTGCAAATGTATTATTAACAGGGCTTAAAAAAATGTTGATCTATTATACTGCAATACAAACAAAATTTGTTAAATGCATCTTTTTTTTTTTTGTCTTTAAATACAATTACTTGTTCATATTTTTATTACAACTCTGGGATAATCTAATTGTTTATTTTGTTGATATATAAAAACGACATTATTCTACAAATTGTGGCTTAATAAGACAAATATTCTTAAGTGCCACACATTGAAAAGAAAAACACCTTTATCAAATATTTAAGATATCAACAGCTGATCTAGGTGAGATCTCCTACCTACTGCTCAAAATAACCCAATTAAAGTGTTAATCAATGAATATTGGCAACAGCATTTCAAGTCTTTTGTAAAACTGCTAAAACTGTGTCCATTTTTTGCATTGATTTAAGTCACTTTCGCGGCGGAAATGAAAACCCTTTCCGCTTTGACAAGCTCAAAGATGGCAGCCAAAAAACAAAAAAAAAGTAGAGCTAAAACAGGATGAAGAAAAAAGCTAAAGGCAAAACTAGCAAGTATTGGCTTCCGTTTTGAAGGAGTAGGAAATTTCAAAGTGAAATTATTGAAATAGCGTGAAAAAAACGAAGAAGAAGGTGGAAGTGTTTGTGTATGTGTGTGTGTGTGTGTGTGGGCAGCGGTCTGGAAACCACGTTAAAGGACATCCGCCAGCAAAGTAAAAGAGTTTATATTGGCAGCAGAAACAGCAGCAGCAGCTGCGACAGAGTCAAAGAAATGGCGACAGGAAATGGACATTGCCACTACAAAAAAAAAAAAAATAGAAGGAGAAGAAAACAGCTAAAAAAAATACATGTAAAGCAGTCCAAGCCAATGTCCTTAGAGAGTCGAAAAAGGCAAATGCCGAAATGCCCAAATGCTAACCTACAAATCGAAGTGGACAACAAACCACTCAAACTTTTTGGCAACTTCTCTCCATCTCACTCTCACTCTCTTTGTCTCTCTCTCTCTCTCTCTCTCTCTCTCTCTCTCTCTCTCTCTGTCTACTTCTAAAGAGCTCTTCAAGCTTTCTAGTTTCTCATTTCTTTTAGCCTAGCTGGAAAGGATAACAAGCAAGGCGCAAACGAAAGAAAAAAGTGCAAAAACTGAAAATTCAAAACACATTTAAATGCTTTGAAACACAAATATATATATAAAAAACAGAACTAGTTAGACTTTACTTAATAATAATGATTTAAATTAGGTATAAACTTAGCTAGCTAAAAATTTGACTATATCGACTCAGGTTTGTTCAGATCAGCTCGATCATAAAAATATAGCTTCCCGTTAGCCAGAATCTAAAAATTAAACAATTCTAACTAACTTTTAGTGATCTTAATTAGTTTTCCTATTTTCCAAACATAATTTAAGTTTGTATTTAATAATATTTATTTGATGAAATATATCACATTCCGCATGCAACAAGCTTCAACTTTTTTAAGGCACTAATTTTTATTTTATTTAGTGTTATTTTAAGAGCAACTATTTAATATTTTATACATATTAAAATTACACTATTTCATGTGTTTTTTACAAGAATTTTATGATTAAATACAATAAATTGTATTTAATTTAAATTCAACTTCTTTTCTTAACTAAAACTCTACTCAGAAACTAAGTCGTATAATTTTAAAGAATGACAACATTCTGTAAAAATTAAGGCATCTTTTATTAAGCAGTATTAAAAACAATATATTTTATTTGATTTTAGTTCAACTTCTCCTCTCAACTACAAATGAACTTAGAAAATAAGTCGATTATTTTTAAAGAGAGACAACCTTTTCATAAATTATAGGAAAGAATTTGGAGTCATTTTAAAATCCAAGTCAAGTTATTAAGAAATATTAAATAAATATATTTTATTTAATTTTAGTTCAACTTCTCTCAGTGGCAACACTTTCGAGTCTTTCTAAAATTGAAGTCATCTTTTATTAAGGAGTTGTAAAAATTTAAATAAAAGTAAGTCCCTTTTGGCTCTGTTTATTTTGCACGCTTGAATAGTTGGATACAATTGAGTGCGTAACATGGTGCAAGACAATTCGAATAATCCGGAGGTGCAAGCGCATCCTTTGCGCATCCTTTCCGTTGCATTGCTGTTCCTTTTCGACTACACACGAATACTTTGGTAAAAAGCAATGCGTTTTTTTTTTGTACCCACTCGCTGCAGGTCCTGCTTTAAGTGTAGATCACGCAAAATCAACGAAAGCTGCCAGTCGCAAAAAAAAAAAAAAAGAAATGGAAAATAACACAAAGAGGTACACAAACTGGAATGCTAGCAAAACAACAACAATAAGAACAACATTTGATGGGTGATGGGGAGGGGGGAAGGAGAAGGAGGTATGTGGCAGGCTCAACAATAGAAGTAGCCACATCAGCAGCAGCTGCAGAAAAAGCAGCCAACGGCAACGAAAACTTTGGGCTTGGGAGTTCGTCTGGTGGCCAGTTTGCTTTAGGCCTCGAGTCCTTGGTCAATTGGGTAGCTGTGCCCGTTACTGTTAGAAAATTGCACATACGCGCATCCTCATCCTCATCCCCTTTCTCATAGTCGTTAAACTTAGCAGGATAACAAAAAAACCAGCTGCTTCAGCCCGCCGAATCTATAAAATGCCCTTGCAAACTGTCATTCTTAAGATCATTTATTAATTAATAAAAACATATAAATTTATAAGTTTCTTAAAATTTATTTTTTACTTGGTAAATTTCTTGATTGATTTTTTTAACAGGCAGATTACAAAACTTAGTTAAGAACTGTTTAAAAATACCAAAGAAACGCTGATCGACATATTATTATTTATATCTTTATTCTTTTTCCTAGAAATTAATCAAAGAAATACACAACTTGTTTTAAGACTTAAAGACAATTCTAAATTTAAAACGAATTTCTGATTATTTTACATTTTTTTCTCAAGATTATTTTACATAAATATTTATGCATAATCAAAACAAAATCTTTTTTAAAAGTTATAGAAAAAATGTATTTCTTTTCATTTAAGAAATTAGTTGAAGCAATTTAAAGCAAAGCTTGTCAAATATATGTGATAAATATAGCAAAGCTAGTTAAGATATTGTTACGTTAAATCATGAAAAATAAAGCTTAAGAAAGCTGATAATTTATAATAAAAAGTTGTAGAAAATTTTGTTGGCAAATTTTCAAATTAATGAATAAGTATTAAAAAAATAGTAATATTTTTAAATTATTTATATTTGGTATTTATCAGTATATATATATAAATATATCTCCTATCGTGTTACACATTAAGCTCAGTAATTATAATACCCTGACGTCATCGTCGTCGAACTTCCTTATTAGTCTGTAGATATATATATATATATATCTTCTATCGTGTTACACATTAAACTCTATAATCATAATACCCTGACGTCATCGTCATCGTCATCGTTGTCGTCGTCTCCAGTTGTATTTCGCAATCGAACGTGGACTTCCTAACAAAAGGGTTTCTAATGATTTTTGCGCCATGTTTGTGCGGTGTACGCAGTGCTGTACGCCCTTCCTCCTTTCCTCCCTCCCTACAAAGTTCCCCCCCCCCACTTTACCCCCCTGACTCATCAAACTCTACGCACACCCCTTGTGCTGTAGGGCTCCTTATGCAATTGTTGTTGTTGCTGTTACAGACGGAAATGAAAATCGAAAGAATTGTTAACCAGGCTCCACACATGGAGGCCTAGCTTCAGCTCCTGGCAGCAGCCTACTCCTACTCCTACTCCCTCTAGCGCCCTCCTGCTCCCCTTGCTCTCGCACAATACAAATAAATTCAATCGATGCATTACTGCCCCAAGTCGCCGTTGGCCACCGTTGTCCATGTTAAGCTCCCTCCCTTTCCCCCTCTGCCACCCACTCATCGCTGCCCCTTTATCTTTGGCTCCACTACTGCATGCTGCATATGCGTCGGCTGCATTGCATAGAAGAAGGTTTTGTTGGCCAGCGGGTTGCAGGGGGTGTGGGGTGTGTTTTTGTTGCTTCAGCCGTTGTTGAAGTCGTTTGGCGTCCTGCGCGCGACTCCTGTTCGCTGTGTGTGTATGTGTGTGGATGTGTGTTGTGTGTGTGTGTCCAGCAGCCCGCATCGTTGCTAAGCTGCCAAATGGAAATGCTTGCGTTTGGAAGGATACCGAGTGGGAGCAAGGCGAGGCTCAAGTCCAAAATCAACACTGGCTCTCGGGCGAGTTCTCGAATTTTCCATGCGATTTGCAAGCGCAAAATTTCCGCCAAAAACCAAACAAACAAAAACTAACACACGCACACACACACTTTGCATGTGTGTGTTTTTTTTTTTTTTGGGCCACAAAGGCGCTGCAGGATGCCAAAGGATGCCTGGGACGCTGCTGAGAAGGAAGTGCGCTGTCGCCGTTGCCGTTGCCGTTGCCTCTGCTCTGCACTTTTAGTTCGTCCTCTTCTTGATTTTTTACTCCTCTTCTTTTTTTTTTTTGGGCCTAGTGTTCCTCGAGCGGAAACGCAATTTCCAAGCACATGAGGAGGCCCCAGCACAGGCACAGAAACAGGCACAGGCACAGGTCCCCGAAAGACAACAAACAACATTGGCGAAAGCAACAAACCAAAAATTGTGTTTGAGCCAATGCAAAATTCGAAACACTGTTTGCCTATTTGACGGGAAAGCAAAGGGGGGAATGGGGAGGCAGGGGAGGAGCTACGAATTGGTTCTTCTTGCTTTTTGCTTTTTAGTGTTTGATTATGCAAAGCAGGCATCAAAAACTACACTTGCAGAAACTGCCAGCCACATTCAAGTAGCAAGCTTAAAAAGACTTAAAATTGAGGAATTTTATTCTTGAATTAATCAGCATTTTTCTGTCTTCCACATTTTTCTCAATATTAATTGTAATCTCTTTAATTTCCTTTCTAAACTTATTAAACATGGATCAAGAATTTTAATCGAATTGCGCCTTGTTAAATCCATATTTTTTTTACATATATTTGACATTTTTTAATGTATTAAAATTGCAATCTTTTATTGCATTTTTTGGTGAACTCTTTTTATGATTAAAATATATTTTTCGCTAGCTCATATTTTTTTTTCATACATCACGATTTATTTAAATTCAATATTTTAAGTTCAATGTTGCATTTAAACTATATTCAACAAAATAATTATATATTATATTTGTTATATTTGAAATTTTAATGTTTATATATTTTTCGCTGGCTTCAGTACAAGTGTTTTTTTTTTATATACCCGATATATTTGAATTCTATCGTTTGAGTTAAAAGATGTATTTAGTCTTTATTAAATAATAATAATTAATTTAACACCAACTAATCTGCATGTAAACGTATTCATTCATCCTTCAAAATTGCAGTGTTTTGCTTAAGACAAGAACTAAAAAATAACATTCACTTATTGTAAGAAACACAAATATTGAATTAAGATTATATTTTAATAATTTTATTTCTTTTTCTGTGTATCTACACTGAGACTCAGCTTGACTTCTGATTTGCATTCTTTCAGCAGCTGCAATTTTGGCATTCGAATTTGAATTTCTTTTGGCAACTCAACTTTATTTATACCCCGAAGTATGCAACAAATCCAATAACAACAACAACTGCAGCCAAAAAAAAGAAGCACAAGCCGCAAATTGTCTTCAGCTGACAGGCTGACTAACTCATTAAAATCGCATTTAACACCAGCAACGAGCAGCGGACAGCGGGTGGAGGGTGGCGGGGAGCGAGCAGCGGACAGCTAGTTTTGAGCTCTGTTGGCCAACAAAGCCACAAAGATGCCACCACACCAGCCAACAATTATCTGGCTCTGACCCCAACAAGCTGCTTCTTGTTCAGTTTTGTTATTGTTGTTGCTTCTGTTGCTTGTTGTTGTTGTTGTTCTTGTTGCCTTGGCATTGTGGCATGCCACTCTCTCATTGCTCATTGCCCACTCGCTTCTAACATAAATAAATCTGCTGGCTGAACTTATCTTTGACTACAATTTGACTCACACAAAAACACTTAGCAGCAAGTGAAACAAAATATGCGCACTGAATGAAAAATACACTGCAATGAAAACTGCATTTAATTTCAAAGATATTCTTTTATTTAATTAATATCAGAAATAAATTTGGCAACTTGCTGATGTAAAAAAAAAAACCCAAAACTTTAGCCAAATGTGTTCCAATTCTCAAAATGAAATTATTTTTAATCGGAACTTTATTTCTAGTTTAATGCTGCATTTCATGTTCAAAACTCAATTCTGATTCTTGATTCTCATATTAAAGTAGTGTTTTGAAAACTATTTTTATTTTTTACACATAAAAGTTGAAAGCGTAATTCTGCAATAAAAATATCTTCAAAATGCGCATTTTCAAAACATTGTTAAAACTAAAAGCGAATACCATTTTAAGCACAGTTTAAAAATAATTATTAAACATTTAAGTTATTAAAATTTAAAGAATTCTAAATACGTAAATTATAATTATTAAACATTTCATTAATTAAAACATTAAGAAAATTAAATACGTAAATTGATCATTTTTGTAAATTAAACAAATTATGCTGCTTAAGGAATAGAAAATGTTTTCAAAATCATAAAGTCTTAACAAATTTTGAATGCTTCATTGGTTAGGGCATAGAATAACAAGTATTCCCACACACACGCACACACACACACACACACTCACACACACACACACACACAAAGTTACATTTTTCTGCAATGTTAAACTCTTCTTTTGTCACCAGAGAAACAAAATAAAAAATCGCTGAAAAGCACGTCAGGCCCGCCCGGACTTGACTTGGCTGCCAGTCGAGGCACTCTCACAGATATACAAATATATATCTATATATATATATCAGCATGAATATATATATATATATATATATATATGTTTTTTTTTGCCAGTTCATGCTGGGATGCCAGTCGCATGTTTGTCGTCGTTAGAATAAATTCCTTTTTAAATATATATATATATTTTTTTTATTTGCGTGAAAATGTGTAAAAAAAAACTTGTCGTTGTCCTTGCTGAGGTTGCAGCTGAGTGGCTTTCAACTGGGTGTGTATGCCTGTGTGTGTGTGTGTGTGGCACGCGCGATTTCTGTGGCGCGTGCCTTTTGGGCGCTCCGCAGGAGCAGCAGCAACAACACTTCCTTGGCCATGGCCATGGAGACCCTGAAATCCACTGTTGGCACATCGCTCTTAAGTGTTATTTGTCTACGCTTACACGAGTCCTTTCCCTTCATCTCCATCCCTCTGTCTCCATCTCCATCTCTGCCTCTGTCTCTGTCTCTGTGTGGGTTCTGGGCGTGCTCTGGTAATTGTACCGCTCATATGTGTGAATTAAATGTGCCGTAAAGGATCCCAATTTTCCGGTCACTTAACTGAAAACCGAGAATGTGCCAAAACCAGCAAGGAGATGCAGCAAAGGATGCGAATGAGAATCAAAATAAGGATGAGCAGGATACGCCACAAGTAGCAGCGTTGGCAACATTTTTGTGGGCTTTGCTTATTCACGGATCATGTCCTGATTGTTCATTTACCCAGAGGACATTGTCTGCCAGGTTGACAGCAAAGGACGCGATTAGCACTCGAATGTTAATAGAGGCCATGAAAAGGTTGGCTTAAATGAATTGTTGCATTAGCCTAAAGTTAATTTTCCCAAGAAGTTAGGTGATTTACGAAGAATGGCAACTGAAAACAATATTTATTTATTTAAATTTAAATAAGCACTTTAAAAATTATACTTATCTATAATATATAAAATGAAGAAACTATTTAAATTGTTAAATGTAATTGAATGCAAATGGCAGACAAATTAGCCAACTTTACATATGAATAACTGGTCAAAAGGATAGTAATCATTCCAAAGTGGAAGTTGAGCTGACTTTGAACAAATCCTGCAATTATCAACAAAACATATTTGTTCAATGGGAGAGAGCAGAAACAAATTGAATTGTTAATTAATAATTGGCAGACAAATTAGCCATATCTTGACACATATTGGAAATGCATATATGCAATTAACAGCTGTGTTAATTGAAATCCGGAGCTGAAATCTGGCAAGCATTTTGGCATCTGGGGCATTTATGCGTAGCTCTTAAGCGCCTTAGTGTTTTCCACTCAACTGTGCAACTGTGCAACTGTGCAACAGTGCAACAATGCAACTGTTGTTGGCAGGCACCACAAGAATTAACCGCCAACGGGCTTCGATGTGATAAGCCAACATCTTGAACATGGCCAACTGGGCAAGTGGGCAACTGGGCAACTGGGCAACTGGGCAACTGAGAAACTGGTAACTGGCAACTGGCAAGTTCTTCGCATCTTGGCCACTGTCGCAGCCAGTCAAAACCAAATTGTGTTGCCCAACCGCATAATTACCTTACTAAGGGCCGACTTGTATGACAACTTAACTGTCTCACACAATATGACAAGCCACACACACACACACATGGACACACACAAATATGCTGCAAAGGACACTCGCACACACACACACACATACACACATAGACAAAGCCACACAGGACATCTCCGGCAGGCAGTGACTGTGAGGTGTCCGGCAAATGTTATCCTTTGCGGTTTACACATTTCCATTTGTCGCTGAGTGAGGTGTCCGGAAGTCCGGATATCCGACAGCCAAACATTGTTTTTAATATAAACAAAGTAAAACAAATTAGCGTCAGCAAGCCAAACAAAATACCTAAAAATGAGCGCCACATAAAAAAAGAACGAGCCAAAAAAAACAAAAGGGCCAACAAAGTTGTCAGCGGACAATTGCCAGGAGTGAAATGTTCTTAATTTCATATTATATATATTAAATACTCTAACTCATGTTGACCATAAATGTAAATATATATAGTATTGGTGTTATATATATACATATATATATATATAAATATCAATAAGCCTGACAGCCTTAAAATCTATATTGGCCACTATTAAATAAAATCACTTAATTTAAATACATATTAAATTTTAAATATAATATACAATAATATAAATAATATTATATATAATATAATAAATAAAGACAGTCCGACACATCATCATTTAATTTAAACGTTTTACAATTGTCTTAAGTAAAATATTCAAGCACAGACAATTTGTGAGAGTATTTAAAGTTCACCCAATTTGAAAGTGCTTTCGCCTCCTATTTTTTTCATGTGTTATCCTTTGGCGGACACTTCATTATGCGGTTAGGCGTCGAGCGCAGAAAAAAAGGTTTTTTTCATATGCAGACAGATATATATATGTATATATATATATATATATTCTGGTTATAGTAATAACCAGAAGGAGTTATTGTCCTGTGTGCGAACATTTTTTGCAGTTGATAATTGTTTTGAGTTAATTTAATGCCAGCAAGGATCATCAGCGGTTGTGTTAAAGGACAAACGTGTGCCACTAATTACCAACGGCCAAGCACAAGGACATGTTCATATATATATATATATATATATATAGATATATATTTGTAGGTGTGTTTGTATATATGAGTAAAGGTGCCTCGCCAACGCACCAAGGACTAAGGGCAATTGCTGTTGAAGGACATCGTCCGCAGTTAATTAGGAAATTAAATTGAGTAAAGTGCTTCAGCGTTTTGCTTGTTTGCCTTGGATTTTAGCACACACCCAGTACATGTGCAAATTTGTGTTTGTATTTGTATGTGTGTGTGTGTGTTGAATATATTTTAAAGAAAGAGCAAAAAAAATGTGGCTAGCTAAGCTAGCTGAGCTCTGCCATCTCGCTCTGTCCACGCAGCCATGATTGATCTATGGAATGGTCTCGCAAAGCAAACAGCTTCTTGAGCTGCCCACTTCCTCATCCACCACCTCCACCTCCTCCACCTCCATCTCCACCTTCACCATCTCCTACTGCTCCTGCTCTTGCCTGTTCCTTGTTGTTGTTTGTTGCCGCTGCTGCTACTGCTGCTGCTCGTCAATTGCGGCGCAAGCCGACACCCAATTTGTGCCTCGTGCCTCTTCTCGCCTCGGTGGCACTTATGTACAAGTGCGTTGCCTACTTTTAGGCGCCCGCCACTCATTTCCATTTATGCGCCTCCAGCAAGACTGAGAGGGATGAGCATGCTGGGGATTTTATAGCTGGGGATGCAGTGGTTCGTCTTCGTGGCAATTGCTCTTATCGCATGGCTGTTGCCCCGTTAGTTTTTTGGTATATAAACGCGTGCAACGAGGACGCACCAACCGGCAAGGGGCAAATTGGCAACTAGAAGGCGGGGCTTCTGGTATTGTAGGCTCTTTTCTTTCTTTTATTTCTCCTTGTCTCCTAGGCTCCAGCTGCAGCTCCTCCTTCTCCCTCTTCTTCGCATTCGCCTTCGTCTCCTGCTCCTTCTCCTTCTCCGTCTCCGTCTCTCTCACGTTGCGTTCGATTTGGAGATGGGCTTAAAATCCAGAGCCATTAATTATAATGGATATGCATATAGTAGCCATCGCATATCTTCTCCATTCTCAACTTTATGTGCTGACAACAATAGCAACAATAAAACCAAATGCAATTTTTGCACATCAATCAAACTACAAATCATGCTAAAATATATTAGCCAGGCCAAAACGACGTCCGCAAAATAGACGAAAAGTAGGTCTACAAATTAATGTGCCCATCAAATATTTAAATCAAATACGTCGCGACTTTTATACACTTGCTGAAATGGTAAATAACATTTGGCATCTGGCAGGAATAATATTTTACACTGATTGGGAGAGGAGCGAAGAACTTGTCTTATAGATAGTGGACTTTTTTTTAATTGAGAGAGATAACAATACATTGCAATGAATGAGAGTTTAGAGAAGATAAGTAAAGTTTTAGGAGATCTATTGTTCATAGAATGAGAAGTAACATATAAGTAACATGGGAACAACATGTAATAATATTCTATGAATGAGAGAAAGACGAAAAATAGTTCTTAAATATAGTTAAGTTTTTATAACTGACTGAAGAATATTTTTAAATAATTGCTAGAAGGGAAAGAATATGTCTTATAGATGGACGAAACCTACAAAAGAGAGGGAAGAAGAGAACTTCTTCATAGGTAGCACAGGAATAATATTTTTAGTTTAATAAGAATATAAAAATAAAAAAGGATATATAGTTTATATTTCAAACTATCAAATTATCTATAAATTTTAATCTTATTCTCTCCGAAAAAGATAAATATTCACATCAGAAGTTTTTTTGTCTTAGCGCATGAAATAATGGTAAAAAATGATTTAAATATAAATTGAATGTTTGTCCTTTTTGCTGGTCAATGTGATGTCTCAGAAAAGTGTTTGTGCTCAGTGCTCAAGTGCTTTATACTCTTTGCACTAGTCCTTAAAGGATATTTCCATTTTTGTTATGCTACAAATGGCAAATAGAAAATGTTTTAGCGGAAATTTGATTTGGAAAAGCGTTTTGCCGGCAAATAAATGAGATTATGTGCTGCCAAAATGTACAGGACACTAACGTGTCCACAGAGAGAGTCCTGCCCTTCTCATACATACATGTGCAGCTCCTTTCCTTCCCAGCTGCCCCCCATTCTCTGCTGCATGTTGTCCTTCAGCTTGGGGCAATAGGGGCATTAAAAAATGCAAAAAATTATATATCAAAGCAGCCGAGGAAGCAAAATAGATGGATGACGACGATGAGACCGGACAGGACCGCTGCACGTCATATGAAATTATTATATCGCACACACACACACACACACCTATACACATGGTGGACATTGAGGTTATTCCTACGTGCTCTGTCTGCAAAATTGAAACCTAGCCAGGCCAAAAAAATATAAAATAGCTTGATGAAAAAAATTGAGAAATTTTGTTAGAAAATTGCAAAAAATTACATACATGACGTATGTATGTGCAACAATAACAGCAACAGCAACATCAACCAAACAAAACGCAATAAAAAAAAGCAACCAAAGAAACAAAAACGCCATCGACGACATCCGCAGAGACAACCAAGAGAGGAGGAGTAGAGCCAGGAGGATGGGTTCCAAGTTCTCTAGTAAATAAAAGACGTATACTTAAAATTAAATGTGAAGTATTCCCAAAGAGAAACACTATAAACACTTTGCTTTAACAAAAATTGGCTAACCATTTTTCAAATTATACGAACTAAAAGTAGATTTTTGTAATTTTATAAAAATTATTTTATTTTTTCTAGGCACTTATTAGCTCCCCAAATACATGCAGAGAATACAATACTAATATTTAAATTTTAATCTGAAATATTATCATATTGAAATATTGTTGCTGTAAGGACAAACCGCTGACTATTTTAAACAATTTATGTATCAAAGCCAAAGTTTTAAATACAAAAATTGATTTGTAATTTTCTTCATTATTTTCGTAGATTTTTGGCAACCACAATTGCATCCAGAATAAATCTTGCACTGCATTTTGAAGATGTCATAAAATGAGATACAATTTGACAAAATTATTTGCAGTTTAAATGTCTAAGTCAAACCATGAATAAAATGTACAGTACACATATTAATATATTATTAATCATTCTTTAGATAAGTTTTTAATTATATCAGACCAAAGTTATTCTGACCAATTTGGCATCTTCATCTACCTCATCTTGTTCAGCGTAATAATTCAAGTTATTATTTTAAACTTTGCACAAATTCGAATACAAATCAAGCTCAAATTCAACTAAGACTTACATTTATTTTAATTACTAATTTGTCATATTATGACTCAGCAATAATGTAAAATATGTAATGTTAAAAATTCCAAAAACTTATTCCTATTATGCATACAATTTGTGCTGCCAAATCTTTTCAAATCCTTTGCAATTAATACGCTTTTCAGTTGGAAGTTGTTCACATTGGCGCAGCGCTAATAAAAAGATCTTAATAAATCAACTTTCAGCTTTAATCATTTGCTAGTGTTTTTTGTGGCCCTGCTGCCCCTTTCTCCCCGGATGGAGTCTATCCCTCACCTCGTTAATAAGCGCGAACAATGCGCGTCCCTCAAGTTCATATATCAAAAGCAAAATGTTTTCTCACTCCGCCAACTGTCTGCAATTTTCAAGTGGTTTATATGTTTCTTTTTGTTGTTTTTGTTGCTGTTCCTGTGTATTTAGATGTATGCGCATACAGCTCTATATACACATATGTGAATGGTGGGTGCGGAGGGGGGGTGAATGTTCAATCTGCACAAACAGCTAGACAGATCCTTCGAACACTTATCGCATTCAACATCATTTGCATGCCGCGTTTTTCAAACGTGAAAATCAAAATAAAAATCGAAAACGTGAAACAAATAAAATCATGAAATAAATTAGAGAAGTACAAGGACTCAATCGAAGGGGGAAGAGTTAAAAGGAGCAGCAGGAGCAACATAAGCACAGCCGGATATGTTAGACCCCAGTCGAAAAAACAACATGCCAAAAATAATAGAAAAAATCTATCTATATATATATATATATATATATATATATATACATATATATATATGTATGTGTTTAACAAATATGCGGGAAGCAGACAGTTTTCTAGTTGATTTTTTGCAATCTGCAGTTTTCCAGCTGCTTTTGTATGAAACGTCGGAAATGTTGCTACAAGTCCCGAACCCCAAACCCAAACCCCAAAACCCCATCTGCAGTCAGCAGTCAGTCGTCTGTCTGGAGCTGAAGCTGCACCCGAGACTCTAACCCGCTAAGCCCCTCACCACTCCCCTCACCACACCCTCCCACTCTGCTTGGTCACTAGTCTAAGCCCTGAGTCCACTCCTCAGTTGACTGCAGCAGTGAATCTGTTTTGTGCCTGTGCCTGTGCTCGTGTGTGTCTGGACACGTAGTCACGTGTGGCCTCCTTGTGCCACGTCCAGCACATTTGGCCAACACCTCGCGACGCATTCGCGGCATTCAACAACACCAGCAACCACCGCGTGGTTTTAATCAGCGACAGCAGTCGCAGCAGCAAACTCCGCTTCTGCTTCTTGGCCATCATCATTTATTGTTAGTTGCCCTTGTTGTTGTTTAGATTTCTTTGTCCCTACAACATACATATTTTTGGCTGCTTTTGGTGGCTCACCAGTTTCAATATTTGCACACTCAAAAACCCTTCCCTTCCCCTCCCCACTCCACCCCCCCTCTTTTCATTGCGGCCCGCTTAGACGCCGCTCAGTGGTTGGAATTATTTCCTGCTGTGTCCTGTGCAATGGCCAGTTACTTCCCTTCGACTCTGGCTCCTTCTACTCCTGCTGCCCCTTCTTCTGCTGCTACTTCTGCTCATTCTGTTGCCCTTCTGTCATATATCATGTTCAGGCGCAACACCTAGCATCCCCCACCAGCCACCCGAAATTCAATCCCCGCACTTGCCTTGGCTTGAGCAAGAAAGCGCAGTTCTCATTGGCTGAGAGCAGATTTAATGCCCTTAAAAAATTGATTGATTTCAAGTAACAACGCGCAGTAAAAAAATCGAACTGGATTTTAGATATTAAATATCATTTTCTGCCAAAAAAATTAGTAAGTAAATTTCCAAAATTGAGTATTTGTGGCTTTGTAAACCAAAGTTTGCTTTTCAATTAAGAATTTTTGGGGGAATTTTGCTAAAGTTTAGAAATGTCTAAATTTTATGATGTAAATTAAAGAATTCTAATTTGAGTTTTTTGTTGCAATTATGAATATTAAAATGATATTTTAAGTATCGATATAAATAGTATATTAGTTGTCGACATCATATTTTACATATTCGCTGCCTAAATTATTATACCCCTCCAGCAAAAGTGCTCAAAAACTCCAACTTTGTTTTTTTATGCATTTTGCCATTTTTCGATTTTGGTATTTCGATTTTCAATCCAAGAATTTTTTTTCGCCAATTTATTAAGCTCTTCATTTCTATTTTTCTTATTGTTTATTTCATACCATTTTCTATTTTTAATTCGGCAACCTTTAAGCGGCAATTAAAAGTGTTTTTGGGCACCGCAATGCAACATGTGGCAAGCAGTGCTTAGGGGCGGGTCAAGGACTAAAACGGAGCTGGGATATTGTGTGTGAAACACTTAACAAATCTTCAAGCCATAAACAGCCCCTAACAACAACAACAACAAGAACAAGAACAACTTGGGGATTAGCATGTGGCATGTGGCATGCAGCTGGGCTGCTCCCGATTCCCCCTTTGATGCATGCTGCAATAAACATGCACAAGTGGCAAGTGGCATGGCAAAGAAACAAACATGAGCAGCAGCAAAGTCCTGCCTCTGCTCCTTTTAAGAGCTCCAACAACAAATTTGTAAGCCAACAACACACAGCCAATTAACCAACACGACCAAGAAGCAGCAGCAGCAGTCACTGGCCAGTTGCAACTCGGACTCAACTCGACTCGAACTGTGACTTTTGGTGCACACACACACACACTTTCAGTTAGACAGACAGACAGACATACTTGGCTTGTGGCAGAAGTGCTGCCATGATTTTTAGTCATAGAAACACTTTGCAAGTGTTGGGCGAGGGATGGGAGAGAGGGAGTGGAGTGGACACTTGAATGAGCATTTTGCTTATCTCTAACTCTCTTTATGCTCGTCTACTCCTCCACTCCTAACTGTGGTAACTGCCACACAGTGGATTGTGTGTCAAGGTCGTTTTGAGTGCTGCCTCTGCTTGTTGCATGCTGCTGCTTGTTGTTTCCTGCTCCAAGACGGTTCTCAATGTCTCCATCTCTATCTGAGGCGCCCCACTGGCAAAATGTTTTAGCTCTAAGTGGACTTAACTGTTGTTGTGTATGTGAATGTATGTGTGTGTGTGCAGGATGTGTATTGTGTATTGCTATTGTAAAGCAGCAGGAGCAGCAGCAGCAGCAGCAGGAGACGTGTTGCCAGGAATTGTGCTGCTGTCTGCCTTTAGACATTCTTGGGGAATACCTTTTCAACAGCTCAGCTCAGACTTGTCTGCCTTGCCTTTTCCACATGTATGTGTGTGTGTGTGTGTGTGTGTGTGTACTACTTATTGCCATAGCACTGGTTGCTGCCTGCTGCTGCTGTCTTTGTCCACATTTATATTGCCGCTCTGTGTGTGTGCTGCAAATTTCAACTCACCCCCTCTTTGCCGCACTCCAACTTTGTGTCGCAAATTGTGTGAAAATTGTGCTTCTTGTAGTTGTTATTATTGTTGTTGTTTTTGTTGTTGTTGTTGTTGTTGTTGTTGTCTGGTTGGCCTTTTGGCTTTTCTTGTTTAAGATTCTGTGGTTTTGTGCATTTGTAAATAATCTTGTTCTACACAGGAGAGGAGGGACTCTATTCTGTCTGCTGTCTGCTGTCCACTTTCTAGTGTCCTGTCTGTTCACAGTCTACAGTCCATTAACAAGGACTTGCCGTCGTCGTCCTTCGGTTTCCGGTCAACTCGGCCGGACAATGCTACATAATTTATGTGTGAAAAGTCTCTCATTCTTTCACTTTTGGCTTAAGAATTTTGGGCCAACTTACAAATGAGTCGCTGTGTTTGTGCGTGTTTTTGGTTGCAATCTAAGTCAATTATGTTGAAAGATATTAAGTTAACAAATTAAATGGTTTTTGACTTTGATTGACTCTGATTGTTGCTATCATTTGAAGTTTATTTAGAAGACATAACATAACAGTTTAATAATGTTAGTAGAGTTGTTCAGTTATACAAAATGTTAGCCAACTTAAATTGTAATATAGAAATAAAACTTTAGTTGTTGTAAAGTGCTCATTATATATGATTATTTATGGATATTTATGTAATAAAGCCGTGCGATTTGTTGTATTGAATTGCAAAGCAATCATTCAAATTATTAATAAAATTAAAAATTATAATAATATTTTATTATTATATTCAGCTTTTTTCTTAATACGTTAACTGTTTATTTCTTATCAATATATCATTCCTTAATTACTTCTAATTAACATTTGACTAGCGATAATTTAATCTTAATAACACAATTACACATATAGATGGCGCCAGCATACAATCCACAATCCAAACAGTTGGCAATGGTTGGGATCTTCACTAAATACTTTTGGGATTTTCCACTCTAGCACAAACAAGAACCCATTCAAAATTTATTACAAATATATTTCCATAACTAAGATATTAATAATAAGAAAAATATATATATCTTACTTACATTAATTGCAGATTGTAGCTTTTAATTTGAATTGAAAATTCTTTATTTAATGTAGTTTATTTTTGGTTTACTTCACTTTTGTTACTGTGCAGTGGCCTATTTCCTATTTAATTCATAATCTGACATTCCTCGCTCGATCTTGACCAAATGTATTTATTAAAATACATATTTACTGATATGTTTATGTATATAAATAGAAGGTTGTCTGGCCTGATCAGACGCAATCAGTAATACTCACAATAAATATTAGAAATAAAAATACCAACACCAAATAAAATCAGAATAAAATTATTGATTCCAGCGAGCACCGAGCAACGTCCAAATCAATTTGATGGGAACAGCTCATTTAGAAGAGGTTCCAAAGTGCACAGATGGGGATTTCGTAGTTTCTAAGCAGTTCACAGTTATTTTAAATGATAAGTTATCATCAACCAATGAGTAACACAGTAAGACAGAAAGAGAGAGCGAAAGCGTGTGTGTGTGAGGGAGAGAGAGGGCAAGCCCCTGGCAGATAAGAATACATAAAAAGAATACATTAAATCTTAAGCACATAATAAAAGTCTAATCTACTTTCTATATATATATATACATATTTTTTTTTATTTATTGTCAGCCTGTTATCAGCAAAGGTGCTAAGCGACTAGAAAATCGGGCCATGCCAACCGACAATTCAGTTGAATTTAAGCAGCAGTCAAGTGCGGTCTATATAAAAAAAAACAAATTCAATTAAACACAAATTTATCCTTAATAAATAAATAAATAAAATTAATTAAAGAAAGTGCGCAAGCAGCTGAAATCTAAAAGTATATAGCATAATCAAGAGTATATATATAATATATATATATATATATATAATCTCAAAGCTTTGGTGTGACTGATAAGTTGAACAGACAACATTAAAATCGTGTGTCAACTTTTGAACCCACCTCGGCTGCCATGATTTCCCATACAGTGAGGTGAGTGCAATAAAAATATAATAATAAAAATAATAAAATAATATAATAATATTATAATAAAACAGAGTGTTCAAACTGATGTACATCGTGGCTGGCATACTGATCAGCAATGAGGAAATCTGCGATACTGTGGATCGCATTCAGATCGCGCCACGCGTCGAAATGAAGCCTGAACTCGTGCCGGAGCGGGGTCAGTTGCAACAGCGGGGAGAGCAGGAGTCGCCACGTACGAAACGGCGTCGCAAAGTGAGCGTCACTGAACTGGCTGGTGGTGTGGTGCGCGGCGTCACCAGCCAGGTGACCAGTCGCCTGGGCAGTCGCCTCAGCTGGCTGTCCGATGTGCCCCAGAAACTGGGCAGGTGGCGCTCGCTGGCGCTCAGCTTCACCGTGTGGACCATACCCAACTGGCTGATGGAGCACACGTCCAGCTACATCAGCCGGAAGTTCTTCCTCAACAGCGACTGTGATTTGATCTACAGGTGAACACTGGATATATATATATATATGTCATCTTTGGGTACCTCGGCTAGAGTTGCCCCTTGTCAGTATCTGGCAACATCAATTTATTAGTTTGTAGTTGACTTAATTTAATTTTTAGTACAACCCAATATACCCCATTTGCTCATCAGGAAAGGGTATTGAGTTGTCGGCACTTCGAATTATAAAAATTCTTTCACTTTTCTAGTTTGCAAATTGAAGTGAAATTTATTTAAGTTTTAGAAATAAGACGCGTTTTTAGGCATAAGTTGAAATAAAGTTAAAGTTTGCCAACAATTAGACATCGAATCTATATATGTTTGTTCTATATACGATATTATGTGTGTGTAAATATTTGATATATATATATATATATATATATATATAGTAGCATATGGTCCCAACAAGTATTCCCAGCATCTTTCTGGCTCTCTCCTTAATCTCCTTCGGCTATGTAATTCTCCGAGTTGTCCGGACTGTTGCCACCGCCGGCACCGCATCCGCCGCGAACATTGAGACTGTTGTGCAACATGTTCGCTATGCTGTCCACATCGAGATTCTCATCCGTTGCGGAGATCTTGCGCAGAGCGGAGCAAACAATGCTCAAATCGCCACGCAACTCGCTGACAACCGCTGTGATCTTCTGGGCATTGGACAAGACCTCCACGCTGCTCGTATACGGATTATAGCGCACTCCAAACGGACGTTGAATGCTGTCAGCAAAGGAACTGCCAAAGGACAGATTAGGAGTGGATGGGCAGCTGGAACTGCTAGTTCCACTTACCGCATTTGCTCCTTGGCCTCCTCGAAGGAGTCGGTGTAGTAGTAGGCATTCTGATAGGATGTTATGATGCACTCCTCCTTGCAGGTCAGCTCCGGATCGAATTTCTTGATCTTCTCCTGTGCACTAATCGCATGCTGCAACTCGGCCACCGAGCTGAGCAAACCAGCTCCATAAACCTTGAAACTGTTATCCGACTGCTTGCACAATCCAAACTCCACGGTGAAAAAGTAAAGCTGCAACAGTTGCAATTTGTGGCATGAACAACTTAAAACTACACTCAGAAAAGAATCGACATTAAATTTAGAAATTCAACAAGGCTTTCCTTATTTAATTATTAAGAAATAAAATTTCTAATACTGAAAGTTAATGACTTTAAAAGCCAAGCTTTCCATTTATTAAATTCAGAATGGATTTTTTTTAATTTTAACAAAGCTGCAACAGATGCAATTTGTGGCATAAACAATTAAAAACTAAACTCAGAAAAAAATCGACATACAAATTAGAAATTCGACAATGGTTCCTCACCTAATTATTAAGAAAATAAATTTCTAAGACTTATGGTTTTTTACTTTCTTAAAAAGCAAGTTTTGCATTTTGAAATTTCAAAATGGATTTTTCTAAAGTTTTAACAAATGAAGTCTACTTTCCAGTATGTTATTTTTCTATGTGTATGCATAGCGAATGTATAAGGGATGTTTTTCAAAATTTTCATTTCTGTTCGATTTTTTAGCAAGTTTAGAAAATTAGTTAATATTTTTTAAACAACTAAAAACTACGTTTTCGCAAAATCTTTGATTTGGGCGGCGATTTGGGTCTGAATTTTCTTTTCTTCTTGGTTTACTCAGTTAAGATTACTCACCGTTGCCAGCTTTTCGATATCCGCATCACAGGCGCCCAGCGAGGCGAGTCCAATCTCCTGCGAGAACTGAGCAAAGCTCGAGTTGGCCAAGAGGGGCATGTGCCCCAAAAGTTCATGACAGCAATCACTGCGGGCGAAAAGCAATTATCAAACTTGAAACAATACACACAACAAACACACAGACACTCTGTCAACTTACGGTTCGGGTGTGTAGAAGGGGTCGGAGGAGTGGCGAATGTACTGGGTGCAGTGGAAGACGCGAAAGGCTAGGCCAGAGAGGAAGTCGCGGGGCGAAAGGTAGCCGGCAACTGGGCGCAGTTGGAAGCCTGTTTTGCGCTTCAGATAGCTGCTGACATCCTGCAGCTGGGGCACATTGTCCTCGCGATAGCCACAGAACTTGACCAGCTCCGGCCAGTTCTCCATATACTCCGGCACCGCATGCAACTGATACAAGCGATGCAGCTCCAAGAAAACGGTGCCCCTGCAACAAACCCCACACGCAACAAGTGGCAAAAGTGGCAACTTGACACAGCAACAGAAAACCACAAAATGCACTTACCAAGTTTTGACCTCCTCCGGCGTGTACTGCACCCGTGGAATGGGATTGCCACTGAAAGTGGATTGAGTTGAGCTGAAATTTTGAATTCAAAACTAATTCGAAACTAAAACTTACTGCTTGAAATTGTTGGCGATGGCTGAGAACTGCTCGCGACGCTTGCGATAAACTGGATCCTTGAAGCCAGGATGATCTGCATCCAGGTCGGAGCCATACATCAGCACATTCTGCGCCTGATCAATATCCGAAATCTTGCGTGGAAACCAAACCATGTCGCCAAAGTCTGATTTAATTCATGAATTTATTTTTATAATTATTTTTAATATTTGTATTAAAGTTTTAAAGCACCTTAAAAATTAAATTAAAATTTATTCAAATTAAAATTAGAAATTTTTACGTATTTTTTCTACATTTGTCAACTTTTTTCTAGCAGAAAATTTATTTTATTTATTTGAGATTTTAGATTTTGACGTGTGACTCACCAAAACTGGAGCAGGCGGAGAGGGATGGAGCCCTGGCCAAAGTGTGCGCATTGACGGACGTATAGTTGACCGAGGCGACTTCGCGATTGAGCATCTTGACCACCTGATCCAGGCGACGGGGATCGCATTCCACATCCACCAACACATCGGCCTGATTGCTGGCCATCTCCAGCGGCGACAGCTCCAAGTGCAGCACATTGATGCCCAGCTCCTGGAACACTTGCAGCGCGCGTGCCAGATTACCCACCTGATTCTTGAGCGTGAATAAAATAGAGATGCGCTCGCCGGGCACAGCGCCATGACGCACTGCACCATCGTTGGAGACGGCATTGATTTGCAGACGTGGCGTTTCCACACTGCGTTCCTGTTTTTTGGGCGAGAACAAGAGGAAACTGTCGCCGGGCGCCGAGGCATGACGCGAGAGACTTGCATGCGACGCCGTCGACGAGGACGACATGGCTGAGTTTGAGCCGGATTCCTTTTTGGGCGTGTGCAGAGGGCTGCCCTGCTTGACGGCCCACTCCTGCTCCCCGCTGCGATACAGCCACAGGCCCAACAGACTTTTGCCCGATGCACTCATCGTCAGATATATATATATATATATGAATATATATTCTAAATCCAATTTAAATATTCACTTTTGGTCACTTTTAATCTGCTGCTTCAATTCACTTGTGGGAAACACGCGTCGTATGCGCAACGCAAACGCAACGGCAACTGCAAGATCCTTCCGCAGCACAGGCTCCTTTTATAGCCAGCAACTTTTACACACGCACACCAACACACACCAACACACACACACACAGTGGCATACATATTCAATTGTATTTATTAAGTGTGCGTAGCGAGAGATAAATTTGTTCAAGGATATAAAAGCTACAAGTGACTTTTTCACTTTTCCACAGACTCCACCTCCTTTTCTATGTGTGTGTGTGTGTAAGTGTGTGTGTGTGTGTGTGTGTGTGCTTGCGTGTGTGTGTCTGACTGCTTTTCAAGGGGGATGCGCTCGTTTTGATTGGCCAAATCACGTTGAAATCAGGCTACATCTAACAGTTAACGCATGACGTCATTTCACTTTCTAATCAGCAGCAGTGGATGTGGCAGTGGATGTGGCAGTGGCAACATTTAATGCGTTGCGTTCAACTCCCAAGTTGGACTTTTATTCTGCTGCTCTATTTAATTTTTGTATTGTTTTTTTTATTATTTTTTGTATTATTTGTGCTGTCAGCGCTTGTCTTTCAAATGCGTTTGCTTAATTTATGCGGGCATCGGGCAAATCGTCATACTTCCAGAGTGAAATAATGCAAGCGTGACAGTTGGAAATTCTCACTATTTTTAATTTAAAAGTTTAGGACTGATAATCGTTAGATATATCTTAAGTTTAAAAACAGGTTGAAGAATGTTTAAGTAGTTTAAAATCAGAAAACACTTTTAGTAAAAAATTAAATTCAAAATTAAAAACCGATTCGAAATCTTTTAGAAGAGTTAAACTTTCAAATGAAATTTTATTTTATTATTTTCTCAGATGAGAAGCAAATGCTTCTTTCTTATATGAACTACCCCCGTTTCTTTTCTAAATTCACTTTTGCATCAGTCGAGTGAGAAAGCAGGCAATCAGGCAATCGGGCAACTGGGCAACTGGGCAACCACTTGATGCTCTTGGCTCTCAGGCTGATGTCCTGAAAGTTGGAGCGAAAGTTGTGCCCCAAGCGCCAGAGTCAATAATAGATAAATGGCAATTTCTTTTGCGGTGCTGCGTTTGGTTTTCTCTTCTGGGCTGGAATCCATTGTTTGCGCTTAGAGAAAAGCAAACAGCAGAATGAGACTCAGACTCAGAGTCAGAGTCAGAGGCAAGTAAAGCAGAGCTACTTGACTATTAAAATATATGCGGGTGTGGCAAGCAAGCACACACAAGAACAACACTAATGTGTGTGTGTGTGTGTCTGTGGTTCACGAATGAGTTGATGTGATAAACGTAATGGCTACAATTCCACCTCCTCCTCCTTCTCATCCACTTGAGCGTATTTGGACAGGGCATTCAAAGTGATTGCTGCTACCTACGTAAGTTGAAAGCGTTTGATGGATTTATTGCCAAACGATTCTTAAAGTACATCGACAAACTGACAAAGTTAAAGACAGTCCCTTTGGGGGTCATGAGAACTGTCAGTCGAGCAAGAAGCATTCAGTGGCAAAAGCTGAGTTCTATAAGTGAATGAATGAATGAATGGCGCTTGTAATTTCTTGTTGATTTCCGTCTAATTAAGTTAAGGCAACTACTACGCAAGGGGGGATCCAAGGAAACTCTGATTCAACTGTGTGTATGTGTGTGTGTAGATATATGCATATGTTTGTATAAATGAATAGATAAACGCATTTGCACTTTTACTTTTAAGCATTTAGTCAATCTTTATTGTTATTGTCTATAAAAGTTGCTCAACTTGACTTCTTTTACTTTCTTCTTTAATAGATTTTATATTTTTTGCAGAAATCAATACCAAATGGTTAAAATCGTTCTCATTCATAAAATTTTATTTTATTGCCTTATTTTTGTAATTTATTTGGTTTAATTCAGGTTACAGAAAATATGAACAACTGGTTGAATTTTTTGATGACTCCAAAATCCTTAAGTGAATTCGATAGCGAAGATCCCAGCTATTCATAAATTACGATTCATTAATTATAGTCTTCGCATGAGTCCTCCTACAAATTGGATTAGCTCAAAATTTTCATCCTGACAAAGAAAATAACAGTTTTTTAAAAAATAGAATAAACTAACTGCAGTGCACAGGTTGGAAACTCTGCTAACAAGTATTTTAGAAACTTAACTATAAACTGCTTGTGTGCAGAATTTTAAAGCAGTTCACCAACGGCATGTATACTGCTTAGTAGCAAAGTTTCAAACCTATAAACTGCTTGGTTTCATACTATTTAATTATGTAGCATACCTATAAGCGGCACTTTTAACTTTAACCCTCGGTCATCATTGTGTAGCATGCTTACGGGATAGTTTTCAAAAGGTTTGTGTGCAGTATTTTAGTGAAGCATACTTTCATGCGCTGTTCTGTTATAGAGGATTTCATGGGGAATCTCCAAATGAGAACACCCCCTGAAGGCCATTGCCAACGTATATTAAAGCACTGCTGACCGGCCTGTCATTTAAAGTTCTGGATCGAATGTGTCAAGCAAACAAAGTCAGGTTATCAGAGCAGAACTTTCGTTTGCAAGCAAGAAAATACATATATTTTCAGAGACACTTCGTGGCGCCACCGCTTAAATTTGCAAAGGGCTTTCGTTCGCTCACAGTTACGAGACAAGAGTAAAAAAATGATAACAGTAATGCAATTCACAACACACCCCCAAGAAAAGGTATCGTTTAGGGGATGCGCATGCTCGTCCAGCAAGCAACCCCCACAAATGTGCAAAGAAACCAACACCAAACGGATGCAGCTCCCTGAGCTCGCTTTGGTTGTAAACAAAAACAAGTTGCACACTACTCAGAGAGAGTAGGAGAGAAAGAGAGAGAGTCGTCAAAGAGAGAGTGAGAGAGAGAGAGAGAGAGAGAGACAGTAATGGAGCATGCTCCTGACAGCTGAAGCACAAAATTTCCCATCTAAAGCTGAGCTGGCAGCATTTAGCAGTCAATTGGACGTCAAACTGGGCTGAAGTACGGCAAAGAGAAGACGTCAAAAGGAAATTATTGATTTTTGGTTGTGCGAAGTGAAAAAGTGTTTCGCCTGCATTTGGCCATGTAGAAAAATTGCAAAAGTCAAAAAGCCAATAAACAATAAACAGACAGAAAGAGTTATTATTAATCTAGTTGTGTGGGCGTGGCAGCTGCGCCAATTACAGCGCAATGGGCGACAGCGAATTCGAGGAATTCCGCAGGCCCATCTTTGAGCCACATGCATTGGCCAACACATTTGGCAAGAAGCAAACGACACATGCATTTTACTCGTAAGTAGCCCACGCGAGATGCGATGCGATGCGATGCGAAAAATCAATGACACTTCAACTGCATATGTAAGCGAGGTGAACACGTGTTCCCAACTCTGCACCAGAGACGCAGTTAGTCCTTGGACGACAGACAGCTGAGCAAATGTGGAGCACAGATGATGTGATTTCTTTGAGAAATTTACAAATATTAACAGAATTATAAACTATTTCCAAAAATAAAATACCTTCCAAGATTTCTAAGGCTAATAATAATCCTTACATCTATGTAAGCATCACATTTTCTCATCCAATCCCATAATTTCCACTCTACAGTCTAATACCCAACGATGATTTGGAGGATTCGCACTCCTCGAAAAGCGATGGCTCCGATCAGGAGGATGGCATCATTGACAGCAAGCTGCATCGTCAGGTGGAGGACGATGAGCTGGGCGATGGTTTGAAGATTACGCTCTCATCTGATGGGTCACTCGATACGAACGATTCATTCAACTCGCATTGTCATCATCCGTTGAATCATCAGGATGCCATCGGTGGCTTTATTGGCATCAATGGCATGGGGCCAACGGCAGTTGCAAGTGTTTGCCCGGTAACCATTGGAGCCAGCACAGAGCTGTTGACACCCGGTTCGGCGGCAACGCGACGTCGTCGCAAGTTGCCCGAAATACCCAAGAACAAGAAATGTAAGTAATCCCAAACTTTTAGGATTACAGATTAGCGATTAGAGATTAGATCCCGCATGAGCCCTTCCCTCGTAGTTGAAGCTAATCTACTGATGGGTTCGTTGCAGCTTCCATTCTGCATATTCTAGGTGGCTCCACAGCCGGTCAGTCCCTGGCGGATGAGATTCGCATTGGCAATGCTGCCTCTGTGGGTGGTGCAACCGGAGTGGTGCCTGCTCCTCGCTCGAATCAGCAGCGTTCGTTTCTGACACTCAAATGTGGCTATTTGCTGGATGAGGACTCCAGTCCGGATTCGGAGCGATTGCAGAGTCTGGGCGATGTTGACAGCGGTCATAGCACAGCGCATTCCCCCAATGATTTTAAGAGCATGTCGCCGCAGATTACATCGCCGGTTTCCCAGTCACCGTTTCCCCCACCATTTGGAGGAGTACCCTTTGGGCAGCTGGAGATGCTGGAGGCGACACATCGGGGTCTGCACAAGTTTGTGCCACGGCATCACGATGAGATTGAGCTGGAGATTGGCGATGCCGTCTACGTGCAAAAGGAGGCCGAGGATTTGTGGTGCGAGGGTGTCAATCTGCGCACAGGTCGCCAGGGCATCTTTCCCTCGGCCTATGCCGTTGATCTCGACTACAATGAGTTCGATCCCACTGTGCAGCTGGTGAAGAAGGAGCGCTATCTGCTCGGCTACCTGGGATCCGTGGAGACGCTCGCCCACAAGGGCACCGGTGTCGTCTGCCAGGCGGTGCGCAAGATTGTCGGTGAATACGGCAACTCGCCGACGGGACAAACGTGCATTTTGGAGGTATCTGATCAGGGTTTACGCATGGTCGATCGCTCGGCTCCAAATGTAAGTTGTCAGCATGCACAAATCTCTAGGATTGTCTTTGAGAGCTTGCCTTGCTTTTCGCAGAACAAAAAAGAGAAGAAACCCTGCATCGATTACTTCTACTCGCTGAAGAATGTGTCCTTCTGTGCATTTCATCCCAGGGATCATCGCTTCATTGGCTTCATCACCAAGCATCCGACAGTGCAGCGTTTCGCCTGTCACGTCTTCAAGGGCAACGAGTCCACTCGACCCGTTGCCGAAGCAGTCGGGTAAGTAGCTCCACAAACTAATCCCCTTCACAGCTGCCTAATCTTCATGAACTCATCTGATCTTTTCCAGCCGCGCCTTTCAGCGTTTCTATCAGAAGTTTATTGAAACCGCTTATCCCATCGAGGACATCTACATCGAGTAGAGCGCAAGTTGCAAATATAAAAAAAGAAAAACAAACAAATTACAAAGATTAAAAGATTACTTACAAAATACCACATATAATATATATATATATATAGTACTATATATTTTTTGTGTGATTATCAATAAAAATCTCCACAAATGTTTGGTCTTCGTCAGAAAAAAAAGAAAAGCTGCAAGAAAGCGCGAAAAAAGAAAACTATCAATTTCGTAATATTTATTCTAAATTTGTTTAAAATGTAAATAATTCAACTCGGTTCGAAAAAGCACACACAGAATATGAAAAACCAACCAAAACACAAAGTAAACACGCAGCGATTAGACAATTTAAGTGTAACTCAAAGAGAGCCACGCAAATAAAAATTAAATATAAATTTAAATAGAAAATTCCTGAATATGCACAAACCGCTCTTAAGTCAAGTCGGACCTTATAGCTACCATACTTACTTAGTTGTGAGGCCAAAAGCAATAACAAATAAGTCTTGCAATTTCCGTAATATCTTTCATCCGAATAGTGCCCTTTATAAAGCTATGATTTCCATCCACAAAACTTTAACAAATACAATTCTCACGCAAATTTTCTAGTATTACTTAATATCGAAAGCCCAATTCTAAGATGTGTAAAACAATTATTTATATATATATATATATATAGACGTTTATATATGTACTTATAAAGAAAACAGAAAGAAATATATATATATATGTATACTTATACAAAAAAAAAAAGCTGTAGTAAATTATTTAAAAGGAAAACTTTAAGGTAAGTAAAAGTCTTTAGTTTTTTTTTTTAATAATTTAAGTATAATTTCTTCTATATTTTCATATTTATGATACAACTTAGCTTTACTAATTGGTTGTTTTTCTTTGTTTTTTTTTATATTTTTACAGCAGTTTTATATTGTTTTTTATACATATATTTCGATTTTTGAAAATGTGTAGAAATTAATCATCATAATTATTTAACATACAAAAAAGATTATTTTTTTCTGTTTTTGTTTTTTGTTGTTTTTTTTCAGTATATTACACAATAATTATATATTTGGATTTACTAGGCATGTGCTGAGATTGTTGTTCTGCCCACAATTGCTCGAATTGCTGCTGTTGTTTGTGTTTGGATGTTGTTGTGTGTTGTTGTTGTTGTGGGACCCACCATATACACACCCACAAGACAAGTCTAACCCTAATCTACTAGCACTATATATATATATATTTCCCTATGTAGCCGAACAGCGACTTACTAAGTCCGAGTCTGTTGCCAACAACACTTACACTTGTATCTCTCATAATAATAATAATCATAATAATAATATAGTAATATTTTATATACTATAATAATAATTTCATTAGTAATACTTATTGTTGCTATTCTATTCTCTATATATATATATATGTTCTTGATGTGTGTTCGCTTATGTCAACTAACTGTAATTCAATTTTAGGCATATTTTAGAGGTTGTTCGACTTATTTTGAATCAATCATCATTACGTAATTGTTTAACCATTGACTTCCTTATCCTTAGTGTTATTAATTATTTATTAACTTGATACAAAAAACTTGGTCTGGCTGTTGTCGTCACAATAAACAAATTCAACTCGAGAAACGAAACTCCTCCAAACTCCTTCAACTGCTGCTGTTTCAAAAAAACTCTAGTTTCCTATATTTGTTTAGTAACAAGTTTAGAGATTATTGCTTCATTTGTACAAAACGGCACTACATAAAAAAAATTCATATTTACCGAGTCCTTAATTTAATTATTACTTTACGAACTGTTCAATTGTCAAAACAATTTTATTTGAATTATCCACTTTCCACATCTTGTTATTTTTTACGGTTTTAATTGACATTTCTTTGAATGATTTCTAGTCAAGTTCCACGTTTGTTCCACATTTTTGGGGGCTTTCGAGAGGAGGTATCATATCATACAATATCATATCAAATGGGATAGTTATTGTTAACCTGCATTGATGAAAAGTAATTGGTTGTGCTGAGCTGTGATCTGTTAAGTGTAATTGTTTTGTTTGTTTGTTGTTGTTTTTTTTTTAAATAAGGCTTTTTTGTTTTTATTTAAATTTTTGCTAAAAACTACAATTTAAAATTAATAATCAGAATTAATTCACAATTAGATTAGAACGTAATAATAAAAACATTTCGCGCACACATACATGCATACAGACACACAATTATTTACAAATTTTTACCTCACAAAACGATCTAAAATTACAATTTTCTCTGAATATTTTGTGTTGGAATAATTATTTTTTTGTATGTGTATAAATTTTTTATCTTTTTTTTTATATGTATAATAGCATTTTGTTTTTTATTTTGCTGTTTTTAAAAAAAAATATATATGCTGATCCACAATATATTTACAGTTACGCTCGATGTGATTGAAATTTTCAAGATGCCAAAAAACGTTAGATATTTATAAATTTCGCTCGAGAAGAACGTAAATTTTGTGTTTTTTGTGAATTTTGTCAAAACTGGAATGCGCAACACATCGAGCGTATGCTACAAATACTATATATATACATATAGTATTTTGATCCTGTGTGATTTTTCGACATATTTTCGAAGGAAAAAAAATGTTAAAAAACAATCGTATGACGGAAACTATAATAACAATAACTGAGAACTATTTGTTGTAACTTTTGTTGTTTTTGGAGTTTTCGACATGTTGCACTTACACGCTAAAAATACAAACATTTCCCAAACGTTTTGGGAATTACAATTTTGTGTTTTCTTGTTGTTGTTGTTTATGTCTAGGTATATGTTGCTGGATGCGTTTTTATATATGCACTTAGTTGCGGCCACGCCCCCTCCCCCCCCCTTCTCCCATGCTGGCAGCCGACTTTGATTTTCGCTAAGAACTACAATTAATGACTACAGGCTACAACTGTTAAGTGTTCTCCTTTTCCTTCTCGATTTCCATTTTTTTTTGTTGTTTTTATCTCGCATTTTTCGTTATAGTTTCTTTTTTCTTATGTTTTTTTTTAACAAATTTTTTGCTAATTTTTACGATTAATATGCATTTTTCATTGTTGTTTTTGTCATTTTAAATAGTTATTAATAAATAATTAAAATATATATAGAACTATACATATATATATATATATATATATATATGTTTATATATATATATATATATTATTTGCATTTTGTTTATGAGTAGGTATTTTTATGGAAGTGGGTTAACTAGCAGGATAACGGTTCATTTTCATGAATGCCACGCGTATTTATTTTGCATCTTCTTCTTCTTCGTCTTCTCCATCGTTAATGATTCGATTATCTTGTTTTTTAATCGTTAATCGTTCATCGTTCTTCGCTGATATTTAGGCTACACATAATGCGAATCTTTTGTTTAACTTTAATACAATATTTTTAATATTCTAGACTACACTTCTACATATATATATATATATATATATATATACAGCTATATACAGCTATATATATATATATATATATATATATACAGCTATATATATATATATATATATATATAAAATTCGCTTTAAAATGTACAGTTATGCATTAGTGATTTCATTTGCTGTTTGCTTTTGTAGTTCGTTAATCCTTCTGCAATCTGAGTCATCGCTATAAATATGCTATATATATATATATATCTATATATGGGGTTTATAATATCTTGTTTGCTTGTTTGTTTTGTGTAGAACCAAGCCGGGGACGAGTTAAAGAGAGAGTTGGGGTTAACTTACGAACTAACTGTACAATTTTTATATAGTTTTGGGTGCTGCTACTTCGAGGGCTGTACAACTTGAAAAGGGTCTACGGGAATAATTGGGGGTATTTTTTTGGGGGGAGGGGGATTTAGGATTTAGGAGAGTGGACGAGGAGATTTGGTTTTGTTATTAGGACACTTGTTGCTGCTGGAAGTAAACGATCTTTGGATTGATCGATTTAACACTTGGTCGCTCGTTCGCTGATTATCATCTAACCTCACAGTCTTTTTTCAATGGAAGTAAACCGCCGGCTCCACCACGGCTGCTGTTGTTATTGTTGTTGTTGTTATTATTGTTGCTGCTGTTGTTGTTGTTGGTATTGCTACTATTGTTGTTGTTGTTATTCGAGTTGCTGTTGCAGGAATTGCTCGAACCCGAACCACTGGCCGAGGGTAGCGAATTGTTGCTATTGTCATAGTTGCCCACATTGACGCACAGCGGCGATGTTGGTCCAGCAACCACAACGGAATTGGTAACACCACCAACACCTGTCATGGCCATTGCGGAGCCACTTGCACCACTCACACCACTCTCGGGCAACGAGGTAGAATCATGCACATCGGCACTCTTGCTGGAGTCAATCACCAAGCAGGGCGGCGACGGAGTACTCGCATCCTTGCCCAGCAACGCTGGCGATGCATTCGCATTCTGCGAGTGTGGTGTAAAACTATTCGGCAACATGCCACAAGGCGAGGCAACATCCGGCACCAGTGGCAGTGGCAACTCAGCAGCAATTGCGGCTGCTGCTGGCGGGGAGGCAACTATGTTCGTTGGTGTCGCTGTCGCTGTTGTTGTGGTTGTTGTTGTTGTAGTGGATTGTTCCTTAGCGTCCGATTTGGTGCCAATCACATAGCAGCCGCCAGCAGAGATTCGCGCAATTTTCAGTCGCAGTGGTGCCTCCACATGCGGCTCCTGTGGCTGCGTCGCGATTGTCGTCTCCGTTTTCCGCTTGTTGATCCGCAAGATGAGCTTTGGCTTCTCGCCGGGCGAGTTGCTGTTGGTGTTCTCAATCAGTGTGGTTGTCATTGTGGTGTTGTGCAGACTATTGAGTAGCAACTGTTGCTGCTGCTTGAGGCGCTTCTTCTCCTTCTTGTCGCGCTTCGCCTTCTTCGGCTTGACGAGCAACGTCTCATTGTCGCCGGAGACTTCGCGTTTATTGTTGCTGCTGTCGTCGCCCTTGTCGAAGGCCCGCATCACCGACTTGCGGTAGTTCATCGAGTCGCGCCTGATCTCCTCCAGCGTCGGGGTGCTGTACTTGCTGGTCAATCGCTTCTTGGGCGGACAGGCGCGTCGCGTCATCTCGTAGCTGTTGCTCCCGCTGCCGCCCTCCGCGCCCAGATTGTGTCCAGCTGCCAGATTCGCATTCGTTTCACCCGCCGCTGGCAGACCTCGCAGCTTGATCATTAGCTTGGGATGATCATCTTCGCTGCCCTCGAGGGTCTTGCTGCGTCCACGTCGCTTGCCCGCACTGCTTGCCGCACCAGTCTTGCCATTATCCGCACTGCCCGTGCTGCAAGCGCTGCGTCGCCTGCCATCGTTGCCCGCAGCGCCACCAGCAGCACCACCCGGCACTACTCCACCACCGGCAGTCAGCGGCAACGCGTGCTCCTCCAGTGCTGCATTGGCGGCGTCCAGCGCACGCAGCTCCCTGCTGCTCGAGTTCTTCTTGAAGCGTTTCGAATTAGCGGCAGTTGCAGCTGCAGCCGTTATCTGCTCCTCATCCAGCTCACTGGCATCCGACTTGCGCATGTTCTCCAGCGGCAGCGAGTCCGATGCAGCTGGTAAGCCACACGAGCTGTCATCATTCAGGGTATCCTTCTGCACCACGTACAGGCTGAGCAGCTCTTTCTTGCGCATACGCCGTGAATTGCCGCTAACCGAAGCCGTGCCACTTGCCACCGTCGCATTGAGCTGTGTGGTGATTGTGGTCTGCACAACCTGCGCCTGCACCAGGGAGCCGCTCGAGAGGCAACTGCTGTTCGTGGCGCTGCCACAGTGAAGATCTGGATAGGCGAGTGGTCCCTTTATCTTCAGCTTGAGCTGATTGCGCGCATCCGACAACGATGCCTTTGTCAGCGTCGTGGTGTCCGAATCTATGGAGACCTCCTCGGAAGTCGCCTCCAGCGAGACCTCCATGTTGGGCACCAATTCCGGCACAATAAGTGTACTAATCGGCGCCGCTTGATTCGCCTCGCTGGAATGGAGTGCACCACTATTTAGCAGACTGCTGCCCGGCACCGCAGGCAAGCCCGTTCCCAGGCCAACCACGCCAGTTGCACCAACCAGTTTGCTGGGTGAGGTATTATTGCTTCTGTGATGATGATTGTTGTTGTTGTTATTGTTGCTGCTGCTGCTGCTGGTGTTGGTTGAGCTGATGTTGTTGTTGTTGTTGTTATTGTTGCTGCTGCTGTTGGTTGTGGTGGTGGTGCCTGTGGCACGCAATGCTGATTGAAATTGTCGCTCATCCTCCTCATCAAACTCGCTGAGCGTCTGATCCGCCGTACCGGAGTCGAAGGCACCGAGCAGATTGTTTTGATACGCCTCCTGCGAGGCGGTGCTGTGCGGTGCCTCAAAGCCCAGGTTGTAGGTGCGCATATCCACGGGACCCGGCAGCACCGGTTGCAACAGCGGCGGCTGTGTCTTGCTCTGTCCACGCAGCTTGCAGCTCGAGTAGCTGGTGGTGGTTGCACCACCACCCGTTGCTGCTGCTGCTGCCGCCGCCGCATTGGGTGCCGAACGCAATTCGAAGCTGCGCCGACGCAAGGATTGCAGATTCTCCACACCTGGTCCGGCCAGCTCATCATCGTAGTTGTTGAACTCGAAGGGGGTGCCAACCAGATTGTTGACGATGTGCGTGTTGCTGCCATAGTCGGACATCGGTGGCGGCAGTGGCAGCATTGCACTTGCCGCACTGCCGCCGCGACCACGTCCCCGACCCCGACCACGTCCACGAGTACCGGTTGTGGCTCCACTGCCACGTGGCGCACGCTGACGCAACTTGCCAGTCAGCGTGTGCGTCAACGGATCGTATTTGGCGGGTGTGGCAAGTGTTGCTGCTGCAACTGTTGCAGCAACAGCTGTTGGCGTCACGACAGGTGCAGTTGGTGGATGCAAAGCAGGTGATTTGCCGGGTGACTTGCCCTGTGGCAACTGAGGGGATTTGTGTTGCTGTTGTTGCTGTTGCTGCTGCTGTTGTTGCTGCTGTTGTTGCTGCTGCTGCTGCTGCTTATGTTGCTTGGAGTTGGTTCTGCGTTTGCTGGGCGAGATGTTGTCCTTGCCTGTTGGCAGTGGCAGAGGCGTAGGCACGGGACCAGTTACTGGTAAGGGCAGAGGTAATGTTAGCGACTCCAAAGGCACTGGTTGCACCATCGGCGTCAACTGTTGCTCGGCACAACTGCTGAGCATTCCACCTGGATAGGTGCCATCCACCGGTGAGGTCAATTGATATTGATGGTTGGGCGTTGTGGTCAATGTCAGATTGGGCGTGGCATACGGCGTGTTTACATACGGAGTGGCCGGTTGTGACCCGTACAACACCTGACCGGAGGATTCGACCACTGGTTGCTGCTGCTGTTGTTGTTGTTGTTGCAACAATGCTGTAAATTGTGGATATATACTGCCATTGAAGTGGGCATTGGGCGTCCTCTGCTGATGTGTTGGCGTCGTCTGCTGCTGATGCTGGTGCTGAGCATTGCTATTGTACATGGACATCGGATCGATGCCATTAACCAGCGGCGTATGACTACCAAAGGAGGCGACACTTGCATTGCCACTATTATTGTTGTTGTTATTGCTGCTGGCACTGTTGTTGTTGCTGCTGTTCGAGTTTGCTGCTGATGGCAGAATTGTTGTTGCTGCTGCTGCTGCTGCTGTTGCTGCTGTTGGCACACTCACCGCAGCCGCTCCATAGCTGTTGTAGTAGCTCTTGTCCAGCTGCTGGGCCAACTGACTCGGCGGCTGATCATTCGACTCGGAGACGGAGCTGGGCGAGCTGCTGCGTCGGGCGGCAATCAAATCATTCTCGTTCCAGCGCTGCATGCGTCCAAATGGCGATTGCATTCGTGTGTTTTCATCGTAGTCGCTCAACTTGCTGTTGTTGCCGCCGCTGGGCAGCTGCGACGATGGTGTCTGCGGCGGCAGTGCACCACCAGGTGTTGAGCCCACATAGCTGCTGAGACTATTCTTGACGGCGGCCGCTGCCAGATCCACAAAGTCAGGCGTCGGAGTTGGAGTCGCAGCCGCCGTCGCCACTTGTTGTCCATTGCTGGCTTTAAGAAGTTGCTGCTGCTGTTGTTGCTGCGGTGTTTGTGGTGAGGATTTGTTGAGGTAACAGCTGAGCGCTGCTTGGGTGGCCTGGTAGTTGACATTGGCGTAGGCCAGATTGTTGTTGCTCGTCGCATTTGTGGTGGGCGTGGCATTGGGCGTATTTGTCAAACTATTCGCATAGCTGCCGCCACTGTTCGCCGTCAGCGGTGAATCCTTGATGGTCATCTGACTGGCCACCGAATTGGGCGCCGAACTGCCAAACAAACAACTTTGAACCTGCTGCTGAATCTGGTGTTGCTGCTGCTGCTGATGTTGTTGCTGCTGTTGCTGTAGCTCCTTTTGGGCGAGAATAATATCCTCGGGATCGGCTGCATTGTGAAAGGGAAAGACGGAGGGGATGGCGGGTGTGGGTGGCAACAGATCCATGGGTTCCTTGCACTCATCGAGCAACGGTTTGCGTTTGGTCTTCCTCAGTTTCTCGACAAGATTGCGTGTGGCCAGCGTGCTGTCCTCCTCGATGCAGCTGTTGCTGTTGCCGGCATGGAGCAGACTGGTCATTGGTCCCGAGTTCGGTGGATTCAGTACCTGAGCAACACTTGCCATGTTAGAGGCATAATGATTCGCATATTTGCTGTCCTCCATTTCGAGAATGGCATCCACAATCGGCTGATGCGCTGCATCCAGATCCAGGGCGACGCAGGCAGATGCCGGAGGCGGTGGTGGTGGTGGCGGGGGAGGAGCAGCAACTGCAACTGGCATTGCAACTGGTACGGAAACTACAAGTGGAATCACAACGGGCTCCGGCAGTTGTAGCTCCTGCGGCGTCTGCTGCTGTTCCGTCGAATTGGAATTCGAGTCGAGCACAATAATCTCTGGCGGTTCGGGTGGTATCACTGTCACCGCTGGCGACGATGTGGATGCGGAGTATTTGCTGGCATTCGCCAGCTCATTCTTGCGCTCCTCCTCCAGCTCACGCACCATTTCCATCTCGTTGAGCAGATGCTGGGTGTGATGCGTATGCTGCTCCTCCTCATCCTCGTCGCGCGTTCGTCTGCGTCGTCGTCGCGAACGCCAGCGATTGCTGCGCCGGCGTTCACTGTGCTCACTGCCCACCGCCTCGTCGCCATCATCGTCGTCGTCCTCATCGTCGTCGGACAACTCATCGTTCGAAGGCGTCGGCGTTGGTGAGGCGGGCAACGGTGCCGCTGGCGGTCGCTCATCAATGTCGGCGCTTAGTTCCGCCAGCTTGCTGGCATTCGCCGGGAGCTGGGTGTGCGTGGGGGCAGTGGTCAACTCCTCATCAATATCCATCGGCTGCTCACCGGCCTCGTTCGCAGGCGTCGGAGTAATCAGTGTTGGTGCCGGCGCAGGGGCAGGGGCAGGGGCAGGCGCTGGCTCAACAATGGGCTCCGCTTCGGCTTCAACTGTAGCAGGAACTGGAGCCGTTGCAGCAGTTTGGCTTGGCTCCGGCGCCAGCTTAGAATGCGCGGGAGTTGCTGTTGCTGTTGCTATCGCTGGGGCTGCATTGTTCAGCTGCTGCTGCTTCTTGTCCAGCAGCTTGTCCAGTGCACTTGTCGTTCGACCCGTTGCCGCCTTGCGCTGTGCAATCTCATGCTCCAGATTTGGTGGCGTCTTCTTGGGTGATTCATCGGCGCGGGACTTGCGCCTGTTGACAGCCGCAGCTGTTGCTGTCTTTTCTGGCGAGGATTTGGGCACTGTGGCCACTGCAACGGGTGATGGTGGTCGCGATTTCGAATTACGTGTAGCTCGCTTGCTTAGCTGCTCGGGCGCTGCATGCTGCTTGTTGGCCGCATCATCTAGTGAGGATTTGCGACGCTGAGCGGCAGTTAACTTCGCTGGGACAACAGCTGAGGAAGCCGCCGCAATCTTTGGACTCACTTCCGGCACGGCTTTGACGGGCGTTCTCTTTGGCGATTTATTTGTGGAATTTTGACGTGTTCTACTGGCCAGTGGCATCACTGCTTGCGGTTTATCCACCGATTTCCGCGGCGAACGCTTTGGCACCGTCGACGAGGAACTGAGAGTTGAGGTTGTTGCTGTTGTTGTTGTTGCTGCTGCTGCTGCTGCTCCTGCAGTTGCTCCAGTTGCTGCTGCTGCTGGCTTCCGTTTCTCGGGCACTGCATCGCTATCGGAATCCGAGTCACTGCCACTGCTGCTGGAACTGTCGCTGTTGCTGCTCGAATTGCTGCTGCTGCTGTCGCTGTCCCCGGAACTCGAACTGGACAGATTGGGCTCTGCGATGCTCTGCTTGACGGGCGTGTTCGGCTCCTTAGGTCGACGCTTCTGTGTCTCCTTGAGCGAGGCGCGTCGTGCAGGTGTTGCTGTTTGTTGCTTGGCTGCAGCTGCTGTTGTTTTGGGCGGTGTTGATGTTGCGGATGCTGTTGTTGATGTTGATGTTGCTGTTGCGGCTGCTGCTCCACTTGCTGCTGCCTCATCGTTCTGTGTGTCGAGGCTAGACTTGCCCAATGCGGCACCGCTGCTCTTCAGCTGCTCGGCAGCCTTTTTGGCCGCCTGACGCTGTGGCACATACGAAACGGCAAAGTTTTGCAGCTTTGCCACCTCATTATTCCGGGTTGCAGCCGGCGTGGAAGTCGTTGTTGCTGTTGTTGCGGGTTTCTCTTTTTCCTTCTCCTTTTCTCTCTCCTTCTCCTTATCCTTCTCCTTCTCTTTTTCCTTCTCTTTCTCCTTTTCTTTTTGCACCTTGGGCGGTCTGCCCCGTTTCCCTCGCTCTGCTGTTGTTTCCGCACCCGCTGATTTCCCCGCTGCCTTCTGCAGCTCCTTTGGCCGCGTTGCCTTATCCTCTGCCGCCAGTCGCGAGGCAGTTTCCTTTGCCTTACCCTTGGCGCCACTGTTGCTGTTGTTGTTGCTGCTGCTGCTGTTGGCATTGGCACTGGCTGCGCTTGGCTCCGGTTCGCGTAGCCGTTCGCTGGCATCGGGCAGCGCTGTTGCGAGATTCGTCGAGATGCGCATGTTCTCGGATGCTTTTTTGGCCGCTTGACGTTGTGGCACCACCAGCAGATCTACAGCTGGAAAGGCGGCTGTTGCATTGCTCTTCTTAGTGTTGGCTTTGGCTTTGCTTGCTGCAGTTGCTGTTGCTGCTGTTGTTGCAGCTGTTACAGCTGGAGTTGCTGTTGCTGCTGCTGTTGTCCCTGGCACAAACTCCTTCATGGCCGCTTTGGTGCGTATCGTTTGTTGATTCTGTGAATCGCTCACATTGCTCTCAACAGCGGCCCGTTCCATCTCTTCCTCTTCGTCCTCAACATAGTCGTCGTTCTCCTCTTGCTGAGACACCGTCGACGTGGAGCTATCCGAATCGGAGTAAATGTGCTGCGCCAATTTGCGACTTGTTCCCGTTGTTGCCCTGTTCGCTGCTGCTGCTTTTGCTGTTGCCGATGTCATTGCTGTTGTGGTTCGAGAATTGTTGTTGGCGCTGGCTGGTTGAGTGCGCGAGTGTCGCGTGTCGGCAAGCTTTACCGGCAGCAACTCCTCACTTTCATCGCTGGACAGGCTGCCGGCATCCCGTTGACGCATCTCCTTGTCCATCTGAGCAAGGCCACGTGTCGCTGTGGTCGCAGTGGATGCAGTTGCTCCATTACTCGCAAGCTTTCTTCTTGCCGTTGTTGTTGCTGTTGTGGTCGCTGTTGCTGTTGTGCTATGCTTTGACTTAGTTGCTTGGACTTTGGCAGGTACTGCTGACTGCTTGCTGCTGCTGTTGACACGCTTCCGTTCGATGGTCGGACGACGTTCGTTTTCATCGCTGGAGGAACTGCTGCTGCTTGTGGCCGCGGATCGTGCATCGGCAGACGCCGCAGACGCACGCGCAGCTGCCTCACTTTGACGCCGCTGGCGTTGCTTCTGTCGCTGCTCAACGCTCCTCGCATACGATTGCTTCCGACTCGGTTTACCAACTGCTCTCGCTGCGACTCTCGCTCCAGCCTCCGCACCCGCACCCGTTCTCGCTCTTCCGCCATGGCTATCGCTTGCGGAATCACTGTTGCTGTTCGAAGCCGAGGAACTACTGCTGCTGGCACCAACACTTCGACTCCGACTCCGACTGCGACTCCGGCTGCGACTCCGACTGCTGCTTCGACTACTGCGCGCCGAGCTGGAATCAGCCGATGATGAGCTGCCGCTAGACGTTGGGGCGGACGCAATTGTAACAGCTGTTGATTTAAGTGGATGCGATTTATTGTGGTGGCTCGGCGTCGACGTTGTTGTCGTCGTCGTTGCTGCCTTGTCGCTCTTTGAGGCACGCCTCCCCGCACACGGCATCGCCGTGGACGCCGTTAATGGCGCCCTTGGCGAGCCACGTGGCTTGGCGGCCTTATTTGCGGCCGTTGTTGTTGTTGTTGTTATTGCACCATTGTTGAGTTTCTTTTTGGGCGAACCCTTCGCCGATGCAGCAACCGTCTGCTGCTGCTTGCGCTTGTTGGGCGATTGGGAGGCGCGTCCACGTGCCTGCACCTTGCCCATCAGCTGCTCCAGTATGTACTCCAAGCTCTTGTACTGCGCCGGCACAGTTAACTGATCCGTTGAGCTGTAGAAGCGATCGTACAGCGTCGGTCCATCGTTCGCATAAATGATCGCTTCGGTATTGAGTGCGGGTCGTTGCAAATCCTTCAGCTGTTGCAGCTGCTGCTGCTCCGCTGTGCCCTGGCTGCCCTGCTGCACGGACTCATCCAGTACACCGAGCTGCTTGTAGAAGACCTGTTCGCGCAGCTTGAACAACGAACGCGAGAGTTTCTCGCGCCTGCTAACCATATAGCAGAGATTGCGCACACGCTCCAAATCCTGTCGCAGATGCACAACCAGCTTGTGATTCTCTATATCTTGCTGCTCCTGCTTGCGTGCCAGCATCTCCACATCCTCCGATTTGGGGGGTATTAGTTCGCGATTGTGGCGCGATTTACGCTTCAGCTTCCAGTAGTTGTAAATGGCCTCGATTGCATCCTCGTCCACGTCGAACAGATGGCAGCTAATGTCATTGATATTCACATGCCTATCAAACTCCGCCTCCACCTCCTGAAAGATTGTGAAAAATAAAAAAATATAACAAAAAGAATATATAAATCTTGGTAAAGAGACTAAGCATCATCGATCCACGACTCACCTGCAATCGCAGAGCACGCGCCTGATTGCGCTCCTCGGAGGTCATGTCGTTCTTGCGATGCTGTTTGCGCCTGCGGTGATCTTCACCCTTGGCGCCGGCCGTAGGATGCTCATCGCCCGTTGCCGTTGAATGGCTGGCGAGCTTGTTGTTGTTTTTCTGCATGCAACTGGAGGCGGCGGCGGCAGCAGCGGCGGAGGCAGATGTGTGCGAGGAAGCGGCACCCTCCTTTTTGCCCTTGCTCATACTATGCTTTTGACAATACGAACGCAGCTTGACACCATCCTCAGAGTTGCCCTCCTCGATAATGGCGCGCATCTCGAGTCCGTGCTGGAACGCACAGGTGACATGGTACGCAGTCTTGCACGTCTTCACCGAACACTGGATACAGCTGCCGACACGCTCGCGACAAAGTACACAGATCAGTGTCCAGCGACTGTGCGGAATGCTTGAGATTTTTGTTATCGGCTCCATGCGGTCCACACAGCCAATGCTCACTTCCGGTATCCATAAGGCGCACGAGACATGCGCCCAATGTTTGCCCGATTTGTTGGACTTCATCGCGCCGCCTTTGTTCGGACACAGGACACAATCCGGCTTGATGCCCATGGAGCAGGTGCGACAATGCCATTGGCCTGCAACACAATCAATCATTCATTAAGTAAAAGCAAGATTAAGATTAAGTTGTGTTTGAAGTTACCTGATGGAATCGCTGTAATGCCGTAACAAGCCTGATGTACGCAGATGTTGCAATTATCACAGAATACCATTTCGTTGGCCTCCTCGGAGTCGGGCGAGCGACAAACATCACATATAACATTCTCATCAAACTCAATGCCCAGACCCTCCTCCTGCTTAAGTATGACCTGAATCTGTTCCCAGCAGCGCACCTGTTAACAAAACACATTAGTTTTCAATTTACATTCGTTAGTCTGGCTGATACTCACTTCCAGCTCCTCGATGACGCGCTCGAATTGCGTTTCATTGATGGGAAATGCGCCGCATTGGGCACGATCGCCATTGTAGAGATGCAGCCAGGACTCATCGATGGGATCAATGTCATAGGCACATGTGTTCTCTGCCAGGTTAACAACATTCGTCAGACTATGCAGATCCGGCGAGTAGTGTTCGTCTTTGGTGATGCGCAGGAAACGATTTTTTGGACTGCAAAAGCGAATCGATTATTTAAATAAATACAAAACACAAATATAAGAAGCAAGTTGCAACTCACAGTTTAAAGTCATGCGCTGGCGACACAATCGGCTCGGACAGCACATAGACACATGGCTCGGGCAGCGAATCGGGATTGACTGGCACCTGTACGCCCTTCTCCCATTCCTGCTTCCATTGATCGGTTACAATTAGATACTCGTAGTTTGCTAACGGCTCTGAGTCTGGCAATTTCATTGCGCTAATGAGATCCTTGCTATAATTTTAAATATATATATATATATAAATGTCGCAATAGATCTACATAGATTTTAAATAGACTGCTCACCGATAGAGTTCCGCTGGCGCCTCTGTGGAGCTGCGATTGTAGATGCTCGACATTTTAATATCCGCGACGGATCGTGCTTGCCACGCGCTACTGCTGCTGTTGTTGTTATTGTTGCTGTTGTTGTTGTTGATATTGCTATTGCTGCTATTGCTGCTGCTGCTCTGCGATTTACTTTTGCTGGCCATTTTGACCTTACCCGGCAGCTTCGATGTTGACTTGGCCTGCTGACTACTGCTTTTTTGCTGTTGCTGCTCTTGTGGCTCCAGCAGCGCAGGTCCTTTGGCTGGGACAACTGCTGCTGCTGTTGCCGTTGCCGTTGTTGTTGATGCGGATGTTGCTGAGGATGTTGTTGCAGTTGCTGCTCCATTGGGCGGACGACCTTTGCGTCGCTTTGTGGGCGGCGGTTGCGGTTCAACATCTTGCCGCTGCTGCTGCTGCGGCGGCTGCAACTGCAGCTGTTGTTGTTGTTGCTGCTGCGGCGTCTGCAGCTGCTGCTGCTGATTACCGCGTTTACCTCTTTGTGACATTTTTCATTGGTGTTGTGTTTGTGTATACGATTTTCTTGGTATGTGTAATATCTCTGTGTGTGTTGGTGTGTGTTGTTTGGGTTTATCCGTCGAGGGACCGTCGGTGTTCCCTTGTGCTACTTTGACCTCCCGCGCGCCAAGTGCGACCTGCAGACAGGATGCGGATGATGATTTGGTGTTGCAGGGGGGGAAATTTGAATTAATTAAATGATTCCGATAAATTTATTGATTTCTTACTACATGCTTAAGGCCACAACTGGCGACACCACAACCATACAGCCGGTTGTTGTTGCTGCTGCTGATGAAGATGCCTCTGCTCGTTGCTGTTGTTATTTATAATTGTATTACACTTGCAATAAATATAATTGTTATAACTAATAGTATTATTATTATTGTTGTTGTTTTGGTGATTGTGCTGCTGCTGCTGGCGCCCGTTGAACATGGGAGCCGCTGCCGCTGCACCAGCACTAATCCTGAGTAGCGCCGCCACTTTGCAGTCTGTGTGCCGTTCGTGCACTGGCAATATAAGCAATATAATGCCGCGCTACCGCTCCCCTCTCACTCCCCTTCTTCTTTTCTCCCTTTGCTTTTTGTTTTCGTTTCGTATTCTTCTCTTGATTATTTTTGTTGTTGTTCTTTTTTGTTGCACGGTTTTGTTGGTCAAACTTTGTGGTTTATGATACACGCACGCCTAAACGAAATACACTGATAAATATATTTTACTAACAATTTCAGTTTTTATAAATTACAAAAAAAAAAATTTTCGCTGTACATTTTCTATGCATTTTTCGTCACAAAAAATACACACAAAAAAAACTGAAACTGATGGTCAAAAGGAAAATAGAAAATCGCGTTTGCCTCAAACAAAAGCTGGCCATTGCAGCACGCAGCACAACATTAAATGCCATCCAAATCAATCTATCTCGCACGCTCGTTTTAAGGGCGCGCGCATTGAGAATATAGGTGCGAGCGAGATGCAGGTGACGTGCGTTTTGCAGCGTTCAGCTTTTGTGCAAACGTCTTTTTCCGCTCCTCAGCGCACTGTTGCCCCCTCCCCCGCCTCTTTCCCTTCCTTCATTCATACACACACATTCGATTCGACGTTTTTGCACCTTTTTTCTTACTTTTTTTTATTGTAGTAATATTATTTGTTTTGGCAAATTGCACATTTTAAGAATGTATATGAAATGATGGCCATGTCCGCTAGTTGGCATTGTCCCGACATTTGTTGCTTTGTTTGCCTGTTTTGATTGTCGCGTTTCGAGCGAATTTTGATTGGATATTTTACTCTGGGCTATGCTTTTGCCGCCGCAGACACACACGCGAGCACTGCCTGCATTGGCAAAATGGACGTTGCGAACGATTTCGGCGTTACTTTTAATTTGCACTCGCGTTTCGCGCAATTGGCACAATGTTTGCGACAAATATGCAATTTTTTACGGATTATTTACAAGATTTTCTTCTCGGTTTCCTTTTCTACGTCTGCCATTTTGCTTTTCGGCTTATCGATTATTAGAGCTGTACCGGAATCGATTATCGATAGCGGCACTAGTCAATGCACTAGATCGTTCATCGAACTCACGACTATCGGAACCGATATGCCACAACAACAACAACAACTATTCACTGACAAAATTCAAATAAGAAAAGTCAACTTCGGCACAGATAAACATTTCGTTCTCATCATTATGTTTTCCCAGCGTGTGTAAGTACGTAACTTGTGGTGGCTTAGAGTTTGTCCCGTTCCGATGTTCACCAACCTATTTGTTATCGAATGACTAACAACCACCATCGGCAGCTGCAGCAAAAGCGAAGAACATAGAAAAAAAAGAAGCGCAAAACAATTTCGCACAAATATATTTTCTACATCATAAAAAGTAGTGTAAGTCGTCAGCAAATAGTGAATGCGACTTGTAGATCAAATCAAACGATAAGCTATAATATATAGTGCGGCGTTTCAAGCCGGAAAAACAACTAGAAGCAGCTGCAAATGCATTTCTTTGTCTCCAATTTGCTCGAATAATCTACGAAACGAGTGCCTGAAACGAAAAAAAGAAAAAATTGCGAAAAATGTCAACAACTCCAAATTCAAATAATAGTGGTAGCAATAGCAATAGCAATACCAACAACACCAACAACACTGGCCAAAAGCAAAAACAACAACAACAGGACACATACAGCGAAAGCAGCAGCAACGAGGAGAATCTTGAAGCTGCCGAGGAACGCAGACGGCGTATACTCAAAAATCGGAGTCGCAGCAGCAACTACATGCAACGCCAGCAGCAGCAACAACAGCAGCAGCAACAACAACAACAACAGGTCAACATGTCGAGTGGTGCCATTTCCAAGCATCATCATGACAAATCTCTGACACCAAGCACAAGCAGCGCTGCAGCAGCAGCCGCGGCAGCTGGAGGAGCAACTGCAGCAGCAGCGGGTGCATCTGTACGTTTTGGTCCACCGGACCGCATCTCAATGCTGGTGGATGGTGTCCGTTTTACTGTTGAGCAAACATTGCTCACCGCCCATCCAAATACAATGTTGGGAACCATGTTTGGTACCGGCTTCCAATTTGTGCATCCCAACGAGCGTGGTGAATACGAACTGGCCGATGGCATCTCGCATTTAGTATTCCGCTCCATACTCGAATATTACAAGAGCGGCGTGATCCGTTGTCCGCCCACCGTTTCGGTACCGGAGCTGAAGGAGGCCTGCGATTATCTGCTGATACCGTTTGATGCGACAACTGTGCGCTGCCAGAATCTAAGTGAGTAGTAGCTGGTAATCCCCCATGCAGGCGGCGTCTCTTAGTTTGTGTCGTTCGCTTTGCTCTCCCCTTTCTCTCCCTCTTTCTCTCTTTGCCATGCTGACCATGTTGATTTTCAAAGGAGGCCTGCTCCATGAGCTGAGCAACGAGGGCGCCCGCCAACAGTTCGAGGTCTTCCTCGAAGATCTCATCTTGCCACTGATGGTGGCGTCCGCTCAACGCGGCGATCGCGAATGCCATGTTGTTGTCCTGCTCGACGACGACATGGTCGACTGGGATGAGGAGTTTCCCCCACAAATGGGCGAGGAATATTGTCAGAGTAGGTTGCTATTAAAATGATGAAATTTATACGTATCTAATACCCTTTCGGGCAGCTGTTCATTCGACGGCCATGCATAGATTCTTTAAGTACATTGAAAATCGTGATGTGGCCAAGCAGGTGATGAAAGATCGTGGCCTGAAGAAGATACGCTGCGGCATCGAGGGTTATCCCACACACAAGGAGAAGATACGTCGACGTCCGGGCGGACGGGCTGAGGTCATTTACAGCTATGTGCAGCGTCCATTTATACACATGTCCTGGGAGAAGGAGGAGGCCAAGAGTCGTCACGTCGACTTTCAGTGCGTCAAGTCCAAGAGTGTGACGAATCTTGCCGAAGCGAACGCTGATCCGCCTCTTGAATTGGATGCAAGTAAGCATTAAAGATCACCCAACTCTTAAAATTATTTTTTACTAACGAAATCCTTCGGCTCTTGCAGGTGGCAATCCCATACCGCCGCCAGCTGTCGCCAATGTGATCAATGCTCAAGCAAACAATGCTGATCTTGTTGGAGGAGTTGCCCCCGTCATCGGCATTGTTGGCGTTAATGTTGTCAATATTGATGCCGTAGCTGCTGTGGTTGACGAAGCTGCCGGCGGCATTGTCATCTTGAACGAGGTGGATCAACAAGCCGGTGCAGCGATCGCTGCACCTGGCATAATTGATGAGCACATCTAGGCGTGGCCCCAAGGGCAATTAACACACTGCCATCTTAGCTAAGCGCACCACAAAAAAAAAAATAAAAATAAAAGGAACAAGAAACAAATATGCTTTCTACGTTTTCAATCCAAGTTTTGTATACACCACTATCCAAAATAAATAACGAAAAGAAACCACTCCGGACTTGCTCAATTTAGTGAAGATTAACAGTAATAGGAACATATATGTATATATATTATTAATATTTATTTACCAGTTGTCTAATTTATGTAGCATTTACAGAATTTGTAGCATTTCAAAATTAATTGAATTAAATACACAGTTGGATTTGGAACAGCGACTTGACTTAGGCCCCATCGAAGGACTCGCGTTCGCCTTGGGCCAGCGTGGACATCTCCCAGTTGAGGGATCGCTCAATAGCCATTTTCCATTTCTGATAGCGCAAATTGCGCTCCGTCGAGCTAATCTTTGACTTGATTGCTTTGCGGTCGTCTGCCTTGGAGAGCGGTCCCTCCATGTTGTACTGGGGAGCCACTGTTTTATAGGCAGCCATCGCAGCACCCTGAAAGTATCAGCAATTGTAAGAAAACTAATAAAAGGAAGCAGGATTCGCCTTACCAGCGCTGTTGTCTCCGCAATCTTGGCGCGCAGCACTTGGATTCCCACGAGATCGGCCTGCAGCTGTAGGAATAGATTATTCACAGTCATGCCGCCATCGACCATCAGTTTGGCCAGCGGAATTTTGCAGTCCTTGTGCATGGAGTCGAGTATATCCCGCACCTGGAAGCAGACCGCCTCCAAAGTGGCGCGCACAATATGCTCGCTGGTCGTCTCCTCGCTGAGGCCACAGATGACACCCCGTGCATCCTGATTCCAGTACGGCGCGTACAGGCCGTTAAAAGCGGGTACAAAATAAACATCCAAGGAATTATCTACAGTGCTGGCCATGCTCTCAATCTGAGCCGAATTCTGTATCAGGCCCAGGTTGTCACGTAGCCAGTTGAATGCTGCTCCGGCAATGGAAACACTACCTTCAAGCGCATAATAGGGCGTTGCCTTCCTACCCAACTGATAACCCACAGTGGTCAGCAGGCCATGTTGGGAGTGCACGATCGAAGGGCCCGTATTGTAGAGCAGAAAACAGCCAGTGCCATAGGTAGCCTTCGCCTGTCCCTTGGTCAAGCACTGTTGACCTACGAGAGCTGCCTGCTGATCACCGAGATCCGCCGTAATGCTGATGCCCCGCAGTGTGCCCGCTGCAATAATGCCAAAGTGTTCGGCACTCGAGCAGATCTCTGGTAGAATACTGGCAGGCAGGCCAAAGAACTTGAGCAACGCTGGATCCCATTGCAGCGTCTCAATGTTCATCAGCATTGTGCGCGACGCATTTGTCACATCCGTCTTGTGCACACCGCCCTTGGGTCCGCCCGTCAGATTGTACATCAGCCAGGTGTCGATGGTGCCGAACATGGCATCGCCCGCATCCATTGCCTTTTTCACGGTGGCCACATTATCGCGTAGCCAGCGCAACTTGACGCCGGAGAAGTACGGCGAGAGTGGCAGGCCGCAAAGCGGTCGCAGATAGTTTATGTTGCGCGCATTGTTTGGGATCGTCTCCAGCAAATCCTCGACGGTGCTGGTTGTGCGATTGTCCAGCCAAATGATAGCATTCGCCAGCGCCGCACCCGTATTTCGATCCCAGACTACTGTCGACTCACGCTGATTTGTAATCCCAATAGTCAAAATATTCTGAAAGAATTTGAAGCATTTTGTATTGTAAAATGGTTAAATTGGCATTAAGTTTACTAAAATATGATAAAAATCGTTATATATAAATAAATAGCCTTCACATAACATTATAAAAAAATTTAATTTGAATTTGGCGCTACACTAAATGCGAAATTTATCATTGTTACACTGATTTTTGGGGATTTGGCAACACTAGTGAAGTGGGAAAAAGTAAACAAAAAGAAAAGAAAGGCAGAGAGAATAATATACTTGCTGAAAATAAAAACACGCAACAGAGAAAAGGCTGTGAAGATTAAAATACAATGACTATATTCATAACAATTTGTAACACGTCCAAAAAAAATACTTGAACTTGAATTTGGCGCGAATCTGAAAGCTTCTTATGTCACAAAGGTTTTGCTGGTGAGACAACACTGATGCAGCAGCGAGCAATAAACAACAAAAATTGACGAAAATAGAGAGAAAGAAAACTGATAACAAATATAAAAACAGAACTTAATCAACGCAAATGGCGACGTAACAAGCAGTCGGCTGTAGAAAAATTAGTCAACGTTTTTGCCGTTTTCCCACTAAATGGCAAACGCCGTCAAAATTCTCTGTCGAACTATTGTCACCCAGGTCAGTGGAAAGTCACAGCAATTACGCAAAATGACCAGCTGCGCGGGGACAACAACAATAAAAACAACAGTTGTGGCGGTGGGACAAATGCGTTCATCAAACGATAAAGCCGACAACTTGAAACAAGTGGAGCAATTGGTGACACAGGCAAAAGAGCAGCAGTCCAAGCTACTCTTTCTGCCCGAATGTTGTGATTTTGTGGGCGAGAGTCGCGCGGAAACGCTGCAGCTGGCTGAGCCACTTAACGGTCAGCTGATGGCCAAGTATCGCCAGTTGGCCAAGCAACATCAGATCTGGCTATCCCTGGGCGGCATCCATGAGCGCACAGGCACTGACGAGGCTGCAGATAAGATCTACAACGCACATGTTCTGCTAGATGACTGTGGTGAAGTTGCCAGCGTCTATCGCAAATTGCATCTGTTCGATGCTTCTACAAAGCATTTTCGTTTGCGGGAATCGGACACTGTCGCGCCAGGTGAGCGATTGGAGGCACCTGTAGAGACACCTGCTGGCCGGTTGGGTCTACAAATCTGCTATGATTTGCGCTTTGCTGAGCCGGCGCTGTTGTTGCGCAAAATGGGCGCCCAACTATTGACTTATCCGGCAGCGTTTACCTACACCACGGGCAAGGCGCACTGGGAGATCCTGCTGCGGGCACGCGCTATTGAAACCCAATGTTTTGTGGTGGCTGCTGCCCAACAGGGATGGCATAATCCAAAGCGTCAGAGCTGGGGCCACAGCCTGATCATTAGCCCGTGGGGCAAGGTGCTTGCCGATTGTGGCGGCGAACAGGAATTGGGCGTAGCCACCGCTGAGCTGAACCTGGGCAGCTTGGAGGGCATCTACGAGAGCATGCCCTGCTTTGAACATCGTCGCAACGATATTTACAGCTTGACGGGTTACAATTTGGGTACAGCCAGTTTGGACAAGGGCGAGGATCGTTGCTTTGCGGACAACACGGTGGACAAGCGCACCATATTCTATGAGTCGGAACATTGTTATGCCTTCACCAATCTCCGCTGTGTCGTCCAGGGACATGTGCTCGTCTCCACGAAGCGTGTCGTTTCCCGTCTGCATGCACTTAACTGTGCCGAGCTCACAGATCTGTTTGCCACCGTTTGCATGGTGCAGCGCATGCTGGAGCAGATCTATTGCACCACCTCGGCAACGGTCACCGTGCAGGACGGCGAACATGCGGGGCAGACGGTGCCCCACGTTCATTTCCATGTGATGCCCCGACGACAAGGCGACTTCGGCCACAACGATCAGATCTATGTTAAGCTCGAGCATGCCGTAGAGAAGCAGCCACCGCGAACGCTCCAGGAACGTATCGATGAGGCACAAAGATATCGCAACTGTCTCCAGAAATCGGAGGACTAATTAGCTTCCACATTATACGTGCAATCCATATAGAATATGCGTGTCAATAAATTATATTTTTATAAGCTATGCAAATTATTTAAATCGTTTCTCGATTGAGAAATGGCCTGTATCGAAAAAGAGGCTCAATTTTTTGAGATGATACACAACCTCAACTGGGAGTGGTAACACTTTAATTTCAGTGAACCCATTTATAATACATACAGGGTGAACCACAACTGATAACACGTCTATTTATATTCACCTATAATATACGTACAGTGAGCAACTGCAACATCAAAACAAGTGTGTAACACCTTTAGTTTTATATACTTTCAAAATACATAGCATTGGTAACACCTCAATTTCAATATACCCTATAAAAAATATGTACAGGGTGCACATACTGGTAACACCTCAAATTTAGTGTCTCACCTCAATTTTGCCACCCAGCGCGATTAGCTTTTGGCAGGCGCCTTCTATGCACTCGTTGACAGTGTTGGTAATGACGCACGGATCCTGCTCACACCAGCCCTCCTTAACGAAAATCGAAGGCACCTCGATTTGATGATAACAGACAATGTCATCGGTTCCCGCGCGGAAAATCATGAAACGAGCTGATGTGGTGCCCTCATCAATGGCGCCAACAAATGGGCCAGCCATACTGACATCTCCTGCTTCACTTTCAGAGCTATTCATTCTTTATTGAATATGTATTGACGGATTGCGTATGCACAGAGAACTTATACAAGTCTGAAACACGTATAACCACTAATCGAACTGTTTTCCGATTGCCGATGGCATATTCGTTGGACGACCGAATGTGATAAGATATTTTGCCCAGCCCCTCTCTAAAAGCTGATGTGGGATGAACTATGCCCCTCTTAAAGCCCGTTCCGCAAAACATAAATATTTATTGCGAATGTGTGTGGAAACATGCGGAATACACAAAACAGCGGCGTTTATGTGGCACCGAATACGCGATTACTAATTCAAGAACTCATTACGTTATAAACATTTGCGGTGGGAGCATTAAGATCAGCTGAGAAAATCATACATTTTGTGGCATTGCAGTAGTGTGTCCAAATTAGTAATTTCAGCGTTTGCCCAAGACGGTCACACTGTCACCGATGTTTGCTGTTTGTCGCACCTGGGAAAAGCCAGCCAAATGCTTGAAATTTGTTTGCACGCTTTTAATCGTGAGCCAAAGTCATGTCAATATCAGAGCAACACATTATCGGACTACGCGATCTGCTAGTTAACGATAAAAATATACCAGTGCTGCTGCAACTCACCAAAAGTGTGACAAAAAATGTTTGCAGCGTCGAGGACCCAGAAGGTAAAACAAATTTAACTCCATGAAAACAAGACAAAAACTTAAGGTTATTTTTGGTATTACTTCCCAGAGGCGCTTAGCTTTCTCACTTTGCATATTGAGGATATACACAAGCTGCTGCACAAGCGTCATATCACCAAGGATATGTTATTTAGATATTTGCACACACGCCTGCCGGGCACCTCAACAGATTTCACCAAAGCTGATCTTGTAATGAGAGTGATTCAATATTGGGAAAAGCATGGAGAAACCCAAAGTCTTGCAACTGTTGGTACTCACAACGCAGAGGAACAGCAGTTTCCCATACACTTAATTGCACGTAAATTTGGCGATTGGTTTTTCAAGAAGTACAACAATAATGGTTTATGCCAAGAAGATCTGTGGAGCGACGCACAGTTGCAGCTGAATGTGATTGCCGATGATGGGACAAGTGAGCTGGAGTGCGTCGGCGTTGCCGAGGTGCTCGATGCCCTAGAGAAAGCGAAGAACACATTTGGCTTCTATTTCAATCCGAATCTGTCGCATTCGGGAGTCCAGGGCCGGATGGATTCATATGGTCAGGTTGTGGTGCTCTGCTGCGGCACATTGCATTCGGAGGACATATCCGTTGGCGTCTTTGAGTGCTTGTTTGGCCTGTTGCGCGATCCGCATGCATGCAACCATTGGAAACCGAGAAAGTTTAAGTGCCTGCTGCGGAGTGCAACGAGTCCACCGACTGAGCACATCCTAACCAAATGCGATACACTGCAGGAGGCCCTGGCGCTGCCAGCACCCAGTGATACACTGGACCAGCTGTGACTAACTTTAAGAGCTCTCGTTAATGTGTGGATATTTATTTAATTAGAATATTTAAATATATATTTAGTATATACAACTACTCTGTTTAAACTGCCGTTGTATCTGAAAATTTCGACTGAACTTTGATTTGTTTTAAGAAATAAAAATACGCAAAAATAAGTAGAATATCTAAACTATTTGTTTCAATAAAGTTGGTGTGTACCAAATTCCTATAAAAAATATAGCTTTTGCGTTTTGGCAATTTAAACAGGCAGTTTACCTAAAAGGGAAATCTTCGACCTATATTGATTCAACATTACCTGATTCTGGATTTCAGTTTGGATGGACGCGCTCCAGTTTCAATCTACGGATAAAATATACGAGAGAGAGAGAATATGTTTCTCAGCAAAAAACGCGATTTTTGAAGGTCAGACAACTTACGCCCCGACGTGTGGCATTGTGTCAGTTTCAAGATGCGCACTCGACTATCCCCAACATTTCCACCAGTTGCTGCAAGGTTCAGAAAAGACAACAAAAATTAAAGCTTTTTGTTTTGGATTGACAATAAACCGCATCGGTTTTTGTTTTAAATGGGGGAAAAATAAATAGAAATAGTTGCCCATAATTTTTTTTTTTTTTTTGAGTTTTTTGTTATGGTATAAACTGATTTTTGTACGGCCCAAAAATAAATTATTACCAGTTGTGCTGAAGGAGGCATCCACTTTAGAGGTAAATTTCTATCAGTAGTGGGGCCCACTGAAATGGTATCAAATATTAATAACAATGTCGGTACAGACTGCAACTAGTCGTAGTAGTTATATATATATATATATACTATATATATTGCGAGTGTGTGTGTGTGTATATGTGTCAGTAATTTGTATAGTGGGAGTTTTGTTCTGTGATAAATACAAGCATACATGCATATATATATATAAATATATATATATATATATATATTATGTAATATGTATTATGTATCATGTATTATATGTTACTTAAAGGCTATATAATAAAATGATGTCGTAGGCACGCGCTCAACAGTCATAACAATCTTAATCGCCGAAAAAACCACTGAACTTATGTACATTTATCTTATGCTCGTAATAATTGTATATATAATATAGTATATAGTTGTAACGTATTATATAATGTATAGATTTGTGTAGCTGGGGCGAGTGTGGTCTTTGAGGTTCAGTGAGAGTTGTGTTTCACTCTTTTGTTGATAACGATAAATTTGGGATAACTAACATCGGCTAACGAAATTGGCTTAGCGTCTAGAAAATATTGAATTACGTTTATTTTCTCTGTCGTTGTCTCTTCGCAATGTCTTTCGCTCAGTGTACTACATTTTCTCCTGTATGAATGGATGCATTAGTGCCTGATTGAGAGATATACGCTTGCCCGGGTCCAATGCGAACATATTCTCCAACAGATCCTTCAGCTGTGTCACCTTTCGCAACTGATCATCGGGCAAATTCTGGTCAGCGATGAGCTCCTGTTGCAAATTGCGACACGGCTTCACCACCGGCATCACAACGATCTTCTCCTGCAAATGCCACAAATAGTTCAGCAAGGTTTTAGGGGAATAATGATAAATATATATATATATACATATATATGTATATGTTAGTTAGATTTACTTACCCTCTCCGTTAGCTTGTCAATCTCATGATAAAGAAAACTGCAGCTCTGATCAAAGTGCTGATCTTTGAATTGACCTTTGCGCACAATACGATTGGGTATCTTTCCCTTGACATCCATAAAGAATTTGAGCATCTGATTGTTGCTCTTGCCACTGAACAGAATCTTGCCTGTGTATAGCTCATAAATGGTGCAGCCAGCAGACCAAGTATCAATGCCATAGTCATAGGGGATGCCCATTATAATCTCCGGTGCACGATAGAAGCGCGACACTAAATACGGCGTTATTTCATTCTCACTGATGCCCGAAGCAGAGCCAAAATCGCACAACTTCAATATCAAATTATTCTCATTGACCAGAATATTGTCGGGTTTGATGTCCGCGTGCAAAATGCCCGTCTTCTTGAGCAGTTTGAGGGCGAGAAACAACTGCTGCGTATAGCTGCGCACCGCCTTAATGTGCAGACCCACATTTTTGCCATATTTCTTGAGCACCTCGCGCAGATTCATTGCCAGCGGCTCAAAGACCATGCACAAATGCTAAAAGTGAATAACAAGCAGGTAATGATTAAATAGCCTAAGGTGAATAGTGTAGAAAAACGCACCTGCTTGTGGAAAAAGTGTCGATACAAACGCAGGCAATGGAAACGATCATCGGGATCGGCATCGTTGAGCTTCTTTAGGATTTCCAATTCGCGCAGACCAGTTTTGTGCCTTTGTGGAAGGGTTTTCAGTTAGTTAAGGAATGCTACTTTTTCTCGTTGTTGCCAACTTACATGATCTCATTGTTGCGAATAATTTTGATGGCAACGTTGGCAGAGCCACGCGCCTGATCGCGACCACGGACCACATTACTGAAAACACCCTGGCCGGTGTAGCTGCTGACAAGGTAGCGATTGTCGAGCACCTCGCCAATGCGCACGCGATAATATCCCTCGGCATCATCCCAGTTGTCGGTCAGCGCCGGATTCTCATTCTGATGCTTGCTATGCACAATTGTGCTGGGTGACTAAAAAAATAGAAATATAATTAATTGGGTTTGTTTTTGGGATTGATTTTGTGACGCGAAAACAGTTACAAGCCTGCGACTCACATCGAAATTGGAATCGACATCCTGATCGGCGAACATATCCCACTCGTTGCGCTTCTCCTTTGTGGCGTTAATCTTGGACGCAGAGTTGGCATCGACTGCTTCGCTCTTATCATGTTCATCCTTATGTTCATGCTCCTCCTGCTGCACCTGCTCTTTGACTACTCCGTTCGGATTGGGTGAGATGGAGCGCCCACGTTCCCGCCTAGATGAGCCGGGTGAAGTGCTCGCGGACTCGTAAGAGTTGGATTTGCGTGGTGTTGGGCTGGTCGTGCGCGACTCATTGGTGCCCAATTTCTGCGAGGATTTTGAAATTTTAGCAAACGAATTGTTGACAAAAATCGATGAGTTTACCTTCAAAAGCTCCTCTCGCCGCTTGCGACGTTGCTCAATGATGCGCTCCTCATCGTCGTCGTCTTCGTTGATGTCAATATTCAGGAGATTAACCTCCTCGTCGCTGCTCTCCTTGTCATGCATTTTCTGACCCTCGCTCAGGGAGCCCTTGTAGCGATCACGTTCCGCCACGCCGTTGCCAGAACCACGTGCACCGCGTGCGCCACCACCACGATCATGATTGAGCTGCTGGCGTTCGCGTTCGCGTCGCCTGTCGGACTCAAACTTGCTTCGACTGTGCGAACGCGAACGCTGATTCCAGCGCGAATCACGATCATAATCACGATCTCGGTCACGCTCCCGATCTCGCATCCGACCACCGCCGCCACGCTCCGACTGCTGCTGCTGTCGGGGACGTTCGCGACTATGATCGCGTCGTTCTCGCTGCTTGTCCCGGTTGATCTCCTGTCGCAGATCTTCCATATTCCGATTGCTCTCCTGATAGCGGCGATGCTGGGGCTGCTGCTGGTGCTGCTGCTCTTGGCGTCGACGTGGCGTGCGACTGCGTTGATCACGTGGTCCACGTTCACGCGAGCGTCGATCACGTGAGTCTCGAGTATGTTGACGTCCCACTCCCGCTGCTCCAGCACCTGCTGAGGTTCTTGGCTGAGGACTTGCATGTCGTCGTCGCTTCTCCGGTGTGGGTGATGGTGTGCGTTGGCTACCGCTAGAATCATCCAATAATATAACATCGGTATCGTTTGAGTTATGGATGTTAGTTGGTTTTGTATTATTAACATGTTTACTAGTTGCAGTTGCCGCCGTTGATGGGCCTGCAGACTGCGAGGAGGAGTTTGGCCTACGCTTCGCCAGCGTCTCGACAGCTGCTGACTTTGCTGCTAGTTGCTGTTGAGACTGCTCCCGCTGTTGCGGCTGCTGCTGCGGCGCCTGCTGCTGTTGCGAGTTGCGTTGATCGAGATCATCGTCCTTGTCGTTGTCATAGCGCTGACGCTTAGCCACCACCAGCTGCACCGAATTGGAACGACTCTCATCGCCTTCGGTGTCGGACATGTAGGCGCCCAGTCGCGCCTGCAGCAGCGCCTTCTGCTTCATAAGCTCCTCTAAGTTAAGGTCATCTTCCAGCTTTGGCGGCAAAACTGGACTATCAATATCAGTGGGGCTGCTTATAAAAAGAAATATAGAAAATATATATTAAAATATGCCAATATACATAATAAAATGTTATTTTTGCGACATTTGCAACACTTACACTTCGCTTTCACTGCCTGAGGAGGCCACCTCCCACACTGGCAGCACTTTATTCTGTATGGTTTTTGTGATCTCCTCGACGAGGCTGCATGGATCCGTCGGAATATTTGACTTAATTATGCGAAAATCGGCTCCATTCGGCGCCAGAACTGCGCTGCGTTCACGGCTCGCCTGCATAATCTCTGTGAATTTACTGCTGAGGCCAGCGCTTCCTCCAGTGTTGGATGAGGCGTTCCGAATCTGTTGCTTATCGGATGCATTTGAGGATTCGCTGGGGCGATGCGAGCTCTTCTTGGACTTTTTGTGCTTCTTGTGCACTTTATTATCATTTTTGCTCGAGGACGTTGTCTTTTTGTGTTTTTTGTGCTTTTTCGATTTTTTGTGCTTGGCGCGACGCTCTTCTTCTTCCTCGCTGTTGTCGCTGGAGTCGTAACTGCTCCGTAAAAAAAAATAATGTACATACACATAAGAACGAATACACACGGACGCACACACACAATTGCATATAACCTCACAAAGCTTTGCTTTTCCTAATTTTCCTTACCTTTTATCGTCTCGCGTCATTGTGTTCAACTCTTAGTGCATAAAGTCATGCACTGCTGCTTATTTTACTTGTTATAATAATGTTTTAATTAATCTTTGGTGTGCAATTTAACATTTGCAAAATGGAATTGTTTCAAACGTTTTGCCTAAGTTCTTTTGAACTATTACTCAAATGAACGAAGTGACTTACTACCGTTCATTTGAGCATAACGAGTGTTTAGGCTCATGTTATGTTATGTTAACATAAGAGTGCAACGTTGTCTCCCGTTGATATCGATAAGGTAATTACATATTGATCATATTGACATATTGATAACAACAGCCGGCAAAGGAATGCTAGCAAAATTCCAGCATCGGTTTTTGCCACGAACATTTATTCCAGCACCATTTAAATACATACTACGTGCATCGCTGCCGCATAGCACCGCCATCGCCATGGACAAAGTGTATCTGCGCAATGCCCAGGACACGGATGAGGTGCTCATCACCTTCCATTATGCCAACAAGGCTCTAAAAGTGGATCGTGACTTTAATTTCTGCCGGAAAATTGATGAGCGTGTGGATGAAGCACTCATACGCATCCGCAGCAATGTCGAAAAGGAATTGGCCAAACGCAACAAGAAGAAGAACAAGAAGGGGACAGCATCAGAGACAGTTGACATTACAGTGCCTGAAACGCCCAGCGAAGTTATTGTGCAACTTCAACGAGAAGGCTGCGAAGATCGCATATTGGGCATCACTTTTGCCCAGCTGCTATCGCAGCTTGGAGATGGACTCAAACTGCGTGTGCTGGACTCAGAATTCGATGTAGTGCTCAATCACCCGTGGACGGGAGCTCTACAGCTGCCCAGTTGTATATTAGCTGGTTGTATAGTTTATCCTCTGAAACTAGAACTGCAGTTTGCCAGTCGGGAATACTGTTTGGGTCAATGGTACAGGACACCAAAACCACCAAAAGACGGTATGTTCAGCGAGAAAACCAAGTGGGAGCCTTGCGGAAAGGGATTGATTTATCAGGTTACGGCCGAAGATATTGATTACCATCTAAAGTTGGAAGTGACGCCGGGCAATGAGAAAGGATTAATGGGACCACCAACCGAATGTGTCAGCAAATTCTCCGTACAACAAGCACCAACCGCTTTTCCCTTCGAGCAACGCCAGCAATACACAAAGGAGCCAGTTAGCAATTCACTTGGACTACGAGTGGTTAGCTATAATCTGCTGGCGGATCTCTATGCCGATGGAGAATATGCAAGAATTACATTGTTTCCCTATTGTCCAGCGAATGCTCTAAAGATGGACTATCGCAAGCAGTTGTTCATCAAGGAGCTGGTCGGTTATAAAGCGGATATAATGTGTCTGCAGGAGGTGGATCTGAAGATATTCGAGCATGATTTGAGACCAGTGTTGGAACAGGCTCCCTATGGCTACGATGGCATCATGACGCCCAAAGGCAGCTGTGCCGAAGGCATTGCCACCTTCTATCGCTCGTCCCGCTTTAAGCTGCTCAACAATTACGCTCTGCATTTGGGCGCCAACCTTAGGACTTTGCCCATCTTTGCTGGACTGTGGAACAAGATTAAGCACAACGAAAAGTTGGCGTTGCGCATTTGTGAACGCTCCACAACGCTGCAAGTGTGCTTGTTGCAGCTGAGGGATTCGGATCGGTATCTCCTCGTGGCCAATACACATTTGTATTTCCATCCGGATGCGGATCACATACGACTGCTGCAGATTGGTTTCTCGCTCATCTTTGTAGAGCACATCTACAAGCAGGCGATGAGGGAGCACACAATCGATCCCTCGAATATTGGACTTGTATTCTGTGGGGATTTCAACAGTGTGCCAGAATGTGGCATTTATAAGCTGATGACGGAGCAGTTTGTGGGCAGTGATTTCGTGGATTGGCGCAGCAATGTGGAGGAGGAGGTGCGGGATGTTGAACTAAGGCAACCATTCAATATGATCTCGGCATGTGGCACACCGGATTATACCAATTATACCACGCTTTTTGCCGCCTGCTTGGATTATATATTCTATCAAAGCGATCGCTTTGATTTGGTGCAGTCTGTGCCGTTGCCCAGCGTGGAGCAGCTGAGCGAACATCAGGCAATACCTTCCATCACTATTCCCTCGGATCATGTCTCCCTCATCGCAGATCTAGCATGGAAAACTAACTAATTGCAATCTTGTATACTAGTGTAAATAAATTGTTTTTATTTTTGTGGATGGTGTCTTTAACTGGCTACGGCAACATCTCCCACGTGATCATCCTTTTCAATGCTCAACTCGAGCACAGCATCCTCGTCCACCGACATCGACATCGAGGAGATGGGCTCTTTGGAGCTCTCTGTGGATGTCGAGGTCTCCTTAAATTTATCGCGCTGGGCATCGCATTTATTGGGTCCGTCCATGTTGTTGAGCTCATCATCATCATCATCGTCGCTGACCTCCATAATGCCATTATTATCATTTGATTCGGAAGCGGCATCGCTTTCACTCGACGACGACGACGAACTCGAGCTGTTTTCGTCCTTCAGCTGCTGCTCAAGCTCATGTATGGTGTACATGAGCAGTGTAAAATCGTTGCGACGTTTTTGGAACTTGTGCTCCATCTTCTGTTGCTTTTGTGTCAGCTTGTCGATCTCCTTTTTAATGATATCGATATGCGTTTCCGTTTCCTTGCGGTTGGGCTGCTCGCCAATCAGTGAGGCAAGTAAATCGTACTCCATTTTGTTTTTACGCAGCTCCTTGGCTACGATTAGCTCCTTTTTGCTCGCCTCGATCTGTTCCTTGGCGACTTCTATGCTTTCCTCATGTTTCTCAATCAGTTGTATATAGTTCTCATGCTCCTCCTTAATCATCCTAAGCGTCTGCACATTTTTCAATGCAGCAAATTGACATTGCGCCAACTGCGCCATCAGACGATCGTACATTATTTGGCTGCAATTTTAATGCTTAACAATATTTTACAGCAATTTAATTTATTATTTTTTTTACTTGGTTTCTGGCGAATCGTTTTTGGAGTTGGCCCATTTCAGGAACTGCTTTAGCAGCATATTCAGTCTGCGGTCTTCGCCGGTGCCATCGCCATCAATTAGCAGACGCTGCTTTATTATCTCCTCTATAAAAATTATATTGTTATTTAACTTTAAAAAATTTAAATTAAATATTTACCGTCGTTCATTGCTGGATTTTCCTTTGTGCTCAAACTAAAAAACCGGCTGTTTTCATGTTCATTGCACGCTTGCTTCTGCAGACATATCGATAACAGTAATCGTGTATATCGGTGCTGTAGTTACAGGATTTGTATTAAGAAGAAGTTCATGCGGTTTTTCTAGTTAACATTTAGTTTTTGACTGATAAATAATTAAAATGACTGCTGTGCCGCCGCCCGCAAATATTTCCACGCTAATGCCACTGGGTAAGCAATGAATATTGTAGCATTAATAAACAATTGAAACGACTTAATGCTGTTGGCAGAACTGGTGGATAAATGCATTGGGTCGCGAATCCACATTATCATGAAGAACGACAAGGAAATGGTGGGCACACTGCTTGGCTTCGATGACTTTGTCAACATGTTGTTGGACGATGTAACCGAATATGAAAATACGCCCGACGGACGACGCATCACCAAGTTGGATCAGATTCTCCTAAACGGCAACAACATAACAATGGTACGTGTGTGAGCGAGAAGGGAAGAACTATACCCAATTTAATAATATCTTGTTTATTATTTACAGTTGGTGCCTGGTGGTGAGCTGGCCGAATAACAATATTCCATTTACTACTGTACAATCATAAACATTAATAAATCAACAAAAATATCAACTATTTCTAGCTGGTCACACTTCAATTGATTTATTGGGCTAGGTGGCAACACCGCGCATGTGCAGTTTAAAATTGAGCGCTCTCAATACTTTCTACGGGTTTCGAGCATGCAACAACGGCTGGCTAACAGTCAACATGTGCCATAAATACTAACGGTAATATTCTGGGTGCATGTTCGTTCGTTCTCCCATTGTCCGTTCTCCGCTCGCTTCTTTCAGTTCAGTCCGGCACCAAACTCGAACGGAAGTGGAACAAGCGAAGCGGAAACACACACGACGGCCGCCGCACCGTTTTGTGGAAAACTTTTTCAACAACAACAAAACCCATAATAATAACTGCAAATTTGTTTGGTCAACCTTATGACTAATTATTAATTAATAAGCGGCAAGTGAAGTGTGCTGGCTGAGCAATATTAAATCGTGTTGATTTTATCTTAAATATTAAATTTATATCTAGGCAAAACTTTAAGTGCAATTTTTCGTCGGTATCTGTCGGCCTTTTTTTGCTGAGAAATCTAGACGCATAAATTCAGTTGGACAGAATTATGATTATTGCTGACTAGAAATCAATATATATGTATATATGAGCAGCAGCTGCCAGAGCATTGCGACGGCGGCGAGCAGTGCGGCAACAACAGCAGCCGCCGTCTCCATGTCCGTCTCGAATGCCACCTCCGTGGGATCCCTAATTGCGGCCGCCTGCATGCAGCAGCAGTCGGATCCGCACCAACAGCATCCTCATCTGCTGCACCATCATCAGCAGCATCCACAACAAATATCGTCGCATGCATCGCACTATGTGAACGGAACGGGCAGCTTGGGTCGCTTGAAGTTTCATCACAAGAGTCTCGATGCCAGCGATGAGGAACTCGAGTATGCGCAGGTATGCCGTGGTTAACATCATTAATTGATATCTATGACACGGAGGCAGATGAGCTGTTTCGCTTGGGTTGGGTAATTTGGGGTTCCCTTGGTGGTTTGTCTGCTGCTCATTGAGTCATAATATGAATGTCCTGCAGCGTTGGCTCAATTGAAATTGCCTTGCGGCGGGTGGTGCTCAGGGTGGTTCTGTGTGTGTGAGTGTGGTGTGTGTGTGTGTGTACCGTCTCTCTATACACATGCTCTTGGTGGTGGCTTTTGGGTATGCTGGGAGCATGGCTGATTTCGAGTGGGCGGCCGTGGGTGAAGGCTACAGGCCAGAGGCCAAAGTTTGCCTCAGCTGTTTAACCTCTGGCTCGATTACATGGCCAATATGTGGAGTTTACGCTTGGCCAAACAATTGGCCAACAAACACACAACAACACACAACCATCAACCGTCAACAAACACCAAAAAAAAAAAAATAAATACCGACAACCAAAGCTGCGCCTCGCCAATCAACTTTAAATAATTCAATGCCCCGGAAGTATACAAAACACACAGCGGATCACCCCGAAACCAAAAATACCGAGTACCGTCACCCGTACTCCCCTCTGCCCACTCCACTCTCCCCTACCCATTAGCCGGAAATTAATTGAATCATGGTTTTTATGACATTTCTGTGCGTATTGCATGAGAAATGGAAATTGTTGCCAAAGCCCAACTTTATTATAATAAAAGTTTTGGTTACCATATGTACTATATATATTTGGAATATGTTATTTGTATTGTGCAGTGCACTCAAAAAAATGTTCAATTCAACTAATGAAATTATTAATAAAATAAGTAGAATTTTATATACAGCTCAATTAAGAGATTAAAGCATTTTGTCAATCAGATTGTATTAAATTAATATATTTATTTATTTCTAATTAGCAGCTATGTTTTGTTTGATAAATTTTTTAAATTATTTTTAATTTGCTGAGTGTGTCGGTTTAAAATTTTTTACTGTTGATTTGCGAACATAAAGTTTGCTACAAATAAACAGCTGTTGAAATTCCTTTGGCTTTCCGGCCCAGGAGACCAATAATATTTATTATTTATAAATGTGCTGGGTGAATTGATAAATATTAAATGTGGTCTGTTGTATTTGTAAAACTAACTTTTCACTTTTGATGAACAAAAGGTGCTTAAGACTGTTGGACTGACTATTCATTAAAGTGAATATTCATTTGCTACAATATAGTTTTAATGAAAGGACGGAAGGAAGGAAAAGCGGGAAACCCGTAAGCCATTTGAGGCATTTTGCACAAATGTCCTGCTGCTTTCTCTTCCCCCAGAGCAATATAGGTTTAATGAAAGGCTGTCTATTTAACTGTGTCTGTGTGTGCTTATGGGTGTGTGTATGTGTGGGTGTGTTATGTTTACCTCCCATTGTTCCGTTTGCTTCCCATTGCCTCAGTCTGCTTAGTGAAAGTGTTGCCTCATAGCGTATTCATGGAAAACTTTTTGATAAAAGTTGAAAAAACGTGCAAATGGGCGAATGGGAAGAAACGCGTTATCTTCTTCTTCTTCTTGCTGCCTTTTCTTGGCCAGGTCAACAGTTGGGCAAACATCATTTTTTAAATGACAGACCGTTATTCGCCTGCGGTTATTTGGTGTGCCACATTTGTGGTTAGATAAAAACTGCTTACACTTTTATTTCGTTCCGCAGATGTCGCGTTCTACCCACATCCTGGGACGCTATAAGTCGGAGCGTCTGCTGGCCTCCAATCCGGATGAGGATCGACGGCGTCGCACCATTATTGTGGAGAAGAAGAATGACTCGTATGGGTTCACGTTGCAGAGCTATGGCATTCACTACAAGTGCGACGAGGAGCTGGAGATGATCACCTACGTGGACTATGTGGAATATGGTGGACCAGCATTTCGAGCGGGTATGCGCGAAGGCGACGTTATACTCTCCATCAATGGCAACGACATGGAGAAGGCGGATCACAAGACCATCGTTGAACTCATCAAGAAATGCGATATGCGCATGCGAATGGTCGTCCTCTTTGAGGATTGTGTGCGAAAGGTGAGCACGACTATTCATATACCCTGTACTCATTAAATATGAGTGAAAAGGGTTTCGTTCGATTTAGACACTGCAGTTGCCTGATCTACACTCAGAAAAAGAATCGCCTTAATTTTGCTTGCTTGCGCCAATCCGAACTTGGCTTTACAATTTAGATATTATATTTTTTAATGGATTTTTCTGAGTGTAGCCAGAAGAAGAGTATATTTTAGTGGGGCCTTGTTATTTCATTTTTTAATCACAGTAAACATTTCCACATCTTGTGCCCCCCTAGGTGGATCTGCACATGCGCTACATTCAGTTGCAGAGTCTGCTGCAGCAAAAGATGAACGAGTTGGAGCGAGTGCATCTGCGGGAACGGGAGCTGCTCGAGGGAAAATGGAAGACGCACAGTTTGCCGGCACGCAAGAGGACGAATGCAAACACCACCTCACCAAGTGATGGCGACGGCATCTCACCCACCAATGAGTCCAATCTCAATGAGATGACAATGTCGACAATGTCGACAGGCTTCTATCGCCCCGTTGCCCTCTCCACGGAGGACGTGGCCAATCTGGCGCTCAGGCAACAACCGGTTATAATACCACCGCCAGCACAATTTATGCTCACCTATCACTATCTGGATCCCACATATCGCTATGTGCTCAGCCCCAACAACTACATAGATGGTGGTGGTGGTGTTGGTGGTGGTCTGCAGCGGAGCAGCAGTGGAGATCACCAAAGATATCTGCTGCATCGCACCGAATCCGTGGACACGAATAGTGTCAGTGTTAGTCAGGCAAGCGCCAGCACCACTCAGCCCTATCACAGTGCCAGCGCTGGTACTGGCGCTAGTGGAGCCAGTGCAGGTGGTACTGGTGGTGCCACAGTCAAACCAGCTGCGCCAGCACCACCGCCACGCACCTGTGAGAAGCACAAGCCACCAGCACCAGCACCATCACAGCCGGCAGCCAGCAGCAAGCTGGAGAAGTCGAAACATTGTCATGTGGGTCACTCGTGTAATCCCTGCCTGGGTCACTTTCGCTGGAAGTCCACCGAGAAGACATCAACAACCACTCAGAACAGCAACGGGGGTGGGGACAATGTCAGCCTGGATGCCTACGATTTGGCCAGTCCCTGCTGCGATACGCAGTGTGTGCCAAGCAGGAGACGCCATCGCCAGCACAAGGAGCATGTGCACAAGCACAAGCATCGCGAGCGGGAGAGGGAACGTTCCGAGACCAAGGAGAAGCATGCTCCGACAACGACAACACCCAATGCACGTACCAAATCCCAGTCGCTTTCTTCTCCAGCTGCGGCTGCTGGTGCTGAGCGGCCGGTAAATCCACATCATCATCATCACCATCACCATCATCATCGGCATGGGCAGCAACAGGAGCAGCAACAGCCGCAACACCATCATCAGCACCATTATCAACAGCAGCCGCCATCTCAATCCCAATCCCAGGCGGGCAGCATGCGTTCCCGTTACTTTGACCTGGCATCCGGCTTGGCCAGCCACTGCAGCCTCCATTCATGCACTTCCAGTGAATTTGCACCTGGGGATTCCGCTTCGTATACCACCTCCATCAGTACGGATACGCTGTTCTGGGAACCCAAGAGCGAGGCGGCGCAAGCGACGTCCCGACAACATTCCACCAAGTCAAGGCAATCCAACGAGCAGCAAACCCCATCCCAACCACATGCCCAGGGACATCATCATCATCATCCGCAGCAGCACTATCATGTGACGGCGACACAAATGCAGCCGTCCCAGATCTATCCCAATACCATGGCCTATGTGCAGAAGCCCAAGTCCTGGGATAATCTGGCTGCACAAGGCTTTGGCTACGGCTACCTGGATACGGTGGCCATGAAGCCGCCGGTTAAACTTCAGATTGCTCAGCAACGACATTCGATGCCGCGTCGTAATCCATACGGACGCTTCTCCACCTATGGCGATGTGGAGAACTATGCACCGCCACCCACCGAATTTGTGGGTGAGCTGACAACCACAACGACAACGACCATCACAGCCAAATCCACGGAGGAGCTGCTCGCCGCCTGCGATTGCTTGACGCCCCAGCAGCAGCAGGCGCTGAAGGCAGCCCAATACCAGCTGAGCCAAACACAGAAGTTGTCGCATCAGAACTCCTGCCAAATGGGCTACTATTCCCATCTGCCCAGGCCCACAGCAGATGTGGGCGTCTCCACGATACAACCCCTACCGCAACAGCCGCAACAACAACAGCAACAACAATCGCAACAGGCAAACAATGGATGCGATGTTGCCACCGTATCGGAGGCAACACGTTTGTAAGGATATCTAAATCCAGAAAACAGAATGAATGCACTCAAAGGATTCAGCTGCTCAATTTACAGATTGATATTGCAACAAACTAAAGATTTTAATTGCAGTCGAAGAATTTCATTATTTCTATAAACTTTGGAAAAGCATCTTTAAGTGTCCTCAAGAAGTTCAAAAAGAATTTCTGATTTGACTACTGTGCAGATCTAAGATGATTCATTTGTTATTCATGAGTGCGTCATTTGGAGGACGAACATCGAAACACTTAGCAAACTAGTTTTGGTTGCAGCTGTTACTAAGCCAAATTTTTAAATTTTAACTAGCACTTGAAAACAGTTAGGAACAGTTTAAACGAAACAGGTAATCCAATTTCAAATAATACACATATCTATATATATATATATATATATATATATATATATATATATATATATATATATATATATATATATATATATATATATATATATATATATAGATGTGTGAAAACGCATTGCAGTTTCTGAATTTCTAGATTTATTTAAAGACTGAAAACTACGCGTATATTTTAAAAAGTGAGAGAAGATTCTCAAGTGCTTAAGTAGAGAGTTAAAAGTTAGACATATGATAAATACATATAATATATACTTAAATATACTCATGTAGCTATTGTTTTTAACATATTGTAGATATACATATTTATATATATATTCTTAATAATTATTATTATGGGTCTGTAATGCTGATATCAAACAATGTAGTTTATTCATTGTGATAGACAGACACTGAAAATACACAATTCCAGTTTACTACATATATTATTTATTATATATATATATGTATAGATAAACTGATCAAATGGCGCTTTCGATGTAATTCAACAATGTAAATGTTATTGTACTTTATATAATGCAATAAAATTCAATGTGTGTTCATGTAGTATAACTCATAGAAAATATGTTTTTCCATTCCTTAAATTTGTTAAGTCGTTTTAATTTATTTGCAGGTTATTCATAATATGTGGTGATATATTTAATTAGATTTAAATCGCAGATGTATATCTTTATATAGACTGGACTGTTGATGCTATGATTATATACTTGTTATGCAACATTTACTCACATTTAACCATTTTGTCAGTAGTCTAAAGAGTAAACAATGATTTTTAGCTGATGTCAGCCATGTAAGATCCAGAACAAGTTTATTCAGCTTACTTTAAAGTTCAAGAAACTTGTTTCGATTCTAGACCAAAAAAGAAATCGCTATTGAATTATTTTCAAAGGGCAACGGCAACTCTACACTGGGTCAGCTGTTTTTCTTCGAAGTCGAACAACCCCCAAATGGGCTGTCATTTAATACGCGATGCGCCCTCTGGCGGCTTGAGCTCTGCACTATCAAGTGTCAGTTTTGGGCACAAAAAATCAATACCAACCCCCAACCCCAGCCCCCTTCTCGTTAAAAATGTAAATGCGAAAAAATTCAATACTGTGCAGCAGCCATACACGACGCTCGCAACGCGTTTCCACAAAATATATTCATTCATTGTGAGTTCCACACTCGAAAATAAATCGAAAATTTGCTTGAATCTTGTCAACACATTTGCAGGCGAAAAGTTTTGAGAACCGCAAGCAATAAGCAACAAAAAGAAGGAAATAAAGAAAAGAAAATAAAGTGAAGCAAAAGGGGCGAAAAGTGCGTGAAACGCAAATCGTATTTCGCGAAAAAGGCGACCGGCAAAAGAGATACAAAGAAAGCAGCAGGAGCACACACACTCTCAAACTCACACACATAGAGGAACCAAGTGAAAGTGACATGGCAAACGCGTAGTCCAACCACAACAACAACAACAAGAGGAACTGCAATAATAGTTTTAACAAAACATAGTAATATGCTAGGTGTGGCGGCTGTGGAGCGCTGCTGCTGCTGCTGCTGCTAGCGTAGGCAAAAACTGAGGATAACGGTCGGCAGCATCGACATCATCACCGGCGGAGCATCGGCAACAACAACAGCAACGACGGCGCAGCAGGCAAAACGTGAACAAGTAGAAGAAGAAGAGGACGCAGAGGCTGAAGCAGAGGAACGACCACACAAGGAAAGCGACAAGCAGCAGCAGCAGCGGCAGCTTTTCAAATATCGCCAGCGGCCGTCGCGGTGACAAACGGAAAACGGCAACGGCGACGGCGACGTCGACGGCAACCGTTGCTGCAACGGCTGCACTGGCGGCTGCTGTTAGTTTTAGTGGTAGCGCTATTGTTGTTGTTTGTGCTGGAGGCAGCGGCAGCGATAGAAACAGCAGCAGCGGCAGAGGCAGCGGCTGTGCCAGTATCAACAATGATAAGGTAAGCAAGCTACGACTTTTATTTATTTATTTATTTCTCATATGCAGTTGCAATTTTTTTGCTTTTACACAAAGCATTTTAAATGTCAAATAGATTAGAATTTATTGTATTAAAAAAGTGCAATTGCAAATGGCGCTCAACGTCAATTAAAAATCAAAATGCCCTATGGCAACACTGTTCACAATTTCACAATCTCCACTATAAAAGAAAAACATTTTGGAGTTTTACAGCAGGCATTAAAAATGCTCGAGTGTGCATAAGACACTTGTGGGAAAATACTTCCATAAGGTATATTTAGTTAAAAAAAAAACTTTTATAGTTGTTTGAGTTTTTTTCACTACAATTTCGTTAATGATATACATTTTTGGAACAGCATCAACTTTCGCTCATTATGCTTGCAGGCAATGTAATTTAATCAATTCCATAAATTCGGATTTGCCAATGCCCAAAATTTTTTTTCAAACTGTGCCTGTTGTCAGCGCCAGGGGAAGATTGAGGGAGAGTGAGGGAGGAGTTTATCTGGCCAAAAAGTAAAATCTTGCAAAAAAACTAAATTTTTAAAATAATTAGCCCAAAATGTAAAGCAGAAAATATATAAAAAAAATAGTTTCTAAAAAATCAATTAAAAATTAAGATATTTGAATATACGTTTGTTATACACTTATATTTCCCTTTAGTTTTTTTTTTGTTTTTTTGCAATTAGAGTAGAGATTTTGATTTTTTTTATGTTGAGGCCTCTGACAGCATCATTATCAGTGTCAAAATGCCATTAAATGTGTAGCAAACACATATCCACACACAGGCACACAATGCCTTTGAGGGCTTACACACTCACACACAACAAATACAAAAATAGGAGGAAAAACTGAAAATAAGTATTAACAAACAAACAAAAAAAAAGAAAAAAAATAGTAGGAAATGTGCAGCTTTGTCAAGTAGCAAAGAGCATCATGGAGTAGTAGCAGCGAGTAATATTTGCTAGAGTGCCAGGGGCATTGAAAACTCACACACACACACACATGCACGCATACATAAACACATTTGTGTGCGTGTGAGGATGTATGTGTGCCGCTTGGCAGTCAGTCAAAAAGCGTCTGGCGATGAGCGCCAAAGTGCGTTGCATACTTTTTAGCGCGCTTTGTTTGACTGGATTGGGATTTTCCAGCAGTTGGCGTCGTCATCGCCATCATCATCATCGTGTAACAACAACAACAATAAGAAGCAGGAGCAGCAACAGCAAGAACAACAACAACTAGTAGCTAAACAAACAAGCAAGCAAGAGAGAGAGAGAGAGAGGAAGAGAGAGAGTCACAACTCTTCTTCTCTCTTCTTTTTTTTGCCACGTTGACAAACATATGCAGTCATTCAGCCAGCCAGGCGACAAAAATGTCCTCATCCTGTTTAAGGGAAACTTATTCATTTCATATATACATTTTGAAATGAGTTTGACAATCTAATTGTATATTTTAAGAACTATAAAATTATATATGTGGTTCAAATTAGTTATATAAATTTCCGTATTTGTATTGTAGAATTTGTATTTATTTGTATTTGTATTTAATATCGATGATGAAATAGCTAATATTCTCTTGTTGAAATTGAAGCAAAGCGAACTAGTTGTGATTTGTTGTCTGTTCTTGCAGTGTCTGCACACTGTGTTAATAAGCATTGACACAGTGGCAACGACTTTTGCTCAGTACTTGCGTTTTTTCATTTCCGGTTTCCACATGTTGACAAGCTGCTGTTGCTGCTGATGTTGCTTGAGTTCTGCTCTGACTGCTGCTGCTGCTGCGCCTGCTGCTCTTGATAATAATGATTAAGTCAATCATGATGATGATGAAGTCAGCAGCAAGTTATGACTAGCATTAGTAAAGAGAGAGGGAGAGGAAGAGAGAGATGGGAGGAGGTCGTAAGTGAGTCAGCCTGTTTAGTTTATCAGCTTTGTTTAGCTTTGTTCTTCCCCTGCCCCACACACACACACATTATCCCGTCGTTGCGAATGCGTAATTTTCACATTATGTAATTTGCACTTGTTAAATGAACTCTTAATTTGATTAAGCCGCCGTAAACATGGAGTGGCGACGACAACGCTTCCATCGCAATTTTTCTTCGACTCTGACGCATATCTCCTTTCACCAGTATTCTAAAAAACATATTTACTGCGCCTCCTCTCTTTCTCCGCGCCCCTCCTAACTATTAGCTTGTAGATGTGACTGCTGCTGCTTCTGGCTGGCTGCTGGCTGCTGATGAGCTCATATTGAAAGTTTTTTGTGCCAGCGACCTAGTTTGGCGCAACCCAAATCAATGTGGTCGCTGTGGCGCCATTTGCACTACCGACCCCACTCCATCTTCCCCCTGACCCTTTGTGCACTCTCCTCTCCTCTTCTCTGCTCTGCTCATCTCTGTTTTTTTTTGTTGCTCTGTCGATTGCCTGCGTTCCGCCATTAAATGATGATTTTTTCTACATTTTCTTTTTTTGAATTCTTGAATACCCTGCACTCATTCAACTAAACTAGAAGGGTTTCTTATCAGTGTTACATATTTCTATCAGCACTTGAATAGATTTAGCTCTTTTAGCAAACGAAAACTAAATTTAATAGTTATAGTAAATGTGTTGATCGCAACATTTATAAAAATCGACATCGATTACACACAGAGTTGCATTTTATGTTACATAATTGATTAATGTATAAGTTACATTTCTATTTATTTCTTAATTTTATACTGGTTATCTGCTAAACTAACTAATCTGCCTAACTACTATTTTTTGGGTGTGATTGGGTTCCTCCTGGATTTTTTTTCCACGGAATGCAACAAATGTAGGACGATTTTGCAATTAATTTTATATTTATATTTGTTCCCCAAGCTATTTGTTGGCTTACAGGGTATGTGTTAGTCTGGCCAACTCTCTTTTGGAACTCTTACTGGTTTCCAATTTGACTTAGTCACCTGTTCGGGCGTTATTAATTGAGCTTTTGATGCAGAGGATGCCGTCAAAGGAGCATCGATCGTTTCCTCATCTCTCTCCCTTTATAGTTCTTCTGTTGCCCCCTCTGCTATGCTTTCCTTAAACGTACAAACGTAATTGTTTTCGCCAAATTGAAATTATGATTAAATACGAATTCGTATTCAGCTTCTTGGTTATATGTGGAAAAGGGTTTTTTATTCATAGTCATAAATTATTCTCGAATAATGCTTCATAAAATTTTAAATTTGTTTGATGCAGTATTTGAACCACAATGGCTATTTAGCATATGCCGCATTTTTATTACGATTATGATTGTCATAATGAATAAGTAAGCGATAGAATTATAGATTAATAGATGGAACAAAATTAAATACGCTGTATATAAAAATGTCACATCAGTGATTTAAGCTTTCGTATAATTTGACATAAAAAAATGTAAAATAACTAATAACTATGTATATGTTTATCAATGCAGCAAATCCGATTCGCAGACATAACATTTTGGGGCGGCAGAGAACGGCATGGTGAAAATGGAGTCCACTGAGGAACAGGATAGAAAGCTTGTTTTGGAATTTTGCCATCTGCTCGAAAAATCCAAACAGCTGTTCAATGGACTTAGGTAAGACGATTGTACATGTTGCATATCCCTAAACTATGCTGATATTATTCATATTCGTCTATATGCAACAGAGATCTGCCGCAGTATGGACATCGTCAGTGGCAAGCCTATTTTGGACGCACTTTCGATGTGTACACAAAGCTGTGGAAGTTTCAGCAGCAACATCGCTTGGTCCTCGACTCCAAATATGGACTGAAGCGCTGGCAAATTGGCGAAATAGCTAGCAAAATCGGACAGCTTTATTATCACTATTAGTAAGTACGGAACAGATGGAAGATGATATTTTTTATATATATCATATCAAATATTAGTTATATTATGATCAGTATTAACAGCAGAGTCGAAATAGCCTCAGGGCTAATAGATTTAGATACTTTTTAATTAAAGTAGATCAAGTCGATTTCATTTTATCGATAACTGCAAAAATTTCTTCAATATTGATACAAATCGATTAATAAAAGTAATAAAAATGATACAAAGTATATATATATATATATATATATATATATATATATATATTTCTTTGTAAGAATATATATAAATTGACTTTGAGAATAATTCTCTTATATAATACGCAAGTTAAGATAATTAAATATCTATATTTTTTGACATAATTCGATTAACGATTAAAAATACATAATACATATTGATTGATCAACTATAAAAATAACATCAAGATAGTTAATATAAAGACTTGTATATACTCGGATTACTTGTTACTCCTAGTAATACTTATTTACTAAATTATTTCTCTTTTAATTGCAGTTTAAGAACCAGCGAAACAAACTACCTGAATGAGGCGTATCAGTTTTATGCGGCAATACGGGGAAGGGCGTATTATTCGCGTGCCGCCAAAGAGGATCGACCCGATTTGATGGTGAAGAAGTTGCGGTATTATGCACGCTTCATTGTCGTCTGTCTGCTGCTGAAGAAGATGAAGCTGGTGCGGGAGCTGGTCACGGAGCTGGAGAAGCAAATACAGGAGTACACAAACACGTAAAATTTGAAACGAATGGCAGTCGCTGATTACAGCTTTAAAATTTCTGTACCTATTCACAGTTACGAGCCGGAGGATCATATGGAATGGTCACTGGTGCTGGAGGAGATCAAGGGCTTCATCAAGGCGGAGGCAGCGGTGGCAGTTCTCCATGCCGATTCCAATCCCATCATATTATCACATAGGTGAGTCGTTTGCACAATCGATTCTACGATTCCGGATACACTTTGCCCGTGCTTTCGTCGGCGGAGTAGTGGAGTATGGACTGCTTGTGGGGTAGTTCTTGTGGGTTGGCTTTTTATTTCTGTTATTCTCTTTTGTTGTTGTAGTTGTGTTTTGTTTTTGTTATTGTTTTTGTTGTGCTCAGGTATACGAGTTTTGCTTCTGTTTGCTCTTGCTATCCAATTATTTTGAATGATTTTATGTGCTTATCACAGAAGACTTGAAAACACCAAAGAAACACTCACCGTTGCCATTTCATGTCATGCACTTTTCCATTCATTTTCCCCCAATATGCATACACACCCACAACCACAAAAACACACAACACACACACTAACACCAACCGAGAATATAATCCTGAAGATATATTCACAAAATATTGCATTTATTTCAGAATTAAACAAATTGTCAGCAAATAGAAACACCATTTTCGATATACTTTAAACGATTTCAATTAATCACTATTGAATATACGTTCTACAGATTTTTAACTCATTTTAAACAGTTTTTGAATTTATATATAAAAAGAAATTATTAGCACTTAAAATAGAGTAATGAAGAGTTAAATTTTTAGGATAAGAATTCAGGAATAAAGGTTATACATAAACTCTAAACTTGTTTAGGTATTTCGTTTCGTTATATTAAATTAAAATTAATGTAAATAGAATAGAATTAATAATAGAATCGGTTTTTTAAACGGATCCAGGTGCTGAATTTCAATAGGTATTTCCGGTTTGACATGCTTTCCAAAATCGTTTGAAATCTAAATCTAATACTTTATAAGAAAGTGAAATCTATTTCAACTTTGTTCTTTGTTCTTTTTATAATAATCTATTACTAAAGTCGTATATGAAATTGAAATACCTAAAAATCATATTTCATTCGAAAGATTATTGGTTTAGCAGTATAAATTAACATGAAACAGACATAAGAAAGTATATATTCTTGATCACCATCTGAGATTTAGAGACATTCAATGGATCAAGTTTATTAAATCTGATAAATTTCAATATTCTCAGTTGTTGGATGGCATCAAACTTTATCTTCACCGAACACACACTTTTCTAGTATAATTTCATATGTTCTATCCTTACACACAGAAAAACACAAGCACACACACACAACTATCACTCCCCACCCTTCCCCAATTCCATCCCCCCTCGAAAAAAGTCACCTCATTAGTGCGCCACATTCTCAATTCTTCTGTGAAAGCACGGGCCCCCGCAATTTGCTTGTGGACCAGCACAACTACAACGACTGATGTGGCAGTGGTTCCGGTTCTAGGTTATCGCCGCTGACGACTCCGCCGTGCGAGAGATCGCCCCATATGACGCTGAGCCTGCAGGAGATACTCATTGTGGGCTCGGCATGCGAACAGGCCAAGTTCTCCGAGCTCACAATGGACATGTTTAGGTGAGTTTCCCAATCCACATATCTTTATATATATATATTTTTGATATTAATCATCATCTTAATCATCATCAGAATGCTGCAAACTCTGGAACGCGAACCGACGGAGTCGGCAACGAATCCGCTGAGCATGGCGCATGGTTTGCATGGACACGATGCGAGTCCGGCGGCCAGTCGGATACCACCATATGGTGTGCCGGGCTCTAAGGGCTACTTGGAGAACGGTCGCAACTTTCGAGACAATCCACATAAATATCTACTGTATAAGCCTTCGATTAGCCAGCTGATGGTGTTTCTGGCCAGCGGCACCAAGGAACTGCCAATCGGTGGTGCTCTACTCCTGTACATGTCAGCCGATGGCTGTTTCTCCACCACCAAACATCCGGAGGATTGTGAGTATTACAAGCACTTGGTTAAATTGCTTCTCAATTGTATTAATCCAATCCTTTGTCGCAGATGGCTATGAACTGGGCGGCCTGGGCACCAGTGTGAAGCGGGACAGCGTCGATGGCGGTGGCTTATCGTGTCGCGGCAAATCATATAAGGAGAACCACTGCCTCTATCCTGGCGATCTGTATCCATTCACGCGTCGTCCGCTCTTCATCATCATCGATTCGGATAATTCGTTTGTCTTTCAGCACATACCCCGCTACTTTGGCCAGCCACTGGTCGTTCTAATGTCACCGCAGGATGTGCCGCCCGCTTTTCAAGGTAAGATTGGAACTTTTAGATTTAGATTTGGATAATTCAAAATGATGGTGGAACCAAGATATATAGTCTTGCGTTTATATTATTCCAAAGCCTATCTGTTCACGTGTTTTTGACTACGGTTTCTGATTTAAAATTCATGTTAAGAGCACAATCGAAAGTAAGATTCGAAATTTTATAAATTTTCCATACACTCTGATTGCTCTTTATATATTCCAGCTGATGTTCAGCATCATGGTTCGCTGTTTACATTGTTCCTGCACTCCCCGCTTACGGCGCTTTGCTACATCTGCAATGTGGGAGATGTGCCCATTCATCACTGGGAACGCTGTCAGACGTATGTGGATCGATTCATAACAGAAGCATCGCGTCTGGTGACCCGGTGTCGCATTGATGAGATCGAGCAGGGCATTGGTTTTATAGGTATGTCATCGATGCTATAAACACTCGAAAAAATCATCGCGCTGAATTTTAGAAACTCTTCAAATACACTAAAAAAAATAAAAATTTTTTTTTATATAAATATTTCTAAAAAAATATGGAAAAAAAAAATTATTTTGAGTTTTTCTAATTAATACAAATTATTATTAGATTTCAGAACAATATACTTAAATTCAGGTCGATTTATTTTCCGAGTGCTTATTTTTATTGAGTAGATTTTAATGGTGTATTTATTTGGTTGCAGACTCATCATATGTTCAGTTCTTTGGGGATGACTTTCTGCGCACACTCATCTTACGTTTTGTGTTCTGTGATGTGGTTTTGCGTTTGCATCGCGGTTTCCGTGGACGACATATGCGACCGCGTTGCGAGCCACAGCTGCCGGCAAATGAGCTGCTCGAGCACCCCTCGCTGTCGCACATCATATTCCAGCTGGCATCGGCCTTGGATGTGCGCGGCCATTTCTCGGAGGGACCCGAGTGCGACTGATGACTCTTATTGGGTGTAGTCTTAGTGGTAGTGCTAGTCGTAATTATCTATATGATGAGGCAGCAGCTTTTCCAGCTTTTAACCCTCTACTGCCTCGATAGACAGTTTTCGTTTTCGTTGTTGCATTTTGTGTATAATACTTTAACGCTAGATTGGAGCTGGTCTATATAGATACAAACTGATTCAAAACGATCCATAATGTTTTTTGCCGCTAATTGTCGAAATTGCATATTCAATTTTTATAACATACATACAGACAAGCTAATATTAACGCATAACTATAAATACATATATTATACGCGATATACATATATAATAATAATAATAATATTAACATTAATAATAATCAAGTAGCTAGTTTTCTTATATAGTGCGTCGCGCAATGGAAAGGTCCAATGTTAGTTGCTTAGCATATACATAATAATAATAATAATAATATTAAAAATAATATAAAAATTATACACGATTAACGACTAAAGCAGAAAAAACAAGAGACGAAGAGGAAGAAGAAAAAAAAACAAAAACACTAACAAAACGATAACTGCCAAAAACGTGGAAAATGTAAAAGTAAAGAAATCAAATTAAGTTCAACAGCAATTTTAACAAAATTGAAAACCTTTTTACGAATGAAATTAGAGCAGAACAACAAATGAATAAAAACATTTTCATAAGCAGCGATGAGTTTAGCTTTTATACAAGTGGAGAATAAAGAAATAAAATCGTAACTTTAAATCTATATAAAACACGACACACTATATAAGAAATGCGTTTTTCATTGTACACAACGCTTACAACAACAACAACAAACAAATAAGAATAATAATAATAAAGATAATGATAATGATAATGATAATGAAAAGGAAATATTGTACGTATGTAATATTGCATATAGGTATTATTATGATTACAAGATGACTGAAAGTTACTGTTTCAAAAAGCAAAAAATTTAGCAAAAAATTATAATTACTTACACACACACACACACATATATATATATATATATATATATATATATATATACATACATACATATACATATATTTAACAAAACGATAGTTAAGCAAACGAAAACAAAAAATCATGAATATATACAAAATATATTTTGCGTATGTTAAACAAATTAAATTTAAAACAATCCCAGCAAAAAAACAAAAAAAAAGAACATTTTATACGACAACCTAAATAAAATCTATACTTGAAATATAAATACAAAATACGAATCATGTTTCGGCATTCACAACAATCACATGGTAAATTCCCAATATCATATCGCAGTGTTCCAAAACAAAGAAGAAGAATAACACGAGATTTTTGGTTTTTAAATATATCGGAAAATGGCTCGATAATAATAACTGATAAGACGACACTTAACATATATATATATATATACATATATATACATAAATTCATAGGCAAATGATAAACGCTAAACAATATTTCATATATATGGAACATACAAACTAGTTAAACGCATAGTAAAAAAATTATATATATATATTTGACAGGCCGGCAAAACAAATTAAATTACTTTCAAGTTAAAACTTTTGTGCAATTTTTTAACGGCAAATCCAAAGAGCATGTAAGCTAATTTCCAAAATCTCAAGCAGTTCTTATCTAAACAATAAAGCCTCAAATTTATTTTTCAAATGTTCTTTAATACTCTTTTTTATTATCAACAAATTGTATAGATATTTTACCAAAAAAAAAAAAAAACAAATTTGTTTAAATCTTGTGTACATACATAAATATGTAATTCTAAACGAGAAAAATGAAAGATGATAAAAATGTTCTCGTGTATGATGATGTTGATGATGAGGAGAATGGAAAATGGAAAAGTATTGTAATCAATTATCATTTCGATTAGATTTTGTACATTTGAAAATTGCATTTACATAAACATAACAACTGCAAAAAGTTAATATACAAATTAATTCATGATTAATCTGCAACATTAGCCACACGTAAGCGATACAACAACAACAACAACAAATCCCACAACATTATCATAAGCGAATTGTTTAAACACTCTATCAAAGCCATAAAAAACGAACAACAAACAAATTTAGCAAAGCCACAAAAAAAAAAACGACAGTATGGGAAAAAAGTGAAGTGTATGGAGTTTGTATGAGTAATAAGAATAAAGCACATGTTTGAAAAGAAAACCCTCCTCGATCACTATCTCATTTTATGGGAGCTATTCCAATTGGTACCCAACATAATTATTCCAATCTTAGGCAAACAACTTGTTAAACTTCAAAAACAGTCCAAAAGAAATAGCTATTTACCATATGAAATCCGAGATGTTTCCTGGTGAGATTTAGGACTTTTTGCCACAAGTGAAATATTACAGTTTTTTTTTTTCTATATTTTAGATATATTCTCTGGGAAGGTGCAATAAACAACCAAAATATATTACTTAATGTAAATTCAGATCTCTTACAGGCGACCCGTGTGTTCCTCGATCCAATCAACGAAGCTGAAGACGCGTGTGAATATATCTGGAGCTCGGAGTTTGCACTCTAAATCAAAGCCATGTGAGACTATACCGACTACAGTTAGCGAGCCATCATTCAGTACCAAAGGACCACCAGAGTCACCATGACAGGGCAGTCCAGCCTTAGAATCGATGCACAAGAAGGAGTCAATTATATGTACCTTATTCGACCAATGCTGGCACTTCGAATTGGATATGATGCGGACATTTACATATTGCAAGATATTGGTGGAAGTTCCACTCGCGGTTTCCCCCCAACCAGAGGTGATTCCCTTACGGCCATTATAGTTTCCCAATGCGGTGAGATAATAGTGCCCCCACACGAATAGAGTTCATCTTGGGTGGTGTTAAGTTTGGATACCAAGTACACCTGGTAGGGAAACTGTTTGGGGCTTGCGGCGGATCCATCGATAATCCTTTCATATTCCTGACTGAATATTAGACTCGGAATCAGCACCGAACAGAATAATATTACTATCAGCTCCATTTGGTGCACCTGGATGTGGAGTTGCAATGAATAACTTCGCATTATATAGGCTAGAATAATCGCTTTAGTTAATCTTTCTGAAATTCTTTCAATATTGGTGTCACTTTTAACGTAAATGTTTTAAATTAAGAAAAAGACTGGTATCTTGTGAGTTATATGGCAGTTAATTATATTTATCCTTATCTTGTTACTCAGCGCTGCTTGCCGCACTTCTTTAAAACAAAACTATAGTATGTAAATATATATATATATTTTTTTTACTATACTTATTTACTCTAGTACATAGTCTGAGCATATATCGAATGGAAGTCTATCTTTACAATTGTCACATTTATTGCTGTCGGAAATTGTTTCTTTCGAAATTCACAAAGCTGGAAAAGCTATATTACAACTTTGAAGTATATATATAGCTCTAATAGTCTCTAAGATTGGCTTTTCCTTAGAGGTAGAGCTTTATTTATTTGGCTGTACAAAAATGTATATACGTAATGGGATCTGATTTATTTTCTTCAGAGTATAAAAATCTAGAAAATATTGTTGAATTTAAACAAAATAAATAAAATAGTTTTCTTTTCTATAATTTAGATATGTTCTATAAATATTCAATTCAATATTCAATATTCGCACAGTTAATCTAATTGAATTCAGATCTCTTACAGGCGACCCGTGTGTTCCTCGATCCAACCAACGAAGCTGGAGACGCGTGTAAATATGTCGGGAATTCGGAGTTTGCACTCTAAATCAAAGCCATGTGAGACTATACCGACTACAGTTAGCGAGCCATCATTCAGTACCAAAGGACCACCAGAGTCACCACGACAGGGCAATCCAGCCTTGGAATCGATGCACAAGAAGGAGTCAAGCATAAGTTTGCGAACGACCTTCAGCTGTGTATTCCACCTACGCTCGCACACCTTATTGGATATGATGCGGACATGGATATATTGTAAGATATTGGTGGCTTTTCCTCTCGAGGTCAGCCCCCAACCGGAGGTGATTCCGGCATAACCAATATAGCTATTATAAACCTTCTGTTTGGGCAACTTGGCTACTTTGACATAAGCATTCAGCCGAAGATCCTCGGGCAGGTTAACGAGTCCTATGTCATTGGCCACCGTGTTGCGATTAAACAGATCGTGTACAATGGTATCCTCCTCCTTGACCACCATCTGTACGAAGCCAGGCTCGTTTCTGTTTGCCTTATTTACAGCACCCGCGGTAACAATTACTTTAACACTGCGAAATTAAGTTTTTAGTTTATATAATATTATCAATCGCTGACTGAATTGAACTGACAGATCTGTGTCTGGCTCCTGCAGACAGTGGGCGGCTGTTAGTATCCATCGCGGCGAGATAATGGTGCCCCCGCACCAATTTGGCTCATCATGCGAGTTGCGAAAATAGCAGTGTAAGGACACCTGGTAGGGAAACTGTTTGGGCCTTGGGACATATCCATTGATAATCCTTAAATATCCCTGACTGACTATTAGACTCGGAATCAGCAGCGAACAGAATAATATTACTAACAGCCCCATTTGGTGCACCTGAATGTGGAGTTCCAATGAATAACCCCGCTTTATATAGGCTGGAATAATCGCTCCATTTTATAGCTCCAAAACTCGTGTTCTTCTCTTATCACTGTTAACGTAGTAAACGATAATTTTAGCGTGCCTGCAATTTTCTTTTGTTACTCATATTCACAAATATATATATAGATATGTACTATACTAAATTCGTTTTATAAATAAGTACCAATAGTGCCTCTGGTTATATTATAATATCTGACATGACATGATGCCGATTCGACCATTATGCCAATCATGCAAACCATTAGTGTTCCGTTTGGGCAAATTGACAGCCCTGATATAATCATTTAGCCTCAGATTCTTGAGCAGCTTAATCAGCCCCATATCATTTTCTATCGTTTTGGGTTTAAATTTATCATGTACAATGGTATTCTCCTTGTTGACCACCATCTCAACGAAGCTCGGTACCTCTCTATTTGTCTTATCCACAACGCCCACAATCACAATCACTTTAACACTGCAAACAAAAGTTATTGATATATATTATATGTATATATATATATATATATATATATATATGTATCTTTAAATATTAATAGTTTAACTGACAAATCCGTATTTGGCTGTTGCATACAGTGGGCGGCTGTTAGTATCCAACGCGGGGAAATAATGGTGCCTCCGAATGACAGGGGCTTACTTGAGTTGTCAAAATAGGACTGCAAGGACGCCTGGTAGGGCACCTGCTTCAGCCTTGCGCTCCATCCATCAATAACCGATAGTATTTGTTCCGGACTCTGCAGCAAACACAGTATAATTACGAACAGCCTCATTTGATGAGCTTGAATGTGGAGTTGAACCCAAAACTGCGTCATATAGAGGGCTGGGCTAGAATTTATAACTGTACAAAATGTCATTCCGTGCATAGAGCTGTCAAATCGATGAGTGTATGAAAAATATAAATGGCTACGAAACCGTCAAATTGGCAGGCTTCGTGTGTCGAGCATCAAACACAAAACACTATTTCACTGGCCATCGCTGCGATAAGTTCTCAAGTGGAGTAGAGACCGGATTAGGTTCTAATCCTTAAATGCGTGCAGCAGCAATCTCTCCTTGCTTTTGCTCCTGCGATATATTCTTTTACTTGAAATCTACTTTCACAATTGTTAAGCTAAAAGTAAGATTAGTTATCAAGTCTGTTCTCAAATAAACCAATATTTTTTACATTGCTTGCAATTTATTAGTCAAAAAGATAAAAACTTGGATACTCGATACAAGTGATTAGTTGCATGTATATCATTATTATATATATATTTATATATATAATCATATTATATTGTATATATTTGACGCTCTTCCTACTCAATGCTGTTTACCAAACTTATAGATAACTTCATGATGATACTTTTCGCCTGGTCGCAGAATGCTTGTTGGGAAATTCTCATGATTCACGGAGTCGGGAAACTTTTGCGTCTCCAGACAGAATGCGCCATGTTTAATGTAAGCAGCACCCCCTTTTCCCGCCAACGGTGTCTCACGCTTTCCCTCCTTGTCCGGCAAGAAGTTGGAAGTGTACAGCTGAACGCCAGGCTGATTGTTGGCGATCTCCAACCAGCGACCGCTTGGCGGATGTGTAATTCTGGCAATGTTCGCAATACTCACAGGAGGTGTGAAATTCACACAGAAATTGTCATCGTAGCCGAGAGCGGGCTGCAATTCCTTAAGGCGAACACCCAAATTGCTGGCCACACGCAGATCAAATTTGCCTCCATCTACGAGCAGAATTTGGCCTGTAGGTATGGAATTTGCATCCGTTTCGGTAATGCCATAGGCATTGAGTTCAATTGTGTGCTCGTAGAGTCCAGCTGGGCCCGCCTTGTGCCCGGCCAGATTGAAGTACGAGTGATTGGTGAGATTGACAGGAGTTGGTTTTGTGGTCACAGCATCCATTTGGACATGCAGGCAATTGTCCTCGGTGAGGATGAAGGCGGCTGTTGCTCGCACCTCACCCGGAAAGCCCTCGTGACCGTCGGGATTGGTGTGCGACATTTTGACACCATTGGGGAGGAGCTCCACGACTTCCCAGTGTGCCTTATCAAAGCCAACGAAGCCGCCATGCAGCTGAAACTCTCCTCGATTGCGTGAAACTTCGATTGTTTTGCCATCGAGGACAAATCTACCATTTGCAATGCGATTGCAAACTCTTCCCACCGTTGCACCCATATACGGATTTTGTTCGCTGGCATAGCCCGCTAGACTATCAAATCCCAGCGTCACATCCTCCACTTGACCTTGAGCATCGGGCACTTTAATGCTGCTGATTGTTGCGCCCCGCGTCAATATTTGAACAGACATTTGCTCATCGTTGCTCAGTGTGAATCGACGTATTTGGTCCGTTTGCTTGGTGAATGGATTCACTGCACCGCTGGCGAAAGTATCTTCCGTAACCCTTACCATTTTGAAATTTGTCCTCTTACTGAATTGTTTGATTGAGTTCACGTTCTTAAGTAGTGCAACTGGCCAAAACCGCAAACCCTGCTGATAACAGAAAATTTATATTCACTATGCTTACAGAAAATATCTTATCAGTGATACTCACTACACAAATACACTTCAAGCCTTTATCAAGTGTGTGCAACTATCGTACTTATGTTTAACATGCATTTTTAAGACGCTTAGCTATGTTTATACACATATGTTTAAACAAAACACAATACATTTCATATAAATGAAATTAAAAAATATTAATATTTATTAACCGATAGTTTCTGATAAGCAATCGATAGTTTCATTTAACAGCTGGACTTGTTGCGCATGCTAAGATTCGAATAATGTTAGCCAGCAGCTGTGCTCTGTTATGACACATGGCCGTGATTTTGAGCCACTGTAAAGTTGTGCTCGCTCCTCATAACAGCTGAACGGTGAAAGTTGCCGGTCTGTGTCTATTTGTACTGAACTAGATGAACGCAACTGAGCAGACTAGTTCGCTCATTTAGGTCAGTGAATCGCTCAGACGAACTAAACGCGAACCTTTTGGTGCAACTCTATTTGTTTATAAAATCAAAATGGGATTGACGTGGCAGCGGTTGAGATTTAATGCATTTTTGAGCTTTGCGCTAATATCCCTATGTTTGCTCATCAGAACAAATAACGCACAGGAAGCGCAACAGCCATGGTACGAGAATTTACCAGCAGTCGCCATGGATTATAAGGTAATAACCGAAATGTGTGAAAGTTACAAATAGAAATAAACAACAACAATTTTTGAGTAGCACACGTTTACTTTTCTACTTGTTATTGTTATTATTGTAAAATAAAATCACAGGTGCATATTGAGGCCGGCAAGGAGGACTGTTATCATCAATATGTGCAGGCAGGTGCCACTTTCTACGTATCCTTCAGTGTAAGTCTGCGAATTTTACAAGAACGCCCGCGACATATTTTTTAAAAATCCTTATTTCCTTGCTCCTTTGTATAGGTGGTGCGTGGAGGCGATGGCATGGCTGGCTTTGCGGTACGTAATCCGGCTGGCGATGTTGTGAAACCATATCAATGGCAGGCCACCGCTGACTACACAGACCAGGTCTCACCGGGCGGCTATTATTCCGTTTGCATTGACAATCAGTTCTCACGATTTGCTAGCAAATTGGTTAATATATATATAACGGTGGTCAAATACGATGCGTGGGACAAATACGCCAAGGAGATTGAAGAGCTGCAGCTGAATATGCAGAATTTCACAGCCGCCATTGGCACCGTGGAGCGTAATATCAACGACATGCTTGGATATCAGGCACACACCAGGCATCGCGAATCGAGAGATTTTGCCCTGCTCCAGGATAACAATTCTTATATACAATTGTTCTCGCTTAGCCAAATTGGCATCATTCTGATCACATGCTCCATACAGGTGGGCTAGGTTTAAACCAGCTAATGCTAATTTTAACTCTTCATTTTTTAATAACAATCTTTCTCTATTTTGGCAGGTATATTTTGTGCGTAAACTATTTGAAGTCAAGTCGAGCAGCAAGGGTCGTATTTAGAGCTGCTTGAGTTGCCTCTAGGATTTGTGGCATTTGTTGCACAATAAGCTGTAAAAAACAAAACAAAACTGTAAACCTTTCCCTTTTTTATTCACACAAAAGAACACACTCATCATAAAACATCTTTATACATTAATGTTGTAATTAATTTAATATTGGCAAACAGAACAAGTGCGAGAACTTACCAGACTACTACTACTACTATATATATATTTTTGTCATTTGTATCATATATACAACTTAGGCGATAAAATTAAAATGTGTGAGTTTTATTTTAAATTAAATTAAAGTTTTATATTTTATATAAATGTTAAATGTGTATGTATATAATGTATGTATGTGTGAATTCCTTATGTGGAAGCTTTTAAATTTCGGGTTTTTGTCCAGACTAAACTCTTTTCTGTCTGCTCTTTTTAGCATTGGATTTAATGGGAATTATTTTAAGGATATTTTGCCGGTTATTATCCATATATACTGTTGGTTGCTGAATAGTCGGGTGCATCTTGCACGGAAAATATGCCTTCGCCCGTATCGCTGACTGGCCTCAGAACACCCTCACTGCAAACAGAGAATTACGCACATTTTGTATTAATAAAAATATATATATAGTATATTTATATTATATAAATATTTTACCCAAAATAATTTCCTACGAAACGTCCAACGTTGCTCGGTTGATAATTATAATTATTACGGCCATAGCGTTGAGCATTCAATCCGCAGACAAGTCCGAAAATGCACAGCAGAAATACGCAAATATTTTTGAGCTGCATTTCTAAGAGTTATGACGTTTATTCCTTTCAAGTTTTTGAAGAGCACAACTGGCTACCGAATTGAACAAGATGCTATCACGTTATGGGGCTTTGAATAAAGTGAGAGGCAGCTTTTTATACCAAAGACTGGAATTCGACCGGTCTTTTAACATATTTGGCAATCAGAACTAGTTTCAAATACTTAAGATGTTTATAAAAAAATCATTTATTAATAGTCTTATGACATTTTAATGACACACAAGAGTTCATTAAATAAAGTACTGGAATTTAAGGCATAGGTTCAAGTAAAACTACCTCAACTTGACTAATTAAACGAATCTTAAATTTGCTGATCTTTGCAAGCCAAAGTTAATCTACTCAAGTTAATGGAAATGTCATTTTTATGTCATTCGAATTATGATGAGGGTCCACTTTGCATTTTATTTATATATATATATATGTGTATATTAATGGTAAAAAGAACTTCAAAATTATTTATTTATTGAGTATGGACTGTTGAAAAGTCTGTTATCAGTGATGAACCTGATCAAATTATGAGAGATAATTAATATGATTTGTTGCATACAAATTTCAAATGTTCGCCTTCGACAGACAAACAGCAAATTTATTCTCCTCTATCTTTGGAAAAGTTATTTTTAAACATTATGCATAAAAGGAACTTGTTATTGGGCACGTGCCCCAAATTTATTTAATAAGTTTTTGCTTAAACAAAAAATTTTATTTAAATTATGTGAAAGTAGAGTATTTTTAAAATTTTGAATAAGATTTCACTGAACCAGTTTTAGTCAAAATAATCATTTTAGATTGTATTATTTACTTGCATAATAATGAGCAAACTCGTAAGACCATTTAATAATAATATATAAAATATAATAAATCACATTTAATTATTTTTATAATAATTATTATTAAAATTGTACTTGTTTACTTCAAAGTTCATTATCAAGCTGAGGCAAATAGAGTTCGTCTCAGTTCTTTTAATTGCATTTGTTCTTTATATATAGTTACCAACTTTTTATTTTAATCTTTAATTGTTCAACACACAACACACACACACATACAATCGCATGTTAATTATATCCTTTATAAAAATTAAAAGGATATTATGTGTGCGCTTATCTCTCGCCGAGGCGATTTCTTAGCTACCCATTTTGTGTGGCAGAGGCAGCCTTAAAGTAGGCAGAGCGTAGCCGCAAATGATGCGAGTTAGCTGCAAACTAAGCGCCTAATGGCCACACACACACACAGATAAGCGACTGTGTGTGTGTGTGTTAGCCTGGCTCTTTAACTGTTTTAAACGCCATTGTTAAAATATTGCTCATACGCACTTCCGCCCAAAATGGGGTCTTTTTGCTTGGACTAATGATGCCGCACACACACACACACACATCGAGCCACACAGTGCTGCCCAAGAACGTAGAGCAAGCAGACAGCCAGTGTGACACTCTGATGATATCAGATAGCTCCGCCCTCAATGCCAGATAAATGAATGAGCCCAACACACACACGCACACGCACACACACACACACACACAGAGCGCGCGTGCGCAGAAGGGTTGCTTATTTTTATACATGGGATTTGTGGTTGGGGGTGGGGAGCTGCTGCATCCTTGTGATATGCCCGGCTGATTACAGCGCCAAAATGTGGGAGGAGTATTGCTGCTGCTTCTGCTGCTTCTGCTGCTGTTGTCGCCATCTTGAGAGCGCGCGCAGCAGATGATTTGTGGTGTGGACTAAAGGACTAAGGGACTAGGCAGCTGGCTGCAGGACATATACATTAACTTGGAGTGCGCGTTACCGTTACGACACGTCGCGGAGCAGCAGCAGCAGCAGCTATAATAACGGCGCTTTTGCGGTTAAGATTCGTCGGCCACACACGTTGACACCCAGCGACAGGAAACAGCCGCTGACCAAACTGGGCCAGCGAGCGGGGCAACTGAGGCGCAACGCAGCAAAAAAATAAATTAAATATACAAAAAAAAAAAAACGAAAACAAAAACACAACTTGGACAAATACGCTTGTTGCTTGCCAAATGGCAAAGTAGGCGTTCCACACACACACACACACACGCACACAGAGACAGTATGTTTTTGTTGTGTGCGGAAATTATTGAAATTTTTACTTTTGATTTTGTTTGGCGCGCAACGTGAACATGTTCAAAGGACACGTTGTCCTTGCTGCCACCGTCGGCGTTTCGTTTGCCACTGACAAATTTACTTGCATATCCGTTGCAACAAAAACCACTGCAACAACAACAGCAGCAACAAACTAAACAAACAATTTGCGTCGCGCGTAGTCGTCGTAGCCCCCCTCAACCCCACCTTCACTTGCCGCACATCCGACGCCATTTTGAACAATAATTTCATTTCCGGTTTGCCAATTGTAAACGGTAAAAAAACAAACAAAATTTAAACACAAAATGCCGTAAACGCAACGCACTTGAGAAAATAGTTTTTAATTAAGTGATTTGTGTGTCTTGAGTGCAAATAGCAGCAAAAAGTTATTCAAAGTGTGATTTATTTAAGTTAAGTTGAACTTGACTCTATTTGGATAAGCTCAAACACAGAAACCAGCATAATCCTGAGGTGAGCTAAAAACCATTTCGCAACTCAACTCTATTAAAGAAAACTTATATTTAAGATTGCTTATTATTTATATTATATTGTTTAATAATTCATTTTTCTACATTCTTTATTTATTAAGTCGATAAATTTTTTGAATATTTAAAAACAATCTTTGAGAATTTACCTCAATAAAAATCATATTTGCCTCATTAGTTTAAGCTTGGTTTCAATATGATTTGCATTGCGTATCTTATGAGAAATATGAGAATATATATTTAAATATTATTGTATATGAGAATCTGTTCAGTTTTGTCAAAGTTATGTCTCTGAAAAGTCTTGACTAGTAGCAAAAATTTAAGTTTCAGCTGGTGTTTCGAGGCAGGTGTAGCTTTAAGCTAGAAAATCATACTCAAACGCCGTGGTTTCTGAAAATCGGAATCGGAATACATCTTCGATCTCACGAAAAATATTTTTTTATTAGTATACAAAGCCAAGTTGATTAAAACAAATGCCTCTTTCAGTCATTTGCAGATAATTTTGCTGACAGAAAAGTTCTCGTATGCCGAACACAAATCTTGTTTATCAACATTTATTGCACCCATTTGTAGTAAAAAATCATATTTTATACAGATGTCTTTCTTGTCATATTTCTAGCTTGACTTTATATTGATAATCTTTTTGCCAAATTTATTTATAATATTTAAGGAACAGATGTTTTTCTTGTCATATTTTTAATTTGATTTTATATTTATCATCTTTTTCTTTTAATTATATTTTAATAATTAAGGAACACAAATTGCAAGAATTTTGTGTACAAGCATACATATATGTAGAACATACAAACATGCCATATATAATAAATAAATAAATAAATAAATAAAAAAAATAAAATCGGCTTAGATAGGTAAAAACTTAAGTACAAAACTCTTTACTAAAGCTCCAAAATCTGACTGGCTCAGTTTGTATTCCTGAAGTAATTTTTAAGACAAGTTTTTCATATTTAAATGCGGCATCAATGTAGATAAAATTGCTTAAATTTGAACTAAGTTATATACCCAATTTCTCCAATAACCCCAACCCAAATGTGCACAATAATCTGTATGTAAGCACAAGATTAGCCCCAGATTAGTTACCTAGTCAAATATGAAAATATAATCAAATAAAAAAAAACATTTCTGGTTCTGTTATCAAAATCACATCTGCAGATATCATTAAATCAACTGTGTGTGAAATGGCCACGCCCCCTGCACCCATCCCCCATCAACATAAACGAGAAGTGAAGCTGATAGGTAAATCTTACAAACCATTAAAGTGACGCGGCGCGTGTGTCCCCTTAACCACCACCACGTCCTCATCCACCAGCCCATCCTCATCCTCCACCTCATCCATAGCATTGGAGTTATGCTCATCCTGTTAATTAAAAGCTCTGCTCGAGCATTATGTCATTAGCCAGTTAGCCGAGAACTACAAGTATATCTTATATATATATATATGCATAATATTGGCAGCAGCAGCAGGAGCACATCGGCACACTTTGCCAATCTTGTTTTTTTTTTCTATTTATTATATTTAATGTGTGTACGCATTTTTAGACAGCGGCAATGGCAGTGGCAGAGGCAGAGGCACGCGTCGCATTCTGAGGCAGGCATAGTCGAAGCCGAAGCATCCTGGCACATCCTGGCGCGTATTTCCGGTGTGCGCGCGCTCAACTCAAATGCGATAGCTTCAAAATGGCTGCTTCGTCCTTTCGTCTTGGCGTCCTTGCGCCTGCCTGCCTGTGTCAGCCTCTTTGGTCCACGCTCGCAATTTGCGTGCAATGTTAACACAATGATAAATAATAATAATAATAAATAAGGCGTGTGCAGGCCGTTTATAATGTCAGTCTGTCTCATCATAATGCTATCTCTGTCTCTCTCTCGCTCTATCGCGCTCATGCTCTGTCTCTTTCTGCAGATGCAACTTAACTGATAAGCAAATGTAGCTCTTGTTCTCGTTATTATTGCGATAACAAGTTTTAAAGCTGCCACAAAGTGCGTCAGCATTTTAAAGCTACACTCAGCAACATGTTTCCTTAAAATAACAATTGTTGATTTTCGCATAACATTGCTAAGCCGACATATATATTTTATTTTGGGAATGGAGAAGTTCGACTTTTTCTCTCAAGTATAAATAAATAAATAGATGTATTATCTTTATCTGAAAATATATCTATCTAAAAATACCAGCGCAGACAAAATTAAAGCTGTTGCTATAAAAAATGAAAAGATTTATTCGTTTGATGTTTATGTCACAATATGTTATAGTATACTGTGACAAAAAATAATAAAAATCATAACTGCTGAGTTTGGTTAGGATAGTTGATAAAGTTTCTTATACAATGACCCATCTAACGAATGATTATTTCTATGGCAACCATTTGATAGAGTGATTTGAGCTATATGAATTGCATAGACACCGTCAGACGGGTAGACAAAAATATATATATCGTATGGCTATATAGATTCAGATATTTTTGTTATATGCTGATTAGGAATATAGATGCTGATATATATATATATATATATATATATATATATACCACATAGCTTCATATAAGTACTTTACATGCTGAAAAATATAAAACAGTATAAATTAATTTTATAATGTTCTACCTGAAATTTTAAAATTGATAACCTTGGCTTAAATTGCAAAAAAATTCTGCATACTTCAAATTGTTGCTCTCCCCCTTTTTCTGTGAGTGTAGACTGAAGCGAGTGTTATTGTTGTTGTTGTCATGGCATAAATTTCGTTGGCATAAATCAAAATCCAGTAACTTCCGATGAAGGCAGTGTGCAAAAATTTGCATGGCATGCAACACAAATACACAGACAGACACGCAAACACACACACACACATATATATACACCAACACACACGCACACACAATAAACAATAGCTGCTTGGTGGCCATTAGAAATGCACGCTCAAATGGCTGCCGCCCACGCATAACGCTCATACGCAGCGTGTGCCCCTGGCCAGAGTAGCTCCATAAATAACCAGAACAGAGATAATTATGCATGTCCCTATTGAGTCACTATTTCAACTGCTACTAATTATGTTCGTTGTGTGGCAAGTGCAGCGTTATGTTGCAACAGCAAAAGTACATTTTAAAATTGCCGTCATTAATTGTGGTTCTATTCAATTCTTGTTTTTGATTTATGCATATTATCAAACGCACTTAGACACTCCACGCAGACATGAGAGCAAAGGAGTATCGTTATAACGTCGGGAAAACAATTTATAATACTTACTATTAAAGTTTCTATAGCTAAGTTTAACTAGAATTTAATTTTTCCTTAAATAACTCACTCTCTACTGTCTAAGTCGATCTAAATGAAAGTACATTTCATCGTTAATATGCCTGGATATATTATATATCAATGGAAAGACAATATTATTATATATCGACAATCGACTTATATCGATAATCCATAGAATGAAATAAACTTGATATGCGTTTGTTATGCGAGTACTTTTAATTTAAATTGCAATCTAAAATAGACACAAATACAGAGATAGATGACTAAGCCGATTAGACAGTTGATAATGGTCGAGAGTATATATATATCAAAAGAAATTTCACTACTTAAATTACAAGTCAAAGTTTAAAATTAAAAACTACACTTGGAAAGCAAACTTTTTTTTAGCCGAAAAGTTCAATTGGCCATTTCGAAATGAATATATTTCTTTCATATTTTTTCTAAATGAAATTTTAGTACATATGTATTTTTCTTGTGAATTACAAACTGAAATTATAATCTAAAATAGATACAGATACAGAGAAATATGATTTATTCGAATACAGTTGATTATGATGATGATGATGATCGAGAATATATATCAAAATAAATTTCACTACTTCAATTGAAGTCAAAGTAGGCGTCGCTTTAAAAATTACACTTGAAAAGAAGATATTTTCTTAGCCGAAATATTCAATTGGCCGTTTCTTAGCAAATATATTATTTTTTCTAAAGATACTTTCATATATATGTATTTTTCTGAAAGTTTTCTATGAAATATTGTTTTAAATAAAAGAATCGAAATTATTACAGGAAGCATTCCTAATGCTCCATCAAATTGTGTTTATTTAAGAGATATATAAGAGTATAACCTGAAACGAATCTCTTCACCACCAGAGTCAAGTGGAATCCATTGCTTAACCAACACGTAGCCGTTGACGGTTTGGAGGGTCGCGCCATGTACGAGAATTCGTGTTCGTATCAAACGGCGCTGGACTTGAAGCGGGTGACGCCGCCAACGCTAGCGCAGGTGAAGACGGAGGACTGCCTGACACTGGGACAATGCTCGCCCGACTGGACATCCTATCGCTTCCATCAGTCCACGTTTGAGCAGCTCAAGCAGAGCGTGGAAAAGGCCAAAGCAGCTCTACAGGATCGCAGCAGTTTCTTTGGTGCCAGCAGCGCCTTCAGGTGGGCACCAGATTGAAATGGGTATATTATGCATATATATTTATTCGTATTCACTCTTTATCCACAGCGATATCTACTCCAGTCAGCGACTGACTGACTCGCTGGACACACTGCCCGCCATGCAGAATGGAAGTGGAGCCGGCAATTGTCTCGGCCTGACACACAATGCGGGCGGCGGCGTCGGCGTTGGAGTGGGTGTCGGTGTGGGCGTGGGCGTACTCAACTACAATACGGTGAGCAGCAGCAGCTCAGGCGTGCAACGGCATCGCTTGGACACATTGCAGCCGCCATCGGGCTGCTCACCTGTGGCCACGCAACACGGTGTGATCACCTCCAGCGCCGTCCACCTGCCAGTCTCCTCCTTGGATGCGGTCAGCTCGACCCCAGTGCCAGCTTCACATTCGGGCTCCACAGCCGTCTCGCATGTGGAGCACAAAATTCGAACAGGTAGGATTATGAATATGCTGCAAAAGCTGAAAAAGCTGCACTGTGATTCTTGACCCTTGACCCCTAAAGTATGTAAAATCCAAATCGATTTTTTCCTGAGATGAGAAGAGTTTAGATCTAATGTGATCCCTTCGCAATACATAACTCTTCCAACAAAGAATGCTAGAATTTTGGCCAGCTTAAAGATTGATGTCTTTTGCGGATTGCTTCTTATTGCTATAAAATCGCCAGATTTCGATATATAGTTTAGTTAGGTGACTTATTTATCAAGATTTCTATAATCCCTTATCAATGCATAATAACTCTTCCAACAAGAATCTTTGTCAGTTTAAAGGTTGATGTTCCTTCGAGATTGCTTCTCATTTCCATAAAATCGTCAGATTCCGATATATAGCTTAGGTGACTTATTTATCAGGAATTAATTTCTTGTCTCAACAAACTGCTAATTATTTTTCACTCTTTCATCATTATAAATAAAAAATAAATAAGTTTACCAAACTTATAATTCTAATAAATCTAAATCTTTCAATGCATCTGTATTATTATCTAATTTTTTTTTTATATGTTTCAAAGAAATTGGATTGGGCAGAATAGATCTAAAAGGTCGCAGTTCCTATATATATATATATATATGAAATTGGATTTGATCTTTGTCTACTGATAAAGAGTACCTTCTACATGAATTTTTCCCTATTAGCTAATTCTTTCTTCCCAAGAATATTTCTTGTTTCAATTTCTTGTTGTTGATTTTTATCGATTATAATTGCTTAAGAGACATTTGGCTTGTCAGGGATATGGCTGCTCTGCCCAATTCGATTATACCATTCACATTTCTCTTCTTCTTTTAGAAGTCAGACCAGTATAAAATCATTTCCGTTTTGTACCCAGATATGTGGAACCAAATCTTTCAGTCCAAAAACATTATCGCTTGACCATTGGTATAGGAATATGTTTAAACATATGATAAAGCTAAATTCCCACTGCCAAATGCCAATTCTAGCAGCTTGTTTTGGACAATCGTAACTCCTTTTTTTTCTAGCCGCAACACACTGACCTTCTCGCTGTGGCTCTGCCACAAAAATGTCAGCAAAATGGCGGAAAAACAAATCCTGCGCTTCCGGTCAAAAGCAAAGCTACAGCCAAAATAGCAAAAAAAAAAAACAATTGGGTCTTTTACAAAAGTGGCAAATTTCGCGTATTTATTTAAACACATCCAAACAGCATATGCTGACCAGCCACCCACACCACCCGCACCACCCACGCAACCACTAACCGAACGCCGAAAATGTTTGCCACAATTTTATGGGCCAAAACAGCGGCAAAAAAGCGAACCTTGGTCAGCAAGCGTCATGTACATAATTCTTGTTGTTGTTGCCAACAAAAACAAAAGCGAAAAAAATTATAAAATTGAATTATCCATGTAAACGTCAAGGTCCTTGGGATCCTTGGGGTCCTTGCCTCCCATATTTGTTTTTCCCATATTTGTTTTTTTATTTTTTTTATTTTTTTTTGTGTTTTTCTTTTAGTATTTATCAATTTAAGCCGGCAAAACGGATGTGGCTTATAATGCGGCCAGTAGGGAGTTGGGGGGAATGCGGGTTTGGGGTTCTTGATATAAACATCAAAAATGCTATGTCCAAAGAATATCCATCGCGTGCCTGGCAAGAATTTGTTATGCCGCCTCCGTTCGGCTTGTGTCCACAATATTTATCTATATCTTTCTTATATATATATATATATACATAGGGAGCATTTTCCTTCTCTTTGGCTGCTTTTTAGTTTTCAATTGAGAATGAGTACGGCAATTGTCGGTTTTGTTAAGCCGGAATTCAATATGACAAGCAAGCAAGCAGACGAGTCCTTTTTGCTCCCATGGCTGCTCCTCTGGCTGCTCCCCCTTGCTCCCCTTGATCCCCTTGATCCCCATCGAGTTGAACACACAGCTTGAAAGCGCTCAAGCAAAAATATGAAATGAATCGTTTTGAGTTGCTTCTCTCTCTTCTCGCTCTTTATGAGTTTGGCTTCTTCTTCTTCTTTTCTGCTGCCTTCTTCTGCTCTGCTGCTGTCGCATAAAAGGACTTTGTCATGCGTAACTCATTATTTTTTTTTGCTCAAAAGCCTTTGGCTCACAAAAGCACATAAAAGATAATTACACTCCTTCAGCAAGGACCATGTGGACACATACTGTGATTATACGGAAAATACTGTCATTACTGCCAGCTCAGCAAAGATTTCGACAAACTGCTGAAACAATCCACTTTTTTTATATATTCTAAAAATAAGTAGAAAACAGTTGGAAAATTAGATGTACCGAATATATCTGAATTTGGTATGCTTTATTTGTTAAAATTACAATTGGTTAATAATAAGTATGGTTAAATTTCAATTGAAAATTGAATTGAAATCTTTCTTTTATTTGTATCGATTTAAATCGATAATATTTTCTAAATTTTATACACAGTAAGGATTTGGAAATGCTTTTCTATCTTCAATTAACCTTTTTCTCTTTAAGAATATACATATAGTTATTATATATATGCCAAAATGATGATAGATAAATTGCTAAAAAAAAACCCACATAAATTCAACAAATATTTTATTTAAGTATTTAAACACTTTTAAATAGGGAATTATTTAAGTTTAAGTTTATGCAAGGAACTTGCCTCTTGCACCCTTTTGTATTATAATATTTATCGCTCCTCAGAGACTCAATTATGACACAGTCACGTTCCCAGGCACTCAACTCATGCCAAGACCATATAATATCTGATATGTTGCATGGATGTCAACTTGATGATGATCTCTGCTCCAGTTGACATTTCAATTGGTAGCGTTGCGAATTTGACGATGCGCTTATTGTTGTTTACATCAAACAAAGATTTACGGCAATTAAACATTGCTACGGTTGCTGTATTTGTTGTTGTTGTTGGTTGCTGGTTGTTGTCGTTGGTTGCTGGTCGGCTGTCTGAAGTGACAACCCTCGCGATTATATCCTTTGCGGTTCACAGGCTCTGTCCGGAGGGTGGCTGCTGAGCGGCGTTGCGTGTCAGTCTCGGACGACGGCCACGACCACGACTAACCCGAGCTGGCAAAAGGACTCCACACAGTTACCGGCAACAGCGAACTACCAACCATAATTTGGGTAATAAATAAAAACGGGGCAGTTAGAATTCTGATGCCGCCGTCGCCGCCGCTGCTGACAATTATCTATGTTTGAGATTTATGACTTGGCCCATTTAGTTTAGGTCCTGGGACCTTGCCGAATGGCGAAGCGTGTCGCGCTGAGTGTGCAAATTTCTGCTGCAATTAATATTCTGTTTGTTTTCTTTTTATTTTTTTTTGTCTTTTTGGTTGCAGAGAAATCATCGCTGGACTGTGCCACAACATCCTCGTCGCATGCTGTCGTCGCCTCGTCCTCCTCCGCCGCCGCCGCGTCCGTTTCCAGCAGCGAGCTGGGCCGGCACAGCACTGTGGGCAAGAGCAGCAGCAGCAGCACCAGCAGCAACAACGGAGCCGTCTCCAACAATGCCAGCAATGCACTGTGTAAGTCACACTTTCAACATTCTTAAGACTTGCACACATTTGTCAAATGCCCGTTGAGCTTTGACAGCTTTCAGTCAGGACAGCAACCCCGGTGACAAAACCAGTTGCTGTCCACGCGACAATAGAGGGCGCTGCTGCTACTGCAAGTAATGGTATTAAGTTTAGCTTTGCTTGATGATGTTTGCATTTGGATGTCTTTTTTTTAACTTTAGACTAGGTTATTTAATTGGAGTGCTATTTTTGCAACTAAAAACCAGATAGAACTGCACACATGTTGGATATACCAAGCAGACTGCAGACAAGCTGTCAACATGTAAAACAGTCCGATTGTTCCTTGGGAGTTTGAGCTGATATAATTCTATCTGGTCAGCTGAGACATATATACTGAATTCAACAAATATGTGCATAAATGCCAAGTTTTCTCAAGTTAGCTTTTACACTTGGAAAATAATAGTTCGTGACTATATAGATTCGACAGGTCAGGTTGATCATTAATATCTATAAATATATATATATATATATAAATATATATATATATATATATATGTATAAATATGTATGTATACAGAGACTATTTCTTCAATGCATTACTTACAAAATTACATTATACTCTGTAGAAGTATTATAATTTTTAAACTAGAAGTGTTAATAACAAATCTAAATTCAAATTCCCTGACAAACTGCTAGTAACTATAACATTTAATAGTTAAATTTAGTTAATTTAACAATTATAAAATAAATAACATAATGAATTCAGTTACCTTTGAGGGGACTAAAATAGTGTCTCAATTGCAGAAACTACTTGACTTTGATGCCTCTTTCAGTTCAGCTCAGTTGGGACTGGTTCTCATAATCTGGTGCTTTGCTGCACCTCACCCCTTGTTGTCAGCAGGACACTCACTGCTACAGTGGGAAAATTGGCAAACAACCGTTAGGCTTTATGTGGAGTGTGGACTGTAGTTGATGTCCTTTGCTGCCTTTGCTACTGTAAACATACAAAACGCAACAGTCAAAACAATTGTGAAGGCAGCGTTGATAATTTGACTCTTAAGTGCTCTTCAGCGCTAATCCTATTAAGCGTGTTGTTCACACACTCACACACACTGACACACACTCTCTCTCTCACACACACACACACACACAATGACAGTACACACTCCAGTGAAGAAGCAACCCTGCTTGGACAGATAACTCTCCTCAGGCAGTCTCTGGTCTCAATCCAAACAACAATGAGGCTAATCGACAGATCATAAAATGATCAAAATGTTATGTGAAGCGCATTAGGGGCACGCGTCGTATAGGGTGATGGGTAAGGGAAGGGAAGGGGGATGGTCTTTAAATTATGGAATATAGAGGGGTAGCTGGTGAGAGCTGGTGAGAGTGAGTTGCAACAATTCGAGAGGCTTGGCCAATTGAGCGGTGGCATTTTTGGGAATATATTGAAAATAATCAAGTTGTGATTATTTGTATGAATTAATTTAAATATTTATTGACTGGAAGTCCAATTCTGAGCTGCAGATAAGAGCTGATTTAGATTGTGACTTTAGATTCGTACTTTTATTGGAGTTTAAATTTGTATACAAATGCAGGGGATAAGGTATATATAACTGATCAGCACGACTAGCCGGAGTAGATATGCTCTTATGTTTGTCTAAGGAATTAATTTCTCAGTTCTCATAAATGTGGGTATATATCAATCATATTTTTTTCATTTTATGGGAGTCGGCAGTATTTAATAAATACATTATATAGATGTCATTGTATGAAGAACTTATCAGTTTACCGAGTAATCTTAGCAGTAAACCCAGCAACTAAGCGCTTTACACTATTTATAACACTGGAAAAAATAATCAACAGCTTTGGAATACTATAATATATAGTTTTAATCGGATCATTTCGTCGGCTATTTATAAATTTATCTTTCGGTTTGACTCCAGTCTTCAGGATTATAAAATCTTTGGCGTGCTTAGATAAACCTTATTTATAAAGAGCTAAACTTCTGCACGATTTAATGATTTTGCATTTTTACTGATAGTCTGGAACTCAAAAATTTAGTAGGAAAAGTTCAAATACTGCAAAGTTCAAACACATCTTCCACAATTATTTTTACAGTTCTCAGTTCTTATAAGATAAAAATATTTCAGCTAAACACATCAACTAGTTGTCTATTGCCTAATACTAAAATTATAATTATAAAATAAATATATATAGAATTATATAATTTAGTTCGTTAACTTTTAATTATATAGTCATTCCGTCAATAATTGCAATTCTCTAATTTTTTTTAATTATAATTTACAAATTCTAAATGTCACATTTTGACATTCGCATATCGCTTGCATCACTTCGTCATCGAAATGTGTCCAACATAATCTAGCATAATCTGTGCACATTTGAAGGCAACCCCGTCATCCCATCCCACTCCGCTCAACCCCACACCACCCCATCTCAGGCCCAGGCCAGCGGGTGTTTAACTTGTGCCACGCCCCCTTACACACGACGCCCACAAAAACCTGCACCACGTTGTCGCATTGTCCACATTGTGCCAATGTTGTGTAACCATAACTCCCCATGCATACCCTCCCCTCACTCTTCCCCCGCAATCCACTCCCTGCCCCCTGCCTTATGTTGCACCGTATGTTTTGCTCACTTCAAATTTAATTTCTGATTCTGATTTCATTTGCGCACAGTTTGTATTTCTCGTTTAACTCTCGTTAAATGTTTTTTTTTTTCGTTTTTCGTTTCTTTTCTGTCGTAATTGTTTCAGGCTGTGAAAATAAATTGAAAATTTTGCTGCTGCTGCTGCTGCCAACTGGCGCACTTTGCCAACACTGGCGCCAACAGCAGGACCAGTCTCCTTCTGCTTCTTCTTCCTTTTTCGCTTCGTCCTTTTTGACAGCTTTGCGCGCTGTCGCGTTTTGCGTTCAATTTATGCGCTCATCTTTTAAATGCTTAAATATTCCGTTTGTTTTTTTTTAGCAAACTGCTAACAAAAAATAAAAATTGAGTGCTTTGGTCGAGAGTGCTCGACTTGAAGCTACAACGAACTGAAAGAGTAGTTTTGCTGATGATGGCTTGATCAACATGAAATACGCTAATGATAATTTTTAGAGTTGAGAAACAATATAATTTAGGAGTTGTGTATTTTGTGGCTATCAAAAATTTATTGATATCGATAATTAGCATAGGACAGTATATGTCGAAAAAAGGAAGTAAGCTTTATCTGTGTGCAATAATTTATAATCTAAAATTTTAGCCACAGCTGTTATAGTTTCTGAGATTAGATTGTTTATAAACAATAAAACACATATGTGAAGTAAAATAAGTGTCAATTGTAACAATAAAAAGTTAAAATAAAATATATTAATTTGTCTTTATGATAAAATTGTTGATTAAAAAAAAAAAAACTTCCGTCTTAATATTGCTTGCCACTTTTTTTACAACATTTGTAAAACTTTATAATACCCATTTCAGTAATTTTTAATGGGCTTAGGGTATGGAAAATGTATATATAAATGAGACAATGACTTGGCCTGGTTCAGAAAAGTTCAAACTTTTTCACATGCCATCTATGCATATATATGTGTAAGTGTGTGTGTGTGTGTGTGATTCCTATTGATGTCCAAATATTTTTATTCATGGCCCTTTTCGCGGTTCACTTAACTCCGAGTCGTCGTCATTATGGACAACCCCCCATGGGATTTGTGCACGAGTTGCTCATAAATCAATTCATTGTTGTTATTGCTAGTTGCCCCGCCCCGTCTCTTTTTTCCCCACTGAATAAGAAAAGGACGCAGATAATGTTGATGATGACGGCAACAAGCTGGAAAATGTTGCTAATTTAGTTGTGCATTGATTTTGATTTTGAGGCAAGAGATACCAGCAACAAATTTGCCCAAAAGTAATGCCAAACTATTGCAAGCAATTAAAAAGTATGATAAAAAGGCAGTTCCAGAAAGAGAGAGAGAGTAGGAGAGTAGAGAGTAGAAGATGGAGAGAGTTAGAGCGAGAGGGAAGTTACTTTCAACAGGTCGCTTCCGTTTGCGGGGCATTGTGATTTATGCCGCTGAAAATGACCCGCTTCCGACATGGAATATCAAAAATCACGCGCAAGTTTAGAGGCGACAACGACAACAACGACTATAAACTCAACTCTCTTCTTCTTCTTGCTGTTGTTGTTGTGGTTGTTCTTGTTGTTGTTGTTGTTGTTTTTGTCGTTTGCACCTCTACGCCGGAAACGGAGCGCAGCCAGAGCCGGAGGTGGCCGTGTCGAAGCGTCTCCGGTGGCCAAAGCGACTGCAATTTAGTTGTCAATTGAATTTATGAGGCAACCTTCCCCAATCCCAACCAATCCCAACCAATCCCACCCAGTCGACCAGTTCTCGACCTCAGCAATTTATTGTGTCGCAGTTTTTGATTGCGGCTGCTCCTTTTTTACAAACTCTTCTCCAAGCAGACAAAGAGTATATTGATTTTGGCCTGAAACTCGGTCCAAATCTTGCTTTAAACTTATAGCTGAACAAATTGGCTAAAAGTAAAATATATCTTCATATATAATATGTATATAGCTGCGTGAGATAATATATAGCACCAGATCTGTCTTTGTAAGACGATGTCTTTTCAATTACCGAATTTAGCTTCTGAAAAGGATTTCTACATTTTTGATTTATAATTGAGGATGTTTAAATTAAAATTGCTCAAAATGCCCTACTGAAAAATGTTTAATAAAAACAAAGTTTATACATTATGCAGTTAAATTAAGTGGAACAAAAAATTAAATAAAGTAAAAATGGAATGGTTTACTGTACCAGCCCCATTCGACAATTAGAAATAAATTCCATTACTTACGCACTATCCAGTCGTATGCCAAGAATTGATCCACTTTTGTTTAAAATATTACAAATAAAAATACCAATCATAGTCACTAATTTATTTACAGAAATGTAGTTTATAATTCCTTAAAATTATATTATTACCACCTCTTAACAACCAATATTCTACACAGTGTATTAAAAAATCAATTAAATTGGCCAACTGTTCTGGCTTTTGCCAGTATCTCAAGTGCCACAACTCAACCGTGAGAGGAGACAGTTCGAGAGAGGGCAGAGTAGTAGAGAGGGTGGGGGGGGGGGGGTAAGCGTGAGAGTCGCTGTTTAGCAACAAATGGCAAAAAGTCAATCGGGCCAATTGACAGGTCGAGCGAGGGTCACACGGCGAGTCAGAACCGGCCGTAATTTATGGCTGCTGCTGGCACGTGAACCTCAACTTCAAACCGCTCAACCCCCTCAACCCCTTGCACCTTCCGTAGTTTGTCTGTTAATTGTTTGTTTGCTGTTTGTTGTCAATTTCGGGCCCTTTGAGTTCAGTTCACAGTTCGCAGTTCACAGCTCGCTTTTGGCTCGTGTGAATATGTTGGCTTTCAAAAAATGCTGTTTGGCATAAGTCAAATGTTCAGTTAACCGACGGTAATCGGAGTCGTGAATCGCACCACACGCACCACATGCACCACGCGCACCACTCACCACTCACCCTTCACCACACTCCCTCCCCCTGCTTGTTCATTTCCATTTCCCAGCCGTTTCAATTGCGCAATTATAGCGCCCATTGTTTAGATAGACAACCAAAAAAAAAAGGACACAAACAATATGCTTTTTTTTGGCCTGTTCTTAATTTGTTTTTATGACAATTTTCACTTTTGGTTATTTGATTTTTGTGTTTTCTTTTTTTTTTTTTGTTGTTATGCGTTTTGTGGCTTGAGAATAATTGCTGTGAACTGGTGGGAAGATTGGATTGATTAGATAATTTGATAAGTTGATTGCGTGTACAAGTAAATGTTTGGTGTAGTTTCAATTTCTCACACTTAATCTTTAATATGATATGTAATGTAATATAATCACTAGACTTGAAAATCAGATAGATAGATAAATGTTTGACGTAGTCCAAATTGACTGAGTATCTTTTTAAACTGCTCACACTTAAATTTTGTGCTAATCTCTAATATAATATACAAATTAATATAATCACTACACATTAAAAGAGCAGATAATCTGACAAACTCGCAGACACTTAAAAAGCAATAAAATCAGAACTATATAAAATATGTATTCACAAGCCTAATCCAACAATGGAAAGCGTCTTTCACTTTCAGCAAAGAGCAAAAGTTTTAGCCATTATTGCAGGCTCTGAATTAGCCAGATTTATGGCATGTCACTTTATGGATGTTGCCGCCCCTTTGATTAGCCATATATTGAAGCAAGTAAAAGTCTTGAAGGCATCCATAACAATTATGCATTGTATTTAAATGTCGTTGTCTAAGTACAAATATCTATTGTAATATTCGAAGATATAAAACGCATTTGGATAATGTCAAGGGTTTTCTAAACTCTTTAAAAATAAGGGTGGATTTTGCTAGAAATCCTTTCTAAGAAACATTATTTTTGTATAGAAAAGATTTGTGTTTTTCGAGATAGACAATTGCTTTTGTGGAGGGTATTAGAGTTTGAAACGATAAATGATATATATAATACAACTTTCATAAAAAAAATCACTTAAATTTTTTTACAGTCAGTACTCTTTTTTTTTATATAATTAATATAACTTGTCAAAAAAATACTTAATTTAGTTTTTAAGCAAAAAATTCGCTTAATGGAAAACAACTTTTCTTGTAACCCAAATCTAAATGAGTTTTGCTCATAGTTGCTGTTTGCATATGGCAGGTATATATTTATGTGTATATATGTTGTTATTTGTTGAGGAATTATACGGTATTCCACGCCCTTTTTGCTGCCGCCTTTAATTTCTATTATTCCAATACGCATATTTCGCAAGCAATAACAAAAGGAAAGGAAAAAAAAGCAAAACGCGCATTAAAAAAATCGCTGCGGGCGAAATGAGCAATCCAAGTGTGAAGGCGGGGGGTTGGGTGTGGAAAGACAGAGTGGCAGAGAGGTGGTGGGGGAGTTCATATTAAAGAGCCGCAACGGGTGTTGAGAAAGGAGCAATCACTTCGAGTTCCAAGTCCAAGTCCAAGTCCAAGTCAATGCAGCAGGCGCCGCCTGTCATTCGCCTCTGGCGGACCAGTCAGTCGGCCAGTTGGCCACGTGTCGCCTACTCCCCCCCCCCCACGCTGCACTCTACCCCTCGCCGCGTCGCGTGTTATATCATTCATACGTCATTAATGGCCACGTGTGTGCGCAACGAGGGCGACAATGTTGTCCCTGTTCTTGTTGTTGTTGTTTTTATTGTTGTAGTTTGTTTTTGTTGCACAGATACAGGCGCGCGTAATATTAGCAACATTCTCACTCTCTCTCTTTTTCTCACTCTCTGTGTCTCTCTCTCTGTTGCGCTGCTTTATTGAGCTTGAGAAAACAAATCGCAGTGTTGATTGCGTTTCTTATTAACAATCGCAAATGTTGTTGGTGGTTGCCCAAGCTAGACAATATGCTCCCTGTCCAACACTACACCCGCACACCACTCCCCCTCTGCCCATTGCCCTCTCCCTCCTTCTCGTGTCATGTTTGTCTTGACGCTCCGTTGACTTCTCTGGCAACAACAATTGGTTTTTGGGGTCTCGAGTTTTCTGGATGACGCATTTATAGTTTTTGGGCTTCAAGTTTTCAGTTTGCCTTTTTGTAGGCGTTGCTCGGTGAGCGACTTACAAACCGCGGCTTAAATGGCTACGACCCTCCATCCTCCCATCCCCTCAAATCCCCTCAGAGAACGGAAATGGGGGTTTGCTTGGAAAATGGCGGAAACCGTGGCACAAAAGGAATTAATTTAAAGTTTTGCCACAAGCGTGAAAATCTAATTACATAATGAATGCAATTAAAATACCAACTAAAATTTCGCACACCCAACACACACACACACACATACATACATACACAAATTGAGAGCAAGCCGAGCGACGCGATGGGGCAAACATTTAAGCCAAGTTAATTTCGTTTCAGCCTTTGGCTTTTGCTAAGAAACAGCAAATTGCTATTTAGCCATTTTAGATTCCATTAGCACTGGCTCACACACACACATACACATACTTAAACATATACATTAGCACACACACACACACAGAAATATATAGCAGTAAAGAGGGTCGTTTATAAAGTTTAAAGTTTATTTAATTCTTTTAATTAATTTCTTATAAATGATACAAGACTCAATTTAAGCCTTGACTCCGAATTTAGATATGTGAAATTTAATCAAAACTTTTTTTTTAAATGAATGCCATTAATTTTTAATTTAATTTATTTAAAAATGTGATTCTATGCCAAATATGAAGTAAGAAATATATCAAAAAGTAGCTTTTGTAGACTGGCCAAAACTTATCAAAGTCGCAACTTGGTTAAAACTCAACCGATTTTTCAAAGCGAGTGCTTATTGAAAATGATTTGGTCTCTAGATTAATCGGACACTTAAATCCGAAAATTGCTTTTAAGTCGAAAGTGAAAAATAGAAATTCATGGGACAAAATACGCTATGGGTATAAACTAAGTTTCTCTTAGCCAAAGGCGTTTTGGACACCGTTTGACTCTAGTTAATTTTTACATTAAAAGTTTGAAAACGAGTTTCCAAGATAAGACTCAAGTATAAATTTAAAAAAAAAAAAAAAAAAAATATCTCCAACAAATGGGTTCCACAAGCCATAACATTAGCTAGACTAATTCGATTTTAATAGTACTTTATTTTATTATCATTTTATAGGTTCTAGATTACTTCAACATTTAAATCTGAACTAGTTATGCCGATTCGAAACTAATCTAAAAACTATAGCTAAAATATTCGCTTATAATTTCAATCGACTTTTAATGATATGGAATTCATATGGCCTTCAAAGGTTTTAGGATTTCTTGTTTATTAAATTTATGGAGTGACCCTCGTTGACCATGGCTGCATATGAGTTGGGTAAATGGCTGCCGTCAAACTCAAGCTAAAGTCGCTCAGTCCAGATAACTTTTATTAAATAACTGCTTGTCAAAGCAAGGCAATTGCAGCACACACACACCCACACACACACACATTGCCTTGAGTTAGCAAGTTTTTGCAAAAAGCGAAATTTGTTTTTAGTTGCACAACAACAAAAAATAGTTGTATAAAAAGCTTTCGCTTTGAGTGAGCAGCTGCAATTTGTAAGTTGACGCCTGACGCCCAAAAAGAGAAACACACACAGATCACACACACACACACACACACACACACACACACACACAGACACACAGCCAGCGGCTATATTAGTCTAAAAGTGTAAAATGAGTTTTGTGCGCTGGGCTAAAAAGTAAAACAGAAAACAATTTCAATGATCTCAAAAATTAATTAAGCCAGACAAAAAGGGGCAACCTGCTTTGGGTGTGTGGGTGTTTGCGTGTACATATGTGTGTGAGTGTGTGTGTGTGTGTAGCTAATATTTTGCATAGCCTTGCAGCAGAGCTGGCTGAAAGTTGCACTTGAGCAGCTAAAGTGACGCAGGCGACGACGTTGACGTCAGCGGCGACTGCGACTGCGACGGCAACTGCGACTGCGACGAAGCCAACCTTTTTGCAATCAGCGGGGCAACAACTATTGTCGATTTGAGGCGCACAACAAGCAGCTTGAATGACTGAACACAATCACACACAACAACACACACACATAGACATACACCCCCCGCCCCCCCCACACACAATCTCACAGTCATTGTTTTCAGGTGTTTACCCCTAGTTGTCCCCCACAAGTCAAAGCTACCTACTCACACACCAACACTCACACGCACACCCACACACACACAAATGCGCTGGCGTTTTGTGGGTGTAGCTTGGCTAAAATATGTAGGCGAACGAACGACGAAACGGTAATATCCTTGTGTTTGGTGGAAGGAAAAAGGAAGTGGATAATACATCCGTCCTTGTTGCTTCGTGTGTCACCCACTAAAAAGGCAGCGCCACTTCGCAGTTGCTGCTGCTGCTGCCGCCGCTGCCAGGAGAGAGTGCCAGGAGAGAGTGCCTAAGCGAGCGAGATAGCAATAGACGCAAACATGCCAGCGAAAGCGAGCGAGAGATAGAGAGAATGTGTTGCCTAAAAGCTGAAAAGTTGCACAGTTTGATTTCAAGTGGAAACGGTAAACTCCTACAAAATGAGCGAAAGAGAGAGGAAGAGCGAGAGAAAGAGAGAGGGAGAGTAAAGCCTGTACAAATGATCGATAGAATATAGATAGATATATTTACTGTTATATAGTTACTAAGTAATCATTTTTAATTTTAAGAGTTGAATTTTGTATTTATTTCGAATTTTTTTACATTGTCAAAATTGAGCTAAATTTTGAGTGCACTTTCATGTTTTCTCAATTAAAGGCAAAAAGTGTTTTTTGTGTTTGTCATTTTGTAGCCATTTGCAAAAAGAGCTTTTGCAGCGCCAGAGAGAGTGTGTATTGAGTGTGTGTGTGTGTTGTGTGTGTGTGTGTGTGTGTGTGAAATGTTAGGCCACACCTTGTCTCTACGCTGATTGGTGCTGCAGTGGCAATTTGGTGGTGGTTTGCTGTGCTGTGTGCCTGTGTGTGTGTGGATTATAAACCCAAGCATATCCTGGCGCGCATAAAGGACAACGGCAGCGACGTCGTTGTCGAACAGAGCCAGCAGCAGCAGCAGCCTGTCCCAGACAGATAGATACACAAAAGCGGCAACAGCAGCAGCAGCAGTAGCAGTGGCAGTGGCAGCATTAAACCACCCACTCAAAACAGCGCAACCACCCCAAAAAAAAAAAAAAAAAAAACACCACAACCAACCGCCCAGGCACTGGGCACCGAGCCTGCGCCCTTACTCCCAACCGGGGGTGGGTTGCTTGGGTGGATTGCAGTTGGTCTTGTTGGGCAAGTCAGCTCTCAGTTCAGGATATGTGCGATTTGATGACGACGGAATGAAATCAATTGTTACGCTGCCGTGCCACAGATCGGACGCAATCCGGTGTCACACTTCATTTTGATTCTCTGTTGCACAGTTTGTGAAAGTGATTTACGCTGCGTATACGCGATTTAGACACACTCAGACCAACACAGACCAACACCGACACACCCAGAGATTGACACATATAAATCAGTTGTAGTCCAAAGTGCATTGGTTAGCTCTCCGTAACCGGAAGTGGAGGTGTCCGGTAAACGGTAACCGGTTCCGATCGTCACTTTTCCCGTTCCGTTTTCCGGCCGCTGACTTTTTTTAAAGCATTTCTCAACCGGCTTACGGATTGAAACAGCTCCCATAAACTGTGTATGTGTTATTAGTTTCCGACGCGACCAATAATTGAGTGCGCCTCAGCAGTAAAAAATAGAAAAAAAAAATATATACTAAAAACAGGCGGCGGCTTTTGAAAGACTTAATAAAAAGCGGCGGTTTTAAGTCCGGCGGTTTCTAGTCCGGCGGTTGCCGACGCTGCTGCCGACACAATGCTTGACATCAAGTCGTCCGCTGATTATTTGTCACGCTCCACGGGCAGCTTTAGCAACTTCTCAATGCTCTTCGCAGGTGAGTGGGCAATGTGTGAGTCCAGCCGGCCACCAGCGGTCATTGGCAATCCCACGTGGAATCCAAGTAAATAAATAAATATGCCTAAATCTGAATTGTAATATTCAAAACACATTTCACACGCTCAAAACTGAACTCTTTTCCCCTCCCCCCCCCTTTCCAACTCTTTGCAAGATTTATATTGGTTTTATATTGAACTTTTCTCATGTTTCAACATTTTTCTACTTGCAGATTCCTCGTACAAATCGTCGTGGGGCTCCCACAGCTCCGCACAATCGCAAGGTGAGTTCAAAATGCAAAGCTTAAATGATTAAAAAAAATTAATTTTTAATCATAATTCTATATACAAAGTTGAAAGAAAAGAAAGCGTGATTCTCTTGGAAATGCACAAAAAATTATTTTGTGTTCGGTCTAAACTTTTCAATCTAATAACTATTCTATCTATAACTACTACAATTTAATCCCGTTTTCAAAGTCCATTTCATAATAGTTTGATTCCTAGATTAATGCTCGATTTCTATGTGAATTCGACGTTTTGATAAATTAAATAAATGCTTAGATAAAAGTTTCTTATATTTAACTAAACTTAATATATGTGAATTAAGTTAGTTTAAACTAAGAAACTTTTATCTAATTATTTCTTTTATTTAAAATAATCGAATAAAAAAAAAGGATAGATTTTGAAAGAAATAGGACAGAAATTGTATTATAATGCTGATAACATATTATAAAGAGTTTAAGAAATTTCATAATATATCTCTCAGATTATTCCAATTTGTTGTTAAAGAAAAGTTTGCAAGATATAGAGACAATAATGTGGCTAATATTAGCAGTATTTGTGAGGAGGTATCTTTTAGAGGCACTTCTGTAATGCATTACTTTTGCATACCTTCATTTTATTGAGGAATTTTGGCTCGTCTGTTGAGAGACTGTTCAGATACTATTCTGCTCTTTACAAATTCATAACGCATTCCTCTCGAGAATCTATTTAATACACTTTGCAATTTGCAAAAGTTTAAATGATAACCAATCAAAAAAAATGAGCTTAAAAAGTTTCAAAACTGAATATCAAAATTGTTAACCACAAGTTAAACCAGGCAAAAAGCACTTGAAAGACCAATAAATAAATATGTAAATACATGTTGTGCACACACTGATTAGCATGCACACACACACACACAGAGAGGGGGAAAGGATGCCCAATGAAGCATACCAAATGGCATTCAATCTATCAATGGAAAAATAAAATTGAAAAGGTGTTGCCTACACGTGTTGTTGTCCTGTGTCCTGGGAGCAGACAGGCGACAGCAGTTTGAGTCCTTGTTGCTCTCAAATGAAGCGAATCGAAGCGTAACTGGCTCATTAGTTGAAGTAGTTGGGAAAACACTTGATTAAAATTACACTCAGTTAAAAAAAATATTACTCTTATTTTAGAAATTCAATATTCTTCTATTGCCAAATGTTTCGCACCTTATTCAGAAAGTATATATCTAAAATTGCATTCTCAAAACCAGTAGTTGCATTTCGTAATTAATGTTTGATTTTTTTTTTTTAGATTTTAGGAAAGATAATTTGAATTTTATATGTGATATCATTTGGTTATTTGATTTTGTACTTTTTATTTTTTACATTCTTCTACCTATTATAAACGTTTTATATTTAAGGAAAGCTTTGCTAATTTAATTTATATATTTATTTTATTTATTGATTAATTTACCGATTTTCATTTTAGAGCGCTTAATAATATTATTCTGAGTGTAACAAAACAATTCATCCAAGTTCACCGATCGGTTCATCAAAAATCTCGGACAGTTTCAGCTTGACTGAATGTGTTTTTTTGCTGCCAGCTAAAGTTGTGCTTAACACCTAACTACACACATACAAACCCAATGAAAAGACACCCACCCACCCACTTAGCCACCCCTCCAGCTCCCCTTACCTCATCTGGAACCTCATTTAAAATGCAATCGGGCATCTTTTGTGCTCTTCGCAGTTGAGTGGCCACACAAAAGCGTTAAAAACCAAAAAATGTCATATAGAAAACGTTCTTCACTCCCTGCTCCCCCTCTGCCACGCCTTCTGCACTGGCTGCCTGCTCGTCTCACTTTTTATGCCCTGTGCACAATGAGTGACAACGAAAACAACAGCGGGTGGTGTAGAACCACTCAGCCGGAGCCGTGGCCGTAGTTGTAGCCGTAGCCGGAGCCCATGTCGAGTCCTTTGGCTGCTGCCTGCGGCTTTAATTTGGTATGGCGCGTGAAGTTTGCCACAACTTTCAACAATTTAGACACCCTTTCCCCTCCTGCTCTCGCTCTTTCTCCGTCTCTCCATCTCTCCACTTTTTTCTCTCACATTTTAAATTGAATTGCCAGCGGCATTGTTTTGCTGCCACACAATCATATTCCATTAAAATGAAAGAGCCTGTCGCACTGCTCATATCACAGTCTCCGACTTGGTCTCGGCCAGAGTTCGCCTCTGGCTCTGATTTGGCTTTGATGACAGAACTATGATAATGTTTGGTGTGCTGCGGTTGAGTTGATGTCTTTTGATGCCTTTGATTGTGCAGCACAAGGGACAAGGGACAAGTGTCTGAATTGGCAGACAGACAGACAACTCGTTGACTTTACGCCTGAGTGCCTCAGAATGAGATTTATTCAATCCCAACACTTGTCAGCTGGCAATTAGCAAACGGATCGCATCCCTTAATAGGGATTTACTTTAGGTATAAAGTTGTTGCATTAGCTTTCTACTCAACAAGCTAAGATTGGACCAAGAGCCTGAAGTGATTTCGATCAGAAATCTCGTAATATATATTTGAGTTTGCAAAATATAAAACTGTTTGTCTCAAAACTGAATCGAAACTTTTGAGATTAAAATTTTGAAACAACATCGAAATTCAACAGTTTGATTAAGAAACAATAATATTATTATTAAAGTGAATCTATTTTTTTTACTGTGATCTCAGAGCACTAATTTTACCAACAATCAGCGTGCTTGTTGCCGGATTACCTTCAAGAATGTTTTCTGGGGTCTCTTCGATTTCAAGGCAGACTATAAATAATATCGTCAAAGATTATCATTATTCCCTAACAGTTTTTATTCATAACAATTTACAATTTGTTGCAGTAACCGATTTTAATCAATTATAAGCAAAACTAAAAATTAAAATAGGTTTGACAGATTTTGAAATCATATTTTAAATAAGTGCAAATTTTTCAGCTTTTAATTGCTCTTTAATTATTTTTCAAAAATTAATTAACTTAAAAGAAAAAAACAGAAATAAGCACAAAATATCAGTTAACCATTTAAAAATAAAAATAATATTTATTTGATACCCATGCGAAATGTACTCAAACTGTGTTCTTTTTTTTCTAGGCTACAGCTCGAACGCGCTGAGCATCAAACATGATCCGCACACACAACTACGGCAACCTGGTGAGTAATTTGTTAAAGTGTATTTACAGCTAGGTAAAAATACCCAAACAACTTGAGTGGCATTCGATGTTTGATGTTGTTGCATCCATTAGAGGCATATTAAGAGAAGGTGCTTCAGCTCACGTGTGCCGCATTGTTTAGCCCAAATCCAAACATAAATAGAGTTTGCCAGTTTGCCCATTCGCTGTTTGTTTGCTGTTTACCAACACTAATAAAGTTTGCGTCATTGTAATGTGGGCACGTTGCAAGAGTGGCACTCGAATTTCGGGAGTGGGGATTCGAAACGAATACCACCACTCATCCCTCAAATGCAGTCGTCCACCACTCAAGAGTCGGAGTGTGCTTTAAAAAACCCCGCGCTGAAAAATACTGTCGCAAATCAAAACCTTAAATACGCCACTTGAAAATGTAATGGAAACAAAAGTGCACATTTGTATTCGCATTTGAATTCACATTCACATTCGTATTCACATTCGCATTCGTATTCGTCGCATTCGAATTGAAGCGTAATGGAAACAATTGAAATACCATAAAGGATTCTCAATTAGAGCCTTGCCCAGACGCGAGCCGAGAACTTGGCTTGATTTCTGGTTTTTTTTTTTACTTATTTATTTTTTGTGTTTTGCCTCTCTGCTTTTTTGTTGCTGTCAAATTTGACGGCCGTGGATGAATAAGACGCGTGCCAGCCAAGAGCCAAGAGCCAAGAGCGGTTGCCGTCGCTCCTGTTTACTCGGGGCATTAAATTGAGAACAATAGCCAAAGCCATGGCTAGCCAAGAGAAAACAATGCGCACTGATGCGGCAGCTACAAAAATATAAATATATATTTATGTATAAATATATATATATATATTTGTATGCACTCTCAATAAAACATGTTTACGGTTCATCGGAAATATATTTCTTAAAAGCAAAAAATGAATTAAACTGTTTCCTAGTCGTGTCAACAAATTGCGCATATGAAAACTATATAATCACTTTTGCGTAAAATTTTCATAGGAAAAATTCAGATTTTATGATAGGAATAACATAACTGACAAATTTGGTTTGCATAACTTGTCGAACAAGAAGTTTCAGCTGCAAGCACTCATCTTGCAACCGATTACATCTATATATATATAACATATTTATACGATCGAATTCACTCTGCATGCGGTAATTAATTTAATGTTTTTAAGACTAAAACTATGAGTTATGTAACTAATTGATTTAAATGCTCAAAAGTGGAACAGATTAGTTATCTGCCCTAAAATTTCTATAATTATAAAATTTCCTCTTGTGAAATCGAATAAGTCTTCTACAATGCATTGCAAGTAAAAGTGAAACCATAGATTACAATAAAAATAAAGTAGTTGAAAAATTTTAGTAATGCCACAGAATTCACAAATTAGAACTAAAAACTATCCAAACATTTTCTATTCAGTTAAATAAAATTACTGGTTTTCAAGTATCAAAAAGTTCAGGTGAAGCAATCTTAATATAAGATGATAAGATATATCCAGTTCTACGAAATAAACTTCTATATATATGATATGTATATATATATATATAGGTTTTTCATCTGAGCGACTTTCGTTAACCTTTAGCTGTTGGTGCAGCGTCTAAGAGCTGCTCTAAGTCCTTGCCGCTTGCAGGAAACGCGCGCCGGATAATAAGTGAAATGGATATTCGGCTAAAAATGCTATGTGTGCTGCGAGTAGGTGTGTGTGAGTGTGTGTGAGTGTGTGCTCGACAATCGCGCGCAAATGAACCACATTTGCTTCATATATATGCATGTGCGAGTGCAGTTTTGGTAATGCATTTCATTTCAACAGCGGAAACGCAACTTGCTCACGTATTTTTCTGTTCCTGCTGCCCCTCCAAGATATATATTTATATATATATATATATGTATGTGTGTGTGTGTGTGTATATAATGTATTCCGTTTTGGCAGGTCCTTCATTAACATTTGCATACCAAAAAAAAAACTAATGTCTTTGCTACCCACACTTACACTATTTCTATCTCACTCTCTCTCTCTTTCTCATTCTCTATCTCTTTCTAGATCCATATCAAATGTTCGGAGCAACCAGCAGCAGACTGGCCAGCTCAGGTGAGTGTGTAAAAATCACAAAAGCATAAAGATACAGGTGCTTAGATTAAGCATGATTATAGAAACCCCCGACGCCAGTCCAGCCCAGCTCAGTCCAGCTCGAAATTCTCGTATCTACTGAATTTCATTATCATATCCATTTCTGGCCGAGATTCGGCTGGAAGTTAGTCACCCGTCCTGGCTCTGACTGCGCCCTAACAAATTAACCCATTGCATGCGAATGCAGAGAGCCAAAAACAAAAGAACAAAGTAATAGTAAAAAAAGTTGAACACCCTTTGAAACGGGCTTTTCTAATTTATGCGAAAGGTGTTTTTTCGAAAAATTTATTACCTCTATTCTCGCGCGCCAAGCGCCTGCCAAAAGTGGGCGGGGCCAGGCAATTATTTTCTCTGACTTTAAAAAAGAGTAAAGCACGCGCCCAAAAAAAAAAAGAAAAAGAAATATAGAAACTGACTTTACAATATTATATCAAATATAAAAAGCAGTGCACACGTTTTAGAAAAAGGGTTAAAAGTGGGTGTGAATTTATCGCTTATGATTAATTGTTCTCATAGAACTCATAAATGTTCCCAGCTACAAAAATTAAGATTAATATTTTAAATGAGAAATAAGTTTTTTATTATCACATGGCATGAAAACTCGGACTGCTCTTTTGACTTGTCTAGATGTAGACAAATATATTTTGATGTAGTCTATAATATTAACAGAATTGTATTTCTTAATACAAAATTTAGAGAAAGTTCGACTAAATCGGCTGTTAAATAGAGATTTTCAACTATTGTAGTTTGTTCCATATTCGATTTATATGCATTTCTTATCAGATATTCTAAAATTTTATTGCAATCACAAATTGATTTGCATCGCTTGATTTGCTGCTCTCAATAAAATAAATATTACAAATTTAAAATCTCTTCTAGACTCGTCGTACTTTCGTATTTTAATGCTGATCAAGATATATGCATATTTTATAACTTAGTTATAACCAATTTCCCATTTCAGATGGCTTCAGGTAACAAAAAGCAATAATTTTCAGTGTTTAAATTTAAATTTTCGACTCACTAAAAAAGTGGCCTCAACGAAAGTTTGTCGAATAAAATCAATAACTTTTATTGATCCTGCGGCAGGATGAGCTTTGCCGCCATTGTTGACCAATGCTGGCTACCCCCGTCTACTTTCCCGCCCCCCATTTAAACCATACCTAGACTCCCCTCCGGCAGCGCCTCCCATTGGGAAACGGCGCCCAAACATGGCGTTTGAACGGAATTAGCATAAAAACCCAGACGCCCAACATTTTCCGGCGCGACATTTACACGAACCGAGCGCCATTCCTCCCCGTTTCCCCAACCACATCCCATCTACCACCATCTCTCTCTCTCTCTTACTCTCACTCTCTGTCTCTCTCTCTCTCTCTCTCTCGCTTTCTGTCTCTATTTTAGTATTTTGTGTAACTGTCTCTTTCTGTGCTGTTTTTAGTTTAGGCCAAGTTGGTCGCTTGACTTCAACTTCAAGTTAATCGCAAAAGCTCACTGGGAAACACACACACGCACACACATACATACACACATACACACACACACATACAGAGGGAGCTGCGCTTTCGCTTTTTGGGTGGCAAAAATGCTGTTTTTGATTAATTATGGCTTCCTTTGGACACGGAACCGCTTTGTTAGCCAAGTCCGGTCTGCAGCTGCACTCTTGCCTCCTGCCACCTATCCACCTTGCCTCATTTGCATGCAGTTGCAATTTGGCACATGCAACCCCAACCCCAAAAAACAGAACAAAACTTAAAACTGGCTAGGCGTTTTTTAGTCGTGACATAATTGCCAGCAACCACAAAACTTGTTTGTAATTAAATACAATATAAAAAAAATAAAAAAGTTTCTCCTTTCAAGTGCAGCCTCAGTCGGCATAACATCAAAGTAAAAAAGCTCTTTAGGCTAATTACTTGGCTTTACCGCTTTTTATGGTATTTTAAATTAACATTTTTTAACGGTAAACTCAACGCCTTTTGTCACCCAATTGGCCATGCAATATATGCAATAAATGCATGCCAAATGCAATAGGAGTTTTCTCAATTAGAATATTCGAATTATTATAAAAATCAAATCAAAAACAAATAAAAAATCAGCGACATTTTGTTATATAATTAAACATGGGAGATATCAAAAGCATATTCTGCAAAGATTTCGAATATTAGATTTGAATTTATTTTATAGTTTTTTTTTTGTCAAAACAAGTACAAATAAAAGATATTAATTTTAAATATGATAAAAAGTACTGTTATTAAGTAAAATACTCTCAAAATCTGCGCGTTATTAAAATGGAATACGCCGTATAAAAAAAAATTATTAAAGATATTAGTTTTCACCTTTTTTCCGCTAGTAAAAAATAATTTTAAAAAAGTAATAATTTACGATATAAATTTTATATATGACAAAAAATATCTTTAATTAAGTAAAATACCTTCCAAATCTGTGTTTATAAAAAACATAGTTTTATATATAAGAATGTAAGTCAAATATAATCCAAATTCTGGATAGATTTTGGAATGTTATACAATACAAATAAGTTTGGTTAACAATAAAACTTGACGGCATGTTAAGTTTCATGTCCATTAGTTGTGCGTATCCTTGTAAAAGGACACCTTCGCCTATTGTTTTGACTTAATAGCGTGTCAATTGTTGTGCCACGCCTTTGGATGTACACACAACGCATTCGCACACTCGCACACACACACCCACTGGATGAGTTATCATTCATTGCTGTCATCATCGTCCTGATGGCCGTGTTGGCACTTAACACATTCTCTTGACCATGATTTGCAATTAACGCAATATTCATGACATTCATTCTCACACATGAGCAAACAGCAACCACTGAAAGAAGACTCAACTTCAACTTCCCAGGACTGTCAGTCCGGGTATTTCAACCCTCACACACACAAAGTCAAATAGAGAGAAAGAGAGAGGGAGATAAAGAAAGAGAAAGATAGCAAGACTTTGTGCCTGGGGCTGGGCCTAATTGCCAAATGATTAAGCGATTTATGATGTCTGCGTTGAATGCGTGCCGAATTCATCGCACAATGCGCAATAATAATTCCATAAATGTTTTAGCACAAAAGAAAAATCAAAATATTCTCATTTATATATTGAATAATGACCGTGACGACATTTGGGGTTTTGATTTGTGCTGCTCAAAAGTCAAAGATCAACTGAAGATGCGCATTTTTGAAATGGTTCAGCGGAATCAGGAATTTTATTAAACGTTAATTGAGATTTTAAATATTTGATATTTAAAGTAATATTAAAGTTAAGCGTCATTTAATTATTTATTTTTGTTATGTTAATTCATGACAGTTTTGATATCTGCCTGATGACATTTGTGCTGCTCAAAAGTCAAAAATTTTGAAAATGGTTCAGCGAATTCTTGAATTGTTTTAATCGTTAATTAAGGCTTTTTAAAGTTAACAACAATTGAAATATGACAAGCTCAGATTTTTTTATCCTTATGTTCATTCAGGATAATTCTGATATCTGCCTTACATTTCAACTAAATGCAATTATATTTCCGTCTTGGCCTGCAACTCCACAAAAGTCTTCCCGTAAATTTATCGACTAAATATATATGTTTCTCAAGTACCCAGCACAAATGCTCCTCACGGTCAAGAGGTCATCGTCGTCGCTGTTGGCGTGTCGGAAATGCTTTATGGCACTTTTGCATGCCACAAAATGCTTAGTTTGGGGCCATAACCAGCCAAAGCGATCAGAGTTACATAATTCCAGGCCTGCCTTAAGGATATGCTCTTTTGACGGACATTTAGGCAGGCAAAACACTGACATTTAAATGCTTTTATATTTCTATTATATTTGCGAATATATCAGTTTGGCTATATATATAAATATTTTCTATTTGCAGGCTCGGGACAGATACAATTATGGCAGTTCCTGCTCGAGCTGCTGTCGGACTCCAACAACGCCGCCTGCATCACCTGGGAGGGCACCAACGGCGAGTTTAAACTGACGGATCCCGACGAAGTTGCCCGTCGCTGGGGCGAACGCAAATCCAAACCAAATATGAATTATGACAAATTAAGTCGCGCCTTAAGGTTAGTTTTTTATTCTTTAGTATTTATTTTTGTTTTTTTTTTTGACAGCTGACAGATTTGTATTTAATTGGGGTTGTTTTCTGCTGCGGGTTAATTGGTCAAGGGCAATGAGCACTAATCTCTCATATATATATAAATCTATATAAATATATATATATATATATATATATATATATATATATCTATATGGGTTATAAATGCTGGCATGTGTGCAATTTGTGCTAATCATTGTCGATGGATTCAATTCGATTTGTTTGCTGATTAGCCGCTTTGATGACAATTCGCTCACAAAATGCGCAGAAAACTGCCAGAAAACTCCCAGAAAATTGATTGAAAATACAAATAAGAGAAGAAAAAAAAGATAAACGTGCAATTATCAACGGAAAAAGAAAAAAAAAAAATATATATATATACAGGAAATCAGTCAGATATTGCTCCAAGTGCTGTGCTTATGTAATTTGGCAGGTGGGCGTGCCTGCTCAGCTGAAATTGTTTTTGTGTTCTCATAAATGTAATCAGAGAACTAAACCCAATAAAAGTGAAATCTGTGCAATCGAATTGCTGGCGATGGGCTAATCCAAAACCCCATCCCAAAACTGATTGCTGGACAACTGTTTAAGGATTTAGCTATTTGCGTTTAGCTGCCAGAAACATATGCACAACTATTTAAATATTTGCGAAACGGTCAATTTGCTAAGCAAACACAGCAAAAGTATTTTTGAGATAATTCAACCCTTTTTTTCATACTATCTGTTCGAAAAAGCTGTCAGTTGCAATCAGGCGAGGCATTGGCCAATGAGTGCCAATGAAGGAGAAGCTGACAATTCAAGTGGAAGAATTCCCTGGCAGCCAATTTGCAAAGAGACACACACACACCACACACACACACACAAGCTCAAAATCAACATGTAAATAAATGTAAAAAAAGAGTGTTGAATAAGCGACAACAAAGCGAGTCTTTTGTTGACGATGATGATGTGCGGAAGCCTCGACATGTCCTATGACTGCCTGACTCCCTGCTCCCCTTCTCCCCTGCCCGCCTGCTTGCCTATCTATCTATCTGTCTGTCTACCCGTCGTTGTGCCTGCCTGTGTGTGTTATCCTTTTTATACCCTTGAACCCACTACAAATGGAACTGAGAATATGCCTATGTTAAGCACTCAGACAAAAATCGGCTTAAAACTTTTCTCTGTTCTTAAAATTTTTTTTCTTTAGAAAATAATTTCAAATAAAAAAAGGTTCTAGTTTCACAGTTAGTTGCGCTCAATTAATATATAATATTTTCAGACATATGGTAAACATTTCATTAAATCAGTTTAGAAACACAGATTTGGTTAAGCAAGCCGTTTTTTCATGCCATGAGCATAGTAAATGTTTGCAGGGTATTTCCTAGTCGGGCTTATCTTATTTGTCACGCTCAACTGAACGTGTCGTGTCTCTGCTTTCATGTGTGCTAAGAAATGTGAAGCACTGCAAAGTATGCTACACACACACATATATTGTGTGTGTGTGTGTGTGTGTTGGGTGTGAATTAAAAGTGAGCTGCCCCATGTGGAGATCCTTGCCACACAAAGACAAGCAAGGACAAGTGCTTTAATGCTTCATTTGCCTTGTTTATTCACAGCCAGCTGCCCTTTTGTTGTCCACACACAACACACACACACACACACACACACAACACACACACACCAACACACAAAAAAGCGAACACACAGATAGCTAAATGGCTTTTACTTTAATCCTTTTTCGTCCCGCTGATGTTTGTCCTTGCTTGATTGTGTGCTTTCATCAGCCATTGATTGGTTCTGATTGTTTGCCCAATAGAAAGAGATAGACAGAGAGAGAGAGAGTGTAAGTGAGCAAAAATTCGCATCGCTTTTGTCTTTTATTGTTGGCTTTTTTTTTTAATTTCTGCCATTAATTGGCATAATTTATAGCCAATTGCAACCAAAAAAATAAAATAAAAATTAACATTCCTTTTTTGTTTGATGTCAAACAAAAGCGTAGAACAAAAATTTGATATGCTCAATAAAATAAAAAAAAATGCGCGTAACTAAAGTGAAAATTAAATCATTAAAGCCGTTGTTAAAATTAAATTAGAAAATCAAATGCAAATAATATACAAATTAAATAATTTTTAGAAGTAGGAAATATGTGTATTAATTTAGGTCAAATGTCTGCTACTCTGTTTTTATTCCCGCAGTATTGAAATTATTTCAAAGATACTATGGCGGGCAGTTCACATGTCGAATCGGTTAACTATTTCAGTTAACTGTCATAGAAACCATCTTTTTGATTACCAAGATATTCAGATCAAACTCACTCGATATGTGTGTGTTTTCTTTGTATTAAGAAAGTTTTTCTTACTTTTAGACATCAATTCTAATGCTAAATGATGTCTTCTAGATATTCTTCCAGAATTTTAAAAGTGTTTATTAATCATAAATATAATTTAATTAAATATTACACATTTATTAGAGTATGCCATTTATTCCTGATCCTTTAATAATATTTTGCTGCATTGTAAACAAATTTATATCAAATGGGTTTATTTTGTTTGATTTTGCTGCTGAACGCTGCAAACTGAATGTGTTTGCTGTAATGCCCAAATGGGGTAGTTTTTGCCGAGCAAATAAAATGTCAGACAAGTCGTCTGTCTTGGTCACGGTTGTCCTCTGCACTCCCCTCATCTGCTGACCACTACTCGGCTGATGGAGGCCCGCCTGCTGGCTTCTGGCTGTCTGCCCAAACAATTTGGTTTTTGTGCTGTGCCACAAATATTTCTGTTTCTGTTTCTGTTGCTGCTTCTGTTTGAGCAAGGCGTTTGCCATTTAATTGCAGGGCACAGATTGAGGGCAAGTTGGATGAGGAGGAGGCATAGACGCCACGGGGGGAGGTGAAGAAGTGTTGGCAAGACGTAACACTAAAATCGCTTAATGTCAGCAAATTAACTTAAAACGCATAAAGCGAGCATTATTTTGTAATTATTTATAGCAGCGTCTTTTGTTTGACTTTCCCACCATAAAAGCAACCCCCATTTGTAACAGTGTCTTCCAACTGGCTCATCCCCACAGATACTACTACGACAAGAACATCATGACCAAGGTGCATGGCAAGCGGTATGCGTACAAATTCGATTTCCAGGGCCTCGCAGCTGCCACACAGCCGGCGGCCAGTGATCCCACCTACAAGTATCAGAGCGACCTCTTTATGACGCCATATCATCACAGCGCCAAGCTCAGCTCCTTTATGAGTCCTCATCATGGCATGACATCGTCATCAGGTAAGCAACAAATCAGTTTACTAGGCAAGAGTTAAAGATTTATTTAATAATGTAATAAGTTAATTCAAGTTATGCCAAAATTAAAATGAAATAATTTGGTTTAAATAATAATTATTGGTTTAAAATAATTATAATTAATTTAAAAAAAAAAATATATTAGCTTACATTTGGGCAAGCTGAATGATCTCTGTGTTCGGAAAGAATTTAGAAGTATTTTTTATATATAATTAATGAGATTATTTTACAGATATTAGAAGCAGGTGGCAAGTAATAAGAGTATTTTTTGTAGTGCAGAATAAATGTAATGAGAATTGAATGGATTTTAAATTGTAATCAATTTTTGTTTAGCTTTGGGTAAAAGTGTGTCAGTAAAAATACTTAAATACTATTTAAAAATGTTTTAAATATTCAGGCTATATATATTTCATATCATTAACTATGGGTTATTATATGAAAATCTGGTTTTAATTATTAATCAGAATTGGTTTAGCTTTGGGTAGAAGTCAGTTTTTAAGCAGATCAATAAAAGTACTTTAAAACTAACCAAATTAATTTTTTACAACCAGTTTTTTAAATTTTCAAACATTATATTGGATTGTGTTTAGAAATCAAAGTCAGTTTTTAATTATAAACTTTTTTTTTATTATTGCAGCTTCGATATTCCCAACGGCAGCATCGTGGGGCAACTGGGGAAGTCCGGCGACAAATCTATATCAGCCGCACTCGATGGGGCATGTGACGCCGTCGCATGTGGCGCCCCACCTCAGCTCCTATCCACACTATGCATGACCATCATAATATGAGAGCAATGCCGGCGTCAGCAGTGCGGCAGGCAGCGCAGTTAGCGTTGGCGTTGGCGTTGGCAGCGGGGCTGGGCTGATGAGCGGCTTTGGCAGCACCACCAGCGGCAGCAGCAGCAGCAGCAACAACAACCTCAGCAGCAACAACACCACCACCGGCACCGGCACCGGCAGCAGCACCACCAGCACCACCAACAACAATAGTAATAATAGCAATCTAAATGGATCCCAATCACATCTTGCAGCGAGCAATGCTTCACTGGAGTCCAGTCTCGGCCAGAACTTGGCAACGGCCCCTTCACATGCCAGCGCCGGCTTTGGACTCGGTGTCCATGGCATGAGCATGGGCGTGGGTGTTGGAGTGGGCGTGGGCGTGGGTGGCAGCAATTCAACATTGAACTCGCTGGTGGTCGGCAATCGCTTGATGAACAGCAGTTTGCCAACGCTGCTCAAATGATGCCACCTGGAGAAGTTCGGTCTGAGTCTGGGCGCTGGTCCGCCCCCACCGGTGGCCACGCCCGCCGCCGACTCTGGACTGGACGCCAGTGGACTGGCATATGCTACTCCAGGTCATGCAGGCGGCAACTATGCAGCCGGGAGTGGCCAGGAGCGTAGCCTCTACGATTATCTGGACATGAAGCAGGGCGAGCAGGCAGCGCCGTTTTTACTCTAAGCCATTAACAAGAAACCACCACCAGAGCAACAAGAAGAAGAAGTTGAAGAAGAAAAAGTAGAAGAAGAGAAATTAGAAAAATAAGAAAATGCAGAATATAGAAATCCGATTCCAATCTGTATCCCTTTTGCAAATTGGGTTTTCGATTTTAATCTTAGCGAAAGAACCAGAAAAAACCACACCAAACCCAAACCCAAATGGAAGCATGTATATGTATGTGTGTGCTTGTGAGCGTCTGTGTGAGTGAGTGTGTGAGGATACTCCATATATATATATACATATATATATATATATATATATATATATATATTTTAGTTATCGTTGTTGCTGTAAGTTGAACTCTTAACTCAAATCCGATATACATATGAAAAACAAACAACAAATAGTTTTCCAAAAAAAAAAAAACAGAAAAACACATGAAACAATTTGCGACATTTAACAAATTGTTCGAATGTAAGAAACTTTTAATCTCGCAGTATATATATACACATATGTATACGTATAGGTATACACTACATATGTATGTATAATTCGATCTTTGAATTGTTGTTAGCACACTTGCCCCACTTGTTAATAGAAAGTGATAAGCAAATGTCTTAAAGTTCATTCATTCTATGTATTTCTTCAATAAACAAATAAAGCGTAGCGTAATACGACTAACTTAAATATCGATAAGCATCGATAGTTTTCGCTTCTTTAGTGTTTGTTGGCAGCGAACTGTAAATAACTACATATATATATATAGAATATACAGATTTAAGAATGCATATTACTAAGCGTTCTTTAGTTTTCCAGTTAATTTAATTTGATTATAATTAATATTATATATACCCTGTATTCGCGGTCGGCTTGGCCCTGACTGCGATCATAGTGCGGTGCAGGGTATCTGCTAGTCGAGCACTTTCACTTGTAATGTTTTCACTTTCAGTTTTCAAACTTAATTTTGCAACACTTTAATAAAATAGAAAACCGTTTGGTATTCTTTATCAGTTCGATATGGTTGACTGTGATAGTTGATTGTACAGTTAAAACTCTTGAATAATTTTTAAAACCAACATAAATACACTTTAAACACATTAACTAATAAATAATCTTAATAGAAGCTCTAAACCAAAACTTCTCTGTGTATACAAAAATATTTAGAAATTTTAGGCGCAAGTTTAATATTACAAAAAAAGAAGAAAAAAATATAAAAAAAAAATTATGAATATTTATAAATGTACTTATGTAATTTTTAAATGTGTGTGTAATTTGAGGTATGCAACTTTATGCAACATCTAAATGTATACAATTTTTAAATTCTGAATGTAACTTTACAACAAATATTATATGTGTATACATATATATATATATATTATATATAACTAAGTAACATAGATAACAACCACCACGCCCACATTGTGTGTCCCCCTTAAGAGTTAAGTTGAATTTAAGTGAAATACCTTCAAACAAAAAAATAAAAAAGACAAACCCAATTCAAAAAGGAAACGAAGAACAACAAAGAGAACAAAGTTCATTTCTCGTTCATTAATCATTTATGACTTATTTACAGCAGTTACTAATTAGTATTATAGAGTACATATTATATTATGCTTGGTTGAACCACTTGAATTCGTAGTGCTTTAGAGTGTTTTCAGCGGGCAGTGCTGCCTCTTTGCCCTCCAGTTTGCGCCAGGTTACATGGGGCTGGAAGCCAAACTCATTGGCAATATACTCAACTGCATGCGCGACGGCATCGTCACTGATTGCAAAGTAATTTCCTTGCTTATCGCCATTACGTGCCCCGGTCTCCTCATGTCCGTTGAAATCCAAGAGATATTTGAATTTGTACAGATCGCCTGTAAGTCCTGCGGCCGCTCCTGTTTTGGTTGGTGTACTCGATTCTGTAAGAAATTTGCTTGCCGCTGTTAAACTTAACGAATATGATTTGTGTCCTGACTTACGTGGTGTGAAACTGCCGCTGAGTGGTCGTTGTTGTTGTTGCGGTGTATTTCCCGATGAAGTTGGCAGCCCTGCGGAGGCGGCGTTGCCAACTGCTGTGCATGTTTTAAGCATTAACTAAAATATTAACGATTTGGTGTCTAAACTTACATGGCTTAAAACCGGCTGAGCTGCTGCTGCCTGTTGGCTGTTGTGAGCCCTGCTGATTGTTCGTTGCTGTCACAGTTGCTGCGAATTGTTATTAGTTGAGTTTAACGAATTGTTAGATGTGTTGACTTACATGGCTTAAAACCCGGTGAGCTGTTGGATCCGAGCTGCTGCCCCGCGCTGCCAACTGCTGTGAATATTGAACAACATCACTTATCATAATCACAAACGATTTGGTGGTTGTCTCGACTTACATGGCTTGACACTTGTTGAGCTGCTGAATCCGGGTTGTTGATTCGGCTGAACGAATGGTGGTCGACCTGGCTGAGCGACTGCGAATTGTGACGTTAGAAAATCAAATTATTCAAAGGCAATTAAGCCAAATGCTATTGATTAACGTGTTATTTTACTTAGTGGCTGTGTGTGGCTTGCGCTTTGTGTGTGTGCTGGAAATATTGTTTGTGTGTCTGTCAGTGTAGTATCAGGTTGTGCACTAGAAACGAACGTTGGAAATGAACTTGGGGACGCAGCCGTTATACGATTCGTTCTCGGCGGCGTGGGAGTCAGTGCATTATCCTGGGGCAGGCGATTGACCACATTGGCCACGGTTTGTGACACAGGAACAATGACTGTCTTCATTGTGGCCAACACATTACCGTTTATGACCTGAGCCTTGTCTAAAGTGATGGGTCGAATGGGCGCTGAAAATGATTGTGGTCTGATCGTCTGTTCCTCCAAATTGGTAGCTGCAAGGTTGGGATAAAATGCGAACGGGTTTGGCGACTGGAGGGTGGTTGAGGGCACAACTGGGGGTCGTTGAGCATTAACCTTGGCGATTTCAAGAGCCAAGGCCACCTCCCTTGCATTTTTCACAATTTGGCTTTCTTCGGGAGCTGGAGTAGTTGTTCCAGGAGCTGCAGGAGCTCCAGATAAAAATGGAGGAGATGTCCTGACAGGTGTGCCCTGACTGATTGGCCGTAATGCCAGTCCAATGGATGCTTGTTGCAGTGCGGCCACATTGTCAAAAATCTGGCCATGTGTTAGTGTTTGTGCTTGTGTGATGGGTATAACGGTGAGTCTATTTCCGCTTCCGGCAGCGACCAACTTACCAACCACAGCGGGGCCTAGCGGCATGGACAGCGGACGTATCTCAGTTTTGGTACCACGGCTGCCACCGACTGCCACTGTGGATGATGATTCAACCTTCGATGCCGGCGGATTTACATGCAGAAAACAGCCCGAACAGGCAGCTGTATTAAAACTGGGCCTCGGTGACGCTGGAGGTGCTTTTGTCCGTTGTGTCGTTGTTGCAATTGCAGCTGCGGGTGGCGACTCTGTGTGGGGCATACATAACATTTGTAGTCGAAAGTGATAAAAATATATACAGAGTCGGAAATAAAATTAATATCACAACTTTCACATATTTCCTTACTTATCAGCTATAAGTAATAAAGTTTTTATTTATGTCTAGTTTTCATAATTTAAAATTAAGTAATTTGCAAATAAATTCGTTCACTTTCTATATTTTATATGCAACTTTACGTTACGTAGAAAATTATGGATTTATTTCTGCTGTATATATTAAATATATATCATAAGAATATACTAAAAACTCATCGCTTGTTATCATTTGTTAAGGAACAGTTTCTGAATAAATTAAAAAAAGACTAAAATAATTAACTAAAATCGAAATTAAACTGAATCCAATTAGTAGAAAGATTTCAAGAAATCTGGAAATATCGAATTTCGGTTATCAGTTTAATTACCTGGTTGGATTTCATGCATGTTAGGATTATGGTGTAATTTTAAAGTTTAACAAAGACAATATCATATTTTTGTAACAAAACTATTAAATTGTTTAATTTATAATACTTACTAGCAATGGGTCCCGCATATGGAAAGTTTTTCATAGATATAATGCGGAACTTGCCATTCTCATCCGTGGCATAGACAGTTACATGATAAATACCATCGGCGGTGATAAATCCAAACTCGCCCATTACAATTCCATTCTCATCTAGAAAACAGAGTCTATATTATTCGGATGTATTGAATATATGTAAATACATTTATAACGTTTATTATTAAAGCTGAAATTCAACTAGTTCATTTTATGACATTTTTATTTATTTTTTATTTCATATCTTTCAAACCAGCCAAACAGGGGCTGGATAGAGATAAACATCTAATAATCTATGATTATGGTAAGATAGGCAATAATGTTAGCATTTTTGTCTATTTAGTCGACGAATGCGCATTCTTTGTTAGATTGCATTGAGATTATTGAGTTTATTTATGGGTGTTAATGATCATGTTTAACACATAAAGTTATCTACATCCTGCTATAACCACCCACCTGCCTGTGAAGCACCTGGCTCAGTCTTAATATAAATATAAATAGCAATTTTCAACCATTTTGTGGGTTCTGAAACAAGTTTTGAATTTGAACTTATCGCGGAGATCGCGTTTATTTAAACGTTTTTAAGGCTTGTTTCGATTGGTTGTATTATTCTAATTTTCATACGAATAATCCAATTTGACGTATTTATAGCCGAGTTTTTATTTTATTTTATGTGTTGTTTGTTATTAAAATGTGATACAAACAAAAATGAAACAAAATTTCTATGCAACGCCAAGTATTATTTTAATACGCTAAATCTTAAAAAGGGTATGCATAAAATGATAAATTATATGTTTTCTTGTTCAGCTGAGTCTATATAGGCTCCCCCTTCTGTCTGATGGACCATCTGTCTTTATAAGCCAGGCGAGGTCAAACACCTTAAGAGAATTCCAATAGAAGTGGCATAAAAGATCTCGTTTAGGCGTATTATTTATAAACTCAAAAAGGTTTCATTTTTATCAATATTTTTATATTGAATATTAGCAATTACCATTGTATTTTGTATATTGTATATTGTATATTGTATATTGTATATTGTATATTGTATATTGTATATTGTATATTGTATATTGTATATTGTATATTGTATATTGTATATTGTATATTGTATATTGTATATTGTATATTGTATATTGTATATTGTATATTGTATATTGTATATTGTATATTGTATATTGTATATTGTATATTGTATATTGTATATTGTATATTGTATATTGTATATTGTATATTGTATATTGTATATTGTATATTGTATATTGTATATTGTATATTGTATATTGTATATTGTATATTGTATATTGTATACAAGATTATAAAGTATCTCTTTTTGGCCGTAGGCCCGCTTTAGTCGACAGCTGTTGACTTTAGTTCCCTTTACCTTATTCTATATATAATATAATAATAATATATAATATCGATAAAAAAAAACACATTCTGGAAGCTGAAAGGTGATCTACTGATGTAAACAACTCCCTGATGATATATTATACATATCCTTAATAAATATATTTATTTTTAGAATAACCCATGAAAAAAGTAGTTTCGAAATATAAATAATGATGTTAAATAAGAGAGGAAGCTAAATATGAAAATGCATTAAGAAATAGCTAAAGTTCAACGAAAAAAATTATCTTTGCTCCGCAAAAGACAATGCATTTTATAAATTTAACCAGTTATAAAAAATATAATTTGGCCTGAGTTGCTCACATCCCATTCGATTTTGAGCGTTTTCTTAATATATATGTTTTCAACTCTGGCATTTTATAAGCTAGAATCTGAAACCGAAACCGAAACCTATACCAATACCGATAAACATATATTTATAAATATTGAAATGTTATAGGCATCGTTAAGGCAACATTTAAATTTGTCTTAGAGAGTCAAAACCATAAATATGTCAAGATGAAGACTTCTCGCCATGGAACTCATCGCTGCTACATGTTATGCTAATTATTCGTGCCTCTTTAAGTTTTCTAAAAGTTTTATTACCAATTCCTAATGGCCATAGACGTGGCAGCCACTATTGTATTCTGGTCGCTGTTGAGATTTCTTTAATTGCCCAGCTGAGACTAGTAGAATTTGTTAAATGTTCAATTGATATTGACCCGTTGATGGGTGTCAACAGCAACTGCAAATGCAACAGCAACAAACGTGTATTGTGAGCAAGTGCAAAAGTAGTTGGGGCACTTGTGGCAGCAGTTGTGTGTGGCGCACACACACTGCCAGCCGACCCAGTTGCACAAGAGTCAAATGTTATTGCCTTTTTTGTAGCATGTGGCCAGGCAACTCTCAGCTGCTAATGATAAATGCCATGACGCATCTCAATTTGCATTTGCAATCGTCGCTAACGATGTCAATCAATTGCGCAACAAATAAAATTAATAGTCCTTAAGCCCATCAACAAAAATAATTGGCCTAAACGAGAGTAAACGCCTAGGAGAAGGTCTGAACTTGAATATATGTTTATAAATAATCAATATTATGGCAGGTTGCATATAATAATAATAATACCATTTATTGCTATCAGCAGTCGATAGATATATTTGATCTGGCTACTACTATTCTTGAAGGATAATCTGCAAATTCATTTAGTTCCACTCCAATCCGTAGGGAAAGGATTCACGGCTGGCAGCCTGGATTCTCGCAACACTAACTAATCGTTATCCTTAAACTCACCTCGCTTCTCTTGACGATGCTGCTGCTCGTCAATGGTGAAGCCAAACTTGTAAGGACGCACCGTGGCAGAGAGGACACATTGGCCACACAACAGCAGCAGAAGCTTAAATAAATTCAATAAATTAAAACACGCACTTCAATTAAAAATTTAACACACACACTCAAAAACTTACAACACAATTCATTGTCAAAAATGTTGGCCTCATTTTTAAAAAATGTTAAACTTCTTTAATCGATTAATTCGTTGATTTATATTATTAACAAACGCGTGCGCTTTTTGAATATTATTAATAATAGAATAAATTCTGTTGACAAATTCGGAGCAGAACTGTTCAAGAATTCGACGCGTCTCTCGGCAACAACGATTGAGTGCTGAGCAAGCGCCGAGTTGAAACACACCCCACGATGTTCGGCGACCAATTGACAAACTTAATAATATTTGGTAAACATTATAAAACATTAGAGAAACGTCCGCACACACAGCTGGGATGAGCCAGCGGACCAGCCTTTGCCACTGCTTCTCTCGCTGTGCATGTGTGAGTTGCTTCATCTTTGTATACGTATTGTGTGCTACTTGGTGGATGACAGAACAAACCTGATACCCTTTAGATAAAATACATAAATTTAGCTTGCTGCACAAATTTCGATTAATTTATTAATTTAAAGTACTATCAGGAAGTAAGCAATTTGTTGAGCAAATATATCTTCAAGCAGTCCTTTTAAAATTTTAAAAACTAAACTTCATTTTATAAATAAAATATTTGAGATTAGTAGGAAATTTTTATAAAATATTGAAATATAACAATCGTGAATTTCTATTTTTATTTAATTTCTTTGAGTTATATTTAAATTTAATTGCAATGAAATATTTTAACATGAGTTGAATAATAGTGATTTTAAATATTAATGATTTATTCATGACGAATGATTTGATACGTTTTCTACATTTTCTACATAAAATGATTTATTTTATAAATACAGAAGTTCTTAAATTCTCATAAACATTACAGTTATTTCATATTCCATCGCAGGGCATTGGCAAGTCGCCTATTAAATCGAATGTTATCTAATCTAGTATAAATTTTATTTAATTTATCACAAACTTGTCATTATGCTGCTTATTTGCATATCTCGTGGCAATATACGTACAATAAACATGAATCAGACAGCTGTATGACACCTACAAAAAGAAGCAATAAAAGCAATAATTAAAAAATGTGGGTTGTCGACATGCTCATCGCTCAACAGTTTAAAGAATTCCCAGCACAGCACAAAGAACTGCTTCCTCATAAATGGATGCTCATATTGATATATGAGCTGGTATCGATTGGCTGTCACTCAAAACATTGTGAGTACCGTTAGAAGACCCGGAGTTAAGTTAATGCAATGAGGAAGAATTGTTTTTACATCATCATTAATTAGCAGTGTTGATATATGCGTTCGCTTGCCGGATGCACTGGTGCAGTGGTGCATGTGGCAAAGCAAATGTGGTGTTTCTCTCAGGTGTGCTGTCAGTTGTTATTTTCTTGTACATTGAAAACTTGCTGTCAAGTTCAAGAACTATGTCGGCGTATACTGCATTTGCATATAAATTGAAAACTGAAAATTAACTACTACTCATCTTAAACACAAATAATCGGCGACACTTTGTTGCCTGTAAGTTGCGACTGCCTAAAAGTATGCACCAAAATTTGTCAAACTACTTGTAAAGTTTGTTGCCTAAGTCTTTTGATTTCCGCTTGCCAAAGTTTTGTGCCTAAAAGTAGAAAATCGTTTTAATACATTGGTACAGCTTATTATGCATTAGGAACATACTTTAAGGTACAAATATAAACAGTTCGAAAACTGTAAAAAATAGTATATTGTTTTGCAAGTTTTTAAATACACTGAACTTATTAGAAGTTGGGGAGAAAAGTGTATTACACTTGAACAATGGTAACAAGGAAAACAACTTTTTCGACCCCGTTAGGAATATATATTTCTGATTAGCATGACAAACCGAGTCGAATTAGTCGTGATCTTAAAAACCATAATTCGAGGTTATCTCCTAGTCGAGCTGTCTTGAAAAGAGCGCACGAACTTGCTTAGAGTTGGTTTGTACTTAATTGTGATATATTTTATTGATTGTATTTTAGTATTTGTTGGTTGGCAACGCAACTAAAAAGCGCATAGATAATATCGGACAGTAAATATAATAATAGTTCTGCTTTTTAATTCATTTCAATTCGTTTTGCATATCAAATTAAAAAAGCATATGATGGACAGTAGTTAGCACTCAGATGGCGTTTGTGCTGGAGACCTGGAATATATTTACCTGCAAGTCATAATATTATGTTATAAATATTTGGAGGTATATTTACACAGCTGACTCAGTTGAGTGGTCAACTTAACACTGAAATACTGAAATATAACATATCAAAACAACAATTTAAATAATGTAATAAAGTTAATGTCCGTGTTCGCAACCAAGCCTCGGCAATAAAATCGAGCAGTCCTCAAGTCAGTCTGCACTTATGCAATATTGCTGTGGCTATTGAAATACGCCAGAGATACCAAAATGCAACACTGAAAAACATTGAAGCTGCTCCTCGGTATGCAAACAATTTGGAAATACTGAAGGACTATATTTAGGACTATTTTTAGCTGCACATTTCTCGAAAATACTTTTTTATTATGTAGTTTGACTTTTTAAAACTTGAGTATTTTGTATATAACAAATTTTTCTGTGATATTGCAAAAAATGACTCATATTATATTTAAGACTATTTTGGGCAACAGATTTCTGCAAAAACTTTTTTATATTATCTAGCTAGATTTTTTTAAAGTTTAGTATTTTCTAAAAAAACAAGTTAATATTGCAAAAAATTATTTGTAGTTATTTGCATATGGGTTGGGTTAATTATATGATACAAAAAATATATATATATACATAAAGTCAAACTCATAAAAATATATAAATATATTCAAAGTTAATTTTTATGAGTTTGATTTTAAATGCGTCAACACATTCGCCTCGCTATAACTCAAATACATTATTATTCGGTTTCAAGTTTTTTTTTAACGGCATGGAAATATTGACGTCAGCAAAAAATGAGAACTAGTTATACATTTTGAATCTTTATTTATTTATGTATGTATTTTTGTGTTTGCCTAATTAATTTTTGAAATGCTTACTTGTTTGAGCATCACAAATAAATATATATATTAGAGAGAGAGAGAGAGAGAGAGAGAGAGAGAGAGAGAGAGAGAGAGAGAGTGAGAGAGAGAGAGAGAGAGGGGGAGAGAGACTGAATCAGAGATGATCTTCCACGTGTATTTGTTTTTCTGTGTGTGCAAGAAATTAACCTTCAAAGATTGGTTGCCCATTATAAATCGTGCTCGCTAATTGCTCGAATACAAAATACTGCAGATGCACAGCTTTCATTATGTACCTATTAATTATAAAGAAAACAAACCACAAAAACAACCGCAACAATAAAAGACAATAAAACACGTTTATTCACACAAAATTTTGCAAATTTTGGTGATGATACAAAATAAACGTGAAGGTCGCTAAAATCAAAAGTAAAAAAAAAAAATAACAAAAAACTCTTTGGATTAAAAGACAGAAGCCGATAACGGCGAAAAATACAAAAATAAAACTGGGATCCAGTTTGAGCAGCTGAAGCAAAAATCATCGCCAGATCTTGCGTCATACTTTTCATTTCTTTTGGGGCCTAGAACGCGTTATGGAAATGGGGATTATTGCATAATGCTGTGAATGGCTAGAAACGAGGAGTTTTCGATTTGCGGAATCCGGGTTCAAAAATCTGTTACCTTTGTTACTTTTGAGTCTCTTTAAAGGGTCAACTTTTGTTTTTATTTATTGAATTTTATTGTTGTTCTTTTTTTTTTTTTTGATTTTTTAAGAATGTTCGCTTAAGGTAAAGTTTGTTATGAAGCGCTTAGGATAATTGCTTAAAGCTGGGATGATAGCCAGATTCATCGGAGTGAATGTAATCTCATATTTTTTGCCATCGGGTGCCGTCCAAGTTGTAGAGCCGTGCACATGCATAGCGCCAGCTTCTTCACCCGCTCCCGGTTGCAGAACACCCTCCCCGTTGCGTGTTATGCCATTGCTGGTCTCGTATCTGATGTGGGGAAAAACCGATTAGAGACTGATCAATTTACAGCGACACCTGGCAAAAGAGTATTTATCGATGCCGTTGTTTTCGCTCTCCAAACGTAGCGTCTCTGACTTCTGGTCATCCTGCTGATCACCCTGGCAGCGACACTGCCCACTAAGCACACAATCACAAATAACAGGGTATATCGCTGCATGTTTGAGTTACACTTGACTGACTGCACTTTACCGGCTCAATGGCCGTAACGCAATTTACTTTTATATGAGTCTTGGGTGCTAAAAGTTCTAAATCCTCTAATGCAAAAACAAAAAAAGTTTTAAAGCAATTAATGACAAAATTCAACAAAATACATTTTATTATTAATAGATTAACACATTTATTTTGTTGTTTTGTCAGCTAAATGCATACAAAAATTAAACACATTTATTATCATTCCTTACAACACTAGTCAAATGCTAAATAGCAAACAAAAAATATCAAATTAAACAGCAACAATTTCAAAGGCAAATATAAAACAAACAAAAAATCACCACTCTGTAATTATTAAGCTATGATAAATGTTTTGTAGGATCAAAAAAATTAACTTTGACTTTCTACGACTTGAAGCATGACATTAGGAATTTACTTTAAGTAACTAGTATATATATATGTGTGTATATATATTACATATGCAAATCAGATAAAATAAAATATTTGATTAATAAGGCAATTGAATAAAGCTTTACAAAAATGAAGTAGAGAAGAAGATTGGAGATTTAAGATAGAATTCAAGTGGATATCCCCTACTTATACAACAAATAAATCGATTAAATAATTAATATATATAAATATTTTAATTATACAAAAAAATAACATCCTCTCCCATATATTACAACAAAACATAAAAGTAAATTCAACATACATTTTATTTGAAAAAGAAAAATACTGATTGTGATTTGAGCGCTAAAATGTTTATACTGTTTAGTTGTGTGGCAAATGATCGCCCTGTGGCTGGAAGCCGTTCTCATCGGCAATGTAGCTAAGGGTGTAGGTTTTGCCATCTGGGGCCACCCAGCTGTAGGAGCCACTCACGCTGAGTGCCTCCTGTTCGGTGCCCACGTTCTTGAGCTCCGCCTGCTCCTGGCGCGTAACGCCATCGCTCGTCTCGTAACTGCAGGACGAATGTGTAATTATTTATATATCCTTGTTGGTACTTTTCTTTTCTTATATTATTTATTTATTTATTTACATTTAATTTTTTTATATTATTTTTTTTTTCTTATACGCACCCAAAGTTGTATCCGTCGGTGCCAATGTTTTCATTGTCATAACGCAAAATTGTTGCCTGCTGGGATTCATCCAAAGCCGCCGGCGCCGCATTAGTGGAGGACACAAACACCAAGGCGCACAGGCCCAAAAGAACACAAGCTTTAACTGAATGCATATTTGATTGCGAAAAAAGTAGAGTCCTTTTTAAAGAGTTTAAAATATCACGAAATGCTATTGTACTAGTCACAATTAAGCGCTAACGAATTATGTGGCACCCTCTAATGAGCTCCAACCTATTTATAGTCGTTTCGGCCAGAAAAACCATCCACTCTTACACACACACACACACACAAACACACACAGACACTCATATACATAGCTATAACAATCGCCTTTAATGCACACTCAAATCATCAAATTGTTTGACTTTGACTCTGACTAAGCATCTAGTTGTGCGTTTGTGTAAGCGAGTGTGTAAGTGTGTGTGAGTGTGCGTATGTATATATGTCTTAAGCTTTTAATTGAACAAGCCACAAAAGCCATTAGGCGTTTGATGTACACTCAAAATCCCATTTCAATTGGCCATCAAGAGGGCTTCTCTGCCTCGGCTGCTGCCTGCTGCCGAAAACACACATTAGCTCTGTGGCCAAAGATAATGAAGTTGATGGATAAAGATAATGAAGTTGGTGGACAAGCGATGATAATGAAACGTGCTGGCAAACATTTGCTTAGTCGTGCTTATTTGGATAACTATGGCAATAGGTCAACGAGCTTAGTTACACATCAAAATACGATTGGGAAGCAAAAAGCGAAAAATAAGAATTTATTATGCAACAATTTTAACTAACAAGCCAAAATATAAGTAAATCGAGTCAAAAATTCATCTGAGAAAAAAAAAACAGAATAAAATATTTGAATAAAACAAATAAGAAGTTGACATAATTTCGAGGCAACCTTTAAAAAGCGTTAAGAGTAAAGGCTGATTTTGTTAATGGGCGCGGGATGGAAATCGCTTGTTAAATGAAGATGCGATGCCAGATTGAAGCTGAAACAGCCTCAGTCTACTTGTGTGTGTTTGTGTGTGTGTAAATGTGTTTACATGTTGATGACCTTAGTCAATAAAATAACAAGTAAAAGTAAGTCGAAAGTGAGAGACTGTCGGATACCCTGTGACTCAACTGTGGTCTGTGATGGATTCGGTTATTGTTGGTTGTCAGCAATATAACATATGTCTGTGAAATACACTTAGAAAAAAATCGTATTTCATTTCAGAAATAAGTGGAATGCTTTTCTCGTTTTAAGAAATAATTTTAAATATAAGAAAATATATTATAATAAATATTTTTATTTCTTTTTTTTAGAAATTTAATTCCTGAGTAATTAATTATGACTACTTATGTTTTTTTCCTTTTAAGAAATAATTTTTTAATATAAGAAAAAATATTTTATATATTTTATTTATTTTATTTATTTTGTAGAAATATAGCTTTTGAGATATAATAACACATTATGCAAAAGTATTCAGTAAGTTCAGAGTATTGTAAAAACTGAAGCTGTGTTGAAACTGGGCGTTTTGCTTAATGTGCTGCAGCGAATTCAATAGTCGCTGCTGCCCGCCTCTCCCTCCCTCTGGAGTCAATCAATCAGCATTTAACGCAAGTCTCAAAGTTGTTTGATTGTTTGGCAGTTACGATTGATAAATGAGGCGCTTGGCCAAAATGATGCTCCCTTGATTGCTCAATAATGAGTTGGCCAAGCTGCCCCAAAAAGGGCAGATTTATTTTTCTTGAATGCGCTTCTTCAGTTGTTATTATTCAGTGTTGCTATACAGTTCTCACTTTCGTTAGGGTCTTTTGTGTTTTTTATTGAACCGGTTTGGCCCTGACCAGCTGACTGTGTTGTTCGCGCCGTTAAGAACGGGTTTGCCTCTGAAAAGAATACAGTTTGAGAGGTGAAAATTTAGAAGAGCGCACACCACCAAAACAGATCTACAAAAGATATGTGTATATATATTTATTTGTAGACTTATTTTAACACTAAACCATGGCCAAAGTTTGATCACGCAACTGAAGATGTGAGCTGGCGTGGCAAGTGTTCACCCTGTGGCTGAAATCCATTCTCATCTGCCAGATAGTTCAGTTTATAGTGTATGCCGTCGGGTCCCACCCATTTGACGCTACCCCGCACTGCAATTGCTTCCAGTTCGGTGCCGGCATTCTTTAACTCAGCCGTCTCTTGCCTTGAGATGCCATCACTTGTCTCGAAGCTGGTTTTTGTCAAAGGCATAATTTAATTATTGTTGATTAATTAACGACCTCGTCCGACTACCTACGAGAAGGCATAGCCATCACTGTCCAATTTGTCATTTTTATATTTTAGTATTTGTGCATCGTTTTTATTTTCGCTGTCGTTGTTGTGCCTAATTTCCATTGTGCAGCTGCAGATACGCAAATTCCAAAGTGACACGATCAACATGATGAATATTTTTAATCCGTTCATTACTATATATATATATATATATCAACTCGATGTCAACTGTCCTGCAGCACTGTGCAACCGAGACTAATGTCGATTGATTGCCAAACCTTTGAATATCTGGCATTAGTACACTAAAAATACCAAAAAACAAAACCAGATCAAGTTTAATTAAATGTGTTGCATGTGTAATTCAAATGTCAAAAATATATATATATAAATATATATACATATTTAAATGTATGTTTATATAAATTATTTCATTGAAATACTGAATAAATCATTCAAATCATTGGTTTAAAGTGTGTGATTTGTAAGCCATTTGTCAAGTCCAAGATAAACTGATCGCTATAGCAATAGATAATAATTTTTTAAGCCTGACTAATTATTTATTTTTGTATAATTACAAAAATTAAATGAAAGGAAACATTTCGTACTTATTCATGACAAGAACCAGCTGCAAATGTTGAACGAAATTGGAAACAAAGTGAAACAAATAAGTTGAAATTTTGCAGATAAAATTGATAAATGAGATTTGGACAATTTGTTTAATCGCATATTGATTTCGGCATTTCACTTGCACTTGGGCTAAATACAATAAACCAAACAAGTGACCCCATTTTGGGGCGACTCGATACGAGATACGATCCACCGATTATGTATATGAGCAATTCATGCAGTGCGCTTTGTTTTTAGCAAATAATGGATGGGTGAGGTCTGAACGGTAATCAATCAAAGCCAATTGCCAGCAGCCAGCAGACAAACACACATCAACACACACACAAACACACATACGGACAGCAGCAATCAGCCAAGTTAAGTAATAAAGGTTGATTACAGGAAAACAAAAACGGGTTTAGGTACATTTACACACTGTTTCTCTTTATTGTACTTATTTTGCCATTTTGTTGGCCACATTTTGCAGGAGTCTTTATGACTATAAATTGATCGTTGAGCTTACAATTGGCATGCATTGACTGCAAGTTCCTTGAGCGCACCACAAGTCCAAGTCCCATTAAATTCACCATGAATTACTCCTTTGCCGTTGCAATCGCTTTAGTTGCTGCCTGCATCTTTGCTGGCGTCCATGGAGCGCCACCGGCACCAGTAGCGTCAGCAGCAGCGGAGGCACAGGTGCTCCGCTTCGATTCAGAAGTGCAACCGGAGAGTTATAAGTTTGCGTGAGTATTAATTCGGATCTTCCGGCAGACTGTGTCAAGGTCAAATTTTAAACTGGTTTACCTTTGTCTCTTTCTCTCTCTCTCTCTCTCTCTCTCTCTCCCTCTCTGTCTATGTCTCTCAATCTGTGCAGCGTTGAGACGAGCGATGGTAAATCACATCGGGAGGAGGGTCAGCTGAAGAACGTGGGCACCGAGCACGAAGCAATCGCTGTGCGTGGCTTCTACACCTATATCGGCGACGATGGACAGACCTATACCCTCAACTATGTCGCCGATGAGAATGGCTTCCAGCCCGAGGGCGCCCATCTGCCACGCGCCGTTCAATAAGAAGTGATCCGTCCCAGCCACATGTTAACTAGGTTTAAGGTCTACCCTCGAAATCGAAATCAAAGTCAATAAACATCAACTATTACATTTTTCAATCATAATTTGGATTGAGCTTAATCATTTTGGTGCAGAGCAGCATTTTTTTCGAAGTTCAATTGAAATAGGCTTAAACGAAAACAGTCAAGCAGATTTGAACTCTGCTGTTCATCTGCCAGTTTCAATCTCTATGAGATCATTATGCTATAGACTGATAATGGTATAATGATTTTACTCTTTTTATTCATATTTAAAATATATTCTAAAATATATAATAAAAACATAGCCAAATAATATTTTGTGACTTTCACTTGACTTCGAGCCGGCTAATTATTCACTTACCACACAGAAAGTCTATGCAAAAAAATGCATTATAAAACTTTAATTCCAATCTTGATTTAAGAAATATCCATTCTAATGTAAAACAATTTTAAGTATGAATAAAAATCAAAAGAAGGAAGATAACAATCTTAATTTAAGAGTCGGTTTACCTATGAAAAGATTTTTTTCTTAATAAGAAATTAATTTTTGGCTAAACAAGTTTTTGGCTCTACTCAGCAAACCAATCTTGACTTAAAAATTATTTATTTATTTATTATTTACTTAATAACTCTACGGCTAACAAAAAAATGTGCTGAATAAATCTGTAAAACTGATTCCAATTTTGTTAATAATATATTCGAAGGATTAATAGTCGTGCATAAGATATGTAAATTGTATCCTGGTTATTTGCTATATTTGAAAGCTTATCAGTTAAAAATGAAAATGTTGCAGGCTATTCATTCATATTTATTCATTTCACATTTGATACCGTTTCTTAGACAACTGGAATATGATCGCCATAATGATCGGCATCTCGTCGGCGATGTAGTTGACGATGGAATTCTGACCATCAGGAGCAACCCACGAGATCCACGAAGATCCCTTAAAGGCAACAGACTCATGTTCAGTTCCCACTTTCAACGTTACTTATAGTAAATCAAACATATCCTAGGAGGTCAATCCAATACCATGAAAATTCGCTAAAGTGTGTGTTCTTTTGTGTTTACTTATATCTCTTGGCTGTTGCATACTTTTACAATAATTCATTATACCCTTCCACCCAAATTTTTAAATTTGCAGTGTATATTTAAATGTCAAACTGTGCATGTCGATAAACCGGTTTTATTGCAGAAATGCCAAATGGCAAACAAAATTTTGGCAATACCTAAATAGCACAATATAAGTTAATTTTATACAGCTATAACACTTTTACCCAGTATTAAATATCATATTGGTAGTTCTGTTCTACATAGACAGATGGGATAACGTTCCAAGAATTGTGTTCCCTTAAAGTTAAAAGCTATGTTAATTTGAGTGTCCTTAAAGTATAGGTAATAACTAATATAAAAACAGACAAAATCTCAACAAAAACTGACCAGTGAGGCACAAGTCTCTAGTTAAGAATATATTCTTAGACTTACTCATTCTATTAAAAGCTCAACAACATTTGTAATTTCGATAGTTAAAAAATATTTTTTCCTAATATGAGCTTATAAAATTAGTTTGTCTTTAAAACGTTCAATTTTAAATTTATTCTAAATATGAATGAATCAAGTATGCAATTTTTTCTTTGAAAATTGTTTCCAAGAATTTAATACTTTCTTTAATTAAGAATTGCATTTAAAGGATATTTGTTACTCCGAATTAATTCGAACGAGTAATCTGCATTATTTTATAATCAAAACCGTTGCTTTAAACTTGAAACAACAAAACAAAAGATGAAGAAAAACATGTTTTGATAAATATGGAAGCACAAATAAATTCTTATTCCTATACCCTAACTCATTAAAACTGGGTAAAGGTATAACCATGCTTGCACATGTATGTGACAGATGCAAAATATATATTTTTGTAGCTAGAGTTTTTGTTTAACATTTATATATCAAGTACATTTTATTCTAGCGATAATTTTCTCTGCTGCTCAGATATTGATAAAAATCGTTAACTGACATAATATTAATCGTATGTACATTTCTTAAGATGTGAAGATGTTCGGTAACAGAGAAAAAAAATCTATTGTTATACTCACCAAATTACACAGTAGAAATCTAAAGCATTTATTGTCTACATGCATTTTAAATTATTCGCTTATATATCAATGACATAGAGAGATTATTATACAGACTTGTGTTCAGGGTATTTTATCGTCGAGGGCGTCGATGCATTCTTATTTGGCAATTGCTATGGTAATTGGATACTCCAAAATTTCCTATAAATACGCAGACGATCAGCTCAGTTAGATATAGTTACCTTTGAAGCCTCAAACGCACTACACAATCCTAAACATGAAGTTCCTCATCGTCTTCGTCGCCCTCTTCGCCGTTGCCCTGGCAGCACCCATTAACGACGTTGAAATTCTGCGTCAGGATTCGGACGTCCAACCCGATAAGTACACCTATGGGTAAGTAATTAGCAGTGAGAGAGAGTAACTATATTTTCTGATCCTTATGTTTATAAACTACTATTTACCACAGGTTGGAGACTTCCGATGGTACCAAGAAGGAAGAATCTGGCCACCTTAACAACGTAGGAACTGAACATGAGGCTATTGCCGTTAAGGGATCTTTCTCATTTGTCGCCGATGATGGTCAGACTTACACCGTTGACTACATCGCCGATGAGAACGGTTTCCATGCCCAGGGCAATCATCTTCCATCATCATCTTGATCAAAAATCGACATCACACTAGAAATTAATAAATAGATAAAATTCCTGCAGCATGTTGATTTTTAATTGTCGAGCTTAATGATATTAGGATGTTACACAGCTAAACATCAGGTATACGGACCATTGTACTATATACACATTTTAAGCACAGGACAACAAACTTTCCGAAAAGGGTTTGAAAGTTTAGTTTCTTTGGGAAACCGATTTGTTTAAAGCAGTTAAACATTTTAAGAAAATCATTGGAAGTTTGGTATACAAAACAGACATAAAAAACCACTTTAAATCAGAAATTTTTTTTTTAAATCCAGAACAAAACATTTCAGAAGCAAAGTGAACCTTTTATTTTAACTACTAAGAAATACTGTCGTGATAATTTAATAATGAAAAGTTTTGTGACCTTTCCACTTGTTAAGCAAACAGTACAGACAAATAGTGCAGATGTGTAAAAGTATGAAACTGACAGAGAGAAGTCTCTTCATTAAGTATATACATTCTTGATCAGCATCAATAATTACCAATCTCCGTCTGTCCTGCCTGTCAACATAAACTATCACATCTTCTTATATCGTTTTTTTATTAATGTTATGAATTGACATTTGGGTTAAGTGGTTTTACTCAAAATGAGCACATCAAAAAAAAGCCAAGGAGGGCAGAGTTCTTCCAAGTGAAAGAAGTTATTAACATAAATATCTTCTCGACATCTTTTTATCTTTAGATTAATAAAAAGATCAAAATTTTCAAGAATTGCAGTCTATTTATTTATTTAAAACTTAATATTGCTTTTTAGGCAAGAGGGGAGACGGGCAAATGTTCGCCCTGGGGCTGGAAACCGTTCTCATCGGCGATGTAGTTAACGGTGTAAGTCTGACCATCATCGGCGACAAATGAGAAAGATCCCTTAACGGCAATAGCCTCATGTTCAGTTCCTACGTTGTTAAGGTGGCCAGATTCTTCCTTCTTGGTACCATCGGAAGTCTCCAACCTGTGGTAAATAGTAGTTTATAAACATAAGAATCAGAAAATATAGTTACTCTCTCTCACTGCTAATTACTTACCTATAGGTGTACTGATCGGGTTGGACGTCCGAATCCTGATGCAGAATTTCAACGTCGTTAATGGGTGCTGCCAGGGCAACGGCGAAGAGGGCGACGAAGACGATGAGGAACTTCATGTTTAGGATTGTGTAGTGCGTTTGAGGCTTCAAAGGTAACTATACTTAACTGGGCAGATCGACTGTGTATTTATAGTCAATTTGCAGGTAAATATTTGGCATAACCAAAATCAAGTTGTGTTTCTATATTTGAGAAAGCTCGACTAGAAGATACCCTGTACTTAAGTATATTTATAATTTCAATAAATTTAAGGAGATTTTAACGATTTATATTACACCGTATAAAATATGTCATATATGAATAGAAAAATCGAAAACCATTAGACCCAAATGATATAAGATAAGTAATATGAATAATTATATAATAATAATTAGAAATTAAGAAGAGTTTTTGTTTTGGCTTTGACACAGATATCAAATGGGTATTGACTACTTTTGGTGTAGACCACGGAAATAGTTTCCGGCTAAGCGTATAAAAAAAAAAATTAAAAACCTTAAAGAAAAAGAAATAATTAAATATTTCTACGGTATTTTTAGCTGGTTTTCATTGAGTTTTGAGTAAACGAGTGAATACGTGTGCATATATAGTAAATACATAAGAGTACAAGGGAACCCATGAGATTTAAAATCGTTTGATTGATTCATGAAAAATGCAAATTCGATAATAATTATCATTATGATTAAGATAAACGTGGCAATCACAAAGATGCTGCCGCATTTCCTATGAATATCTGCGTTTTTGTTTACCTTAGAAGATTTTTTTTTTTGTGATTTGTGATTATCCATGATTTGCTTTGTTGTTGAAGTTTTTTTTGTAGACATGTTGGTGTGGTTTTTAAGACAATTTGTTAGCTCCGAGGTGCAATTAGTCATTTTTATTTTGGACAAACTCTCCTTAATTTGACGCATTGTTGTACATTAGCAGTGGACATCATCATCATCATCGCTTCTTGAAAAGAGTTAAGATCGCCAAAACACACTGTACAAATCGAAGAACACTTCAAATAGTTTGGTACTAAATCAAATCGATAAATCAACAAGATGAAATTTGCAATTGCAATCGTGTCGGTTGCCTTTCTGTCGTGCATCCTGGCTGCACCAGCCTCCGACTACCAACAGGTGCAAATCAATCACTATAAGTCCGATGGCTACACGTTTAAGTAAGTATCAGGCAATATAATCATGACCTATAGTTCATTATCATATCTAACCAATCCAATCTGTTATGTTGCAGTTTTGAAACCAGCGATGGCCAAAAGCACTCAGGGACTGGTGTCCTGAAAAATGCCGACTCTGAGAATGAGTCGATTGCTGTCACTGGATTCTTTCCTTCATTGGTGATGATGGTCAGACCTATACCGTCAACTACATCGCCGATGAGAACGGTTTCCGGCCCCAGGGTGATCATTTGCCCAACAATGGAATTGGCAAATAAATTGTTAGGCGCACCAAGAGCTGTTCTTTTTAGCTAGAATAATATATTTTATATTTAATAAATGGCATACAAGCATAAGCAAAATCTCAAATATATATCTATAAATTGGAATTTGACCTGGATCAATTAATATTTATTTGGAACGAATAAATCACAATTACATTTATCAGTTTTGGGTCAACTTAAACTTCATCATTAAGAGTTATTAAAATGAGTTATTCGAACAATAAGATAATTGGGTCACAAAACCTAGATGCCGGATAAATAATTCGCAGAGTGACTTTGACCGATGTATTTGCCGTCATAAAATATTCCAAAGTAGCTGAAATAATTAATTAAAATTAACTTTTAGTGGACTGAAGAAAGATGCGCAAAGTTGAGGAAGGTTTATTTCATAACAAATATAAAACCAAAACAAAAATAAAAAAATATATAAAAAAGTATGTAAAAAAAAACATACGTACAAAATTAATGTAGAATCACTTAATTAAGTGTTCTTATAAGTATCAGAAGAATATACGTAAGAATGCTCTACATCGACAACCAGTTGTCGAACTCAGAAAACTTTATCTATTATGGTGCCTAAGTGTCTTCGTATTTTTTATTTATATGGGGTGTAATTCCAAGTTTCAAGTTTGATCTATGTTATGTGAAGGCATATTTTTACCGCATAGGAAAGCTGTAGTTTGTGGCTCCAATGGCTGCCAGTCCGTAAATGTTACTTTAGCCAATATGATGATTTGGCAACTAAGTTGATTAATTGAATTTATAATTATTATTAATTGAGCAATGGTATTGATTCTTTGTTTCTAATCCGATTTCATTACAAGTAGGACAGCAATTGTCAATTATACTCGGAACAAATAATCAGCACTTGTAAGTTATAAAAGTGATCAGTATTAGACAGAATTATCATCTTGGTCAGTCGGTATTTTAAATATATAGTGATTTGAGGCAAAAGTGTATGCATTGATTTCTCCAAGTGCTAAGAAGTGCAATTTTATCTTATACTATAAATACTTAAAAATTTGGTGAAATGGAGCTGAGAAAAAATGTGTAAAATATAAAAGGAAGCACCTCCATTCCAGGTGAACAGCATCCCTGTATGTTGATATAGCAATGTCACATTTTCTATAATTTTGTATACGCAACTGGCGACTTTAAGAGATTGTAAGAGCTAGAAAAGAGCTGTAAATTCTCGTTTGCCATTTTGAGCACATACACAAATCCAAGTCACAATCTGTAAAATAAAGTTGTTACGACTTCAATTTATGTTTTGGACATATCTTTGCCTATGATTTCCACAGTAAAAAATCCAATAATTTTTGGAAAACAATCTATTTATTCAATTTAAATTTAATATTGCTTTTTAGGCAAGAGGGGAGACGGGCAAATGTTCGCCCTGGGGCTGGAAACCGTTCTCATCGGCGATGTAGTTAACGGTGTAAGTCTGACCATCATCGCCGACAAATGAGAAAGATCCCTTAACGGCAATAGCCTCATGTTCAGTTCCTACGTTGTTAAGGTGGCCAGATTCTTCCTTCTTGGTACCATCGGAAGTCTCCAACCTGTAGTAAATAGTAGTTTATAAACATAAGGATCAGAAAATATAGTTACTCTCTCTCACTGCTAATTACTTACCCATAGGTGTACTTATCGGGTTGGACGTCCGAATCCTGACGCAGAATTTCAACGCCGTTAGTGGGTGCTGCCAGGGCAACGGCGAAGAGGGCGACGAAGACGATGAGGAACTTCATGTTTAGGATTGTGTAGTGCGTTTGAGGCTTCAAAGGTAACTATACTTAACTGGGCAGATCGACTGTGTATTTATAGTCAATTCGCAGGTCTCCAATTGACGCGCCAAATATTAAGAAGCGAGATTAAAATTTCATAAAAAAAAAACTAGTTTAGCATGATTAGAAAATTCACGAATCAAATCGCAGCTGATAAAATGAATACTAATTTAAACTTGAAATAAAGTATATGCAAATAAATATATGTCTAGCTGTTAAATAGATCTACACGTCATAAACACACACGCATCACATGCTTACACATATCAGAACAGACATAAATTAGACATTTATAAAATATACATTTTAAGTATAGCAAAAATATAAAGCGCAATTTAACGTATCAGTTTTCAGGTTTACTCACTTTTAATAGTATATGTGTAAACTCCCGTAAAAATTTTTAAATAGATTACCAGATGCAGAGTAGAGAATAATGACTTTATTGACTTCAACTAAAACTTATTTATTTATTAAAAATTTCCACAATTCCGCCTCTTTATTTGTAGCTAGATTATTTAATCCTTATTTCAAAACATATTTATTTTAGATCGATGTTCCTTAAGTTATAAATTTTAACATAAAATATTTTTTATTTCATAATTGAAGAAAGTGTTTTAAAATATGTTAATGATAATGAGAAATAAAATTATATCAACTTTGATTTATAACTCGGTTATTTTTTCTTAAAGTAGGATTATGTTCATGTCTTAAACAATTTTTGTATCTTTATTTTGGAAAACCATTCTTGACTAAAAAGTGATTTAGTCAAAGTGAGAACATCAAGACTTATACCAAAAAAAGAGAAGGAAAAATATTCAGATACTAAAAGTAATACCATCTGATAACAGATGTCACAGAACAGGGTGACATCACAGCAATCTAATGTCCAAGTTTGCCGTTCAAAATGCTGTGGCAGAAAAAGTTTGGTAACTGTAGCTGTTAAATTATGGGCTAAAAGTATGTATGTTGTTCGAAGTTTAAGGTCAACATCTCTAAGCGTGTTGAAAAAAGATGCCTTACGTTGATTCAGACAGACAGAAAGGCTGATGGACATTGAACAAAACCAATATATAAGATACCTGTGGTATATCATCAAAACGGGCTTCTTTTTGAAGATCGCTATTAAAAATGTACAAAGTTTCGATAACTCTGAGCAAGTGTATATCACCGATATCGACAATTAAAAATCAAATGGTATTTGGATAACAATCTATTTATTCAATTTAAATTTAATATTGCTTTTTAGGCAAGAGGGGAGACGGGCAAATGTTCGCCCTGGGGCTGGAAACCGTTCTCATCGGCGATGTAGTTAACGGTGTAAGTCTGACCATCATCGGCGACAAATGAGAAAGATCCCTTAACGGCAATAGCCTCATGTTCAGTTCCTACGTTGTTAAGGTGGCCAGATTCTTCCTTCTTGGTACCATCGGAAGTCTCCAACCTGTGGTAAATAGTAGTTTATAAACATAAGGATCAGAAAATATAGTTACTCTCTCTCACTGCTAATTACTTACCCATAGGTGTACTGATCGGTTTGGACGTCCGAATCCAGACGCAGAATTTCAACGTCGTTAGTGGGTGCTGCCAGGGCAACGGCGAAGAGGGCGACGAAGACGATGAGGAACTTCATGTTTAGGATTGTGTAGTGCGTTTGAGGCTTCAAAGGTAACTATACTTAACTGGGCAGATCGGCTGTGTATTTATAGTCAATTCGCAGGTTTCCATTTAACATAACAATAACAAAGAAATACAAAAAAAAAAAAATTCCGATAATCTAGCTTAGCATGAACTTGTTCGAAGATTGGTCGTTTGAAATGCATGCTTAAAATGGTAACAATCGATTTTGTGGTAAAATGAATATTAATTTAAACTTGAAATAAAGTATATGCGAATAAATGTGTAGCTATATTTGGATGCCAAGCAGTTAAAAGACCTAAATGTCACATACAAAACACACATAACACAAGCATATATAAAATATTTAAAATACATTTTGTTGTCTGAGATGAATGCGCTTTGAAAACCCGTCTAAATATTTGCATATATGCAAAATTTTGCCGAAGCTTATGCGAATCATATTCATATTAGTACAAATTGAGTAACATGTTTTTCGTAATAGTTACATATAGATAAATTCTACGCAAGATAAATTCTAATTTAGAGTAGATCTCAGATTAAATTTGAATCTATTTTAATGTGTTAAATTTTGGCTTTGTGTTTTTTACAGCTCAATGAATTCATCAAAAGTTAATTGTTTTTATTTTGCTACTACAAATATATTATATATATACAGTTAAATTTATAAAGCTTACTCTTTCTCTATACGTACGGAAATTCTTAACCGGAGTAATTTGTTTGATTTTCAATTATTTGGCAACAAATTAACACATTTTAGCCTCAACATAGATAAAAAGAAAAATATCAAAAATATAAACAAATAATGTGTTAATTATTATTAGCTTCTGTTACTCCATGTGGGCTGGAAGTATAAAAGCCAATTCGAATTGCGAACACAACAAGTCCACAAGTCTGCAGTCCATCGACTCATTCAACTCAACATGAAGTGTGCTCCAGTCATTCTCTGTCTTAGCATGTGCCTGGCCTGCTGCTCAGCAGCATCCACTGGAGATGTGGAAACTGTGAAGAACACAGCCGATGTGAAGCCCGATGGCTACAATTTTGCGCTGGAGACCAGCGACGGCACCAAACGCATTGAGGAGGCCATCCTCAAGAACATTGGCACAGAAAATGAAGCCATATCTGTGAAGGGTTCGTACTCCTACCTGGGACCCGATGGCGTCACCTACACGGTGAACTTCGTTGCCGATGAGAACGGCTTCCAGCCCGAAGGTACACACCTACCACGGGTGTAGAGCTCCAGCGGCTCCTTAGCTTAAGTTTATAATTTTTATAAAGTAAATGAGAAGAAGAGAAATGCATCGATTGATATTGTGTGGGATGCAGTCACGATTGAGATGCATATGATTGAGGAAGGAGCCATTTTCAAAAAGATATTGCTTCCCCAAGACAACAATGGTCAATCCCAATCAAATTAGTTATAAAAAGTCATCTCAACGTACTAATGGAAATTCAATTTAATGCGATTAACAATAATAATGCACGACACTAGCTTCACTGACTGACTGACTTGACCGACTGACTGATCGACTGATCGACTGACCGACTGACTGACTGATGCAGAGCACAACACTTAGGGGCTAAATATTAGTTAATCCAGTTGGTTATCCAGTTGATTGATGGCCAGTTACTTGGGTAAATGCGCACCTTCCGGCTGGAAGCCGTTCTCATCGGCCACAAAGTTAATGGTATACGTCTGTCCATCGGGTGCCACCCAGCTGACGGAGCCACGCACCGAAAGGGATTCGTTCTCTGTGCCGGCATTGTTCACTGTTGCCTCCTCGGTGCGAGTGGTGCCATCGCTGAGCTTGTAGCTGAACTTGTAGCCACCAATGCCAATGTTATCCGACTCATATTCCAAAACCTCAACATCATTCTGTGGGCGGGCACTGCTGCTGGTGGCGGCGAGCACCAGCAATCCAACGACTAGCATCTGTGTACAAGGATTAATCAGTTAATCGGTTAATCAGTTAATCACGTTGGTCAATTCGATCATTTCGATCCGTTGCCCATTTACCATTTTGAACATCCTGTTTAGATTGTTTCTTGTTTTGCGCTGCGTTTGAATAGACTCTTAAGCGTCCAATGGTGGTAATGCATCGGCTTCGCTGCATTTATATACCGCATTCAGAGATTTCTGCCAACGTCATAAATTTTGCACAATTGTTGAAGAAGACATACTAGAGACATATAAACATATATAGAGACGTCGGCTCTCGCGGTCGTCCGGTAATGTATTTAATTTACCAACAGTTCACCAATAGCCACCAGCCTCAAAGTGGCTCCGACAAGTAACATTTAACGTGAATCTCTGACGCGACATTACCAAATCCGCATTCTGGCTCTATAACTATCTCGTGCACTTGGTAGTTAGATTAAATATAATTTGTTAGAATATATATATATATATAAAAAAAAAAAAATTAACCAAGTTTTGCTCTTACAATAATAAGCATACAATTAATTAGTTGTATTTTCAATTCGTTACTTAACAAATTCACATTTTTTAATTTAATTGAATTTATAAATAATAAAATTTGATCATTTAGTTAATCTTCGCAGTGTGTGTCCAATTCGATTGAAAAATAATCAGGTGGGCGAATATCACTTTAATGAATGCGTAAATAGTTTGGCTTTGGTTTTGTACAATATGTATACTGCGTACCAGTTGATGGTTTATGGCCTAAGTTGGTCGATGTGTTTGATTTTTAATATTTTTAGTCAAGCAATTGGCTGACCTAGCAACATTTAGCAATAGCTCCTCCGATTATCTCTTACGGAGAAGAGACGACAACTGTTGAGCCGCAAGTTCACCTCACAAGTCCGAAAATTGGACAAGAAGCACTCCGCTGGCTTTTCGAATCGAAGAAAAATCCGCAACTTTGCTTGACTTCTGACATATGCAACGGCCTTTGCATCTTTATTCGATTGATGTACATATGCACAACGACTCGCATACATATATATATATATATATATATATATATTTATAGTGTGTATTCAGCATTTTATGTATATTTATTTCGGTTTTTTTTCACCAATTTATTCCACCTTCGTTGACCGCTACTAATGAAGAAGCTGAAAATTGACAAGCTAGTCAATCAAGTTTTGGCTAACCTTTTTTGCCAAAATTACCATAAAGCCTTTTTGACTCTCGTTCAGCCAGTTAGTTATTTACCCACAGGACATTCTTTCAATTCACAAACTGACATTGACAATATACAAACAATACATAAACTCCTTGCCGACTTTAGCGTCGTTAAAGTTTTTTGACATTAAGTTACATAGTTAAACTATATATAAAAAAAGGTGGAAAAAATAATCTGCAATTAAAAATCCGCATAAAAATGTTTGAGTAGACGTTATTTTTAAATAGCTGACTTCCTATGGTAATTTAAATGGCATCCAAAACATTAAAATCCGTTAGATAAACTATAAGGAAGTTTATAAAGTGGCCTCCAATTGCTGCTTGCCAAAATATACTGAATGAAAACGATTTCGAGAACATTTTGGCAATTATCTTTTCCATAATGCGCGCTAAACAATGATTAAATATATAACAAAAGAAGCAACGTTTTTTTGTTTTTTTGGTAAAACATTTATTTAAACATTAAGATCGCTTCTTAGGCTTAGACGGCAGGCAAATGAGCACCCTGGGGCTGGAAACCGTTCTCATCGGCGATGTAGTTAACGGTGTAAGTTTGACCATTATTGCCGATGTATGAGAAAGATCCCTTAACGGAAATAGCCTCGACCTCGGTAATAACAAAACTAGTTTACAGCCGACAGTGACCAAAAATACACAACTTAAATTGAATATGCATACATTAGAAAATACATATTTATATATTTTTTTTTTTATTATATATATATATAAAATGTACTCAAACTAAAACTAAAAAAAAAAAATAGCCAACTTAGCATATGCATATGACTGACGTAATCGCCATATTCTAAATACATATCCCATATAACTGGTGTATTGTATTTATGTCAATCTTCGCTTTTCGCTTCCATCTTCACTGTCCCTTTCCAGAGAAACCCAAGAGATACAAATATACAAGAAGCCGAACTGTTGTATCTCCAAGAGCTGAGCATCGTCAAGGTCATCGTCCGGCTGTTTGTCTGTCTGCATGTCTGGCTGCGTGATGTGGCTGGCAACTGGCTCCATACGCACAGACCCAATCACAGATGCAGAGACTGAGAGTTGGAGTTACCGGTTGTGCGAGATCTTTTTTTCGGTTTTACTTCTTGTTTAAGCATGGCTTTGGCATCATCATCAACGCTTTGTTTCCATATGACTTGCCGAAATTAGCACTTAAACGTTAATGGCAATACGTTAAAACCACGTTTTTGTATTCATCTACCCATCTACCAATCTACCAATCTACCCATCTACTCAACTTGGGCCTACCCCTCATCCACTCGGATTAATGGTCATGTAATTACTTCATTCCACGGGGGTAGGTAGAGTAAAGGGTGGGAAATAAGGTTTTGATGTAGCGGTTGTTGGATCCGTGAGATCATCCTTATTTTTCTCCACAATCCAAGGGCCGTCTTCCCTTAACTGTTTGGAATTAAAAAAGAAAGTGCCAAGGTGCATTGGTGCGAAAGCCTGACCGGCGGCTATAAAGTGGTGCCACGCGGAATTTTATTCCATCCTGGTTGTTGGTGAGGACCTTCGGGGAGTCACGTGGTAGCTGTGGTTTAATACATATATGCGGGTAAAGTTTCGGCTTGACGTGTGGTTGCGTACTCAACAGGGTGCCGAGATCCCAAAGATCGGAAGTCGTTTAAGATAGGCGGCGCTCAAGACCAAGAGAGGAAGTTCACGACCAAACAGAAGTGACTTCAATTTGGTACCAGTGTGTCCAAATGTCCCAATGGGGCGCTAATTGAACGCAGAATTTCAATTCTGTGCTTGGCACCGTGAAATTAGGCTGGAAAGGCTGGCGTTCACGTAAAAATAGGAACTATTACTACCCATCTACCCATCTCTATAGGTCTCCACATATATAGTATGAAGTACGTGTAGCGCGAATTTCCATATGTAAATGCCACATTGCCATCGGGGCCTCTTATAAATTGTTGATTCTTAATTACTTAACCAAAGAAGCGCGCGATCATAATTGAAATACTTGCAAATAAATAATTCAATTAACTGGAGACAAGTCCACTCCATGAAGCAGTCAAGCAACCAACACAGTTGGTTTGAATCGCTTAAATATATCTATGATCTATATGCCCACTTTTATAGCATACTTTTAGTCGATCTACGAAAACTGAAAAAAAAACGATTTGAGCGCTGATTATCTCAATTTTTTTAATATAATCCAAGGCTGCAGGCCAAACCACTTTTATTGTCATTCGTTTTTTATTTATTAGTTTGTCTGACCTTTGTCATTAGTTTGTAAACCTAACCTTATTAACTGTTAATAAAGGTACGAATTAAACAATTTAAATAAATTTAAAAAAAAACACATATATCTTGTTGAATAATATGTTTGCTTGTCTTATTATTCAAATTCGTATTATACTTTTACATTTTTAAATTGAAAGCTTTTGTTTGGGATTTATTTATATAATTTCTATACTGACCATATTTCACACCAGTATTTCACGTTTTACGTTTTTCTCATCTCTAGCTTTTAATCCAAATTTATATCTATATGTTAAAAAAAATATTTCTATATATATATATAAGGAAAAAATATAGGTTAGTTTTGATCTGGCCTAAGAAACTTGTTTACCAGACATAAAAACTGCTATAGGTAAAGTATAATTTTAGAGAATCGACTAAATTTAAATCAACTAAAATCTTGTATATTTAGTATTTTTTTAATACTTTATTGAATTGCGTATAAATTTGAAAATACTAAACATAACACTTAAACGCAAACTAAATATATATTAAACAAAACAATAATATTCCTTGATGATCCATTGAGAAACTAAAGAGCAACTCAACCGGCCAGCGATGATAGAGATTTGGGTGATAGTTTACGGTTCTTAAGACCCGGACGACGAGATGGTCTTGCATTACGAGCATAGTTATTGGCATTCTTAAGATCTTCGGCTAAAGAGCGATCATTGATCAGATCACCTGTCTCATCCCGATGCGTGCCATTTGGCAGAGTGTAACTAAAATTGTGAATGATGATGATTATCTTCCAATAATTGTTGATCGATTTCAATGAACTTACCCAAACTCGTAGCCCTGTCCAGTGGGTATATAGCTAAACTGTTCGATAACCACATTGCCCAGTTGTATATCCAACACAGTACCTGGTGCATATGAGGCAGAAGCACTCCACAGAACACTAGCCCACAACAGCAGCAGCGGCAGCAACCAAACAACGCACCTGCCAAAACCCGAACTCGAATTATGTTGTTTCATATTGTGTAGTTCCACAGACGCAACCGTCGGCCCTCGCAGTTAACAATAGATTGAAGCCATCAGCAGCCATCAGTGGCACACATAATGAGCCAACCCGCCAAAATGAAACCCAAAAAAAGCTGAGTAAGCCAAGAGGTGCTGGTAACACGATTGCTTCATCCAGCTGTCCAGTTCACATTTGCATTTGCATAAGGAAAGCAACAAAGTAAGAAAATCATATAAAACAGAAACCTACAAATTATTGCACATGTTGGATTTGTGGATATAAAAACAAAGGCAAACGTCGAAGAGCATTTATAAACCAAAACACATAGCAGCCAAGCTAGGCCGACTGAGAAAATGCCCTAAAATTGTATATATTAAGACATTTTATCTTGGCTTGAATTCAATTTCTAAAACCTTGGCAGATATTTATAAATATTTATGTATCTGTATTTTAATATTGTTACAGCCATCCTCCCAAAGTTAATAAGCTCGTTATAAACGAAATACCCTTCATTTTATTTCGGATTTCGTTTTGAGCTTCTGCCGTGGACTCATTAAACAAGTTGTCTCTCAGTTCAGCGCAGAGCTTTGAGCTGAGCTTGGTGTTGATCTTTGAGCTTAGCTGTGTCAACAACCAATTGAGACGAGCTTTTGATTCACTCTTTGTAAACTCTACACATTTAAATACCCATTATTTAAATACCCTCTAATTATCGAAAAGAGCAGTTTACATTTATGTGTTAAGAAAGTAACTCTGATAAAAGCAACTGCAATATAAACACATATTCAATTTATTTAGTTAATTCAGTTTCAGTTTGTAAGAAAATAAAAACTAATCTAAATTATAAAATATCAAGTATTTATTTGAATATAGATGACAAAAATAGAAACAGAAAACAGTTTAAATTTAGGAATCCTCTTTGGGGGCTTTCACTTTATGGGCCGTTACATAGGGCTGGAAGCCATTCTTGTTGGCCTTGTAGAGCACCTGATATTCGTAGCCATCGGCCGATATAAAGCTATAGCCCCCACGATATTCCACGGACTTTGGCGTCGACACTTCATTCGGCACCTCAGCGATTTGCTTATCAGGATTCGCATTCACCTTGTATGTGATATCCTCCGAGCGACGATAGCCATTATCTGTCTGAAAGCTGTACAAGAGTTGGTTCAAAGGTTTTAGGAAGTACCTTAATTTCATTGCTTACTTGAAATGCACCTCCTCCTGACGCTCTCCTACATTATCCACAGCAGCAGCAGCCATGGCCAGAGATAGAAGCAGTAAACCGATCGGAAACTATGCAAAGTAAAGAAATCAAAATGAATCAATGCAAATTTGCAAACTATGTTTTCATTTTTCGTAGTTAAATTACTAACCGATGTCATTGTGCGTTAAATATATTCTTTTAATAATATATACAAAATATAAGTTATAACTTTTGTAAGAGTAGAATTTATTTTGCGCACTGTTCGTCTTCGTTTCTTGATGCCAACTAATAAAGCGGGCAAAAGTGGTCTTTACCAGCGACTCAGATGAGCAAATCAGCAGAAATAAGTCGGAAAGATAATGAAAACAAATATCTAAACTGCTGGCCAGCCCCAAAGAGTCAGGCAGTGAGTCCGATGGCGTCATAGTTTATGGCCACTCATTTGTTCTAAGGCAACTTTAGGTTTAAGCCTAAGCAGCCACAACAATAACAATTACAACAACAATAACAATAACACTGACAATAACAACAACATACAAGAAAGTTAACTAAATCATTTAAAGCGAGTTCTTACCTTGTTTACCAAATCAACAAAATTTACCGGTGTTGCTATTATTATAATTTTAATTTTAATTTGTGCTGTGATCTTTTAACAACATTTTGTCTTCTTAACTTGAAGTCTTAAATTTATATTTCTTAGAATTATTGTCCAATGTTTTCGAATTGAAGATTTTTTTAATGTACACAAAAGATTAAATATTAAAATCAGTCGTCTTTTAAAAAAACATAATTTTTATTGATATGGATATTAGTCAGTCAAATGGAAAAAAGTTTATAATTATTTTTTAGCAAAACCAGATAGCTGACAAAAGAAAGCAAACAAATATATATACATTTATACAGCCAAATCGAGTTAGTCATCTTCAACTGTTTGTATGAACTGTTTGCAAAAACTTTAACTTGAATACATTATTTTACTTTTACGATAACTTTACCAAATACAATAGCAATGTTAAAACAATTTTGTCCGAATCGAACTTTCTCGATTAAAACATCTTAACTTGTTTTGATATGATTTCAAATTTAAATCAGAAAGTCCAAAATATTCAGATTTGTACACTATACAAACTTATCATTGTAACTATTATTATAATTTTAATTTGTGCTGTGATCATTTAACGTTCTGTCTTCTTAACTTGAATTGCAGATTTTTCGTAAGAGGTAATTTAATATTTAAATCATTCAGTCAAATAAAGTGTATATTTTTATATCTGGCAAAAGAAAGCCCATAAAATATTAACCTCATTAAATATATATATAAATATATATATATATATATATGAAATTTATACAGCCAAATCGAGTTAGCCATGTTCAACTGTTTGTATGAACTGTTTGCAAAAACTGTAACTTGAAAACATTATTTTATTTAAACGATTACGATAACAATATTAACACAATTTTTCCCTAGTCGAATTCTGTCGATTCTAACTTTTTTTAAAATATAATTTTAAATTTAAATCAAATTATTCTACTCTATATCATATTCTCATTGTACGTAGGCTGTCAATGTGGGCTGCGGTTAATTAATCAAACGAGTCTGCATCTAAATGTTTATTTAGCCGTGTTGAAAAACCTCATCTGAAGAACCCTCACCCTGGTCGAATGCACGGCTAATTCGATGGCAGAAATGATGGCAATTAGATCGTTTCGCTCCGTCAAAATGCACTTTATGAATTTGAGATTTTGGCAAAATGCGGGCGCGAAATATGCGCAATGGGTGCGTATCAAAATGATCAAGGGATGTAGATGAATAAGCGAGATTGATAGGGAGAGAGGTAAGTGTGGAGGAGGCAGTGGGCAGGGTGTAGAGAGGGGGGGTTGAGACCGACAATTGTTGGTTTAAGCAGCCGGTGCAGCGTTTGGTGCGAGCTGGCATGGCGGAGTGGTGGTTAGTTGGTGTTTAGGTAGTTGGGTGGTGGTTAGGTGGTTTTTGCTTGCTTTGTTGGTGGATGCTCTAGCATCGCACTGGCAACAGCTGACGCTGGAACAGGTTCACAAAATCCACAGCGCCTGGGAATCCGTCAGCTGCGCGCCAGCACATTACAAGTAGGACAAGCTGCAAACAACATTGCCATTAGCTACCATGGCCATGGACAGGGACAGTGTGGCCACCCTATCTTCACCCCCTCCCTCCCCCCTTCCACCATGACTCTAATGCGGCAATATTAGCGGCATCACATCCACATCCACATCGAGTCACAGTCACAACTTGCCTCGACGAGCATTGGCAAAAAGTTAATAGACGATTGACTAAAGCCGACAAACGTTGTCCTCTTGCCCTGTTGCCATGTTGTCCTGTTGTCCTGTTGTCCTGGCCAGGGGCTTAGCACCCCCTGCTTTTTTTTTTGGACAGGCAAAGTGCATTAGAATTGCACATGGACGGGGAGGACGGGGTTGCTTTTGCAGGTGTTGCCTGTGCGCCGTGCCTGATCCTTATCTGTTCTGCCCTCAAAAATTGCCTTTGAATTAAAAGTTTTGTTTGCGGCATCGCCGGTTTTGTTGTTTTTACCGATTAGTTGCAGCCTGAATAGATTTCATTTCATTTCATTTTTCTCTTTTCAATTTTAACAATTGCGCCAATCTCGATTTATTAGAATTTTTTTTATTTTTTTAGCATTAACAATTAAAATTCAATTGAAATTTCGTCAAACGAAAAAAACTAATCTAATCTTAGATGAAGATGCAAATTAGTTAACAATAATTCAATAGGAAAGACTTTTTCTAGATGAATATCAATTTATTTTAATTTTTGAAATAAATTTGAATATAATAAAAAAAGAGAAATATTCAAATTGTATATTCATTTTTCAAATTTCGATTTTCCAATAAATTTACATATATTTGAAATATTTATAAATAATTATAGATAATTTCTTTCACTTTTATTTTAAATTTTAATTTAATTTAAATTGTATTTATTTTTTACAATTGTTTTGTTGACTTTTAGATAGTTGCTTTTAATTTTGTGCAGTGTAATCGCATTGGCCCAGTTTTTGGTTTTCATTTTCAAATGCAATTCGATGTTATGCACGTGACTGACCCCCGGGGTTCAACAGGTTGTGGTCAAAAGCAAGTGTTGGCCATATATATAACTCCAATGTTCGTCGATCAGAGCCATCAGTGAACAGAATGAATCAGACAACATTGGGTGCATTGCTTGGCCTCATCGCTGGTGGCATAATGCTGGTGCTGGGACAGCCGGCGGGTTATCCGAGCTCTCGTCCACCAGCCACATATCTGCCAGCAAAGCCACCAGCACCGCCTGCACCACCTAAGAACAGTTATGGCCCACCTAAGCCGCCACCGAAGCCACCAGCGCCCGCACCCAAGCCCACTTATGGAGCACCGCCGCCTAAGCCAAATCCACCAGCTCCGCCAAGCGATAGCTACGGACCACCACCCAGCAAGCCCAATCAACAATATTTACCGCCCACCGGCAATGGGAATGGAGGCGATGGTGGTGAAGGAGGTGGTGAAGTTATTCCCATTATCAAGTTGGAATCCAAAGTGAATACGGATGGATCCTTTATGGTAAATAGTGTAGACTCAACTATGAGCAGCTGTTCACTTCTAATTGTTGCTCACCTTTGCCCAGTACGAATATGAAACGGGCAACGGCATCAAGGCCGAGGAAACGGGCTACCTGAAGAATGCCGGCATCGAAGGAGAAGAGGCTCAAACCGTAGAGGGTTCCTTCTCCTACAGCAGTCCGGAGGGCGAGAGCATTTCATTGACCTATATAGCCGATGAGAATGGTTTCCAGCCGATGGGCGAACACTTACCGACGTCGCCACCCATTCCACCAGAGATCCAGGAGGCACTCGATCTAATAGCCGCCGGCGGAGGTTGTCATGGCTGCGACGACAACGAGACTGGCGATGGAGGAGGCGATGAGGCACCAGGCTATGTCTATCGCAGAAAGTAATTAAATTAATAATTGTAAATGGCAATAAAAGCAACTTTCTCAAACAGGTCCTTTTTGGCCGACTTATTCAAAAAACAACAAGCAAACACCAAACATGAAATTGGCTTGAACCAGGTGCCTCTGATGTGTCCTTGCCCTTCAAATTGGCTGGCACACTTTACTTGAGGTCTGCTCAACAACACCCCCCACCACCCCTCTCTCTATCGTCTTACCCCAACCCCGTCTGTCTGTGACTGTGTGACTGGCAACACATGTTTTTCGCTCTTGTCCTGTTGATCGCACAGCATATCACAGCCATTAGCCTCGGGGGGAGGTTGCTGCCTGTTCAGATATGATGAAAACATTAGTGTCCTCGCATATTCTGCCACAGCGCACAGGAGCGCATTCGACACGTGGCAGTTGGGCCGCAAACGATTTGCAGGCTACATTTATGCTTAGTTTTCAATGATGAAAGACATTTCGAAGTTAGCAAAAATAGTCTGTAAAGTAGAGACCAAATTAATAAATCTTATAAAAAAAAAAGATTTTTTAAATGAACAACATTTTTTGATCCATTTAACATTTTAGTTTTGTATATATCATTTTTTTTATATAACATTAAAGACAGGCTGAAAGAAATTTAGAAGTGAGGAAAAATAGTCTATAAAGTTTGAGCGAAATTAATAAGTTCTGCATTAAAAAAAAAATTAGCTATAAAATCCTCTAAAAAAAATATATATTTTTTTTAAGTAATCAATTTTTTTTTGTAGCAATTTAATTTTTAGTTCAGTTTATATAACTTTTTATACAAGCTTAAATCCTACTTTTATGTAGTTAACAATTGGGCCCGTTGTAGCCCGCAGACCGCTCGGGGCGAGTGGCAAATCACGACCCACCCTAAACCACAAATAGTAAAACGATACACACCAAATATATTAAGGCATTATCAGATAGGGGAAGGGGGGTGGTAGTTGGTGGGTAAGTCGTCAACTGCAAAGGGGACAAGGGGTAGCAATGTCATTGACGAAAGCGAATGCGATTTGTATATGGTGGCTTTACAGCAACAACAACAACAGCAACAACAACAACAACAGCAACAACAGCAACAACAACAACAACAATATGGATAAGGACAACAAACGATCGTTTAATTTCAATTAAAAACATTTGCCTTGGCACAGCCCAAAAGCCAAAAAAGGACCAATCTGATGATGATGATGTGTGTGTGTGTGTGTGTGTGTGTGTGTGTGAGGGGGGGGGGGAGGATTAGGCAAAGGAATACGCACACTTGCTACAAGGGCGCGCTTAGCTTGGCTTAGTGCTTTGGTGCCGTGATGTACATGATGTTGCACTTGCTACCACTGTGCGGGACCTGGAACGGGACCAGGACCAGAACCCGGACCAGAAACAGGACCAAAAAGGGATGCTAGGCCAGCTGCTTCGGCTGGTGGCGAGTGCGAGTGCGAGAGTGAAAGTGAGAGTGAGAGTTAGAGTGAGATAGTCGCAAAGTGCGTAGCAATGTCAGCTAGAACGGGTACAATGAGGCTGAGGCTGAGGCTGATGCTGGGAATTCTTGCACTTGACGCCGCAGTGTTTTGACACTGCAAGCCGTAACAAATCCAAACAAGGATATATAGGGGAAGCTGCTGCGGCTGTTGCTGTTGCGTCGGTATAAAAGCAATGCCTGGCTTCCAATTGGAACACAGAATCGAATTTGAACGCGAGCGATGCACACGACAGCTCAACTGGATAGCCTGGAGTTGGATGAGTCACCACAGGCACAAGGACACAAGTGTCCCAACAGCATGATCTTTCGCATCGAACAACTGTTGCCGGGCGCCACAACAACAACAACAACAACAACATCACCAGTATCACCAACAGCAATTGTTGCTGCCACAGCAATGGCAACAACCACAAACACCACAAAGCGAACACGTCCGAATTTAAGGCCAGGTGTTTATACGGCACAATATACGCCAAAGGACACCTGCTCCAGTTGTGTGCCAACAGCGGCACTGCTTAGCTGCATGGCCACGCCCACGCCAAGTGATGCCCATGTCCACTGCACCATGGTCAATGGTGAGTTGGCCATGTCTGCGACACTGCTACGCCAGATCAAGCTCTCCGAGGACATCTACAGCTTTAATGCACTGTTCGAGCTGCACGCAGGACAACTGCGCATTCGCCTCGTGCGCGATGTGGCGCGTGAGGATGAGGTGGTTGCCTGGTTTGACGAGGAGTTGGTACTCCTCATGGGTATACCCTTTCTTACACCACTTAACATTCAAGGTGAGCTCATGTTAATTTAAACAAAAATTATAATTTAAGTCAAACAATTAAAATAATAATAAATAAAAAATGTAATAAATAATAGAAAGCTAAAGTTTAAAAAAAAACAAAGTAAATACCTTAAGTGAATTAATATATTTTATAAAATTCGTAATTTCTTGAATAGTTATGTTAAACAAATATTTAAAAGTTATTTGTTTAATAAAATCCAAAGTAAATTATTTAAGTAAATATATATTTTTTTTTAAATAAGTAAATTAAAATATTTTAAATTTTTTTCTCGTCCCATTGATTTTATTACAAATGTTAATATTATTTCTAAACTCTTTTTAAAAATAATTTCAGGCAACAATCGCTACACATGCCACCTGTGCCATCTGACCTTTGAGACGCCGCATCCTTTGAAGATACACCTGGCTCTGGGTTGCGGTCGCAGCGTTATGGATCTGCTCTGGATGCGTTTACATTATGCACTTAAATCGGCGGCACGTGCCACCACCACAATAACACTCTCACCCACTCCGGCCACCTCATCTACATCGTCAGCATCGCCCAACAGATCGCCGCCACCGCCAGCAGTTGCTCTTGCCCAGGTGACGCCTCCATCGCGTTTCTCCGCCTTTCGTCCTTTGGCGGCAATGCAATCGCTGACCTTGCCACTTGCCAGTCACTCGCAGCCCACTTCCTACCTGCCCTCGATTGCGATGGGTGCACCACTCTCGGCGCATCCAATGAATGCAGCCGCTCAGATCGAGGCCATCGTCAGCAATATGGGTGCCTCGAAGCAGGGACACCTGTGCATTTACTGTGGCAAGGTCTACTCCCGCAAGTATGGTCTGAAGATACACATTCGCACCCACACGGGCTTTAAGCCTCTCAAATGTAAGTTCTGTCTGCGTCCCTTCGGCGATCCCAGCAATCTCAACAAGCACGTTCGCCTCCATCTCCAATCCCAGCCCGGCGTCGGGGAGGAAGCCGACGCTGATTCGAGTTTCCAGTGTCAGATATGTCATAAGACGCTCGCCCGCGCCAGGGATCTGCAGAGACACATGGAGACGCGACACCCTGGTGGATCAACCACAACAACCACCACTAGCAGCGCTCCACCATCAACAACTACAACAACAGCATCTGCAGCAAACACTACAACAACAACACTGTTGCCCAATCACAGCTGATGGAGGCGTGGCAGCGTTTTATTTTTATTATTTTAGCATTAGGCGTCCTGCTGTGATAAGTAGTAGAAGAGTTATAAAAAATAAGAAATAAATACGAATTTCTTAATTTGTAATTGTGAATTGAAATTCACTCTAGGTTAAGAATCTAAATATAAAATATATGATTCGTAGTTTGTATATTAAATTGTGTTTTTATTTAATACTACGTATAGATTTCAGAAAATTACACAAGAAAACACCATAATCTTCGAGGGCAGCTTGATTAAGCAGGTCCTTCCCTCCCACATATGTAAGGATTATGCCGAGTCGGAGCCAGTTTTCGGTTACTTTAGTTTACATGTGTGCCCCTAAAAGTATGTAGCATATTATTTGGATCGCAGACAACTTAGCCAATACAACAACCAAGTTTGTGTCGCTGCTTTTGCAACCTGTACCTGGAATTAAGAACAAATGATCATCAATATTTAAAAGTAATACGACTTTCCCCAATTATCTTGAAATACAACTCACAACCTAAATCAATTTTTAAATACCTTTATTCAATTCAATTTCAAGACGTATTCAAAGTGCAAATCTATATTGAACAATGCACAAACCATATATTTAATTATATGATCATAAACGCAATTACTCACACATATGTGTGAGTACATACATGTATATATATATATATAGATATATAATGAATTTAGCATTCTGTTTCGAATACTCGTTCACACCTCTGTTCTCAGGCATATTAATTGGGGTACAGCAAAGCAAATCACAAGTTGTATTTTAGGTGTGTGCCAAAAGCAGATCGTACTTAACTACAATTTATGTATACGTATATATGTATGTGTGTGTTTGTGTGTGTGTGTACTTTTGTGTGTTGTGTGCAGGTAGAAAAACTGTTGAGCAAAACATTTCTTGCGATCTAAAACAATCCACAATACAAGATTTATACATAGTGTAAAAAATGCGACGGTAAGTTAAGTTAATATGTATATATATGTATGTAGTATAGATCGGAGCATAAAGTTAACTATATAGTGTGGTGTTTCTTTCGATACTGGAACTAGTATGTACATTAAGTTTGATAGTTTGGAACAAAATATCCTTGTTTTTAAACACACAAATCTTTCATTCTTTTCTTGGTTTTTTTTTTAACAGTTTAAGGCACATTGCTCAAGGAATATCTATTCCAGAGTGTCCTTAGGGGGTTGTTTCAAGTAGTTTTGTTTCCGATAAAAACTTAGTATGTGGCATGGATGATAATTCATATATAAGTATGCATGTCTGTCAGTATTGGTGTGTGTTTGTGTTTTGTATCACTCAAAAGCACTTATATATAATATTATTTAAACTGTACATAATATATATATATATATATATATATATATATATATGTTTTAGCTATTTATATTACTTAATTTTGGATATATGACGATACGTTTGTGTTGGCTTTAAAGTCTCTACTCGTTATATAAGGTTTATATTTTAGACACCGATCGTAAATTCTTAATAGATATAATTAGGAATACATACTATTTATATATATATCTAATTTGGGGGGAATATTGGAATTTTTTATTGCATTTGTAAAGATCGTAACATAAATTCTTATATGAAGCACACTTGGGTTCGGTTAACTATGGATTACTAGTAATTAAGGTTAGTATTACTTGATTAGTTTGTGTTTTTTAGTTAGCTCAGTGGCATTAACAAAATATTATTTAGTTCATGTTAATAACATTTATTACAGTTACAGTTAATAAAAGTGTGAATGCATAAATTTTATTGTTTGTATCTATGTATATAATTTTTTCGAACATGTATATATATTTATATATATATATATAAGAAGTTTTGGTTGTATTACAGTTGCGTGCTCTTCATTGTTGTTCCCGCTGTTCTTTAAGTTAAAAAGATTTTAAGAGTTTATTGTTTTATCAAGCATTTTGTAATTTTGCTAACGCATTTTTAAAATGGAATCTTTGTTCTCATTTGTTTTTTTTTTTTTGTTTTTTGTTTGGTTTTCAATGGGGAAACCTGTGTTTTAGTACATTTAAGGTTTTATTAACTTGGCTTAATTGAAATACTGAACTGCTGAACACACTGACAAAAATGTACGTCAAATTTTTTATGAAAGTACAATACATTTCATTTTTTTTTTGATTTTTTGTTTCTTGTTTTTCACTCTTTACTTTTCATTAATTTAATTTTAATATGTATTTAATTATATTTACGAGTATAAGTGTTTTTTTATTAGCAGTACTCAAAATGTTTTTATTTGAAGACTTGAATGTTCACAATTGTTGTTAGTTTTTGTTTTGCATGACAAAACATTGGACGTTTGGTATTTTATAATATTTTTTTTAATTTCTTAATGTTTAGATTCAATTTGTATGTACTTCAACAAATTGCTTAAAGCTGCGCACAAGACTTTGTCTACACTTACATAAATTTATACATATACATATATATATATATATATATATATATATACATAATAGTTAATCAGTTTAAATTCAAAATACTCTCAATATATATATATATATATATAATTTTAGTTTTGTTTTCGTTTGTCAAAGGTTGATGCTTGCTTAATAATTAAAAGACACACAGTATGTAAGTAAAACTATCTCTACTTATAAGGTTTACAACAATGCCTCTTTATCTTTTAACATGTTAACCCTTTGCGATTGATTTCGTCCGTTTGTTCATTGAAGTCTGATCTATGCATTATTAGGTAAGGCATTATGCACTTGGGAAGGATTCGGTTGCTCGTTGTTAAAATAGAAAACCAAATTAAGGTTAGGGAAGACAAAACAATTGTCGGATAAGGAAAATAATTTACAACTGAATAATTACTATATCAATTTAATTTACTTTGATTTAAGTGAACTTTAAATTCCGAATGCCATTTTCTACATAATAATTAATAGACTCTTTCTCAATGAGACTTTATTGCAGTACTTATTGCTGTTTGTTTAACTTTAGTATGAGTGTGAGCAGTTGTGCGTGTGTGTGTATGTGAGTACGTGGAGGCCAACACAATGGGTTTTTTCTTAATTAAGTTACAGTTCACAATTTGTTGAACTTAAATCTGTTTTTCTTGTTTTTCCATTTTTTTGTTATCAAATACCCTGCAACTTCTTTTATTTATCACAGTTTACATCAGAGATAGTTTAAACATGTTTTATGTTTTTACTGTTTTGTTTTTTCTTCTTCTTTTTTTGTTTTTTTTTATGCAAAAATAAAAGCAAGCGGTTTGAAATTTGTGCAAGCATTTTTAATGGTATTTTGGTTTTTGGTTAGATCATATAATAGATTATAATCATGCCAAGCCTCGATTTTCATTTTCCGTCAAACAAGATGCTGTTTCTTATGACTAAATTATATATATATATGTTTTTTTTATACTGTTTTTATATATTTTATAAATCAAATCCCAAGGCAACTGTCTGGGTTTCTTTAGTAGTAATGTCAGTTGAGTGTGTGTGTGTGTGTGAATGTGTGTGCTATCGCAATCATTTTGGTTCAAATGCGAACTGAGCTAAGCTGAGCTGATATGTTGATATGTCCTCAACTATCGACCTTTCGAGCGTTGTGTTTTGGGTTTTTGATTTTATTTGTATAAGTTTTAAGGTATAACAATAAGTTTAAATTAAGCATGTGATGTGTTTGTTATAGTATAATTAAAATTGTGTGTGAAATAAACATCAATTTTACTTTTCAAGTATTTTTATTTTGTTTTTTGTTTTAACGTAATTATAATGTAATTATTTGGAAGCAAAAGATGGCATATCTGTTTATCATTTCGGTTTTTCTTCAATTTGTTCATTTTTCTCCCTTTTGTTTTTTGTTTTTGATTGCTGCTTACACAAACATTTACAGAACACAATTTGAAACAAACGCAAACGCATCAACAAAACTGTTTGAAATTACAATATTAATTACAATATATATAAATAAATGTTTAAAAAAATGTCTTCTTGGATCATTTGCATCATTCGATTGCTTTGATAAATAAAATGTAAAAATGTAAAAAGGTTGAATACATACGTAGTACTAACCGTAAGGAGGTGTATGTGTGGAAAATGCTAATTGTCGTTTTTTTGTTTTTTTTTTAGTTCTTAGTTTTGTACTTTCGACGTTGAATACATCTTTTGTTCTAATTTTTTTTGGTGAGACTATAAATTGGTACAACAAATAGAATGGCAAGTAGTATAAAATATACCTGCAGACGTTTTGTGCTTGCAGCATGTGTGTGTGTTTGTGTGTTTGTGTGTAGAAAAGTTTTGAATATTTGGTTTTGCTTTGTTTCAAGAAATACATACAATAAATACAAATCTCCAATTAATTAATACAAACAATAAACATAAATAGTACAACTAGCTCATGATCAAGATTAAAAAAACAATTACAAAATTATTTATTATGTATACTTTCAGTAATGCTTGTTGTCTTGAGCGTATTGAAATGTAGAGGAAACTAGAATCGAGTTTACAAACATATTTCAGCTTATATCATATCATAATGAATAGGAAATTGGCAATACGGTGAGCGAGGAGTAGAAGGAATCAACAAAATACTTTACAATCTTCATCAATCAGAATTCTTTTTGTTTTTTTTTCTTCTTTCTTATTTTGTTGGGCGGGCTTTTGCTTAACTAAAACACAAATCGTCTACATATATATGTATATATATATAGTATATCAATGCTATATATATATATATAATGTACGTATTGGTAGTAGTAGTATGTGGTATATGTATATAAATATATATATATATATATATATATATATTCAATAAGGTATTTAAATATGTTTGCATGATTATGTATAAGGGATGACCAAAAAGCAAATCAAAGGCTTTCTTTAAGTTGACATATTTTCGACACATTTTTATGCTATACACAAATTGCAGTTAGAGTTGTCGTGTTTGTGTGTGCGTGTGTTTTCGTGTGTGTGTGTGTTTGTCTGCACATGCCTATGTTGTCGTTGTTGCAATCTCAGCGTTGTTTGTTGCTGTCGCTGCTATACTCTCCGACTTCTTCTGCTGCTGCTGCTCAGCCAACTGCTCCGATCCTGTTGTGATGCAGCTATCCACGCGATCATCGCTGATTTTGCTGCTGTTGTTGTCGTTGTTGGCGTGGTTGCTGTAAAATTAAAAAATAATATATTATATTTATCTTTATCCATATTTAGCTATGAGTCATGAGTTAATAGAAGCAAAATAATTTAAATAAATAATTATAAAATTTTTTATGCAGACTTCTGTTTAATTTTGACGACTGTCTTCGCCAAACGTTTAAACAAATGAAGCTGAATTTAAGTCAAGTTTTTAATATACAATAAAAATGTCAAATTAAAGTGATAATAGAATCAAACGCATAAAAAAAATTTTTTCTAAGGTTTCTCCTATTCTGAGTTTTAGTATGGCTGCAATATAGAATCGATCATTAAGTAAACCTTATATATTTAATATTTGATCTTTTATGCATTTATATTTATAATTGCATTTATTTAAATAAATATATATATATATATATATATATATATATATATATATATATATATATTATATATATATATATATATATATTATACTAATTACATATACAGCACTTACAATTCATTTGCTTTGCTGGGTCCATTTGAAATTGGGGCGGGCTGTTGTTGTTGATCAGTTGTTATTTGCAACTGAGTGTTGCCACCTAGCGGCTTGGTCCACATGCCCTCATCATCCTCGTAATCATCCTCGCCATCGAGCAGCACTGACTGCAACCGACTCACAATCGAAGTGGCAACGGGTGCAGCAATAATATCAGCCTTGGCTGCCTTCTCCACATTCGCATTGTTGTCATACTCCGCCGCCTGCTGCTCATCCTCGTGACCCTTGGTTGTGGTTGTTGCATTATTTGGTGTTTGTTGTGGGTTATTAGTTGATGTTGTTTTTGCAGTCATGGACACATCGTCCTCCTCTTCCTCTTCCTGTTCGTTACGCCTTTGTTGCACCTGCTCCTCCTCCTCCTCCTCCTCATCGCTGTTGGTCGTTGGGGCTGCAAGGGGAGACTGCTGCTGGTTCTGTTGAGCTACCGTTGGCCGAGTTTGTGGCATTCCCAGATCACTGTCGAAGGTGCTAAAATGTGCATCAAAGTCGGCAAAGTTGTCGGATTCGGTGCCCCAGCTCCCGGTGCCAGTATTGACTATATTCGCATCGGCACCACCGACTGTAATATCAGCGAATTGTACCTCCATGTCCCAAGGATCGGCAGCCAGATTGTTAAGCGTCGTCGAATTCTTGGTGAACATGCCATGGCCATGACCATGACCATCGTCACTGCTGCCACCATGCTGGTGCTGCTGATGGTCATCATCGTTGTCGTCATCGTCGTCGATGTTGTTGCCGAATTCAAATTGATTCTGATCGTTGTCCATCGAGAAGACAATGTCCTGCAGCGTATTATCCAAATCACTGTAGCACACATTGCTGTACGATTGCGCGCCTGTGTCCCAGCTATTGGTGTCGCCAATGGAGTTGCCAACACTATATTCATACTCCTCATGCGGATTGCAATTGGCCAACAGTTTGTTCTGCTGCGCAGCGGCCAATGTAAATTCACCTTTGTCCGCATCAATCAGCGATTTCCACAGCTGCAGCTCGGACTCGTTGGCAAAACTGGTGGCAATCAAGGCAGCGATATGTTCAGACTCTGATGTACAATTCGTTATATGTCTAAGGATCTTTATCAGATGACCCATATAACCCAGCCGTCGTCCATTCTCTGCCGATCTGCGTCAAAGAAAAGTTAGTTACAATTTGTTGCATAGATGTGTGTGGCAGCCAGCCAAATTAAACTTACTGAGCCTCCGCATTGTGCTGCCAGTAATTCACCAGTTTAGATACCACTTGGCAGTTGACAATCAGCTGTGGAAAATAGTTGAAATTGTTATTTAATATATATTGTAAATTATTATTTTATAAATTTGTATCAGTTTCCTACAACTTATTATCAGATCTATTGTTACTCCTTCTGAGAATATAGCTTTTTTATCAACCCCAGCTCTTGCAGATATGCAGAAACCTTTAACGGGTATTCCCAGAATACTACATCTATTCCTAGCTACACATGCTGCTATTCTGCGTCTCTACAGCTACTCACATATGTTTGCATCTCAGTGGGCGTTTTGTTCTTGTCCAGCTTCCTCCGTTCTTGCTCCCCTAACATTCTCAAATATTCAATGTCATTAACTTCTCCTGTTTCACTATCAACAACTGCAATTTCTGCTGCTATATCTTTATTTTGTGCCAGCCATTCATGAAAAGAGGAAACATCATCACAGAGGTCTTCGACGTGAAAGACATCCGTGCACTCAGTGGTATTATTGTTAGACAGCTCACTGTAGAACACCAAATTCATTGCCTTCTCCAATTCGCTGTGCAGAAAATTGTTCCAGCAGTATTCCTTGAAATAATTCAGCAATAAAGCAAAATAGTCGGTGGCACAGATGCTAAATGAATAGTGGGATTATAATTGTTCGATTAGGAAAAGTCAGAAATCAGAGCTGAGCATAACTTACGCCTGGTGAATGGTCTCGTGTTTCGTCTCCAGCAAAGCGGTAAAGACGCGGCAGACCTGAAGACGCGTCTTGCCAAATGGTGGCGACAACACCGCCGCCGTCGTCTCCAGACTCGGTTGCTGTAAGATATAAATATCATATTAAAAATATACTCTTTCTCAAAAGAACGAAGGACAAACCGCGGGTGGATTCTTCAGCACATGCAAAAATTCATGTAGCCGTGGCGCTATAACCGTAATCACAGTCTCCTGCACTTCCTGATGAAATTTACGCTCACGATCCTGTAGCAAACATTGGAGATCCGAGATTGGCTCATCACTATTAACCGATAAGAGATAAAAGTTAATCCATTAAGCAGATATTGATCAAGATGATGACGCATTTGGCGACTCACGTGAATGTGATGGGCGTGATAAGCTTAAGTACAACCGATATTCCTGATAAAATGGCGCTCTCGAGAGCGTTTGGTTCCAAAATCACATTTAACACGGCTTCTATTGTCTGTGCAGATTCAATCGTGCGCAATATGGGATTGGAGCCAACGAATGCCGGCTCAAATGAATCGTTCTCCTGCTCCGTTTGACGCATCAAACGCCCCTGATGGATTAGATCACAGAAAAAGTCCGCAACATTTGCATGCTTATCGGTCTCTTGAGGATTACGCATTACTGCAATCAGTCTCTCAACAATTTTATCTTCAGTTAACCACTGCAAAATATCAAAAGTAATTGTGTTATATGACTTTCTTTACGCATTAGTTTGTTGTTTAAATTAAATTATTATAATAAGATTATTTAGTTGCTTGCAATAGAATTATGAACTGCATATATTTATATTCAGTTGCTTACCTCATATAAATTGCGCTTTAGTTGACCACCATCAATGTCCTTCATCATTTGCATGATTAGATCGGGTATGACAGGTGTGTCAAAGTGTTTACAAATGAAATCCAAGAAGGTCTTCTGTGATTTAATATACTCCAAAAGTTGTAGGCACATATGTTGATACAAAAACCAATCTTGTTCAGGCTTTTTGGTGAAGAGCATGCTAAACGTTTTGCTAAAAAACGATGATAGCAATGGATTTAACGGTGGTTCCTTTTCCAGATATGAATACAGCAATTGCAGCGTATCCGCATCCGACAGCAGCTTCTCATCTAGGGACGGTAGGCCGCTAAATACATTTAAATATATATATATATATATATATATGTATATATAATTTATAGATCTATATTTTATATAGCTTACAGTGTGAGTATCTCACAGGACATGTTTGCATAACGAAAACGCTGCGCAAATGGCAAATCCTCGGCTGGTTCCGTTGTGATTAGCTCGACAAGTCGTCGTATTACCTCCGGCCGTGTAATATAATTGACGAGATTCTTTTTCTGCGTTTTGCATTCCTGCAGTATATCCTCCTCGTCCAGAAATTCCTCTAGTGTCGAGCCCTAAAATACAACATAATTATAATTTGTTGTTGTTGTTTAATTGTTGCACATAGAGTAACACACACACATAGAGTTGTAAAAACGGTCACACTGTAAACATAATACGCACCTCCTTCTTTAGCAGCGCCTCTATGTTCGCTGAGGGCGCATAACTCTTGTCCCAAAACATTTTCGCACGTACGTCTTGGCGGTGACACTTTCGGGCTTGGCTTCAAGAAATGTGTAGCAATTTTGCTTTGTTTTTGTTTCTATTGTTTTGGTTTGTTGTCTAAGTATTAAGTGGTGTTTAGCACTATATATTAATAGGTTTTTTTGTTGCTATTTTGCATGCACAGCACGGCTGTATTAGCACTTTTTACAACGACTTTAATAATTTTTTCACCCAAAATTTGCGTTGCCACGCTGATGTAAAATGGGTTATGTTATGCTCAAAATGGCACTGTTTTGCTCAATTTGGTCAGGGCAGTGCTCAAAATGGCAAAAATAGATTTTGACGTTTACACGCAGCACTACCTGTTTTTATAAAATGTATGAAAAGCATATAATAGATATATGCTTTACTCTGCACAGAAACTCAACGCAAGTCTCTAATTAAAATATTATAACAAATAGCGTTAATAAATTAAAATTAAGTGATCGAATTAAGATCGTGTACAGATAACAAAATGATATTTGCCAGGGCTGCTTGAATATTGTACAGAGACTACTTTTTTGGTATATGTGCGTTTAGCTCGCACGGTCACACCGTTGCCATAATGTCCGTGATAAAAATCAATGTCGCAGAATTATTTACGATATTGGCAATGCGCCAATGCAAAACCCCAGAATTTATTAGTTAGTTGAGTGTGTTAATAGCCTAGAGCACAATGTTCACGGTCAAATCAGAAATCTATGAAGAGACCAACTATCAGCCAGAACACAAAGAAGGCGGAAATATTCTGTCTAAATTTCGTTTTCGTTATCCTGGCGAAAATGAGCAGGTTTCCAATGGTAAATGGAACCACGATAAAGATGGTGATCTAAATGTGGCACGTGCGAGGCGTGGACAAATCGAACTGGAGCATTCCGATGCCACCGAACTGAAACTAGTCGGTTTGCAAGTGTGGCGAGGAGCGCTGCTCCTCGCAGATTTCCTGTTCCACCAACGCAACGAGTTGGCCAACAAAACAATTATGGAACTCGGCGCTGGCGTGGGATTGGCTAGTATTGCGGCTGCTATACACAGCACTGGGCAAGTCTATTGCACAGATGTAAATCTGGGCTGTATCCTCGATTTAATTCGCAGCAACGTTGAGCGCAATTCTCAACTGCTCCTAGGCAAGGTGTCAGTTTTGGAATATGATTTCCTGGCGCCCAAATCGCAGCTCAGCCAGGAGCTGCTGTCTGCCATTGATGCTAGCGATGTGATTATGGCAGGAGATGTCATTTACGAGGATACGCTGACAGATGCTTTTGTCGCTGTCATCGAGCACATATTCTCAAGGAATAGCAAGAAGCACATCGTTATGGCCATGGAAAAGCGTTATGTCTTCACTTTGGAGGACTGTGATTCGGTGGCGCCGATGTACGAGCATTTTCTCAGGCAGACGGTGTGCAAGCCGTGGATCATGGACTCGATTCCATTGGACTTTCCACAGTATTTTGAGTACGAACGTTGTCCACAACTGATCCTTATGCGGATCAGGAGTCGTTGATTCGCAGCTCCCACGATATGTGTATAATATAGAAAAAAATCATTGTGATATATCCAATTTACATTGATATTAAAAACAAATCCAACGAAGCTAATATCTAATTAATATCTGATTATAAAGTGAAAGAAAGATATGAATCAGGAAGTCAGATTTTTCCCAATTGATATGTGATATTCTTCATTTATAAATAAGAATTGTTCGATTTAATATTATCTGTATTATCTCATATATACAAATGTGTAAATATATAAAATGATACAAAACAATAAGTATTCCGTGAACACATCATTATCATTATCATTATAAATTCCCACATTTCCAGCAGGGGTCCCATCCAGATCCATATCTTAATTATGTAAATAACCCTTGACCCAATTTTTGTATTTTGTTTTTGGTTGTCTTATTTCGGTTACAGGTCCTGCATTGCCAGGATAATATTCTCCAGTGCCTGCCTGGCATCCGTGGCCGGAAAGTGCTGAAGGACATTCAAGGCGGCTGCGGTGTGCTTCGTCTGCAATGCTTTCGTCTTGGCCAGCGCCGGCCCCGCCACGATAGCTTTGTGAATCCGATCGTAGTCAATGATTTCCACCGATTTCTTGCCCGGCTCGAGCAGGGCATACAAACTGGGATCATGCTCGAGATGGAAGAGCACCGGTGCACTGACCAAACTGAACGTGGCATCCAGCGGCAGCGTCGGACACTGAAAAGTCTCTGCATCGAGACAAGCCTGCCAGGCCAGAGCCAAATGTTTGCCAAAGCGATACGCATGCCGTTGTAGCTCTTCGCTCTGGCCAGCCAGCTTGAGCGAGGCTTGGCAGGATTTACCCAGCAGACTGCCAGCGTTGAGGATATTGCGACACTCCCACTCCTGCTCCGGGTTGCCCAGCACCTGGGTAATAGGCATGGGCGTCATCACATCGTGCTCATTGAAGTCAACGCCAACGTTGAGCGACGGACGCTGAAATGTGCCGGGCTTAAATGGCAACGGATTGTTTTGCTCGTCGCGTTCCCCAATGAACTCGGATTCGGAGAAATCGCGCACAGCCGACGAGATTAGCTCGACAACTTCCTGGTTGCGCAGATTCGCCAGCTCGGCGCTCGAATGGCCAAGCAAATAGTCACCAGTGAGCAGGCCAATCTTGTTGCCAAACGACATATCATCGTAGGTATTCACATCCTGACCAGCCTCTGTGCTCGACTGTAAATTGACAACGCTCTGTGGAGGATCAGTATTAGGAATCAACAGCTGAAGCAGTCAGGGTTTAACTTTGACCTACATTGTGCACCAGATGCGATATTCTGATCATTTCGGTGACTTCGGCAAGTGCACGTTGCGAGTGAAGGACTCCTGCACTTTTATCCTGCTCTGCATCGGGTATGCTTGCCGCATGTCCTGCTGCCTTGGACACCAGCAGCACAATCAGACCCCAAGCTTGCATTGTGTTCTTGCCATTGTAGAGTAGATGTCTGTGTGGAAAGATTTGTTAGAGAGTTGATGGTGTGTTTGCTATCTATTTATTCTCACTTCGCTGTCTTCATTAGGGGATGCGCACTGCCTACCAGTTTGCGCAGGTGCAGTGCGACATTAGCAATCTCATCGCTGAGCAGCCAGCGCAGGCTGAGAAACGAGGTGGGATAGCCAACAATGCGTTCCGCTTCGCTCACCGCACGATTCCAGTCGTGACGCGGCGGCGGCGTTGTCTGCTTGCTGCTCACTGTTGACGTAGCCGTCGTACGACGTTGAGTGAAAGTTGGCAGCAGCAGTCGAGCCGCAGGTGTGGCCTGTTGTGGCAACTGTGGCCTGGGCATCCGTCGCATCTGTCGCAAGAACTGTTGCATAATCAATTGCACGCCTGCTCTTTGCATCTTTGCAACTACAAAATTTCACAAAGAAGTAACAATTAAACAAGGCTACTAAGTCGTAGCTGCTGCTGAATGAATCTCTCTGCGCTCTGAGCTTGCCGCGTCCGTTAAGTGTGGCTGTGGCTGTTCATTCGCCAACTGTTTTGAAAAGTGAAATCTCAATTCGGGCTTTGCTTCGGTGCTGGCGGCCCACTTTTACAGTTGGCGACGAGCCGCCAATAAACCGTTCGGCTTGTTTGCTCTGGACTGGCAAACGGGTTTTCAGTCGAGTATGCAGCCAGCCACCTGCCACCTGACGTCGCCGCACCTACAAACATTATTTGTTTCGCTCACTTGCTCATTTCTTTTATTGTTTTTGGCATTCCACAGCGAAAACAGCTGTGCATCTATCGAAATATCGATATGCACGATAGTTGCAACAACACGTTACGCATGTTCGGTATCTCGTTATGTGATATCAGCCGGGCTACAACTCTCATCTTTATGTGTAAAATTACTCTTAACACAAGACTTTTGTAATCTCTACTGCGAACTATGTTAACTCTTCGTATCGTTGCCGTACTGTTATTCAGATATCCATTCATTTTACTCACACACACTACGTATACTCGTCAACAATACGCGGCTGTTAACGTAAATAACATAAAAGCATTGCATACTTACCCTTGATTTAAGCTTATCAAAATCATTATCAATATTTTTGGGTTTAATGATAGGCATACTCAACTTTATCAGTATGTAAAACGCCAAGCTCTTGGCAATTACGAATGCCACGAATAATAAATAAATAAGTGTTCATAAAATGCTACAAGTAACCAAAAATAAAAGAAAGAAATGTAGAATTTATTTTTATTATTAGTCTCAGAATTATGTATTACGCATGTGTCAAATATTTCACTATGAATGAAACTGTTTTGGGCAAACACCCCTAAAATTAACCTCAAACAGACAAAAAAGAAACAACTCATTTTTCCGTCTCTCTCGCTCTCTCATACTCTCATTGAGGTTTTGCGCATCCTAGCTTACGGTGTTTAATGTGTGAGATTCTGTGTGTGTGTGAGTGAAAATGTGCTTAAAATTGAAATCGATAAGTCCGAAAAGCACACAGCGCGTTAGTTATTTTTATTGTTGGCGAAAACGGAAAACGAAAAACGAAATTACAGTTGAATTGGTTAAAGAAATAATTTGAATTTTGTAAAATTTTGGTCGACACCTCGAGAGGCACACTCAGCTCTCGAGCATGTCCAAGAAAAGTGTTAGCACAATTAGAATTACACAGCAAACGTAGAAGAGAAAAATTCTCAGTTCTCTGCTCGGAAAACGAAGCTACAAATCGATATCAAGCTGGGCAACCAAGTGAAAATTCCCCTCATAGACCACTAAAGCATGAATATTTATGCTTTGATTATATAAAAGTGCATTTGCATTGGTACTTCTAAGTGCAGCTAATTATCTAGTTGCTCAATCGCTAATCTATAATAATTATTACATAAGTTTTTTCATATTTATTGTTTGGCAAATCATTAACTTTAACCTTTTATTACACACCCACCCACTCAAAAACTGTGCTCATTTGCAGCTGCTTTAAGGTAATGTAACGACAATTTGATTGAATTGGCTCGAGAAAAAAGAAAATATAGCTTCAGCTTGATAACACAGTGCTAAGTAGCAAAGCTATCAAAAATGCAGCCGCCGCCGCGCAAGGTAAACTTTGCCCTAAAAAAACTCTCATTATATTAAATCTAATCATAAAATTGAACACAGTAATCGCTCGAAAACAAATTCATGAAATATTCTTGCTTAAAACTCAAGTTGACCTATTCAAAAGAGTCATTATTTACACTACGTAAGAAAATAAAATTGTTTAGTTAAATATTTATTTAACTTGTTGTTAAAGATATGAAACTAAGATATGAAAGAAAATTTGTGTATGATTTTCTAAGCAAACTCAATCATTTATAGAAAAGGGTTTCCAAAGTTAAAAAATATAGAAAACCAATTTGCAATTGGATGTTATTAAATTTTCGAGGGATCACAGTACTAAATACAATAAATAATAAATACCCAATTAGCTTACATCAAATCACATAATGCTAATAAAATTGCCATTGCAGGGTAATTATGTGAAGTTCCTGAAGAATTTACACACGGAACAGGTGGCCAAGTTGCAGCTGAAGAATCAGCATGAGTGCGATCTCCTCGAGGATATACGTCAGTTCACAATCAAGCGTTCCGCTATCGAGAAATCGTATAGCGAGAATCTGCTCAAGATATCATCGCAGTATCTCAATAAGAAAATACCAAATATACCGGACATCAAAATGGACGGCATGGAGGAGCGCTGGTGAGTGGCTAATAATAAAACCATAATCCTAAAGGATTAGCAATTAATTATCCATTTTTCTTTCTCAAAGGAATATGTGGAGCGTTTGGCGCACCGTCTTGGAGGAGAACGAGAAATTGGCACGCGCTCGATTGGCCGCCATTGAGGTGTTCCAGCAACAGATTGCTGATGAGGCGAAGGTACTGCGGGATTACAAGCTGGCTATTGCAAAGCGTTCGCTCTCTGGCATTGTCAACGTACAGAAGGAGTTGCATTTGAGCGTTGGCGATGTTGATAAGACCAAGAAATCGTACTTTGACGAGGAGCACTGTGCCCACGATGTGCGCGACAAGGCCAAGGATATTGAGGAGAAACTGAAGAAAAAGAAGGGCTCCTTCTTTCAGTCAATCACATCGCTGCAGAAGAACAGCGCCCGTGTCACATCGCGCAAGGAGCTGCTCGAGGAGAAGTCTTCGGGTGCTCGCAACGATTATGTGCTCAGTTTGGCGGCAGCGAATGCTCATCAGAACCGTTATTTCACCGTCGACTTGCAGACGACGATGACCACCATGGAGAACTATGTCTTCGAGAGAGTCGCCGAATATCTAATGCTAATGGGGTATGCAAAATCGATATCTATCTATAACATTTATATCATATCCTCAAACATTTCATAGACGCACCGAGCTGCTGACCTGTTCGGCCACACAGAATAGTTTTGGCAAGATTCGGGATCAAGCCCAACAGCTGACCCGGGAATACAATCTGCAGTGCTGCTATCTGTTCTATCCTGTACTGAAGCAGCACATCCAATATGATTTCGAGGCTTGCGATAATGATCCGGTGCGAAAGGTGACAGCCGAACACGAATCCGCCGCGGAGACTCTCACCAAGGAGGCAAAGAATCTGGCGGGTCGCGTCGTCAAGGAGAACGCTTCAATAAGGGAGTATGCCAAGAAGTTGGCCTTGTGCCAGTCGTTGAGGGATGCCGGTCAGCGTTCCGATCCCAATGATCCGAATGGACCCGATCTGGATACGAAAATCGATGAGTTCCGCGATCAAATTCGTCGCTCCGAAACTGAAAAGGCCAAGGCGGAGGCGTGTCTGCAATGTCTACGCGATGGTGGCATCAATGTGGACGAATGGGTCCAGGAGGCGGAGATAATGGGCGTACAGGAGCTAACACGCTCCGCCAGCTCTATTTCGATGCGCACCGATGCATCCGGTCAGGGTGAAAATCCCAGCTCTGATTCGTTCTACGACAGCGACAAGGAGGAAGCAGCTGGCACCACCACAGCCACAGCTGCCGCTGCCTCCAAGCCCAAGCAAGAGCAACAGCTCTCACGAGATCGTACGTTCAGTGACAGCGATGAGGAGCCCGAGGAACGGGATCGTCCACATCCAACAGTTGCAGCAGCTGCTCCGGCCAGCAGCGCCAGCGGCGGCGGCGGCGGCGGCTGGGACGATCCAACCGAGGTCAATTGGGAAGAGGCAGAGGAGGACAAGGACGAACCCATTGTGCCTGAGCCCAAGGAGGCAATCTTCAAGTGTACAGCGCTGTACAGCTATACGGTGAGTAGGATTTAATTTTGATGTATTTTTATTTTATTTAATGTCAGTGAGTCCACAAAGTTTACAATTAAATAATATTTATCGATAACTATATTAATCGATATTTCCCATTTCCCAGGCACAAAATCCGGACGAATTGACTATTGTGGAGAACGAGCAGCTGGAGGTGGTTGGCGAGGGCGACGGGGATGGCTGGCTGCGTGCACGTAATTATCGTGGCGAGGAGGGCTATGTGCCACACAACTATCTGGACATCGAACAGGATGCGGCTGGTGGTGGTGGCTTTAATGGTAGTTCCGGCAATCAATTGCGCTCACAAATCTCATTCTCATCTGTCGATTATACTGTTGACAATGAAGATCAAACGGTGGACTCAATGCAATCGCCCGACCAGGTGTCGGTCATAATGGCGCCCCAAAAGCGCATCAAGTCCGACATCGAGTGGTGCATTGCGCTCTACGATTACGATGCCACCGCCGAGGATGAGCTGACCTTCGAAGAGGGCGATAAGATCAAGATCATTACCAAGACCGCTCATGGCGTCGACGATGGCTGGTGGGAGGGCGAATTAGATGGCAAATTTGGCAATTTCCCCTCCCTGGTCGTCGAGGAGTGCGACGAGTTGGGAGAACCACTCAGCGATGGCGGCGACGAGTCACCGCCTCCCATGGCACCGCCCAACTTTGCATTGCCCCCAGCACCAGCACTGCCGCCAGAATATGCCCATGAGCTGACGGACATTACGGAGGATATGTTTGGCTCTCAGGAAACAGTTGGTAAGAGTCATAAAAAGAAGAAAGCAGTACTTAACTAGAATAAAGTAATTGCCAATCCTTTTTAATTTGTTCAACTTAAATGAGTATTATTTCCTTAATATTATTGTAAAAAACAACGGAATAATTATTATTAATAGTACTGAATACTACTGATATCAAATAAAATCAAATCACTTTAGTAATATCAACTTTGATTAGATATTCTTGAAAGAAGCTGAAAACAGAAGAATTTATCAATATCAGTCCTGCTTAAAAACATTTCATCTTTTCTCTGAATTCACATTTAAAATAAGATAAGAAACCTCAAAAAACATTTACAAATATTTTATATATTTTAATAATAATAAATTCATAATTAAAAACAATTTAAATTCCTTTCTCTCGCCAGATGATGATCGGGATAGCGGCTATATACCCAATGGTGCTGCAGTACCCAACATGCCTCCGCCAGGTAATTGCCGTGGCCCTGAACATAGTTAAAAGTGCCACAAAAACACTTTCGTCTCTACGTCTCTCTCTTCTCACTTTATTTCTTACCTACAAACTCTTAACACTTTTACATACAATTAACTTCACTGAATACTTCGATTTCACTATTATTTCATACAAATACTCGAAAGTACTGTTCTACTTCCTGCTTCTATATTCTCCAGAAGTGCCTAAAAACTAAATTTTCCAGTGCAGCTAATACTATTACTACTAACCACCACTAATTACCAACTACCAACCACCAACTATGATCACAACCACCAACCAAAATCTACTTCACAACCATCACTGCAACTATTCTGTAAACCACTTTCTCCGTTGATGTGTTATCTCAAAATCAAAACAAAACAAAAACAAAAATAATTTTCTATGTGTCCTCAGCCAGACAATTGCGAAGCTAAGAACTAAACTACAAATTCTTTACAGTGCACTTTAGGCTGCTTAACAACGTGTCTCCTGTGTGTTGGTGTTTCCTGCTATGCCTACTAATTAATTACAATTTAAATGTGATTTTGCTATAATTCTTCTCATTTTTGTTTTAATAGCAATTAAATTATGTGTATTTTTGTGTGTGTGTAATATTTATTGATGTCCCCTTAAAAGAACCAACAACTTCGTATTTTGAATGTTTATTGACTACACATAATCCAAAACTTTTCTATACTCTCTTCTAAATGTATTCAATTACAAAAATTGTTGTAATTAATTCTGTTTTTTTGGGGTTGCTTGAATACTCATTTTTAACATGCTTCTATCTCTTTATTGTATATATTGAAATATATTTTACTTTAGTAGAATAATGTTTTAAAATTCTGTTCAATATTTGCCATGGTGATTCCTGGGTCAAATGAAAAGAGTGAATGTTCTTTTAAAGAGACTTCGTTTTTAGCAGACATCCTGTACCAAAGTTTAAATATTCGAATTCTATTATGAACAGTTATCTATGTTATAAAGTTTCTTCTTCCTCTTTAATATTACTCTATCCACATTCTTTATATACCAATTTAACAAAGTTGTACACCACAATTATTGGGTTGAATTCAAAATAACACCTATTTTAAGTATCTTATGTGTAAGGAGCTCCTTTTTTTGCATCTGTAATGACACTGATGTTACTTGGTGTCCCATCCTTATGCTACTCCTCCGACCATCCTCAAAATTAACTCAATTAATAAATTTATTTTATTTTTTTGGGAATATTGTACATAAAGCATGTGCATGCTACACTCTCATTCCTCAAAAAAAATCCCTTATGTCTAACCTTATTACTTATATTAATAATTGTAAGAAAACCCCTTTTTGTATATAATTTACAATCGTTGATGTTAATTTCAGTTTGCCGTCTATTTAACTCTTGGGCGTATGTCCAAGTTGAAGATCATGTTCCTTTAATTGAGTCTCCTACTATAAATTGATATTTCACCGCTCTCTACTCACTCGATTAAGGGGTTCTTGAAAATGTGTATGATATTTAACGTATATCGATCAATTTTGTCTCATTTAATGGTTTTTCTCTCCCTTATATTTAATGCTTACTCAGTGCTTATTCAAGAGCCTGGCCTGGAGGTAAATACTCAAAAAAAAGCAATTTTATATATCTTAAAAATATTTATTATATTTTAATTTAAGTTTAATTTAAAATTTTTATTATTATTTTTTTTTTTGATTTGAGACTATTAAAATGATATATGTATTTTTTAATTGCAGGACGATTTCAGTGACGATGAGAAGCCGCCACCTTCGTTGCCGCCGCCGCAGTTGATCCAACCAAACATCGAGGGCGCCAAGGGCACGGGCAAGGGAGGTGCGGGGGCGGTCGCGGCGGCTTCAACTTCGAATACTTTGAATTTAGGTATGGCACAAATAATTGTTACTGCTGCAACCCCAATGGTTGAAGACGGTGCCGATAAATCTTTCCCACCAGTAGGAGAGAGCGACAACTCATCACCATCCTCTGCCAAGGATCAGCCCGTTGTGGATAAAAAGCCAGATATTGTTGCTCCAAAGCCGACTAAGGCTAAAGTGGCGGCAGCTGCTGTGGCCACGGCCAAAGAAGGTAATCGTATTGAAATTGCTGATGATGATGGCGATCAGGTGGATGCCACTGTAACCATAACACTGACCGAGTATCCATCCATCCGTCCAGCAGAGGACCAGCAATCACTATCGGACGGTACTGATTCGGCCAATGCAGATGTGCCCGTGCTGCAGGAGCCGGAGGAAGATCCATTTAATGAGAAATCTGCGAAAGGAGTTAAACAATCCGCTGCAGCGTCTGATGCCGTAGGCGGTGGATTTGATGCCGATTTTGAGGCAAATTTCGATGCTAACTTTGATGATGCATTCGCCATCGGCGGCGGTGGAGGTGGAGGAGGTGGTGGTGGTGGCGGTGAGCAATCTGCGAATGTGAATTGTGAGTCTCCAGCCGAGGATGTTATTGATGCACCCAAGCAGGTGGTTGGCGGACGTGCCAGCATACCCGAGGAATTGGACTCAAATCAATTGGCACGCCTGGAAAATCTGAAAGAGTCAAATGCTTAAGACTACTCCGGTCTACTCCGTATCCAAAAACTCCACCTGGTTACTTTAAATGTTGTTCGTTATACGTTAGCCACACAAGAGCAATGATCACAATATATATATATATATTCTATATAGAGACTACACACTCACAGCTGGACCAACCGAGAACCAGAATGAGAATCCCTGTAATCATTTAAGCCAAAGCACTTCTCTTCGCACATACACACAGATTGCCTCGATCTCTAAGTCACTTGTAATAAGGATACTCTGCAATCAACCATAATTACAACGATGCCATGAAAACCACCCTAATCACAAATATATATATACATACAAGGATGGATATAACCTTGTAGATGAGATTATATCGGTATTATGTAAAAAATTGTAATCGTTGTTTGACGAGAGTTGTAGTAGTTATCTCTCAGTATCAGTCTATGAAGGGGATTTTCGAATATCAGTTAATAATCAAGCAATAATGAATAATATATGTATGTGTATATATCTAAGCCAACTACATATAATAATTACGAATATTACTAGCAAAAAACCTATGTTTTAAATCTGCTTCATTAACAGTAACGAGGAAACCAGCCAAAAAATATTTCAACTCATAGTATATAATTTAGTTATGTTGCAAAAGAGAAAAAAAATATAAAATTAACAACTAATAAATATAATCATTGTTAGCACTAGGAATTGTGCACACCATAGACAATTACTTTCCATCTAGTTTGCTTGAAAATATTATGTATTGTTGTACTGTACTGTTATATTGAAGTCTGCCCACATTAGATAAATGCTTTTATTCAAAATGATCTTGATTATTGATTATAATAGTGTACTACCTGAAAATGCCTACTCAATTTTTGCAAATCATATATGGCTAAAGAAAAAGAAAAAAATACTCAGAACAACCTATTATATAGTGTGAACAAGCTCTAATAAGAGTTCAATTAAATAAATATAAATATATATTACCAACAACAAATTATTCAAATATACCGCAATTGTATTGTATGTTATTTTTTCGGTGAGGCAATTGAAGTTCATGTCATAAAAGAAAAACTTCCGTTAAAGGACTAATAAATAAATTAACTATTTAAAATCGTAAAAAATTTGCATTTTTTAAAAAATCCTTGATAATAAATCACATTTCCCATTTCTATTTCAGAGTAGAGTTTCTTTGATTTTTTTTTCAGTTTATTCAGTTTTATTTCTCTTTTCTACAAAACGCCCACAGAAGGAAATATCTGGTTTTGTAATTTTTTTACATATCTTTATTCGTATTCGCTTCATTTGCAATATTATAATAATTATCTTTTTGGGTTGGATGTTTTTTTGCCCCATTGTCTTTATTCGACGCATTTCATTTAGCATTCAACTTAATGTTATAGGTTTTCTTTTGGTTTTTTTCTTCATATTTTTTTTTTTTTGTTCTTTCTGTAACATTTATTGCGTGTTTTTTTTATGTGTGTATTTATTTTTTGTTTTTATACGCTATAGATATTTCATTATATTTTTCTTGTCTTTAGTTTTATTTATATAACGAAATTAACACAGTCAAAATTTGTGATCAGTGATCAATCATTACATACGCATTACGTTTTTTATTTTTTCATTTTATATTTGGTATTTTTGTTTTTAATCCGTTTTCAAACAGTTTTTGCATAATGCTTGCTTATCTACTATTTCGGGGTATTTATACTGGGTTGATTATTTTGAGCAACGGAAATGTGCGGAGTATATGATTAAAAAAGAAAAAAAAAACATCTGTTGTCTGATGAGTCAGTGAAATAGAGAGCGAGAGAGAGAAAGAAGGAGAGGGATTTGAAAAGGGGGTATTTTGAACATATAATTGACAAGAGGCTAGTGATAAACAAAAAATTAAGTCAATAATTCGAATAGAAATTATGATAAGAATTGACTGCTCCGTGGGAGTTGTGGTTTTTTGAATGTGGTGATAGCCATAACAAATATTCATTTATTGCAATTAGGAACTTCTTTAATGGACGGATAAAAACAAAAATTATAGGTATTATTCGTAGCTGTCTTTAGGCTGTGTCAAAGTTATTTCAAAATCAAAAATATGTTGGAAGTAAAGTCGTTTGCAATCAGGCGTGTATAATTTATGTCTTTTTTTGTTTGTTTTTTTGTTTTTTATTTAAGGAATGTACGCTGGTAACAATAATTGAGCAACAAATCAAATTAACAATTAGATAACAAGACTTAAGTTTCATTAATTATTGAAATTCTTTTCACTATCATAAATAAATTTTTTGTGCTCGCTTTGAAAATTATGTATTAACAGAAAGAGTGAAACAATGTCGAAAGGGTGTACAACCATAAGTATGCATGTGAATATGTGTGTGAATGTGTGTGTGAATGTGTGTGTTTAATATTCAATTTCATTTTGCAAATTTACTTTGTGCAAGTTTTCCAATGATCTTTCATTCAGTATTTTTTGGATTACTGACTATTTTTGTTCTTGTTTTCTATATCTTTCAATAATTGTAATTGATGTCTTAATAATATTCTTTTATGAATTATAATATTATTTTGGGTTGCATTTAAAAATGTTTGGTGCGATATTATGAATTGTGTATATGTGTGTGTGTGTGTGTTGTTGTGTGATGTTGTGTAACTTGAACTAAATGCCTTAAGTTTTTAACTGGTTTGCTTATCTAAATACTTTAGAATTTCATTTTTGAGACCATCATACATACATATATAATATATTGTACATACATTATTGTACATATTTTATACATACACAATGTAATTATTACATCATGTATATACATGCACGCTCTCGTATATGTATAAATATAATTTCTCATAATCATTATATTTGCTTGTTGTTTTTTTTTTCATCTTTATAAAACGCTGGTGTTGGTGCCGCTTTCTAAATAACGGCACCAAAAATGCTTTAAACATTTCTTTGTTTTTTTTTTTTTGGTTTTCGTGTGTATATTTTGAAGGGCTTGTGTCATTATTTGTCCTAAATGCTTTGCCTCTTGTTTCTGTTTTTAAATTTTATAAATATTCTTAAATATGTCCATTAAAAAATTTCACTATAGCCAAACTAAATTGTTTTTTTTGTTGTTGTTGTTTTTGACAAATTATACCGTTAACTAGGTGTAGAGTAAAAAACGAATATGAAAAATTAAATACGTTAACTTAGTTCATTAATTGTTGTCGTTATTTAGTTGGGTTTTACATTCATTAAAAATTCTCAGCAATTTTTGTGTTTTTTTTTAAATCTTTTTTACAACTAAAATGTTTTTGGAAATACGCTCCGAAACCGTTGAGCAGCTATTTGTTGTTGTTCTTGTTGTTGTTGTTTTTATCGTTTTTTGCATAGAATTTAATTACATTACGTTTTACAGATAAACCTCATATATCGCTTATGCAATACTCATAATTTTTGTTTGGTTTCTCATTCAATTTATAAACATTTTGATTTAACTATTATTTGTTTAATTTTTGGTTTTGCATTCTCTCGGTAATATAATTGAATTCCGACACCTGTATAGCTACAATATATATATATATATATATATATATATATATATATATATAGTATATGCTCGCTATATACTTATATATATTTAAGTTATATTTTTTGTTTTTATCACCGATTTCACTTGATGTCGAGTTGAGTTTTCTATATTCTGCCTGGTTCTAACTATATATATATAGACGTACGCATTGAAAAAATGTGATCCTAAGAATATGCTTTGCTCCATTTGACTGTTATATCTTCTCATCGTCATCGTCATCTCGGTAAGTAAGTTTAAGTATTGTAAATCAATTGCAGTTGCTTTTTATATCTCAAATCCATGTAGGTAAGTACTTGGGGCTCAACTGATCGTTTCGAAAAATCTACGTAAAAGTTCAATTCTTTTACTCAATTACGAGTGTGTTTGGTGTGTTTGTATGTCTAGAAAGTTAATAAAGTAATTTTCGCTTGTTGTTGTTGTTTTTTGTGTGTCATTTTTGGTTGTTGTTGCTTAAAGATGTAGTAAATGTTGTTGTTTTGCGGTTGGATTACTATTAGTTAGTTTAGTTTATGTAGAGTAGTATGTGTTTTAGGGTTAAGTGTGTATTTATAGGCCGTATATAGGTAATTAGGGTAGAGCTGTCTGTTCCTTGTTGACTGTGTAGATTTAGCTATTTGTCTTAACTCCTTCCTCTATAATTCCTCATCCTCGTTCAACTTTATCGACAGTCTTGCGCCTAGAATTGTAATTTCCTTTGCTTTGCACTGCCCCGTTTTCCACTTATTTATGGGAGTATTTTTTTGTTGTATATAAAATTAATTGTCATTTTTTGTTTTGCTTGTTGGGTTTATATATAAAAAACTCGTGCTACATATAGGTGCTTAAATACGTCATTGTTATTGTATATATGTATATATATATATATACTCATTGCATAAAGTACATCCATACTCATCCATATATATATATTATATATATGTGTGTGTGTTTGCTGCTGCATCTATTTGTGTTTGTGTGTGTATATATATATATTTATATATAACTATCATATATTATCCATATACATAATACATATACATAAATGATTAGATGTGGTGTATAACCTCAGCATTAGCTAACTGTACAAAAATCTTTAGCCTTAGATATAGTAGCACTTCAACTGCTTCATCTTCTTCTTCTTACCATAACTAGTTAAATAAAATTCATTGATATTTTTACTTGTTTTCTCTTTTTTTTTTGTGTCATGGTATTTGTGATTTTTATTTTGGATCTGTGCTAGGTTTTGGTATTCAAACTAAATCTCACTTTGTAACTAAACAATCTTGAGGAACTTTACCAAAACTTCAATAATATATGTTCATATTAGTTTGTGTCTGTGTGTGTGTCTGTGTGTGTGTATATAGGTGTGTGTGTTTATATAGTATATATACTAAGCTTATTTAGATGGTGCATTTTTTGTTTATAAGTATGTAGTTATGTATCTGCTATATATTTATCGCTTTATTGACTGCTTGAACTTGTCTCGTGTCTCGAGTTGCTTTTAACTAGTTGTAAATTACATTAATGTTAGCTAATTTGAATTACATGTTATTTTTTCATTTGCGAAGTTTTGCTCCTACTTTGCGTTTATTCTTCTTCTTCTTCAGGTTTATATACAATATAAATCAATTAACTATCAACTATCGTCCTTGGTTTTAACAACTATTTGTGATGCTTATTTTCTACGTTTTTTAGGCAGTTTCATTCAATATTTTTGTGTTCAATATTTCTATTTATTTTTCTCAATTTCGTAATTCTTCTATTGATTTCACATTGGAATTCTCATTTTTTGTGCTATTAAAATATGTCGTTTTTTTTGTCTTGTTGCATTGATTATTGTGTTTTTTTTTTATACGATTTGTATGTGAAATTAAAATCATTTATTAAAACCAGATTTATATAAGTTTTTTGCTTCATATTTCGTTCGCTTACAAAAAGTGCCATTTAAAGTAATCCATAAGAATTTTGCTTTTATTTGTATAATTTTTATGTGCAAATTATTTAAAATAAAACAACTCTTTTTTTTTAGAGATTTTTTAGTTGAGTAGTATTAAGTTTTAGTATGTTTGTGTTAAATTAATTGAATGAGTTGATTAATTTGAAAATTTGTTCTTTTTACTATTTTCTCCTAAAAAATTTGGCCATTTTTCTTGGAAGCGCTAAAAAGTGGTCAGTTTTGAAAAATCAAGAAATATATATATATATTTGTGGGTGTAAAATATGAAGTGCACATTCATTTATATATATACATACATATAGAATTTAGAGTGAATAGGGTTTTAAAAACCATAAACTTAATTAAGTTTTTTGCCTAAATTAAGGAAGACTATTTGACTGTCTGCTTATGGGAAGTAATGGCAAAGTAAGAAACGATTCGAAACGAATTCAAAACTAGTCCAATATATGTTAAGTGTTTTGGAATTTTTGTATAGTTTACTTGATTTTCTATATATTAACTTATGTCAATTGCATCGGGTGTGTGTTTTAAAGTTCTTGAAGTATGTGAGTCTGAAATAAATTGTTCACTGTGCTATTTTTTTCCTTTTTATATTTATAGTTTTTGTTGTTTTTTTTTTTGGTAATTTCTATGTTGCATTATCATCTTTAATGTTGTTTTTTTTTTTTTTAAATATATGTTTTAATTTGCTTCGGCTTTCTCTTATGCCTCTTTATACTCTACTATTTGCTATACTGCTGCTTTTGATTATTCATCGTGTTGCATATTCTTCTTCTCCATTTCCATCTCCTTCTGCCTTCCGCTTCATCTTCTCCTTTTTCTCCTCTTATTTATGCTATGTATTTTTTATGTTAATCTATTTAACAATATCCCTCCTTGCCCTCGTTTTTAATATGTGTGTCTTTGTGTTTCTTTTTTTATATATTCAATTAGTATTTAACAATTATATGTTGCCTTTGCATTTTCATATCGCTAGTTAAAATTAGTTTTGGTTAATTTTGTTTTTGTTCTTGTTTTTTTTGTTCTTATTTTTTTTTTTTTTTTTTTGCTTGTTTTTCAGCGCCCTGCACAGTTTGACTCTCTTGTGCGCTGTTCCTTTGCCTGACGTCCTCCTGCACAGCCGTTGCCTTCTCCAGATTTATTCCTCGCCCAGCAGGACAAGATCGTCGGCGACGACATCGCTGACATGCAGATAGATAATCCAATACATCAGATTGAAGCACACAAAGCACACGGGAAACACAATGCGCGAGTACTTGTCAATATCCGAGGGAGTTATTCCCAGCAGCTTGTTAATATCCTGGGGGAACAATTCAAAACAAATAATCGAGTTTTTTATTTGAATATTTGCAGCTTTTGGCATTACCTTTTTTACTTTGCCTGGATGCAGAAGGTGTGCGGGCACTGCTGCCTCTGGATCGCCACCAGCATCTGGCGGACCGCCACCTCCACCGCCTCCAGGTGGGCCACCTGGACCGCCTGGTGCTGGTCCTGGTCCATGGGATTGGGGTCCGCCACGTCCGCCATTTACCGTATTCTCCAGGGTGCCACCCTTGGAGTGTGCCTTGGGGTCGTGGACCTTGAATCTCACCTCCTGGAACAAGGGTCCCACTATCGAGCAACCGCGCGTACCAACGTTTTGTTGGATATTTGAAAAGCCGATTGGGCGGTTACTCACTGTTTGTTTTGGCGCATGCGGATGACCATGGCTGTGGGCATGATGACCATGCCCATGTCCATGCTCAGGACCGGGTCCGCCTCCGACATTCGGATTCGGATTGGCCTGCTGCTGCACACCATCGAGCTGTTGCTTTTTCTGCTCAGCTATCTTTTGGATCGCCATAAATCTTTGTTTTCGCATTTGAATTCGTTTTGCCATATAGCCGACGGTGGCGTATTCTACGATTGGCGATATGATATTGGATATTGGATACAGTTTTCGAATTGAATTGAATTGATTTGGATTGAATTGAATTGAATTGAATTGTTTGGTCAGTTCATATTTGTTTGAATGCAATTTTGATTGATAATGGTTTTCAAATCGGACGGTTTGGTTTGGTTTTGGTTTGGCGGTACGAAGGGAGGATTGATGCGGATGCATAAAATTTTGAATCAGGTCGCGTTCCACATGAGGTTTTTAGATGATTTGTTGTTGTTGTTGTTGATTGTTGAATATTTGGTGGTTGTTGTTGTTATTGTTGTTATTGTAGTTGTAGTTGTTGTTGGTTGTTGGTTGTTGTTGTAGTCAATAGTTGAATGGTTGCACAGTTTGTTTTGTAATTTTGAAGTACGGAACGGTATGGAACGGTATGGGGGGAAAATGGAGCGATTTTTTCAACATATTAATTTTCATGGCATTCATTTGTTAATGTACGTACACATATACATATATATTTGTATACATATATATATATATAGAAATAATATTTATGCAAATATATATGATATATACGTAAGTATAAAGAAACGATTTTGTGATATATGCAAATTTTGATACTATATATATATATATAGTAATTGTATGTATGTGTATGATTTGTTGTGGGAATATTAAATCAAAACTGGAAACCAGGCTTGGGATAAAAATACTACAGGTAATAAGTCAGAATACTGCAGTCGAAAAAGTTCGCCGACTAGGAGATACACTGTACCAATGATAAAGAGTTGATATTTAAACTTGTTTGTTCAATATAATACTATTTTTAAGCTTTTATAGTTGATGGTTAAATCTATATAATTTTATTGGAAATCGATTTTTATCGATGACGGACAGACATTTAACAACTATTGATGCTGATCAAGATTGTATATACTTTATGTGGTTGGAAAGGAACAATTGAATTTTTCCCATTTCCCATTTTAATTGGATCAGAGTTGCAAAAGTGAATCCAGACAGAATATGTATATATATAACTCTAATTCAGGATACAGTGTATAAATAATCAACGTCACTTGTGTGTGTGTTTGTTGTTGTTGTTGTTATTGTTATTTGTTGGTTGGTTGTATAGTTGATTGTTAAATAAAAATTGAATAAATTTATATTCTGTTCGTTAGCAAAGCAACAAAAAACATGTGAAAAGCAAGTGTATTGTGTGGTTTGTGTAAGATAGATAGAGATAGGTAAATACAGACACAAAAGAGATAGAGATAGAGAGACAGAGAGAGAGAGAGAGAGAGCAATAAAGGTGTAACGGCTAAATGATTGTATGTGTGTGTCTGTGTGTGACTGCTTACAAGTGTGTGTGAGTGTGTGTGGATGTGTGTATTTGTGTGTGTATTTGTGTGTGTATGTTTGTGACTGTGTTTGTGTGTGTGCTTGTCAGTATCTGTCTGTCTGCTGGCTGTTGTTATTTTTTATTATTTTTTTTGTGAAATGAGTGAACGAACAAAAAAAAAAACGTTAATTTGTAAGCCAAATGGTTTATGTAAAATTTTTTTTTATATATTCTGCAGTTGAGACCATCATTCAAGGAAAATGTTGTGCGTGCCTTAAATGCAAATTCATTGAACAGTCGCCTGGTGTAGGGGACACACATATTTCCAGCTTTTCGTTTCACCTCGATTTGAATATATATATAATATAAATATATATATATATATATATGTAAGTATGTAGATATGTATTTATTCTTAAGCGGGTATGTATAGTAGAAATATAATTGGGTCGCGACTTTGCTTAACATGCACAGAAGAGATCAAATACAAGTGACATAAACAGGATCCTAAGATACAAGACTCATCGTACTGAGGGGAGGTAGTTGTTAGGGGGGGGGGAGAGTAAATAGAACGAGTAACAAACGAGTTTACGTTTACTTACCCCTTTGACTCTGAGAGGCGTTGTTGCTGTAAATGCATAGAATAATACGGAAATAGACTAATCTATCATATCTTACCTAACCTCAATGATCAGTTGGGGAAAAACATTTGAAATCTGTCATGTCTGCGGCACACATTGAAGTGACGCAGACTTGACAGACCAAATGTTGTGCAAATTTATTTGATTTTTTAGTTTTTGAGGTTTGAACGCTGTCCAGACTGATAATCTTCATTTATGGGATTGCCGGTAATTCGCCTTCTTCTTGGGACTCTATTTACAGTGTATTGTCTTTTTTCTTCTTTTTTTTTTTTTTTTTTATCTATATATATATTATTCAATTCAATCGCGACTCAAGCCAGGTGTGACGCAAGGCATGCTGGTATCATTTTTTTGTAATGCGCTCGGTTTTTTTTTCTTTGTTTTTGTTCGTAGCCCTGGGCTGGAGAATTGAGGATCGATGTGTTTGTTTTTTTTTGTCCAGATTTGATTTTTCGATTTTTTTATGATGATGGTATAATAAAGTAGCTTTAGTTTTCGTAGGCTTGCGTTTTGAGTGGAAGCTGGGCGTATATTAATATCTGGGTACCATTACAGGTTGAAAAATGTGTTCGCTCATGTGCATTTTTGCTATGCATTTATCATGATTAAAGAATTCTTTTTTGATTTTGCATATATATATTCTTTTGTTTCATTTTTGTTTTGTTTAGTTTTTGTTTTTGTTTCGTTTTTGTGGGGTGCTTGGAACACAATGTCAACCTGAGGCGGCTACATAGTAGTAAATACGAGATTACGAGTAAAGCTAAGAGTCTAAAATAATTTGTAGCAAATACTTTTTGTTATTGTTTTTGATTTTTGGCAGAAGCATGCTTCGATTGTTTTCAAGTATTCTAAAAAAGCTCTGTATGTGTATTATCTAACAGTATTCAGTGCACTAACTGTGTGTATGTGTGGGTGTGGCTGTGGGTGTGCGTGTAGGCTATTGTAGCTGTGTGTGTGTGTGTTTGTATGTGTGCAAAACTTTTCGCTTGGAAATTTTGTGCCCTTACAAAGGGAAGGCAGCGCGCGTATCTATGAATTTGCATACATTTTCTTTAGATGATAGTTGCATTGTTTCTTTGTATAGAAAAATTAACAATAACATACAAATACGAAAAAAGAGATTTTTTTTTGGATTTTTTTTTTTTTTTTTGCATTGTTGTTGACCTGAGTTGAGAGTTGTTTTATATTGTAGGTAAAGTGTGAGTTGTTGCTTAAGATGTTAGGATTTTAAGAGAGAAAGTTAAAGTTAGAGCATTGAACTGGACTGTAGTATAATTGTTTGAAATATATTTTGTTGAAATTTTGAATAATATACATGGAATATTTTTTGATTGCTCCGAAAATATATTTCAAACTTATAAATACATAGTATATAGTAAATATATATTTATTTACTGAATTGTAAGTTGGTATTCTCACAATTTCAGCTACTTCCAGAGTTTGATGAATTTGTAGAAATTGAATTGAGTTGGGAAAAGTAATTGAGCAATATAAAAACTACTCAAAAATTCGTGTTTTCCAACTTCAAATAAATTATATATAATTGAAGTTTGTTTATATATTTTATTTTTTTTTTTTTTAGCTTTTTTTTGTTTTGGTTTGCTGTAAAAATAAAAGACTGTTTGAGGAATGTGTATTTGTCTCTGTGATAATAGCTGCAAAACGCTAAGCGAAGAACAGTGGCAAGATTGTGTGATTGAAAGATTGTTGAAGATTGGCATTTTTGGCTGGTACTCGAGTGCCGTTGGCGCCAAAAAAACGTGTGTGGAAATGAAATTAAATTAATGAAATACAGTACGTAATAAAGCAACACACATAAAATTCAGGGTATGTGTGTATTAGTAGATGCTTGTGTTGTGCTGTGTGAAGAGTTATGGAATTATTTTGTATTCGCTACTTTTAATTTGGTTTGGTTTTTGGTGTTGTTAATTTTTTTTTTCTTTTTTTTTTTGGTGTTGGTATTATTTTGTTTGATTGGTATTTGGTATATGTTTTCGCTAGATTTTGTTTACCCAGTAGACTGGCAAAGACCATAACGAAGCATGTTCCCAGATAGACGTCAATCGACTTGACGTATGAAATCTTTGGCAGCGCTGCATTTGTTGACGACATCAATGTGGTCATTGTCAACACGGTTGTCACACCGAGCGCCACACGCGCCGGCGTTGCATTGCGATTGAGCCAAAATGATACCCATGATATAATAACGATCAGTCCAGAGGGTATGTAGATTTGTATAAGATAATAGCCCATCGAGCGCACGAATTGTATTTCGCAGGCTAAACGCGAATAGTTGCCTATTTTATAGTATTATTGTTATTATTATTATTGTATATATATATATATATATATATATATATATTATATTTAATTAAATGGTTCATTATTATGAGATGTTTGAGTACCGAGCATACATATGTAAACAGAGAGTTGGGAGAGAAAGAGAGAAAAAAGAGAGCAGAGTGTAATAATTTTATTAGTGTATATTTTACTTATACTTTAAGGTTTTTTGTTGTTTTTTTTCTTTCTTTAAAATCAATCATTTTTAAATATTAGTAAGTTTTAATCACAGAAAAATTCAAAATTCGAAAATATAAATTGAAAAGTGGTATTTAAAACGAATTAAGCAATGAGCGCATTGAACTGAGAGATTTTTCGTTGGCAAATATTTTGAATAAAATATATATAAATTTTTGTGTTATTGGTATTGCATCTGGTATGCATTTATAAGAAATATGTTTGTGTATATGTATTTTTCAAATTCAATAAGAAAAGAAAGGATAAATAAAGCAATTGAATATCTAATATTATGATCAATGGGCTCTGCAATATTTACTTTTAATTAGGTATAGTCAAAGTTTTATTAGTGCTAAGTAATATGTAATACTTAACGCTTGCTAAACCTCAAACTGGTTTCAGATTTACGATTTGTTAGGTTATGTAACTAAAATAATAATTAGCGAACACCTAATGAAAGTGACCGTTTAGGACTAGAGACCAAATAAACTAAAATATAATTTTTTTTTAATTATCTTTAGGAATAAGCAGAGAAAGAGAGAGAGATAGATAGAGAGCTAGCCTAAGGCCCAGCAGGGCACAATTTGTTGGCCCACAGAGTTTGTTATATAATAAATTGAAGTAGATATATATTGTTTTTTTTTTTTGGTTTGAAAGGAAACTTTAATGATGAGAGCATGCTTGGGAGGGCGTCTTGTAGTTTTTTTTAGATGTGTTTTATATATTTTTGTTATATATATTTTAGATATGTTTTTGCTTGCTTTTGCTAAATTTAGTAAAAAATATTTCTATATATTTTATTATAAAAGTTTAAACGTTCTAGTTTTCGATATTAATAATGTATTGCAGATTTTTATTTCTGTGTATTTTTCTGTAATTTTTTACAATATATAAATGTGAGTGTTGCTGTTGAATTTATGCTAATGAATTTTCGAGCGATTTTTCAATTTCGTCAATAACTTTTAATATGTATGTGACTAGATAATAATGTATTTAGTCGTGTGGATGCGTGTGCGTATGGCAATTCGAAAATATAACTAATATTAATGCCAGGCATAAGTCGAAAGAATGATTTTCTAAGTACAAAAGCCATATAAAGTTAAGCATCGCTATTTATGTTTGTATTGGTGTTCAATAGTTGATATATAGAATATATATATGTAAGTATTTATATATATAATTTACTTAATGATTTTTGTAGACACAATTGTCACGTATGTCAAATTTAGTTATTATTTTTGATTGCTTTTATTTGAAATACTTGTGTTTTACTGATTTTAATTGCAATATTTCATTCGCTTGGCACTGCCAATTATTTAATTTTGTTTATGAACTTATGACAAAATAATAAAAGATCGAAATCAAGGCCAACTGAATGTTTAGTGATTTATGTGAGTATAAATGAATTACTAAATTAATAAAATATTCAACTAGCTTAACATGCATTATATTCTTGCGCTTATTGATTGAAATGTGTTTTTTTTACACTATAATAAGTACAAGCCACTAAATGGCAACTGGGTTTATAGACTTTTTTATTATTTTTTCTATTGATTGGGCAAGATTGCATTTGATTTGAAATCTTTAACCCTTGCAGTAGGATTTGAATGCTCTATGTTAAGTCTGTTCTTTTTATGATGAAACTCGGGATGGACGCTTGGCAATAGTGAGAAACATTTGAAACAATCGAAGCTAGTTTCCTTTTTTGATGAAAATGTAATTTGTTTTGGTACATTTAAATGAAGCGAAAATTGTTATTCATAAATGTGGGAAATTATAAAGTTATTTGTAGAGTCTATCCTATCTGTAAGGGCATTATATATTCGGCATGCCGAAATTACTTTTTCTTTCTTGTTTGCTGATATATATCAATTTGAGCGTTAGTTAAATCGAAAGAAATCAAATTATGCTTAACTGCATGCATTTGTCATAGTTTTGCTGCCATTTCAGTTGCAGACGCGGCAAATTTGCACTAGAGTCGGCCCAATTTATAATTATGTCGTTCTAGTTGGGATGAAGAGGATCGAGTGCTTTATAAACATGTTTGGGCTTGTAAATAATGATAGATGTTAGGGTTAAGCAAATCAACGAACTGAGGGTAAAATTATAAGACCGGTATACATATCGATAGGTAAACTCTATGGTTATGTATAACATGTGGTATAAGAATAGGTACAAAGTCGTCATCATCATTCATCGGCACTACTTGTACATACATACATCTGGTGTATGCATGTATATATATGTATATGTAGTTTGTAGATAGGTAAATATAAATAAGTAAAAGCATGTATAAAGTTAAAAGTAAAGTTTGAAAAAATCGGTAACCGTCTACAGGTACCTGTGGTAAGACTGATCTCCATGGCTCTTTGACGATGACCCAAGACCTTAAATTGGGGCAGCGATACCTCACTCGAGACACCAACCGAGTTAGGGCCTTCATTCCATTTATAGCGAATGTCACGCATCGTGTAGCCGACTATATATGTGTTTTTTTTTTGTATATTAGTTGTTGTTTGGATTTATATATCATTGTTGTTTCAATTTTATACAGATTTTATTTGAGTGATATTCATTTCAGATTTGGTTTTTTTTTAGTGTTGTTGTTCGGCGCAGTTCGTTGTGGTTGTCGTTGTTGTTGTTGTTGTTCATTTGACGAAAAAATATGCACAAAACAAAAAATACATTTCGTGAGACTATTAATATTTGGCAAAAAAGGAATTTCATAGTAAAATTTATCAAATTAATTTTTTGTCAGTTACATATTTGTTTTTTTTTTATATAAATTTAGCTTTTTCTGTTTTTTTTTTTCTTACGTTAATTAATAGTCTCATTCAGAACTTGTTGCTTGAAGTGTTGTTAAATATATTTTTTGGTTTACATTATTATAGAAAGATGTATAGATATTTGCTCATATATTACAATTTTATACAAATGGGGTTGGATTTATAATATAGGTATGTATATAAAGAGCATTTCAACTAGACTTAAAGCTACTGTTTGTTCTTATTGGCAGTAGTTTGTTTCTTTTATTAGTTTTGTATACAATAATTTAACTTAAGCACTCAAGATGGCAGAAATGGGTGCTCTTGTGTTTTCTGTATTTCCTTTTACACATACATATATAGTATGTATATATTTACATTATATTTATAGTATATATCTTGTTGTTGTTTGTTGTTGGTTTCACATGGTTTTAGCCTACCCAAGCAAATGCGCTAAGAATGGACGGCAACTGGAAGTGGTATCGTATTATAATTTGAAAAGGAAAAAGTTAGAAATAAGAAGAAAGATTACGAATACTCGCAACGCCTAACAAACACTGGCTAACACACACACACAAGCTGGACTACAACTGCTGCGTACTGGCTAAAACAGTTAGTAAGCCTTTACCGATAAATTTGTTAAAATGGATTAAATGATCAATCAAAATGAAGTCACAACAAAGGTTTGTTAGTAGAGGACACGCGAGAACATATATATATATATATATATATATATATAAATATATGTTTATATGCATGTATTTAGTTAGTTAGTAGAAAACAAGGTTACAGTTAGCACTCGATATAGGTGAAACACAAAACTAAACAAAATGTGCATGTTGTTTGAGTATGTTTAATATATATACACATTTATATATATATATATATAGATTTATGCGCTAAGAACCCTTTTTCGTATAAAAAGGAAATGAAAATTGAAGAAATTGATTACGAAATATATATATGAATGAAAACGAGAGAAAACCAATAAGTGTGTTGATAAAAATGTTTGTCACAACAAAGAAGATGTTTTACTCATTTTTTTTTTTTTTGATTTCTTTTTGTTTTTGGTATGAATTTGTAATGTAGTATGGAGGGTACCTGTGGTTAGGTTTATTTCGGTCGCCCTCTGCCTGTGTCCCAAAACTCGGAACTGGGGTAGTTCGACCTCACTGCTCATGCCAACACTACTCAGTCCATCTCTCCAGAAATATCGGATATCTCGCATCGTGTAACCGACTGGGTGTCGTTTTGTTGTTGTTGGTAGTAGTTGATTGTTGTAGTTGGTTATTTTGTTGCAAAAAGGGGGGCGGTAGGTAATTAATTATTGTAATTGTTGTTGTTGTTGGTTTGTTTGTTTGATTGTTGTTGTTTGCGGTTTTGTTGTTGTTATTGTTGTTGTGGTGGTTGTTTATTGGTATTAATATATTTCTTAAGTAACTGATTCTTGTTTACAAGTATCTTAAAATTATACTTTAAATTTGAATTCATAAAACTATATTGGCCGGTTTTGGAGGCGTGTTTTGACATTCAAGAATTTTCATATATTGTTTTATTTATTTTTTTTTTTATATGTATTTACATTTGGGTTTGCTTTATTGTGTGGCATTTGGGTTAAGAGCGTGCTGTTGGATTTAATTATTAAAGGATTCGTCTTTTCATAATGTACATTTCAATTAGTTTAAAAGATACTAAGATTAAGCACATTTAGTTGAGTTTAAGTCGATCGATCATAATCAGGAGCCTTCTGCGGTTGCTGTAAATGAGAAGGCGACCGAAAAACCAACCAATCTTATGATTTCTATTTTGGTTTTTGTTAATGTTTTTTGTTTGCTGTGAATTTTGTTAGGGGCACATGGATGAAACATGAGAGTATAAGAGTTGAACGGAATAATGGTATGCTGCAGGATTAATCGTTGAAAAAAACCATTATATTATTAAAATATATGCTTGAACTGATATGGCGTCTGTGCAAAATGGCCAACATAAAAACTATGGAAGTAGTAAACTAGGTACGCAGTAAAATTCTATTCAACTATAAAGGTATATACATATATGTCTCCAAAAAAATAATAAGTTTAAAGCTAGACCGAAAAGAGAACGGTTCAAATTTAAAATCCCACTCTCTGAGCAAGTTTGGTTAATATATATATATATTGCCATTTCGTACAACATCAATTAACCTTGCTGCGATGATGTTTGTCCGTTTAATCGATTGCTTAATATAGTTACTAGTTTTGGTTGGGTGTGTGTACAAAACTTACAATTTGCTTGTTTTGCGCTTTTCAACATTGTTTTTTTTTTAGTTTTCAATTTTCTGCCCACACTGAACAAACAGCGCGTGGCCTTAAGATTAGTGGCCAAAATTTGGTGCGGATGCAGTTAGCTTTGGTCTTAATACTTATTTAGGATGATGACTAGGCTATTTCTTGGCTAGACAGGGGTAAAAAATAAACGAGTGGTTGGCAATTGAGCATTCGCCAACACTAAGCACATCGGCACTTTACTTTGGCCACTTGGGTTATATTTTTTGATTAAGTGCTTCATATTCTGAATGAGTTCATTTCTTATCGATAAATATCGATGATATATATATAAGTACAAATACATTTTCAGTCATTTTAGATATCAAAATATATACTCATTTTATCTGATTATTTTTTTTGCCTTTATTTAATTAAAGATGATTTTTTGGAATAGTAAATAGTAAGAATAATCCTTGGTACTTACAGCTTTCGATTTCGATGTGACACAGTTGTCGGTCCATTGGGAAATACTGGAGATTCATTGGACACGATGCGGTGATAGTCAATCTGAAAGTTGTTCATATTTTTTTTTTTTTTTTGGATTGATGAGAGAAAGATTTTGATTAGTAAGCAGTTGAAAGAGTTTGTTATGAACACAGCTAATGGTTACAACAACTAAATAAGCAGAGGAGGAGCTAATAATTTACGACATTTAGGGGTAGGCGGGCGGTTTTGGGTTGGTGGGTCAAAGTTCATTTTTTTCTAGTATTAGTTGAAACGGAGCGAGTTCAATTGGATATGAGAGTTAACATTCATTATTAATAATAATTAACAACATTTGTATATTGTAAGTGAGAGAGTTGTTACGAGTGGCATTTTGGTTTTGATTTTGATTTTGGTTTTGGTTTTGGTTTTGATAATAGTACTAGTAGATAGTGAGAGGCGAGTGGCTCTTATACGCAGGGTTTAAATACTATGCATACTTGAGATAAGGTTATTTTTAGTTAGTTTGTTATATTAATCTGTTGTCTATAGTCGTTGCTTGGTTGCGATTTTGGACAGATTCTTGTTTATAGGTAGTAGAAAATTGTATGCCCAGTAGCTGCTACAGTAGCTACTGCGACCAGTGCAACCTTTTTGCGGTGTAAAAGACACATTAGACATGCAACTGGCATCCTCAATTCATCTTCTTGTTGCGTGATGCGTGGGGTAAGGCGGGAGGGCCGGAGGGGATTTCTTTGCACACTTCATAAAGATACATCCTCAGTGTTGAAATGTGCACAGCAAATTTTTCGAACTTTCGGAGTAATTCGCCAACTTTCTATTGCTTTCACTTCGCCAATTGAACTCACTTGATTGAAAACTCTTTTTTCATTTTGTTGAACTTTTCGTTTCATTTCGTTTTTTTTGTTTTTTTTTTTTTTTTTTTGGTTTAGTAAATTACAACATCAATTTATACACACACATCAAAAATAGTACATAGTTGCAAAAAGGGTTGAAAAATAATTGGAACAAAAAATTCTTTAAGATTGTTAGTAAATAGTTTTTGAATTATTTGCATTACTTTTTTCATAAGACATATTTTGTTTTTTTTTTGTTTGTTATTAAGTTGATACACATACACATATAGATGGAAAAAATTTGAAAAATTGCATTTGAATTGTTTTTGCTTGGAGATAGTTGATTTTTACCTAATACTTCTTGTTATCGATCCAGAATGATGCACTCGAATGAACTCATTACTGGTTGTTGCAATGTGAAAATATGATTGTTTTTCATTTACAAAAAAGGTGTCAGGTACCCAAATATTTTTTATGAATTCTGATCCAACCGATAGTGTTTCTACACCAGGTCGTTTTCTATACGCTAAACGAGGATCGGTCCAAAATTGACGAAAGTAAAAATCCAATGTAAAGTCCTATAACGGGTGTTATACGAATATTTTGCGAGTATTCGAATACGTTTTCGATATCGATTTATAAAAGGGAGCAAAAAGAGATGTTTGTTTCTTATTAGTAAAACTTGATAGCACTTTGAATAAAATGAAGTATTATTATTTGTAAAAAATATAAGCATAAATGATTCTTATATATATTTTTAAATGAAAGCTTTAGAAAGTTTTGAGAATTGTAGAAATCAAGGAAGTAGAATTTTCGCACAGATTGAAATATATTATTATCACATTATTTTGATTAACATAAAACAACAAATGTGTTGTACAATACACATAAAGAAAAATTTGTTAGGATTAGAAACCAAAGCTTGAAATTTTATTATAAATATCGTGCAACAATTTATAAACAAAATGAATAATCTCTGGGCAAAAGGGGGGAAATTGTTCTATTTTGCTTCATTTTTTTCTTGAGTTTTAAAACACATTAAAATTTTGTAGCATGCAAAAATATAAAATTCACAGTTGTTTTCGGGAGCATTTTATTATTAAAATCAAAAACTATAACTGAATAAACCGAAAAGTAAATCTAAATAAAAAAAAACGGATTTAAATGGTAAATAAGCCTTTATATACAGTAAGCAGTTTGAAAAACCTCTCACAAATATTTGATTTGCTGTGCTGTGAAGTAGTTTTAGAGATTTTCTATTTTACTTGAGAAAAGACATAGTATATGGTAGTAATATAATAGTTTTGTATTGTTTTACTAACGGCGCTAAGGCGAGAACGACTGTAATTTGTTTTTCATTTATACAGAAATAGAGAGAGAGAGAGAGATACAGAGAGAAAGAGATAGTTCTTAACTAGCTTGGCTTGGCTCTTTGTTGTCCTGCTGCTGCGTCTTTTTTTGGCAGTGCCTTTTTAAAGCTAAAGCGCACTAAAGCGTTCTAAGAAAAGGAAGCGGTTCGGGAATAGGGTTATTTTATATATGTATACATAGTACAGTTCAGACCCTTGGAGCAGGCTGAGTTGGGTTGAGATATTGTGTGTGTATTTGTAGGTGTATGTGTCTATGTGTATTCCATGTGTAGGCATGTGTGTTGCTATTTGGATTGGATGGTTGATTGGACACACAAAATTCTTAGTTTGTTTTTTGTGGTGAGTCGGGTTAAAGAAAAGTACAAATTAAAAGTGAACAATGCAAGTGTTTTTCTTTACTTTCGAGCACTTTTGCGTACCTTTCATAAGCATTTAGTCTAAGGTAGTTTATAATGAGAATTGCCCGTCGCACTCGTGACATACTTCACGCAATTATCAATAGGTTTTTATTTCTAGATTTAATAGATAAGATGATTTACAAGTTGCAAATTCAACTAGCAGATTTGGTTTCCACTCGGTACAGGCACGCCAAAAACAAAAATTTCAATTGTATAGAGAATATACAAAATGCGCAAATTAAAAGGACTTAAAGTCTCTCCATATATGAAATAATAAAATACAGATATTTATAGCACGAATTACATAAATATACAGCAAACCTCGAACGCGAGTCGACCTAAAAAAAAAGATTTTATTTACTTTTTTTCCAAACCATTTACACAATTTACATAGCTGCAGGCAGATTTGTATCTGTGTTTGTATATGCAAATGTATCCGTAGCTGTATCTATATCTGTACCTGAAGCTGCATTTAGTATTGATTTGATTGTTACGTCACGTTTTGTTAATCATGTCAGTTTTGTATCTGACAGATGCCTATTAATTTTCAATTTTCAATTGTTCCAGTAAACTTCAAATTTAAACACAAAAAATGCAAATGAAATTGTTATGTTTTTGCATGAGAGAAACTATAAAATTGTTGGCTGTATTTTTATTGCAGTTTTTTTTTGCAATTGGGTCTTGTTTGGATATTTTTGTCTATTGCGTTGCTTGTGTACAAGTTACAGTTATGTTTAACCACGTTTGTTGCGCATAAATTGATTGCTGTTGCCAGAAGCAAGCTAAAAAAAAAACAAAAAATAAAAATAGAAAAACGGTGCACGTGTCAATCCGATCAGCATTTTGTGCTCTACAGTAACTGTAATAGTAGTAACTGTATTAGTAGTAGTAGTACTAGTAGTGTGCAGTTAGTGTGTCCGTGTTGTATGTGTTCAAACAACGGTGAATTCTCCTTGTGGGTGCTTGCAGTGTAGTTGATTTTTTTTATGGTTGTACCTGACGTGTTAGTTTTTTATTACTTGGGTGGGGGCCAAATCGAATGATGTTGTCAAGTCACCTTTTGTAGGTGAGAATGAGTTCAAATTGTTGCTAAAAATGGAGCCAATTAAAAACTATAAAATTGTCTATAACCAGGTCAGAGTAAACCTCCAATGAAGATGACGTATGTTCTTGATCCAATTGTGTTTGTGTCTTGTGAACTAAAATTTAGCAAATTTAATATGAAAATACACGTTGTACGAATCCCATTTGCCTCGTTTTAATTTCGAATTTAGTAAAAATTCAATAAGCGAAAAAATATCTGAGTAATTTAATTAATTTCTGTTGCTCTTTGAGACCTGTCAAAATAAAATAAACACAGAAGTAACTTTTACATTTATAAACTTTTTGCTATATAAACATATATATATATCGAGTATATATATGAATATCACAAAAGACATTGATCTTTAATACATTGTACGATTATGCTATATATTGCGTATATGATGTTATTCATTTTCATATCCATATTCATAGTCATTCATATTGTTAACAAAAACGCATGCGCGCAGCCGATGTCGACAGGACTGCTGTGATTATCTTTTGCCCTTGGCCATAATAAAGTACGAATAGTTGGTGATTGATGAATATATAAATTTAATAATGCAAGTGTACTTTTGTTGTATATAGAAGTGGTGAATGTGATCCGATTGGGTGTTCAAAAATTAGCACAAGATATGAGGCAAAATAAATTAAATACACACAACGAATATAAGTAAGCGAGTTCAATTCGAGCTCGGCACTGAACCCAGATGTTAAATACAAATAAAATCTGTGTTTCTTAAGCGATTTTAATGAAATCGAGTTACAGTTGATCAACAAAATAAAAAGTATATATTGCTTTCGTTTCATTTTCAAAGCAGTTGCATTAATCGATAAAATTAATTAAACTTAATTTTCAATAATACGTTTTTAAATAAAGTATTAAACGAAAGATTTTTAAATTTTGATAAGAAAATATTTTTATTATAAAAGAAGAAATTTAAACATTTTCGATTTGCAATAATATTTACCAATTATAACACACCGAAATCATACAAAGTGACATGTTCTTGATGTTTTGACTGTACTTTATTTTGGCTCAAAGACAAAGTTGACATTTGGCATTGCAAAACAATTATGAACACAACATTTATTTTGAAAAATTTGTAGAATATAAATGTTTAAATATATAAGTAGATTATGTTTATATATATTTGGATAATGGGTATATATGCATTGAACATTTTCGCAATTTGCTTGAGAATGTTCCAAAACTGAATAATATGATCGAAACTAAAAATATATATTTATTAAGTGAATTGTGTGAAATCAAAAATGAACTAGAATATTGACACAAAAATGTGTGGGTTAAGCAAGATTGTAGGCGGAGAGTAGAGACAGAGAGAGAGAGAGAGAGCGAGAGAGATGGAGAGTTTGGTAGATAGTTGGCGGGTAGAGAATTTGAAGAGATATAAATAAAGAAGAAGACATATGCATTTTTATGTTGATTTCTTAACTTTTGATTTATTTGAAAATATAAAACAAAAAGTTTATTTTCTCTTTTATTTTTTTTTTGGTTTTTTTTTTTTTTGGTAAAAATGTTTTATAGTTGGTATATGTACCATGAGAACTTCCGAAACCGAACTGATACTGAGGACATACATTGTGACGCCGACCTCCACAGGTGGACCTGCAACATATAGTATACACACACACACGGTTGAGGGGATTTTTCTGTTTTGCATTAAAATTAGTATTTGTTGTCGTTGTTTGTTTTTGTAGTTAGCCGTTTGTTGTAGCTGTAGCTGTTGTTCTTGTTTGTTGTTAAGTGTAGAGTCCAAAAGTTATTAACTAAATTACACACATACACACACACTCTCTGTAGCAAATATAACAGCGACAGAGAGGCAAATTTTTGGCTTGACGACATTTTAACACAAAGCCAGGTTTATAATTATCTGGTTTTTTTTCTTTGTTTTTTTAATTTTTATTGGCAAAATTAAATATACAATGTAGTACAGTTGTGCGCGTTTTTTCTATTTGCTTTTTATTGATTTTTTTTCTACACATTTTCTAAAATTGTGCAATGGGTTTTGTTGTTGTTGTTCTTTTTGTCTTTTTGCACGCGCCGAATGAAAACCAAATCAGTTCGAGTTTTTTTTATTATTGCCAATGCTCAGCAATATAAAAGCTATTTTTTTTTCAGTGTATTCGAATATTGATAAATTGAGCGATACATATGAATACTACAAATTGTTGCTTATGTAAATATTTATTTTTTGTTTAGTTGCTGTGATAGCGGATTTAACACACCATTTGGAAAAGCTTTTTGAATTGTTCAGATATTGGCAGCTGCAAGTTAAGAAAAATGTATCTTAAAGCTTTGCATGATTCGTGTGTGATCCTATATATACATATAAAAAGAAGAAGACGAAAAACAAAATCCATAATGTGAACTGCAAGTTAGTTTTGCTTTTTATTAATGTGGGTGGGTTGACCAAAATGGGGTAAATTAATGCCACGAATTTTCTATGTCGTTGCTGGTAATTGTGTTCGTGGGGGAGCTGGATTTGGGGGGAAAGGGGTGGTAGTAGTAGTAGTATTAGTAGAGAGAGCTTACTTTCTGTGCTGGACCAATTACAAATTGTACTCAAATTTGTCAACGACACATACACTCAGAGAAACTCATGACACATACGAAATAATAGAGTGAAGTCGGTATTTATAAGGAAAAAAGCATTGCCAATCTTTATAGTTAGGTTAGATTTACAGTTGTAGTTGACAGATACTAAGAAAATTATTATTATTCTTTTAGTGATAACTGGTCCTAAATGTTTACTGTGAAAATCTTTTTTAAAGGACCTGTTTCGTTATGGCACAAACCTCAGCACTAACTGGAGAAACCTATCAAATATTAAATTCAGCTAACAAAAAAAGAAAACCGAAGAAAGAAAGAAATAAAGCCAGAAGACAGAAAACAAACATAAAACTTTTAAAATTGTTCTACAAATTCAGTATTATAACTTAAGATGAAGTGTCTGTGTTTATATAGAGTTTTTATGTGAGGTGTTTTTTCTGGTTGTTTCTTTGGAGGCAACAAACTGAAGCATTGTGTTAAACGAATTGAAAGATCAAAAGTAAAGTGAATATAGTAGTAAGGTTAAAATATAAACTCCAACAACAGAGACAGAGAATATATATATGCAAGAGAGACAGAGATAGAGATTGAGAGAGAGAGAAAGAGCGCTTAACGTTAAGAGTTTTATGGGTACAAAGAGTCATTAATATTTGTACCATTTTCACTTCTGAGAGCGAGCTGATTGATAGCACATACATGGTGACTCCGACTTCGACAGGCGGTCCTAAAAGACACGTTACAGTTGGTTGGTTGGCATTGTTATTGTACAATATATAGTAGTAGATCAAAATTATGCTACAGTCAGTTAACAATGTATACATGAGTTCAGCTAGTTGCAACTGAGAACCGTTCTACATTAAATATATATTATTTAGTTGCAGTATTCTCGATTGTGCCCCCAACTTGCGTTACGTTCAAGTCGCCTAGTTAGTGTGGTTAACTAATCGTTTTATTGAATAGATATTGCAAATACTTACCACCATAATTGGGTCTTACTCTTTTGTCGTAACTAACACTAAAGGAGTCGAGTATAGCGGATATGTTTACGTCACCCAACATGCTGCCGCCACCAGTTCTGAAAAGACATATAGAAAGTATACAAAACACTTATTAAAAATACATTTTTTTTTAACTTGCATAAATTCAAAATTCAATCAGAGAAGTAGTATAATAAATACTTTATGCTTTAGCCCATAAGTTCTCTAAAAAAAATGATCTTAATCATATGATTTTAATAGACAGTTTTAATTCAAAAGCATCGAAAACTAACGTTTTAAACATGGCATAAATTGAAAAAAATTCTGAAATATTTTCTTATAAGATACAAAATTTGATCCGCATTTATAAATTCAGGCTTTACATTCACTGAGACAGACTGAGTTGAATTTGGCCAGCAAAGTTAGCCATATATTTTATGGGCTCAAAGCAGATGCTTTCAGACTGTTATTAACATTTTCACAACTTTATTAAGATGTAATTTTTAGCCATTTTTATGGCAACAGTGTAAAAAAACGAATGAAATAGAAAAAGCAGCGGCTGCAGCATATATTATATATATATATATTTTATTGCTTGCATATAAATAAGTGTATATGTTTGTGTGTGTGTGTGTGGCACATTTACGTTATTTAGTATCAAGTGCACACATCCACGCAAAGTCAAACAGTCAAATGGTGTGCCAGCCACCCTGGCAATATATATATATATATATATAAATACATATTTATTTATGTGAATGCATGTGTGTTCATTTATATATGTATGTTTAGGTGTGGGAGTATGGGTGTATGTGTGTGCCTGTATATATTATTTATGGCAAGTCCCTGGCGCTGAAGACGCAAGCATGACTGTGTTTATTTGCGTCTATTCTGCGCTAAACTGTGCTATTAAAGCGCGTTTGTTGGCATTTTAACTGTCTCGCTTCTCGGATATACTCGAGTCACACACACGTGTGTGGGTGTGCATGGGTGTGCTTTTGTGTGTGTGTGTGTGCGTCGTGAGTGAAATCACAATTTAATAAAAGTTACGCCTGCAAATAAACACTCACAACATGAGCCACTTTTGTGCGCGCGCGCAGTTTTTGTAATTTTATTTTTCCTGCTTTCGAATTTAAAATGATTTGTAATTTTGCACTTGGAGTCAATAATTATTATTGTTAAAATTGGTTTGAGTTTTTGTAGATAGACTGTGAACTGTAATCAAGCCACAGTTGGCCAGGCCAACAGGCAACATTTCTCTTACCGTCTCTCTATTTCTGTATCTCTATCTCTCTCTCTCTTTATCGCTAATTCTCTCTCTGTCTCAGCCACTGGCGCTCTCTCTTTTTTTCGGCTTTTGTGTATTCGAAACGTTTGGCATTAAAGTCAAAGCTGACGAGAAAAAAATGTCAGCCTATTTATAAAAAAAAATATATATATATATATATATATAAAGAGCAGAGCTGCTAGCTGCTGACACCCAATAATTGTTGTTGCTGTTATTTCTGCGCAATGACCTGACAACAGTTGATATGCGGTTTGCCACTGCCTTTTGTGGATAATGGAAATGTTTTGATTGCTATTTGATTTGAGTCTAAGTTGCCATAAGTATGAGTTTTGCTGCGTACACCGCTGCGTATGCGCGATATATATTCAATACGATTGTGCACATTGCGATTTAGCAGAAATATATATAAATTGTTATTAAAATGTTATCTTCCCATTGACAAATTGACGCACTTCTCGTAATTGGGGCGTGGCTTATTTGCGTCAATATACAAATGGGCTGTGACAGACAGCCAGCTGTACTAATTATTAGTACGTCACACTCCATAAAATTATGCATGCAGCCAGCGGGGCATGTCCATGTGCCACATGCACATGAGTTGGCTGAATCTGTGTGCTACTTGTTATTGAGTGCACTAGAATATATTGAAGAGGAATCCAAACATTTGCCTATTGAGATGCACAAATATGCTTGACAGTATGTTAAGTGGTATTACTTGTGACCGATAACACTTTGAAAAGTTTGTATTTCTATCTATTCCATTACTTTTATTTGTGTATTATGCATTTATGCTACAATAAAAAAGCGGTCGTTAAGAACATAGTGGCACAAATATTCATAATTCATTCACATTCAAAATCAAGTTAACCGAATGATCACAAAAAGTTAAACTTGTTCGCTGATTTATGGGTGGTTTTTTTTGGGAATTTCGAAAACTAACTTTTGTTCTCACTCAAAAAACTTCAGTTTGCTCTTGACATTATTAATTTATGCCGCAAAAAACGCACATTTAGCCCATGGTGTGCTGCATACAATAAGTGCGCTCAAAAGTAGGCAACACTTTTTTCACTAGCCAAAAGTGCCTCGCACAAGTTTCAAAAGCAGCAGCAACATCAACCGCATAATAAAAGTTGTAACAGCAACAGTCACAACAACAACAACAACAACAATAACAAATAGTGGTCGTAAGAAAGGAATGTCATGCGCATGAAATAGAATGAGAGAGTGAGAGAGATGTATAATAGTCCCAGCCCAAAACGTGTCGCCAAGTGTTATGCCAACACCAAGCGCTATATTAATGCGCTGGCCACAGTTTAGTTGTTGTCTTATCTAAAGCTGCTGTCCACATTGAGTGTGTGTCTGTGTTGGTGTGTTTGTGTGTGTGTGTGTGTGTGTGCCTGCGGCAACGCCCCAACATTGGTATCTGCGTAACTTCTGTTTGTAGCCCAGCAAATGAAAATATAAGAAATATCTTTGTTATTGTTTGCTAGCCGCTATTGTTGCTGCTGCGATTGTTGCTACTGTTATTGTTGCAGCTGCTGTTGTTATTGTTGCGGTTGTTGTTGTTGTCACTGTTGTTGTCGTTGAACGTTGTCGTTTTTAGTGGCACTTTGAGTGCTGGCCCATTACGTATATGCTGCTTTGGACACGCTCCATTGCATAAATTCAAGTGTTATGTTAAAACAAAGCGGAAATGCGAAAAACTGCTAGAAAAACATTATCTCGCTGCCAGTCAGCAGTCACCCACTTCCGCCCCTCCGCCACCCATTGCCTTTTACACATCTTCAGTAAATGCGGAACACCCATGTCAGACAATGGCCTTCTTTCTAGCTGGTAAACGCCAACGCCAGCCCCAAGATAAGCACAACTTGGCAAAGGCCTTTATTTTGCGCACTAAAACGCTTTTAGCTCTATCTATAAGTGTAAGTGTGTGTGTGTGTGTTTGTGTGTTTGGGTGACTCTGGACTTTACGCACCAGCTCTGTGTATTCCAGCATGTGACAAAACGTTTTTTAATAAAGTGATAACTTGATGCCTGACGTATCCTTAAAAATAAACATATGGCGCAGCTCAAACTGGGGCACTCTAAGCAGAAGCTAAAGCTGAGGCAGAAGCTGGAAACTGAGCAAATAAACATGTTATGAGTTTTGACCACGCCCATGCCAAAAACACAATCAACCAAAACACACATTTACTGACAAGATGTGATTTTTACTTTTAATTCTGATCTGTCTGTGAACATAAAATGCTGCACAACATAACCTATGAACTTTTCAAGCTATATATTTGGAATATAATAAGGAAATAAATTAAAGTAGCTTAAGAATTGCGCACAAATAAGAATATAAAATTAAGACATTTTATATGAAAACGGGCAAATAACTTTTGTGTAAAATGCTCAGATTTTGTTACAAAATCAACAGCTGTGCTTTGGTTTGATGCATTCCTTTGATGGCATCAAATTTCAATTTCAATTGGTGTGGCTGGCTAAAAGTGAGGTAAATGCATAGAAAAAAACTGCATTACTCTGACAAGTCCTTGACATTTTCGAAATGAACATCAACAGACAGCCTGGCACACACAACACACAACACACAAACACAATCAAAGTAAATATTAGCGAGGCTAGCAAAAATGGTTGCTGCTCGAATTGCATTACGAGAAATACATTGGAAAAAAAAAACAGAATAAAAAAGATAGGGAAAACGAATTGTAGTTGCCGTGTCTGGGCTTTATTAAATATTTGAAAAGCGAACAGAAAATGGCAACGCCTGGCTGAACTACGACCCTCCGCACTCTCGACCAGGCCCTGATGCTCAGGCTCTTGGTCTGGCTTGCTGGCTCGCTGGATGGCTGGCTGACTGGCTGACTGGCTGACTGCCTGACTGGCCTGGGCCCCTTTGTAGATATTCTCAATCATACTCAAAATGTGAAGGAACAACAATTTACGCTCAATGGCACTTGAGAGCTGGCGAGGAGCTGTTGTCGCAGCTGCTTCTGCTTCTCCTTCTGCTGCTGCTGCTGTTGCCTGCGTTCTTTCTTGCTTTACATACCCTTCACTGAGGCTATGATAATTTTGTCGTTAAGTGTGTAACGTATTGAAAAATCCTTCAGCAATTGCTGAGCTTAGTCGATATGGCCACATCAACATTCAGGAAACTTAAGTTATTATTCAGAATATAAATTTCTTTAGTTCAGCGTGTTTCTTTTCTTAATCTTAGAGTATATATTCTTGATGTGTTTTTTTTGACAATAGTTAATTATAAAATGTCTTATTTTAGATAGTTTATAGATGCATATAATTTAATTTGAAAAAAACGATTGGCTCGTCAGCTAAGTGACTGGACTCACCAATGGAAATAGTTTCTAAATCTTAGGAAAGATTTTTTTGCTCTACTTCTACTTCCACTTCTTCTTCTATTTTATATAAAGTTTTTAAAATTGTCAAAAATTCGTTTCATATATTAAGAAATTAATTCTCAAAGAAAAAAATTCTTTTCGGTTTTCTGTGCAATTTCTGAAGATGCTATAGATTCTATAACTAAAAAGCTGACATGACTCAAAGCTGTTGAATTAATATTGTTGAAACTTTGTAAAAAATTTGTAGTTTTGCTGGCATATTAAAAATCGTTTGATTGGCAGTGTATATAAGCTGTATATTCTTGTCTGCTGGTGCAACCTCCCACATACACACACACACACACACACATACATACACACAAAGGGACCAATACTGTTGTCATCTGGTCGGTGTTGCTTTGTCGCTGCCACTTTGGCATTATCTGCCATCAATAAATTCCAAGTGAAGTGCGCACTTGTGTGGCAAGTGCTGCACAACGGGGCACACAACGGGACAGCAGCAGCAGCAGCAACAGCAGGAACTGCTGTCGAGACTGAGGCCGAGTCCGAGTCCTGACAGGAAGTTGAAGGGTCTAAAAGTGAGCAGCAGGCGGCACGACTTGATTTTTTTTTTTTTTTACTTTGTGCGAACAAATTGTGTCGTTGTGTTGCTTTGCCCTTTAACCTTTCCGTGTGTGTGTGTGTGTGCATGGCTATCATTTCCATGTGTGTGTGTGTGTGTGTGTATTGCAAAGTTAGCGTGCGTGTGTGTGTTGGGACGTCTGTGCAATGTTGCATGAAAAAGTGACGCAAACTCAAACTCCAAATGTCGCCTGCCCCAAATAAGCAGCCAACTGTGCTTTAATCGTGCCACTTTTGGCCACATTTCCACGACATTTGCCTTTACTTACGCCCATTTGTTGTTATTGTTGTGTGTTGTATGTTTGTTGTTGTTGACACACGCGATCAGCAAAGCCCATAAACGTGCATTTGTACGTCTCAGTTCCAGTTAAAAGGCACTTGGGTAGTTTGGGGACCTCTATTTTTTATTTATTTAGTTTTTTGATTTACTTAAATTGCCTGCTTGGCGGCTTATGCAAATGTTTGCCCCAACCCCCTTCACCCACCCCCCACCTCTTCAGCAAATATGCCCTAATGAGCGTTAACCCAAAAGGAAAAAGAAGAAGAAGAAGCAAACAAAAATAACATTGGAAAATGCCACAATTTGTGTACATTACTTTGGCCCCCATTCGCTAATCAAATATGTGGCATGCACCTTTCAAAAACCAAATATTTCCCCCGCCACCCAGCGCCGTCCAACTACCATCTGCCACTATTAACTTGGCTAGTCAGTAATTACAAGCTGGAGCAGCTGGCAGTTGTCATTTTTCAGTACGTCGGATTTTAATAGCCGCCGCATGCAAATGTGACGATGACGAGCTTAATAAATTGCCAACATTTATTTAAAAAAAAACATGCACTCAGGCTTATTTACTGTTGACCAGGTCAAAACCAGCTGTCACTGCACCTAATTAGTCCGCAACATTTCACTTTTCACGCCCAGCCCCCCACCCCCCCGCGCTTCCACACACACATTTTGCAGGCAACCTATTTTTAAATAATCATAAATTATCATGAACTATGACTCCATTGGGGCGAACGCACACACACACACACACATAAAAACTACACACTGAAGTTGTGCAATGCAGTAAAATTTCGCAAAAAAGAATTTATTGTCAGACTAAAGTTTTTTCACTAAATTACACTTTTTTTGGCTACAATTTTGATATGGATTTTCGCCGTTTATTTTGTATTGTGATTCTCTTATTGACGCTGAATATATAAAATATTAAAAGCCAACAAATGGTAAAAAATCGTATTTTTTCAAAATCAGTTGAGCTTTGTCAAAGAAGAATTTTAACTGAGAAACGTGTTTAAAAAATTGTGTGTCGTAAACATACAGAGCTGAAATCATAATTAAAAGTTGCTTGCTTTTCAAAATCAGTTTAGTTTTGACAATGTTGTGAATATTTGAAGTTTTCGAAACAAGAGTCATTTCACGTTTCTTAATAGAAAGCTTGACAATGCATTATTAAATATTATCATTTTTAAAATTTATTAATTTTTTCTGAATTAAGCTTGACAAAGATTTTAAATAAAATTATATTATTATTAATTTTAACAAAACAATTGTGAATTCAATCAAAGATGGATTTGTAGAACAATTGCAATTGATGATTGATGAGAACAATCAATCAAATAGAATTATTACTATTAAAATAGAACAGCATTTTTCTCAGATTTTAGCTTAACAAAGATTTCAATAAAAAATAATAGCAAAAATGCGATTATTAATTTTTTTTTTCAAAATAAATGTGAATTCAATCAAAGCTGAATTTCTGTATATAATAACAGCGATTGATGATTGATGAGAACAATCAATCAAACATAAATGGATCACAAAAGTTGACTTACGCGGCTTGCACTGTGGGGCTCCTTCTGGGGTCCGTCTCCTGTACGATTAGGGCCATGTTGATGGCCAGCCAAATAGTTAACAGGGGGGGTGTTCGGGTGCGGGGCGTCAGTTTTATTAATTTGTCCATTGCTGAATCACTCATGGTGGTGCAATTTGTTGTGTTTTGTTTTGTGTTATTGTTTTTATTTTTTGGTTTAGTTTTTTTGTTTGTTTTGTTTGTTTTTTCCTTGGTTTGTTGTGGTGCGTGACAAAGTCAAAAAGTTTTGGAAGGTAGAGTATTTGGTAGTCGAGGGTGCTGCAAGTTTTGCTTAGTTAAAAATTGTTGTTTTCTTTGTTTTAAAAACGAGTTTTTCTTTTTGTTGTTGGTATAAAGTAAGTTGTAGTTGATGGTTTTTCTTTTTTTTCTTGTTAGTTACAGTTTGCAGCAGTAATTAGTTAAGTTATGCTTTCTTTCCTCCTTCTCTTTCATTCGTTTTTAGTTGAATTCTCGCTCTTCCCGTCGCTCTCCTCTCCTCTCCTCTCAGTCAGTGAGTTAGTTGGTTGTTTTTAATAATTTTTATGTTTTAGGCAGCGAGGCATTCAGTCAGTACATCAGTGCATTCGTCGTGTATGTTGTGTGTGTGTGTGTATGTGTGTGTGGATGTGGGTGTGTGTGGGTGTGTGTGTGTGTAGGTCGTGCCCCTTCTTCCGTCCTTTCCTTGTCCCTTATTGTGACTTTAATGCATGCGCTGCCAGCGCGAGATCGTTTGACTGTGCGGCCACACGAAACTCAGCCAGAAGAGCGTCAGGACGAAGAGCATCAGAAGCTGGCACAACAGCACCGAGTCCGAGATCGCTTCGAGTTCAATGGCAGTGGGCAGATCCTCTTCCTCTCTGACAGCTGCTGCTGTTGCTCTTGTTGTTGTTGCTCCCGTTGCTGCTGCGGATGTTGTTGTTGTTGCTCTGATGCGCACTGATGTCCTCGCCCACATTAATTGCCACAGCTACTTGCCTCCAAGCGGTGTCCTCAGCCTTCACCTTCTCTTTCCTCTTGCCAAACTTTTAATTACTTCTTTTGCTTGTTGCTGCTGCTGTTGCTATTGTTGCTGTTGTTGTTGTTGTTGTTGAGCCTTTTACGCTTGTATAAAATGCACATTTTATTTGCTCTTTGCTGCGATTGCTGCCTAGGTCCTTTTCAGTATGCTGCTCATTGTTTTTACGTTACTTTCATTCCGGTCGTCATCCAAATTGACGCTCCCTTCCATTGCCTCCTTATTGTTATTGTTGTTGTAGTTGTTGTGCCGCTGTGCCTTTATTGTCCTTTGCCTCTTGTTGTTGTTGTTGTTGTTGTTGTTGTAACCCGCTCTTGTTGCACGCCACTTGTCTCATTTTATTTGCTTCGTTTTGCAGATTGTTCGCTTGCTCGATTTGACTTTCGCCTTAACTTTTGACATGATTTCTGCGATTTACTTTCATTTTGAATGTGTCCTTTTTATTTTCGTTATTATTATTATTTTGCTGTGCTTTTTTTTTAAGTTTTATATTATTTTGTCAACACTGAAAGTATGAAAAATAGAGTTTTGTTTTTATGAAATGATATTTTATATTTTTTATGTGTTATTTATTAGAATATTGTCGAATTTTATAGACTTTATTTTAGATTAGTCCTTTTTTGTTTGAATTTAAAAATTAAAATATTTTTATTATTCATTTATGAATCGAATATTTTATATAATTTGTACAAATTCAATTATTTTTAATACAGTTTTTTGTATGTTATTTTTAGTTATGCACTTGATTTTCTTTGCACTTGCCGAATTAATACATTTATATATTTTGAACTAATTTGCATTTTTAATGTAATTTTAATTATAACTTATTTTGGTCTTTTTTTTAGATATAAGTTTGTATCTACAGTTAAACTGCAGCGTTTGTAAATTCTGAACTTTTACTCAACTAAACTGTCAAAGCAAAAGTTTTGAAATAAATCTATGCACACTTGTAAAGTATACTGACACACATAAACACACTCACACACACACACACATACACTCAATCACTCAGTAAAAGCACACTGACACACATTAATACGCACTCAACCACACACACACACACACACAGAGACACACACAGGCTCGTTTGTATACTGGTGAATTTGTTTGGTTTTTGCCCATTTCTTTTTCAGCTTTCGTCTTCCGTTAAATTTTCTTCTTTTTGTCCGTTACATTTTCTCAGCTGCGCGTTTGAATGCCGTTTAAGCAGTGCAGGCAGCAATCGGGCCTAGACCGTTGACAGTTGGTTAGTGCCAGGCTTTAGCCAACATACACCGACAGAGAGAGAGAGAGAGAGAGAGAGAGTGAGCGAGCCTAAGCAGACAGCGAGAGAGAGCGTGGCACAGAGAAAGAGAGAGAGAGCATGCCAAAAATAGCCTGAGCCTCGAGCGCTGTGAGAGAGAGCCATGTTTGTATGGAATGTCTGCAAAGGAGCTCTCTCTCTCGCTCTCTCTCTGCATCTCCATCTCTCTCTCTTACTCGCTCTCAGGCTGTCGCTGTCTGTCTCTGGATTTTTGCTGTCTGCCATGCTGGTGCTTTGGGCCATGTTTTTGTTCCCTTTTGGACTTGGCTTTTGCAGAAATGTCACTGGCAAAACTGGCAACCCCGGCAGTTACACTCTGTTTAGCATAAACGCTTGCTACTTGGCTCCTGCCACACTAACTGCCACTGCCACTGCATGTGTGTGTGCGTGTGTTAGTCCTTTTGGGCTTGTATTGCCTCATGTGTGTGTGTTTTTCTTTTTAATTTTAGGTTTATTTTTTTTTAAGCGCTTTTGATTTGTATGCCGCTTTGGCTCCTTCCGGCGCTTCCCTATCCCTAGCCCAACCCCCTCCCCGACCCCTCTTCATTCCGCTCTCTTGCGACTCTATTGTAATATGGTTTTTTTTTGTTTTTTTGCACATATCTCGTTAATTGGTTTTGCAGACGTATTTGGCTTTCAAAATTTTGCCTGCTTTGATTGCATTTCGTGGCAAAGGACTAAATTTCTAAATATTGTTTTCGTTTTCTGTTGTGTGTGTGTGTGCGTGTGTTTTTGTGCGTGTGTGGAAGGGGTGTTGTTGCCATGGCTGTTGCTATTGTTCTTCAACTTGTCAAAGTTGGCAATGCGAGCTAAGCTAAGTAAATTACATAAGCACATACATAAATATATATATCTAATTATAGTACTATATATATATATACATATATCTGGCAGATATTGCTCAGTTTAAATGTGAATTGGTATTTGGCTGTGTGTGTGTGTCAGCTGAGTGAGTTTTATTAATGAGTTTTACATATTTGATGACCTACAAAAGGCGCTTTAATATTCAGGCCCCATAACTTTGGACCCGTGCATATTTGATGGCTGCCAAACTTGGCAAATTACTTAATCAGATTTTATAGACATTTTCTAATTTTCGCGAGTTTTTAATGGGAATAAAAGCAGAGTTAAAAAGGAGACAGCAAACTTGCTTAAAATATATATATTCTTGATCAAAACATTTATCTAAATTGAATGGTGTAAATTTTCTTACTTTGAGACAGTTTGAAATTGCATACAGCTTCCAATTTCTCAATTTTAAGAGCACTTTCTTAATTTCAGTAGATCTTAATTTTATTTAAGACTTTTCTATTTGCTCAAAATATTCCTTTCAAATTAAAAATTGGTTGAATCAGCAATCGCAAGATATTCTCAGTGGTCAAGAGTTGAGCAGCATTTGGCTTAGTGGGTCGAGTAACTTTATTATGGATATGATTTACTCAATTTATAGGCATCCCTACAGTTTTTCTGACTGTGTGTGCGTGTGTGTATGTGTGTGTGTGTGTATTAGTTAATATGTGGGTCTGCGCTTCTTTGGCAATTAAAAGCATATGCGGGCCGAGCCAGTGCCCCGCTTTCTGTCTCATCAAGCTAATCAAGGAGCGACCAAGCCAGCAATTTACTTGAATTATAACAAAGCCAAGCGACCAAGAACTGCCAAAAAGGGGCAAGTGGCAAGACGGGCAGAAGTGGCAAGGGGGCAACAGCAACATGAGCGGAAAGGCGGCTGCCAAAAACGACGCACGAAGACGTCGACGAATTTTGACGTCGCGGTGCGATGCTCCTAACTTATGCAGAGTGCCCCACCACACATGCAAACATAACGTATATACACACACACACACACACACAGAGAGAGGCACACACAGACACACACAAACACAGGCGCAAGTTGCAGCAGACTCCTTTTTTGCCTATATAACTTTTGTATTTATTTAGGGTTTCTTTTCATTGTTGTTGTTGTTGTTGTTGTGTGTTAGTGTATTAGTGGATGAATGCTATATGTGTGTATACAATTTCATGCTTTTTGTTTTATGCTTTACAACAGTAACTTTTTAATTTATATAATAAATTTTAAGCATTCACCAAACAAGTTTCTATTTATACATTTGGCTTTTTCAATATTTTAACACGAAATTTTGGTTAAGGGGTCGTCGTTGTGCTTTGTACACACACACACATACAGACACGCACATACCAACACACAGACACGCACACACACAGACACACGCACAGACACACACACACACACACACACACATACACACGCACACACACACGCACACGAAGCGCTCTCTACACCAAGAAATATGCATAAAGTTGGCTTCGATTTTTGCAGCAACGCCTCTTTTGGCTTAACGGCAACTTTGAGAGTAAAACTTAATTTTAGTTTTCGATTAATAAACACGATTTGGGATTTGTTTTAATTTTTGCATAATTTTTATATACGATTTTAGTACCAGTGGAAAATGTATCTATGTGGCTCGCTTAGGCTATTTTTTGTTATTTTATTTGATTTTATTTTATTTTATCTTTTGCACACAGTGCTGACACAGCGAGGACAACGTCTGAACTCAACTCGACACGGACACGGACTCGGCACCGGAGCTCGACTCGCTCGCTGAAAACTCGCTGCTGGCCCATTCGTGCCACACAAAAACACGAACACAATGGCTGCACAAAAATTTTCTGGGCGCGACCGAAGCACGAAGCACGAAGCCGACACAGAAAACCGAAAGCGGATTCGCAGCCGAACCCCGACAAAACCGGGCCGAAAGTTGCACGCTTCAGCTCTCAGTGGGGTAGGGGCGTTAGGTGGGTGGGTGGTTGTTGGCGTGTGGCATGGCATGGCATGTGGATGTGGATGTGCGGTGAACGGGGTGCTGTGTAGCTGTTGTAAGTCCTTGTTATTGTTGGCTTTAAGCGCACGCTACTGTTTTTCGCTGCCGGGAAACGTTTTGGGCCTCTGCTTCTGTCTTCTGCCACTTCTCGCTCACAAATCAACATAAATCAGCTAAATCGTCAGGATACACAGCAATTGCAAACGCGACAACAACAACAACAACAACAACAACAACAAAAACACTAACAACAACAACAACACAGCTAAGGCTCTGCATTAGTAGATGTTTGCTGTCATATTTGTTGTTGTTGCCAAAGTAGTTTTTGCTCTGCTTGTTCAGATAGTGCATCGTGGGGCTGTCTCTGTATATACACTCAGAAAAATATTACACAAACTAAAAATACATTCACATAACTATAGAGCTTATTTTTTTTATTAACAATACTTTATAAATATAGGAAACACGATTTATAAAACTACTTTTTAAATAATAAAATATTGCAAATTTCTAAAATTCACAAATATCTTGTTTCTCAGTGTATGTAGTTCATTTAGTGCGACGCTAGCACACTCGTCGTATGCGTTATGTATAAAATGTGTTGACCAAGGCCCAGACACACACGCACACACACTGCATGGATACACAAACAAATCTGGGCCAGGTTGTTGACAGCCTGTCCAAACCCGCCTTACAAATCAGTTCACATTAAAAAATGGTTGCTAAATATCGAATTACAAACTCTTTAAATGCCCGACGTGTTTTTTTATATCAATTTTTTAAAAAGCTGTCTGACTTGAAAGTTTCTTAAATTAAGTTTTACGATTTTTTTATGGCTGATTAGATTGTCATAGGAAAAGACATAAAAAGTTTAGCCTTTTGTAGATATTTCTACTTTTTCTTTATACCCAATTAAATATGCTTAATTTTCTTATCTTTAATTTTGCTTTTATATATGATAACTTTAGTTTTGCTTAACAAATTTTAAGATTACATTCACAAAAAATAGTTTGTGGTTAATTTCTTTATATCTTGGCTTAGCATTTTAATAGCTGAATGATGTTTTTTAACAGCTTACTTAAAGTTTCTTAATTTAAGTTTTATGATTTCTTATGGCTAATAAGATTGTCATATGAAAAGGCATTAAAAGGTTTAAGCTAACCTTTTATAAATATTTCTAATTTTTTTTTGGGTTGTGTAATTAAATATGTTTAATTTTCTGATTTTATTATATACAAACTTTATGTTTATGTTTAACAACTTTAGTTTTTGTGAACAATTATTAAAATGATATGCACCAAAAATAGTTTGTGGTTAATTTTGTTATATCTTGGCTTAGCAGTTTGATCTCTTGACTGAATCTCTTGAATATTATAGCAGCTTGAGCATAGCTAAACGGAACACTTATGCGGTCAGTTTAGGGCCATAAACCAGGCCACAGCCTCCGGGACCAGTCAAGCAGGAGGCTTCCATTTGCCGAGGATGTCAACCAAGTTGACTTTTCAATGCGCACTGTTGATTTTTTAATAAGCATAAATTTTTGGCCAAGCCCCCAACGCACATGTTCTACACACACAAAAACGCACACATATATATATATATATATATATGTGTGTGTATGTGTATAGAGGGAGTAAATTGATTGAGTTTGCTGTTGTCATTTGTTGCTGTGGCTGTCCAAATTTATGAAAATGAAATACCAGAGTTTTTACGCCTCGCACATGTATGTGCATATGTATATGTATCTGTGTGTGTGAGTGTGACTGTGTGTGTGTGCGACAGCGTCAAATTAATGAAACACATGCAGGCAACGAACGTTTGGGTAATTTATCATTTCGACAAATTTTGAATTATTTAAGCGGAAATCTTAGCGCCCCAACAAAAAAAAAAAGGCAAACAAAACAAATGCGAAAGTGATTTGTGATTGCGATTATGTGATTGCGACTGTGACTGTGACTTCAGCGCTGAGTGTGAACTGTGACAGGTATGGATGGCCAACGTGCACGAGAGGTGTGTGCCAAAGTGTGTCGCGAATGTGAATGTGAATGTGAATTGTGTGTGTGTGAATTTAAAGCAAATGCTATATAGGATATGAGCTAGGCAAAAACTCCGATTTGTAAGAAGTGAGAATTTCCAAGTCGAGTGGATTCGACTTAGAGATTTTTAGTTACTTTAATATGAAAAAACGTTTTTGGTAATTTTAACTTAATCAAATTAATAAGTTGATTTTTAATATAACGAAATATGTTAACGAAATATGTTTATAATTCAGAAATTTTATTGTATTTGAAGGCAGTTATCGATAAAATAATATAAACTCTAATCAAGATTATAAACAATTCTTTTAAGGTTCTTTCTATGTATGATATAATTATTTCAAATACATATGTTAAAATTTTGAAAACAATAAATGTTTTTTAAAAACAATTTTATACAAACAAATATTTACACGTTTTTTTTTTATACATTCTAACTTTGTTTGTATTAAATGTGTATTTTTGTGTATTTGTAGATTTTTGTAAGTGAATCTATTTCATTTTGGTATTTTGCCAGCTGATGTTGTTGTTGTTCTTGTTTGTTTAACAACGATATTTTACTGTAACTAAAGGTTTCTGTAGCGTTTTTAGGTCGCCATGCAAAAATGTTGACTGTATTTCGTACTCATTTTTTATGTGGCCCCAAAAGTGTTTGGTGCTAAGTACGAGTTTTGGCGAAAAAGGTTGCTACCTGAATAGAAATGTAATTGTGTGCAATTGCCAGCCAGCAGACAAATGGCTAACACGCACACACACACACTCAGCGCACACACACACACATGTAACTACATATATAGAATGCTGTGCAATTTTTTGTTTATTTTTTTTTTTTTTTGGCCATTTGTGTGCTGTTTTTATATGCGTCGAACAAAAAAGACAAATACGCTAAATTACGTATACGTAGCTTTGCCTTGCCTGGCTGGCTGGGCACAAGCCTGACTCCTTTGCTGGTGTTGAATCTCGAATCTAAATTGCGCAATGTGGCATATTCATAAATGACAACCACAATAGGGATAGGAGAGCTGAGAAGGCAAAGGCAAAAATAAAAATACGATACGAAGAATGCCAACACACAAATTGAGCTAAAAATAAAATGCAAATAAATAATTTGCACTGCGTCATGTCAGAAATTTTAAACACATAATTAACAGCTTATTTAACCCTGTTGTGTGCTGCGGTGGCTGCTGCTGCTGCTGTGCCAGATTATTCTGCATGGTTGGACTGACAGCGGGGCGAGGATTGGGTTGGAGTTGGGTAGTTGAATCTGGGGAGTGACAGGCTTGTTGGGGCTGCAAAATTCATAAAAAGTTTTCTATGCTTGGGGCGCGCACAGTGACAATCGTGGCCTGCACCAACAGCAACAATGCTAGTGGTGCCCCACCAGCACTGGGGGCAGCCAGGGCAATGATGACAACGGCAAAAGCAACAACGGCAACAACGACGACAAGTTGGAAACAAAAGCGAAACAAAAACAACACAAACAGCGACTACAACATCAGCAATGGAGCAGCAAAGGAATTGCCTTGGCATACACATACAGACAATCACACACGCACACACACAGCCAAACATATATAAATATGTATTCAGCTTTGAGCATCAGGAGCGAGAGCCTGCGCTAGAACACTTCTGTCAGCGACACCAGGCACAGTGGAGTAAAATCTAATAATAAAAAGAAAACTTATCTACATTTTCAGCCTATTAATTACTTTTTTTATATTAAATATTACATTTATTACTATTGTAATTAATACATATATATTTATTACTTTAATTTAATATTATTTTCATTACATTTTAAAAATATCGAATATGATTCATATATATATAAATACAAATACATACTTAAGTTATGCTTACATTTTTAAATTTTTTATTAATCAAATATTAAATGTCTTTATGTAAATTTCAATAGCTTTTTCTAAAAAATTACTGAAAATTAAATTCAAATACAGCTTTTGCTTTAGATACACATCTAAGCTAAAAAAAAAAGTAAAGGCAAATATTACAACAATTTTCATATACTAAAGAAAATATTAAAAATATTTTCATTTACTTCAATTAATAAAATACCAGCTTGGAAAAAGAATCCCATTGTACATAGCATTAAACAGCATAATTTGCCGCTAGTACGATGTGTGTATGTGTGTGTGTGTGCGTGTGTGAGTCTTTTAGCCAGATATGGAGGCGTCAATAGGGCGTGTCTGAGCCCACCTAGATATCCAGCCAGCATGTGTTGTGCCATCTTTTAATGTGCCACACACTCAACGCCAATACCAATGACACTCCCCCCAACCACCTCCTGTGCACCATGTGGTGGCCCATCAGCAGAAGCAGATTGTGCTGGGTGGACATGGATATGGCCTAGACACCACTAAACACTGGACAAATGTGCAATATGCTGCGATGCAACGAGAGAGCAGAAAAGATATTTAAAATGTAGGCGACAAGAGCATTTTCTCGCTGTGTCAATGAAGCAGAACATGAAAAAGCAGCAGCGGCTGGAAGGGAAAAAATAACCATTTATTTTGGTTGACACATTTTCCTTTTGGCGCTGCCATTGCTGACCCGCTCAGCGAGCAATTTAAAGCAAAAAAAAAAACAGCTGAATGCGAGACATAAACACAGCAACAATATGAGCAGGAGTTGGGAGCAGGAGCAGGAGCAGGAGCAGGAGCTGGAGTAGGAGCGGGAGCGGGAGCAGGAACTGAAGCAGCTGAAGTCGCGTTAGAGAAAAGAGCAGGAAGTGCAAATGTTTCTTTCACTTTTCGCTTGGTGTTGTTGTTGTTTGCTTTAGCTTTTCCCTTTTTGCCTTTTGCCTGTTACTAAATTATTAGTGTGGCTTCAAACACACACTTACACACACACACACACATTGAGCGTAGTTACTCGGTGCAAATGGCGCCTGTTTATTGTTGAACTTTTCGCTAGTTTCCTCTTGCTGCCTGCCATTTTGAATTTTTAAAGCAAAGTGACAAAAAGCGCTGCTGCAACACTCACACACACACACCCCAACATACTCATTTTAAAATTGTTGGGCATTTTTCGGGTTGTAGGCGCAGTTTGCTGCCTTTTGGTAGGCGGTTTTTTTTGTGTGTTTTGGCAGCGCGCAAATTGGCCAGCGCCTGTCACCGAAAATAAGTCTTAACTCGACTGGGCAAGGCTGCTCTGTGTGTGTGTGTGTGTGTGTGTGTGTGTGAGTGTGAACGGGGCGTATACATAATTTCGGCTGGGGCTGCATAAAATTTTGGACACCATGTAGTAAGCAAGAAGGTGGCCCAGGACCCAGGTAAAGCGGTAGCCCAAGAATGGCAACACTTATTATTGTTTGAACAGCAGCAACAACGACAACAACAACAACAATAACAATATCAGCGATAACAACAACAATTTGAATATTTGTTGGCTGGCAGAGCGCAAGCGTTTGCCCGGGCATTTTCCGTACATCTGAGAGACTTTCGCCAGCTGCTTGGATGCTGCTCTCTTGCGCTCTCTCAGTTTTGCGCTCTCTCGAAGCCTCTCTCTCTTTCTCTCTATCTCTTTTGGTGCGACAGTCTCTCTCTCTCTCGCTCTCTCTCTCTCGTTGACTGTTTTACTTTCCATCACAAATGCCACAAATGTTGTGCGTTCTGTTTGCATTGTAGACTTGCGTCTTATATGTCTGCCCCTCCTCTCCCTCTCTCTCTCTCTCTCTCTCTCTCTCACTCCTACTCTCTCTCTCTCACGCTCGCTTTCTCTTGCTTTTTGCACTCCCCCTCTCGCGCTCGCTCACTCACTCACTTTCGCTGTGTGTGATTTTTCTTACACCTCATGCGATACCAAACAAATTTTCCAGCGCCACGCACTCAACTTCATTTTTGTTGCAACCAAAAATATTTTGTTTTCAGCACACAAAACCCCCACACAACCTCCCCCCCCCCCGACAGACGAAGCCACCCTTATGCATAACACAATTGCGTATGTTGTGCGATTAATGTAAGGTTAAAGCAATGCCTGAATTTTCGAGTTGTTCGGCAGGATTTGGAATCATTGGACTTGGATTTTTTGCGTTGACTCTGTCCACTTGTTGTTGGTGCTGAGACCATTTACATAAACAACACACATTTAAAATGCGAATTGACAACGAATATAAATTTATATATATATATATATATATATATATATATATATTTATGCCTGATGAGTAATTTGTTTTTATTTATTTTAACACAACTTTGCAGCAAACTTGCAACTTGTCAGTTGAAATGCTTGGATTATTTACAGGGCAACTGTTAGTCGCTTATGTTGTGTCTGTTTGTCTCTGTATGTGTGTGTGTGTGTGTGTGTGTGTGTGTATACATGTGTGTGCATTATATTTTATATGCTGCTTAGCTCTCAGTGCGTGACCTTTTCGTACATTTTGTTGTTGTTGCCGTTGCCGTTCACAGAGCGCTGTCTTCCCGTTTAATATGTATATGTATACGTGTGTGTGTATGTGTGTGTGTGTGTGTTTGTGTATATACATACATACTGTGTATATCTGTAAGTAATATGTAGCAGACACACCGCAAGACTTTGCTTTTGTGTGTTAACAGCGCCTCTGAAGCTGCCGCTGCTGTTACTGCCGCCACCGTAATAACAATAACAATAACAAGAACAACAACAACAACAGCAACAACAGCAACAACAGCAACAACAGCAACAACAGCAACAACAGCAACAACAACAACCACAGCAACAAGAACAGCCTTGTACAAATTAGCATAATGGATTTTTTGTCAAAGTGTATCCCGTCGTCGCCTTCTCGGCTTTTGTAAAATACTTTATATACGCAACGGAATTTTGCGGTCGGAACTAATCACGAAAATGCATTCACATTTGGCCCAATCAGTTGGCTTAATTAATTGGCAATATAAGCGAGCGGCTTTGCTTTGAACTGAAAGTAAATTGACCTTTCCTTTAATGGTAGCAAGCAAAGATTTTCTATCTTTCGACAGCACTTAGCAAAAACTAATTTTGCAAAAATAAAATCATTGCACAAATATCTGAAAAGGAAATACTTGAATTCTGTAAATATAAATTAGAATTTTACAATTACAAAAAAATAAAAGAAAGATAAATAAAAGTCAACACTAGATGGAAAATTACAAAAGTACTTATTATATTTTATATATATGATATATATATATATATATATATAAATATTTATTATAATATATATTATGGTTCGCAGATTTAGAAACTATTTTTATATTAATAATGACTTGCTTAAATATGTAATAAATAATCATTTATATATAAGGTTAACAAGAGATAAATGTCACACAGCACTTATATTGTTATCAGCTAAATATGGAATCAAATCTATATATATATATATATATATATATATGTATATATATCTATGTGAATATGTATATTTAAATGCAGACGATTTCAGCCGAGCTGTCAGCTATAAATTCTCATTAATACTTAAATCAAGTATAAAATCAAAAGTGTCCCACAATACAAATGCAATACGCACACACACAGACACACACACACACATGTATATCTGTTGTGCAGGCTCCAGCTTGAGCTTGTGAGAGAAATCACAAAAAGACAGCCTTGGAGAAGGGTAAGGCAGAGAGGGGTAAGGAAGGTATGCCTGCCTCAAACTCTGTCGCCTCTTATCTGCACAGACTCTGGCTCCGATGCTACAAGAGAGAGCGAGAGAGTGCGCTTGAGAGAGACAGAGAGAGAGAGAGAGAGAGAGAGAGAGAGTAGCACTCTCGCTCACAGTTCTCTCTCGCTGCTCTCAATCTATTTGCGGGCATTGCACGGCGTTTCTGTTTAGTGTGTTACTCGTATGACGTCATTAAAGCCACAGCCTCACCTTGCCCAAGCATGAGCTATGCTGTGAGGCTGACTAATCTGTGCTGCCGCTGGGAAGAAATAGCATCGCCTACCACTCCCACTCCCACTCCCACCCAACTAACTAGTCTTAACCAACGCACGCATCTGTTAGATATCCTTGCTGGGAAAATATTTGCGCATTTTTATTTTATTTTTTTTTTTTGCGAATTTTTGGGGCCTATAGCACAGGTTTTTTTGGCTCGTATTTGGAGGGGCCACCCGTTTGTCATGCATTTTTCATACATTGTCTTGCAGCACAAAATGTGAACAATAATAACAACAACAACAACAAAACCAAAAACAACGTTGACAATATTCAACACACACAGCACAGCACAGAACTCGGCACATTTCCATTTCAATTTCTCTCGATGTGTTTGTGCCTGTCATTTTGACATTTGTTTACATATTTATGTCAGTCAGTCAGTCAGTTGGTCGCTAGGCTTTTCTAGTCCACCCGCACCCACACCCCCACACCCAATCCCGCTCCCCTTCTCTCTCTAACACTCTTCCCTGTCTCCCTCTCTGTTTGCATCCCAGAATATATTTTTGTGTGCCGTTGCCTGCTATTCACTGTCGCCAGCCTCCTCCTGTCAGTGACTTTCACATTGGCTTGGCCCCATCCTGACCGCTTGTCCTGCTCTGTGCTGTCCTTTGTCTGTTTGCCTCAATTCACTTTAGTCGCGAGCCAAGTGTTCTCACACCAGTTGGACACTTTTATTTCCTTGCAGCTGCCGCTTTTGCTGTCATTCACTCGTCGAGGTGTGGTTGGTTGTCTGATCTTTGTCATCATCATCAGCAGCGTCCAAGCATTGGACAGCTTTATGACTAACTCAAACTATGTGCTTTAGGCTAGTTCAGTTACCCTATTCACCCCTCTGCTGGTTTACCAATATAATATCATTTTAGTTTGCAATATTTTATATTAATTTCCGTATCACAGATCCATCAGAATATAATGCTAATTCACAAAACATACTTCTTTGTGCACTTTATAATATCCCCTTTTGGTAATAAGTTTCAAACAATATCTAATCCACCCCCCTCAACAGCCACTTTGAGTGGGTTGCAACTTCAGTTGGCAACAGTCCAGAACAATGAAGTACAGCTAGTTCCGGCTTCATAACGCTGCTGCACGAACTGTGCCACAGTTAACAAAACTTATTTTGGCCAACTGCAAACAGCAGCAGGAGCAGCTAAAATCCAAATTAGTTTGGCATGCAAAACGCACAAGCTGCATAACTCAACGTCCAGCAGCTATTAATAAACCAGTGTCAAAGTTTCTCCAAATTCCAACAAAACGTAAACACAAATAATATCGCAGCACTGTGGAGCAATTGTTAATGTGGCAAAAAATTAAAAAATATTTTTGTTTATTTATATGAAAAAAGTAAATGGACGAATCTTACAAATGCTAAGCTCAAAATTAAAAATCCAAAAAACTTAATTCATCAAAAGATAATGCGAAATGGTGCAAAAGTTGAATCAAGATTTTATATTTCTAGTTCAATACATATATTTTTTTATGCATAATATTTTATAATTTATATATCTACGATAATTCATAATTGTGCATAAATTGTGCCAGTGGTTTTTTTTTCTGTAGCTTTGATTTAACTTTTACCCTAAGCGGCTTAAAAGCTGCATCTGCAAAGCTAATGCAAAGCCACAAAAAACATGGCCAATGCTTCAAAAGTTATGTGCTCTAAATAAATTAAATTCATAAGTTCAAGCGGGGTGAGGGGAGGGGAACGGTGAAGTATGACACAGAGAGAGGGGCGTCTCATGCGTTAACCTTTGGCATTTTTAATTAAGCGAACGAACAACACATAAAATATCGACACTTCAATTGCTACAAATGAAGAACAAAAATAAATAAAAAAAAAAAACAAAATACAAAAAAAATCGCTGGCAGGCAGAAAATTAAGCAGGCAGTCAGTGAACAAAGCAGTGGAGAAGGGAGAATGGGGGATGGTGCTGGTGTTGTGCGGGTGGTTGTGGTAGGGGCCGCATTGCCGAGGGGATCTAACGAACCGCACCGAGGGCAGCCGAGTGTGTTGTATTGCATTAAAGGTAAAACAGGAGCAGAGGCAGCGACACAGCAACTGGGACGAAGATGGCAAATGAACGAGCCTATTAACAGCAACAAGGACGACAGTAACAGCAACAACAACAACAATAGTAGCAACAGCAGCAGCTCTTAATTAAGAACTCATGTTAATTGTAATTATTTGGCACATGAAATTTTTATTAATTTATGCCGCGCACACAACAACAACAACAACAACAGCAAAGGTGTAATGCTCGTAGTTGTTGCTGGTGTTGGAGTGTTAATGATGATGCTGCTGCTGCTGCTGCTGCTGCTGCTGCTGCTGCTGCTACTGCTGCTGCTGCTGCTACTGCTGCTGCTGCTGTTGCTGCTGTTTAGTATGCCTGAAAAGGGGTGTCGCCGTATAATGGACAGACACAGTTACCGAGTACAGTTATCAAGCCGGCGACCGGCTGAGCAACGAGCAGAGTTTATATATATATATATATATGTGTATGTATATATGTACATGTATATGTGATGTGTATAAAACGAGCAAATGATGAGGCTCTGACTCAGCCTCAGCCTGCTTCTACTCCTGCTGCTATTGCTGTTGCTCTCATAAGTATGCTACATGTTGTGCACACACAACACACCACTATCACTTCCCCTACTACCTACAAATGATGTGGATATTAGTTTGCATACTTATATAAGTATTTTGTACACTTTGCACAATTTATACCAGGCATATACATTTGCAGCTAATAAGTAAAACTGGAGTCTTTTGGAAAACCAATATGATATTTGAATATTGTAAATAATTTCATCACATATGTGTTTAATCAGAATTGTTTTAAAAAATTAGTTCAGATTTGACAAAGTTATGGCAATCTATAATAGGAAAAATTTAAATATATTTGCCCATGCATATTTTGTGTCTGAAATAATTACAACTAGAATTAAACTAAAGATTTGATAAAGTTATGGAATCAAACAATTATTATTTCTTGAGCTACAATCTTAGATGACGTTTTGAAATCCCATTTTTAAATTTAGTCAGAATTTAAAATACAATTACTTAGTGAATAACGATAATAATATGACTACATGATAACTGTTAGTTTTGTACTTGCAACTATGCAATTCGTACGTGTTTTTAATTATTTAACTTTGGCATTGATTTTATCTATTTACAAATACAAATGCGAAATAATTTTGTGTGAATGCCTTCCTCGCCAGAGCTTGCTCCAAGCTCCAATCTGGCGCTCGGGCGTCTCTAGCCTGTCCGGAAGTACTCAGATTGACGACACGGATACCGCCGCTAATGGTTTCCTGCAGTAATTGGCTATTTGCAGCCGCGAACGAAAATAATAATGTGGTTGTCCTTATTATAATTGTAATATGCCCGATATGCCCGAGGCAGCTAGAAGTGAACTCGGAGCGCGGAGAGTGTAAATATTTTTGAGGTTAAATGATTCCCATTATCCAAGTAAATATGTGTGATGCATATTGAAATAGGCCAACAACAGTGCTGAAGAACGCTAAACAAACTCGACAGACTTAAGATCACCAAACAAAGTCCCTTTTTAATTTAGACTTCGTTCTCTAATAGGTCTGATAATAAATATCAATTCTGATACCCAGTCGAGTTTATTCTTGAATCGAAATATCCGAATCAATAGGCTGAAAACAAAAGACACATTTGTTCTTCAAATTCTGATATTCTATATATTTAATATTTTTGGAGTATGATTCAAAACTGATGTGAATTTGCGATGCGGTCACAGAATGTCATTATTGTAGACAGTATTGTTAACACACTTTCACACACACACACACACACCGTCTAGTTAAGGAAATGGAATTTTGCAGTCGTAGTACAAAAAAGTTTCCGGTTCTTGTCTGCAGTTTGTGATTTGTACTGATTAAACGACGCGAACGAATCAGAGTCTCTTATAGGATTAGCATTTCACAAGTAAATCGACTGACAAAGGTTGACAGTTGACAACCACACACACACTCACAAACACACACACCCGCACATGCATTCAATCACCCAGCTGGAATCATACGCCCTTTTTTTATTTGAAGCAGCATTTGAAATCTCATGATTTTTTGCATTTCATGTTTATAATGATGTAAGTCACACTCAATTCTTAAACCCATTCGCATCTCGCATATTTGTTGACAGTTTGTCTCATTGGTGTGCGAAAAATACTAGAGAAAAACTCTCGATTATGCCATATCTCAAATACTGTTTGTATTTGGTAAAATCAAGGTTGTATTTGAAGAAGTCAGTCGACCTGCTGACGACCGGCTGATTTTGGTTTTTTTTTAAATTTATTTTTATTTACATTTCTGTTGACATTTTCTATGTGCCCCAAACAACCCCACCAATCCATTTGCACTAGTTGTTGTTATTGATGTTGTTGCTGTTGCAGTTTCGAATTTCATTAGAATTTTTCTTTTGTTTCGTTGCGCGTCATATGCTGAGAGGAAATGGCGATGCGATCCACTCTTTCACTGCCCCTCCCACCACTCAGTCAGAACAAGAAGACAGCAGCAAATATATGAAAAGTGATTCAGACCAACGAGATGCGGGGACCTGCTCTGAAAGCGAACCGTTGTTAGTAATAGTTGTGGGAGTTGTTGCTCTATAAACAGACAGTGACTGTCAGACAGGCGGACAGGTGGACAGGCGGACAGGGGGACAGGTGGACATGTTCCGCCATCGACGCCGCCGTCGATGGCAACTTGATAAATAAAGAATTTCAATTAGTGGCAAAAACCCGACCAGGTCTCAAATGCATTTCAGAATTGCCAAGCATTAAGCTCTTGCTTTTGCAAAAGGGATATTTGTAAAGCTTTTGTAATCAAACTTCCCCAATTTGAAAAGCTTTTGAGCAAAGCTTTGAATGGGAAATAAGAGCAAAAGCTCACAATTATTGCAGTTTGGGAATTCAACTCATGTTTGATAAATAACAGTTATCGCCAAAACTATTTATATAAATAACGGTATAAGTTTAATTATCAGAAAGCTTGGGACATTTGAAATGCTGCTTTGATAAGCAGCAAAAATACAACAGAAAATTATCTAGACAGCTTTTAAGTCAATCGTAGACCTTTGCCTTTTGACATTGAAAAGCTGCTAAAAAAATGCTTTACTGCACACTCCAAAATATCAGATATCTACTGTTATACGTATAACAATAAATCAGGCCACAGCTTTTTATCCTAGTCTCAACAGACTTTTGATTATTATTTGGTTTTCTTCCATCTTGCCATTTAAATTGTATTTTTTATTTACTTGTTTTGTATATTAATCTGTGCTTGTGCATTGCACAGACAACTATCTGAGCAATAAACGTGTTCATCAAATATAATTTTGATTCTATCATCTTAGTTTTACTTTACTCTGTTGTCCATTATTTTGTCATCAGCTGGACTCTGGTCTGTTGCGGAGTTCAAATTTGTTTTTATAAAATTCAAAACTTTTTGTGTCCCTGCTGCGCTGTAATCTTTATCGACACTGCTCGCAGATTGGGTATTGGCGAAAGGGGGTAGGAGAAAGCGAGCGGAGCATCGTGTTTTACCAGCAACAATTGCTTGTTGATTTGGCTGTCGCGCCCAGCGTGTCCAGGGCCAAAGTTTTGCCACAGTCGAGTCGAGGAACTGACCCAAAGCGATATCGACGCGACTCGAATCGCTGTGAAAAGGACCAGACAGATTGTTGGCCTGCCAAAGACAATTTACGGCTTGGACGCTGCACTTCAACAAATTATCGAGTGACAAAAAAAGAAATTGCAGATAGAAGACGTTGCAGTTTTGTGTGTCTACCAGATAAAAATAAACAGCAAAAAAAAAAAGAAGGGAAAACTTTTGTAACCAGTTCGCTCGGTTCGATAAGCAATAATTTATTTCTTATGGCGTGCGGTCTGTTTTAGTTGCAAGGTGAGAGCAGGTTGCCACACGACAAATTGAATGCTACACAGCAGCTTAAAGTTGCCACACCAAAACATTAGATGCCCCCCTTAAGACTGAAGTCCATTCGATTACGTAAAAATTTCACTATAAATTTAATAATTTAAATTTTAATATTTGTATACTATTTTCCACTTTGGCAGGATTTCATTTTTGGAAATTTTATTTGGCTACTTTTTCTCTCTTATATGATCAATTTAATCGCACATATGTGTGTGTGTGTGTGTGAATATATTTCTTAACATATATGGCTTAAGGGCTGCTATAATAACTGTAACTGGCAAACCCCCTGCCTCTATCTCTGTCTCGGTTGCAGGATGTGTGTGTGGCATATCAGTTGAAAACCACAAGGTTGTCCGCTTCTCGACAGTTGAAAGTCGTAATGACATTTCAAATTTACGTACTTTCACAAAGTTAAGTGCATTTTGAAAAATACTCAGACTACAAGGAATTAAAATTCAAATCCTAAAAAGGTGATTCAAATGCGACCAACTGTAATTTCACACTTTTGCAGCAATTGCCTGATATATATACATATGTATATACATATATATATATATATATACATTTATATATACATTTAACAATATTAAAATAAATTACAAATGCTTATTTTGTAGACAAACTAAATAGTTTGGCTTTATTTTTAAAATTTATTAATTGTCTACTCATTGTGATCCACATGCATTCTAATTCGAATAATATCGCTACACAAAAGATGAACTGAATTTAAATTTTTAGCCCCTTAGTCTAATTTAAATACTTGATTTACTTTGCATAATTTACATATGCATGATTACTATTTAAGTAAATTTTCTTTTGTCAACTTAAGCAGAAAACTAGTTTTGGGTTTGGTTATTTTGCTATCTATTCATAATTGACATCAAAGACCCCAAACATGTTATTCAGATGCAAAACACGATCTTCTTTTTCATCAGCATCGCTGACCTTGAACGCGCCCACTACTTGATGCGGTAACAAAATCAACGCCAAATGCAAATAAGCAACAACATTTTAATATAAATATGAGACTCGGCTACTGCAGAAGTCATAGTTACCTTTGATACTTCAAACGCGCTACACTCAACAAATCATCATGAAATTCCTGATCGTCTTCGTTGCCCTCTTCGCCGTTGCCCTGGCCGCACCCACTGACGAGAGTAAAGCAGAAACTTTGCGTGACGATTCTGAAGTTTTACCCGAATCATTCAATTTTAAGTAAGTCATTCTCATCAGGACCATCATAGGACGCTTTCGCTTAATCATTGCCTTATTTTGCTATAGGTACGAGACATCCAACGGTATCAACCACGAGTCGCAGGGTCAACTTCAGAATCCTGGCAGCGAGCACGAGTCTCTTGCCGTTAAGGGATCTTTCTCATACATCGGCGCTGATGGTCAGACTTACACCGTTAACTACATCGCCGATGAGAACGGTTTCCAGCCCCAGGGCGCCCATTTGCCCCAATAAAACTAAAAATTATATTGAATAATATATATAGTAGAATAAATGTTTTATCAAAATTCCTGTCTTGTTGATTATTGAATGGCCACAGTCTCATTTTATCTTGGCTTACCATCGGAATTTACTCTTCTGGTGAATTTTCTGGCTTTGTAATAGCATTTTAGCTTGATGAAAAACACACACATATTTTAATTTCCTCCAAAATTAGAAATTGAGTTAATTGAGTGTAGCCGACTGTTTCACACTCTGAAATCACAAATGATTACAGGAGCTAAAAACCATCTTAATCTTTGAATAATAATTAATATGCCATTGAAATTTGGTACGGCAATTTCTAAAAATTTGCGGAAAAAATTTTGATAAATATTGGAAAAATATTCTTTGTAATATTGCTTTCAAGCTTGGTTATTATATCTGTTATCGGTTTTTGTACATCTTTCTGATCTGATCTTCAGGTAATATAGTATACAGTGTGAGTGCCCTAAGTGGTTATTATTAATTTTGCGATTCTCGATTTTGTGAATTTTATATACATTAATCTACCTTTGGTATCAGTGTATAAAAGAGTTTAAATTAATTGATTAATATTCTCTTGGCGCTTCTTAAGAACCGCAAATGATAGCCTCCGAAGTGTCTAAAATACAGATAAAAACTTAAAAACTTCAAACTGAAATCTGCGAAACGCATCCGGCCTTAATCTACTATTAACCAGCTCAAGGTAATTAATACTAGCCACGATCAATCAAAATAACAATAAGCCAAAATGCCAACTATATAAAAATATGTAAATGGTTTGCTGAATTTGAATTGATGTGTGTTTTTGTGGCAATTTGTGCGAAGCTGATTGAAGTGTTGTCTTTATTGCTTAGGTTTGGAACCAATTTACCAATGACTTGGCCACAAAGAGATAGACAAATTTGCGCCGCTTCTGTTTGGCAACATTTCATTTAAAACTTACACAAATAAATACAAACATACCAGAAACGGAATGTTGTAAGTGTAATTTATGCGCCACTCACACAATGTGAGAGGGTGCGAGAGAGAGAGAGAGAGAGAGAGACAGAGAGAGAGAGAGAAAGAGAGAGAGAGATAGAGAGATAGAGATAGGTATAGAAATTTACGGAAAATGTGTGACGCTGACCCGACGCCATTCATTGAAGGCTAAAGGCTTTGCTGGCTACCCGGACTCGATGCTCGACGCTTTTCATTTTTCTGTTTTTGGGCTAAAATACCAAATTACGGCATAAATAATGCATAGATAACGAAATTTATTACATTTCATGCATCAGCCCAGACTAACACTGCCTGAATAGACAGCCAGACAGCCAGCCAAGCCAGCCTGCCAACCAGCCTGTTTGCCTGGCAACCCATCAGCCCACCAGCCACGTCCGGACACACACAAAAAACTTGCACATCACACGGCCTGCAGGGAGGCAGGCAATGTTTAACGGATGTCCTTCTGCCGCCTCCTAATTTATGGCTCATATAAGTTGCGCTGATTAGCCTCGACCAGCAGTTTTATCTTCAAGTATTTCTCATCTTATTCCAGAGGTGCCATTTTTATTATGCATGCAAAATGTAAAATGCATAGCTTTTAAATTCCAGTATTCCATTTATATACAAAATTACAATATCTTGCGTTATGAAAATTAAGTTAAGCTGATATGAAAAACGAGACGAAATAGTTTTTTCGTGTTATCGAATATTTAATACTCTGATAATATTGATTAGCGATCATTTGCTGTGCAAACATGATTATATAAATGATGCTAAGTAAAAATATTAAAATTTTTGATTGATGATGAAGAGTTCTGATAATGTACAGATAGTGATTAAATAGCTGGCTTCAAATTCAAGTTGACCAATTTCGATATGCATATTTGTACATCGCTTTAGGGAGTTGTGTTTGAGCACGTTTTGTGGCACATTAAGTAGACCCTCAGCGAGAGTATAACAATTGGCAAATGTTGCGGTTGTCGCGTTGTCGTTCCACTTGTTGTCAATTCAAGTTTGATGTCTTCCACATATACACATATATATATATATCGCTGTGAGTTGCTTATAATTGCATTTGCATATTATTTCCCTATATTGCACATGTCGCCTTGTCTGACATGACTTCAGTTTTGCTGCTGCTGCAAGAAGCATACTTGCTGCCTCTCCACTTGGGTTACTTTCCGCATCCGCATTTGCTTTGACTACTTGTTTGTGGGGTGTTTATTAAATGGCGCATGCTTGCGGCAGTAACAAAAAAAAAAAAACAAAAACAAATAAAAAAACAAACAAAAAAAAAATGTAAATATGCATAAAAATAGCTAAAAGAGTTAAAAGTTAAGCGTAGCTGGTGAAAAATTATACCAAAACAATTTGCATATAAATTAGCACTGACAGAGGTGTCAAGTTTGTGGACAGCGGGCTCAGCCCGTAAACTGGTCCGCATCATCTTCTGTCAAACAGGTTCCACTACCAAATCCAATACAAACCACATTATTTTGTCAAGCTCTTATTTTATCATACAAAAATCATGACTTGCAAACGCAGTTAGTTTGCCAAATTTCATAGATAATAATGAAAACGATTTTCATTTGAAAAGATAAAAAATTGATGATGGAAGAACTTTACCATTTACGAATCTATTAAAAGTTTAACTTTCAATTTAAAGAGCTGCAATGAAAATGAATCTCCCAAACAAGCTGAAAAACAAATAGGATGTATCAAGTATCCAAAATCATTTTGGTAACCATTTTATAGCGCTTCTCTTCTCTTCTCATCTTATCTCTTCTCTTCTCGTTTATTCCTGTTAAATACTGCAGTGTCAATACTCGTAAAATGCCGGCAACAGGATTGTAGGGGAAGGGGAGTGCGAATGCGAGTGCGAGAGAGATGGCAAGAGAGGCAACAGTTAAGCGTAAAAGCCAGTCTCGCAATATCCTGTACAATTGTCAGTTTCTCTCATTGCTTTATTGTTATTGCCAAAGCCCCTTCCCCTTCTCCTTCCCCCACCCCACCCCCCCATCCCATCACATCACCCGCCGACAGGGGTAAACAATGCTAATGCATACTTTGACTTTGACAAGAAGCCAGGCAACTCGCAGGAAGCTGCACTCAAATCGGCATGACTTCAAATTGCAAAGGTGAAACGGTAGGTGGGGGTAGTGGTGGGGGGGGGGGGGTTTCGTAGGAAAATTGGGGAGTGTTCGACTTATGGATGTTGGTGCCCCATCAGGGTTTCGGTTGCGCTTGGGATTATATCTAGGATAAACGTTCGTTGCACATGTTCAGCTCTGTTTTATTTTCTTTTGTTTTGTTTATCGAATCTAAAATGAATTTACCTTTGTTGATGTTCTTGCCAACGACTTTAGCTTAGTGGCTTTTGGCATACACACGCACACACACGCACACACAGACACTCGCACACACGCACACACACACAAACAAACACACGCGCTTTTGTTTTCTTGTGTTTCGCTTTCACGGATTTCAACTGAGCTTAAGTTAAATGCAAATATTTTTTAGGGACTTTATGTGGCACTTGGGATATTTGCTTGGCTCATACGATGATGATGAATGATTATGGGTCTCATCTAGATTTGTTGCTGCCGATAAACTCAATTTGTTTCTATCGCTTTTACGTATCAATTCGGAAGATGCAAAAAAAAAAAAAAATCCATTCACATTACGCATACGCCGCATTGTATGGCGAAAATTCGAAGACGATTTTTATCGTTAAAAGTTTTCCAGAATTGCCAGCAGAAGTTGTTACTTGATTTTTATGTCACTTAACAACATTGCATTTCAAGTGCATTTTCAAATTTTATGCGCAACTTTTCGTCTTTGTGCATCAATTTGGTTTTACTGTTTAACCCAGATACACTACTAAAAACAAAAAAAATAAAAACAATCAGCTCATATTGATTTCAATAAAAAGTAAGATGAGGAGACACCCGGAACACAAGTCTAAATCCAGTTCTCATATAATTTTTATTTAAATTTTAGCTTAGACGAACAGAGTTGGAAAACTATGAAATAGTCTCAGGAATGCTTGCTTCAATAGGAACTTCATAAATCAACCGTAATTCAATCAATCATTATTCAACCGTATACAAATTCTAAAAAATATTGACTATAAATACGACGCAAAATATCCAAAGAAGTCATAGTTACCTTTGATACTTCAAACGCGCTACACACAACAAATCATCATGAAATTCCTGATCGTCTTCGTTGCCCTCTTCGCCGTTGCCCTGGCCGCACCCACTGACGAGAGTAAAGCAGAAACTTTGCGTGACCATTCTGAAGTTGGACCCGAATCATTCAATTTTAAGTAAGTCATTCTCATCAGGACCATCATAGGACGCTTTCGCTTAATCATTGCCTTATTTTGCTATAGTTACGAGACATCCAACGGTATCAACCACGAGTCGCAGGGTCAACTTCAGAATCCTGGCAGCGAGCACGAGTCTCTTGCCGTTAAGGGATCTTTCTCATACATCGGCGCTGATGGTCAGACTTACACCGTTAACTACATCGCCGATGAGAACGGTTTCCAGCCCCAGGGCGAACATTTGCCCAAAGACTCCTAAGAAGCTATATTAAATTTGAAATAAAAAAAACGTTTTACCAAAGTTGCTGGGTTTTCAATCATGATTAGCGAAGAGGAAGCAACTCTTCAATTGAGTATCTTTCAAAGGTTATTCGTATTATTTTTGGGTAAATACAAAATTCATTAATGAATCAACACGTGCGATGAATGTCATTCAAAATGTTCACAAAGTTGAGTTGAGCAAGTGCGTCCCAGTTGCTCGGCTGTGTTGCTGTCTGCCAAAATTATTTCGCAATGGCAGCAAATGTTATTTATGTTGCAAGAATATTCTGTAAGTGCAACGGATGTAAAATTCAACTAGCTTCGTTTCTAGACAGCAACGCACACATCTCACCCCGTCGCCTGCTCCAGGATATTCATATATATATAAAAAAAAGCATAGCTACCCAAAAATGTATGAAATATTTAATAAATTGTCCTTATAAAAAGATTAAATAAACATATTTAACGCTTGCCAACTGTAAATTGTCATTTTCTTATTGTTTTTGATCACATACTGAATTTAACCAATTGTCTTTAAATTTAGATATTGCCAAATAATAATTTATTTATTCTGTGCATTAGCTTTGTTAAAAATAAAACATTATAATTTTTAATTTCATGGACATTAGATTTATATTAATGGATAAACTAATTTATAGTTGGTGCAAAATTCGAATTAAATCGATGAACACGAAATTAAAAAGACAAACTTGAAAATGGTGATTGACGAAGATGCGGCAGACCAGTCAAACAGGTGTTGGCATAGCCGTAACCTTGAGCAGTCAAGATCTGGGTCTGGTCTTGAGTCTGGTCAAGACCGTGTGTTCGTTGCCAACTGGCATTATTAGTAAGAGATTAGGCGCATCTGCATATCTGAAATATCAGTTTCTCTATGCTGAAAGCGATAGTTTTTTCGTTCACATGTCTATATTAATCTATGCAAAAGGGCGTATAGTTAGTGAGGGGTAGGAGTCTGTGGAAGGGGGGGGGGAGGGTTGAGACGGCACAAAACATGTTTGAACCTCTTTGCATAACTGATAATTGGCTAGAATTAATATCTTCGTCAATCTGGTTTTATAGTTTAATCAACTCAAATAAGCATTTTACCAATTGATTAAATTTAGATAAAAAAAAAAATGATGCCCACTCGAAAATACTTGTTTGGCGTAAATGTTAAACGAAACTTGTAGAATTTAATTATCTAGTTGATTCTATCAATTAAAGAAAAGCAAAAGTTTTTTAATTTAAATCTGATTTATTAGTGTGGGTTAAGAATGTAATGCAATGTTTATATGCATAAAAATGTCGTGTGTTTATTTTATGTATATATATTAAATATGAGTTTTTGGTATCATTTTATGAACTGCAGGTGCAGCTACTAATTAAATTAATTAAAAATAATTAGACCACAAAGATTGACAACATTTTAATTCAGACGGTGAAACAAGCACAGGCGTAATCTACTATTAATAAGCCCAAGGAAATTAATTGGTAATCTAAATAATGTTTGCATATCAATCAAAAAAAAACAATATATACAAAATGTATGTAAATGGTTTGCCAAATTTGGATTCATTTGTCTGCATGTCTCGACTTGTGACGTATTTAAAACACGCTAAAATACAAACAAACAAAACTTGTTATACTTTTATCTTTAACATATCAACATTTTTCCATCCATAAACTAGTTTCAACCGTATACGAATTCTAAAAAATATTGACTATAAATACGACGCAAAATATCCAAAGAAGTCATAGTTACCTTTGATACTTCAAACGCGCTACACTCAACAAATCATCATGAAATTCCTGATCGTCTTCGTTGCCCTCTTCGCCGTTGCCCTGGCCGCACCCACTGACGAGAGTAAAGCAGAAACTTTGCGTGACGATTCTGAAGTTTTACCCGAATCATTCAATTTTAAGTAAGTCATTCTCATCAGGACCATCATAGGACGCTTTCGCTTAATCATTGCCTTATTTTGCTACAGGTACGAGACATCCAACGGTATCAACCACGAGTCGCAGGGTCAACTTCAGAATCCTGGCAGCGAGCACGAGTCTCTTGCCGTTAAGGGATCTTTCTCATACATCGGCGCTGATGGTCAGACTTACACCGTTAACTACATCGCCGATGAGAACGGTTTCCAGCCCCAGGGCGCCCATTTGCCCCAATGAAACTAAAAATTATATTGAATAATATATATAGTAGAATAAATGTTTTATCAAAATTCCTGTCTTGTTGATTATTGAATGGCCACAGTCTCATTTTATCTTGGCTTACCATCGGAATTTACTCTTCTGGTGAATTTTCTGGCTTTGTAATAGCATTTTAGCTTGATGAAAAACACACACATATTTTAATTTCCTCCAAAATTAGAAATTGAGTTAATTGAGTGTAGCCGACTGTTTCACACTCTGAAATCACAAATGATTACAGGAGCTAAAAACCATCTTAATCTTTGAATAATAATTAATATGCCATTGAAATTTGGTACGGCAATTTCTAAAAATTTGCGGAAAAAATTTTGATAAATATTGGAAAAATATTCTTTGTAATATTGCTTTCAAGCTTGGTTATTATATCTGTTATCGGTTTTTGTATATCTTTCTGATCTGATCTTCAGGTAATATAGTATACAGTGTGAGTGCCCTAAGTGGTTATTATTAATTTTGCGATTCTCGATTTTGTGAATTTTATATACATTAATCTACCTTTGGTATCAGTGTATAATAGAGTTTAAATTAATTGATTAATATTCTCTTGGCGCTTCTTAAGAAAATACAGATAAAAACTTAAAAACTTCAAACTGAAATCTGCGAAACGCATCCGGCCTTAATCTACTATTAACCAGCTCAAGGTAATTAATACTAGCCACGATCAATCAAAATAACAATAAGCCAAAATGCCAACTATATAAAAATATGTAAATGGTTTGCTGAATTTGAATTGATGTGTGTTTTTGTGGCAATTTGTGCGAAGCTGATTGAAGTGTTGTCTTTATTGCTTAGGTTTGGAACCAATTTACCAATGACTTGGCCACAAAGAGATAGACAAATTTGCGCCGCTTCTGTTTGGCAACATTTCATTTAAAACTTACACAAATAAATACAAACATACCAGAAACGGAATGTTGTAAGTGTAATTTATGCGCCACTCACACAATGTGAGAGGGTGCGAGAGAGAGAGAGAGAGAGAGAGAGACAGAGAGAGAGAGAGAGAGAGAGAGAGAGATAGAGAGATAGAGATAGGTATAGAAATTTACGGAAAATGTGTGACGCTGACCCGACGCCATTCATTGAAGGCTAAAGGCTTTGCTGGCTACCCGGACTCGATGCTCGACGCTTTTCATTTTTCTATTTTTGGGCTAAAATACCAAATTACGGCATAAATAATGCATAGATAACGAAATTTATTACATTTCATGCATCAGCCCAGACTAACACTGCCTGAATAGACAGCCAGACAGCCAGCCAGACAGCATTGCATTTCAAGTTTTTATGCGCAACTTTTCGTCTTTGTGCATCAATTTGGTTTTACTGTTTAACCCAGATACACTACTAAAAACAAAAAAATTAAAATTAATCAGCTCATATTGATTTCAATAAAAAGTAAGAATGTTCTCCTCAGTAGATGAGGAGACACCCGGAACACAAGTCTAAATCCAGTTCTCATATCATTTTTATTCAAATTTTAGCTTAGACGAACAGAGTTGGAAAACTATGAAATAGTCTCAGGAATGCTTGCTTCAATAGAAACTTCATAAATCATAAAATAAAGCACTTTAATTAAAATATGTATTTTACATATTGCTTTCAAAAGTGTTAAGTGCAATTTATCACTCGACTGAAGACGGAAATGTGTCTCTGCAACGCAGAGACTGGCTTACAAGAATGTGAAGTGGATGGGCAATGAGGGTCATCTGTAAAGGAAATTGACAGCGCTTCGTATCCAATACGAGTTGCCAATTTGAATCTGATCGATTGACAGATGTCCTGTGGTATTAAAATGTTCAGTTTGTTTGCCGAGGAAAGTGATTTTCTTGATATGAATAGAAAATTATGCTTATGAAAATTATATATATATATATATATATAATTGTAAAATTAGATTCTGCCAAATTATGCCCCATTTCTATGCTTTTATCGCAAAGGGTATCGAGGAAATTAAAAGTTATATTCAAATGCCATGCACGAGCGTAAAAATTAATATCCGTTCTTTGCCAACTGCTTTATTGCTGAACAAAAATCTTCAACTGTGTGTGAAAATACAATTTATAATGCAAACTCGCATTATTTACTTATTTTTTTCGTATTTTTATTGAGAGAGTTAAATTCATGTGAAGGTAGAACAATCCATATTATTTCAATTTAAACTCGAATAAGATAATCAGTCATGTTTTTTTCCAGAACACATTATTTTTTTTGATTATTTTTTGTCCATTCAATTGTTTTTTCTTAAGTTTTACTGATTTTTAAAAAGTTATAAATTTGTACTTATGGTTTGGACGCTCGATTAATATTTCATTTCAATGTAAAATACGATTGAACACAAAAAATGTTCATTATATAACTATAACTTTGCCAAACAAATTAATTGTGCAGGTATTGTGTATATTTTATGTTTTTAATAAAAAAAATTTTAAAGCGATAAATATGCAGCAAATTGTTTGCGGATGTGCTTTAAAATATGTCGGCAAAAAGTATGCTATTCAAATTATTTTAACAAAATATATATATAACAAACCCTGAAAGTAGGCAACAGATTTTAACAAAGCGCTGAAATAGCAAACTATGTTTTTATTTACTTATTTAATTATATACATTTATTTTACCAAGCAGAGATGCTGTGCAAGATAAGAGTGTGGAAATCATAAATATCATATTAATTAAAATATGTGAACACTGATAGACAGCGTCTGATAATACAGCTAATACACAATATATTATATATATATATATATATATTAAAATCCAGCCTAGACATATAAAACAAACATGGCAAAAATGGCCGCTGCAAAGGATAAAAATGTCGACGCATACAAAATGGCGCAAGTCGTCTGCATCCAATCGACAAGTGGACCAACACACAGTGCCACAATCAATTGGGCAACAAAGACCATGCTGCTAATGATGGCCACATCGGTGCCCAAACCACGTGCCTGCTTCAGCGGCACCGTTTCCCCATTCCGCACACGGAACTGCAATAGAAACGAAAAGATTACAAATTGAAAGATGACACAAACCATAAAATACATACACAATTCTTGGCATGATAGCTGGCAACCAGAATGTACGGCATGGTGAACAGTGTGCCATAAAGTATGCCAGCCGAGGTGCTAAAGAAGAGGACACCCCACTTGGTCGGCCAAAGTCCGAGGATCAGCATACCAACTCCGTAGTAAATCATGCCACTCATGTAAACAGCCTTCGTGCTGGAAAAGTTGAATAAAAAAAAACAATTAAAAAATTATATATTCAAATAATTAATTAAGTGTTGAGTTGCACTTACCCGAACCACTTCATCAGCTTGGTCACCGACAGCGAGTAAATGGAGCAGGAGAATGCGTAGATGGACATGCCCCAGCAGCCAAATCGTACACCTTCGTCATAAAGCTGCAACGCCACCGAATTGTGCGGCGCCTTGGGATCCCCGTGGAAGACGGCCTGGCCAACAAAGTCGGTGAAGTAGAGGCAATAGGTGACATGACCCATCCAGCAGAAGAGATTTGTCAGCGCCAACATGCGCATCGAGTGCGGCATTATGAAGATGCTCCTCAAATAGCTGCACAGTGAAACCTTCGCCGTTTCCTCCGATTCCGATTCGGGATTGACCTCCAGTGCCTTAAGCTTGCCCCCATTGCTGTTCTGATAGCCGCTGATAGTCTCCACCGTTTTCAGATCATTGGTCATTTGCTGCTCGAGATTCGTTGTCAGCTGTATATAATAGGTGGAATTGTTCTTCTTCTTGAGCTCTCGCTTGATAGTCGCCTCGGAGAGGGGACGCAATAGATCATCGCTCTCCATGAGCTTAAGGGGAATCTCTCGGAAAGTTGTTATCGTTATCAGATAGCAGATTATGAAAATAATCGTCACCAGACAAAATACAGTGGGTATATTTCCGCCCAAAAATGAGCCAATTTGTGTGTGCTCCCAATCGATGCCACCAAAGGCATATCCAATAGTGCCGCCAAATCCAGCGAACAATGTGAACGTGGTCAACGCCTTCGACTGCTCCTCGGGCACACACATGTCCAGCAGATAGGTGCGTGCCGGCGTCTGGCACGTGTCCGCATCAAAATCCAGTAAAACCATGCCGACTATTGTTAAAATGATGGCAATCTTGAAATTAGCCGGCGTCGCTTCCAGATCCGATTCAACTGAGATTAGAGCCGCAACCGAGCTCACATTGTCATAGCTATTGAAAATAGGCGGAGTTACAGTGTAATTATGACCCACATCACCGAGCAAAATGGCCAGATCCTTGCCAAACGGCACCAGGACCAAGCCAAAGAAAATGCCCAGCGAGAGCAGGGAGATGATTGGACGTCTTCGACCACAGCGCAGTTTGCAGCGATCGCTGATGCTGCCCAGCAGTGGAGAGACAAAGAAACCGATCAACGGCGACAGACCCCAAGCCATCGTCATGTAAGTGTGATCGATGCCAATCTGCAGCAATATGGGTGTCACAAAGCTCGTCTCCGCCGCATAGGCAAACTCGATGGCCATCGCAATGGCGGACAAGCGAAACAGTTCAAATCTCGTTTTTGGGCGAAACACATGCGAATAATCAGCATCCTGTTCCCTGGCATGATTCTCCCGCTGCTTGAGCAGGTACTTAATCATGGGATTCTTCGCCGAGGAGAGCTGAGCGGAGTGCGCTGCTTCGGCTGTGACTCCGACCATGTTGTGCTCTTAAGTTCAAAATGTGCAGCTAAAAGAGAGATAAAATATAATAAATTAAATTTTGAAAGTGAACCCATTTGGTTTTCGGAATGTTTGATTGGGCACGTGCAAAATATATCCAGATTCAAAAATGATTTGTTATTTATTCAGTTGCATGCATTCGGCAAAAGGTTTTCCCTCCCAAAAATATAATATTTCCATCCCAAAGAAATATGCTTTTCATAAATCAAATGAGAAGAAATGGAAATTAAATTGCATTGCTTATCAGACAAAGTCTTTGTTTCGATTTTGAGTTGCATTATGCTGATAATGATGGTAGCCCAATTCGAAAGCAGAGCACAATAATTGATTGTGGCAGCTTATCCCATTATTGTGTTGAATGAATTTGATTAGGTTTTAATTGGTTTCATCTCTCTGATTAAAATTCATTATGCATTGAATTTGATCACAATGAGTTCAAATACATCTTTTGTCGCTCTTTCATGTTGTGGCGTTAACGTGAAAAACTTATCAGCGAAAGCTATAGAATATTATTAATACCCCACTTTATGTGAACAAATATTGGTAAGTAAAAAGGTGTTAGTCGCCTGGCAGATACCCTGTAAATAGCGGTGTACAATCACTCGAACACAAATTGACATATCTCAAGTCGAATAAATACATTTATTATTTTATTTTGTTATATTTTGCTGTAAAATTGTCATACCCATTTGTAAAAATTGTCTCATTACAGGGCATTCAAATACAACAAAGCCAATTTATAGAGTGACGAATGTCATGCACATTTTCATTCCCATTCCCATTCTCATTCCCATTATATCCATGACACTTTAAATTTAATTTGACAAAGGCACAGGTCAGGCGATTGGTCTTATCACGACATCTCAACAAAACTACATTTATATTTATATCACATACATATATATATTATATATATATATATATATATATATATATATTACACAAAACAAAAACACACACATCATAGAAATGCGAAATGAGCGTCTGCTGTGCTGAGTAGGTCAATAAATTGATTGTCTTAATTTATTCACGGCAAATAATCAAACTTTATGTTAATCAGTTAATTAGAGGCGATCATTCGGAAGTTTGTCTGAATTCCAGTTGTAAGAATTAATAATTTAATGGGTTAAGGTTCCGATCTGAAACTAGTTAACACATTGACCATAGACTCAACACAAAAATGCGATTTCACACGTTTTATGATCAGTTTCAATTAGCTATTGAATTTTTAAGATCTTTTAATTAAGTGCACATCATTATAACTAGTGTGTGATAGAAAATTTGATTGTTTGTCGACAGGATAGTTCATATATGCATATATATATATAATTTTAACTTTAATGCAATCTTAGCACGATATAAATATATTTATGCACATTTAAATAGTTTAATTAATTAATTAATTTACCACTTACCTATAGTTTGCAAAATAAAAAATGTGTGTTTGTTTGTGTTTTTATTGTATTAATTTATTTTGTTTTTTTTTTATTTTTTTAACTCTGATTAGTTTTGAGTGTTCACATACACTTAACGATCACTGTAGAATTTACTCACTTTCCGATTTAATGTTTAGCGTCAATAAACTATAATCCGTTAATGGTTTTCTTTTGCACAGATTGTTGAACATAAAATATATCTCGATTTTCTTTAACTTTAATTGTTTCTGGTGGCACTTGCGGTTGGTCGGCGGCAATGGATTTGCTAGCATAACTTTACCCATCCAGTTGAAGATAGAAATCCAAACAAATCGCTTTGTCACAAATGATTTAATTTTACTTTTCTCTTGATTTTTTGAGGCCTTCAGCTACTTTTGCTCAAGAATAATTTTGTTAGTATTTTTAATTTTTTCCTTTATGGTCTTATTGTTGTTAAAGTGCTGACATTGCCGATAGTCGAACATTGGCAAGACATTGGCCGCTCTGAGACTTTTGGCAAGACATGTAAATTTCTTTCGTTTAACAATTCGCGCAGAAAAAAAAATTGAAAATGACAAAAACAAAACACGCACAATTTATTTTTTGTTTTCTATTTTTTCACAATATCTGGAGGTACACATATATATATATATATATATATATATATATGTATATATGTATATTATGTATGCAGCTGGATGAACGTGTTTTCTTTTGGTCTGCTCGATTGGGCGCTATATTTGTTGTCCGCTGCCGAGTTGATCTTGGACTGATGATCTCCTTCGTCTTCCGACTCGTTGACTGAAGCGACTACCGTTCAACGCACACGTATTTATACACAGCATGCAACATACGCACTCTCCCAGATATCGTGGTATGCACTGAGCGAAATAACATAGCGACTAACCAATTACTTGCAAAATAATTAAATGGTTTATCTATTTTTATGATTATCATATTTAGTTAAGTTTATTCTTAAAATGCACATGCATATGTATGTATTTATATTATATAATACATGGCAAAAAAAAATCATATATTCAAAAATGTAAAGAGAAAGAATAAATATTCTAATATTTCAATAAAAATCTGTTTTTACATTTATAATTTGTTTGTCAAGTCTTTGCCAACGGTATTTGTTTATTTGCGTACGAATAGTTTCACACCTCTCTGCTCTGGTAAACGTTGAGATGTATCTGTCTTTGTTTTTCTCACTGTGTACTCTCTCTCTCTCGTTCTTTGCCGTTCGCTCTATTTGCCGCTATAAACATCTCTGCATCTCTGTTGTCGGATCGACGCCTTTGTCGCCTTATCGACAGGGTGGGTTTCATTTCGCTGTGCTATGATCATGATTTTCCTTGGTTTCTTTTGCTTAGCTCTTAGGAAACATATACCGATAAAAAGGGTATTAGGAGATCTGTCATAAACTGTGTCAAAGATACTTTGATTGTAATGTATTAATTATTATTATTATTATCATTTTTATTATTATTATTATTATTATTATTATTATTATTATTTTTATTATTATTATTATTATTATAAGTATGCTGGGTTAAATTCTTAATTCAAACTAGTTGTATTTCCTAAATTGTAATCTTATAGAGAATAACAATATTTACTTATCTACCTATTATATCGACACAATCTTCGCCTTTCTCTTAAATGTTAATTTTTCGAGATTATTCTTAACATATTTTTTTTAGTGTTCAAAAATGTTGTGGCTTATATGAAAACATTATTATTACAGATAATTGTGTGCTTAAAATGAAGATGAGTAACTAAAAACTGATCGTGATTAATCTACGAAATTATCAGTTTTTACGTTGAATGTCGGAATTAATTTCTATTTATTGTAGCTGTTATTTAATTATTAGTTACACACGAAATATAATCAATTAGGGTATTTAATGTTCGGTCTGACGTAGTGCAATGTTCTCTCTTGCGTTTTGTTTGCCATTTGTAATGCACTTCAGCTTATTTGTTGGATTAAGCAATTATTTTGTGTCGAAAACAATTACAGTGTTCACACGAAATTTTAAATGCAACTTAAAGTTTTGTTTTTTAAGAAATTAGAAAATTATTTAGTGCATTAAAATTCAAAATAAGATTTTAGATTTCGAGGAAAGTGAAAATGTCTTAGATAAATTTATAAAAAGTTTATTATTAAAGAAAATGTAAAGAAAATTATAATGATTAAATTTCTTCGTGAAGAATTTAATCAGATCACAGACCTGTTGACCTGTTCTGGCTTACTTTATTTTGGCCAAAACATGCTACTGGTATTCTAGGAATATGTGTGCAGAAAACAAGTTTGGCGCTGACAGCTTCCCGCTTAAAAGATCTGTGGAAATATACTAGTATCCAGCCTATCACGTTTTCTGCCACTTGCCACTCGCCACTTGCCACTGGCCACCTGCCACACTATCGTACAAGAGACATCAAGCTGGGAAAGTCTTTAAAATTATCTTGGGAAATTCCATTCGTATGATATTTGCTTCTAATTTTTATCTTTATTATCTTTTTATCTCTAAAGAGAGACTCTTCAAAGTCAATGTTACCATTTATGAGGGTTAATTAAAAATAATTTAAGCAAATTACTATGAAGACGACGCACTTTTTCGTTTTCATTTCACTTCTAATCTGATAAGTGATTAATAATAGTTATTCTGCTCACGTTTTTCAAACTGAAAATGCTTATCAATTTAAATTCTCTCTGAATCTCTGAAGTTAAGTCATAACCGAATAAAACTTCAAGTCTAATTGATATTAATCAGAAATGATATTCCTTGAGAGTTGCAAAACTACATACAACAGACAGATAAACATCTGTTGCATTGATCATCCATATATATATATATATATATATATACATACTATATACGTTCTATATACTTCTTTCTTGTCGCCAGTTTAGAATCATTTATAATTATTTGAATCTGCGAATATTTAATAAAATTAGCACTAACCAACTTGTGGGGAACTTGTTACCATAATCAATTAACACAAATTTGTGACATTTGGGCATAAAGTGCGGGATGCAAATTGTGTGTGTGTGTGCTTGCGTGTGTGTGTGTGTGTGGTGAGGAAATAAACGAAACAAGAAAATATATATGTAAAAAAACTGCGGTCTGAAAACCACTAAGATATGTGCCAAGTCAATGACTTGGCTAAGCACTCTCGCTCTCATTGGGCCTAAAAACAATCATGATTGTGGTCAGGGGGAGGGTGTGTGTGTGTGTGAATATCGGAACTCCTAGTGAGACTGCCTAAACAGGTAAAAGAGACTATAAAAAATACATATTAAAAAGTTCAATTTGATTACAAACTGCAAAATTGGTGCTGACATCCTTATCGGCCAGTGCAAACATATATATGTATATATATATACAATATAAATGATATGACTTGATATATGACAAACAATGAGGTTGACTATCTGTCCACATCATTTGGCTGAGTTATCAACCGGCTTTATCTCTATAAAGTTAAATTTGTTAAATCTTTTGTGCGCACACAATGTTTCTAATTACAAACAATCCGCAAATGCACTATGATAAAACTCAGAGCAAATTAAATGAGTAATTAAAGCAAAGTGTTATTATTCTAAAATCCAGAAATATTAGGGTTATGAAATTAACTACCTTGAAGTAACTTGTCCGCATGCAATGATTCTTCTAATACAATCCGCAAAATTTACTTTAATAAAACTCAAAGCAAATATAATAAGTAATTTGGGATAACTTTTATTATTATGAAATATAGCAAAATTAGGGCAATATTGTTTTGTGGCTGTGATATATAATGTATACGGTGCCTTTCAGGTCAATAAAGAGATTAGAAACATGTGAAAGCACTTAAATAGTTTATTCAATTTCACTTTAAAATGGAACTTTTAACGATTAATGTTACTGCTGCTGTCAAAAGCTAACTGCTATGTGACTCGCAACAGGTCACTTTGATATTATTTGATGACAGCCCAAAAGTATGCAGCAAGTTTTTAGCTTGTCAAAACTCTGCATAAACAAAAAAATAGTTCAAAAACAAAATGTGGCTGCAAACTTTAAGGGAACAATAACCATAATAATTTTCGATATTTAAATGTGAAATCATGAATCAGAGTGCACTCTGATTCGTCAGTTACGAAGTGACATTTATTTAGTTTTCAATCTGTTTTCCACGACTTTGCACATTGTTTTATGCGGTTGTTGCTATTGCTGTTGTTTTGTTGCTGTTGTTTTTTGTTGTTGTTGCTGTTGCTATTGCTGTCCATCCAGCCATCTTCACTTGCCAGTTTTGTTTGCGGCTGTTGAAAATAAATATGTCCGTATTCTCTGGCCCAGCAAATGTCTTAATTAAAACTTGTTTTTGGCATGCGCCTCTGCAGCAGCAGCAGCAATCCTGCTGTATTGGCTTGATTACTCACCAAACAGTGGAGAATGAATAGTGTACACTGCGCAACACAATTCAGTGTCTGTTGCTGATATTCTAGCGGACATTTCCCTTTGTGGCAGCAGTCTTCAATCAAATTACGCATACGCCGTGTGCATTCAAAAACTCATTTTCTAAACTGATTGCAATTTTGTTTAAAGCGAAATTAAAGCAAGAAATTTTACAGTTTGCTGAACTAGTTTTGAATTTAATAAAAGTATTTATTGCAGTTTACGTTTGTAACGGTTCTTTTTTTTAAGGTCTTTAGAAAACTAATGTAAAAGAATACATTTTTCAAAAATTAACGGATTTGAGCCAAGTGTTGGTGGCAACTGCTGCTGCTAATGGCGTTTGACAAGCATTTTGTAAATAAGTTTGAAGCGTTTTTGCCACACGGCGGCTATAAAGGTGCTAAAACGAGAGTGGCTGACAATTTGACATGCCGTACGCTTTGCCAAAAAGCCAAAAGACAATGGCCAATAAAAAACCGAAAGAGTAGAAACGAAAAAGGTTAGCACCAAAGCCAAAACTCGTTTGCCGTCAGCTGCAAAATGCTTCCTTTATTGTAATCTGCATTTAAGTGGCTTTCTTTTGTGCTGACATTCAAGTGTGTTAGTGTGTGTGTGTGTAGTTGTTTGTGTGATGCACTTTTCTCTTCTTTTTTTTTCTTTGCATTTTGCCAATGTCTTTTTTCGCACCTTTCAATTTTCTGTCGACCAAAATGCAGCAATTTTTCGGCTAACTGCCGCTCGTTTGATATGTTAATATGCGACTCTTTGATGCGATTGACTTCTAGAATTCAACGGCGATTGCCAGACAATCAGATATTCAAAAATGCTCAAGGGCCAGGCTAAGCAGAACAGCAGCCATAACGGCAACAAAAATATACCAAGGGCAGGTTCAAACAAGTCAGAGTGTAGTAGTCGAAAGAGTTTGACTAGCTGAAACACAGAGTACAAAAGTGCTAAGGTTTTCCAATTTGTTGTTTTTATTGTGCATTGCAAATCGATTTGTTTCGATAAGCATGAGGAAAGTTATCGATCGAAAGAGACCATTGGTAGAAAAAAGACTTTTCAAAGTTTGAAGTTTATACTTCTTATAGATGATTCCGATCATGGGTCGGAAATATATATAAAAAATAATATATAAATTTATATTTTATGGTTTCCTACTTTCGCGTAACTCTATTACACAAATTTGTATACATTTTCAATGTGCTTAGGTTAAATTTAAAAAAAAAAAAACGTTTTTAAGCCCTTTCAGCCATAAAGTAGCTAAATGGCAGTTTGCAACAAGTTTCGAGGCCATTGCGCTAGAAAAAGTTACTTATTTCATTGTGTTTTATATTTATTTTAATGCTGATATTTAATAAACAAACGAGCCGCACTTGCCAGTCGCCCATTGTTCTTGCCACAATGGCCGGTCTCCGACTCTTAAGAGAGCTTGCTGGCAGAAAATAACAAAAATCAATTCATGCCTCTGAGCGGCGGAAGAGTGCCTTTCAAACTGCGCCCAGTCGATTTACTTGCAACGCGCATTCACCGAATTGATTGCCACGTCGACGCGCCCAAAATGGTGGCATGCAATTTGCACAGACCCTGAGCCTAGAGAGACCTATGTGGGGTAGACATTTCGATGCAGACAAACTTAATTTAAGTTGATGAATGATGTACTTATTTTTTCATAAGCTTTGTTAATGAAATTTTTTGCAGATTCTCGTTTTTTTTATACGCAATATTTTTAAAAGGGTATTTAAAATTAGACTAATTGAATAAAGTTTAAAATTTTTGCAGCTCTTTCAGCTGCTTTCATAGTTTTTACTTCGCATGCAAATACGGTAAACGTGAAAAATTTGCATGCCAACTGCTGCAGCCACCACCCTTGCAACACGGATTGTGGTTGGGGGCATGGGGCAAGGCAATTCAAGTGCAAATATGTTGGCAGGCCACACTTGAGTATCAAGTTTTGTGTGCATGAAATGCAATTGTTTTGAATTGGCCGGCATCAGGCATTGCCACACCCACCACACAACAATAACTGTGTGTGTGTGTGCGAAAAGTAACGAGCTTGGTAACAAATTTGATATATATATATATATCACACAAACAGATGCCCCAAAGCCAAATTGTTAACAAGCATGCAAAAAATTGCAAACGTCAGATAATTTTTATGGCTGAACGAGTTTATTTTATTAGCGATAATATTGTTATAAAGATAAATAGATACATAGATACAAAGATAGATAGATACACATTCTACACACATAAGCAATGTTATCTTTTTTGGTCTAATTGTGCATTGTAAAAGCAGAGAAAAGTTTTGTAAACGCCGCAACAAATGCATTTCAAGTTTATCTCTAAGATACAAAAGTGGAGTTTGCTGCAGAAAACAGCTTGATTAGCTTGTTACTATTTGTGACACGAGTTAAAGAGAGCAGAAGATAGAAAGAGCGAGAGGGAGAGGAAGAGAGAGAGAGAGTGAGTTAGAGTAACGTAGCTCAAAAGTCAGGACTTAGAAATGTGGCAGCTGCAGCTGCAGCGGGAAATATACAGAGAGAGAGAGAGGGAGAGAGCCATCAAAAGTGATAAGTTGCAACAACAACAAAAAAAGAGCAACAACAACTGTAACAAAAACGGATGTGGCAACAGCTGGCTGTGTGTGCTGCACAGTTGCAAGTGCATGACCAGGTCACACACAGCACATTGATTGGCCAGAGCCGGAAAAAGAAGTTATAACCATTAAGGCGGAAACGGATGTGGCACAGACGTTTCCGCCTTTTGCCAACGCTAGCAAAGGCACACACACACACACACACACGCACATAGAATTCACACTCAGTTCAAGAAATGCCCCACACCCTTCTTTCCCCCTCGTCTGTCACATGAAATCATTTTGCATTGCAAATGCGCATCGAGTCGAGCTGTGTTTGAGTTCTTTTTGTGTCGGTCTCAGTTTGAGTTTAGCGGTAAGCCGCATGCCACATCTAATAAAAATATTAAAGAAAATTTGCCATTTGCCTTATTTGTATTTGTGTGTGTGTGTGTAAGTGTGGATGAGTGTGTGTAGCGAGCTGAAAATGTTAAATTTTGCAACATTTGTTCCACTTGCGAGCCCAATTTAATTAAATATATTTAATTTGAACCAAGCTGCTCAATATTTTGGTTGTGTGTAAGTGTGTGTATGTGTGTTTGTGTGTGTGTTTGTAATTAGAAACAGTGCGCCTCATAAAAATACTAACTAACGCCTTTGGCGCTACTGGAATAAATAACTTGCTTTGATTGTTGGAATTTTTCATTGTTTTTTTTTGGGGTTTTGGCGAAGTTGAGCTGCCTCTGCCATCTGCCACAATAATCTGTTCACTGGCTTGTAAAACTTTTAAAGGTTAAGCAGAACAAAGCAAAGTTTATACTAGTCTTAGATTTTCCTATATAATTACTTTTATTGCTATGTATTTGTTTATTAACATGTCTGGTTTACTTTTGCACATCTGCTAATCTAATCTGCTACTCAAAGTTGTTTAAAGTGAAAATTTGCGTTTGGGATTAGTTTAATCCATAATTTCTTTAACAATATAATTTACTCAGATAGTCTCTTTTATTTATTTTTAATTATTAAATTTATCTTTTAATTTTTAACAAATACCTATTAGATAAAATGCTGTTTAAAAATTACATAAATTAAAGTGCTTAAAAAACACACACGAATTTTACAGAGCTGAATTTGGTCTTTTAATTTTGCAACACAGAGTTGCCTGTTTCGCATTTGACTTGCCCAGGGTTGACACTATAGCTAGAGGGGTAGTTAGTTGGGGAGGGGTGGTGTGCAAAAGTTTTTGTAGCATTTGCCGCTGGCTGCTGCAAGGCTGGCAAGGCTGGCAAGGCAGACAGGCTTGCCGCATAGCGCCTATGAAAACTAATAAACTGTGCAACGTGCTTATTTGCAAACAGCACTGGAGTCGCTGTAATACTTATGAGCAGCGGGACGTGAGGAGGAGGCGGGTGCGGGGAGGCACCTAGGGAGCCCTAGAGGTCCAACAACTTTGGCGTAGGTATTAAAGTAACGGGCGTTGAGCAGAGGCGCGCCTATTTTTGTGCTCCCCAGCGGCAGTTCCAACGGCAACTTTGAGTGTGGCATTTTTTTTGTTGGTATATATACCCTGTAATCAGATTAGAGTTGTAAGGTGTATTTTGAGTGCTGTAATTTACTATTCAAGTTGTAAATATTGCCTTAATTAATATAAATATTCTTACATTTGAATGAGCCTCGTCAAATTATGCCTGATATTTTTACTTAAAGTTGCAAGTAAAATTCCTCACCTTATTTTATCTTATTTTGATTAAATTTTCTTTTTTTTTTGCAACGCTAGAGTATTTCTTGGGCTATATGCACAGGGGTTGGGTCTCGAATTATGTGATGCCAAGTTGCTTTTGCTTAAAATTGCAACAATCAACATAAAATTGCTTTCATTGGCAGACAAATTAGATCAGAGTCGTTTCGCAGCTGCATTTGGAAAAAAAGCTCTCAGCTCTTTGGCTTCATTTTTGCACATTTCGAGAGTGCCGTTTTTTCCTATTACTTATTTTCTATTTTCCGTTATTTTTTTCATTTTTTTTGTATTTATTTTTTTGTTGAATTTTTTGGCAGCTGCTGTTGGAATTTATGGGCTGAGCAAACGTTGCCAAAAAGCGACATTTATGCCATTTGAGATAATTGCATTTTATTGCCTTTTATGCACTGCGCGATGATGAAGCGCAAAAAGGCAGCAGCAACGACTCTTGCCCCCCTCCCCCTCTCTCTCTCTCTCTCTCTCTCTCTCTCTGTCTCTCTTTGAGTAGGACTATCTTACATAGTCTGGTCTGGAATCAGGCACACAGCGTGTGGCAGTCAAGACAAGTTAATGTGCTTAAAGTGCAGCAGCATTTGCTTGTTTCAAGTTTAATGTGTCGCATTTGAAGCTCTGCTTTTATGGCCTTTAACAAGTCGCAACAACGAAGCGCGTAAAATTGTTGCAACTTTTGCACAGACGGCAAACCAAAATCCAACAAAACTCGTCCCAACTTCTAAGCTTGTCAAGTGCTGAAAGCAGCTGACAAAGTAGTCCAGCAAGAGCCCTCGCAAAATTTAAAAATCAGCAAATAATGTTAATTTATTGATTATTTATACATGTTTTATTTTCAATATTTTTTATGTAGTTTTCATATACTCCAATAAATTTTAAACCATCAGGAAGAGATCTAATTTAGTTATTGATTATTTGAATATATTTTTGTTGCTTTTCAGAAAGATATCAAATTTATGTCAATAGTCTTAAATTGATTTTACAATATTTGGTCAATAAAAAACTCAAAAAGCTAACAAATGTTATTAAAAATATAACCTGAAAAATTTTATAATGAATTTGAATAAAAGGACTTTACAAGCCGTAACCCATAATAAATATCTGATAAAATTAAAAAAAACCTATTGTTTTAGACAAGAAATATATCTTAGAGAGAATCTTTAAATATTGAATATATGAATAAGTTCATGTTTACCATACGCACAAAAGGTTTATTTAATCCCGTCTTGGGATTAACGATACAAATCGATATCCGATAACATTTATAACATTTATAAAATTATAGTATTAAAATGAATCTATAACAAATCTTGACAATTTTTAATTATTAAGTTTAAGATTTTCTTTATGATTTCCTAAAAATCACAGCTTTTGCTAGTTTCATATTGAACAAACTAATATCAGAAAGAGCATCTAAATATTTCCAACTTTTTATTTATATCAATAACTACTTATTAAACCAAAGATTTGTAATTGCACCGAAGGAATTATAATAATTTTATTTGCAGCTAAGTAATTATAATCGTACTAAAATTTAATATGATTTGGAAAACAAAACGTGCATTGTTTCTTTTCTTTCAAACTTCATTTCAAAGCACTTTTGTATAATCTTTTCAAAGTATTATTAGTATTTTCTAGACACACACACAAACACACACACACACACACACTCATGTAATTTCCTTTGCGAAATTAGCAGAGGAAGCATTTTCATAATCAAAAAGTTTTTGGCCACAGAGCTGTGTGTGTGTGTGTTGCAAGTAGTACTTTGAGTGTGTGCCAAACCTATGTGGCACGTAGCGCAAATCCGATGCCTGCAAAGATTGCAAGTGACTGCAGCTAATTAGAAATGGCGAAAAACGGAAAGAATGTTATGGCAACCCCTGAACGTGCCCCAAGAAAATCATATTTAAGCTTTGACTACTTTCTGCAAAAGGCCTGCTAATCTGTAATACGAAATAATCTAACCAAAAAGTGGGTGTGTTGGGTGTGCAGCCTGTTTAGAGCTGTCCAAAATATCAAAGTCGTTATTAATTTAGACAGAACATTGCCAAACAGACTGACAGACAGTCAACCTGCCACATGAGCCATGTTGAGCAGCAAATCCAAAATGCGACAATCCCAAACATGGCCAAAGCTGCTGCCATCTTGGCCCTGTCTTGAGACAACGGAGAAACTTAAGTGCATTTGCATCAATTGAAATCTGTCTGTGGCCACATGTCTATTTGATTTAGTATTGTGAGTGTGTGTGTGTGTATTAGTGCATCATCCACCTGTCTGTTGGCCTGAACTGATATGGCACAAATGTAAGGCATTGTCCTGCATCTTATTATGGATGAATTCATTTAAGGTAACTTCTGTTTGCTTCCTCGATATTTGTTTGCTCTATTGTATTATTTTGAGCTATTTTGACATTGCACAACAATTACTTATCGTGTTTGGAGTATTCATTATTCCATTCCATAATTAATTACTTACATTGGAGAAAGCACACTGTGCACAATATTCAATTACCTCAATATTTAAATGTTAGCTAATCAGTTTGTGGATATGTAATTAAGTTTGTTATTTAGCCGGCTGCAGATAAAAACAGCGTGTCAAACCGAATCGCATTTCATTTCCGGTTCCGGTATTCGTTAGGGTTAGGAATCACTTTCGATTCACTTCTTAAAAATTATTAAATTCCCTTTTGCACTTTGCTAAAAACGAAACTTTATGACAAGAGTGAATAAAAATAGCAAATTTTAGTATAAACAAATACAAATTTTCAATATAAAATTATGATTATATATATTATTTGTTAGGGTCTCTTTTTTTTTCTTTTATTTATATTTTATAAACATAATTTAAACAGAGTCAGTTCCATTTTAGCTTTTAAATCTTTCAATTTCATACACAGTATAATCTATATAATTTAAATTTTTTTAACTTATGCTAAGGTTAATTTGCTCACGACACTTTCACATTTGGGTAAGCGTATTTCGAATTTTATAAAGCAAAAGCAATTCGATCGACACTTGAGACTAGACTAGACTCAGGTTACAGCCCACAACAAGGGAGGCTCTTAAGATAACAGCAACAAGAACAACAAAAACAACAACAACAACAACAGCTTGTAAATGACATGGTATTTGTGAGGACGCCAGCCACTTGGCCAACATGAAGTGGCTGTGCGCTTAGAGGTGTCAAGGAGCAGGAAGGCGTTGAACAATGGCCGTCGAGGTCTTTTGGCCGCTTTGTGGATATTGCCCGCTGCATTGTGTGTAATTCATTCCATTTTATTCGCACTGACCGACCAGAAGCTGAGGCACTTTTATGTGCCGTGCGATAATTATCAAACAATAAAAACAATAAACTGCGATGACACCATAAAAGGCGCAAAGTAAATGCCGCTCACCCCGCCACCCCCCCACCCACACCCAGCATCAACAAAGAAGGTGCGCCAAAGTTTTATCTTTTGCTTGGTTCCGTTGCGTTGCGCTTTTTTTCTTCCATTTTCCATTTTCTTTTATTCTTTATTTTATTATTTTATGCTTATAAGGGCCCCGTGCTGAAAGCTGTGACCAGCAGCGAGGAGGACCGCATCAAAAGGACGCATCAGCAGCAGCAGAGGAGGGAGGAGTAGCAGCGACGACAAGTGCACTTTGTAAGCAGCCGCATAAAAGAGAAACGACACAGCAAAAGTGAAGTAGGAGTCGAAGTAGAAGTAGAAGAAGAAGAAGGTGCTGCAAAAAAGAAGACAGAATAGCAGGCAAAAAGGGTTGACGGAGCGATAAGCAGAATTTATTTGTCTGCGGGTATATTGACAAGCGTAGAGCACCAAGGTAAGCCGAGGGTGGTCTGAGAACTTTACATGACCTCAGCCAAGTTCATATTATGTGCAGGTGGAATGTCAAAGACAGGTTTTATTTGCTGGAGCATTGGATATGGGGGGGGGGGGGGGCGTCGTCAACTATTGGCCACTGATTAGTAGCAAATTCAAGAGCGCCACTTAAAATTCTAACGGCACATCGATAATTTATTATGCAACTCTGTTTTTCGGAGAGAGAGAGAGAGAGCATAGAGAACTGTGAACCTTTTGCCTAAGCATTTCGTGCCAATAAAAGATTTACGCAGCCTGAATTTGAAATCGGCCCCAAAACATTGCCGCATCCAAATACACCTGGGAATTTTGTTAATTACGCTGAATAAATGCTACGAATTGTTGAATAACCCAACTCCTAAAGCGGCGAATGAGGAAATGTAGACGACTACGGCAATTCCTCCGAGTGGGGCAAAGTTTCTCCCAGAAAGTCCCCAAAGATAACTCATAAAGTAAATAGCGAATATTATTTAAGCGGAAATGCGAGAAGTATAAATAGAGAAATGCTGACTAGAAGAGGATATAAGTCAGTGAAATCCGGATTGAGTTTAATGTACAAAAACATTTAGTTGAAAATAATAAAATAATGTTGAAATGTCGTATTTCAAAATAGTGTTAACAATATGAATTTTAAGCATTAAAATGCAATATTAATCTAGAATTTAAACCACTAGAAAATGAATTTATATATATCGAAAATCGTATTAATATTGTAGTATTTGAAAATAGTTTTCACAATATTAATTCTCAGCATTTAAATGCAAATAGAAAATAATTTATATATATAGAAAAGCATTTTGTATATTAAATAAATTTATTGCTTAAAATTATAATATTAAAATCATAGAAAAACGCTTCGTATATTAAATAAATTTAGTGTTTATAAAGTTAAATGTTAAATTTAATAACAAGAAGTTATTAAAGTTCCAAGTGTGCCAAATATGATCTTTATGCGTGACTCGAGCTGAAAATTCCATTCTGGTTGGATTTCATTAGGAAATTCCTGTGTCATCGTTAAATCGCATCTCCGTCACCTGATTCCCCGTCTCCGCCCAGTGGAGCTTTCTTGTGTGCGCATACAGAAATCAATCAGGCGGCACAATAAGTGGGCGTGGTCTGGATGGCGTTGGCGAAGGCGGAGAGGCAAGTGATAAGTTCACCTCGTCCTCTTCCCCAAAATGACTCGGCAAATCGGCGTTTAATGGTGCGTGAAACGTGAAACACTTTAGCCATCGTCGGCCCCAGCAGAATGTGGTGTGGCAGTGGCAGTGGCAGTGGCAGTGGCAAGGGGCATAGGGGGCAGGGCATTGGCTTTTTAAAGTTACAAAAAAAAAAAAAAAAAATATGCTCAGAGCAGCTCACATGTAAATGGCGGCTGTTAATGGCTGTTAACTTGGCTAAGTCAAACACTTTTGAGCCCAGTCCACTGAATAACCCTTGAATTATGCATTTTAATTTGGGGCCGGCACGTCAAAGCGAACGGCTTGGCACATTTATTACCGGCTCGGCTATTCTCAACACTTTCATTTGGCTGCTTTTGGTCCCTCATTGCATTTCCTTGGGCCATTTCTTAGAATTGAGAATTGTGTGTGTGTGTGCCTGGCTAAAATGGCGCCCAAGATGGCCGACCAGCTGCGCTTAGCGTACGTGTGTGTTGGTGTGTGTGTGTGGGTGTGTGTGTGTGTGTGTGAGTGGGTGGGCGTGTGTCTGCGGGCGTAATGGACATGTTAGAAGATTGTGAAAATGATATATGACTTTTTCATTTCCTTAATAAAATTAACTTTTTCTTGCGTCCGTTTTTGGCTCTTGGCCACTTTTGCCTCTTTGGCTTTGGCTTTTGGCCTCTTTTTGCTTTCGTCGGCGTCTGTCTTTACATAATGTGCGCCAAATTGCGTTGATTTTTGATATATTAACAATTCATTTTAGCTCATTAGTCAGCAGGTCAGCATGCTGCCTGTCTATATATCATTAGCTCGATCATATATATGAGCCACCATGATTTAATATAGCGCACATGATTAAAGCCATGGCAAAGAAGTCTGGTCAAGCTGATAGCAGAGCATGACTCGACTTTCTCCAAGGCAACGTATTTAACACTCTGTTGGCTTTTCATTATTTTGGTCTCTACACATTTTAATTGGACTCCTTCGTACCTTAAATACTCTGCACAAATTCCAGATGCAAAAATATTTAATATTAATAATGCTCATGCTGTGCTTTGTCATCGAACATAAAGAGTTTTGCCGCACGATGGGACTGCAACGTGTAAACTATTCAAATTTGTATAGAAATATAAAATTGTTAGATATTTTGAGGGTTTGAAACCCATTGTGCAGGGCTGGCTTAAAAACCTAGCCATTTATTTAATTGAAAATTGTCTTTACTGTCAGCAGCAGCAGCAGCAGCAGAAAAAGCAGCAACTGAATGCAGCTACTTTTGCTGCATAAACTTAAGTGCCACTTCCAAGCACAATGGCACAAAAAACAACACAGAAAAACAGCTTGGTTTAGTTTGAGAATAAAGCTGTAGAAATTACAGGTGGATTTGCTATAAGTAAAATAATTAAAATTCATAGTTTGAGGAAAAAGCTGCAGAAATTACAGGTGGATTTGCTATAAGCAAATGAATTTAAATTCAAGCAAGATTGCAATCAGCAATGGCTAATTAATTAGGTAAGAACTCCATAGTCGAGAGAAGTCGACTAGAAACTAGAAAACTAGCAAGTTAAAAAACCGAAGAAGCTAGCGATAAATTGAAGTATATTTGATGCAAAAACTAAGAGGTTTAAAATCGACTGACAAACAAAATAAGATCGACTCGTTAAGTAAAATTAGTTCTGAATTCCTAACAAGATGCAGACAATTCTAAAACACTTTTATTAGAATAAAATGATTTTTACTTAATATTACTTAATTTAATGTTGCTCTACAACTATTCAACTGCCTGAAAAATTCTACAGTTTATCTCAACAGAATAGTTGATAAAACAATGAAGCAGATTTTTCATCTTTGAGAATGTGCCAACACTTGCCTAAGATTTATATACTTTCTGCGAGTTATTAACATATTTTTGTCGTGAATAAAGCGATAATTTTGCACTGTGCCAGAAAGTCTTTTGCCATTGCACTTGAGCTGCATTTTTTTTTTCCTCGAACGCCTCTGTGCTGAGCAAAATGAATTTGAAGTGCGTAGGAATGAAAGGAGAGGAATGTAGAGGGGGGATGAAGAAGTGGACATCGCCTTGACAGAACTGCAGCTATTAGTTGTTTATATGCGTATGGCAAAAGCAGACGCGATGTCTCCATCATGAGGCTGCCTGCCTGCCCCTCAACCACTCAACTGTGCTGCTGCTGCTGCACGTGGCTGGTTTATTATGCCCGGAAGTAATCATAAATTCAGCTCACACAGTCACCCACACTCACACGCACACACACACACACGTGCACTAATGTATGTATATAGCACCTAGTGTGTCAGTTAGTGAGCTGACAGCAGTTGTAGCAACTACCTCTTATGCATTGGCTGAGGGCGCTGAGGGGTGCTGGGGGCAAATGGAGGCGTGTGTTGTCTAATTTATGGCCGGGGAATTGAAAGTGATAGAGCTGAAAGGCAGCAGTCAACCTGGTTGCTAGCATGGCTGGCTTACACTCTACTGTATTGTCCAAGCGGCCATTACAGCTGCCGTTTGGCCAATGCCATTTGCTATTGTTGGCCAGAAAGTGCGCAGCTTGACAACTGAAGACAGTAACAAATTAGCCAAGTACGTGGCTCCTGCACAATTTGCATAATGAGCCACTGACAAATATGTGTGCCTCTATGTCTATGTGTGTGTGTGTGTGTGTGTGTGCGTGTGTTGAACACATAGTTAGGGTGGCTGCTGACAGCATGCACTGCTTAGATTTTGGGGGCGTCCAAGAAACGTCGGCAATAAAAGCCAAAAACGACACCGTCAACACCTTTTGGCCAACGACCCGCACACAAAATGGGAACAATCAGCAGCTGGCAGCAGTCAAAGCCTAAATACACACATATACACACACACACACACTTGGACACCTACAATTTGAGTTGATCTGTAAAAAGGCATTACTAAGCTGAGAAACTCATGAGTCGTTTTATATGCCAAGTGGCAGGAAACGAGCGTCGAAATGTGTCACAGTCAGAGAACTTTTTATAGAATTGTTGTAGTACCTTTTTTATGTACCCGCTGCTCTGCTTTTAAAGTGCGCTTAAGCCGGATATTACCGGCAAGTTAGTAAGTCAGTACAAGCCAGGTAAATGGACTTAAAATTTCAGTTATTTCTTAACATTGATCTAAATTTCAAATTTCTACTTAATTTTAAGAAGTATTTTTTGTACTTGGCTAATTGCTTGACTGTAGGGTATGTGGCAGTCGAGCACGTTTTGCCACATTCACTGCATGACTTGCTTTTTATTGAAGTCGTTTAAAGTCGCTTAACTTGGCGCTCATAAAATGCGGCAATCAAACAGCTCAAAAGTGTTGCACAGCGCAAAGCGCTTCAGATTTATATTATTTTTTTAAGCATGTTAACCCAAAATCATCAAATACCTTGATTATGTCCGGTCCCAAAGAAAATTTAACTTTCTAGCAAATCTAACAATTATTTTCTATAAGCTTTTGCATTAAGTATTTATCAGTTTAACCTCTTCAATTGTTGATGAGTTTGAACTGTTCTTATGAATTATTTATTTGTTTGGTTTATCGAATCCTTGTTAAGTAATTTATTAGTTTGCTGTTTGAAACAATCGAATTGGAATGGATACTTTGAAATCAACACTTGAATGGTTGATTGAGTTTGAGTATGCAATGCAATTGTTTGTTGTTTTGTTTGGCCACAAAAGTATGTAAACAATTTGAGGATTTAGTTCATTAGTCGAGCGCACACATTGCGTATACGTAATTTAGAGAGTTTTAGCCGCAGCTTAAATTGAACAAATTTATACAATTTCTCGTTAGCCAAAGTTGAAAACGTAATTTCGCACATTAATTTCGAGATACAGATACAGTTTTGTTGGCTGACCCACAATTTCTCTCTACTACAACATCATTTTTTATTTTTTTTTTTTTTTTTGGATGTGGCCCACATGTTGGCCAGCAGGAGTCAGCTTTTGGCTCTTTGCCTACGATGATGATAATTTTCGTATAATCATTTGGCAATCACAAACAACTTGTTTGCCGACTGCTGCTGCAAAAAACCAATTATTGACCCGACTAACATGACCACGCAACGTGCAAACAATTGCGTTTGCGGCCATGTTTGTTGGCCTGGTCAAGGAGAGAGCGTACAGAGAGAGAGAGCGAGGTAGAGTTAAGGCTACAAATACGGATACAGATTGAAGCTAAGGCTTGGCCTAGGCAAACGTGTTAGCCACGTTTTAGTTTATTGATTTATACGGCCAAAGAAACTTGGCAAACAATGCACCACATTTGCTCATTTCGTTTGTAAATATTTCACATACTTCCTCGTTTTGGCCAGCAAAAATCGTTGGCCATAAATTCAGCACAGTGCCAAAAGTTTTGACACAACTATCCATCTGTTGTACTGTCTGAATTTCATTAATTTATTCAATAGTTTAAATCATTCTGTTGCAATTTTCAAGTATTTAAATAAAGTCGCAAAAGCAGAAATGTCAAAGGCAAATATTATTTGACAATAGAATCTAGCTGGGTTTCCCATAAAAATATAATTATATATATAAATATGTACACAGTGCAATAGGAATGGACTCCAAAGGGAAATATATATATACACATATTTCTGATTAGAAAAAATTATCATTTAAATGTTCACTATAATTAGTATCGATAAACGCCAAACGAAGAAAAGATTCAAGAAATTACATTCCAGATAAGAGTTTCTAGATTTGAAGGTCGATCAAAAATCTATATACTTATTTGTACACATAACAGATGGTTTCAGGATATTCAGTCACTCAATTTCTTTGCCAAAGTAATGGCGCTGATTGACCTCAAGTTGTGGCTGCTTTGAGCCGCAGTCAAATCCGCGACTCGATATCAGCTGGTCTGGCAAGCCACACGCCCACATTTATTGGCCCAGTTAGTTGCGCTCATCAGGCAGGCAGAGAGTCTGTCAGTCTGCCAGTCAGTCAGTCTGCCAGCCAGTCAGTCTGACAGCCAGTCTGTCAGTCTGCCAGTCAGTCAATCAGTTAGGTTTTTATAACCCAGACACTTTAGGAGCTGCCACAAACTGACGACGAGCGAAGGTTTTAAGCCTTTAATGATTTGCCAACAAATTCCTGCGGTTCGTATTTAAGTTGTTAGAATAAATTATTAGAATATATAATTCTCGTGGTAATTGTGGTTTTTGTTGCTCCAACAGCTATGGTTACTAAGCAAATTTAAGCCAATTAAATTAGCATATTCTACAAAACAAGAAACAGCGACTATCTTGGGCACATCGAAGATTAGATACCCTTAAGGAATATAGTCAGCCTGGCGACATTTGTTTAAATAATATTTGTTTATAAGTAAATTCTAAAATTATAATACCCTCTGCAAGGGTGAATATTATAGTTGACTTTGAGAATTATGTGCTTATATTGATAATTTCCACTACATTTATTAAAGATCATTTAGTACTTACTTTCCCATCAGAGAATATCAAATTTTATATGCTTTAATGCTCAGAATTTAATCATAAATTTCTCGTTAAAAAAAAACTCTTGGCTTTGGCCTAATTAGTCAGTATTTAGTCAATTTGAATTCTATTAATCTGGATCAAAAAATCCGTTTTAATTAGCACACATCAAATGATGATGATAATTCGTGAATACATCAGAACTTGTTGGCATCACACATAAGGCTCTGGTTAATTATAAGTAAATATAAAAAGAGCTCACAAACTCAAAAGTATCAGCCCTGACAAATTAGCTTTAAGCCAACTTAGCTCTTAGGCAATTAGCCATGGCAAGCCCCAACTCTTTTTGAGCTCATACATTTTTTCTTTAGCCTGGTTGAGGAGACTTTGAGATTAAAAACCCAGCAAGATGGAAAACCAGAAGGAAAACAGGCTAGAAATACTGGCAAGGGACAGAGAGAGAGAAAGAGAGAGAGAGAGATAGAGAGAGAAAGAGAGAGAGAAAGAGAGAGTGAGAACGGAAAAGCGCTTATGTTTTTTTTATCAGTCAGCAGACAAACAAAACTAAAATAAGTTGACAGAATGAAAGGGGTAAAATGGCATTCATAATTAAGAAAGAGTTCTGCACAATATCATCAAAAATGAGCAAATTAATTATGCAATTTTTTATAAGTACTTTATATGTGAATATATACATATTCACACAGTACTTATCAAACATTTCACCCCTTTATACCCTGAGACCACTTCAAATGGTTAGTTGTGCAATCACCATTTTAAATATATATATATATACCTGATCAACTGTTTATGCAAGAGAGTAAAAAATCTGTGCTTAAGAAAATTATATATATTCATTTTCAAAAGCACAGATTTTTTACTCTATATATATAAATGTTTATATTTAGCTGTGTAGAAAGTATCTCCCCGTCGAGCTCTCTCGACTAGAGCCAATTAATATTCTGTTTTTTTTTTGCCCTTCTGGTTTGCAAAGTTTTGAGGAAATAAAAGTTGGCGCGTTCGTGTGGAAAAGTTCAGCGCAAAGAACAAAAAAAAAAAAAGGTGGTGAGAAAAAAAAATTGCCAAAGCGTTGTTGCAAGCTAAATGCATTAACTTTTTAGCTGCTGCGCCTTAATCCCATAATTAAAATCATTTGCAAAATGTATTAAATATGTTTTTCCCATAAATATTGACTGGTCTTATTAAATGCGATTTAACGAGCGGCAAACGCCACGCGTCGTATGCGTCATTTTTTACCTTTATGCGCAGAGCAATTCAATGCAATTTAAAAATACACAATTCAGCTGCAGGGTCAGGCGACATCATGTTGTGGTTTCATAAACATTTTCATTGAAGCATACATATATTTTATATATATGTACTAAATGTATGTAAAACTGCAACAACTTTTCTGCCCATAGCAGACATTTTTATTCTCTTACCAAAAATTATAATATGAGTTTAAAAATCATTTTCAAAATCTCCCCTTAAAAGAATATGCCGAATTATTTATGTTTGACTGTTTTTAAGGGTATTTGCTAGTTTTACTCACACAGCGGCAGTTTGCTCAATGTTACCTATAAAACATAAAACCAATTAAAAAACGGACTCGCGTTGCATAAGTGTAAAATGCCTTAATTACTTGCAGCTTAATTATGTAAGCGATAGGCAAAAGGATTCCGCCTCCTCCTCCATCTCCTCCTCCTATTTCTCCTCACAGAGCGCATCTCATCACATCACAAAAGGCGTCGCCCAGCTGTCGAGTGTTGCTGTGTGTGTTCTCCATGTGTGTCCTGAATGTGTGTGCGTGTGTGCTTCTTGGTTGGGTTTGGGTCCTTGTAATGTGCGTTTGCTAAGTGCATTACACAATGCTCCAGATAACTTTATGTACACATCATTAGGTGTCTTGTCAACAGCAATCAGTGTCCTTTGTTAACAACATACGCACTAAAAGCATGTGATTCCTCCGCAACCCCCCCCCCCCCACCACATAGACCACCACAATACGTCCCCTGGCCCAACAACCAAGTCTGATGGCACACAAATTAAGTTAGACGCGTAGCGAAGCCGCTTAAATTTACTGTTAATTTGGTTAGTGAATACATTAATGATGGCGAATTGGATTGTGGAAATGGGCAAAACGAGAAAATGCTGAGGTGACAAATGCCTAAGCCAATAATCGCTAAATCGCTCTTATATATGTCTACATATATATAGATATATATATGTGTGTGTGGAAGTACTTGGAACTTGACAGGCATGGAAAATGAAAGGCTTAGGTTTCCACATGTGATATGTGACGATAAATGGCTGCCAGGACGAGCTCCAACTAACTCTGCCTGTCTGCGGTATGTGTTGAGTACATATATGTATTTATATATATATATATGTGTATATATATATTAGGTGAAAAGACGACAAATGCATTATGCAAGAGCTTACACAATTTCTTGTGACAATTTGAGTGGTGCAGCTGCCGCAGGATTTGCCCTTGTGTATACAGTTAGTTGACATTTATTGACACATGCCTCTAACACATATTCTGGGAATGCACTCGCGAACACCCCCAAAAATTGTGCAGCACTTAAAGCCAAAGCACTTGCAAGGCAACGGCATAAATAATGAAGTGGCAAGCACTGCGAAATGTTTGAAATAGTTCTACATATATATATATATTATATATATATATATATATATATATATATATATATATATATATATATATATCAGATATTGCGAAAGTTGTGTGTCAATTAACTATGAGCTCAACAAGCAAAAGATCTCGAAGGACAAGTTGAAGCTTAGGCGAAGACTGAATAATCTTTCAAGAGTATCCCGTGTTGCAATTACTACTGTTATCGATAATTGTGTAATCGAGATTTTGGAATGTTTTGGAATGAATGCGATTTATCATTTTTGGTTATTGCATTTTAAATCGAGTTAGTTGTGATTTGCAGCTGTGGCAAACAGATTTGACGGCTTACTTTGCAAAACTATGAACACAAACTGAAGTGCCCTCAATTGCATTAGTGTATGCATGAATGTATGTATGTATTTGTGTATGTATGTGTGTGCAGGCAATAACGCAAAGTTGGCACAAAACCATCAGTCCAGTTGCACAAAAACTTTTGTCAATTAAAATATGAAAAATACGCCCTGGCAGAGGGTCTACTCAGCACAGAGAGTGGCAGCTTCAACTAATAAAAGTTTTTGCAGGCCAAGACGCAAAGGACACTGCAACTTATACTCTATACATACATACAAATATACATACATATATATACATATATATATATATATATTTGGTATATTTGGCAAGCTTGGCAGAGCACTTGCAACTGTTGCCCCGCTCTGGGGAAGGTGTGGGAGGATAGAGAGAGATGTCTGGGGAGCATTTGCATTTGCCCTAAAATGAGTGAAGCAAACTTTTGTAATTAATAAATTATTTATGAAGAATAAATGAAAAGGAGAAGCTGCCACTGAAGCGACTGAAGCACTGAAGCACTGCCCAACTGCAATTCACTTCGTTTTAAATAATGAAAAATTACTTTGGCTCTCTTGGCCGGCGTCATAAATAAACACTCAATAGACGATGTCGTCGTCGTCGTCGATGAACCCCCTCCCCTCCCCCAACACACACACCTAGAAAAGAAAAAACCGTCGGAAATAAAGAAAAATTGAAAATAATACTGTTTCCATCAGAATGAAAAGGACTTTCCCACGCTGCAGGCTCTAATCAATGCTGCAACTCACCGTGCAGAACGTTCATTCAAATATCGAATCTTTTATTTTATATTTTATGTTTTATGTTTTCTTGATTTTCTTTTCTTTTCCTTTTTTTGTTGTGCTAATCCATGCGGAATTGTGCGACACTCCAAGGGGCATCTCGCTCGATGCCGATTTGGCTTTCGTGGCTTTTGTACTAGTGTGGCACAAATTAATAGCAGAAAACCAAAAAGAATGCGAATTTTACTCTACAAAAATTTGATTCGAATTTTTGGCATTGGAATTGGATTGAATGCGAAAGCGCGCAACCGAAACGACACTCAATATCAATTTCAATTTTCATAATTTATAGCGATTGCGGCAAATTGAACTTTGAAGTGATTGACATTGAAAATATTTGAAACAAAATCAAATCAAAAAATTCTTTCAAGTCTGTTTTTAATATACAATCTATTATTATCAAGTGGCAAATGTCACAGAAAAGCAATAATTGAATATTGCACATGAATAATATCAATTTAGCAATAAATTGATGATTTGTCAATCTTAATTTTCTGCAACATTGAAAATGAAAGGGCTGTAAAGATGCTGTGCATATGTGACTACAAAATATATATATATATTGGATTTTTAGTCTACAAATATCATAAGCCTTGATTATAGAAAAAAACTTTTGGCCTGTCGGAGTTCAGGTGTCTCTTCCCAGTTCCGTAATCTCATTTGTATTTTTTCGTTCCTAAAGACTCTGACTTGGAATGTAATTTCTCGAATGTATTCTTTCTTTCATCAATACAAGTCGATTTTTGCTAAAATAGAATATTGAAAATTTCAATGTTAAATTTCTCTGAACAAAAATGTATATGTATCTCCCTTTGGAGTGCATTCCTTTTGCACTGTGTACATATTTTAACAATGTTTCTGAACTTTATCGCTGCAGCTTACATTTAGTTACACTGCGCTTGATTTAAGTAAGAATTAAAGTAAACAAAACAGCAATTTACGAGCGACAAGAAGAGGGGAAGCAGCAGCAGCAGCAGAGTGGCTTTTGTTATTTTAAAATGGACGATTTAAAAGTTGTTGGCCAAAATGGTAACGACAGCGATAAAGAATGGAACTGGAACTGCAAGTGCAGTTTTTGAATATGCATTTTATGCACTCAACTGATGTGCGATAAGAGATCCTGTACTAATGACACAGTAATTGCCATTGTTTTGCCGAGGCTGTGTAAATGATACCTGAGCTATCATTGTCATCATCATTGTCATCATCATTATCATCATCAGCATCATCAGCATCGTCATCATTGTTGGGGTAGATAAATGCTGTCGCCGCTTAACGTAGTGCATGATTGCGTTGGCAGACAATAGCAGAATGTCCTTAAAGTCCTTTGTCCTATGCCCAGCAGGCAGTCGGCAGCGGAAAACGAAAGTATCGCATTACGACAATGAGAACAAGAACAAGAACAAGAACCAGAACATGAAGAAGAACGACTCTGACAACGAAAATGGTAACGACGATAACGGCTATGCATGGAAAGTTATCAAAAAAAATGCTGCCTGCTGCCAAAAAAACCAAAGTTGTACAAACCAAAAAATATAAAAATAAACCAAAAGAAAAAAAAAAGACGCGTCTGTCGCATAAAAGTCAAAAAGTGTTGCCAAGGCACAAAATAGACGGCAGTGCGTGAAATTAAATGTCAGCAGGACATTGAAAGCAAAACTGCCCTCGGGCAACAGCTATCGGCTACCAGCTACCAGTTACCAGTTACCAACTCTGGTTTTGTGTTTTGGCTTTGGCTCAAAAAACTTGGCAACATTTTGCAGCTGCATAAAATTCACGCACAATTATTTCGCAACGACAAAAGTCATTACGGTTTGTGCCAGTTTTACTTTTTCCCTTCTCTTAAATTTATTTCGTTTCCGCTTAAAAACAATATATATACATACATACACATATATATATATATATATATATATATATATAAATATATACTGCACTAAAAATGTTAACTAAATAAATTGAAATCAAAACTCTGAAACCGCAGTAGAATTGCATTGCCAGCTGCTTTAACAATTTCGATTCACTTTAAATATTTATTTATCAATTTAAAAGGTTTGAAAAAATTCATTAGCTAACTAAATTGAATGTTAGTTTGAAATCTGCTTTAAATTAACCATTTATAGAATTTGCAGGTATTAAAAAATTGTCCATTTGTTAATTAAATTGCTTCAAATCTGATGTGCATGAATCGAGTTTGAATTGAGTCTAAAATATCGCATTTAAGCCACTTTCGCATCATCGATTGCTCTAAATCTAAATATTTCATCATAAATGTTTTACTTGTCAGTTGAAGTTGCATTGATTTATTATTGCTCGACATAATATGGCAAACTAATGCAACTTTTGTTCTTCAAATTCGAACAGTTCCCAGTGTCGGTTAAGTTATGAAAGAGGCCAAGTGATTTCCCCAGCGGCAAACTTGCAACAATTTACACATAGACAAATTCAAATTATATTTATCTAATTTTGAGCACTAACCACACAGAAGCAGCTGGCTCTCAGAGGCTCACAAAATTGCAGCAAAAACACTTAAACAAAGCTGCATTTGATTTTTATTTAGTTGCTTGTGTGATTTCCCCAGTGTGTGGCCTGCAACAACATGTGGCATAAGCTACAAAAGGAATTATATAACATTTTAAAAAAATCCATTTAAAAAACATTTGAATTGTTTTAATTATTAAATTGCATTTTTTTTGGTAGTTTCCGTTTCCAAATTTTATTCAGGTTGTCTGCTAAATGAACTATTAATTTTGGTCAAATTTAAAGCAATATTTTAGTTCATTTAATAATTAAATTGGGTAAATATTTTAATTACATTTTCTTATAATTCTAATGTTGATAATATAATTTGCATTACAAATACTGTGAAAATGAAACTTGTGTTCCAAATAATTCGTGAAAAACCATTTGACCAGCAAAACACCTTTTTGTAGCTATAATAATAATAATAATAATAATAATTGTGAGAAGTAAACTTGCATTACAACTAAATCTTGCAAAACCCATTTAACCAGAAAATACTAATTGGTGGCTAAAAGGTGAACTGAATAATTAAACAAGAGCTGTCAGAGAGGGCTTTTGGATCATCATTAAATAAACACAATCGATCATTTAGACAGCTTTAGCTGGTTGCCAACATTAGTTGGCCATTGTTTATACTGTGCCTTTTACCTGATACACCCACACACACACATACACACAGAGAATGATATGCATTCAAACAAAAAGCTATTGATTTGCATGGCCTTGTTTATAATACAGAGTACATCAATAGGACAATGGTACAAAATACGCGATGCAGTTCAACTTTTGCAGCTCATCCATTTCAATTTCAATGCAGTGTTTTCAAGGCTGGAGGAAGAAAGAAAAAGTTGTCGAGGGGGGGGGAGAGAGACGAGGCTGCTGGAATTTGCTATTCATTTGATCTAAAATCCACTCGTCGAAACGTGTGCAAAGCGAACAGGTTCCTGTTTCCTGTGTGTGTGTGTGTGTGTGTGTTGGCCATGGCCATAATAAAAAAAAAAGAAGCAAAACATGAAAACAATAAAGCATTGCAAATTACTAGGAAAAGTACAGTTGTATATAAGTATCGCTGTATGTATATATGTAATTGTAAATTCAGCCAAGTTCTTGGCAATGTTTTAAATCTAGCGTTTTCTAACCTGCCAATTATAAGCCTTGGTAAGAGCGGATTTCCAAATATTAAAGCCACATTTTTTAATTACCATTTAATCAACTTTTTAAAGCTTTTTCAATTTTGTGCAATCAGCGATGGGCTGTGATTTCTGACTAGTCTTGGTTAATCTTTGTCGAGCACTGTTTGCCAGCCCAACTTTTATTCGTCTCCTGCTCACTCTCAATCTTCTGCTCGATCTTAGACTCACTCGCATTCTTGGTTATATCGATGGCAACACGACTGGGAAACCAGCCACGAATGGTTGCCTTGGATTGATGCCTGCTGCGCTTCTCCAATCCATCAATGACACGCTCCCCAAACAGCCAGTGCTTGCGTTTGCGTGTAACCCGTATAAGATCCTCCGGTTGTAGGCTAATTCGAGGATCATCTGTGCAGGGTATGAAGATGGTAACCCACAAACCCTGTGACCAAATGGGCAGCCAATGTCCTGTAAAGCTGCGAATGCACTTGTAAATCCGAGTTCGCTTCCGCTTGGCGGCCTTCTGGGCGAGCTGCTCGCAGCTGAGATCATACCGACCACATCCCCGTCGCAAGTTCCAGTAAATGCCCTGGTTGCGCAGATGTGACTCAGTGTGGAACACCTGGCCCAAGTTTGCATACCAGCCGAGATCGTAGGGAAACACAAAAGGTTTCAGCTTGGCCAAATGGCGACGAGCGCTGGCCTTCTGCAGAATCCAATACTCGACATCTGTTTGGTTCCTCAGAATGCCAGAGATTTGCATCAGTAGCAATTTGAGCATGCAGAGCACAGTGCCAGCGGCGAGGCCAAAGCCAAAGATGCACATGGAGATGGTGAAGAAGTGCAGGCGCAGCACTTCCTCCAATTGGAGAGGACGACCCAACTGGCGTCTATAAAACGTGCCGGAGAAGAAGCGAAATCCGGCACAGCAGAGCACAACAGCCGCATGAAGATTACTCAACATGTAATAGAACAGAAAGTAGACAAAGTTGGCATGATTCGCCCAGCCGACGCAGCAGTTCATCCACGGGCAATGGTGATCCATTTTGAGGACACACCGATCACAGCGGCGACAGTGGTGCGCACGTGGCGCCTTCCAACCCGCACACTTCTTGCAGTACTGCATCAGCTCCGTATCGGCATTGTGCAAAGGCTTCCATTTCCGTGGCAATAAGCCGGAACCCAGCAGCACGGCCAACACAAAGTTGTACATGGCCAACAGATTGAGCAGCACAAAGAGGCCAAAATGTGCTCGATTCGAAAATGTTAAATCAGCTGGCCACCAGCTCCACGTGGTCAGTGTAACGGTTAATGTGATAATCAGCAGGGTTATTGGTCCCCAGTGCACCAAGCGACGCACCTCAAGCGGATCATCTTTCAACATCATTTCGATATTATAGTATATAAAAAAGTAAATTTTTTTGTGTGTTAAATAATTCTAGCAAAGACTACTATCTAAAAAATGTATTTTTTTAAATTCTACTTTTTGGATTTTTTTTCTATTCTACTTTCTATTAATCAAGTTTTAAAGTATTATTGTTAATAATTATAATTTTACAAAAAGTCAATAACAAAATTGATCATCTTTCACTTTCATTTCGATTATTTAGTAAATAAAAAACACAATTTTTACATTTTTTTTTGTGTGTTTAAAAATTAAGCAAAGACGACCAAACGACTAAAACATTTTTTTTTTTAAATTCTAGCTTTCGATTTTTTTGATCTGCTTCCAATTAATCAAATTTTAAGTATTATTATAGATAATTATAATTTTTATAATTCACTGTAATTTAGATATTTTAGTAAATAAAAAACTCAATTTTTAAAAGTGTATTTAAAAACCGAGTAAAGACTACTAACAAAAAAAAAATTTATTTATTTGTAATTGTACTTTTTTTTTGTTCTGCTTCCAATTAATCAAATTTTAATTTTTTGTTCGTAATTAAAGTTCAACAAAAACTGAATGAGCAAAATGTGGTATTGCATATAAATTTGCAACTTAAGCCCGAAAATGAAATAAAATACGAAATAATGAATAATAGAAAATGCAAATTGTAATCGTTTTGTATTGTTTTGTTTTTGTTTTTGGGGAGGGGTGTTCCCTTTTCGGGGTAATATTGCTGGTTGTTGTTAAAAATTAATAGCAATATTTACGCGATGAACAAAGAGGCGCAAAAACATCAATTGAATTCTGAATATGAGCAATAAATTGAAATGCATTTTGTGTGACAGAGGAATTTTGTACACAATTTATGGCGAAACATTTATATAACAAAAATGGCATATTCTATGAAAAACATTCACTAATGCAATTAAACGATGACAACTGCAAAATACACACAAACAATTATTGAACATTCAAAGCTTAAAAGGGATTCCATTCCACATTGTTATTTGGAGGAGTATATTGGTTTCCTCTCTAACAAAAATCACCAACTGTATATATATATATTCAAATAGTGATTAAATATCTCGAAATTGTAAAGCTAAATGGTTTTAAATTAGTTGCAATATATAAATTTAAATTAAATTCAAGTTCTCGACACAATTTGAGTGCAAAGAAATAAAATGTAATTTAAGACAATTGCCACCTGCCTTAGCTGCCACCTTTTCAGTTTTCTGCTCTGATGCACAGCTTTTGCAAAGGAGTGCAGGATACACACACACACTTACACACTCACACTCACACACACACACACACACACATAAGCTTTATCTAATGACTCTATCTTTGCGCTGTGGGGATTTGTGCGACTTGTGACTCTTGTTAGCCTGCACTTTTCTTGCCACACATGCCACGCACGACGCCTAACAAGCACTGCCATTTATTTATGTGCAACATTTGAGCCTAACAAGCGAATGTGTCAATGGCAAGCACAATGGACTGTCCACAGTACGTGTGTAATGGGCCTAAATAAAGATGCCACATTTGAAATTTTAAATCTTTTCTGGCTATCTTAATTTCAGTTGCAAAATGCTAACTGGTAAATTGGATGAGGCCTATTAGCAATTTTTATTTAGTTATTAATTTTTATCTTTTAAAAAAATGGATTGAAAAATAATTGCATATAAAACAGACTTGCTTAGAAAAATAAACTTAAATTAAAAGTTATTTAAATCGATTAAATTTAAAACAAAATGATTGAAATAAAATAAATATGCTTTGTTAAAATTTTAACAACCTTGAATTAAATACGTAAAAATTCAATTAAATCTTAAAACTTATTTGCATATCAAAATATTTTCTTGCTTGATAAGTGAAAAATTGAAATTGAGAAAAAAATCATAAGTAGATTAAATGATTTTAAGCCTTGTTGCAGTGCTGATTGTTATTATTCTCTCATTCTATCTCTCTCTCACTCTCTCTCCATCTGTGTATAGCTCTCTCTTTCTTTTCACATATTCATAAGCTTAAAAGCAGACTAATTGATGTCATAATTTTCCTTGGAATTTTTTTTTTGCTTTTATGTTTCTTAAGTGGTTTTCTCTTCATTTGGCCTTACTGACTGATGAGAAAAGCCTATGAAAACAGTAAATGGTCTTGATAGTGCAGCTATATACAATCTATATATACACAATATATATATATATATATATATATATATATATATATATATATTATATATTATATATAAACCCCCCCATTTCTTAAGTTAATTCGAAAATTAAATTCCCAACATTAAAACGCATAAGTGACACTTAAGCTTGTATGTGCCGCAGCTTTGCAGCAGCCTCAATCACTTGCTGCCTCACTCTCTCTCTCCCCCCTCTTTATGTTTATCTATCTCTCTCTCTCTCTCTCTCTTTCTCTCTGTTACTCTTTGTATGACTAAAGCGCGCTGTTTGTTTTTCTTATCAAAATGCCTGCGGCAGAGTGCTAGCAAACACAAACACACGCACACACACACGCACACACACTCACACACGCATTGAGTGTAGAGAGTCGGGGATAGCTTTGGTGCACATATCCCTTAAGACAAACAACGCACAGAAAACGAGCTCTTGCTGACGAGGCAGTCAGCCAGCCAGGAGCAAAGGACTGGAGGAGGAGATGCCTGGCTGGCCAAGTGCACGCTTAAGAGTCAAGAGTGCAGAAAAATGCATAGCATACAAAGCGGCATAGCGAAGGATGCGAAAGAGTAGACGCTTCAGGGGGGGGCAAAGAGGCCCGTTGCGGCTAAGACAGCCAAAGATGCTGCCAAGGCAAACAAGAAAACAGCTGAGGAAAGGCAGCGGAAGGCATATAAATTGCGATGGGAGTTGGGTTGGGAGGGGGTGTAGGGGTTGTAAACGTTTTTGGTGTTTGACATACGACGTGCATTAGCAGCAAAGTCAAGGATTAGCGCCACTTGTCTTGAGAGCAACTCGGCCTCGAGGCAACCTCAACTCCAACTGAGTAACTTAAATTTAGGAAAAAGCATCAGTTAATCCATTAAATTCAACTGTGAACCAATTTGCAAATCAATTCTACAAACAGCACAGAAAAATGCAAACAATTCAATTTCAATTGAAATGAGACAGAGATAGAGACGAAGACAGAGACAGAGACAGAGACAAAGAGACAAAGAGGGCGGGTGAAAGGAATGCATTAAAGAAAGTTCTTTAAAGTATTGAACAACGCGTCAGAAATGAGAAACGCACAACGGAAAAAAAATTTAAAAAAACAAAAATAGCTGAAAGGAAAAAGCAAAAAAAAAAAGAGAGAGAAGAAGCAGAGAAATAGACAGCAAAAATATGTAGAAATGCGAAAAGCGGAAAACGGAAAGACGTCAAGGAAATGCCAAAGCTATCGCAAACGCGTTTCGCAATTTTTGAAGGATGTGTTAAGTCAAAAAATATGCAAATTTCATGCACACACACAAACACTCACACACACACACAAAGGCCTGGTAGAGTTAATACGCCAAAAAGGTACAGCCAGCTACTATGTATAGCTATGCTCTCTATTTGTATGGGTGTGCGTGTGTGCGAGTGTGTGTGTGCGAGTGTGTGTTACGTACGTGTTATGCATACGAAAGTAGTGAAAATATCATCAATGGCAAAAATATGAATATCTAAAAAGCATAACACAAATGGAGCAAAAAATGAAGCTACTGTCTCTGCAAGACCCAGCCACGCCCACACATCTCTCCTCACTTATGTGTGTGTGTGTGTGTGTGTGTGTATGTGTGTGTGTGTGTTTGTACAGAAACTAGAACAGATGTCGATATAAAGTTTACGCGTTTGACTCTTGAACTGAAGGGCTCAATTTGATAGAAAACAAGAGTAGCTAAACAAATACTCTTTGATTTTTTTGAAGCACATTTCGAATATACATTGAAGTACTTATCAAAAAAAAAAAAAACCCAGAAATTTCTAAAATCATGTTGCAATAGTATATTATCCTTCAACTTTAAAATGTCAAATAACATCGTCAAATGTCATTGAGATTTTTTAGATATGGCTTAGTCCCTTCTTTTTAGATACTTTGTTTATATATTCAAGCTCAAAAATAAGTTCAAATTAATATTCAAAAATAACCATTCCAAAAAGTGCAACTAGGCTTTTCTTTGTAAGAGTAATTAGATTTTTAAACTCGCATTTTTCTAGCTCGAAATGAATGTTAAAGTTTTGCTCTCCAATTTAAAATTATCATAGCTGTCACTTTACCAAAACTGATCTGATTTTGATTAAGAATAAATATTAAATTCGAAGAAACCATTTTTCTCCAAAATTCTCCAAACCAAAATTCTCTATAATATTTTCGTCGTATAAATTTAGTGAAAAGCAAAATTGATGTACCGACTTTGCCACATTAGAAACCCATAAAAAATATTCATATGGATTATTGATTATCTTAAAATAAAGCACATAAATAATAATAGCAACAATAAAGAAATATAAATATTATTCGAATAGAAAATCGAATAATTCAAATTGTTCGGTGATTTAGAGAAAAGCATTTAACAAAACACTTAAAAGCAAATTATCATATTCATTTGTATTCAATAAATTAAATTAATATAAAACTGCTGCCCCAAAAAGTATGCTATGCATTTTGAGGCAATAATTGTACGCAAGCGAAATTGAAAGTTTAAATTGGATTATGAATTGCTCTTTAGTTCCAACTGATGGAACAATTAATATATATCAATAATATATATCCTGTCTAACTGCAACTTGCAGTGAAACGAGCCAGCTAAAGTTAAAGCATGCGCTTGCAGCAATTGTTGCAACATGAGTTGTTGCAGTGCTGCACTAACTGGATTTACTACCAAACGGTAACTCACGCGTTACTCCGTAATTCCATGTGAATTTCATGCTTGAAGTGCTTTGCAATAGCTCAATTTTTATCGAATCTATAAACTCGATTGTTATTCAATATTTATGGAAATTGGGTTCGATTATAAATGCGAAAAGTGTTGCACGATTTATTTGTGTTCTTTTTCGGATTGTACTGAAATTGATTTAACAACCAGACTCGATTCGATAAATGTATGTATTGTATTTTTATTTTGGTATATGAATTTAATTGTTGAAGTGTTTTGGTGCTCAGCAGACATAAATTTGCAGAGCGAGTGCTGTAAATTACTGTTGAAGCAGCAGCAGCAGCAGCTCGCACATAAATCTTTGGTCGCAACGATGGACAGTGTTAAAAGAATGCAGGCTATGCAAAAATACACAGCTACAAGCTGGAACACACACAGCCACACACAAAAACACACACATACACACACACAGTGCGACACAAAACTAAAACATTCACAACTCACAACTGATGCTTTTGCTGCTGCTTTCGCCAACGTGTCCTGTTCCTCCTCAGTCAGCCCACATCCTCAGCCTCTGCCCGCTACTCCCTGCTTTTCCTGCTTGTCCCTTGTCCCCCTACACTCTGCGCCCATCTGAGGCACTTGAATTACGTACGCCACAAGTGAAGTAATGAGGAAGTTCCACAGCGCAAAATGGCAACAGAAAAGCCAAAAGCGAAAAGCAAAAGCAAAAGCAACAACTGCGTAAACGACGACGTCGTGCAGAAAACGGAAATAAATATTAAAGCTTAAGGCTGTATATATACTTATGTATAAATATATATATATATTACTATATAATTTAAAAAGTCTAACTAATAAATAAACGTTTCCAGCTACCCGCATTTTAAGCAAGTGCAAAACGAACGAATTTTTTTCCAGTCCACAGTCCAGAGCAGTCCACAACTGGGTGACTGATAAACGATGCTAAGTAAATAAAAAATGCTGCGCAATTTATGTGGTCTCAAAAGTTTTATTATGCCAACAGTCCAACATCAATAAAAACCCAGTAAGAATCCTCAACTCAAGTGTGCTCAACGCCGAGTTACCCCCAAAATCCCTCAGCTCTCAAAATACATTGTATTATTTTTGTTTCAATATGAAATCTACCGTTTCTTAACCCAACTTAATGAAAACTTTAGAGTCGATCAATAATATAACAATTGAAACTTTTCTTAAGAGCTGTTTCGCTCTGCCTGTTTTTAGCAATCACAGGGTATTTCCTAAAATAAGACAAATTTATAAAATATATAAGGAAAAGCAAAAAAGACACAGCTCGCAATTGATGTATTTACCCAATAACATGACAAAGTTGATAGAGAAACACTTTAATAGACTTCTTTTGAGTAATTTGCCGCTGGCAATGAGAAACAACAAATTGCACAAAGAATGGAAAAGCTGAGGAAAGAATAAACAAAATAGAAAATAAAACATCAAAACTTAAAGCAAACTTTCTCTGTGAGTAAAATTAACTGATGTATTTTGCCTGGAATTGTAATCCGATGACTTTTAGTTTGTTGCCCAATTTAAGCATCTTCGATTGTTAATATGAACTTTTGGCATTTCATTTCATTCACTTGAAATGTGTTTGTTTAGACCTTGGCCATAATAAGATGATGAACTATAAAGCCAATTATAATTGAGCTATTGCCATATGAGGCAGTTTTACGACTTATTGAAATATGGCATTGTTGAGGGTTCTGGCTGGCTTCGTTCTGGGTTGAATTCTTCGTATGAGTTGAACTATTGAAATTGACTAGCAGCATTCACTCAACAGACAACATTCACATTCACATCCACAGCACATCCACAGGATATGAGCGAATAACGAATAACAAAAAACCATTTCGAATTGAGTTTACTTCCATTTGTCTGCAAGACACACAAGTGTCGTCAGTGTGTGTGTGTGCATGTGTGTGTGTGTCAAGGTGTGTCTGTGCGAGTCTGTTTGTGTTGCATGCAGCATTTGAGATGCCACACTAAATGAACTGCAAGTCAAACTAGTTAAGTGCGGCTGCCAGGGCAACTGGAGGCTTCCTTGTAATCCGAGCCAATGGAATGGGAAATGGTAAATGGGAAACTCGTTCAAATTGCTTAAGGCCAAATTGAAGCCAGAACGACCCAAAGGCGTTGACTTAAATGCAAAAAAAATATATAGAAAAAAGAAAAAAGCGTTAACAACGCTGGCTTTTGCTAACTACTGACACAGGCAACAACAACACGTCGAGAAAAATTGCTATACTTATTAAAAATAATATCTTACAAGAAATTATATGAAATCATTTCACATTCTGCTTTTTTCAATGTGAGCCATTATGGAATATCATCTCCAATTCCAATCACAATATATGTTTCTGCGCACGATGCTTGGAACGTTCCTCTACCGAATGTAAAGTTAGCCTCCACAGTGAGAATTACTCCAAGACTGATCCTTCTTGGCAAAATATGATTTCTGATATTTTAAATAACATTTACGGTTTTTTTTCAGCATGTTTGCCAGGAAATAAAAACGTTGTAAGAAGTAATTTTCAGTAGTAAAGTTTATCAATTATATCTTTTTATTTTTTAACACCTAGAAAAATAAACGAATTTTATGTTTAGCAAACTAGATTTTTTTTGTTGCACACAAAATATGGTTTTTGATTTTAAATAATATTTACAAATTTTCTCGACATGTTTGCAAGAAGAAAAAAACGTAGTAAAAAGTCATTCTCAGTATCAAAATTTATAAATTATATTTGTAATTTTTTAACACACTTTTTCTGCTTAGCAAATTCTATTTATTTTTTTTTTGCAGTGTATGCATATTGGCAAACCAAATGTTGCGCTTGTATGCGGCGTGACTATTGGAGCATATCAACGGCGACAACCAGTAGCTGAGCCACCTACCTATCCCTCTCTCGCTCGCTCTCTCCTCGTGCTGCTGGCTTACACACGAGCACCCCAACCCCCACTTCTCCATCCGGCATCCTATTGTCGGCAAACATTGTTGTCGTCGTCGTCGTCATCTTTTCCTAGTGCTTAAGGGCTGCATAAAAGCATTTATTATTAGATTTGATTCAATTTTCTATTCACTTACGTTATGAAAATGTTGCGATTGTCTCACCCCGCAAACACAGACAACCCCCCCCCCCACCACACTTCCCCACTCGTTGTTATTGTCTATGTGTGTGTGTGTGTGTGTATTGCACTTAATTCACACAGCGGTAAATAAAAATCAATGTTTTGCTTCTTACAAACCAAAACCAACAAACCAGAAAACCAGCAAAACGAGAGAAATCGCATTATTTTATTTGCATAAAAGTCAATTGGGTTTTTTCGGTGCAATAAAGCTGTTTCAATATTAAAAGTTGCAGAAAGAACGAGCCAGTTCACAGATTTATAGCGCGCACTGTGTGCAACTATTTATAAACACACACACACACACACCTATATATATATATATATATATACATATAGATTTATATATATATATTTATGCTGGTCTGTTCCTGTTTCTGTATTCAGTTTTTGGCTTCAGTTTTTGGTACAGTTAGCGACGCCGCTGTGGCGCACGCCCACTAAACAGTAAAGTTTTCTGGCCAACACACACACACACACACACACCCAGCGACACAAACATTGACAACGAAAAAAGCTAAGGGCGACATCCATAAACTGTAATCAAAAGCTATTATATCTGCTTGGCGCTGCTTCTAACGGACACAAACCAACTACCCCCCCCACCCCCCTCCACATACACACACACACATATATACACATATAGCACTCCTTCCACTCTATGTTTTTTGGCAACAGTTTTTTTCTCACAACGAGATAAATTTAGTAGATTCAATGGAATTTTGTTTGCCAAAAATCACAAGTTTCCAAGCTTTTCGCTTTACCACTTATTATACCCAATATCAAAGCCATTATAATTTGTTAAAGGAACTCGAGTATATATTCTGTATATTGATTTGATGCTAAATAGGGCAGACTTGACTAGAGCCAAACTTGGTTTTTATATTTGGCTACATAAAGCTGCAAATAAAGCTATGAAAATCGATTGGCAAAATGAATTTAAAAATATATATAATAAAGATTAGGCAAAATATCTCCATTAGAGATCCACAGAATATATATATATATATTATTTTATATTTTTTATATATATATTATATTATATCTGTTATAGTTCGTTGATAATTTTATGTGCAAATGTTGTCTTTTGTCGTTTTCTTTAGTATCTTAAAAATATTTAGCTAATTTATTATAAATGTTGGAGCGAAATCCTTTCCCTGCGTCAGGGAATGCCTGGATAAGAAAATAAAAACTGAGTCCCACCAGCGTTGTGTAATCAAACAAAGTTTATTCAAGACTGACTTATAGTTAACATTATAAGTATCCATTTATGAGAGACTTAGCAAATGTATTGAACATAATCGAAGACTCATCCTATAATATAATTGATTGCCCATGAAATATGAAGATTATTTAGCAAAACTTTTCTAAAATCATGACAAAGGACAGGTGTCAATATATTTTTCATTAAATTCCTTTACATAAGTGACATAAAAAATGAATGCAAAACAGTTGTGCACGTTATTTCCAAAACAATTCTTATTTTCGAAATGAATTGATTAACTTATCAATATGCTATATAAGCGTTAATAATTTCATTTTAAGACAGTTCAAACTTCACAAAGTGATTCTACCTAAAAGTAGGCCATCATCAGTGAACTGCCGCTCTCTCTTTCGCAAACTCTCTTGGTGTATCCCAATATAAGGGATATTTTGTGTGTAATTAGTTTAAGCAACATACGGGATATTTTGTACGTAACTAGTTATAGCACCATAAGGGATATTTTTTGTACACACAATGCGAACGAATAAGTAAGCTTTTTCTTCGAGTGAAACTCCCTGAATGCAGGCCAATAAGCATTTAAAGCAAAGCAAAGGCGAAAAGGTACAAAACTGTTGCAGTTAAGAATTGAGCTCATAAATCATGGCCAATAGCTCAACGTTAACTAATTTTTGAGCAAATGGAAACCGGGGCTATATATAACAAAAGATGCTCACTAAAAGAGAGGCACAGAAACTATATACCAAAAAGCGTCGTCAGTTTCCCGCAGTTTACTTAACCTAAAATCAGAGCTGGATGGGGTTTCATGTAAGTTATCGAATATCTCCCACAGCTTATCTAGTATTTCATAGTTCTAGTCGAGTCAAGTTCCGATGTCTGTCGAGGTAACTTCTCCAACAACATTTGACCAATGTTCAATCTCGGATTTGGTGGCAACGACAATAGCTTTCGTCTTTGCGCCGATGATGAAAGGAGATGTGAATACTGAAATAAATCGAAGGTATGTGGCTAAGAATTTTTGATAGGTGTAGTCCCCGTGAATGGGTTGAAATTATTGTGGCTGTGATAACACACATAATGTGCTGTTATAAATTGATCATTGCAAATTAACAGTCGCTTTAAATTGTACATTTCACATATTGCGTCTTAGATAACTCAAATTTATATTTATTTATTTCCATTAAAGCTTAAAGTATGTGTTTTTATTAGTGTGGTCTTCATTGAAATCGAAATCGAAACACTTGCACAATTCTGTCTATCGACCTTTATTAAACAATTACGCGAACGTGATAAAAGAGAACATAAATTTATCGTTCTTCACCGCATTTTTTTAATTTAATTTTATATGCCGATTGTATTCTGGAACAGCTGTCGTTTGATGAATAATCCGGTTGACTAACGATCTGCTATAAGAGCAGTCCCATTTTTAATTGGAAATCAGTTCAAACTTGGCAGAATTTATCAAGCTTATTCAACATGAAATGTCTGGCGCCTTATGTGTCTCACTCTCAGGCCCAGCGGTACCAGCGGACCTGCCGGGATATGTCTGTAAACTGGGCACCTGTGTTCGATTCTGTTGTCATATGAATCTGGCGCTGGTGGAGAATGAAGACAAACCAGTAAGGGATGGCAGTCAGGTGGTTAAAATCATAATTTTATTCAATAACAACATCTTAAAATAATACGTATTAAATCGAATTATTTCACTATAAGAACAATATACACATATTACATGAATAATTTCAATAAAGTACACTCAATTAAATACATTTTTCGATACAATCAAGATTCAGGAACACATATTCTTTGTTAACCGATGTTATTTTTTGATATCAACGCTTCGCGCCGCTCTTTATTCTTGGAATCTGATCTGGTTGATGGTTGATCTTGATCGATATGAGCCTGATTCAGTGATTTCTAGTTCTTTCTAATTCAGTGATTTCTGAATTTTGGCTAGAATGATGAAATCCGAAAGAAGCGGTTGAACAAATAAATTGCAATAAAAAACCAAATTAATAAGGAAGAGAGACAGTTTACTAATATACTAAGTCAAGAATATTAAATAAATAAGGTCTTTGAAATTAGCGTTTACTAATTAGTATATAAAGGGATTGAGATTATCTAATAAAAGATAGTTAGTCCGAAATTTTGAGCACCATTCCTTTCTCGGAACATAAGTTCTTCTTCATCGTCTGTTCAGTGGGAGCCGCGAACGTTTGAGGATCAGGCTGAACCTAAATATAAATAATTTTACATTGGGAGTTCTCCCTATTTATCACTTACCGCTTGAAAATGAGTTTGAGCACTGTGGGCCTTAAAACCAAAAGCATGAATATAATGATTCCCAGGGCACAGTTAAAGTAATCAAAGATATTAAAGATTTCTTTAAGCTCGGGAATATTCATTTGCGCTGATAGATATGAGAAGATTTCTACGGCCCAGGTTACGCCCATAATGACAAATAAGCGCAAATATAGAAAAAAGCTGAGTGGAGAGAATAGATTTAAATTTTGAACATTTTATTGTTTACTTAAACCATTACTTTGGTCCATGTGATCTATTCGATCGTTCATTTTGTTTTATAACGTCTCGAGTATGTCGTTTCCTCTGTAGAATGCTAAAAGCCTTTAGACGAGAGAAGATTATTAAATCAGAAAGTTAATGATTCAATTGTCTTACCGTTATTGTAAACATTGTTGTATTAAAAACGATTTGAATTGCCATTGGACCATAGAAATATATCATTGCCGACCATTCTTGATCTGTAAGAATATAAGTAAATATATATATATATATTAGAATAGTTCTTATCTTGCGACAAGCTCTATGGATATACTCACTATTAATCCAACAAGTGTAATAGCCGACTCCTGGCCTCCACTTCGTGTTCTCTTCATTAATTTCCGAGACTTTGTCGAGTACGATTACAAGGGTCGTTAGTAAAGCGGCAACTCCCCATGCATATATACTATAGATTACAAAACGATATTTTGGCGTATATTTATGCATATAGAAGTTGTTGCCACAAAAAGTGGTCTTCAGATCATAGCTGATGGCGCTCAGCCAAAGGAAGCCGGCCATTGCAGCATAGTAACCCACATAGCCTGAATGGATATATCTTAGTAAGATTGGATAACTTGGATAATACTCTGAAGTGCATACCATTTGTCATACAGATTTCCAACGACATCTCATCTCTTCTCCATAAATCGACTTGTATCAATACAAATGTCAAGGTAAAGGAAATCATATAGCAGGTGCAACAATAGCCGTGTAGATTTCTGAATTTAGGCAGCCAAAGATAAACGATAATTGTTAGAATGAAACCAATTATCGAGAGCACTTTAACTGAAAGTGAATTAAGACAAAAGTTAAGCAATGCAAAATATATAGAAATAAAATAAATGGATGCCTACTTGTATTTTTAAGCCATTCACTAGGACGCGGAAGAGGGCAATTATGGGGCACCAACATTATTTTCGTATCATTTCCGGTGACCATGATTCGATGGGGTTGCAAACAGTATTCCTGCTTTGACAAATTTTTGTTATCAAAATGACGATTTAATGTTCCATCCTAAAAAAAAAGCCATTTTATTTATTTTCAGCTAACTTCACAATTAATTCCAGTCAAACCTCAAACAATGTCCAATTATCTTCTTCTTTATTCACAGCATCCAAAAGATAATGTGCCGCGCAAGGAACCGGCAGATGTCGTTGTACGATAAAATCTTGGAGAATGTGTTTCATCACCTGCCTGCCATCCCTTTGAGTAATGCTCACCATGGGATCAAAGACAACTGCCTTGCTTATATCACCGCTGCAGGTGCTTTGATATTCCTCCAGAAACAGATTCTCATGACAACAGAATCGCACACAGTTGGCCAGCTTACAGGCACATCCTCGCAGGTAATTTTCCACCATTTCCCTTTTACCATCCACCAGAATTTCATAGTCATATTCACCAGTTTGGTCAGCTGGAATTATCAGGCTCTCGTACTGATATGATCCATTCGTATATCGTGTGCTATTCGATAGGTCAACTGTATCAAAGTAATCGCATCCCGGTATATCTGCTACAATAAACCCTGCAATTGTCAGAGTTAGCAAAACTGACCCCCACATATTTGAGGAATGCGAGTAATATGCTGAAATATATAAAATAAATCTGATATCAAATAATAGCAAAGACTGAGATGAACAATTCTAAGGCACAGGTGACTACATTTACGGGTCGAAGCTCCATTCATGTAGATAATGCAAACATTTCCACCCTCATTTGAAAGACCAAAGAATTATGGATATAGTCGAGTTATTAATCTACTACACAAGTGCCCCCAATTTGGATTAAGAATGAGTTCAATCTTTTCAGAGTTGAATAATGCTGAAATATTTACTCTATGCTTGCGCGATGATCCTTTATATGACTTATTTCCGTCTGAAAGCCAGTAAGTATCTTTGAAGACTACACGGTTTCCAATGGATTAATCAGGGTTTTAAGCACTTTAATCACTATTTGTCGCGTACGCAGATTAACTCCTTGAGACACTTTTTGTGCACTGCGACTATTTTGCACTTGCGCGTATCCTTTTTAATTATGTTGCGTTAGTCTGATCCAAGCTGGAGTTCTATTTAACTGCTTCGCATATAACACAAACCGACTTTATCGAAGTGAACTTTAAATCTGAAATATGAATTTATAATGCGCTCACCGCTGACTCTGTCGCTGATACCGCAAATATATATGGTCATTGGGTGACTCATATATATATGCGTGGTTAAGTGGGTTTTTCAAGATTATTATATTTTAGTAATAATTTTATAAATACAAAAACAATTACGCAAAGTTTGGATTTCTTCAAGTTATTTTTGTCAGCCTTTTGATAATATCAACCCACACCATGAATGTAAAATGAACTTTATCATTTTTGCTCGCTTCGCTTATTATGCTACTTGCACCATACAACGCAAACATATCGAGCTTTATTAATCATTTATACGGAACAATATTATATAGAACCGTTTTTTTATTTAGCACCTTATTTAATTTTAAATACCTTTTGTATTCTGGAACAGATGTTCTTTTAAAAATTTCTTTCTTCTTTCGACTTGCCAAACTGCTATATAAGCGCTCACATTTTTATCGAAATCAGCTCAATCTTTCTTTAAAATGAAATTCTTTTCGATCCTTGCTTGTCTGGCGCTGTGTACTCAATCAAAGTTTATTCAAGACTGACTTATAGTTAACATTATAAGTATCCATTTATGAGAGACTTAACATATGTATTGATGCACGGTTGCATTGAATGTAAATTAAAATAAATTTCTACAATAAATAATCATTTTAATTTTATCAGTGCAGTTGCCTACGCAATTATATATATATATTTATTATATATAACTATATTATCTGTCATATATATTAATTACAACATATTTTCTTAAGATTCTTAAGAGGTGATGTCAACAGCAAGTTTAATTATTCATTGACTAAATTAAATTTGACTTGATTAAATATCAGCTAAATAAAGCTGCAATATTTAATTAAATATTGAATATATTATATATTATTGATAAATATTTATAAATATTATTTCACATCAGTTATAGTTAATTGTTAATTTTACGTGCAATTTTTGAGCATGCTTTTAATGGCATTTTTTATTTAAAATAATCACAGCCAAATATAAAACATTAATTTCAAAGGAATGTTATTAGTGCAGTTGCCTACACATATACACATATATATATATATATCTGTCATATATATATATATATATATATATATATATATTAATTATAAAATATTTTCTTAAGATTCTAGTCAACAGCAAGTTGAATAATTCACTGACTAAATTAAATTTTGTGGCCAAGGCATTTGCGTGTTTTAAGCGTTATTAATATCGAAATTTTGGCGACCAAAGACCTCGGTGCATATGTCTATGCATATTAAGCCATAAATATTAGGCAGACAGGAAGAGCAGCAGGGGGAGGGGCGTGGCAATAAAGAAACATATGCTAAATGGACTGAATTCTTAGATGAGCTATGTGTGCAGAGAGAGAGAGAGAGAGAGAGAGAGAGAGAGAGGGAGAGGGAAAGGGACTTGAACATTTGCCAAAAATTACAGTTATTACTGCAGACAGTCGTCCTGCAATGTCCTCGTACACGTCTTGGTCCTTTGCTCAAAAGCCCCGCCACCCCCCTCGAAGACGCATTGGAAATTTAATTCAATTGTCAGGCGGGCGCAAGGACATAAATTCTACAGTTTATTGCATCCGCAGTACTGAAATGTTCACGTATGTCCTGGCCAGGACTATTAAGAGGGGGCGGCGGGCAGAAGTTGGGGGCAGTGGCACTGCAATTTTAATGAGCCGACACGAAATTTGTTTTATTAGTGTGATTTTCGGGAAGGGGGTGTGGCATCAATTTGTATTTGCTGCAAGTTCAATGCGCCACACCAAGATCAACCGGAAGTGCGATGCGCTTAATGACATCCGGCAGCCATTTTGGTTGCCTGCTTGCTGCTTTTGGCCTTGAGCTTAACTTAACTTTACTTTACTTAACTTCACTCTGCTCTGCTCTGCTTGCAGCTGGCATTGAGTTAATTTCTGATACGCTCTAATACGACAGGACAGCGTCCTGCGAGTGTCCTGTGTGTGTCCTTGGTGTCCCCAATCGCAGCATTTCAAAGGGCTTAAAGTGAGGCGCTTAGCCTAAGTCGCCAGTGAAACGAGTACGAAGCGAAATATCATTGTGCCGCAGCACACAATGCTCCTCAGCAATTAAACTTAAATGCAAAAGGTCCTTGCCGGACCTGCCTCAGACAACCGAGCAAACCCAGCACCAAAACAAAACCAAAAAAAAATAGTGGAAAAAAGATGAGAAACTCGCCAACTGCGCGTCGCAGTTTAATTGAAAATGAAAACAAGGGTATCATAAAAAACTAGCCGCGAGCGAAAAACATCAGCTCTCGCAGGAATTCTACATAGATTCAAATTACAAAAACTCGCATATACCCTATAAATGTGGAGACTAACCAAATCGGAGCAGACTTGGAAAAATTTTGATTGACATTGATTTTTGCGGAAAAAATCGAACAATCTGCGAACACGATTTATCAAGCCACATAAAATGATAAACTCTTTGCAAAGAGACTAAATACACTTAACAAAATTGCGCATATTTATGACAACTAATTTAAGCGCCGACATAAATACCCTATAAACCTCTCCAAGTCCATAAAGTCCATGATAATTGTCCAAGTTGAGCGTCTTTTGAAGTACTAATAATATTTATTTGTCATACTCAGAGGTGAGTTTTATGCCACAACAACAATTCGTAAGTGAAATAAAAATAGATTAATATAGGCAAGCCGAAGATTTAATACACTCTAAAAGTGAGCAATTTTTATTTTACATTTATACAAAATTCATCAAAATCGGTCTACAAAAAAAGTCTGTTTGATTGCTCTGTTGGCAGTTTGACTTTTGTTTCTTTTGCAAAGGGTATTTAATATTCGGCATTTGTAAGTAGTAATTTTTACTTAGTTTGGTTGTTGTTGTTGTGCTTTTTCATCATTTTTTTCATTTATGTGCCACATTCAGACAGTGTTCAACTCAAACACTTAACGCGTTTCTTTTAGCCAAACAAATGCAGGTCAGTTGGCAACTGGGTCAAAGTAAGTGCCAGCAATAAATGACGGCAATCAACAAAGCCTACACTATATATATATATATATATATATATATATTCATATATATTCACTCAATGTATTTTAAATGTTTATTATTGCTGTCGAAAATCACACAAATTCTGACTTCAAATAATCGCTGAACTTACTCATTTTCCATTGAGCTTTTCTTTCTGTGTAAACTTATTCAATTTGCTTCCTTTTCGCTTATCTGATTTGGAATTTGCCTTTTCACACGTCTCAAGTTCTGAAGTATCCGTGGCTGCTTCAGGAATCTTCCATAATGAACACTTGACTAATCTGGCTTATTGCTTTTGGTTCGCTCGCTGCGGAAACACTTCTCAAATAGCCAAAAAAGTTCTCAACAAGTTTTTACTACTTATCATAACTTGGCAGAAAGCACAACAAATTTCTTGGTTTGCTACATAATTGATTAGGCAAAAATGCAAATCACAAAAATACATATTATTTTTTATTATTGTTGATTTATTTTTACTGTAAATATAACATAATATTGCATTTCAAAATATTATTTTTATTTGCACAACAAAAAAATATGCAAACTGAACAGATTTTTGCATTTTAAATTAAGACAGAATTTAAAGTTGAAAATCATTCAAACGATGTAGCACTTTGCCAGCCATAAACTGCATTAAGTAAATTGATGAAATAACTTTAATTAATTGATTTAATTCCATGTAAGCTATTTTAAAATAAAATTATCCAAGCTGCGATCAAAAGCAATTGCAATGTTTTTGGCAGTGTGGCAAAAAAAGAGAGAAAAAGTTGGTTCGGTTTGGAGTTGTAAGCTGCTTAACAGTTGCTTTATTGGCCCAGCCTAACTTTTGGCGTTTCGATGCCTTACAACATACACACACACACTCAAACACACACACACACACACACTCAAACACACACACACACACACATAGAGTGAGCTTATTGAAGCGCTTCGTCTAGCCAAACTCCTGGTCTGATTCTGACTCGGAGCATTACCTTGTGTGATATCCACATACATATCTCACTTAATGTGCCTGCAAGACTTTTTTCATTAGGATAAGTCTATTTTATGTCAAACACACACACACGCACACACACACACAAATAAAAACACTGTTTGCCCCAAAAAAGAAATGTTTATTTGGTTTCTTGTGTTATTTATTTTATGGCACCTTTTTTGCCATTTCTTATTTTTGCGACACCAACGACGACGACGACGACGACGACGACGACGACGTCTGCTGAATGTGCTCCTTGGCTTGACTTTGGCCTCATCGATATAACAATATCCTTTAGATGTCATTTCCGCTTATGGCTTATTTTCAAAATGGCAGGTGTAAAGGTAATCGTTGATTGTAAGTGCCCTGCCAAGCCAAGTCAGCCAGCAATTTACACATGTGTGTGTTTGTCATGTGTGTGTGGGTGTGTAAGTCATGTGTGTGTCTGTCTATTTATTTAGCTTTTATGTCAATTCTCAATTATATTTCAATCAATTTTATTACATCACCTAATGCCCAAAGAAGATTACTTTCTGTCATAAATAAGTTATAAATTTAATTGGAAAAGCTTTTTGCGCAAACTCCACAATTTGCCCCAAAGAGCTTTTTCCCCGGACGCCTTATCTAGTCATTGCTTCAGGATCTAGGCTAGTCTACCCCCCCCTCCCACCCTCTACACTATACCCTCCTGCGCTGCTCATTTCCGTTGGTTAATTAGTTGCTTAATAATTTGCATGCTGACTGACATGGAGAGTGTGGCATGCTCAAAAGTGACAGGCAACACACAACGCACAACACAACACACAACACAACAATGGCAACCATTTTAGTGGGCAGACATTGTCCCTCAACTGATTTCCATTGATATCGCCAACAATGCCAATCATGTTGAGCAGCATTCAGCTTAATTTCCACCAGGAATATAAACAAAATTCACAATTGCGTCAATTTCAGTAAGCCGCTAAAACACGCGGCGAGTGTTTGGCTAGATTACGCATACGCACCATTAAACACACACAAACACACAACCACCCACGCAAACCCCATTCTCATAGTGCGACACTTTCGTAATTATAATAAAGTAAACCGAAATGTCTGCACTCTATATAAATATATATATATATATATATATATATATAGAATAAGCTGCATTTGGTATGAAATTGTAATTAAGAATTGTTAATTAGCATATAAATTGCGGCACCTTCAGCAACTGCGAATGACTTTAACACCAGAAAGCCGATTAAAATAATGCGTCGATTTGTGTTTTTTATGCTGACAAAATGTGATAAATGCAAATAAAAACTTTTCTTTCTTGAATGGAAATTAGCAGCTTTAAATAAGTTAACTAATCTTATTATTAACAAGCATTAAAAATAGCTGTTTTTTATTATTATACAAATAATTTTTATTACTTTAAGTCAAATTGAATATATTGTTAAGGAATGGAGTTTTTTAAAGCCAAATAACTTTTATTACTGCGAAGAGTTTAGCTCGAATTAAATTAAGCAGCTTTGAATGAGTAAATTAATTATATTATTAATAAATAAAAGCATTAAAAATATCTGATTTTTTTGCTATCCAAATACTTTTTATTACTTAAAACCAAATGGATTTATTTAAAGCCAAATAAAAACTTGTCTTCTTATTCAATAGTTTTAAATGAGTTAATTAATCATATTATTTATAAATACAACTGTTAATTTCTTAACCTTAAAATTAGCTGTTTTTAACATACATACACTTGAACTATTTTTTATTACTTACTTTAAGTTAAGCTGAATATATGAAATCAAGCCAAAATGGTGACAAAATATTATACAATTTTTATCGCATTTTTTTAATCACTTTTCTTTCAATATCTTTCAGATGATCCACCAGTTATCCACAACTGCAATTTATGCCTTATTTAAAAGCGATGACTCCATAAATGCTTAACCATAAACCGCTTAAAAAGAGCTGCTTTAGCTTGAAAAGAGCTAATTAGATTGGATGAGCTATCAGTTAATGAAAAGCGTTCTTTGGGTTAAGATTTGTCTATTTCGGCGTTGGCGATAAATAAAAAAAAAACACATGTTGTAAGCAAGCACACTTTTTGGTCGCAGCTGCCACACGTTGCCAAGGTGTTGATTGCAATTACTTGTATGCGATGGCAAACCAAGGGGGGGGGGGGGGGGTGTATGTGATTCTGAATGAGAATGAGTTTAAGTGGGGTTCTCTAGCAAGTATTTATTCGAGCATGCGGAAGTAGGCCGACCACATCAGCTGCGTTGGTGAGTGAGTGTGCACACACACGCACACACACGCACACACACACACGCACACATATGCATAAGTGTGGTAACAGCACGTCTGTCAGTGTATTGGGCACCCAGCACTTTAGGCTTGCCAATTGAGCCAGAGACCGCCCATTAGCAGGGCAAAAAGCAACAGGCAATAATGCCAAGGATGTGCTGTTATCGAGGTCGGCGGGTGCCCGGGGTCAAATTGCGTGACTCTGCAACTGTAGCAGTTGATATACATATGCATATATATATATATATTTATATGTATATTATAATAAAAGTAATTAACAAGTGTTTGCTCTGCATGATGCGGAATTTCAGGCGCGGATAAGCAGCAGCAACCTGTATGCCATTTGCCATATGTCAGAGGTTGAGTGGAGTTGAGTAACGCACACACGCACACACGCACACGAACACACCTGGGCACACACACACCCAACACACACACACACACACACACATCGTAAGCCTCGAATCTAATAAAAATAAAAAAGGGAGCCAAATCAGCAGCTGGGCACTTGAAAATCTCTCGACAAATACTTTTGACAGCTCGCCGGATATTTGATGCTACGAAACAAAACGTAAATTGAAAAGTTTTACACTTAATGCGGCATCAAGTCCTACACACACACCTTAGTGTGTGCGAGTGTGCGAGTATGTGTGTGTGTGTTGAAATCAATTTGTGTGCATTTACTGAAAATTGAATTTCCAATAAGTATCGACGCGTGCACACATGTTGCTCACATGATTGAGCTTAACACTGTGTGTGTGTGTGTGTGTGTATGTGTGTGTGTGCGTGTTTTTTTTTTGTTGCTATTTTTGCTATTCTTATTTCCGTTTCCGTTGGCAATGCTTTTGCATGTAGCAAATGCTAAAATTCATTGTTCAGTTTGCTCGCACACAAATTAAAGCAGACAATCGAGCAGTGGGTGTGACGTGGGAGAGGGGGGGTTCGCTGCGGCTGGCGGGGCGAGGGCAACTAATTAACACTTATCGCAAATTGTGTTGCATTTGCTTGGTGTAGAAATTCAATTTGATTCGATTCCCAATAAAGTGTTTAAGTATCGAAGCAGACAAATTTAATTGCTCTAATCAAAAATTGCTCGTTTAGAAACTCTGATATCTTTGGAAAATATATTAATTAATTTTGTAAAATTTATATTACTTCTAACATTTTAAAGTCATATTTATTTATTTTTGTTTATTTCTATTTTTTAAGGAGTAAGGAAACTATACAAATAGTCATAGCTAAAAACTTATTTTGATTGTAAATAATAATAAAATAAATAATAAATAACAAAATTTTATTAAAAAAGTTATTCTAGTAAAGCTAAAAGTAGCTGGTCTGCTTTATAAATTAGCCAATTATTTTTTTGTATAAACAGACTTAGCTACTATATTAATACTACTTCAAAGTTAACCATGCATTAATCAATGGCTAGAAAATAAAATAATAGAATAATATTAATATATTTTAACCTTTGCAAAAATGTTTATAATTCGCTTATCAAACCAAAAATATAATATCGGTTGTTTAAAATACACAACTGATGTTGATAATTTGTGGTCCAAATGTATGGGTTCTCAAACAAGAATTCATATTACAAACTATTATTCCTATGGCAGCTATATGATAAAGTGATAAAGCATATTGACTACCTACAGAAAGAAGACAAACATATTCCGATTATCAAAAGGCAAGATTCAAAACTACAATACTTGTTTGCATAGCAATAAATATATAGTCAAACAAGACTTAATATTGAGCTGACTGAACTTGTGAACAATATTAAGAAAAAAAAAACATAGAGTTTTATGTTTTGGTTCTGCTAACAAACAAGAATTGCATGCAAATTTGCAAACACAATTTGCGCTTCAGGCTTAGTATAGAAATTTACTCAGAAATTTCTCTGAGAAACATGTATCACAAATTTTTCACTTACAAGATTTTTGGGCAAACTAAAAGTCTGCTTAAATTGATTGCAATAACAGTATAATTCCCCTTTGGTGTACAGGGTATTAAAGAGCTAACGTCCTGTTGTTGTTACTGTTATTATTCCTGTTGTTGTTGCTGTTGTTACTTTGTTGTAGCAGCCGCAACGAATAAACTTGAAAAACGGTTACTAGGTCAGTAACACCGACAGTTAGCGCTTTGCAGACTCTCTCTCATGCACTCTCCTTCAGAGTTACTCACGCTCTCTTTGTTTTTGCTCTCTCTTCTTGAGCGAGCCGCCCTTTTTTAGTACATTGAGAGATTTTGTAGCTTTGTCGCCGGAGATGAGTCGCTGGCTGTTTGGACGACTCGTGGATGCTGCCGACAACAGACGCCAGTCAGTTGACAGTCGTGCGCGCGTCGAACAGGACGATAACGGCGGATGGCAGTGAAAGCGTGTTATCAAACAAACCAAAGTTGAGAAAAAACAAACAACAACAAAATAAAAAGCGCTCAACGAAAGCTGGACGAGTGCCGAGTACCGTATAATCGCTCGACACACAAAATATATATAAATATATATATGTAAAAGGAAGGCCGTGCTTTGTTGGAAATTCGAGTGACAAAAAGTGCGTTTACTGTGTGTATGTTTTTTGAGCTCGGTTCTTCTGGCTCGGCATTACGTGATAATAAAGAAAGCGGCGATAATTTGGCTCCTTTTCCTGCTTTTCTTTCGGTTTGCCAGCAACTTATGCAAATGTAAAACTCGCCCAAGCGCCAATTTGGCCAAATCATTTTGCGAGCGCTGCCATAGCCGGCAAATGCGGCTTAACAATTTATAAATGTGTGACTAACAAGACCAACAACAACAACAACAACTATTATAACAGCAACAACAACAACAACTACTAACGACTATAAAGTAAAGATAAATTGCTGTTACATTTTTGTAAGTCTTAAAAAAGCGTCTGCTGTGAAAATTCTTCAGATCTGATGAGCTGTAATATTAGTAACGGAATTTGTGCTCATCGCTTTAGTTATTTGTTTTGTTGAAGGAGGCACTTAAAGTAAAGAAGAAACGGAATTTATAATAAAAACAGAAAATACATTTTAATGCTGATTTAAACAAAACGAAATATATTTTAATGTTTCTTTTTGTTAAACAATATCTGTGTTCCTTATCAATTTGTCAGATTGTACCACATATTAATAGAAAGGATGTCTTGAATTGCATTCGGTAATCGATTTGTAACGATATTTGCAAAACGAGCGTTGACAGATAAACATCGAGATGGTCTTGGTTTTTTATGCCATATTCTTGATGATATACTTTATGAACAGATATTTGATATACTTTCGAAAACTTTATTAAAACTTTTACTTTTAATTTTTTAGTGGTTGCAATGAATTAAAGTCGAATATCTTAAAAACGTAGCTGTTAAAAGCCTTTTCCAGTTTCTTTAAAAATATTATAATTAAATGATTGAAAAATTCTATAAACATTTTGGCAATTAAAAATCTTCGAAAATTATGATTATGTATCTAAGATATCAACACAAAGAAGAGAAGTGATTTTTAAACGCAGTACAAATTACAACACTAATAATACTATATTTCTGAGGCTGTTTTCGAATTGCATTGGTCAACAAACATAGAACTCAACATGAAATTCTTTGTTACTAAAATCCATGTTAAACTCAAATTATTTGCGAATTTTCTTTGATATGTTGCAATAAAAAAAAGGCAGTTTGCCAATGGGCAGGACATTCGCATACTAAGCACCTCATTAAAATACTAATGAGCTGGTTTACATATCGCCAGCATTTAGGCCCTCATCATTTGTGTTTTTGCTTTCGTTTTTTTTATTGTTATTTTTGGCCAGCAGGTGAAGCACAAAAATATGTTTATTTTTTTTTTAGGGATCTGTGAAACGACTGCAGTGTAACGACAGCTGATGGCTAGCATTGTGGGTGCAATTGGATGGAGTATTTGGGGCATAAGATAAATATCTACTTAAGTGTGGCAAATGGCGAATGAATGGCGGGGCAAAGTCAAAGTCGGGGTTTAAAGTCTAAAGAGTAAAAAGTAATTAGCAAGTATAGCAACAAAATAATTATTTAATTAACAAAAGTGAACGTTGCAGCTACTGTCCCCCTGCTCCCTCCCCCTCAATCTCTGTCCCTTTACTGTGCCAGCTTTAGTCCTGCCTAACATCCTTGGCATTCTTCTACTCTAAATGTTCATTCATTCGTTTCATTTATCTAACTTTTGTTGTTGTTGTTTTTATTTTTGTTTGCCCTATAAATAGGCAACGGAAACCCACAGTGACTTGCAACTTCAGCCCTCTAATTTAAATTTAATTAAGTGGGCTTAGCATGAGAACTGAGTGCGGACACTCCACGTCGGCATTAGTTTTGCAGTCATTATAATGAATAAAGTTCCGAGTGCCTCAAATGGCTGCGACTGCGGCCAAACTTATGAATATTAAGCGTCCTGTGTTAATCTATTTCGCAAATGCCACACTTCAGGCCAACCCGCACCTCTGCACCCCACTGCCTGCTCCATGCTCGCTTGAGCTGATGAGTTGGCCAATTTAAGGCCTCTCATCGCCGTTGGCGCACTCAAAGAGTTAAGCAGCGTTTCAGCTTAATATTTGACTAATGATTAAATGAGCGTCAAATATTCATAGCCCATCTTAAGCCATGATTAACTCTTGTCTCCGACGAATATTTTCAGCTCAACACCAAATTGAATATTATTCTCTTAAATATGAATAAATTCTTTTGAGTGTTAACAAAGTAGTTTTGCAATTATGCAAAGGTTTGCCGAAGAGGATCAGCTCCACATTGTGGCAGAGGAAACAATGCAGCTGCAGCTAAGAAACTGGGCAAAAGAACCAGTTCTCAGCTTGGCTAAATGTCTTTTGCGCAAGTTTAATCAAAGGCAATTTTAGCAAACCATATTCATTGGGAAGATTGAAAAATAATCATTGTCAATTTGAAAGAAATCTCTGTGAAACTCGATATACAAACAGAATTTCTCAATTTCTACAGCTAATCTTGAAGTTAAAGGGAGAAATGCTTCCTTCACTTTTTTCTTATAGCTAAAAAATTATGGGTTTAAATATTGAAAAAATATGGATTTTTTATTGCATACTTCGGAAGACCGAATTCTCAGCAGTTTCTAGTAGGCCAAGAACTAGAAGACAAAGCACTATTGCGTTAGTAAAAGAATTAGAGTTAACAAAAATAATAATAAATATTAACAAGAAATAGATTATTGAATACGTGGAATGTAAATTGAATTTCTTTAAATAAAGTAGACAGCTTAAAAAAGATTTGTCTGAGATAACTTCAAGTATTTGAGTTCAGTTATAAGCCATGTTGGCTTGATATATGCATATATTTAATATATGAAATAAGAAGATTTCGTTTCCAGCAAATTTAGTAAAAACACAAAAGGGTCCTTGAACAAACCCTTTTTGCTCTGTGGCCAAAAATAAGCGGCTTAAAATACAATTTAACCAAAATTTTACGGCAAGAGCACAAAAAATGAAAATCATCAGCCAAAAAAAAAAAGAAAAAACACACACTGATTGCAAAAAGTTGTGGCGCCCCAAAAAGCACAAAAATCAATTGTATTTTAAATGCCGATTTAAGCAGCTGGTCAGCGAAACTATGCTTTAAATAATTAAAAAGCAAAAACAAAGGATACTTGAAAATTGTAAGCGCAAAATCAGCACAAAACACTCAGCGAACCGAAAGGATAACGAAAGCGGCAACAGGACCATAAAATCGAGGTTATTGAGGGAAGGAGATGCGGCAACAATAAGGACACAAGTTGCACGCACACTGAGTGCCACACTAGCAATCAGCACAGTGGGGCAGTGAGAAGCACACAACACACACACACACACACCTGAATGTTGACAGAGCTGAGGCGCAGAAATTGACGGCGGCCTGCCAGATAGGCAAAACTGAAGCACAGGGGATTGATGCAAACCAGACTTGCCAGATAGCCGACTCTATGCACATATTTACATACAGTTCAGTGAGCGAGCCACAGACAGACACACACACACACACACACACACTCACTCACGCACACACACACACACACACACACACTCACTCACGCACACACACACACACGCAGACATATGCATACAATCGCGGACAGACTTGGACAGTGGATGAAGCAGGCTCATAAATGTGAACATCAGTGGAAAGTGAATGGCAACTGTTGCCAAACAGAGATGGAGTGGGGAAGAGATGAAGAGAGAATGAGAGAGTGGGAGGGGGGAAGAGTGAGAGGAGAGTGTGTGAGGAAAAGAGAGGGTGTCGGAGACACGTGCGTTTCCAGCGCGTGAATGCGAACAGAATGTGCGACAGAGTGTAAGTTTAACTGGCTGTCAGTGTGTGTGTGTGCATGTTTGTGTGCGTATGCGTGTTTGTTGTGTGTTTGCTTGTCGAGCAGCTCAAACCGAAATCATTCAATTTAAGCACCTCAAAATGTATGCCAAAAGCTGGTCAATCACATAATGACCCAAAAGTAATCGATATTAACTAGCAGCAAATTGAATATCTCAAGTCAAGCTTACTTCAATGAATTTTTCACTGAATTCATGCATAAAATATGGTTAAAACAAAAAACATAAATAAACAAAGTAATTAAATGGGTTAAATAAATCAAAATCAAATGGAAAATTCAATCATTTAATTAAATCTGAAATCACAGATAAAAGTATTTTAGGCTCATCCAACTAAATTCTTAATAATACATTCATAAATAATTGACTACAAAGTTATTAAGTAGGTTAAGTAAATCAAAATCAAATGGAAAATTCAATCATTTAATTGAATTTGATTTCACAGATCAAAGTATTTTAGGTTTATCTAAGGAAAATCTTAAAAATACATAAATAACTAGTTAATTAAATAAATCGACACGGCAAAATGAATAATCTTTCAATAATTTAAATAAGCTAAAATTGAAGTAATTGCAAGCTTAGATCACCAAAAAATAGACAAAACAATAGTTTATAATGATGCCATTTTTAATGACTTAAAATGTTCTTTTTTTTAAATATAATTGTTGTGCTTTTTGATTTTATAGACTGAACTGTAATTTATAATTCATTTTTTCTTCAAACTTTAACGCATTGAAAAGATTGTATCTGATTCCCATAAAGTAAACATGGAGCAACAGAGTTCGATATATTCTTTTATTAATCGCATTCATAGCGACAAATCGGTCGGTTATATTTCTTTATATAGCAAAAGTTACAACTTTTTTTTATTATCTTTTCTTAATGCAATAAAAAATTAATAATTATACTAATACAGCGAGTAAAAAAGTGCCACAAATGTTAATGTTCCCATTCACGGAGAAATTAATGAAGCCAAAGCAATGAACTACAAACTGTCAACAACATCGAGGTAAAAGCCATAATGCAAATGCCCAATTAAGTGCAATAAAAAAAATGCTCAAAATGCCAATAGGCAATGCAGGCAGATACGAGAAATAACTGAACCCAAACCAAATCGACAAAAACAACAACAATAAAAAAATAGCAAAATAAAGTTTACAAAAAAAAACTGCAAGCAAGAAATCGACGCAAAATGCGCATTGGCCAAAAGCTGAGTTGCCTTTGGCCATATTGTGCCTTGACATGGCTAACATGGACTACCGTTAATGCGCAGCCATCGTTAACCGAGAAAATACCGTTAGGTAAGTGGGTAACTTGAGACCAATTTGTAATTGATAGGCCCTGGCCAATGCTGCTGCTACTCCTGCTGCTGCTGCCTGTTGGTGCCTGTTGCAGTCAGTTGCTGCTGCTGCAATCTGTGGCAACTTGAAATTGCCAAAGTAGAAAATGGCAGCAAAAATGCCGAAAGAGCTGCAAAAACTGTTGAAAATTCTGGACAACCTGTTTTGGGCTAGTTTTGGGTTTTCTTTTTCTTTATTTTTTTTTTTTTGTGGTTGGGGAGGGTAGGGGGTTGTCCACTTTGCAAACTGAAACGGCACGCTTATTAACTTGCTCAAAATTTGCTCCAAATTGGCCACAAGAGCAACAAGCAAAAAAAAAAAAAAACAAAAAAACAGGCAACAACAACAAGGAAGTAAGCCAAGTTTTCTCTACTCAAATAAAATTCAAGCGAAAAGCAATTACAAAGTTTAAAGTGCCTTTGCTTTGAACCTAATTGACAATTTCACTCGCTGCCAGTAGCAGCTTTTGGCTTTCAGCCCTCAGCTCTCAGGCAGTTTGCCAGAAAAAAAAAAAAACAACAACAGCAGCAGCAACTACAAAATAGCATACAAAATTATTAATAACTGTTTTTATTCATTTTGTGTTTGTGTGCAGGCGCCATCTTTGAACAGGGCACCGACGAGGTGCAATCCGCCTTCAAATATGCCATGCTCAATCACAATCTGAATGTGAGTTCCCGTCGCTTCGAGCTGCAGGCCTACGTCGATGTCATCAATACGGCGGATGCCTTCAAATTGTCCCGGCTAAGTAAGTAAACAAAAAATAAGCCTAATAATTATAATAGTAATAATGTAATAATTAAAAATTTACCTTAGTTAAGTAAGTCAAGAGAAGCATCTTAATAATTATAAAAGTAATAATTTAATAATAAAATTTTAGCTTAGTTAAGTCAACAAAATTTGCTTAATAATTATTATAGTAATAACATTAAAAATAAAATTGTATCTTAATTAAGTAAGTCAAGAAAAAAATCTTAATAATAATAAATATTAATAATAATAAAATATTACCTTAGTTTGTTCTACATATATTATTTTAGTTTTCTTTAATAACAATAAACTTTTTCTTTTACAAAGTAAATAAAAATTAAATAAATAAATTTATTAATAATTATATAATCAATTGCGTAAACTAAATGAAATCGTTTCTTTTCCACAATTTGCAATCAGTTCTCGTTTACTCCATACTCATTTTATTTCCACTTTAATAACAATAAACAATTTCTTTTACAAAATAAATAAATAAATTCATTAATAATTAAATAATGAATTGCGTAAACTAAATGAAATCATTTCTTTTACACAGTTTGCAATCAGTTCTCGAGGGGCGTTTACTCAATGCTGGGCGCAGTGTCACCCGATTCCTTTGATACGCTGCATTCCTATTCGAATACGTTTCAGATGCCCTTTGTGACGCCCTGGTTTCCGGAAAAGGTAAGTTTCTACGTCGCACCTAAACCACGCAAAATATTAAAGTCGTTTAGAGAGAGAGAGATAGAGACAGATAGAGTGAGAGTGAGAGCGTGTTGCGTGTCGAGCAGTTGGCAATTTTAATATAAAATATTAATCACACGCAACGTTGACTCAGGGAAATAAAATTTGATAACCTTGAAAATGGCATGCGGAACTTTTTGAAAAGTGCCCAAACACAATTTATGAGCAGCGCTGGTACCCCAAATCATTATAAATACAAAGCTCACTCGCTGTCTCACTCGCACACTTACTCGCTCACTCGCTCTCTCCCACTCTCTCTTTCACTCGCTTGCTGCATTAATGATGTTCTTTTGGCGCTGGTCTTTAAAAATTTATAACACACTTTTGCCCTCGTTGGGCTGCTGCTCTATAAATCAAGCAGGCAAATGCCCAAAACGAGCGCAAAAACAAAGGGCTCCACAATAACAACAACAACAACAACAACAATAACAACAACAACAACAACAACAATAACAGCAACAATAAGGACAACAAGCTCAATAATGATTCATGTTTACTAACTTGCCAACTAGCAGCTAGTCTCCCTCCCTCTCCCCCCCTCTCTTTCTCTTCCTCTCTCTTTCTCTCTCTATATATGTTTATGACCGCTGTTTTCCATAATTTGCGCTTTTTTTTTTTAGGTGCTTACGCCATCGTCTGGCTTCCTGGACTTTGCCCTCAGCATGCGACCGGATTATCATCAGGCCATCATTGATACAATACAATTTTATGGCTGGCGCAAAATAATTTATCTCTACGATTCCCACGATGGTGAGTACCATAGACCCCTGCTTACCCCTGCTCCACCCCTTTTGTGAACACCAAACATACATTCATAATTTGGTGCGAAATTGAACGTTTGCCCAGGAGACTCAATAATCTTTACAAACTTCATCTCGTTATATGCAAAATGAGTTTCTCTACACTCAAAGAAAATTGTGATTTTATTTCATAAAAGTTTCTTTCGTGATTGAGTTTTAGAAAGCCAAATCATTTTTATTAACATATTTATAAATCCCTAAGCTGGTCAGGCAATGAAATGGCGGATGTGTGGCAACAGTATCAAAACAGGTGGCATGAAAAATACACACATTGCGGCAGCAACTGAGACATCTGCGGCAATCGAACAGAGCAAAGCTGAAGAGAAAATTAGGCAGCTTTAATCAAATAAGATTCTAGCACACAATATGGGAAAGATAAAGTCGACTCGAATAAAAGATACCCATTATCATAAGAGGGAATTCAAACACAAGTTTTGAAAAGTCTACTGAACAAATTAGAAGATTAGCCAGAAACTCAGAGAATGATAGAGAATTGAGACTTTTGTAAAATATTCATTTTTACTAGCAATTGATATGACTAATAAATATATTAATATATATAATGATATATTAGAGCAAAAGAAATACTTAAAGAATCCTGGAAAAATTTAGTAAAAATCTTATAGAGTCGGAAAAGAGAGAAACCCACAAGAGCTAGATGCTCAGAAGGAGGCTCAATGGGTGCCACAAATAAGAAAACAATAAATTACTAAATACGACCATATGTGTAAGTATTTATTTCTCTCAGTGTATGTATGCCAACTCATCGTCATTGGCTATGCCAATTTACTTTGTTATAAGTTTCCGCGAGGATTTTCCATTTAGTTGCCTTATAAATAAAACTTGATGACATCCCCCCCTCTCCGCCCGTCTGCGATGACAGACAATTGGCTTATATGACATGCTGGAAACAGACTAAAAGCCAAGAAGGACAAACAGACAGGCACACACATACAGACAGTAGCGGGTTGAGGGGGCAGACGAAGCTTGGACAACTGGTCGACGTCTGCATTATGATTATTAATGAATGCCACGTGAAAATCTTTTCTCTTTTTTCTTCTCTGTGCTCATCGCGAGGAAACAGCACTCAATCAATTTGCAGACAGCGAGTGTTTATGGATGTTTCACTGTGTGTGTGTGTGTTTGTGTTTGTGTGTATACATAGTGTGTGTGTGTGTGTTGGTTTGTTTGCTTGCTTGTTTGTGCTTTAAGGCAATGTTTGTTTGAGTAGGCTCCATGGAAATATTGCACTCAATCAATTCCAGCAAGCAAACAACAATTTTCAAACAGGTGTGCGAAATGAATATTCGTTTGTGGCCACAAAACTTGAGTTTTCAATTATGTGCACACCAAATATTTGCGTATTGAAAACACTTGATGACATCATAAAAAATTTGAAGAGCAAATAAAATAAATATTTATGTGTATATTCAACTTCTTTTAAGTGTCGTCTTGGAAATATGCATAAAACCATTTCAGAACTTAACCAACTAAAAACGAATTTTAAGTTATTCATATTACAAGCAATCAGTGATATTTATTTGAAAAATATATATATATATATATATATATATATTTACAGTTGGTAAATTTTTGAAGAAATACTCTCAAAATTCATCTTCAAATTGATGGCTATTTAAAGTTAATATTAATAAAGACGCTGAAAAGTAGTGGCAAACTCAATAAACTTGTCAGCCATGTTATTTTTGAAAAAAAAAATATAAAAGTCAAAATGAAGATTTAGCCGCCCAAAAAGCGAACGCCTTTCATTTTTCTGCCATAATTGTAGCTGTTGAGTTTATGGCCATGTTTACACAGACGGCGTATGTGTTGAGGCGGATGGTGGCTAAGGACATTGGCATATCCTTATCGTGTTGGCTTGGCACGTACACATAACGGCAGCGGGCAGCGTTAACGGCTTTTGTTTTTTTGGCTAGTTGGCTGGCTGGCTGGTTGGCTGGCTGGTTGGCTGGTTGGCTGGCTTTCTCGCATGTGGCTCAGTCATCGCTGCCAACTGTTTATACAAAAATGCCTGCTTTTCCTCGTTTTTCTTATTATTCTGATACTATTTTGTGTTTATTTGCGCCACGCAAATCGAGTTTATTACATAGAAATTGGAGAAACATTTTTCGCCTATTGACCCCACCAAAAAGTATAAGGAAAAAAACTATTTATGGCCATTGCCAGCGCTAAAGCAATCACCACAATAACAACAAGAACAACAATAGCAACTAATAGCCACTTTATATAGCTGGTTCGCCCTCAATATTTTCTATATTTTTTCCTATTTCCTAGTTTTTTCCTTCTATTTTTTTCCTGGGTGGCACATCTCGCCCTAAATCATGTGGAAATGCCCGCCAGCTTATGGGTTTATTGTCGCTTGTATTTACGACTTTGACTTGGATTTCGACTTGCACAAAATTGGCGTACACCCATTTTAATTTTAGCTATACGATTATAGCATTTGTAGTGCAACAATATTAACCATCCACAGCCAGAAATAGAAAATGTGGGAAACAATATATATTTTTTTAAGCATCTTCCACATTTTCCATTTATTCTTTCTATTTCGAGTGTATTTTCTCTGCAGTTTTGTTTTTGGTTTTTTTGTGTATTACTAGAAAATGTTAAGCTGAATTGAAAAATGGGTAAAAAAAAGGTAATAATGAAGTTAAGTTGCGTCTGACTTCATTAGATATATATTTCCATTTCCCTCTTTTTGTCTGCATGAAAAACACTATCGAAATTACTTTAAAAATCATTGACTTATTTTCATATCTAAATTCATGTTTGCCAAAATCGGTTTATATTTTATTTATAATTTCCACAATTCGGTAATTTCAATTGAAATCCATTTCGGATAGCATATACAATTTTTTCAAATTTTTCTAATCGATTTAATACTTAGCAGAAACGTTTTACAATTCACAGAATTATGTTCATATCCGTTGAATATTTAAGCGCTCAAAGTATTAATATTTTATTTGCAATTCAAAAATAGAATTCTCCACCCTCAACACAAGTATTTTACATTTTATGACATTTATATTTTATTTATTTATTTGTTTTTTTTTTACAAAGAGTTGTTAAAATATATATATATATATATATATATATATATATTTATAGATTATTGTATTACAGCATTTGTTATTTGAGTCGGCAAATAGCTCAAATTAGTGTGAAATATTTCCGTGAGTTATTTTTGGACTGGTGATTTGATATTAAAAGCATGCCATCAAGAGACTTGCTGCAATGAAAGTAAATGTCTCACTTATTTTTTAGCACACCCACGCACACACACACACACACACACACAAACACACGCACACACACATTATATATGTTTGCATATACAATGCGAACAAGAATGAATTGCTGGCAGGATGTAGGCAGTTTGAGCTGTTTGTTTTTGCTCTCAAACGAGAATTTATTACATGTGGCATGTGGCATGTGGCAAGGTGTAAGCACTGCTTTGGGCGACCCATCTGCATTTGTCGCCTGGTTGGAAAGCATATCCAAAAACAGTTCAGTTCTTGCCGGGAATCGTATAATGAGTTTTTGTTTGCCTTCCGTTCCGATCAAAATGACTTTGCCCAAAGACTTGATAAATATTTTATTAAACATCCGACACAGCACAACAGGTACTAAATCCTTAAACGAAAGTGCAGATTTATGCAAATGGAATTATTTATAGATTGATTGTCATTGATTGCCTTTGACTGTCTTTGAATATTAGAGAAGGCAACAAACTCAAATGTATACAAATTTTATTTGCATACCCATTGACTATTAAAGGACGAAAAAGGGATATGCCTTACCAAAGTATGCATATTTGATATATTTATTTATATGCGAATTTTATGTAATCCAATTTAAAATTGCATACAAAATAAATATAACATTTTTAATTATGTTGAGTGATGTATTTTGCTAGTTTTTCATTTAATTATTGAATTATGTATTTTAAAAAAAAAGTGCCTTAGGAATATAAATTCAGAGTCTGCACCAAAAATCAACATTTTCTTGAAAAAACATTTAAATAATGACATTGAATACTGAATGAAAGACAGCTTCAATATTCACGTTATTACGTTTTTTACAATAATATTCGATTTAATATTTTTTAAATGGGGTCCCTTTTTTTCCTAATACCCCAGTTTGACGAGCAGATCTCAATGTTTACACAATTTGACGTCAAATAAAAATCTGGCACAAAATCTGATTGTAGGTGGCATTATGAATATCAATGAGGCAGGATGCGTTCTGCATGCGTCTTATATGACTAGAAATGGTTAAGTAATAATAATAAAATCTGAAATAAACAAAAATGGATTCAAAACAGGACATCAGCCGGGCCAATGAAGATGGTTGCCTGTGTTGGCCATGCCAAGACAAGCCACGCCAAACCAGGCGTCGTCTGTTAGCCATTAATTTAACCATAATGGGCTTTTTCAGCGATTTCACTTTCATGTTACTTGATACTTTTCAGTCCGCCTGCTGGCAAAGTCATTGAAAACATATGCGAGGGGCGTTGTTTCCCTTGCCACGCCCACTGCTTGCCATCCTCTCTGTGTGTGTCTATGTAATTAAACAAAGTTTCTGATAGCACAACAAGTGGGAGGAGGGGCCTCAACCAGAAAGCTGTTAAATTACTCAGTAAGAGTTAAACATCTAAGATTGCCTTCAAGGATAATAGTTTCTCCTCAAAATCTTCACAAATAAATGTTGCAAGCAAAATTGATTTTTCGTTTCTAGGTTACCACAACTCGAGTGTGGCAGCAAGCTTAGCTGAGTGAATCGTAGCGTTATTTACAAATATAAATTGTGTGTGAGATGTATTTTAATTTGAGAATCATTTCATAAGTTGTCTAAGACAATTTAAAGTATATATATATATCCTGATAAACGTAAAAAACAGTTTCGTTATCCATCAGACTTTTGCCGTAAAATGAATTTAATCTGACTTAAAAATTATTTACTTAAGACTATTAAAACATGTCTTATTTTTAAGCTGCCAAATTATTTAGCCAATTACTTTTAAAAGTTATAAATAGATTCGATGTTCATATTAGACTGGGTATATTTATAACACACTATTTTTGACACTCCACGTAAAATTCGTGCCAAATTAATAAATATTTATTTAAAGAACTACAGCTTTTAAGTTGTACAAAAAAATTTACGGTTCCCTTAAGGCACATTTTAAATGTTTTAATTTGCCTATCTAAGTTTTTTGTGATTATCATAAATGAATTATTCGCACAGATCTTAACTAGTCTATTCTATGTACTCTGCATATGCTTTCAGGGTCGGGGAGGCGTTGAGGGGAGGCTCAACTTGTTTATATTAATTCCATTATCTTTCACATTTGTTAGGCATAAAATATGTACACAAATGTTTTACTTGTTCGCCTGCATATCTGTAACTGTATCTGCCTGTGCGTGTGTGTGTGGGAGTGTGGATATATTTCATGGCTCAGAGTGTTTTGTGTGAGTGTTACTGCCGTTGGTAGGAAAACTTCATTTCCGCAAAACTAACTTTTGTTTAACATAACAAATTGTCTTGTTTACTTTTCGAATGCGAGTGCAAATCGAGTAAGTTTCACGCAGTCAAAATATGACAGCTGTTTTTTTTACTTCTTTTTTTTTAATTCACATGCGAAAATACAAAGATAAATATCTGAAAATGATAAGAATAGAAATACATTTACAGAATTGCTAATCGATAATAAATCATGCACAGATGAAGTTAAAGATAATACAGATATAGAATCAGAAACAGATAAAAATTTATGATATAAACATACATAAGTATATAAATACAGTCACAGGTACAGATACAGATACACATTTAGATAAACAATTTTTGGCCAAATTCAACTACCAAGAAAAGATTAAATTTCAATGAATTTCCTATGACGAATTGTGCATGAAAATAATTGAATTTTCTACGATAGGCTATCAAAAAAAAAATAGATAAATGTATAAATAATTGTAAATTAAATTCGTTACATAAACAAACGAAAAACAAAGAATAAAGAAAGAAAAACAATAAACACAAAGCGGAAATACGCCACATAAGCAAACGGAGCGTACCGAGGGACAGACAGACAGACAACAAAGAGAAAAACGCAATGCGAAATTAGGGGAGGAGAGAAAGAGTGTGAGTAACGGAGATTGAGGGAGAGATAGACGAAAAAAGAGAAAGAGCGAGAAAATAAAGCAAAACAAGCTGCAAATGCTAATTTAGGCACACCAAGGCTGAAATATCCTTCTGTTAACTTTTACAATAAATACAATAAAATAAATACAAGCTGATTGTACCTATGCTACTATACTATATAATATAAAAGTTAGAAGATATATAAGCTGTGTGATATATAAGTACGATGCTCACCTAAATGTGAGGTGCACTTTAAAGCAGAAATAAATATATATTAAGTGTCTTTGATCGGCCTCGATAAATATGCAAAAATATATATTTATATATAACTAACAAATAACCACAAGTTAGCGGAGACACTCAGCCAAAACTATATTGACTCATCAACTACTGCTGATCAGTAATCAATTAATCACATCTACTTTACAACAATATCAGTATACTCATTGTTAGAGTATTAAAAAAAAATCGAATTGGAATCAAGACAAAAGCCAATTTCGGGCCATCAATTCGGGGAACATACATATTATGGGCGCTTGTTGAGTGCGGCAATGGTTGGGGTTTCGGCTGTGCTGAGGAATGCGTTGTAAATGTTTTTATATCAAAAATGAAATAAAACAAAAGACAAAGCTGGCAGCACAGTGTACGTTACTCAATTACACACCCACACACAAACACGCACATTGCGAAATGCGAAACGACAAATCTCAAATCGAAAAACACAAAACCCAAAACTCAAAGCCAAAGACAAGCCAAGCATGTTGGACTGATGGGGGGGGCAAGGCGCCAGAGGGCAGGGGAATTACACAGCGATTGAGTTAGGAGTGGGCATAGATTATAGTTGGGAAGAGTGAAGAACGGAGGGGGGCTGTGGCGGGTTGCGAGGTAAAGCAACAGCAAATGAAATTGTATAAGAGACAAAGCAGAAAATTTATTACAATCCAGCAAAGCGCACAAAAAAATGCGACAAAAAAATGGGGCGAAAGAATGCACTCAACGATACCCTGTTAAAAGTGAGTTATTAAGTTCTTACTATGGCTCAGCACTTAAATAGAGTAAGCAACGAACAGATACCCTGTAAAACTTTAAAGCAAAAGCATTTCAAGTCTAGCAAAAAACAAATACCATTTATCGTTTAACTGTAACTTTAGGCATTTGTGAGAAGTGATGGCTTGTAAATACCCCGTAAACAGTTTTAAAGTAACTAGAGTATTCATTTAAAAACTGTTATAGGATGTAAATCGCTGGAAATACTTTAAAAAAAATGTAGAATGCAACTGGGTAGCGTATACCCTGTAAAATTAGTAATTTTGTTAAGTCTAAATAATAATAAATTCAACAATTGTTTCGATAATTGGTTGCCTTATAATACTAAATGGAATAATATAGGTTTCTCTCAAAAGTTGTATTTGAAACCAGTTTCGATTAAGAATTTAAATTGACGAATTGCGTTTCGGGTGTGCCTCGACTTTATGCAGCTTTTGCGCTTTACAGGGTATGGCTGTAGTGTAAATCAAAACAACAACAAATTGGATATATGTGTGTGGTGGGAATACGCTTTTAGCCTCGAGCCGTGTGGGTGGCAACGGGCGTGTATTTGGCCGCAACGCCTGATAGAGCAGTCATAGCTGAGTTGGCTGCCATTGCGAAAGAGAGCCCCAAGCAAATTCCATTTTATCCGCAAACATAAATTGAAGCCGCATTCACAAAACACATGAAGTGCTGGCACAGGAGCAGGAGTGGGAACAGACAGGGGAGCAGAGGGGAGCAGTCGGAGCAGGAGTGGATTTTTGTGCACGTTGCGTAGCTGTCATACAAATCATCTGGCCATCTAACTGACTTGCTGCCTGTGTTTGTGGCTGTGGGTGATGTATCTGTTTAAGTGTGAATGAAGTTGCATGCAACATGCAGTTAGTTGCACGCACAGAGAGACTGAGAGCGACAAATAACTCAATAATCGTAAATGCAAATTGCACTGGCACTCAAATCTTTCGCAGGGCTAATTTCACACACACACATGTGTGTAGTTGTGTGTGTGTTTTAGTCGTATTTTTCCCTTATTCCAATTTAAGCTTCTCATTTGCCTGCCTCACCCATATCTGCCACATGCGTTTCATAGGTGCATTTATTGCAAAAGTTTACTTTTGTATTTTACTAGCTGCTTTTTTTGTGCAGTGTATATCTTGATTGTCCCACTGATTTAGCTATTCCCAAATCGTGCCATAACTTGTAGCAAAGTCGAAAGTTTTTCCTGTGCAGCCACATTTTGCACATTTTACGTGTTTGTTGTTTCTACGTGTTAAAAGTTAAAACTAAGACTTTCTATCTGGGGACTTATTCATATTTATCACATAGCCAAAATGATTCTTAAGTGGCATTTTATTTTAGATATTGCTTAGATTAATACTACTTTAACATTCAAAACAAAAAAAAAACTTTTATTTTAAATATTAAACTACAAATTTAGTAATAATGAATACTTAAAATATTCTCTTGTAATAAATCCCAATTTTTTTATGTATATCAAATATATATAAAAAATGTTATAGCACAGATTTAGGAGCTCTTTTAATAGATTACGATTTAATATTTAATCGTATTTACGTTTAAATATATATATACAGCTGATATTGTAAACTTATAACAATGGCATCGGCTATAATTAGTGTTAAATACTATCTACTAGCAGCTGTTTCTGAGATGATTTATTACACACTTTTGTGCTCTGGATTTAATCTGCTTTCTAACTAATTTGCATACATTTCGAATTTCTAAAGACTCAAAACTCAAACTAATCTTTGGCTCTTGAAATGCGTTCTGTGAATTTTCCCTTGATGATGGCCATGGTTTGTGTGTGTGTGTTCCAGTTAACTGTACCGCTATGTGAGTGTGTGTGTGTGTTGTAATTAACACACACTCACACGCACACACACACATACACACACACAGACACACACACACACATTGTACACATTATTTCGTTCGTCGCATTCGTTTCTCCTAATGCTTATCGGTCATTGTTTTGCTTCTACTATTTTGCAGGCCTACTGCGGCTGCAACAAATCTATCAGGGCCTCAAGCCGGGTAACGAGTCCTTTCAAGTGGAGCTGGTCAAGCGCATCTCGAATGTCAGCATGGCCATTGAATTTCTGCACACGCTGGAGCAAATCGGTCGCTTCACCAACAAGCACATCGTCCTCGACTGCCCCACAGAGATGGCCAAACAAATACTCATCCAACATGTGCGGGATTTGCGTTTGGGTCGACGCACCTATCACTATCTACTTAGTGGATTGGTAAGTGCTGACCATTATTATCAATATTATCACTATTATCATTATTATCAATATTATCCTTATTATCAATATTGTCGATATTATCATTTTTATCATTCTTATCATTCTTGTCAGAATCTTGTCAGAATCTTATCAGAATCTTGTTAGAATCTTTTTAGAAACTTATTTGAATCTTATTAGAATTATTATAAATAATAAAAATAATAATGATAGTAATAATAATAATAATAAAAATAATAATAATCCTCTTACTCAACTGTTAACTGTCACTGTTACAGGTCATGGACGATCGGTGGGAGAGCGAGATAATCGAATTTGGTGCCATTAACATAACCGGATTTCGCATTGTTGACACAAATCGGCGACTCGTGCGCGAATTCTATGACAGCTGGAAGCGACTCGACCCACAGACCAGCGTCGGCGCAGGCAGAGAATCGATTTCGGTAAGACTTTAACTTTAACTGTAATTGTAAGTGTAGTACAGTGGTCGCTCGTATAGACGAAGGGTGGGCATAAATTATTATTTTTATTATAATCATTTCCCTTAATTTATTTATATATTTAGTAGTCGTGCACACAAAAAAAATATAATAAATCAGTTAAAGTTTTATTTGAGAAATCTCTTAATTTGAAACATTTTACATACAGCAAAATAAACACTGAGTAGCCTTCAACTCGAGCGTGCACTGTAATGAAAACAGCATCAATGTCATTGCTGCTAGCTGTTAAATATTTGCTGGTATTAAATGTTTACCGTTAGGACTCGCTCTTTCTTTTCGTCTCCGTCTCCCTCTCATTCACTCTCACTCCATCGTACGCTTAGTGCCTGTAGTCAAATAGCAACACAAACAGGCACAATGGGCGACAGATTTCACTTTTTACATAGTTTTTCTTTAGTTCAGCGGTAACTTTTAGTCAAAGGCATACACACATAGACACACACACACATGTGTGCATGCATGCATGAATGTGTATGTGTGTGCCCTTGCTACCGTTGTCCTTGTCATGCTTAGCACACATAGAGTAATAGAGAGACGGAGTGGGGGGCCAACAACATCTACTCGAGAGTTGGCGAGCAAGGTTTAGTTTGCGTGCTGTTTATATTTGTATTTCCTTGGAATTATCCCTCTGTTGACAAAGATTTCACTTTGTGGCGCTTAAATGTTTGTTGTATTTTGCTTGAGGACTTCAAAATCTGCACTGCTTCTCCTTCTCCCTATCTCTTTCCCAGTTCACACACTATTTCTGTAACTGTTGTTGCTCTCTTTGACAATGCTTATTTGTTTATTTGACTTGTGCGAGTCTGTTCTACATACAAATACTCTCATGCACACAAAAACGAACTCAACCACACATGCATACTTATGTGGATGCTTTGCCTTTTTTTAAAGGCCTTGCAAATTTGTTGCAATTATTTACATTTTCAACAGAATACGTAGAGCAAAGCGCTGTAAACACTACAGCATGTCCATCAGATTAATTTGCTGTTTATCAATTAAATCCTTTAAGCATTTTTGCTCAATAAATAACAAATAATAATAAAATGTATCGATTAAAAAATCAATCAAATTAATAATTAATCATTTTTACAGACTTCTGTTATTTAACAGTTCTGTTCAGTGTTTTACAGCACCAATCGATCACAACTCTTTCGATTAATTTTTTGTCACTTTGCTCGCTAAAAATTGAAAACTTAAATTAATTTTGTTAGACACTTAAGGCCCACAATTAACACGCTGTAAAATAAGTAATAAAAGTGAAAATTGTGGAAAGCAGCGTGTAATGCTCTCATTACTGAAATGTGAGAGGAGCAGCAACAACAACAACAACAACAGCCATTTAAAACGTATGTCATTTTATGCAGGCTCAGGCGGCGCTGATGTACGATGCGGTCTTTGTGCTTGTTGAGGCGTTTAACAAAATTCTGCGCAAGAAGCCGGATCAATTCCGGAACAATGTACAGCGACGCAGTCAAACACTGATGGTTGCCGCCCAGGCAGCCGCATCCACATCCAGTGATGGCTCCAGCAACGGCAACATGAACAGCAATAACAACAACAATGATGGCAACTCCGGTTCCAGTTCAAATTATGGTTCGCAGCCGCCGCGTGCCTTGGACTGTAATACGGCCAAGGGCTGGGTGAATGCCTGGGAACATGGCGATAAAATATCACGTTATTTGAGAAAGGTGCGTTTTAGCAAGCATTACTGTCATGATCAGACCGATGCTGTTGCTGATGATGATGATGATGGGAGCAATAACAACAAGCTGACACAGCAATTAAAAACAACCCCTTCTATTTTTGTACATTTTTTGTTGTGTTTTTGTCAGGTGGAAATCGAGGGACTCACCGGAGATATCAAGTTCAACGATGATGGCAGACGAGTCAATTACACGTTGCACGTTGTCGAGATGACCGTAAACAGTGCCATGGTGTGTAACCATGTAGACCACATAACTAAGTATCTGTGTGTAGGTGTGTGTGTGTGTGTGTGTGTGTGAACTAACTGACAACAATGCTGCTCAGCTCGTTTGCTAGCTGAAGAATTTGTGCAATGGAAGTAATTAAAAAGTGTGCGAGAGAAAATAAGGAGTCCACTTCAGAGTACCGTTAACTAAATACCCTAACAATAGTTAGGGTATAGATATAGTTAAATTTAGTACATATATGATATAGTAGACCAATGTGATTAAGGCTTAAATATGAGTTTTAAAAGTTGGAGTTTGTTTAAATACATACATATTTTATATATATATATAAAGGATTTGTATATATCTACATATTCATATATACTCATATAATGCCGAATAGTGAAAACTGAGCATAAATATTAGCCCAACTATTTAAAGCATTTAATTATTTAGCCTAGAAACCCTGTTCAAAATCACAATTTGAAAAGATTTATGAAAAAGTTTTCTTTTTACAAAACTATATTCAACTATTAATTAGCGAGTTTTATCCTGAAATACTGTCTACAAAAGAGTTCTTCACACAATATAATATGGTTTTCCCATTCGGATATAGAAGATCTTGGCTTAAATTATATCTCAAGAAAAGTATATCTTGCTAGTAGTAAAAATAATAATCTAATAAGTTTTGAACACGCTCTTCAAAACCCTGTCTTATTTGGAAGGATTAAAAATATTTTATAAGACTTCTGTTTAAGGAATATGTCAATAATAAAGTATACATATTTCGACATATCGTAAATACTCAACGAAAAGCAGTTCTCTCAATTTTTAATATTTATATTATTTCCATTTGACATATATGCGATGCAGGTGAAAGTGGCTGAGTGGAACGATGATGCCGGATTGCAGCCGCTAAATGCGAAATATGTTCGATTGCGTCCACATGTGGAGTTTGAGAAGAATCGCACGTATATTGTGACCACGCTGCTGGAGGAGCCGTATATTATGATAAAGCAGCCCGCGTTTGGGGAGCAGTTGCATGGCAATGAACGCTTCGAGGGCTACTGCAAGGATCTGGCCGATTTGCTGTCAAAGAAGCTGGGACTCGAGTGTAAGTTGGCAAACCGGTGGAAATTCCAATTCAACTCAGCTTAAATCACACGTATTGCATTCCAGATGAGCTGCGTCTGGTGAAGGATGGCAATTACGGCTCCGAGAATCCATCCATTCACGGTGGCTGGGACGGCATGGTTGGGGAACTGGTGCGCAAGGTGAGATTATCAAACTCACTTAATGAGTTTTTTTTTTGCAGTGCATCTTTTAGTTTGAAAATTGAAATTAGTTTCAAATTGATTTCAGCTCACATTATTTGTTCAGACACGTAATTTATATAGTTTTATGATTTAGTTTCGAAACAAATAAAAATAAAACTGTTGCCAAACTTTTCTTTTGCATTATTATAACTCAAATGAGCAACTGTTCTATTTTATACCCAATTTAATCACTTAACTTAATCAGACTTAAAAATTAGATAGTTGCTTCAGAGTTATTGCTTAATTTTAAATCTGGAATTATTTGTAGAGTAAAAAAATAAATATGAGAATCAGATTTAAACTCAAAATCAGTCTAAAACTAAAGTTAGTTGAATTTATTTGTAGAGTAAATAAATAAAAGAAGAATCAGAATCAAACTAAAAGCTATCTGAATCAATTTAAGAATATTCTCAACTTTAGCTTTAGATTTAATTGTAGAGTAAAAAAATAAATAAAAGAATCAGAATCATACTGGAAATCAGTTTAAAATTAAAGGAAGTTCAATTTATTTGTAGAATAAAAAATCAGTATAAAACTCAAAATAAAAATTTAGTCTGATTCAAATTAAGGATAGTTTTTTAGATAGCGCTGCATTTTTACAGTTATATCTTACTTTACTCGGTTGTAGTTTTTATTAGTTAAATAAATTATTTATAAAAAGAACAGTTTCTTTTATAGAGCCACAAAAAGAACGCGAAAGCAATTTCAGCTCTATTCTGAAATTGAAACTAAAGCAAAAATATTTTCTCCCTCTCTCTCTCTCTCGCTCTCTCTCTTCTTCTTGCAGGAAGCGGATATTGCGATTGCCGCGATGACGATTACCGCCGAACGGGAACGTGTCATTGACTTCAGCAAGCCGTTCATGTCGCTGGGCATTTCCATCATGATTAAGAAGCCAGTGAAGCAAACGCCCGACGTGTTCAGCTTCATGAATCCTTTATCACAGGAAATTTGGGTGCGTATATACAACTACAAATATACTCAATATATATATATATATATATATATATATATATATATATATGTATGTGTGTGTGTGTGCCTGGCTAGCGAAACTTTAGGTTCCACTTAGTGACTTTGACTTGGGCGCTGCATTCCAAAATACGTTGCATGCTACAAGCTGCAAGCTACAACAAGCTGACTGCATATTGCTCCTTTTACCAGCTGGTAAAACACATGCCCCAGTTTTCAATATATATATATATACATATATACATATATATATATATATATATATATATATACATATATATTCGTATATCCAAGTCTACGCTTGGCTGGCATATTTACTCTTGTTTAGCATCTAAAATGTTTGCTAAAGAAATTTTACTTATCAACTTTGTGACTGGAGGAAGTCAGTCGTCTGAAACTTTAACTTTTTCAACTATAGACTGAGTACCGTTGGTTCATGTTTTTATAAATAAGTTTCTACAAAAATAGGTCATATATATCATTTTATATATTTTGCCATTCAACCAATAAAATCCGATACAAAATTGATTTCTCCGTTTTAAAACAAATGTTTCCTGTTCAGTATTTTAAATAATTATTTAACAAAACAATTTCGATTGCTGGAATAGCAGATACCCTGGAGTCAGCTGTTAAATACATAATATATAATAATTAAATTAATGTTGTTATATATATATAGGAATCATAGATTTTTCTCACTATAACATATTTGATACATATCTAAATATAAATCAATTGAAAAATATTTTAGAATTGTGTCTTTAATCGGTAATCGATTAAAATATATATGATTTATAAACTTCTTCTGCATTTTTCATTATGTTGTTTAACTGCTTTTCACCATTTTGGTAGCTCAGAGTTAAAGCGGATAATTTAAAAAATTTAAGCTATTTCCAATTAATTCCGGTAAATTTAATTTAAACAGAAAAAAAAACTACTAAATCGTGGTCTAGACTTTTAATTTTTATTTTGTAACGAGTCAAAAAATAATGTAACATTTTGCGCTGCATACAAATGAGTAAAGTTTTTTTTTAGTTATTTTAATATTTCGTTTGATTTTTTCCCGCTGCGATTCTTTTTTTTTGTATTTGCTACTGTGAAAAACTTTGCGGTAAAGTTTTGCACTTTTTTTTTATGTGTGTGTGTAGATTATTTCTTCTGATTTTGTGCTACCTCGAAAGCTTGCCCCAAAGTTTAATAGAGTAAACGACAAAGTTTTTTCTTCTCTGCTACTGTTTGTATTTTTTTCCCCTTATTTTGGTGTTTTTTATTATTTTTTTTTTGGTTTTTTGTACATTATAACCAAGGAACTACGAAACGCGGTGGGCGAAAAATTACGTAGCCGTCAAGTTGGAGTATTAAATTTGGCGTTAGTCCAAAGTTGGTCACTCGGCGCTTGTTTAAATAATGGCCAGCCATCAGAGTTAGATGAGCGTTTAGTTGATGATGTGGATAGTCGTCGAGTCAAAGGAACTCTCAGCCTAACTGACTGACCAAACGCCTGACGGATCACCTTCAAAGTTGAGCCCAGTCAGTCAAAGTGGCTCTTAAAGCAAATGTTGGGGAAATGTCAACTTAAGCACAACAAGAAGAATATTTGGTAAATAGTGTAGAAAATATATATAAAAATAAAGCGAGGAAATTTCGTAAAATGACTATACTATTTTTAGAGCAATTGTTTATTTTATTTTCATAGCTAAAGGAAACAATTTTCATTTTGTAAGAATACTTTGGTTCCAAAAATATAGTATTAACACAGTGTTCAAGGCACGATTAAAAATAGCTTGAAAATCGACTTTTGAATATGTTTCGATTATAGAAAGAATAATTTCTAGAAACACTTTTTGAGGGTTTCAAAATTAATCTGAGTTCCGAGCCAGCACTTTTTTTTAACTTTAAGTCTAGCATTATTCTAGGATTATCAGAATATTATATTTTAAAATTATATACACAATATTTTGATAATTTGGAAAGTTAAATGAACCCAACGCCTTCCAAATAATGTCTATCAAATGGATATGAAATGGATTCGATGCATTCAAGAGCCCTCAGCATTTGTCTAAGATCAACAAACAGATAAAATATTGTATGTTAAAGAAAGGATTCGAAATTTACTTACCAAAGATTAAATGGAAATTAGGAATAAAAGATGGGCAGCAGTTTTTAAAAGATCAAACAAGAAATCATCTTAGCTCTGAGCTTCAATTTGTTAATTAAGGTTCCGGTTCGAATATTTAGTTGTATAATTTAAAAATTAATTAAAAATCAGAGTTGATTGAATAAAACTCAAAATTTTTAAAAAAGTAGCAAAGATATCAGAATGTGAAATGACAGAAATCGAAATGTAAGAAAGCAATTGTAAAATATACTTAGAAAATATTTTATTTATATATATATCTAGGTATATATATATATATATATATATATATATAAGCATTTATTCCTACTTTATTGTTTGTTTTTATGGCTGTTTCTGTGTCATAAAATCAAGACTATTCTATGCAAATTTTATTAAATTATTTATTTTAAAGATGAATATGCCCATCATATACAATTTGTGCGGGGCTTAAGCAGTCGTCAGACCCAATTGAAACTAAATTATAGGCTTAGAGGGGGGCTGGGGGGTGCTCAGTGGAGAGCACTGTGAAATCTTACGCTTTTGTTGACATGAGCTCCGACGACGAATTACAAATGCAAATTGCTTGCGCGCAAAGAGCAAAGGTGCCTGGCATGGAAATATAGCATAAATATATTTATACATATATATATATATATATATATGTATAAATATAAAAGGCTACATAAGCAAGTCAACCGGCGACGGCAAAGTTAGCAAGCTAATATAAAAAGACTTCTGCAACAACAAGAATTTATCATAAATTAAATGACGCATTGTTGTTGCACACACACACGGGGCAGGATGGAAACAACAACGAGGCGCCTCAATAAAAACCAGGCTACTAACAAGCAGGCCCTTGCGGGAGTGCGGGAGTGTGTGTGTGTGTGTGTGCTCGAGTGTGTGCTGTTGTGTGTTCAACTATGACGACGACAGTGACAACAACACCTTGCCTTTTTTTGTTGCAAATGGCGCACAAAGGCGCGCCTCCGTGGCAGCTAGTGAAGCATTGATAACGACAACGCCAGCGACAACAATATGAACAACAACAACAAAAATTACAACAACAGCAACAACAACAACAACAACGGCCACAACGGCAACAGTTGGCTGTCTATAAAGGCAACAGGCTCTCAGGCAGCAGACATCCTGCCAAAGTCCTCCACACAACATCGTCACCTGGCATTGTTTTTTGATACCCTGTAGTCGCTGCGAGGCTTACATCGGGTAGCAAAAGTAGCAAAAAATATCTGCAAATCTAAATATATATAAATAAATATAATTAAATACTAAATATAGTAAAAATCATCAACAACTGAGGTTTAGTGGAAAGCAGAGTGTCAAATTGGAAACGGAAGCGTTAACCGCAAATAATCGATTGATATTATTATATTAGTATCGGAAGTTCACAAAATATAGCGGAACTTGACTATATTACGAAACAAAATATTAAAGCCATATAGCTCTTCGATAATTTTTACCAAGTTGCTCAAACAGAAGCTCTTGACTTTCCAGAGTTGATAAACTGGTTTCTAGCAATAGGGGGAAGATTTTTCAGCTATAAAAATATTCGTAAAAATTTTCAAAAAAATACCAATATTTGTATAACGATTAAATTTTACTTTTTTTACTCAACTGCTGTAAAGAAATAGAAGACTTTAAATCTATTTCAATTTAATTTAATTCTTATAAAACATATTTGAATCACAGCTATATTTAAGTTAATGTATTGCAGGGTATTTGCTAGTCGGTCACTCGCGATTTGGTTTATGCTGCTTCTCGATTCTCCCATTAGGCTAATGTTGCGACGCTTTTCTGTGAAGCCATTTTGTTGCTTCCGCTTCAATTAGGGCAAAATTTAATGAAACAATTCTTAGCCCAAATTATACAGTTTACAATGTGCTACTGCACAGAATATATATTGTATATATATGTGTATGGAAATAGCAGTAAGGCAGCCAGTCTGAATTCTTAAGCAGGTCTTAGAATCTTTCACGCTTTGTGCTTCATTTTAATACACTTAGGGCAAAGCAATAAGGTCTGTAAGGATTGTATAAATACCCATTAAGCTAGGTGCTTCAGTCTGGGAATATATTTATTAAAAGTTTTGATTCTAATGCTTTTTCATGCTCCTTTTATGCACCCCGAGGGGGCCTGTGAAATCAATAACATTTCAAAAAAATTATACAGCTAGAAGAAAAATAACTTTCTGAAGACCTTCTTAGAAAATTGTCAAACATATTTTTGGTATTATTCTTTAAAATCAATTCAATTAGAAACGTGTTACCCACTTTTAATATAGCCTTATAAAAATAATTACTTTTAAATTTAATTCAGTTTTAACGGAAATTATCACTTTTTGTGTGCGGAAAAATGCTCTTAAATTAATTATAAAAAATTAATCAGTATTATTACACGGTTAGTGGCATGCCACAAGCAGCGGGCCGGCAGCTTGAATTATGTCGCATCCGTGGCTTTTCAGCAAATACGTTTTCACATTTTCCCCTCTCTCTTCTTTCTCCATTTTCTCTGTTTTTTACAGGTGAGCGTCATCTTCAGTTATATTGGTGTCAGCATCGTACTGTTCTTCGTGTCGCGTTTCTCGCCACATGAATGGCGTGCGTTGCAACAGCAACAACAGTCTCAGCTACAAGGTAAATATACTTATTATACACATACTTCCTCCCCCACCCCTTAAGCACCCTAACTTCCCTTGCAAGTTGAAAGGGTGCTGAACATTAATGGATATTACATTTAAGAAATCTTTAAACTATTTCTTATTCGATTTATTTATTAATTGAGATCAAACTTTTAGTTGTAACATTGTTTTTCCATTGATAACTTCTATAAAATCGATAAATATCGATTACATTTAGCAACACAAAGTTGTGTTTAACTTTAAAAGTTAAAAAAATTATGAACGTCTATAAAAATATTCTGATTTTATTTAAATCCTAACTTTCGGAGTACAAATATAAAAATAAAATATGCAATATTAAAAATCTTATTAATTTAATAACTGGTGATTCCGATATTGTTTACTTAATTTTTTCTTGCAATATTATAAATATTTTTATATTTGGTTATATTAAAAATACAAAACGAAATCCTGTTGAAGCATTTTTAAACTGAATTAAGATTTTACGAGCTCAGAGCCGGAAATAGTCAAACAGGCCTCCAACGAGGGGGAGTATGTGCGTGTGTGTGTGTGGAAAGGGCAGAGGGTGAAAAGGAGTACGATTTATACAAAGTGGAATTTTTTCATAGCTTTGAACTTGTTTTGCATGCGTTGCCGCATAATTCAATTATGGGATTCCATTTTTTGTAGCCTTCTTTGCTGGTTGGTTAAGTTGTGGCTTGTTGGTTGTGCCGGGCGCTTTGACTGGCAATCAAAATAGAAAAATAAGAGGCTCATAACAATCTATTGGCATCCTGCAAAACATCCTTAATGTAATTTTAGCGGAGAGTAAACAACATTTTGTATGCAAGCAACGTGATGCAAGAAGCATAAAAAAAATTGTGGGGCTTGGAGGCACAGTAAAATGCGAGTGCATGAAAATGTACAGATATGTCTGGCTGGCTGCAAGTTGAGAGTCGATGCTTTTACAATTGAAGCAAATCGTAGCTGAACGGTGAGCGCGTTGGCGAGGGGAGGAGGAGGAGCTGAAACAGCAGCTGCAGGAGCAGATTTTGCTATGCGCCTGATTGCATATCAATTAGAGCAAGCGCAAAAGTCAAACCAAACGAAAAGAAACGAATCAGAAACGGAAAGCAACACAACGAAATGATTGACAGTTGCCAGACGTTTGGCAGCCGAAGGATATCTGTTGTACATGCATGCATGGCAAGCATACACTGAGCGAAAAAAAAAACACATACAAGATACAGCTAGAACAATTAGCAAATCGCCAAAGGGCATCTCGATTTTGCTTTTCAGAAAATGCAAGAGAGAGAAGAGAGAACAGATACACTTGCAGACCTCAGTTCGTCTGCTCATATTGAAGTTTCATTATCAAAAATTATAAAAGAAAATCGGAAAGAGTATCAAAATTACTTTTTGAAAATAGTACATTAAATATTAAGATTTTTAAATGCAAAAATACAAATTCTAAATTCTAGTCAATTATTTTTATATACATTTAGCTTAAATTCTAAATAATTATGAATTCTAAATTGAATTTAAATTTTAATTTAAAGCAGATATTAAAACAAATACAAATATGATTTTCTTCAAGTGTAGATGCATGCATGCACATGTTCTGCCTTGTCCACTTTCAGTTTGCTGTCTGCGGTTACATATTTTGTGAGCCCCTCTCCCGCTCTCCCTCCTTCCACTTCTATCTATCACTTTTTCACACTCACTCTCTCACTCACTCTCTTTCTCTCTCCGCTCTTCTTGCAGATCCGCATGCACATCACGAACAGCTTGCCAATCAGCAGCCTCCCGGCATCATTGGCGGTGCTCAGTTGCCCCCACCACCGCCGCCCGGTCCACCCACGCCGGGCGTACAGTCGGCTGCGTGCGCCGCAGCGCTGCAGGCTTCGCTGTCGGCGGGCAGTCTTGCGTCTGGCTCAACAGTGGGCGGCTTGGCGTCGCCGTCGTCGCTGTCGTCGTCGACAGCAGGCGCAACTGTCAATGAGTTTAGCATTTGGAACTCTTTCTGGTATTCGCTGGCTGCCTTTATGCAGCAGGGTTGCGATCTGTCGCCACGTTCCATTTCTGGTCGGATTGCGGCCGCTTCGTGGTTCTTCTTTACGCTCATCCTCATCTCGTCGTACACGGCAAATCTGGCCGCCTTTCTCACCGTCGAGCGCATGGTCACGCCCATCAATTCGCCAGAGGATTTGGCCATGCAAACGGAGGTGCAATACGGCACCTTGTTGCACGGCTCCACATGGGATTTCTTCAGGGTAAGTCCGCCATGGTCTTTGACATACGATAATTCCCGATTATTCAAGTTACACAAGTTACGTAAGCGAGTCAGGCAGTGATAGACTAGAAGGTACTCTGCATTGTACATTCTAAAAGATGTAAAGTTTTTTATCTAATGATAGCATCATTTATGTTACATTTAAATTATATTTTATTTTTGCAATTATTAGTTGAAATCAATAGAGTCATTGAGCTATTTAAATATTTCAAATTCCATTTCAATATTCATAAAATGTTACATTTTGTATGAAATGGTACAGTGTGCCGTTTACCAATTACATTTTTCCCCCACACATCGCTGTAGCCGCTGTAGTAGTTATCGATCAATGTTAACAGCATAATCGATTTACTTTAGCTCAGTCTGTTATTATGCTGTGATCAGTGCGGATACGGAAAAGTTACGCTGCGCGTTCTCGGTTTTTATGAAAATGCTGGATTTATAATAAAAAGTGAATTTAATAGCAGCAATTGTACAATATAACTTAAATATGCGATTAGCATTACATAATAAACCCAAACAACTCACTTGTGTGCTAAATCGTGTGCTTGTGCTTATTTTTTTTTTTCATTTTTGTTTTAAGCGCTCTCCAATTGGACTGCATAACAAAATGTGGGAATATATGAATTCGAGGAAGCACGTCTTTGTAAATACGTACGACGAGGGCATTCGCCGAGTGCGCACCTCGAAGGGCAAATATGCCCTGCTTGTGGAGTCGCCGAAAAATGAATATGTAAATGCACGCGAGCCATGCGACACAATGAAAGTGGGGCCCAACTTGGATACCAAGGGATTTGGCATAGCGACGCCGCTTGGCTCAGCACTCAAGTGAGTACAATACACATCCATACCTACATATGTATTACATATATACCATATACTATTTGAAATTGGCGTGGAAGCCGTTTGAAATGTATGTGAAACGGGCAATGAATGGAATGAATGTTATACGTGGGTGTAAAACACACTTAGAAAATACACTGGTGGCAAACAAAATGACTACGCTTTAAGAAAGAAATTAAATAAATAATGAAAGCTTGCATTTGAATGAATGAATAAGTGATTGCGAATTGCACTTATTATGAGTGTTATATATTATGAATCCAGCAACTATTTAAATGTCCAGCATATCACGAACATTGTGACCACAGCCATTTCACTGTAAGTGTGTGTGTGTATATTCCTTGCCACCAGTGTAACTATAAGCAAAGGCATTCATACGAAACGTACTTAATAACCGTTATCTTCTGTTCCAGAGATCCAATTAATTTGGCTGTGCTTTCGCTGAAGGAGAACGGAGAACTGATTAAGCTGCGCAACAAATGGTGGTACGACAAAACGGAATGCAATCCCAACAAGGACAGTCGCGATTCCTCGCACAATGCCCTCGCGCTAAGCAATGTTGCTGGCATTTTCTATATACTCATCGGTGGACTGCTCGTCGCCGTTTTCGTTGCAATTATTGAGTTTTGCTTCCGCAGGAAGGCAAACGGTTCCTCATCCTCATCCTCCTGCTCCTCCGGCGGTGGGTCGAATCTCGTTGGCGTTGGTAATGCGGCCAAAAGCAACGGCTCCATGATGCTGCGCCAACCCAACTCCGTCCCGGGCGTTCTACCCTCGTCACATCAAAGGAACGCGATGACGGACACGATGCACGCCAAGGCCAAATTGACCATTCAAGCGTCTCGCGACTACGACAATGGACGCGTCGGGGTGAGTAAATATTACATTGAAGTCAATTTAGCTTAAAGCTATAACTAAATTACTCTTATCCTGGAGGTTGTTTTACCGCTTAAGGCTTAAAGTAATTTTGCGGAAATTATGAAAATTATGAAAAAGCTAGCTTAAATGTTTAAAATCGTATAATAATAATAGAATGAAAAACAAACAAATTTCGCCCCAATGTGCTTTCACATTTTCAATAATTACTGTAATGGAAAACTTACTGTTGTACTCAAAGCTTATCTACATATAATAACGTGTAACGGTTTAGTTTTCGTGGATTATGCTTTTGAGTTTTATTTGCTTGGTAATGAGAGTTTTCTCTGTGATTCATAATCTGGCGAGGGCTGAACCAAAAGTTTCTTAAACTATAATTGTATACAAATTGTTGTTGCCTTTGAAATTTTTAAGAAGTAAATATGCAACATTTGCGTACAGCTATATTAAATGTACAATTGTATGCCAGACTAATTTTTAGTCAATTAACTCTTGACTTTAATAGGCATAAAGTTTGCGAGGCGTTTTTAGGTATTACAGTTTCCTGTTACTCAATGTTAAATGTTCTTATAAATAAATGAAACATTTCGCAGGGTAATTCAAAGTCTGTCGCGTTTTGTCTAAAGATTTCCCCTTTCTTATTTTGTGTTAATTATATGGTTTGAATGTGAGTCTAATCGCCACACAGTATTTGAATTGCACCTCGTTGCAGTATTATCCGCCGGCTCAACTCTCCGGCGCCCCCTCAGACGCTGGGGAGGCGCTGCACATGAACGCGCACGGTCAGGTCTGACACGAGCACGTGCAGGAGTCGCGTCTCTGACGCACACCCTGCGCGCCCACAATACGACGCATAATGGCAAATAGCCGCCAGGAGACGGAGAAAATGATGGCGGGCTGCGTTGGTGTCGGCCCCAGTGGCACCATTAACGGTGGCGGTGGTGGCAGCCACGAGGGCAGCCTAACCCTATCCCCCGTGAACGGGCAGAATACTGCCACACTGATGCGCCACTCGCCGGACATAAAGAAACATCCGCATGCCCCCCACCCCTATGACAAGTAAGTGAATTAGTTGTTTTTACACTAAGCAAATTTTAGATAATAAGCAGGAAAAAAGTAAATAAATAAAATGTCCGACAGACGAGACTTCGACAACAATATGCGAATAATTATACAATTTATGCAAATTGTGTATTCAGGGTGAATTTAGAACTATTCCAGTATAATCAGATTGACTAACAATGTGCATAAATAATTGAAACTGAGCGTTGCAGCAGCAGCGAGTATCATCAACAATTAACGCCTTTTCATTGCATAAATCAATTAAAGCAGGCGATTTATTATTTCGTTTTTTAATAAGTGCAAACAGCATTTTTTAATAAATTTCTGTGCAAAACCCCCACAAAAGTGGTGAACTTTATTTGTGTGTCTTAGAGATGGGCACGTGAGACACGACAAATTATGATGATAAGTTATCAGACAGAAAGAGCTGATTCCAATACATATAGTACATATTCTTGATCTGCTGAGGCGATTTAATCATGTCCGTTTGCCTGTAAGAATTCGAATTTCAAATTTGAAATATATATAATAAAAATATACCGTTTTTGTTGCCCATCTCTAAACTGATCCATTTGTGTTTTTTAGTTTGTCTGCGGCGCAATGCAAATGAATGTTATAAATTATTGTAATGTTGTTAATAGTCAACTGGGAAAGCCGAAAGGATAAAAGGGATGAGGGGTGTGTGTATGTGTGTGTGTGTGTGTGTAATGGAAACTTTATAAACTATTAATAGTACAGTAAATAGTGTTTTCAGATACACACACACACACATACACATACTATATATATATATATATGCATATAGACAGCAATTCATTGCATTCAAATGACTGATTAATATTTTTAATAAACAATCAAAAAGTGAAACAAGTAAAAATTATAACAAAAGAAATATGGACAAAAAATAAATAATGAACAGAATAAAACACAAATGGAAATGCATTAAAAAGACACATTGCTCTTCCATAAACTATACTAAAGGGCTCATAATGGAACTTGTTGTCGCATATTTGTTTATAATTAAATTACAGAAAACAAATACAAGAACAAAAATGAAAAATGAAAAAAAAAAACAAGAAAAAACAACAACAACATAACCGAAAACTACTAAATAACGAGCAGAGGCTTAATAAAAATATTGTAATAAATTAATTAGCGCAAGAAAAATAGGAAATATTGAAAATATAAGAATAGACTGCAGCAGGCCAGTAAAATTTAATTAAATTTTATTTTAATTGAAATCGTTTTTATTTGATGTTTAGCACACACAACTAACAAAATGATCATTAGTAGAAATATTGTGTCTGATATTTATTTGTCTGAATTTCACATTATTCAACTTGAACTTTGAACTTGAACAACAATTTCTAAATTTCACATAGACAAACCGAAATGGGAAGTGATGTATAAATCAACTTTTGTCGTATAGTGTATATGTATATATATATATATATATATATATATGTATATGAATATATGATCGTATAAATAGTTGCCAAAGAAATTACCATTAAATTGCTTAAGTCATATCAAAAGACATTTAAATGGTACTGAGATAAACCTTATAAAGTATACAAAAAATATATATATTAACTATTGTAAACTATTTACGTACTATTATTAACTGTTGCTAGTTAAATTATTTGATAATTCAGTTTTCCTTTTATACATAGCATAAATATACATTTATAATAAAAAAAACTAAGAAAGAAAAACAGAAAAAAAAAAACAAAACATTTGCAGGTAAAATGCATTTAAAGTTTAGTTCAGTTCAATGCGTCATCAAAAATATTCAAAAAGAAAAAGAAACAATAAAAAAATTAAGATCAATATCTGAAATAAAATAAAGCATAAACCATTAAACATATTCAAATAGAGAATACTAATAAATGTATATGTGCAAAGATAAATAATAATAAATATGAGAAATATTTATTGCATTGACAGCATGGCAAACATAAAACTCGAACATCAAATATATATATATATATATATATATATATAAATATATATATAATATAAATATATGTATTGAATAAATCAAAAGTTAGTTTTAGTCTTGACTAGATTATCATAAGCATTAAGTAAAACTAACGCCGAAACCAAATAGAAATAAATTTCCCAATTCCAAATTGCGTTGAAATTTCAGAGACCTTTTGTTGTTTCCCCTCTTACCAAATAGGATACTGTACAACCCTTTTTTTGATATGTATTTTAGTTGATATAAAAGATTTATGTCAAAGCGCATTTGATATATTTATTAACATTAAGTAAATATATTGTTATCACACTGCATTTAAACATACAACAACAAAACAACAACAACAACAGAAACCAAAGTCAAAATAAAAGCGTAAAGGTAAATACAACTATTAATAATAAACATTTTAAATACGCTTGTGTTTCAATTATTTACCATGCTCAGCCAGGGAATACCCCTTTTTGTATATATCTATATATCAATTTTTATTGTTAGCTTTAAGGAGTATTTTAGGGATTGTGCGTTAAACACTTCTCAAGTTGTTACAACATTATTTGAGTTGACTCGGTTTCTGTAAGCCAAATGAATTAAGAGCAATTTGTGCTGAGTAAGTCGCAGAACTCTGCACAAATTGTCGGTTAGCCGCAGTTGCCACATGCTGAAGCACGAAGAGAGATGCCAAGCACCAGTTGTGTGTTGCAAGACGACTTCATTATGCGTCGTAGACGATTTCCAGCCCAACCAACCCACCAACACCATCCTCACCTGGGTTTCCCTCAACTATTTGCAGTTAAACTGGTTGCTATATTCTTCATTCATTTGTTGCCTCATAATTAGTGGGAGAGCGAAGAGAGAGGGGAAGAGCAACGGCAACGGCAACGGCAACGGAAGTTATGATTCATGACTCATGAGCAGTGTGGCACTCGCCACAGTAATTAACACAGCTGTGACCCGGCGGGCTGCTCCCGTGCAAATTAAGGATGTCCCGCGTTTGCCGCGTTTGTGCAACTTGTGAGCCCCACATTAGCATAAAGTTGCCAGCCGCAACTTAAACTTAAGTCCCTTCGGCCATTTCCCGCCCCTCCCCCACCCACACCGCTGGTGTATTTGACATTTGACGAGTGCCGTCATAAAATTAGCGCCGTTTTTTTTTTCGTTTTCTCAACTTGACTCAGGCAACAAAGGAAACCACTGATGACTTCTCCTCAAGTCAAGAGAAAGTCAACAAAAACTCATAAAAAGTGGATCAAGTTGAGGAATATGTTTAAATTTTACAGTCATATTGCAGTATTTAATTTATAAATATTAATATTATTTTATTTATAATAACTATTATAATTTTTATTAAGTGTGCTTAAGTTTACACTTATATTTTATTACTATATTTATTAAGAATATAAATAATATATTCTTTATTAATTAATTTTATAAAATATTTATTTTTTTTATGATAGTTTTATTCATGTGTTTTTGTGATTTTGCATTATTTATTACTTCAAATTTGATTTAAACCTTTTCATTTAAGTTTTTTATTCTTTTCTTCACTTTAACTACAGAATTCGAATGTGTTCAGAATATAAATCAAATTCAACAAAATCACTTCAACTGCAAGAAAGTTAATCATCTGCGCATAATAAAGGTAAGTAAAAAATATTTGTTATTCCATTTGAATTTACACAAATCTATTTGAGTGTAGTGAAAAATGTTATGGCATGCATTATTCCACCGATTTGTATATATAGAACATTCGCATACATTTATCAATCAGATTGCAAAGCTCAACTGGAAATGGACTGTTCTTGAATAGATTTCTTTCTTCATTTCTTTTTTTTTTTTTTTTGGCATAACCATTATTGGATTTCTTTTCATTATTACCCAAGTGGTGGGCATCTAGCTGCGTTAATGGCTCGAATCAATCAGCGGAGGCAAATGCCAAATCAATTTGTAGCCGTTTCAAAGTGAAACGTGGCCAACATGAAGCGACAAAATCACTTACCAAAATGAATAGCCAATTGACATTCGTCAATGTGGCTAATAAATCTGTTTAAAATAGCTTTCGATTAATATTGCTGATTGAATTGCGTTTTATACATTTTATCATCTTTTGATGAGTTTTTTTTAATGAGCATCAATGGAAATAGTTAGAAAAGTTGGCAAGCCAAACAACCCAGTTTGACTCGTTTGGACTTTTATAACATGTAAATTATTTTTGATGTTTTTTTTACGCTGCTGATTTTTTCATTTCTAGGAAGCGTGCAAATGGAATGCGTGTTTTTTTAGTATTCAGCGGTTTTTCTTAATCTGCTGATGTTTTTATCTGTTTATCTTTTCAATGGAATGAAAACAGAATAAAGTTATTATGCGCTGTCAGATTATATGCGAATTTTAGCGTGTAATTTGTAAAGCATTGAAGTAGACTATAAAGTATCATTATTCTTGAGGCGATAAAGTCAAGTTTGTCGGTTAGTTTCTATGTGTAGTTGTTGCTCAGTTTGGTTTCTCGAAATACAGCCATCTTTTGACTGTGGTCAGTCAGACACAACTGAATCGGATTACCTTAACAACAATCTTAGAATTGATGTCTGCTATTATTATGCTCCTCACATCTTGGCAAAACATCATCAATATCACACCCCCAAATCATATAAATCCCTTAGGCAAAAATGGTCGAACTTTTCTTTAATGTTTTTATTATCAAATAAGCTGCACAACTTAAATAAAAGTGTATTATTTTAATTCGTATACATAAATTATATCTATATATATATATTCTATGATGCGTATACGTGACGTTGCTGGCAATTGTGCTGGCTTAAATATATTTATATATATAAAAATTTATGTTGCATATTTTATTGAAATTCCACACTCGCAGATGCGTTTAGTGTTACTGTTAGCAAAAATCCAAGTAATTTGGCAATTACGTTGCCAGCATTTCAAATTCATTCAGCGAAGCCTGTCCAGCAAGGAAACCTGAGCATTCCCACTGGATTCCACTCGGCGTACTGCAGACTGAGGACTTCAGCGCGCCTTAATTACACGTAATATTAGACGAAGCCTATTTTCACAACACCCCAATCACACACACACACAAACAGACACACACCCCAAACACACACCCACACACACAATCACAGAGCGTGTATCATATTTTCCGGGGAGTATAATTGATTTTTCTGGCTAAGATGTGTGGCCGTCAGGCCAAAACGCCACATGAATATTAAATGTGAGACTTATGGCTAGGCAAACAATAGAGGTTTAGAGTGTTGGTTAAGGCAATAGAATAACTCTGAGCCAACTCTTTGCGAGATGAGTCGTGGTTGAAATACCCTAAATGATTTTAGATTTGATATTAGAAATGAACTGCAACTAACTGCCACAATTTATAAACGGAATGGCAATTCAACAATTGTTTAAATAATATTATTAGTTTATTATACTAACATATTATACTAACAATGTCGAAAAGCTAAACAGATTTGGAATCAATTCACCAACTTTAGCAAAAACTTTAAATAAAGTTAAGGTTAGAACAATTAAAATTCATATAAAAATGAGTAAACAGAATTTGTGTATTTTTAGTAGAAGAAGAAATGAAGAATTCTCATCGCCCTTTTCTTCTGTCTGCAGCAAACTACATGTAAAATTTAGTATACCCCACAGTAACAAATTCAGAGAGAAAGTAGCAAAAGATACCTGAAATAGAATTTGTGTATTAAAAAGCAGAAGAAATTAAAAATGTTCATCAATTGAAACTCGAATACTTTGTGTCATGTGCTCTCCACTACTCTCTCTCCATCACTCGCTCTATCTCTATCTCTCTCTTTCTCTCCCTATTTTCCATCTCTTTCTGTTTCTATCGCTTCTCGTCTCTTTGCTGTGTGCGCTTGTTGTCCATTATTAAATGCTTTGCGGTTTGGCAGTTAACCAATTTGCTTGATTTCCGTTTTGCGAACCCCAAATTGTTTACCAATTTATATATATATATATAGTATATATATTGCAATTCTGATAGATAGATGGGGAAAACTGTTGTGCGGTCTGCGCTTGTCCATTCTTGCAATTCCCATGCATTTGTGCAATTATCAATTAAAAGTATTAAGCCAGCAGCAGCAGGAGGAGGTCGAGGAGGAAGAGGAGGAGGGGAGTAGTTTCAAACTAGCCGATTCGAGCATGTAAAATCAATCAGGACAACCGCATTAGCTGGCCAACTAGGCAGGATACAGACCGCAGTCAACTTGAATGCGGAATGCTGAATGCGCTTTGGCCTCGGCGCTTATAATCCGCTTGGATGCGGGCAACGTTATCCTTCGTCCTTCGTCCTGCGTCCTGCGTCCTTTCATCTTCTTTTGTGGCCAGTGCGGTTTCTTAGCACTGTGCACGATTTAGTTGGCAACTTTTCGACATTGCCTGCCAATACAACAAGTATAATTATCGGAAATGCGGTCTAGACGTGGCTAACACACACACACACACAAATACACATTCTTAGTGTACCTACCAACATAATCGCGTCTAATGAGCTGCTGCTGCTGACTCCATAAGCGCCCTTGTCAAACTATGAGAGTGGGCGTGGCCTTAAATCACTGACTGCAACTGACAGACGACTGGCAGACATAAGTCTGCACAAAGAAAAAAAAAAAAAAAAAAAAACATCAAGCTATTTTTGTCACTCAGTTAGTAGTCAAGTATCGCTGCTGACAGCTGATTGATGCATTTTGCAATTATCTCTGATGCCCTCTGACTTCATGTTGAGATTGAAAAATTGTCAGTCGCATTGCCGTCAACAGAAAAAAAAAATGAAAATAATAAACCGATATATATATTCAAAAAAATTGTGCGAAAAATTGCGCAGATATATTTGGGTGTAACAAACTGAACAGATGCTGCTCGTAATCGATATATAAACCAGGCCTATTTGCAGAATACATTATATATATATATATATATTATATATATTATATTGAGCTCTCGCAAGTCCTTCAAGTATATATATATATATCAAGTCAATTTATATATAAAATAAACTACCAACAAATATCCCAAATTATCGAGCTATCCTTTCCAAGCCTTTCCAACTCATAAATATATCATCAATAAATTCAAGTTTTGAGTATTTGAATATATTATGAAAGTTCATTTAAAATGGGATTTTTCTTAACAAAAAAAGTTGCAAATAGTTTTTACTCAACCTGAAACCTGAACAGAAAGGAACAGGTAGCCTTTTAAGGTTGTCAGTTAAATGACTAAAACTATGAAATATATGTAGCCAATATTGTGGCAAGGGGCATTATAATCACAGCAATATTTTTGCTTGACCGCATCGTCGTCGAAAGACTTTCAAACTTTTATATTTGCCACATTTTATCAACATTGAAACTTTCGTACAACAAAATATTACCAAAGTTATAGCAAAGAAGCCAAAAATGTTTGTTCTTACCTTTAACTTTGTCTTGGCACTTTGACTTTGCCATTGCCTTAGCCTTTACCTTTACCGTTGGTTGGCACCCGAACAAAATGCATAGAATTCAACTAATTAGGACGCTGTGGCACCACCAGCAGCAGTGGCAAGAGTTCTTATCGCTTGTGTTGAGGTGCTGAAAAATATTAGAAAGTTTTACAACTCCCTCATTCTGTTGCTGCTTCGGCTTCGGCTTCTGCTTCAGTTGCTCGCTGCTCGCTTTGCCACTTTGCACCATCGAGCTTGCCCCATCGCAATCGCCGGCTCCATCGGTGGTGCCACACGCAAAGTTTTTGCGTTTGACAGCAGCAGACAAGGTGCAGGCAGGTTACGGGTTACGGGTTACGGATTGCAGAGTAGAAATCCAGAACGCAAATGACAGCAAATCCTCACGGCATCGGAGGACAGTAGATGAAGCTTCTGCTGCAGTTGCAGTTGCACTTGCAGCTCAACTCAAATCTGCCATCAGCTTTACAAACTCAAATGACAATTTTACAATTTCCGATTTGCAGTAACAAAATAGTTCAGCAAGTCAAAACCTACAGCAAATTTTGTAAAATTTATAAATTGATTTCATATTTTATGTGTAGTAAATATTCCTTTAACTGTGTCTAATTGCAACAATAATCAGACTAAGATTAAAAACTAAAATTAAAATATTATTTAGTAATTCAAATTTTCAACGAGTTGCGGTTTTATTTAGTTGACAAGGAGAAATCATAAACAGAAACTGAGCCAAAGAAATGCAGAGCAATTCAGAGTTAGACGGAAGAAAATGGAAATTTCGCTGATTTGGATTCATGGCCCTTGCTTAAGCACAACTTGATTTTGGGTATTCGAGTGTAAATTTGTTACACTCTTCCCCCCCTCAAAACGATGCACAAAATGAAAGCCGCTTGTAAGATTAGCAGCAGCAGCAGCAGCAGAAGAAGAAGAAGAAGAAGAAGAGTTGTGCGTTGCACGCCTTTTTGGTAAAGACTAATTAAGTATTTAGTTACCCGGCTTTGCCTTGGAAATGTGAGGCGTAACAGGGAAGGGGAGTGGGGGGGAAGGAAGCAACTGAAACTAAGTGAAAAACCAATTTTTGCTTAACAATGCGCAATTCTTGATGAGGGTTTCGGTTGACTACGGCAACTCACAATATTGCCTTACACCCAGCTCAGCACAGCGAGCTGTCGCAGCAAGTTAAAATTCCGCGAGGATTGCAAGACGAGCAGAGCAGAGGAGTGGATAGGCGAGGCGTGAAGAGGAGAGGGGAGGGGGAGGGGGAGCTGCTGCTCTGGCTCATGTCAAAAGCGATGCCAACTGGCAATAAAAGTGACGCGCAAAATTTCAAGGCAAGTGCAACTGAAAAGCATTCAACAAATGCGGCAACTGTAGCTGAAGCAAAAGCTGCAGCAGAAGCTGAAGCTGAAGTTGCAACACATGCAGAAGCAGAGGCAGCTGGTTGTCGTTGTTTGCGACACATGATTTTGTGCAGCAACCATGATAAGTGCCACAACTGACATGTCGCATAAGTTGTAATTTGATATGAATTCGCAAATTACACTGCCAATTGCCATATGATATTTCTGTGTGTGTGTGTGTGCAGATATTGCTATCTATATTTCTATATGTGTTTTGTAATCGTTAAAATAGTTGAAAACTATCAACTGAAACGACTTTCAAAGTTTCGATGCGACTTTGGCTCGACTGGCATTTTAATATTGCAGCCTGTAAAAGTAGTTCAGGAAATTGGTCAACATTTTTTTAAGTGTTGCTTTGACGTCTTCAATTCTGGCCCGAATTTCGAAAACAGTTTTCAATTGATATTTTAAAACTCAACTCAAAATTCAACTGATTTTTTTAGGCAAAAATTCTCACATCAAACGAAAGCAATTAATTTGTAGGGTATTTGCTAGTCGGCTACACTTACTTCTGGGGCACTTCTCTCGTTTATTTGATTTTGTCGCTGCCACACATGTCGTATGCGTAATTTTGGCAAGGACACACAGCTTGCGGCATGCCGCAATCAAAAACAGCAATTTGTGCGTTTGCCGCACAGAGTCAAAGACAAGCAGCAAGCAGAGAAGTCAGCAGCTAAGCAGCCTCAGGTGAACCGAACTTTGATTAACCCGTCGCAGGGCATTTGCACCCCTCCCCCCCCCCCACATACATCAGCCCTGCCCGCCGCAACACAAGTAACCCCCCATTCGCTGACGAAAAACTTGCAACACCACGAAAAGTAGACTGAATATGGTGGGTAGACAAAGGGTTAAGGGGTGAGGGGTATCGAAATTACAAAGCGTTTAAAGTTGCGAACTGAGTTGGTTTCCTATCAAAGACTAATTAAAAACTTTGCCCAGTGCCCGAAAGCGCTAAGAGATTCAAACACTGAAACACAGATACCAAAAAAAAAAGCGAAGCCACGTGCAAAGTTTTGTCATTTCGCACGAAATTTCAACAAAGAGTCAAAGTGCCACAACTGCAGCTTATGCGATGCCACCGCCTAGCCCGCTGCATGTGCCACAAATTGCAAACGATTGCCGTTGGCCAGGACAAAAAAATCAAAAAAATAAAAATCAATGCGTAATATCATTAACCACAACCAAAAAACGGTAAACAAAGGTAATTTTTATTTTTTACTGCTACAATTGAATCTTTTTTTTTATTGAATTTTTGTGCTTTTCTGGCCATTATCGGTGGCCGCCACAGTGCACATCGGCAGTTGCATGTGGCAATCAGAATGCGCCGTTGAGCACGATAATAAAACTGTCGACTTTTTGACGGACCTCCTCTCGAAAAGGTTTTTTGTACACTTCACAAAACTGATTGTATTACCACTAAAGAGTATTTTAAAATTGGCAAAAATAAATATGTGTGACACATTTATAATACCCGCAAAAGGGGAGTGGCATGTGTCACAAACAGCAATCAACGAGTTCAATAAATAAAATCCTTGCTAATTTTTCTTCTTTTTTTCCAACTGCCATTAATGATATGCAAAAACACAAACAGAACCAACAATTATAATGCTGACAGAGAAAGCACAGGTATTTAAATATGTACAAATCCAAGTTGCAGTGTGCGAGTCGAGAGAGCTCGACGGGGAGCATACCCTAGGCACAAGTCTTTCTAGCATAGAGCGGCAGTTATCGATAAATTAAAGTAAACATTATATTTCTCATTTTTTTAAAGCTGCTTTGTAAGGGTAAAATGGATGCGTCAAATAATAATGTATATATATATATATTGAGTCATACTTTGAGTCATACAAAGTTTTGCACTGCTCATCTTGTTTGTTATTTGCTCGCTTCTGTCTGTTATTATTGAAGTCAAAGTTGAGGGAAAGTTTTGTTGGACTATGCGGCGTATGCGTAACGCAAAAGCCAACATTTCAATTTAACGAAAGATGCCGCCAAGTTTTATAGTGCCACTGTGGTTACTCAGTGGGCAACAAGCAGATCTCCTTTTTACTGCGGCTTTTCTGCTCTTCTTAACTCCCTCTCCCCCTCCCCCTCTCCCTCTCCATCTCTGCTTCTCTCCTTCTCTCCCGCTGTTTGTCAAACAAATTAGCCAAGAACTTTGGGTCCCAAGCATTGGGGCAGAGTAAAACCATTAGACATACAGTTGCGGCCAACTATTGCTGTTTGTTATTATTATTGCAGCGCTGGCAATTTGTGAGTATTTAATTAAAGTTTTGCCATCCGGCTTAAAGGCCACTCCAAACAAAGTACTGCTCCGCCAAGATGAAGAACATGTCAATAACACGCAAATTCCACTAACCAAATGCGCACAGTGGGCTAAAGTGGACGAAAATAGCTTTAAAATCCTCAAGTTGCTTATACTTAATTAAGTTTTTTTTTTTTATTATTTATTTAAACAGTTAACTAATATTTTAGAAATTCTAAAAATGGTTGGAATATTTGTTGCTTGGCAACAATAAATATTTGTATATATTTCTACAAAACTAGACATATAAAGATATATATTTTCTTGATCAGCAGTAAACCCAACTTTATCTAACAAATTCCGTTTGTCTACTCGTCTGTCTGTTAAGTACAAGAAATTTTAAATTTAGAAAATATTTTCTAATTTAGTCAAGTCAAACGTACTACATGTTATCGATAACTGCCCACGAATATCGATATAAATCGATTACTGATAAGTGCCACAATAAATAAAATGATATATTTCAGCTGAATTAAGAGTATCGCCTAGTCGAGTTCCCTCGCGAGAGAGATTATTATTTCGTCTAAACTGCAACTGTTGAAATATTTACCGAGAAAAGTCAATTTGCCGCCCACTGTGGGTGATTGTGTCAAGTCAGTCGAGTTGATGGAGTGCCTTGTCGTTGCCGTTTGGCCATTTTATTTGGCCGCGCCACTGTCCCAAATTGTTGGCAACATTTTTTATAAGTTTTTATTGTTGCCGTCGACGATAGGCGGATCTGCCACTGGCAGTGACAAAAGGCAGCAGACATTGGACAGCTGACATCAGACATCAGATTGGGTGGCAAGGTTGCCCCACTGGCTGCTCATCAATTACACTTTGCCACTGCCCTTTGCCACAAGAGAAGCGAAGCCAAAGTTGGAGACGAGATGCAGCAGATGCAGATGCAAATGAAGACAGTCAGTTGACCGGTTGAAAATGATGGCTGCACATTTGCAAGCAAGCCACTCGATTCGCCTGTTTATATTGCATAAGTTGTAGCTGTTGTTGTTGTTGTTGTTGCAGCTGTTGCACTGGTTGTTGCAACAGCAGCAGTTGCTCAATCAGATGCAATTTGCAGCAGAAATAGTGCATTAAACGCAATACACACACACACACACCGAAATTGGGCATCATCTTTGAAATGAGCTTATTAGTCAAAGTCATCCACACACACACACACACACACGCACACACATAAGTACATAATACAGAAAGCTCATATGCTAGATTCTCGTTGTGTGTGTGTGTGTGTGTGTGTGTGTGTGGCAGTCGATGAAGCGTATGAATTATTCGGCATTTATTGATTGAGCGGGCACCACGAATTGTGGCCAAAAATGGCATTTGAACACGTTATGGCTTTTAGTATGTATATTTGTTTAGGTGCATTTCGCCCACCCAGTTGTAATGCGAATATTAATGCGAATATTTACAGTTACAGGTACTCATTATCATTCGCACTAATCACGATGATTTTACAATACACATTTTCAGTTTACATTTTAATTGCTGCCAACCAAACTAAAATTCTACATTTTAAATTGCAATTAAAAACAAATGACAACATTTTCAGCTGGCAACTATAAATTTACTACTCTAATTGGAGAAATTAACTTATTAACATTTAAAACATACATCATGATGTATTCTATGCATATTAAAGCACTTCTGCATGTTCGACTGACATATTCACATTTTTTAAAAGCCTTTTTAGATGGTTAATATTTTAAACATACATCGTAGAATGAATTATTATTTTATAATCATATTCAAGTATTTAAAGCACTCCTTAACACTCTTTATACATCATGATGTACGTTTCCATAAACATGTTTAGAATGCAATAAAATATCCACTCACAAATCACATTTGCTAGTTTTTCTTTTTCAAATAAATCAGCAACTTTTATCTTAGCACATTTACAAAAGTGTTGATGCAACGTCTTTTTGCAACATATGAGAAATAAAAAGAATTTTCATTTGTTTGTGATTGACCCTTTTTGACTTTTTCCTTTCTCTTTATACTCTGAACCCATTGGATCAAAAGGGTATAAAGGTTTTCTGCAAATGGATGTAACAGGCAGAAGGAAGCAGCGCACATTCCTTAAGTTATATATATTCCTAATCAGGATTAAGAGATAAGACGATATAGACATGTCCGTCTATCTGAATACGCGTGTCTCATAGACTATAAAAGCTCGAGAAATTTGAAATTTGGAATATAAGTTCTCGTTTATTCGGCTGTAATTTATCGATAACTTCCTTCATTTTATCGATTTTCGATCTATTTCCATTTTCGATAGCAATAAATGCCATAATTTTATAGGCAGAATATTCTAATCAGTACTGAAAATACATATTCACATCATTTATCAACTTCTCAAATTTCAACAAGATTGGATATGAAACACACAATTTAAAATAATCTCTTATTGACCCTATTTCTACCAGGAAAATTTGACAATAAAATTAGGACATATTTAACAGCTGCGTATATTGTAGTCGAGCTCACTCGGCTACCACTATCTTTTTTTTTTTTAAGGTCGAATAAGAAACACCCAATTTATATAGTCGAAAATATATGCTCATATTGATCTTATTTCTACCCGAGAAATTAAACAATAAAACTTGAATATATTTAACAGCTGGGTATATCGTAGTCGAGCTCACTCCACTATAGCTTACTTCTTTTGGTTCTTGGTTTTTTTTTTTTTTTTTTTGCTTTGTATAACATTAACGTGCACACATTTAAATCCCTACAAGCCATAACAAGGGCGTTTTTGCCTTTGCCGCAGAAGCAGAAGTGTGTCCCCACCTTGAAATCACATATGTTACACTCACACACACACAACACACACACACATTCTGTACATATCCGGCTCTCCATCGTTCAATGCACATTTGCTGTCCATTCTTACGCTTTGTCCGAAGTCATTGTCACCTTTTTTTCATTTCTTTTTTTGTTTTTGCTTTTTTTTGTTGCCTATACAAATCGAGCTTAGTGAAAAACGCCCAAAAGCTATCCAGAGAAAGCAAACTGTCAGCGTGGCTTTGCTGTCCTTTCCTTTCCTTTTATTATGCCGTTCCCCCCTCCTGCTCCTGCTCCTGCTCTTTGTAGGTGGAACAGCATCTTATATGCTATGCCAAAAACCAACTGTCAACGCAGCAGTTTCCTGATTTTTCTCTACTTTTCTATTTTTTTCTTTTTATTTCTATTCAGCCTTTTGATTTGGTGCGTATTTTATCTATGTGTGTGTGTGTGTGTGTGTGTGTGTGTGGAGCTGTCAGCTGTTCGCTTGCCACTTCTTGTTGCATCTAATCGCATAAATATGTTGCCAATATGTGTTTGGCTACTGAATATTTTATAAGCAAACAAACCAAGTTCCATGCTTAAGGCACTGCTGGCTCCTGTTTCTATTTCACCTGGTTTTTATCAGCCTGGTTAAAGACAAGCTTGCAGCAGCAGTTTGCGCAGCACTGTCAAATGATCTGTGAGCTTAATTGGAAATGGCATCGGGCTACTCTATGCATAGCATACACTGAGAAAAAAACGGAGGGCTCGCATCATATTTGTATGCTAATATTTTTGTCAATTTCAATTCAACTGATTTATCAGTTTCAGGTTGCTCGCTTCGTTTGTGTTTACAAAATGCGAATCATTGTTTGGCTGAGTGTAGTTTCAAAAGCAGCAACAGTCAACTCTGTCGCTGCTCGTTGGACTCCGAACTGGCTTAATGATAGTCTCAATTACGGGCCAAGCATCTCCGGGCTTTGTGCCCATATCGCAACCAGCGTCGTACGAAACTGTTTTGGCCCTGACTCGGCACCGACTGCCTCCCACTTTCCCAGTCTCTGGCTAACGCTGGCTATTGGCCTGGTTTTGGCCCAATATGGCCCAGTGCCAGTTGGCCACGCCTTTGTGTGTCTAACTGCAAACGATTTGCATGTGTGCGTGTGTGTGTTTGGTTTGGTGTGTGCGTGTGTGCGTGTGTTTGTGTGTGTGACAAAGGCAACTTAACAGCCATTGTGCAAACGCAGCCCCCCTTCCCTTCCCCCCTCGCCCGAAATGGGGCAATTTAAAGCGTTTACTTTAATTTCGCTTCCTTTTGCAACTTGTTTTTTTCGCTTTGCTCTTTCGCTGATTTTAATCATTTATTTAACTTGCACTTAAAACAAGCGGGCAATATAAAATCGAAAACTTTGAATTGTTTTATCCGCTTTGCGCTTTTAAATACTCAAATGTAGTTTGTATTGGAAGAGAATTCTTTGACTTTATAAAGTACATAAGTATATATTCTTGTACAGCATAACTATTACTTTTTGTTTGCCTGAACTAGCAACCTTTACTACTCTTTTCCAAAAGTTTTCCGGTCTGCAAAGGATATTTCAACTTCGGCTTGATCAAGACAACAATTCTTTCCTTTCTGCATCAGTTTACTAAGTTTTTAAGTATGCTAAAAATGTTGCAATGAAAATTGCTCGCAACATAATTCGTGAATTGTAAAATGAAGAAAACAACCTATATTTAATTCCTGGATATATGCTTGAGCCAGCCGCCATTGGTTCATCTTATCCCAATTGAAATTCAATAAATATTCTCAAGTAATTTCTTGTATGCTCGTATTATCCGAGAGCTATTGGCAACTTTTACAAAGTGTTTCTCATTCTCTGTTTTTTGGTGTGTGTGTGTGTGTGTGTGTGTGTGTGTGGAAGAAACTTCTGAGAACTGTGTAGGGATGCTGAGAATGCTATGGTAGTAACTGGTTGGGTGGTTTTGGGCCGGTTTGCTCTTTGTGCTGCCATCGACTTTTGGCTGTTTGAGTTTTACATTTTCATTTTCATTTTTATGATATTGTAATATATTTGCTTTCAGCGCATAATTGACATGGGTCGTTTGTTCAGGCATCAGGCGTCGATTTTTCATCCCATTTTTATATAGCCCTCATTTACCTACCCCGATGATCCTAAATTTGCCCACTGCCCACTGCCAACCGCCCGCATTGCCTGTCTTCGACAAATTGGCCACGCTCAGGTTACTTTTTGGCAAGGCATCGAAGAAAAAAGGTTAAGCTAAGTACTCAGCAGCTCCTATCAGTATCTCAATATCGGCAAAGGCATCGGCATCGGCATCGGCATTCGTTTGGTTTTGGTTTTGCTTTCTTTTTTGGTGTTGTTTTTGGGATTTGGAATTGTTTGGGGATTGGGATTGCGATTGGTTTGGTTTGGTTTGGTTTGGTTGTTTGGACAGCTGGCACTTCATTGGCAGTTTGCTACGTTATTAAATTTCTTGAGCCAACTTTTTGATGGCTTCATTTTAAATGCCATAGCATTTCATATATATATATTTTTTTTCCTTGACTTTATGTTCTTTTTGCTGGCTGTTCATCGACGGCAATTTGCATTTTCAACTAGTTAAAGTCCACAAATCTCTGCTCTAAATTCATAATCACACCCCAAAGTGTCATACGGCTAAATGAAATTCGGTGTGTGTCTCAGTGTGTGTGTGTATGTGTGTGTAGAAGACAGTTGAATAAACTTGGAAAAGATTTGATTAAAAAAGTACCCAAAAAAAATTGTGAATAAAAATAAATTTAATTTTTATAGATTTCGGCTTTTTACGAATCAAATTCAGCAGTAATAAAATCCAAAATTTATTTCACTTTTCTAACGATAAAGCTGAAAAAATTGAAAATAATAAATATAAATGAATTGTAATTAAAATAAATAACAAAAGCACTGGCAAGGCAACTGAGCTGAGCAGCTGAAAATGGAAAAGTTGTGAAATTGAAAGTTTGTGTGTATATATGTATGTGTGTGTGTGTATATGAGGGTTCTAAACACGGTTTGTTCTAATCAAAGATTTGAGTGATTTTTCAAGACGATATACGCCCACACTTTGGGCCATTTGAAGGCAACTTGCCAAACAAATATAAAAATAAATTGTTCTTAGAATCACAAAAAAAAAAACAAACACACACAGAAAAACTGTTGACTGGCTTCTCGTTGCTGTCTGCAGCTGTATCTTTTCTATTGCCACATTGTTAAAATCTATTAGCCACATTAAGTGCGGCTCGTAAAATTCGATTGCATCATTTGTTTGCCTCTTTTTCTCTTTCGCTCTCACTCTCGCTCTTACTAGACAATTGGCAGCCTGGTTGTATCGACTGAAGCACGCGTTTGGCTTCCATCCATTTTGTGGCTCTGCAAAAAGTATTTCAAAACAAGTTTCGTCTATTAAAATAATATGACTTTGCTCTGCGAAGAGCGATACGCACGCCTCTTGCCAATAAACAAATAGGTTAATCGACACCAGCTCAGCTGTTCTACTCTCTCTCTCTCTCTCTCTCTCTCTCTCTCTCTATCTCTCTCTCTCTCTCCCTTGAGTGGTCTCATGTTTTGGCTTTTGTTTTAACCTCAACTCTTAACTTTTGCACATGGCATTAGCTGCCATTACACAGCACAGTTTCTGTTTCAGTTTCAGTTTACACTCAACAATAGCACTCAGCCAGCAAGTAACATGATTCAACAATGCGAGGGAATTAGCCATATCAAAGCGATATGTTGCCAACAGGCATTAGCCCAAATTTCACATGACTCTCGACTGACAGCATGATAAGAGCCAATTTATACTCTTCCACAAGCAAAACATTGTTTGTCAATTTAAATTAACAAAATAAACATATTATTAAAAATCATGTTTCTTCCTCAAAAAAACTCATTTCGCAGCATTATCATTTTATTGTTGACCTGACCTGAACACTCATTGAAAATAAGCTTTTATTCGAAATGTATATGTCCACTTCTGAGGCAAAGGCTATAAGAACCGAATCTGAATTTTAGAAAGGATTTTATCAAAAAAAAAATATATTTTTAAAACTAGAATAAAATAAATAGAAAATATTTTTACTAAGTAATAAAAAAATGTATATTTTTTGCGATTTTCCTTTCTAATTAATAAAAACAAGAAAAACTGGCAAAAGTGGGAGTCGAGCACTCTCGACTATCGCTTTCTTTCTTGCTCTTTGCTGACTTGGTTAGTGGAAACCATTTGCGTTGAGCGATTTTTGAACAAACGCTCTTTGCTGGGGGCATGTGTTGCATGCGTTGCAAATATGCGTAGATCGCTGCTGAGCTTAAAGCACTTATTGCGCTAATACGTGGCAAAGTATGCAAAAGCACGCCGAATAAGTGAATGAATGTGTGGCACATGCGAAAAGCGCTATGCGCGTTGCCACATAATAAAATGCACATTTGGTCAATAACAATTGTCATAGATTTACATTAAGCAGCGTACAGCGAAAACTGTATCTGGTTTCTGGTTTCGTGTTGCATGCTGTGCGGCCGACTGGTTTTGTATGGCGGCGGCATGTGGCATGTGGCATGTGCCAAATGTCAATCATTCTGGCAATGTAGTCAAATCAACTGTCAAATAAGCGTTGCAACATGCGTTTGCCTTTGCCATTGGACACTTGTACTTGTGTGTGTGTTTGTGTGTGTGATCTGTGTATGTGCAGCACTCAACAGCAATTCAATTCAGAATGCAAACATGCAACAGCAATCGAGTTACACACACAAACACACACACTGTGTTTCTGTTTGCACATGTGTGTGTGTGTGTGTCACAGTCAAAAGAGGCACCTAACAGAACTAATAGGAACAGCCAACCGGGAACCAAACGGCTATAAATGCATTTGTCAACAACAAGGAGAACAGCAACATTCTCGTTATACAACACTAACAAGTGTGCCAAAACACCAGTCAAATAATTCCGTTAGCTAACTTCAACGTTTTTGGCCAGTCTTCAGAACTGAAGAATTTAATTGAAAGCAACAGTCCAAAAAAATTTGCAAAGGTGGAATGCCAAATGGTTTCTCTGTTGCTGCGTGACAAGTATCCAAATATTGTTAAAAGACCAAGACAAGGAATAGTTTCTCGAGTTCTAAAAGTGTGTTTTATTCTGCGCTTTATTCAGGATAATTCAGTTAATCGGAAATAAAATTGGGAACAGCGATGAAATGTAGAAATTGTAAATTTTCTTGCTAAAAACTCGCTTTAAACTTTTGTTTTAATTAAACATTTTATTATGCAGCGCACAGTGAGTCAGTCAGTGAATCAGTTCAAAGGCGAGTATTAATATTTGGCACAGTAGGTGTTTATATGGCCATAAAGACTGGCCAAATCTTTTAGCACTTGCTGGCAACCCTTAAATGTAAACCGCACCCCTCTCTTCTATGCCTGGCATTTATCAGCCACCAGCTAACCATTTTATAAGCCCTTTTCTTTGTCTCAGTAATTTTACAAAACCCATTGCCTTACAGCAACCCAACAAACAGGTTTCTTTTAGGCCATTTGCGCCACCTTTTGGCCTGGTCCAGTAACGATGTCCATGACAATATAGTCGCACCTTTTGCTGATTTTTATATTATTTCCATTTCCATTGGCATTTTATTGAGCCACACACTGAGCCGCAGCAGAGGCAACCTTTTGCCTGTGCTTATTACTCCAAGAGGTCATAAATGCTCAAATGAGATTTTGAGAGCAATAAAATATATATATAAATATACAGTCAATGCTTCCTATATGTATTCACAATTATTTGGCCATCAATATTATGACGTCAATATATTGGCCATAAATAATGCTTACAATAAATGTCCTTGCCTTGGCGTCCTTGAAAACTTTCTGTGTGTGTGTGCAGATTTAATATAATTTAAATTTATGTTTGTAATTTAAGCTGAAGAATGATAAAAAAAAGAAACCAAACAAAAATATGGTAGTAGAAAATGGGGCAAAAGCGGGCACAGGAAAATCGCTGCAGAAGCGTCCTTTAAGTCCCGAGGGACTCGTTAATCAGCATTTTTATGCTTGCCTTGCTAATGATGTGTCTGGGACGGGCTTTTTTCTTTTGTCCACCTTTCTGTGTGTTGTGTGTGTATGGTGTGTGTGTGTTTGTTTTTTTTTTCTCACCTGGCAGACAACGCTTGTCGCTGTTTTACACCTAAATTAAGTAAAGCTATCCTTGGGGCATTTAGAGAAAAATAGAGATAGAGATAGAGAATGGAGAGAGGGAGACAGAGAGAGAGGGGCAGAGTGCGGCAAGGGGATGCAGGACCAGCCGATTCGGACCCAGACATTGTGTGCAATTGCCAATTGAAATGCTGTCCGCGCAAACCTATTACAAAATTTACAGGCTGTGAAAATGGTTTTGATATTTCGAAAGATAAGCTTAAAATATTTAGCCAGGCTACGTTTTTCATTAGCGAATATTTTTAATTGGGGCAACCAGCAGATAAGCCAAAACGGATAGTTTTTTTTTTTAATAAAATATGCATTTTAAGCAGGTTCTTAACTGAGAGGGTTTAAAATATATATCGATATCAACTGATATAAACTGATATACAATTTTTAAATAAGATATGAATTTTAACATTAAGTGTACACGTTCCTAACTGAGAGGGCTTAAGATATATATCGACATAAACTGATTTTCTTGCTGGCTTTTTATCGATATATTAACTATTTAATCTGACATTTCATAGAACAATACTTAATTTCATTGAGTTTGAATAAGAATCTCAGATTATCTTTTAGGGCAACTTCAGGTCGAGTGCTCTCTCCTGCAACTTTTATTGGCTTACAGGGTATACATTAGTTTACCATACCCTTTTCAAGTAGCAATAAGCCGACATTTTGAGAACTCTTATTGCTTGATTGTAAGCCTGCCAAATGTCAACGCAGTCGCTGCTTGAGGATTAGCGCAAGGGATTGACTCCAGAATGTCACGACAATAAAACGAAATAACTGCACCTGTGAAATCTATGTAATGTATGTGCATATATATATATATGTATTTATAAATATATCTGTAAGCTAGTCAGGGCTAGACGACTGCTGGCTGAGAGCTGTACTCGATGTGGATGCGACTTTTCTGCCTGGCATAAATTTCAAGTTTATTGCATAAATTGTCGTATTTTGAAAATCTTATTGCCTTTATAATGTGGCTCTGGCTGGGTGAACCTGTTAGCCACAATAGTCAGCTAGGTATCCTGTGTCCTGGCTTAGCATTGTCTACGGCCGTAAAAGCAATGCCACGGCTCAGGTACAAGTTGGTAGCGTTTTTTTTCTTTTTGCAGCTGCTTTTTTTATTGCGATAATAATCATAAAACATGCACTTAACAAGCAGCCTGAAATATGAGCTCAAAAACACAGGCATCTAACTTAAATTTTATTGACTTTGATTTATGTACTCTTTTTAGCTGGTTCTGTTTTTTTTTTTAGCTTTGCTCTCCATGCACCATGAACTTTTAGCCAAAAAATCAACGAGCACTTAATTGATGCCAAACTCACTGCCTCTCTCTCCCCCTCTGTCTTTCCCCTCTCTCTCTGCCTCTATCCGTCTCACTCGCAATGGGCTTAGCTAGTTCATTTGTTGGCGCAAACAAATTTGTTAACAAATTTGCGATAATGCCATAAGAAATATTTATATCCATACTCTGGCAGCAGCCCCCCTTTAACCTCCCCCCCTTTCCACTGCACCTCAGCTTCTCGCTTGCCATCGAGTTATGTGTACATGTTCTGTCATTAATTCAATTCTGGACCAGTCCCAAAGCGTGCCCATCTTTTACGTAAGCCTTTCGACCTTCAATGAGGCATGTGCCACCAGCAACAGCAACAGCAGCGGCAACTCATTAACCTACAGGCTGCCGCGGGGGCGGTTTCCGTTTAGATTTGGGGTTCGTGTGTGTATGTGTGTTTGGCTCTCATTGCCACTGCGGTTTATATTTGGCTGTTATTATTTGTGTAATGAAATAAACGCACGACTTTCATCTTCATAAAATGGCATTATGGCATTAGCGGAGCAAATTTATTGCCACACCACCAAAAAATATACCCACAACCAGCAACAAGGAGTCTCTCTGCAAGTGCCTGGATTGTGGAATAGCAGCTGACTTGAAGCTCTTGCTGATATCTTAATTAATTTGCGCCTATGCTAAACAGTTCTTAGCCCAAAAGTGCCAAGTGTCTAAGAAGGCGGAGAGTTTAAGCAGCTTTTGTAAACTAAGCGACTCGAAACATAAAATACTTTGGACAATCTCTGCTGAATGCTTAATAATATTTTTTATTTGGAAGAAGATTTTTAAATTATAATACAGGATTAATCTAGAGATTAGCCTTGTTTTGTCAAAGAAAGCTGCGATTATTGAGTATAGAATCTAAAATGAGATTTGCAATATCAGCTTTTAATTTTGGGATTATTATTAAAAACCAGACCATGCTCAAAATTCCGCCCTTATTGAAATCAGTTTAGATACGATAAAGTTGGCACTAAATAATTTATGATAGAAACAACGGCAATCAATAATCAATGAATCCTTTGAAAACATTTTATATAAATTACTCATGTAAACAAATTTTTTATGATTTGATAATGATGAACATTGATTTTTATGATGACTAGTTGAAAACTCTGTTGAAATGTGACTAGGCTGGAAATGCTTTATAGTTTCCGAGATGTGTCTCCTTACAAATCTTTTTGTTTCTTCCACAAACTTTATATTTGTGTATGTGGCACACACAGTTTTAATGCTTACCAAGTTGCAAGTTATAAGGCGCCACGTGAATTGGTTGTCTCAGTGTGATAAACGATTGTCGCTTGCTAAAGTTGCAGCATGCTAAATATGCATAGTGCATGTATGTGCCACACTCTCTGCCTCTGGCTGCCTCTTCCTGCAACTCTGCCACATTCAGTGATCTATCATTGGATGAATTTCAGTGTGTCATGCAACTGTTTTTGCAATTATTCAGCAAAAATGCCACAGATATGCATTGTAATAGCAAAGTTTATATAAATTTATATATATAACTATATAATGTGTCATTCCCGTAAATACTTAGAAAATGAAATTTTTATATGAATTTTCTTTGCCAAAAAACTGCAGGCGACTAAAGAAAAATACAACTTGGAAAAAAAGTTTCCGTTTGATGTATGGCTGCTTGCTTACCAAGTTCACAAGGCGCTGATTTGTGCCACATACATATATACATACATATATATATATATATATGTGTGTGTGTGTGTGCGTGCAAGATACATGTGGCATTAACAATTGATCAAGACGAGATGTGTTAGGCGAAAAAGTATTATGTGGTAGATGAGCAAAATAATCGCAGGTGCCGAATTACATGAAAAATCACTTAGGAAAATTAAATTTCACACATTTTTTTTTTGTACTTGAAAGCCAGACTTGGCATTGGGTTCAAAGTTTTTGTTGTTGTTGTTATTGTTGCTGCGTCTGCAACTTCTGCTCCTGCTCCTCGAGTGCTGTTGCCAACAGCTGTGTTCAGCTACCACAAACATGAGTAATGTGATGTTTTCGCCCGAGTCTCCCCCCAAACCCGTTGCAGACGAGGAAGCAACAGAAGCTGCCATTGGAATTCGCTTGCCAGGTGCGCGGATAAGTTGTTAATGTATTATACAATAGGTTGATTGTATGGGCGAATAATATAATTTATTTATAGACCACAAAATCAAATGCAACCATCAACAGTTGTTAGCCAATGCAGCAAATCAAATACTCTACCAAAAGCTGATACCTTGGCAAACAAAAAACAAATGGTTTCCGTCTTGATTGAATTCTGTGTTTGTCTGTGCATAAAACCGACAATTCCTATTGATAATAAAAGTTTTTTTTTTCTGCATTTTATATAAAATCAATATGTATTTGCCATCTTTCGCATACCCCATTTTGGCCAGCTTCTGTTTACAGGATACAAAACTTATAATGTAATTTATGCACTTTAACTTGGTTACTAACAGAATTTCGACAAATTTCACTTTTTTGTTTGCTGTCTACGCAAATTTTTCTACATGTTTTCTCTGCTTGAATTAATCTATGAGAAAGCGGAAACTACTCTTCACTTCCCTCTCCACTTTTCCCTCCTCCCACAAAATCTGATGCTCGTCATTTGGCGCATCTCAATCGAAGTTCAGCTTCGCAGCTTTTTACATAAATTTCTTTGGGCGAAAGTTTTGTACAAGTTACTCGGCTAAGTTTGATGAGTGCCGCAAAAGTTTATTAAAACAAGCAACAAAAATATTATTGTTAAAAGTGAAAGCAGCAAAGAAAAAAAAAGGAAAAAGAAAGTTGGCAAATAGAATGAGCACTGAAAATGAGTAAAAAGTGCAGACAATAAGAAAACAAGGCTAATATATATATATATATATATATATATATATATATATATATTTGTGTATGTTTCGTCAGCCTCTTAAAGGCTTTGCATGATTTTATGATTTTCTTTTCTTAAATTGGAATTCAATAAGTGAACAAATATCAAATGTTTCTATATGGATGGATTTGTTTTTTTCGCCAAGGACGTTGATTTTTCAATAAATACCATTTTTTTTTTGTCAACAACATTGATTGATGAAAATTCTTTAAATTGTGATTTCTACAACAATTGAAGGCTGCAACTAATTGTGTGTGAGTGTGTGTGTATTGCGTATACGCCACATGTGCGCGCCACATTTTTTGACCGTTAGCAGAGTTGCACTTAAAGTTTAGTGGCAGACAACTGCTGTTGCTGCTGCTGCTGCTGCTGCTGCTGCCGCTGCTGCTGCTGCTGCAAGCTTGAAAATGCAATTTATGTGTGGCAATGAAACATTTTTACAACAATTTTTCGTGCAACTAGCTGCAACGAATGTCAACAGCAGGCGATCAAATTGTAAAACTCTCGCACATAAATCTTAAGACTGCTGTTCTTTTTCCCCTCTTCCCCCCTCTTCTCTCTTTTTATGTGTGCACTGTCATAACTTACACACACGCACACCTGTCCCTAAACTGAAAGTTTTTTTTTTTGGGTGAATTGCGTGACGCATTTTTGAGGGCTTTTTTTTAAGAGGCCAAACAAGTAAAAACACATCAGCGCGCACAATTTTTTGCCACAACATTTTAGCCGTAAATGCGTTTTTTTGGCAGTTAAAATTAGTGAGAATAAAAAAACGTACAAGTTAATAAAACTTTCGGCTAAATGCCAGCAACAGCTGCACACAAAGTTTAAGACTTTACAGTGCGAAAAAAAACAACAAGAAGTCGAGATTATATTCTAAGATGGAATTAATAATCGAGAATTTTTTAGGTCATTATAAAAAGTGTAAAAGAAATTTTTCCTTTAGTCTGCTACAGGCAAAGGAGGCCTCTCAAAATACACTTAAATATATATTATTGACTTATATTTTTATAAAAATAAAATCATCAAAAGCAGATACAAAAGGAACAATTTCAGATCTTTTTTTTTCTAAATCTATATTGAAAGTAATTATTGGCTTGTAACGATTCATTATTGACTGGAGATTGATCATTTAAGATATTGCACTGTGGATTATTAGCAATACTATTTCTCGCAGTGTACGTATTAACTTTCTGAGAATTAATAAGTAAACTTGCCTTGACAAACTTATCGCATAAAATCAGGCTCAACTATTGCGTCAACAGCTATCTCTTCCCAACTCACCTGCTCTCTTCCTGTCTCCCTCCCTGTCCGTCTGTCTGTCTGTATGTCCGTTGTTTTTTGTAATTTATATAAACAAAAGCCAAAAGCAAATATATTTTGATTGATTTCATTTGCAATGGGGCCGGGCGGGCCAGGCTCAGGTAATTGGCCCAAATGGTTTGCCACGCCAAAAATGCCAGCCGCATAATGCAAATGGTTGTCATTGTCATTGTCGCACTGTCAGAGAACTAACTGTACAACAGACAGGCGGACAGACAGGCGGACGGACGGGGCAGACAGACGGGGCAGACAGACTGACTTTGTTCTGCTCTGTTCATCTCTATTATTATTATGCAAATTTTTGGTGGCTGGCGTTGCCGGACTTACCAAGTCATTTCCGTGCAAAAAAGAACCCGATGTTTTCCTCCCACGCCCCCGCGCGACTCGGCTTGACGGTGGCAAATTTCCGTCGCAATTGCCGCCATTTATAAAAGACCACATCGTCGATCACACAATGAGCCAGCCAGCCACGAATTGTGAATTGTGAATTGGGCAATTGGACTGGACAATTGGATGGCCAACCGACACCTAATTGAAGCGGCTTCATAATAAGCTCGTCCCCAAAATTATGCCAAATAACACGCTGCAAAAGTCAAAGAAAAAATCTTGAGCAGACCCAAATAAATCATCAGAATAATGGCCAATAATTCAATTTAATGAATTCTTCACAAGTTATGTTAATATTTGTTTGTTAATAATAGGGCATACAATAATCCTCAATTGCTTTTGCAGTGGCTTGTTTTTTGACACCAATCGGAAAGTTTCGTAAGTTTTTTTGATTTTTGACTGCTTTGGCGAGGCCAGAGAATTTGTCAAATTCGACAAGTGCTCGTAAATCACTCGACATGGGACGACTCTATGGAAGCCAGTGCTCAGCAAACCAGCATCACCCACACACAAAACACCAGCCCGCAATCAAGTGTCTGACTGTGTGTGTGCGAGATGTGTGTGTGTGTGTGTCGCAGCCTCGTTTGCGGCTGCCAGTTGCCATTTCGCCGTGCTAATTGTTACGCTTGGCAGGTGCGTTTGACAGTTAAATTTGACAAGCTTATGCAGGGTTGGACAACCAGCTAAGAGAAAGGGGGCGGAGGGAGGAGCAGCTAAAGCAGCAAGAGCAGCATTTTGAGCTAACTCTTTGAACATAGAGCAGAACATAAAATTGCTGTTGCCTTCAACTTGTATAAAAAAATAAGCTAAGCTAAAAAAATATAAGCTTTAATTTGCAAGCACTTTAACTTAAACAAAAATGCTTAAAACTGAGTAGATAATTATTTGAAATTCCAGACAAATCAAAAAGTGCAGGACTAAAAAATACAGACTATTTTTTATATATAAATAAATAGATACATTTAAAAATCAGTTTGTGAAGGAGACAAATAACTAATATATATTATATTTATTTATTTATATTTTTGTATATATATATATTTTTGTTATAGCTGTGACTCAATAAGGATTCTGGTAAAGATTAACATTTCTTCCAAAATGTTTATGTTTACATGATTTTTTTTATTTTAAGTTTTTATATTCTCTGATATATTTGTCATGCTGTCATAATTTCTATTAATTCCACTCACTTATTTCTCAAAAAAATGCTGAATTTCACTTTTGCAATATTTTATTTAAATTCCCACAATCGGTTTATATTTGTATGACCCGAACTGTGCAGTGTATTTTAATGCACATATTCACTTCTGATTGGTGGCCACTCAATGCATTAGAGTGTGTGTGTGTGTTGGTGTTTTGGTGTGTTGGCAGTGCACAATCATGCCGCATGTCGCATGCTGCATGCTGCCCATAATTTCACTAATTAGTGCAGAAATGCGCTTTGGCTGCGACGGGACGACGATAATTACATAAATTGAAAATAGCGCCAGGCAAAAGTATTCAACGTTTAATTATGTTGCGCCAAAAGGCAGGTTTTTGGCAGAACAACTTGGCGGCTTACTTGCAGCTTCACACACACACACACACACACACACACACACATACACACACAGCTAAGCAATCAAATTGAATGATTTTAGGTGATTATTGCAGCATTTGGCAAAACTAAGCAGTTTGCATTGCATTTATTGAAGCTCATTTTGAGAAGTGTTTGCTTTTGCTGTGTTTGTTGTGCGAGTTGTTGTTGTTGTTGCTGTTGTTGTTGTTGTTGCTGTTGTTGGGTAGCTTTATAAAATTGTTGGCGTGTTTTTACGTGTTCGTCGCTGCACATGAGTTAGAGTTTATCAGCAAGTGGCAGGACTTGGCTGGCAGCACAGCACAGCAGCACTCGAGTGATAAAAATGTAAGCCACAAAAGCGTGGCCCAAAATGTAGCCACACATAACTACACACACACACACACACTCAACACACACTCTCAAACAGATGACAGTTTCTTGCTGCTGTCCGTTCGTTTGACTAACAAGCAAAAGACAGTGACAAATTAGTTTTTGGGTGAGCTGCTTATGTGAATTTCCGCAATTTGCATAATGAGAACACCCCAAAAAAAACAGTCCTCAGACCCCAACGTATATACATGAGTGTGTGTGTGTGGGAGGGGGGCGGTCTTGTGCAGCAGCTAGCCACACATAAAAATGAAATAAAAATGAAATTATTTTTGACACTTTTTGAGGAATTTTTTGATTTGAAAGCACTTTTCAATTGAGTTACATCAACTTGATGAATTGTTGCCAGAGCAAGAAATGTGCCACAAAGCAGAAATGATATTTTATTTTGAAATTTCATTATAAAATACCAGAAATAAATAAGATTTTATATATGCACAGCAGAACAGAAATTGGCAGAAAAAGTCAAGAACATATAAATAGAAACGATTTAGAAAAGTGCAAAATTGAAAAGTTGTCGACTAAGAAATCAGCTAAATATATCATTTCAGCCAGGAGAAGATTGTTGGGCTTGTCTTATCAACTCCGTTCAGGATTCCAGCATGAAATTTAAATAAGAGCAGAAATAACAAAATAATAAAAATGTAGATGGCAGCCGGAACAACCTTTAACCAAGTTTGTTGTCTTCCTTTCTTTTTTTTCTTTTTTTTTGTGTAGCAGCTTAAGTATTTATATATTATGGTGATTTTTATTGCTTTTTACCTCCTCGATACACAGGCTAAGTGCAATTGAAGTGGTTTGTCTTGTTCAAGGTTTGCTTGAATAGGTTTACGACTTCATTGCGTGCCTGAAGACAATTTTGTCGAGAAATGTTTGCTCATTTAATAGATCATCTGTTTGATTGCTTGTTGTTCTATTCTGGCTGCTAATTTAAATTTTATATCTGGCAATTTGCTAAATTTGTTGCGATTTTATTGCATTTTATTGTGAGTGGTTTAACGGTACAAGAAGGGGATACGCAAAGGGGGTGTTTGCCATTACTGTTGACATTCATTGAAATTCATGTCATGCAGCCTCGTTCAATAATAAAACGCAAATTTATAAATAAAAAATAAAGGTAAATAAACGCAAAAAGGGTTTGCTAATGGCGGCATGCACCCAAAAAAAAAACACACACACACACACAAACACGAATCCTCTCTCTGTGTGTGTGCAAGATGCCGAGAATGTCAGCCATAAAAATGCGTTGATGGCTCTGACGTGCCTGAAGCATGAAGTAACTCGGCGACAGCAGCTCAGCTGAGCTCAGCTCAGTTCGGCAAGCGATTCCAAACTACTGGCATTAAAGCCATATCCAAAACATGAACACGCAAGGGTTGGAGTTGTCCTCTTTAAATGCCAGGAGTCAAACGGGAGCGAGTCCTGTGTGTGCGCCCGTTACATGCATTTCAATTAGACGCCGCTCGTTGTGCAACAACCTCCTCCCCCACCACCCGCAAAATGTGCAACAAAATTAAAATGCGCACTTATGCAGATTTGCACATTGAAACTGTCACTGCAGTGAGCAGCAGCAGCAGCAGCATCAGCATCATCAGTTGGAGTAGGAGTAGCAGAAGCGCCAGGAGCAGCAGTAGCAGCAGTAGCAGCAACAGTAGCTGGAGTTGTAGTTGCAGCTGCAGCTGCAGCTATGGCAACCACACCGACTGCCTCAGTGTGGGCTTGGGGTCCTTGGCAAACAATGAGGCCCATAGTGCGTTTTGCCAGCCGTTGGCAGACTCTAATTATTTTTCTGCCGCTGCTACAACGAACCACCTGCAAAAATGGTTTACCATCTCTATTACCAGTCAACGGCCCACATCAAAACACCCAAACCACCCCCCTCACCAGCCACGCGTCGGCGGCACTCTTTGTGTTCGCCTGAGCCTGCACAACAAACGGGGGCTAAAAATAAAGCATATTGTACATTTTCCACCCACACCGCCCCAACCCAACCCTCCTCCAGCTCACCTGGTATGAATATATATTTTTCCCTACTTGCTCCGCATTTGCATGCAAACAAGCCAACTGTATTCGCATAGCATTATAATCAAACTATGTGTTCTCTATTAGCATCAGTTAGTTCAGCTTTAACTATCAGATCAACATATTTATTTAGATAATTGAAAAACGATTCAAGCTGAAAATTAAAAGAATAACTTTAATATAATAAAAATAGGATTGATTCTTGAATTACTTTTCAGTTATCTTAAAAGTTAACATTTTTTATGCGTTTCGATTGAGACTTTTACAGTTCACTGGAATTGAGAATCTCTGAAAACGACTCTTTCAAGCAGACAGAGAATCGAATCTGATGTTGTACTGATTATGTATAGACTGAAGTATATATACTGATCGAAAATATATAAGGTATATGGGGCCACAAGTACAGATAAAGCGAGCGTGTGTAAGATAGAGAGAAAGAGAGAGAGAGAGAGAAAGAGAGAGAGAGAGAGAGAGAGAGACTGCAGCTCTCAGTTCAAGCTCTCAGTTCAAGCAGCTATCCATTGTTGGCAATTCCCATTTGCCATTTTCAATATTTATTTTGCCAATACAACAACAAAAGAAGAAGAAGAAAAACAATAACAAAAAAAAACATGAAAGGCAAAAGTATGGAGAATTGAGGACATGAAGGAGTTGTTGCCAATGGAACCGAGCTGAACTGAGCTGAGCCAAGGCAAAGACAACATACAAAATACAACATAGCATATAATAAAAGTAATATGCTGGCGCAAATGCATTCGCATCCAAGAAAATCAATTTCAATAAAATACAAGAGGAGAACTGAGAACTGCGAACGGAGAAGGGAGCAGGGGGAGCAGTTTGTGCAGTGGCTGAGTGTGAACGGAAAAAAGAATTTCTCATATTTTTTATCACAATGATTTTTTTTTTTTCTTTATTTTTCTTGTATTTTGCTTTTCTTTTGGCCATAGTTTTTTGTCGAATCTGTCAATGCTGTGTCAGGGGAGGCAAAACAAAGCAACACTCGCTGCGCTTTTGGGACGCAATAACCGATTTCCCCACCCACCCGCTGTCATCCCTCAGGAAACAATGCTGCTTATATAACACACATATTTGCTCTGTATTTTTAAAAGATTATAAAACCGATTGTATATGTTTGTAATTCAAACCGAGCACAAAGTCAAAGAAATACGGAAAAAGGGGGAAAAAAGCGATGCAAATAAAAGCAAACCAATCGAAAAACACAAGTCTTGGATTTTTCACGCCACTGCTCCTTTAGTTATGCTATATGGTTCTGTGATTGGGGCTTTGAAAGTCAAAACATAGAAGATAGTCACAAGATTTTTCACGATTCTTACTTAGTTTATCTTACTTTCTGCTTACTTGTTTGTTTTTGCTGCGCTTTTTACATTGTTTTCAAACTTCTCAATTCGAATTTTAAATTAATTCCACATTCCAAGTTTGAGCTCGACAGCAAAACTTTGCAGTCTGCTTAGTTGCCATATCTTTAGATACATATATATCTATATATATAAGCAATTTTGCATATCTGACTGTAAAATCAGACCTGCTTTTTTTATTTTTTTTTTGTAATAGTTTTGCATATTTTTTTATGCGTTTCAGAAACGCGTTACAAATTAAAATGTTTTATCATCGTTTTCAACAAAAGCTTATAAATATCTATTTATAAATAACTAGCTTTCGACAAGCCAACTAAATTATTATTATCTAGCTATTTAATTTATTTTAAAAACAAATTCGCTTTCTGAAAAAAAATGTATTGAGCACTTTTTAGTTGTCGTAGCTTAGTAAAATGCAGAGGTCATTTCCCCAACTTGCCTAGGGTTCCAGCATATAGATTACATATATTAAATCTTACTCTTCAGAGGTGTTTCCGGATGAAGATGGTAGACTGGTCGACAAGTTATCCTCTTTGAAATTTGAGTTTTGTATCATAGTTGAAATTACGCTTTAATTGTCAATTAAAGTGTTTTTATGTTTGTTGTTTTTAAACTGTGATGATAAACAATGTTTTCTGCCCTTTCCAATATTTCGAAACCCAGACAATAAGTCACTTGGAAAGTCCACAAGAGAACTCTTTCATTCACATCAACCTCCCAGTAAACCCCACAAACACAGTTATAATTTAATATTACTCTTTTGTGCAATTAAACCTGATGCTCTTCTTTTCGGGTTGTTGCTGGGGGAAATTGAATTTTCATTGTCAATTGCCCAGATCCCAAGCCAGTTGCTTAGCTAGTTGATATGACCAGGATACAGATTCTGTGATTCCACACATGTTTTATAAGCCTTGTATGAACACCAGCTGAGACTGTTGATTGCATTTGATTTATTTGAACCAAAGACATGATACAAATCATAAACGCATTTGGCATTCCACATATAACACACACACACAAACACACACACTCAACCCGCCCCAAAAATGTGCTGTGTGCAACAACATGGCCCATTTGTTGCAGGTGAAAATTGTCAACATGAGTTGACAACAACTTAGAAATATTAGAAAATGACCAAAAGGCGATGCCCAAAATAAAAGTAACAAGAAAAACTATTTTCGATGTGATGTACTTTGGCAGCCACTTTGGAAACATCAACCTGGCTGGGCTGGGCTGGGCTGGGTTGGTCTGCTCTGGGCTGGGCAACATTTTTAGTGTTACAGTCACGTGCTGTGCCACTGCATCAGCTATAGCCACATCAACACCAGCAACAACAACAACAACAACAATGGCAATGACACATAATACATCAGGCAACAACACTCAGAGCAGGGCGTGTCAAGTGTCCGGGGATGGCCATTTCATTATTATGATGCTCAAATTGAGCGGTAAGCTTGTGGCCAAAATAATAATATTGTGTGGCATTCAAGGACAATAGCTGCTGCCTGTCACTGCTGCCATTGCTGCCACTGCCACTGCTGCTGCCTGGTGTTAACCATAGTCATAAGCCATCTATTTTACAATAACCAACTATTTGTGTTCAGCTTGCAAATATATATTTTCGCTTGCATTTAAATTGCCAAATTGCATACAGAAATTATTTTTTATTTATGAACCCAGAAAATTTCAATTAAGTTAACGAAATTTGCAAAAAATCATTTGTTTAATTTGTGATTATTGATATTAATATAAATTTGTTTGATTTTTTTTAAAAAATCATTGCAGAAATATTATGAAAGCAAATAACAATAAATATTTTAATAATATTATGCGAATATTTCAAATGAGATTTTCGATAAATAATCAATTTTTAATTGCCGCTGGCGATACGCGTGATAAATGCAATTAACAAAGCTTTTCATTTAAGATACCCTGTATAAAGGGGATATAATAAAGTGTTTAGATTTTAATTAAGTAATATTTAAATATATATATTTAAATAAATAAATAAATAAATAATTACAGCTTTAGTTTGTTTTGCTTAAAATCAATTCTTGAAAATTCAAGAAACTCTTTCTGTAGGGTATCTTCTGGTCGAGCGTCTTTCAGTTTTGCTCGCTTTAAATTTGCTGTTTAATTGAAATAACATTTGCACTCCGTAACACGTACGCAGATATGCCAAAACGTTTGATGGCAAATCGCAATCAAAAGCTTCGTTACTTTTGACATGGCTTTGCCGACATTGTCACGACACACACTCGCACACACACACACACACACACACATCTTAGTCCCAGGGGTGTGGGAATAGCTTCTGACTTATTGGAACAGAGATGCTGCTCTGCTCTGTGCGTGTTGTACAGCTTGACGCAATTAACATGTCCAACTTAATTGACGCAATAAATTCTTGCGATACGCTCACCTGTATGCCATGACATGCCACTCCCCACCCCCTCCCCCTCCTCTCTTCCCCTTTTATGCCTTTATTGGATTGCATATCTATGTATATATATATATATATATATATATATCTGTATATCTGTATATCTGTATGTGAAATTCTCACTCTGTCTGACTGTCGTTGAGTGCTATTCTGTACGTGCCACTGACTTTTGCGTGTTGCTCAAACTAAAATGGCCGCCTGGCATGAATGGTTGCAGCAGTTGAGGGGGCATGTGTGGCATGTTATGTTCACACAACAAATTTGAATCAATCTGTTGAAATTGACTTGAGGCGCTCACTTGATTAATTGTCATTGTCCAACAACAAAATGCAAGTCGACAGATTATTCCGACACATGCACAGACAACTTGTTAGAATCGCACACTAAATAATTAAATACATACGCGAAATTTGATCAACATTAAATTGATTTAACAGTATTTTTTTTTTGTAAATTTGTATCGCCAGTTGTCGTCATTGCTTATTACCAACTCCTTTCCATCTGCCAGCGTTTTAAGTTTTACCTCCCCGCAAAAACATAAATCATTCGCTTAGCGCACAAAAAAAAAACTAAAACTCGCCAAACTTCTTCGGCGAAAAGTGTCCTCGCCAAATGTTTCGCTTACGTTGAACAGCAAACAGTGAATTATGACCTGTTCCCAAAACAACACAAAACAAATAAACAAAAAACAACAAAGATTTTGAGCACTGCCAAATTAAACTGGAGGAGAATGCAGGAAAATAAACATATATGTAATTGTTTTTACCAGCTAAAAATAACTTAATATTGCTTGAGAGCATTTCTTTTATTTTTATTTTTATTTCTTTACATGTGGAAGGAAAAAAAGTTTCACCAGTGGGCGTCATTGCGCCTTGAGCCTTTTCTGACAGAATTTGAGAATGTTTCCCTTTCAAGTGTAGAAATATAGGCATTAAATATATCGAAAAAGAGAAAAATATGTTGAATTTAATTGCTTATTATAATATATATTTAATATATAAAATTCAGATTTTATATAATATATTATTGGAATTTTGCAGGTGTCTAACGTTAGTTTAAATGTCGACAATTCTAAATATGGGTCATTAAATATGCCAATATTTTTTGACTGCATATTTTAATAAAGCTAATTAAAAATAAATCAATTGAATTATTTGGCTAATTGCTTGTCATATCGATATAAATCGATTGTCTATCATTTTGATAGGCAGTAATTTGGCAATGAATTGCATTTAAAGTGTTGCATAAAATAACATTAAAATCATATTATTATTTTCAACTATGCCATATCCCGTTATAGAGTATAAACTTTATTGTTTTGTTTGTTTGTGACTTTTCGTAATTAATTCGAAATATAATATTCCTACTAGGCCCCCATACATATAACAAAGGCGCCGCAGATGTGCATTGCATTTACATAATATTAATTAATTTCATATACGTAAACACACACACGTACACAAACACACACACACACACACATACACATGCAGACAACTATAGTCTTGGGCAATATTTTAGCAGCGGAATTTGGCCCATCGGCATTTCAGTTAGCGGTTACTAAACAATAGTTTTGGTCACCGATTTCTGATATGCCATTACTCTATACAGACATATATGGCAGACAGCAGATGTAGCTACCAAAACACACACACACACGCACACACACTCACAATGTTATTGGTTTTACTCTGCTGATGTTATTATTTAATGGCCTCGCGGCGATAGTTAAACAGAATTTGATATAAACAAATTGCGTGGTTTCACATGATTTTGAGGTTTCATATTTGAATTAATTGATTGCATTAGAGCCATGCTTCAATATAACATTTAATTTGAATTGAAATTTACAATTTAATCTTATTTACAACATTAAATTGATATTACATAAATCGAATTGTCACGCAAAGCGTTTAAAGAGACCAAAGAAAATATAAATTAACGGCAATGCCAATGGCCGCCAGCTAAAAATAATAATCTGCATCCCTTGTCTGATATATGTAGGGATTTCGGAAAACGAGTTTCGAATGAATTAACTTGCAGGGCATTAATTTTATCCATAAACTACATCAAATTTCGATTTAATATTATTAAAAAAAAAAGTATAAATGATGTTGTCGACAGAAATCGATTAGCATATAGAAATATATATTTTGTATTGCTGCCAGTTATCGATTTTATTATTTTTTAATCGACAACTTAAATTTCATAGTCTGTGGCAATGATAAGCTTAAACCGACAATCATGGCTAGATCGAATCGAGTATCTATGCTTGCCTCATTATATTCCTTTCACAATCGGAGACAACTCTCAATCGATGTAACTCGACTTTGACAGCCTGACAAGCTCAACTCTTGTTCTCATTGACTACGCCCCCATTAATTGATTATAAGCTGTGTTCGCGAACAGCAAAGCAACAAGAAAATAAACTCATCCAATGTATTTACATTTGGTGGCACGAATAGGGGCCACAGGTTGCAACAACACACCCACAGACACACCCACAAATCGCTTACTGTAACAGCCTCATCAATCACCTGATGCAGCTCTGCAAAAGGTTGCTAATGATTTATGATCTCGCTGTTATGCGAGTCAGTGCAAAAGAGACGGGGAGAGAGCGTCAGACAAAGAGACAGAGAGGGAGAGATGCAGACAAGCATCGCTAAATACGAAACTCAATCATTTAATTAGCGCCCCCAAAACAAAAGAAAATTAATTAAACTTTGAACTTGTCTCGCTGAAGTTTTATGCAAAATTTTAATTCAATTTATATCGTCATACTCCAAGAGATTCTCCCAGTTTCCCCTTGGTCTACCTCCCTCCTCGCCCGCTGCATAGGTCTATTTGGCCATCTCGCTGACATTTGCATTATAAATTGTCGCTGCTCAATTTTCATACATGAGACAACGAAAACGTCGCCTGACATTTTGTTATGAGAACACGTAAAAAATTGCACATCCAAGCAACCCAAGCATTGTTGTCAGCCCAACTACATGAAAATTCATGATGCTCAAAGCGCACTCTGACACCTATTTTTTAATACTCTGCCAACGAATATGGTCCTTTGGGTTAGTTCAACTTCAACTTCAAATTTAGTATCATAAAAATCTGATCATTTTTGTCAAGTTAGCTCTTAGATGAATCTTTGTAAGTGTACAATTTTAAAATCGAAATCGAGTCAGAATTGCATTGCCAACTTTATGTGTAGTATTAAAGATGGACGCAAAAAGCTAATCCTTTCAAAAGTCAGATAAATTTTGACAACGCTATGAGCAGCAAGCGTGCAGAGCTGGAGCTGGACAGGGTCAATGCTATGATTATGGTGGTGTCCTTCAAAGAGAAGAGGCACATAAGAGGCACCACCTACCCTAAATATCAAAGATATCAAAACTTGCTCAATTTGAATTAGATCTTTGTAAAATTTGAAGAACATTAAGGACATTAATCACAGGCACTTACCACCAGCAGGTCATCAGCTGGCAGCGCAGAGTATTCAGCAGTCGGATATGCTCCAACGCAACGTTGCCACATTTTTCTTGCGTTGCCGGCCTTAGATGGGTTCAAAATTAGTGACAGGGGCACATTGCCATTGCCATTGCCTGGCAGCTAAAAATTTCGCTTGGTTAACAGCAAAATCTGTGCCACGGCACTTTAAAGCCAAATTTGATTTACATTTGAATGCATGAAAAAATATACATTTTTTGGCTGCAGCTATTGGGATAGGGGAGGGGCAGGAGGAGAGTGCAATGGGTCAGGGGTGACAGGTGAGAGAATGTTAGACGTCAAGTCGCCATTGAAAACAGCGTGTGCCATTTTGTCTGCATCTGTAAAAAAAAATAAAATATATATTTATATATGTATATATATGTATGTATTATATATGTATGTATATGTGTGTGTGCGTGAGCGAGCGTGTGTTAAGGTGCCAGTGTGTCAGGGTATTTGAGTGCGTGTGTGTGTGGATTTGAATTTTTATTTATTTTCGGTATGGACTTTTGCATAACTGCTCCAAATTCAATTACACAACATCCAAAAAAAATCAACAGCTGCACAACGAATATATTTGAATACTCTATAGGAAAAAAAAATAGGCGGGGAAACAATTGCAATCCATAAAAGAGATGAATACCAGGAAATCTACATAACTCGAGCAGCTGTGAAATATTTAAACTATTATTGTTAATATTAATACGGACAGATACAGATTCATATATATATTGTAGATAGGATTGCCTTCTGGTAAAGGGTATTAAAAAAATATTTAAATGTATGCACATATATATATATATATATATATATATTTATATATATATTTATAAACGAATCAAAACAAATATGGAGAGTAACAGCAGTGTCTGCTCGACCAGTGCAACACTGAGTGTTTTTCGTTATTGCCAAGCAAGTTTTATATAGAATTCCAAGAAGCAAACAAAAGTTTTCCATTTTATGAGAGGCTTTAATTGAAGTTCCCCATTTTTATTATAGATTGTCAATTTTATTTTTGTTGACTGTTTCTTTCAAAACATTTAGCATTTCGTTTCGAGTTTCTGAATTTCAATCGTTAAAATTACGATTCAGTTTACAAATTACAACCCTGATCAAAATTAGTCAAAAATACCAAATAATTTAAAATCTATTACATATCAACGCGTAAGTTCAGCAAGCCTGCTCATGCACTTTCACAGCTACAGGGTATAAAACATAAAATATAAGGGAAAAACTGAAACCTGCCAAAAATTGCAACGAACTGCAGAAAAACATTTGCATTTTTATTGAATTGCTAAAGTTTTATAAGGTCAGTGCTGTAACTCTCAAATAAAAAAAAAAACACAGAAACTGGAGAGAGAAAGGGAGAGAGAGAGAGAGAAAGAGAGAGGGAGAGCGGAGAGAGTGAATCAACAGAAAATGTTTGGAAACCGAATCGCGACACTGGCATAAGTGAAAAATTGTATTGAATTTCGGCTATTAAATCGTTAAAACTTGCAACTGTTGCCAATCGACCAATTGACCCCCAAATTCCACAATAAACAGTCAACTAAAACCGAAAACGAAATCAAAATCGAAATCGAACTCGAATATAATAAATATATATATACAAAAATAAATGCTAATCCCATGAAAAATAGCACATGGATCATAGAGCTGGCTGGTTGGTGAATTACAAGTAAGGAGGCAGTTTTATGATGGTCGCCATTGATTGCCTATTTGTAAGGCACACGTGACTGGTAATCTCAAGAAGAAGCAGAAGCAGAAGCAGAACGAGAAGAAGAAGCAGAAGCATAAACCAAGCCAAGTTGGCTCCGCCCTCGACAAATGGCCAACAGTTAAACGAGGCAATCGTATAAAACTAAAGCAAAACACACGAAAAACTAAAGTTGTTTAACGCATTTTATCGCAAACTTTTACGCTATTTAACCGCTTTAGCGGCACTAAACCAAATTCCATATTAACATGAGATTTCCAGTTCAGAACACCCAACAAACAACAACAACAACAACAACAATAATAATCAGAAACTCAAGTCTTCAAATTGATTCATAAAATGTGCGATGAGTGCAAATCGCTTTCCTCTTTGTTGTGTAGTCGTCCCCCAGCTAAATAAATATATATATATATATATATATATATGCGATATGTGTTCGGATTGTCATTTCTTGAATTTTAAGTACATTTTAAAAGCCTTTTACCAGTTTCTCGCATCATTTGTTGTTTTATGGCTGCCTGGCGAACATTGACGATATCAGCCAAGTAAATGGTTTTATTTATTGACACATGTTTTCTTAAATACAAAAGTGTTGGCGCTGCTTGCTTCAAATTCTCATGCTTCATTTAACACTATTGCGACAGAAATAAAGAGGCGGCTCCATCAGTGTCATAGTACAACATATGCCCCTCTCAGAAGACTCTGTCTCAGCTTGAATATATATTTATTATTCTAGCTCTTTTGTATATTTTATAAATATTTAAAAATCAATCTTGACTACTTTTTCTTGTTTCGCAATACATTTTTTTTATTTGATTTTTTTAGTATTGCTTAATCAGTATAAACTGCTCAATATTGTTTACGGTGCAGCGGAAATATGTAGTTTATGCATTCCTTTTGGGCGTAGGAGTTAGTCCTAACCAGAAATGAATGCTAGTTGCATTTTGTGCAAAGTTATGGCCTGGGAATTGGGGCAGCTAACGAGCCGTTTAACCGTTTAAACACGCTAAGCTCACAGATACTTAAACCAGCCCAACCAGCCCAAAACAGCTAACCGGCCCAAAAGCCCACTGCATGCAGTGGGATTTAGCTTTGGGGCGTCTGCCTGGCTTGCAAACCTAGATGCAAAATTCCATTTGTAGTTGTTGTTGGTGTTGTTGTAGTTTCTAGGTGCATAGTTTCATTTTGAGCACAGCCCAGATACGCAGTAATATCCAAGATAAATGCTCATTACGGCATTATATTAATTATGATATGTGAAACGCAACCGTAAGCTGTGTGTTTGTGTGTGTGTGTGTGTGTGTGTGAGAAGGGTGTGCGAGCCAGAGAAGAGGCAATTATCTTTTCCCATAATAGTGTTTAAAAAAAACGAGTTTAATTAGCCACCTTAACTGTTGGAGTTTGCTTATTGCTGACTTTATTAACGTATACGTTTTCATAAGCGAATAAATTGTTAAATTTGTGTTCATGTTTTTATGTGCTGGCGCTCTTTGGATATACTCAGGAAATATGTGAAACACAATTGTATAGTTAAAAAATTTAAATCTAAGCGTTAAAATTTAGAATTCAGAATTGGAATTATATTCAATATTTGACAGTTTTTAAGGACCAGTAAGAAGTAGAAAGCTCTGTTTGATTTCTTACTATCTTAACGGTTTCTGTGCCATTATGGACCAGCAATTATAATAATAAAAAAAAGTTATGGAAAATCTTTAACAGAACCAGAAACGAAACTGGCAACTAAATTATTTGCGAGTTGAACCTTAAATTAAATAAAAACTTTTAAACAATATTATTATAAATTTATAGAATTAGAAAAGCAAATAGATCAATTAACTATACAATAAAATAGTATTTTATCAGCAGTAACACAAACTTGCTTGTAATTTGTATGCAATTGTCAGATTTGCAATATTGTTTTACAATTATTTGCAGATGGGAATTTTGAAATCATTATTTGTTTACAAATAATACACAATTGCCCTAAAATATGCAGAAATGCATATCACAAACAAACATACACTTTTATATATGTGTGTGTGTGTGTGTGTGAGTGCGTGCATAATGAGCTTATTTGTTGTTATTGAATGCCAATCTGTGGCACTTTTGCTCTGCTGCCTGGAAACCTTTTCAAATGTCCATCAGACAGTTAGGCGCCATTCAAGTTGAGGACACATTAGGAGCAGTGTAAAAAAAAGAAGGAAATCTTTTCGCGCCATTAATTTTAAGGTTAATTCTTTTCCCCAAAGTGACACAACAGCGCCAAAACAGAAAAGGGAAACCCAAAAACACAGCCAGCATTGATTTTATTTGACCTTCGACGAGGCGACAAGGTCTGATTTTGAGCAAGCTAAGTGTACTTCTTGCTACCCCCCCAACCCACCCACACACACAATAAAAGCAGCTAAAGAAATAAGAAAAGAGGGTGAAGTGGAGAGACGAGAGGCGCATTCACATATATTGCGAGTTTTTCATCATTATTTCACAAAAGCTGACAAACCCATAAAGTGGCCAGCGCTGGCCACATGTCAATTAAAGTTAATACACGGCTCGCTTCTCCTTTAAGCGACAAGTGCAGTTGAGTTTAGGTATGTGGTGCGGAAAGCGAGTCAGTTGGGTTGGTGAGGGGGTGAGGGGGGTGGCTGGTCAGTTTGCGGAAAGGCAGATCGAAAGTAAGCATTATATATCCTGTTATTATACGTATGTTTACTGGTGTTGTATCAAATCATTGATGGAGATGAGAAGAACTTGACAAATAAATTAAATGTTCGATTATTATTGATAAAGAGTATTTTGAGCGACGTAAACAATTACAGTTTATACTATAACAATAATATTTAAATCGTTTTAACTGCTAGTCGAAGAACTACCTCATTTTTTATATAGTCTGTAATTATAATTTATTATTATTATTAATTTTAATAAACTATTGTATGAGATGAAAAAAACTCAACAAATGTATTTAATATCGACTGATAAAAAGTATTTTGAAAGTAGTAAGCAATTTCATATTTAAAGATCATATTTGAAAAATCAAAGAACTATCTTATTTTTGATAAACACTTTAATAATAAAAATATGCTTGTAATTTAAATTTATTCATAAAGAGTTTTTGCAAAGAATTAAATTATATTTCATGTTGGATAGCAATTAGTAATTATTAAGCCTCATAATGAAAATGAAAAAATCAAATGTATTTTAAAAGTGCTACGCAATGTATGCGCTGTCATTTTAAACAGAGTAGCTGCTAGTCGATCAATTCCACAAATGTTTTGTTTTTTTTGTTGTATTTATTATGCTTTTGACTTTAAGAGCATTAAAATTGCTCATAATTACATTGACGTTGGCATTTTGAACTTGTCATTTAGTGGTCGCCTCGGGAGGCAACAAATAACACAAACTTGTACAAACGCACACGCACGAGGATACACACACACGCACACACACATACACATACACCCTTTCACACACACTCGCAATTAGTTTAATAAACAAAAAGGGGCGCAAAACAAAAGCTGACTCAATATGCCCAGCATAAACAGTGATAATGAAACAACACAAACGTTGGCAAAAACCAGGACAACGAGCATTATTGTGCTGCAGGACATGTAAATGCAATTAAAATGTGTCCTTTGTGCCAGGCACTTTGACCACATTATTGACTGATGCAACGTTAAAAACGCATTCCCGTTCAATATGTGGCCATAATTAACCTAATGAGTGCTTTTCTACAAACGCTTTAGGATTTCCGCAACTTTTTCTTTTCATTGAAATTTTATTTTGTCCCTAATTCAGTTTATTTTTTGCATTCTGTCAAACACAATTGACGACATTTGTGTGTGTATGTGTGTGTGTGTGTGTGTGTGTTGCGTAATTGAGCTTTCAAGCGGCACTTTAGGCGACGCCTCGCCTAATTAACTCAACACTAAAAGCCTCGTTCAATATTCAATTATATATCTAACACACTCACACGCACACATACACACACACACACAAGCGCTCGCAGCTGGCGCCATTTTTAAGCTGGCATTGACATTTCCGTTTCCGGCGTGGCGACGCGCTCTGAGATTCAATTAGCAACAAAACGGCCTCAGTGTCAAAAAGCATTGCACACGCGAAGCGTTAAAGTGGTGCCACACCCACTGAACGCCCATTTTTACTATTCTTTGTATGACATGTGTGACAACAGGTGTGGCAACGTTTCAAAGCGCCGGCTTTTAGTGTTTAGTGTGACAGCCATAAAAGCTTAAATCAGTTTTGTGGCAGCTGCACAAAATGCATTCGAACATGCCACAAAAAGCTGTGCGTGTTTCGTTTTCATTTTATTAACATTTTCATTTATTAGTTGAGCAGTCATGTTTTATGAATATGTCTAAGTGCTGCAAGAACTTTTGGGAGTTGGAACTGTCAAAATTAGCCTAATCACTTGGCTCAATTGGCTTGAACAGTGCTAAAACAATTGTTGCAGATGTCTTAAAGAATTAATTAAAAAAAAATGAGATAAGATAGAGGGATTCTTCTCTAGATGAGATAACGGATAAGATTAGGTCCTACATTATTCCAGATTTTTTAATATAATTTAGCATATTCAATAAAACTGCAAAAGCCGTTTTTACTCAACTAAAATGATAAAAGATTTAATGCACATAAAACATTTTCGCACAGATTTCCTTAAAGCACAACTCTTAGATTGAAAATTTAAAGGGAAAATGCCTACAGCTGATTTATGAAATTCAGAAATTTTAAGCCAAAGAATTCCACAAAATTTGTATTTAAAATACAAAAAATAAAATTTGTTTTCCCAACTAAAAACACACGCTGTGCACATTTAAATTATGTAAATAACGCAGACGAGTAATTGGCCTGGCCATCAAAGTTGCTAAAGTAGCAGAGACGAGAGGGGTGGCAGTGAGGGGGTGGGCGCTGCAATGGCAATTACTTAAAGGCAAAAGGATCCAGGCTAAAATGCAAAAGCGAAAGTTTGCAGAGCGCGCCAGCATTTTGATAAGAAATCACTGCAATCAATCAACTTGCAACTGGCAACAAGCAAAATCAATTGAAATTAAAAGATGATTTCGTCTAGATAAACCCCACGCCCCCTTCTCCACACACACACACACACACACACACACAGCCCTCTACTACATTCTCATTACCCTTGCCTAAGCAAACGCCCGCAAGAAAAATCACTTACATTAATGAGTTCAACTTGTTTTTGTAGCATGTGGATTTGGTGGCAGCCTCAGTTGGTGTTGCTTCTTAGCAGCAGCTAGCTCCTCCTCTTCTTCTTCTTTCTTCAGCCTGCTTGCTGCTTACTCTGCTTGTTCTCTGCTCTTCACTTCTCTTCTCTGCTCTTCGCTTTTCTGGTGATTTATAATGTCAGCAGCCAAAGGCAGAAGTTACATTTCCATGCACAATTTACACCAATCCAACGGCAGCAACAAAAACAATCAACACACAGTCACCCACACTCGCACACACACACACACACATATGTATGCTGATGTACGGTGAAGCACAGCACCCAACTGTGGACTGAGCTAATCAATCTCGTGGCATGTCAGACAGTCAATTTGTGTGTATGTGTCTATTATTCGTTTGTAAGAAGTTAGTCTAATTAAATAAATAAGTGCACGTGATTTATTTGCCAGCCAGCAGCAGCCAGGCAACAACAAAAAAATAACACTTCACTGCCGGCCATGACAGACTAGCTAAACACCCTGCAAAGCAATCAAAAATTTAACAAAAATAAAAGAAAAATGTAGACTAACTTGATTTATTTCAATATTTCCACAACTTAATCAAAAACCATCAGATTTTGTCTATTTGCTCAGCAATAATTTAAATTGACATTCTAATTTGAAAGTTATCTTAGATATATATAGATAGTATGAAAATAAAGAAAAATATACACTAACTTTGTTTATTTCAATATTTCCACAACTATCAACAAAAATCATCAGATTTTTGTATTTATTCAGCTCTAGCTTTAATAAGAAATTAAGTTAAGTTTAAAGTTTAAATTCTATTGTATGAAATTTATATTTGGCAATGATCAAATTTGGAACCTCAATGCTTGAACGGATTTACAAAACCAAGCGCTTTTTGATCATGGTTTGTCTTCTAGATAAAACCCAAATTTAAATGTGAAAATATCATTAAAAAGCTGTACGAATTCTAGCCGCAAAATCTGCTTCTCAAAATAAGTAATAATCTTTGCCAACTCTAACTTATTGGGAAAAAGGTTTTCTGTTTTATTTTGCCTCAAAATCAAAACTAAACAAAAATTTAAATACAAAATTCGATGTGATTTGTGTACAGGGTATTTCAATGTGTAAACATTTCGACTGGTTTTGCTTGAATTCGTTTCATTTTAAGCTTGAAATGAGTTTTACATACAATCAATTTATTTGAGCCGCACGCATTTGCCGCATGGGATATTAAAATTGCCCGACGAGGGGAGGTGGGCGGTGGCAACAAAGAAGAAAAATTTAATTAATTGCAGTCGGCGGCAGTAAATTGCTGCACTGCCACAGCTTCAGTAGTGACGTCAGTGGCAGGCAGCTTCAACTGCAACGGCAACAGCGAGAGCAGTTTCTGCTTAACTGCTTCTGTTTCTGGCTGTGCTTCATGTTGCATGGTTCGAGTGGAGTGCAATCAGTGCGCCAAATCGGCGTTGGCCTAATGATTTTCCTGTAATGCCCGGCACCAAAGAAAACATAATGAAGCAAGACAGGACGGGACGATGACAAAACGACCAAACGTCCAACGACCAAACGACGACGGCGACTACGAACAGGATGAGAAAGGACAACGACGATGAGGACTTCATTACCAAATTGAGCGGCTGTCGTCATCCACGTCGTCATCGTCGTCGTCGCAGCCATCGCCATCGCCATTGCTATTGCTATTGCAGACTTTGCTTCCGTTTCCGCTTGCTGCTGCAGTGTCCAGCAAATCGAAGAAGCTGCACAAATACAGTTGGCGCCCCTTGATACACATACATATATATATATATATAAATATATATTTATATATAAAGATATCAAACGTGGCCAGCAAGCAATCAAGCCCAGCGCTGCCAATGATTTCCTTCGGATTCCCAATACCAGCACCACTAATACCAATCGCATTCGCAATCGCAATTCGATATACTACTCTCTGTGAGGGTGAGACGATGTGTGGGGGGGTGAAGTGAAGTGTGGTGCCCTGGAGGCCGACAACTTTGCCTCGAAAATCCATCAAATCTTTTTCTTACCCATGACTTTTGAGGCCATAAACTTTTGATTGATACTGAATTTAATCAACACGAACGCTCTCGGCTCTGACTCCCTCTCCCTCTCCCTCTCTCTCTCTCTTTCTCTAACTCACACACTCTCTCTCACATCTCTCTTTTTTTTCTTGTTCTTATCGGGCTTCTTATATTTTTAATTTACGCCTCAAAGTACGATTCTGCATGGTTTATCACAGAGATTGGCAAACGATTCTGCCTCGCTGCACTTCAATTAGTTGCTTATAGTCAACAGCATAAAGAGCCCAAAAGCCAGCAACAACAACAACAATAACAAACAGGTCCATCACAATATGAAGTACATACTTATATATATATATATATATATATATTTATATATATGTATTATGTATATAAAAATATTATTATTTGTATGATGACTTGTCGATTCGGCTCTTTGTTATGGTTTCAATGTGCAAGAGGAGGCAAAAAGCGTCGATGTTCATCTCGCAAATGAGACATTAACTAAAAGAGCCAACAGCAAGCGACTAAATGCTCGACTAACAGCTACCCTAGCAACTTGGAAACATATGCTTAAGCAAAGTACAAACAAAATTAAAAGAAAACTTAAAGTTTCAGGCTCAGCACTTTGTTGATTTCACTCTTACACTCTAGAACATGCTCAGCCCTTGCTTATATGCTTAATATACCCTATCCATATTTGTATTGTGTACAGGGTATGCATTTGCCCTTATTTTATGCCCTGTCTCTTGGCATTTGACCTGAGTCTGGGTCCAGTATGGGAAGGTCGTCGCTTACAATTTCAATTTCGCTAAAATTGGTTGACACACATTGCATTCCCTACAAAATATATGCACACACCACACACACACACACACACCACACCACATACGACGTGTGTGTGTGCACCACACTCTCCCCAAAAATATTCATGCAAATGCACTTAAAACATTTTAAAAGCGCTTTTGCGGTTCAATTTGCATAATTCCAGCACCCTATAAAAATGTACAACATTTTACCACTAATGGCACACACATTGCACGCTCGCACACACACACACAAACAGTCGTACACACACACCCCACCATTGCATACATTTAATTATCGAAATGGCAACGACGCGACTCCGTTTTGGACCACATTTCTGTTTGTCCTATTTTTTGTTGCTGTTTTCGGTGGCAATCCTTGAAGCACATTTCTGCAAATTGACCAGGCGAGCAGACATTAAATTACACCTGACCAGGCGCCAGCCAACGTAGATCCTTTCAGGCCCGATTCCTTGTGTCGCATCCTTAAATTGATGTCTGGAAATTGCCAGCTGTTTGAGTCATAGTCAAGTTCAATTAACTGTTTGCAATAATTGAAATTGTTGTTCAACTCGATATCTGTAAGAATTTCGAAAAATAAGGTAGATAAAAAATTAAAATTGTTAAAAAATCTCGTTTGCAAATAGCTAAAAAATTTTGCTTTAAGTACACATAAATATTGAAAGAATTTTTAACAGCATCTTTGCTCGCGACCTTAACTTAACATAACATTTCCACTGTTAAGGTGTAGCCTTACTCCGCCGCGCCGCCTGCTGCCATAAAACTGTTAAATTCCCCTAACAATGCGCAGCCGCTGTAAGAGCTTAACAGGCAGCTGCTCCTGTGTACTGAGAACAGTTGCTGTCAACTGGGGCAACTTGCGATACACAAACAGGGGTTGACTTAACATAACATAACATAGCACAACAGCTAGCTGAAAGTAACAGAGCACAACAGCCAGCTGTAAGTAACAGAGCACTGTTATCAGTTTGTTCCTTGAAATTTTGCATATACATTATTAATTTCAAGGGCACAGATGGGATGTGTCTCATCAGCCGCAGTTGCTTGGTTGCTGGTCTATTGAAATTGGTCAAATTGCCTGTGCAATTGACAATATCAATGAGAATTGATGGCTTGAAGCTGAAAGCTTTTTTGAGTCTGTCTAGTCTAGATCCCTGAATAGTGATTGGCAGTGTTACTGTTAATGCAAACAATAGTTATTTGATTATAATGCTAATATCATACTTAACTTGAGTTAAATAAGTACATAGCCATAAGCGAAAAGCAATTTTGAACAGCTCGAAAGAAAAACCATTTGAGAAAGATTATTGCATTCGCAATTAAAGCGATTGCATCAATAACTTTTAGTCCCTTTCGTTACTTGGATTAAGTGCTCTATTAAGTCAATCTGAAATTAATTATTTATTTATTAATGTACACACACATTTGTGTGCATTAAGTGTAAACGTTTACTTTATTGCCAGTAAAAACAAAAAACCATTTTTGCGCTTGGCTCATAAACTTAACATAAGCTTGTCTTTGTCGAGGGTTTTCATTGTGTCAATAAATTTATGTAAAGTAGATGAGGGTAGCCATTGAGTGAATAAATTGACTAAATTTTCATATTTCCATTATTATCCATATCTCAAACAATACATACATTTTTTTGCGAATATCTTACATTTCTAATTTGATAGCGTTTTTCGTTACTTCAGACTTCTAAATCAAATTTGTTCTTGAGCCAAGCATTTTTTGTTCACCCCCAATTACGAAGAGCATTTAAGTTTAAAGCGATTCGTTTTGATCAAGAATACATCAAAGCAAAACGTTTTAAGTGGATGCGTTGCAAAAACATTAAACGCAGAATGTGAATGTGTCTAGCCATTTTCATCAAGGAAAACAAAACAACAAAAAAAAAAGAAAACAAATGCAAAAACCGAAACTGAAACAAAAAAAATTACCTATAGGCAGAGTTGTGAGACAAAAGACTAAAAGAAACGCTAATGCTTCTTGACCGTCTCTCTGCTCAGTCAATTTCTTCTTCTTCTTGTGCTGGTGAAAGGTCAAACTTGTCCCTTGCCATTGGGCTGGAAACTGTTGCCGACGCGTGACTAGTGCCATGGGGCACTTGCCTGACGACCTTGGCAAATTTTTGCATGCCACTTGGCTCCAATTTTGCTTAATGGTTTTGGTTTTTTTTTTTTTGCTGTTCACTGTTCAATTTTTACAAGCGAGCTGACATTTGAATAATTTTTGACTACTCAAATAGCCTGTGCATTATTTATTTATATTTTCTTTTAGCCGGAAATTAAAGACACATCCCTCAAAGCGAAGAGTAGCAAAAATTTGCTGTTGCCTCAGGCTAAACGAAATTGAAAATGTTCATCGCCAAATTTGTGCACGCATTTCAAATAACAGTGAAAAAAACACCCAATCAAAACTCCAACTTTGACTGCATTTCACATCAAGTGCTTAGTATTAATTTCCTGCTATATTGAAATATTGCCTAGGGCTACATACGTGACAATGATTTGATTAAGTGTTTTAGCATCCCGAAGGGGCATATAAGAAAAAAGACTAAAACATGCGTGTTCAAAGCATCAGAAAGCAATCAAAGTCTCAAATATATTTCTAAAGTTAAGAATTCAATAAGGTTAAGCTTATAATTGAAAGCTTAACAGTTTATTGGGAACAAACAATTATTAACAACAGACTAATTTATAAATGAATATAATATTAATAAATTAGAATTATTTTTTAGTACGTTAAAATACCAATTTTTCTCAATTTTATTTTCTCTTACAGGTATCTCATTAAATTCGATGGCCTACCTTAAAATTATTATGCATTTAAGTGAGTACTTTTAATGTTTCTTATTGCCTTAAATTGACTTGAATAACTTAATTAACATTTAATAAGGAAATTGGGCAAATTTCTACTCTTTCCCCACCCACACTTATAATAAATATTGACAGCTGTTTTGATAACGTGCCAGCAAAAGTAGTTAAAACCTGAGAAGAGTTTACAAAAGAGTTGCAAACAGATGACAGAGAATGGCCAAATCTGTATTATATTTACTTTCAGCCACTTAAACCAATTAATTTCCGTTGTTTCTGTTTAATTCAGCTTGCTCGTTACACTTGCTTTTGATACTTTTCGTTGTTGTTGTGCGCTGTCAGCGGCAGCGGTGTTGGCCATGGCCAAAAGCACGCTCACCACCTACTACCTGTGCTGCCTCTGTGAACTTTGCTTCATTAACTGAGCAGCGCACACAATCGAGAATCGAGAAATGTGAAAGTAGCACAGACAGCTGAGGCAACTGAGCAACAGAGCAACAACTGCTGTCACAGGTCCTTATCGTCCTCAAACTCACCCTTGTCCTGCTACTCGTCCTCGTTGTCCTTGCCTTTTGTCCTGGCTGAGTCGAGCAGTTGCTATTTCTGCTGCTTCCAGGAGCATCATCAGACGAGTTAAGTAGACTGCTAAATGACGATGCTGGCACTGCTGCTGCTGATGCTGCTGTCGCTCTTGTTGATGCCACTGCCTACTGCCTAACAAGCTCTCTCTCTCTCTCTCTCTCCCACTCTTCCCCTCTCTTTCAGACTTAAGTGTGTTTTCAAAATTAAAGCCTGTTAATGAGATTGGCTTTACTGACTCATGTTAAGTGGCTTTGAGTGTATCGTAAGTAAGCACTTTCATCGTCGAGCCCCAACCAGCAGCAGCAGCAGCAGCATCAGCATCAACTAGTTCCTCCTGGCTACTCCTTATTAAAAATAATGCTCTAAATGGTAACAAAATGTAATGAGTATTTCAGTTGTTCAGCTAGTTGAACTCCATCGGCTAATGAATATGACCCCAAATGCTGGCAAAGATTTTTGACCCTTATCTTATTCCTGGTTGGTCAGCAAATCTTGTCAACAGTCGATTGAAGGCTAAATCGAAATGCCCCATTTGTGAAGAGCACATAAAAATCGTATTAACAATTTGGCATAGTTTAAATAGTTACAAACATAGCAGCACATAAATGGATAAATATATATTTAGTAGGTCACATTAAAAAATGTATACAATATATTTTCAAACAGCAGCCAAACCGATGTAATTTTTATTTTTATTGATTTTAAGAGCAAAGTTTTAAATTTATAATGCAATTCCTGCTATTTTTCATAGAATATCTCTTTACGAAATCTATTTGCCTAATTTGCTTTTTATTTACATTGACAATTCAATAATTTAAAGCTGAAATGGCACATAAAAAAAATTTTGCGCATTTAAATATTTTGCATTAAATTGTTTTTATCAAAGTCAACTTTCGGTTGTTAAACAAAAATATTAAATAAACAAAAAAATTTAGAGACGAAAAAAAATGCCAATAAAATTACATATCAAATGTGAAAGTTGAAATATTCCAATTGCGTTTGACATTTGAACACACACACACATTTGACACACGCACATATAGTGCAAACAACTGTGCACACACCTACATAACAAAAGAGAAAGAGAAAAAAAGAAGAAAAATGCTGTAGTCGAGTGGGTTCGAATGCGATATACGCTAAACACAGCTGTTAAATATATTCTAACTTTGTTTGGCAAACTTTACTTAAAAAAGTTTTGCATCCAAAGTAAGCAGTTTTGCAAGTGCACTCATAATATGAGAACAAAAACTTGGGTGTTTCTAATCCGATCTTGATGAAATTTTGGGAGTTGATTCTTAATTTGCATATGTATATTCTGTAATAATAGGAAATTGCTATGTATTAATAAGCGAGAAAGCAAACTTGATATTTGCCGGTTATACGAGAAACTTTATTGCAAGTCTTTCAAGTCCCTAGCACCTATAGTCTCTGAGATCCGAGTGCTTATACAGACAGACGGACATGGGGCATATATTGACTCGTCTTTTGATTTTGATTAAGAATATATATAATTTATGGAATTGCATCAAAAGCATTATACCCTTTTTAGCCTTTTTGAATGGGTTCAGGGTATACACAGAAAAAGGTAACCAATAAAAACATTTTGAGTTTTAGGTTGGGGCAGCCCCTAACAAAATAAATGATGTTCGTTCACGTGTTTCGAATGTGACAGATTTGAGCCCTTTGTCACGAATGATGCTTGATGATGAGTTAACAAACAGCAAACGCAGCAGCCCCACAAAGTAATATATATATATATATATATAGATATAGGTATAAATATATATATATACGAAATTGTTGGAAATTTGTCAACATCAGTTTTCTTGAGCGGTTAAGACCAAGTTAAGACGCTGTTGATGGGTTTTACCCTTGAGCTGATAAATGAAGATGGAATACATGAATACAAGCAACTAAAGTTCAAATTTCAAATAAATAAATGCAAATTAAAATTATTTATACAATTTATTATTTAAAAAAGCTTCAGTTTGGATTAAAAATAGTTAAAGAAAATTCATCTTGAATTAAATCCCTTTTGTCGGTTTTTTTCAAATGACTTTGAAAGTTGCTTGAACTCTTAACCCTTTTGTTTATGTGTCGCAGTTTTGGGTTATAGTTCTAACAACATCATTATTATTAGTCACACACACACACACACACGCACACAGACAGTTAGAAATAGAAAAGTGTTGGAATCTGCTGAACATTTTATAAGTGCCTCGTGCCACTTTCGACATTCGTGTCACGCAGCAAAGTTGTTACTCAAAAATTTTCGTTGCGCCTACAAACGTGCCACAAGCGGTGGGCGTGGCGCTTAGCAAGAAGTTCTTGTCAACATGCCCCAACCCACCCACACTCCTCCAATCGTCGGCGTAGCCATATAGTTTTTGTGGCAAATTGTAGTCAGAGGATCTGAGACTTAAAACTTGGCTAAAAATAAAATAAAATAAAATATGTCTTCGTTTATTCATTTATTTGTCTGTGTTGTGTGTGTGTGTGTGTGTGTGTCTGAGCCAACTTTAAATTGACCCGGCTTATAACTTTATTATGCATTTATGAGTTGCTGCTTGTGAAAATCATATCTCACGCTTCGCAGCAGTTGTTTTCCTCCTGTAACTTTTTATTATATAATAATTTGAATGTATTATGAAAAACTTTATTGAAATTTACTGTTCAAAATGTGAATAGTTTAAGAGTTTATAATAAGAATTATGCAAATAACTAACTGATTATTATTAAATTATTAAAGGTGCTTGTGGAAAAACATATATCTTAAAGTCTATGTAAGATAAGTGAATTTTAGTCAATATATTCATATATATTCTGTGGATGATCAGCGATTTCAATGATGTAGCTTTTTTACTGTGATAAAATTTATTGAAATTTATTATTCGAAATGCGAATAGTTTATAATAAGAACTAAGCAAATAAATAACTGATTATTATTAAATTATGTTCTGCAAACTGGGTTATAATTTTCCAGGTGCTTGTGGAAAAACATATGTGAAATAAGTGAATTTTAGCCAACATAAACAGATTCAGTGGTGATCCACCAGCGATTTCAATTATTTGGCTATTTTAATGTAACTAAAACTGATGTTGGCCACATAAAGTTAACTTAAATAGAGAGCTTTGCGCTGTAAAACTATAAAACAATTAAATTGTTTGATCGCTTGAAAGTTAAAGCGCCGATGTTGATTTTTGTTGAACAATTTTTAGGAGTTTTGAGTTTTGGAGTTGGCAACTGCAGTGCAGCTTTGTTATGCAAATAATTGTCAACACCTTTTGAGGATTTTGCAAATTTCATTTTGCCACTGCGTGTATTTTACTGTGTGTGTGTGTGTGTTTTGGTGTGTGTTTTGGTGTGTGTGTGTGTGTGTGAGTCTGTGTGTTTTGGCCAACTGGGCGTGAACGCATTGGCATGGGCGTGGTACTTGTGTTCGCGTTTGCTTTGTGTGTATTTTGTGCGCGGCACAAATGTTGCCAATTATTTACACACACACACACACAGAAGGTAGAGAAGGGGGGGGCTGAGGTGGTATGCAGTTTGTCGCTGAGAATGGACCGTAGCACGAGAAATTGGCACCAGCAGAAACAGCAGCAGCAGCAGCAGCCGGCAAACCGCAAATGTGCCCAAAAAGGCGTGGCACTGAACAAAATGCGAACAGCTCCGTTCGCTGATGCAGCTGATGCCGCTTCATGGCCCATTGAGTTGCACAGCGGGGGAATGGGAAGGGGAGGGTTTTGTGCCTGAAGTGAGTGGAGGGCTTACCGGCCATATTTGCGGCTAATTGGCTTTAAGTAGTTTTGATTACATTGCCCACGGTTCCAATGATGATGATGCTGCTGCTGCTGCTGCTGCTGCTGCTGCTGCTGCTGCTGCTGATGTTGATGATGTGCGCATTGTTGTTGCTCCTGTTACCGTTATCGATGTCGATGTTCAAGCACCGAAGCGCAATTTCAATTACTAAATACTAATTAGCTCGGCACGGCGACGGCAATACATTTTTGTTAAGTTATTAAAAACGCGCATAAGGATTGCCATTGCATGGGGGGGTGTGTGGTGTGTGGTGGGGGAGGGGAGTGAAGTGTGCGTTGTGTATGTTGTGGTGGGTGTGGAGTTTGCTGCTGCTGCTGTGCATAAAGTGTGGACATTAATTTGTGCTTAACGCTGGTTTATCTGTCGTCCGCTTTAACAGACGCATGTGGGCGAAAGTAGCAGCATTGCAGATATATATTCAAACCAAAGGTCCTGCGTCCTGTGTCCTGCGCACAGTTGTAGTCCTGCGACTGACCACAGCAAGGATGTTAACGCCGGTTTTGCTGTGCATTTAAATGTTGCACATTAATTAAAATGTATACACAAAAGCTTTTAGCTTAAGTAAGCGCCACAGCAACAACAGCAGAAGCAGGAGCACCAGTATCCAGACAGATCTGCCCTTATATATATATATATATATATATATATAGGTAGTATATATCTCCTTGTATATATCTGCAGAATAAGGACGTGCATAGGTGGAAAATTATGCACAGCATGTTCTGTAATTAAGTTGCCATAATGCAAAAGCATTTTTTCATTGTTTACTCTGACTAAGGTGATTTTTAATTTGTTGAAGTTCGTATGCAAAACAGGAGAAAGCAGCTTTGGCTGAGACACGCCGAAGATGACAGACTCTGCTGCAATCAAATGAAGAATATATTTTAAAATTCCAACTGATATATTTAAAATAAACTCGGCTAGTGATACTCAGCATTGAAAAAAAGTTTGTGGCTTTAAGAAAAATCAAGCTACATTTTTAATCTCTAAAATATAGTTTTACTAAATTGCTTAGGTTTCTCCTACATCGATAAATTATGAATTAAATTTTTAGAAAAGTCTGTTATTATGTTTTCCCTTAATACCTTTATCGCTGTTTGATCTAGAGTATTTAGACTTGGTCTAAACTCTGCTAGCTGCTTTTGCGCTTCCCTTTTCTATATTTTGTTGTAGTCTGTTGCACATATGCCATAATTGCTACTGTATGAAACTCGTTTAAGGCTACGTTTACCTGAGGCAAGCACGCCTCGACTTTAGCCATATATTCTGGCAATTCCTTGACCCGAATGCTGGCAACGTATTGTTAGTCAACAAGCAGGGCTTATAAATATGTGATGCCAGCTAATACGTCTAGACACAATGTGGCCAAAAATACAAAATTTCGTGAGCACATTTTAAGCCAAAAACAAAAAGGAAACAGCAGCTGAAGACAATCCTTGAACCGGGAATTTCAAGTTGGTCCTGGCATTTGCATACTTATTAAAAAGATGAGCTGCGCCGCCGTTTGACAGTTAAGAAATGTAAATTTAAATTATGACAGGACCAATGTAAATAAGCGAAAGTCGAGTAAATATATATAATAAATGTATATTTACATAGGACACTCTGTGTGTGTGTGTGTGACTAGAATGTTTAATAAGTCCGTGTGTGTGTGTGTGTGTGTGTGTGTGTGTGACAAATAAACGTATAAACAAATAATGCGAAACCTTTTTGGGGTTCGAGGCTCTTTGATTAGATTATCTGTGCTACCTTAGCAGACCTTGAGGGGCACATCAAAGCTCTGCTTTTGTGGTTCTTTTTGTTGTTGTAGTTGTTCGGGTCGAGCCTTTTCGACACCTCAAATTAGTGCACTTTGTAGTTTCCCGGCAAATTTGTCGGCCATTCAGGCCCAAGTCTTGGCCAGTTTGCTCACGTGCCGTATTAAAAACAAAAACCAAAAAAAAAAAAAGTGATTGAGGTTGTTTTCGTTTTTTTTTTTTATTTTTGGAGCAATGATTTTGCTCCGTTGAATTATATTAATACATTAGGTATACGAGAGAGACCCATGGACAACGACGACATACTGTGACTGATAACACATTTGACAATATGCAAACTGCTTAACGGCCAAAGCCGTTGTGGGCTTTAAGCTGGCCCTATTTGGGCCAACACTTTTCGGGCAATAGCCGTGTCATAAACTATGCATTAGCTGGGCCCCTCTGAACATGTCTAAAATACCAAAATACCTCAACACACACGCACACACACACACGCACAACAAGAAGGCAACAAGCAGCAGCAGCAGTTGCAGGAGCAGGAGCAGCAGGACGATAAGCTTCTCAACATTTTGTGCATTTCCAATGTTTCCTGTTTTCCTGTTTTGTGTCCTGCGTGCGGTTTTTCCTTGACGCGCTTCTTTGTCTTTTTCTCTTTATCTCTCTCTCTCTCTTTGACTGTGAGTGTGTGTGTGTGTGTGCCACAATGACGCGTCGTATGAGTAATGAGTGTGAATCTCGCTCTCTCTCACACTATCTTTCTCTCTATCTCTTTTTGTCTCTCTGACTTTCTGTCTTTCATTGTTTCTCCATCAGACTGGCTTTTATCTACATGGCAAATATTACGTATACGCAGCGCGTAGCATTCAGTGGCAGCCTTGCCCCCCTACGCCCATATTTATATACATATACTATATATGCTTGTGTGTGTGTGTGTGTGTGTGTCTGGTGTGCGTGTATAATAAAGTGTTTGCGACTTTTTCATTGCTCACGTACGCATTTCATGACTGACTTCTTATGTTAAGGTTTGCATTTAGCTTTAGCTTTCTGCATGTGTGTGTTGGTGATGTGTGTGTGTGTGTTTGTGTGTTAAGCAAGTGCTTTATTTCATTAAGTTCAGCTTCGCTGCTCAGCTCTGATCTGACCTGCACCTCCTCCCAAAAAAAAAAAACAAAAAAAAAATCTTTTGGTTCAACTTTTGTGTTTAATATCCCGCAGTGCGTTTGATGCGGTTTTGTGGCGCTTTTTATTATTATAGTTTGCCTTTCTTCAAACATCTTTTCTATTGTTGTTATTGTTGTTATTGTGCTCAGCATATTTATGTATTTATGAGGCTATGCATACATTAGATAACAGGCAGCATTTTAAGCGTTCCTTGCCCCATACCCTGCAACCATTTAAATGTCATGTGTGAACTGTGAGAACTCTGCTCACTTCAGAGGCAAGTTTATCTAGAGAATTATTTATATATTCTGCAAATAGAAACAATTTTAACTTATTTTATTGCTTGACTAATCTTGAGAATTCTCACAAATAAAATTCATTCATAAATAGTATTAAAAAAAACTAATAAAAAAATATTGCACCTGTTACAACTGAGTACAGGGTACTTGTCAGTCGAGCACGCTCTAGCCGAGCTGAGTTACGTCTTTGTCTAGAATTTGCTGGAGGAGCAAACATTCCAGCCCTGGCTGCATATAGGAAAACACAAGAATCGGAATTTTGGCAGAGGCAGCCGAAGAAGGCAGCACCTACTACAAAATTTCGAATAGCAATAATATTTTTAGCCGAAAATATTTGCAGTTAGTCCTGCGACTAGCTTGCTCCACTTGCCACTTGCCACACGGCTCGTTGTGCTTGTATTTTAAGGTGAGCTGGCAGTCTCTGGTGCCTTGTTGTATTTGTTGCTGTTGCCACGCCTTTTGTGGGGGGGGGTGGGGGTGGGGTTGCGAGGGGGCGTCATAAATTCCTATTAATTCGTAATGGAAATTTGTTGAAAAGTAAAATTCTCCCCTTGCGTTTTGTGTTTGAACGGAATTCGTTTATTAATATTTTATTTCAAATGCTTTGCATTGATGTGGTTTTAGCTCAATGCTCTGGTTGCTGTTGTAGTTGTTATAATTGTTGTTGTTATAATTGTTGTTGTTATTATTATTATTGTTGTTGTTGTTGTTTTTGGTCAAGGTGTACAAACAACAATGAAAATCTTGCATTTCTTTTGTGAGGCTAATGAAATTCTTTGCGGCAAAATATTATCAAATAGATTCCAGACACACACAGACAGACAAACAGAGACACATACAATAACCACTACACTAACACCAACAATCACATAGTATGTGTGTGTGTGTGTGTATATGTGTGTGTGCGTGTTTTTTGGCTTTCTCCTGTTTCCGGGACTGCCAAAAACGATTAAGATTGCTATAAATTCTAATTACCAGAGAATTACGAGTTGGAAAATTACATTTTATTATATGATAAAAGTTAAGCTTCAACTGGACGACGATAATGTATACTGAAATAGATTTACATGCGTATTCCCCAGTGCGCCAAGAGCTAACCACAAAGTCCACTTAATCATGCCGTCTGCCGACTGCCGGCTGCCGGCTGCCTGCACAGTAAACCTTGCCCCACAACACTTCACCCCCCTCAGTTGCCGCTCCACTTTTTCAACTGTATTTAAGTGTCAGAAGTGCAATTTATTTTTATGTTGTGTTTTGCGTTGCTTTTGCCAAAAATAAAAATCATCTGCGAGAGAGCCACAACAATACAGCGAAACCAAAGGTTAGAAGTCGGAGGGCGGCGTGGGGGCGTGGCAATGCTGGGTCAGCTGCTGTGGCAGTAAAACCAACGCGCAACTGAAACTGAAACGCTGTCTGCGGCACTACATGAAAAGTGTTGATATATGTGGGAGATGAAGCAGATGAAGCACAACAAAAAAAAGAAAGGAAAAGGAAAACACAATTTCACAATTCGCATTGTGGTATTTGTTAGTTTGTAGACACATTCTAATTGTTGCTGATTATCTGGCAGCTTAGCAGTAATTGCGTTGCACGAAATCATTTTCAACATCTTTTCGGAGTGGTCTCAATTGCCACATATTGCGTAGCTCTTGAAATGCTCCCACAAACATGGCCATAAGTCGAAGTTGAACAATAAACAATAAATTAGTTTAGAGTAGCTGCAAGCGGCACAAGGTGCAACATGCAGCACAGATCCAAAATCGATTTGAACAAAACAAAACTGCATTTATATATATATTGGAGAGCACACACACACATAGAAAACTATACAAAGAACTTAACTAATTGCAATATAATTTATTTATTTGGTAATTAAGTTGCATGCTGCAAAGTTGTGCAACATTTGCACACGCTTGCGACATGCCCAAAAAACTTGCTGCAAAACAATTCTCAAGTCACGTTTCGAGCAACTAATTTGTAAATTTTATAGCGCAAAGAGGTAAGGATGCGTGGCGGGTTGTCTGATGCCGGGTCGGGGAAGGGGTAGAGGGGCAGGTGCAACTATAACCACTACCTGTGCAACCCATAATGCCGGCAATGTTTTTGTGTGTGTGTGTGTGTGTGTGCGTTTGTGTGCGGCAATATCTCAAAGTTGGCCGCATGACATGTGGCACGTGTGCGGTTTTGATGCCCCTTCAACCGAACGCTAAACCCGCCCATCAAAACGCACGACATTCAGACAGACAGTCATCGGTTGACTGACAGCAAGACACGCGTACTTTTGACACAACTGACGATAGTTTTGTCAAACTTAAGCTGCCTCATAATGAAGTCACTGCCTGGGTGGCACGTGCCACAGAAGCAGTCGCTCGAATGTTGATTGAAATGTTTATACACTGATACCCATATCAAAAATGAGCATATTGCTGACTGCTGCTTGAACTTGCCTGTCATCTTTTGAGTTGCTAGTGAATATGGAAGCCATATCGGAACAATATAAAATGGATTCTTTACAGTTAATTTTAGAGAAAAAAAAAAATCAAAAATCGAAACAGAAACTTATTCAATATTCCACTTCATGACTTTTCCCCCCTCCATATCTACACTGTAATTAAGGCATTAGCTAGTCGCTTACACTCTGCTGCTGTTGCAATGCCAACTAATTTTTGGCTTATCCTCATCCGTTGCCCCCCAAGGGGAGTATCCTCTGCAATTTTGTGTGTGGGGCCACCACACATTTCAATTGAATGCTGCCACGCTGCATATTTCATCAAAATTCAATTGTTTCCATTTACGGTCACAGCACTCGATGCCAGTTGCCACTCGCAACTCGCAACTTGCAACTAGCGACTTGCAACCAGCAGTCAGCAGCAGAAGCTGAAGCGGCATTCACAGCTCGCCTCCATTGTTGACCCTTTTTTGTGTCTTGAGCTTTGCGCTCGACCAGCCAAGCGCCAAGTGGGCATATATCTTTTGCAGTCACTGTATGTGGTGTACTTCGGCGAGTGCACATATAGAATTTTTTTTTTTTTTTTACTTTTCGTATTTATTTTAGCGCATTTATTTCCAGCTCAAGTGCTGCATATGTTTGCATAACATTTCGCCGTATTTTTGACAGTATTTCTATATAATATATACATATATATATATATATATCTGGCTAGATATTTATGTGTGTGTTGCCATCCTGCAATTTTCAAGTGGAATTTTATTTTACATCTTTGTTTTATTGCAGCAAAATTCTATAAATTCACCTTAAAACTAAACTCCTTTTATTGCTGTTTGAATTTCTTTTTTAATTGCCATTTTTTTAAGAAAAATGTTGAAGCAAAAATATTATTTTATTATTTGCTTGCAATATTTCTAGAAACTGATTTTCAAATTTAAAACTTATGAAAAATAAGCACAGCCGACTCCATAAAATATATATACATTCCTGATCAATATCAACAGCCAAAGCCAATGGAAGTCGACCTCCGAGATTTTAAGAGCTTAAATATAAATTCTTGTAAATGAATATAAATTCTATATAATAATAAAATAAATATTTATATAAATTATCGTAAATTATAAACAAATTATTTTCGATAACAGAATTGTAAAGATATTGTACATTTTTTTATTAAGACCTGATAAAATACATAGATTATTCACAAGAGGGTTCAAAATATATATATCAAAATATCAAAATAGTCTCAAATATATTATTTTGTTCACTAATTTTTTGATTAGTTACGATTATTTTGTTGTGCCGTTTTATATATTTATAAGCTTTTTTTTGTTGACATTTTTGGAATACACGCGCAGATGCTGCTTGATGAGTGTTTGGAGGGGGGAGAGTAGGAGTGGAAGTGGGACAACTGCTGGCATAGACACGGCTGGCGTTTACAGAATATAAGCGGCTTTGACTAGCGATGCCTGCTTGCACATGGAGTCCTTGTGCAACTGGTATTGCAGAATGTTTTGTGGCAGACCCAAGAGAATAAGCAGCTTGTGCCCAATCTCCATGAGGGCCAGTTCATTCTGTCCATTGGCGGTCCAAATCGCTGCGAGGGATTCAAAAATTTGACTTGACATGTGACATGTGAGAACTCTCAAAACTGGATGCCCTGTTTTGTGGGGCTTCTTTTTTTTTTTTTTTGCTCAGTTTGTTTGTTTGTACTTACAAATTTTGTTTGTCTTGCTGCGCAAGTTGATGACAGCGCCACAGATTTCATCGGTATAATGGACGGCCTCGCCAATCAGTATTAGCAACTGCAGGACACAGATCAGATGTGAGTTGTGAGATAAGCTGTCCTGCGGCCAGCGAGCTCAACTTACCACATCTAGCCAGAGTTTGTCCAATTCCAGGTGGCTGCAGCGTCCAATGCTGATGACCCAGCGGCCGCCATTTTTATTAGTCTCATCCTCCCACATGGGTCTGGGTGCGGAATTACAAATCAGAAATCAGAAACAACTCGTAACAGAAATTGGAATAGACTGTGCCAACTTGCCTAATGCCCTTCTTAAACAATGAGTAATCGCAACCAATGTTGAGCTCCGACGGCGGCTTAATGTGATTGTAAAGACTCCAGAAATCCTCGACCATATCGAAACTGGTTATTTCATTCTGCATTTCCTCCCAGGTCTTGCTGCGATCACTCTCCAGATACCACAGCGTCCAGGCGTGCTCCAACGGATGCTTGTAGCGTATGGGAATCAACTCCTCTTTGCCCTTCGACTTGCTTGGCAACTCATCATCCGAGCTGGATTTTTGATTCTGGCCGGAGGACGATGATGGAATTTTATCCACTGCCGGCAACTCTGTGTCGCTGTCGAGCAAATGGAAAATATTCTGTTTGGCCAACAACATGATTATTATCTGATTCGGGCTAACCCGATATATATGTTAATTTTTAACACGTCTTCAAAATGTAAGCGATATATTTTTTCTGACTTTTTACAGGTTTGAAATACTTTCACACACACAAAAAACTAACTAAACTTTACTGCCCAAAATGACAGCCAAATTGCTCAGCTTGCTAACAAACTTTATCAGTTTCCATAATATACATATTTCTGTGTGTTTATGTGTGTGGTGTGTGTGTGTGTGTGTGTGTCATCTCCCTAATTCAACACTAAACATTTTATTCCCATCTGTGTGGAAATTCTCTGTTGCTTGTCGCCGGTCCTTGATTTCCGTGGATGTGGCAGCGATAGCATCGAGTGCCTCATATAAAAGCGTTAATTTTATGGCACAAAAACACTTTGAGTGTGTCCAAGTCCATAGCTAGGGAAAAAATGTATGCACTTTAACCAATTGACCTGCTTACACCCAAGTAGTTATACCCTGTAATTGAAATGAGAATATATATAAAATGTTGGCATATTTATTCAGAAATCTTTAGTGTAATTTTCTATTTTATTTTATTCATTTTCATTTTGTTCCCTGCAAAATCTATATTTTTCTTAGTACTTTAATTTGTATTGCAAATGGCCACTTTAATATTGAAATGCAGTATTCAATTAGAGTTCAAATTATGACAAAAACTGTATGGTTTTCAGTTTTACTTTGACTATTTGATATTATTTATCCCAGATTGGCGGTTTCTTAAGAAAGGGTTTCAAAATGTATTTCCGATTTATATGTATGTATGTTATTATTCTGAAGCCCAAGTTAATGTTAAAATGCATCTACTTTTTAAAATCATTTTATAATTTTATAACTGTGAATAATTTAAACTCGCTGCTGCAGCACTGAAATTCCAGGGTATCCTTTTGGTTCATTCAACAATAAACCAGCCAATTTCAGGACTTGCATTCGATCAGATTCGGCCTGACTGTTGATTAACTGCAGCAAAAAAAAAAGGGTTCTCAATTTCATTTAATTTTTCTCCATTTTTTTTGTTGTTGTTGTGCACATTTAAAATACGGGGAATTTACGTTAAAATTTTATTGTCTGCGTTATTGAGCCGCGTAGGATGTAGTCGAATGGCCACTGGACGATTGGCAAACGATTTAAATTGTGGACTGCTGTGGACAGTGTGGTTCACTCAGCTGTGGTTTCCGTAACACATTTTACGCCATTGTGTTGGGCACGGTTCATCGTCCGGATTGGATTGGATTGGTTGGGATGTGATGTGATGTGGACGAGATATGCACAATGCACAGAACGCTTTGCGATTCATGCCACTCATCGGACAGGATGCGATACAGATGCGAACGCATCATTTGAGCTCTGCCTCGCTGAATTGTTGCCTCTTTGCATTCATTTTGTTGTTGTTGTTGGTGTTGTTGTTGTTGCATGTAGCGCAGACTTCTGAGAAATTACTCTATCTGAGAGCTGTTCGCGTGATTCAAAGTACTTTTGCGGCTTTTTCGGCTAGGGTCAAGCGACCGACGGCTACAATCTGAAAGCAGATGCCATTAAATAAATATAAATTAAATACAGTAAGCAAAATCTTAATGCATCTTAATTCTGAAGATGAGTAGCAGAAAATGCAAATTTCCATTTATAAATAATATAGAGTTCTTTACCAGACAATTAAATCTAGATTAATCCCAAAATTGCTGTTCATTTTACTGTGTTGTTGTCAGTTTGTTGCATTATCAGCGCTTTACGGCTCATTTGCGTTTTAAACATGTGTAAATAAGTTAAGACGCCAGCCCCTCCACCTCCACCTCCCCCTCCCCCTCCACTCCCTTTTAAAACCAGACCGCACACGTCATGGAGCAGGATATAAACTGACTGCCGCCAGCCAGCAGCGGATCTGACAGGACGTTGAATCGACGGCGTCGACTCATCGTTTTCACACTCTGCCGCCGCTGCTGCTGCAATGTCAGGCGGTGATTTATGAAATTTTTCGGAAAATGCAGCCAAACTGTTGCACTTTATTCGCTCATATTTAATGTGCATAATTATTTTCACATATGTAAGCAACAAACTACAAATGCATATGCAGCACGCCTCTGTCCTCTGTCCTGTGTCCTGTTTCGGTTTGAAAATATTGCCATGAAGCACTCATTACTCACACCAAACTAGCCAACAAACATAAATATATATATGTAGAGTACCTTCATATATTTATTACCAGTTAAAGGCTAGTTAGTCCCATCCAATCCACTCCACTTCCCTCCGTGATGCTGTTCGCTGTCTGTTTTCTGTGGTCAGCAAAAATGCTCTGCCCACACAGTGTGGCACAGTGGCACAGCATGAAAACGCTGCAGGACCAGACCGCAATATTGTGGCACAAACGTGCCCGTTGCAATAGATAATGAGTGAAGTGGAGCAGGGAGGGAGTGGGAGGAGCAGCGAGTGCAGCCAGGATAAGCGATTAATAACTCAAATGGCCATCCATCCAAAGGGACTTTTACAGATTTGTCATAACGAGCAAAGTTAATTAAATTGCAAAAAAAAATAATAATTGAATTGAGTTAAATATTAATTTAAAAAAATAATATAAATTAAAGAATTTATTGAATTAGTTTATTTGTTGATTTAAACTATATTTAGATGAGTTATTAATTCAAATGGCAATCCAAAGTGACTTTTACACATTTGTCAAAACGTTAATTAAATTTCAAAAAATTACAATTGCATAAGTTAAACATTTATTTTTATAATAATATAAAAATAATATAGATTAAATTTATTAAATAAGATTTCTGAAGTATTTATGCTATCCAAATAAACATTTAGTGCCCCATTATAATAAATGTTTATTTTATTTAAACCGCTTTCAAATAATTTATTAAGAAGCCACAAGTCTAAATTTTTATCGCCTAAACCAAAATCTGTTTCCAACTTTTTTTAAATGTTGCCTACTTTTTATTTATTTTTTTTTTTTGGCACCAGCAATGGGACCTCCCATGCTACCATTATATTCACATTCGCACTTTGTTTATTTATTGCTGCATTTGCATTGTTGTGCACACCAACAAGCAGACAAAAATATATAGATAAAAAAAGACGAAAAAATAGAGAAAAAACTGAAAACAATAAATTTAAAATCTAATTACGCGCACCATTTAATATCGAAACGCTGGCGGCGGAAACGGAACTGGATGTAGTTGTGCAAGGGGTGGGTGGGGGTGGGGGGGATGTTGAGAGTGGGATGTGGTTGCAATTGAAAGCTAAAACAGTCGAACCGAACGTGAGCAAATAACGGCCAAACTTGGTAAATGGGCAGAAAGTGAAAAATACCGCAAACATTTAAATAGATGAGGCGCGACCGAAAATTCTCCAAAGGTATACGAAAAATCTAATTACAAATTTTGATAAGTTACCAGCAGGAAGAGAAAGCAGTAAAAACCGAAGCATTTTGGATACATTTTTGAAGTAGTTCTATAAAATAGCCTGCTGTTAAGTTTTTGACTTGTGGCTAAGGGTTGTGGCAAATGGGAGATGCTTGCAACCCACTTAATATGCCTCTGTGTTTTTTGTGGGACACATCACAGTATTCTTTGGCGCGTGTAATTTACACAAAATAGGGCAACATTGCTGGATGGGAAACTGTGCAGACCGCAACCCACAGAACCAGCAAATGGTCAACACTGCTCAACTTGTGAAAAATACATTATGGTCTAAGTATTTAATTGCACATCACACACACACACACACACAACTTTTTGGGTTTATCATGCGTGTGTGTTTGCCTTACAAATTTAAGGCAAAGATTTTGAGCAAAAAACGCTTTAAGCACAACCCAAAAAACTGGGCCACTTTTTGGCTGACCAAACCAAAACGCAATTAAAACTAATAATTAATATGCCTTTTGGGGCACAGCCTGAAACATAGACTGTGGCCGAGGATGGGGGTGATGGTGAGGGTGATGGTGGGGTGGGTTAAACTAAGCGCACATTTGTCAAAGCAGCCCAATGATCTGCCAGCGACTCGAACTCGAACTGCTTTTTTCTGCTGGGCATCTAATAAAATTATGCTTCATTTATATGCAGGTTGCGTCATTTGACTGATGCCTACTAATGACTTCCTAACAATTTTTAATATCTATGCAAATGAACGTAAATTGCTGGACTGGTTCACGCCACAGCTGCCCGCTGCCCGCTGCCCGCTCCCCTCGACTACCTCTCTCTCAGTCTCCAAATTATAATCCCTCCTCCACCAACCCAACACATTTCACGGCCACTCTGGTTAACCGTTTAGCCAGCGCTAACCGCCAAACACGCCTAAGAAACGACGCACAACAAACTCCAACACAAACAAAGCAAAATAAACACACACACACACACACAGAGACACACACACACACAGACACACACCAAGTGACTGCTGTCCAAACTGTTCCGGCTGTTCAGGGCAACTACCAACTGCTCTCAGGCGTTTAATTAAATGACATTATGGCCATTTCGCTGTCGGCCAACGAGCCCTGAGCCCTGAGCCCTGCGCCTTCCAGCCATCTGAGTAGGCCGTGAAAAATGCTACAACTTTGCCCACTCGCTCAAGTTCCCAACGGAGCTGACTAAAATGTACATGGGGAGCTGTATTTCAATTGTTTGTTATGTTGTGTTTGCTCAGCGTTGCCTGCCTCATCATGATGCTGGTTATGGCCAAGTAGGGCACAAAACAACAAAAAAAAAAGAAGAAACCATCAGAAAATAGTAGGCAACATTGTCAAACAGTGTGTCGACCAGGCTTAGCACCTCGCCAATGTTGGCAAGTTCGCGAAAGTTAACCAACAACAATTTTGGGCGTGATCTATGCCTGGGGAGCACTTTAATAAAAGTTTTTAGGAATTGCTCCAAATATCAGGCTATTTAAACATTACATGTGAGCAGTTATGCAATAATGATAAACAATTAATACTAAGTGTTTTAATAATTATTTAAGCTGTTGTTGCTGCCAGCAAATTGAACTACTCAGATTTGCAATGCTTAATCTAAGCAAATATCTAACACTTATCTCAGCAGTCAACTGCATTTTCATGCTTATTTTCAATTAGAGTTAAGCCTTTGGCCTGAAGCAATAACTTAATTTGATATCTACATAATTTTCTATATATATATATAATTTTCTGCATTTCTAATTCGCTTCGTTGAGGATATTTGCAATGCAAATAATCAGTTTCATGTTACCAGGGGGGAAGAAAAAGGGGGGAATACAAACGAAATCATTAGTTATGCAATTTAAGAATTTTGGATAGATTTAATTGCCAGCTAGAAATAAAAGGATAATCCGCATACAAAGCGAAAACATTTAAAGCAGACAAAATGTGCAAGTCAATGAAATTATTTTGCTTATTAACGAAGTGTAATTTAATTAATTTAATATAAATGACTGCAATTGTGGTGCATTAACTGTGTAATCTGATATTATTGCGAAATTAAATTTATTACATGTTGTAAATTATAGTTGCAATAAGTTTAAAGATGTTGCAGAGCTGGCAAAATGTCTGGCAAAGCATGTGCTTTTGATTGGAAATAAAAATGGCCGATTGACTTAGGTAGGGCAGGGAGTTGGCTGGGGGGCAGGGAGTTGGCTGGGTGGCAACATCAAAAGAGTTGGTATTAGGAAAGTTTTTACATTTGCAAGGAGCCAGGCAACTTTAAAATGTAATCAGGGCTAACAAGTCAAACTTAAATTGCAGTAAATTGCACTCCTCTGATGATTACCAACGCGGGGAGTTGAGGATTGAGGGGAAGTAGAGTTGTGGGGTTGAGAGTTGCCAGCCAACTGGTGATTTTGTAAATCCCCTTTGAAATTTGTTGCAGCTGATACTTAACTGTATTCCTGCAGCTGAACAGCTAAAATGATACCAAATTGAATGTGTCAATTTCGAGTCATGTCATGAATTTAAATAAAATTATATTTATTTGCCCAATGCGCCAGCTGTTGTCACGCACAAAAAGCCAAACAAATAATGACTGTAATCATAGTTAACAAACTTCACATATATATTTTTAATTACACGACGAGTTCTCAAAAACCTTTCTTTTTTTTATTAGTTTATCAATTTAACAATTGTACAAAAATGTACTTTTTGAATTAACTTTGATGTCAATTTCAATTTTATGTTTCATAACCGAAAATACTTTGTGGCGAAATGTTTGAGAATGTTGAAACAAGAATGTGCATGTTGCATGTTAACAAAAATGAGCAAAGTAAGTGCCATCGTCTGGCTGATTAAAATGCTCATTTATGCATATTTATTTAAATGAAATTGCTCTTAATTTAACTTGCTGCTGCTTTATTCAAATATGAATTAATAATTTAAATGCTATGCAGCATATTTAATGTCCGACTGAGTGCCTGCCGCTGTGTAATCTTAGTGAATGTACGGAATTATAATATTTATTTAATGAATGCTATCAACTTTTCTGTTTATTTTATTTTTATTTTTTTTTTTTTTGGTTGTGCTGCAATAATTACCATTTGCATTTGCCACGGTTGCATTTCTGGGCAGGTCCCAAACTCATTTCAACTGAACTCTGGCATTACACGCATTGAGGGGGAGGAGGAGGGAGGAGGATGAGGAGCAGAGTAAATAGTTTTGCACTGCTCGCACATATGTGCAATTTTGTGGCTTAAAACTTCAAATACAAACAAAATTTTTGGCTCAACATAAGCGGCTTACAATGTTAACAAACACACAAAGAGATATTCACAAATACACACGCACACACACACAGATAGACACACATACATATATATATTTATAACAACTGCTGCATTTTGCTCACATCCTGAGCACATTAAATAGGCGTAAAAAAGGGGTTTAATAAAAAAAAGTAGCAGAGCATATCACCATCAACACCATAAAGTATATATATATATATATATATATATTCCTGATCAGCATCAGCTGCCAAATCACATATATTCTAAATAGTTTATCGAGCGCTGTATTTTCATATTTATCTTTAACTTTGACTCGTTTACAGGATATCTGCAAGTTGTGCCTTTTCAACTAGAGCATTTTTACTTGATTTTTGAATTTTATTTATTTATTATTGTAATATTCTTCTTTTATTTTTTGGGTTACCTGCAGCTTAGCACAACAGATCTTTGCATGCAGGAAAAGTGTGTGATTTAGTTGTGTTGGTCAAAAAATAAATACAATTCAACTTGCTTTTGACTGGATGCTGCCGTCAAGTTTAATCGTTTAAAAAGCGGCTTTAAGCTTTTTTGGCTAGCAATTTAAAGTTGTGGCCTGGCCATAAGTTTGTTAGCCACAAATCAAATGGTTGCAAAACACCCAAACACACCCCCAACGCAGTGGCTGAAGGACGTCCTTGGGGCATTCTTAGCATTGACAACTTGGCACTTTTAAATAAATTTTCGATTATCGCGCCCATTAAGGGCAATAAAAATGTAATAAATTTTCAATCTGTGCTCTGCGAAACGTCGCCTTCTAGTTTAGAGCTAGAGACGCCTCGAGTGATAAGTTCCTTTTTGATCAAATTTACTAAATCGACGATAATATTGAATGAATGGACTACCAAATACAATTCTCATTCTCGCATTCTATCGCCATCTCTTTTGCTCTCTCAGTCTGTCTCGCTCTTTTGCTGTTTACTGCATTTAACAAAGAAAGTTCAGATTTTTGGCCAAAGGGCGTTGTTTAGTTTACTTTACGCGCCAGCAAGTCGAAAATGGGTGAATGGGTCGAGGATTGAAAAGTGGTGGAATTGTGCAATAATAAAACACAAGACACAAAACGCATACGCCACGTTTGCCTGCCCCCCCCCCCCCCCCCACAACACCCATGCAATTGTCTTTGCTGGCTGGTTTCGATTACAAAACGGGTTTGTTGTTGTTGCGTGGTGTGCGTGGTTTGGTGTGCGGGTGTGTGTGTGTGGCTGTGTGTGTGTTTGCATGCAAAGAACTTCGATTTCAATTTTCATACTCGATTACCTTTTGCCTGGCCTATTGCCGACTGGGCTGGTCTGTTCTGGGCTCAGTTTCAGCTGCGTCTCGATTTCATTTTTGATTTGGATTCTGATGCTGATTCTGATTCTGATTCTGTTACTGCAGGCATTCGCCGACTTTTTTGCTCTTTCCGGTTTCTTTTTCCTTTTTTTAACGCCAAACTTTGCTCTGTGTAATGCAAACATTTTATTAAAAAACTTTTGTTTCACTTGGCATTGGACGTTGGGCGCTGGCTGGTTTGGTGGGGGAGGCGTGGCAGTTTTGATATCGAATCTGCGTGAGGCCTGAGCACAGCCACTTCTTCGGGCGAAAGTTTACACATAGAAATATGATTTTACATTTGCTTTTAATTTTAACTCTTGCAATCATTTTTTTTGTTTTTGGGCCTACCTTGTCTCTGTGGGTGGTTTGGGGGGCGCGGCAAACTGCGGTCAAACCCAACAAAACACGCAGCGCACTTTGCGAAAACATAATAATAAAAATAACTTTATTTTTTTCCTTTTTTGCGTACCTTTGTTTTTCTTTTTGTTTGTGTTTTACGTCTTGCGTTTGCTTGTTTTTTTTTTTGTTGTATTTTTTTTTTGCTCTTCTGCTACCAAACAATAACCATAAATGTCGGTGCGCATAAAATGCCAGACTCGTAATTGATTGTTACAGAGGCAAAGGAATTTAATAAAAAGTTGAAGAAAGTTTCACGCGGTGCGAAAAATATTTATGTGTGCACTTTTGCCACGCTTCTGTCTCATAACTGTTGAGGGAGATTCACTAAACAACGCCTCGAATCCAGCTGATTCCACTCAAGAATCATCTTGGTTCACTCTGCCTGACAGTTGCGCTCGCTGGGATAATTCAGTTGGCAGTTTTTGTGAATTGGAAAAAGCGCTCAAAAAAATGCATTCATTCATTCATTTTACACAAACACAAAGTAAATAAAAAAAAATATAAAAAAAATATAAAAAAAATATGTAGATAAATAATATAAATATCAATAAAAAATAATATTTGAGCAGCATAAAAGGAGGTAAATAAATAACATAAATAAAAATAAAAAATAATATTTGAGCAGCTTAAAAGGGGGCAGCTAACTAATATAAATAAAAATATAAATATAAATAAAATATAATATTTGAGCAGCGTAAGTGGCATATAAATCATATCAACAAGACAATTAAATCTTTGAGTGAGCAATGTGTGAAAATCATAAGGGTTTCCTGTTGATTTGCTTCCCTTTTTCGCATTTGTATGAACATTGTCAGCGGGCTAATGAGCTTTTAATTGCACAGTTATGTAAGTGTCTGCGTGTGTGTTTTTGTGTGTGTGTGTGTAAGATCATTTATGTGGCACACGTATGCATTTGTGTGTGTGTGCGTGTGTGTGTGTGTGAGCTGGAGAATTAATGAAGCTTCTGAGTGGGTTTTAAAGTGCTGCAAAGATTAATCATACACATCAATCTTAACCGTCGACAACAGCGCCTCTCAGCGCCTTAATTATGTGCGGGCTGAGTGAAGAGGTGGTACGAGGAGAAGGGAGGAGAAGAGAGGAGCTGTTCGCTAGGTGTATTTGGTTGTTGTGTAGTCAAATGGACTGTAGGGCTTTGCCGTAATTTGATTTGAACGAGTTGCATGTGGGCTGAAGCAATCTAAATACGAGCAACATAAAAAAGAAAACATTGCAATTGCACTGCAACTAAATAAAAACTTCAAGTTTATCGCCAGCAACTTTGAAGGCACGTTTTTGCATGGCAACTCAAATACTAAATACAAAAAACAAGAAAACAAAAACAACAACAAAAAAAACAACAGATAAAAACGAGAAGAAAACTACCAAAATAGAAGAAAACTTTTACTTTGCACTTGAAGCCAAGTTTAAGCTGGATGTCTGTATATCTTCAACTGTGTGTGTGTGTGTGTGTGTGTAGCACTAGAGGAGCTTGCTTATAACTTTTAATTAATTAATTAACAAGAAATTTATTTGCAGGCTTGAAGTGGCGCCAACATTTAAAACTAGACACCTGTTATCGAATAAAGAAAGAGTTGCAAGAAGTTGCATAAATACTACATAAATATTAAATATAATATAAAAGCTTTATTAAAATATTTAAAAGTTGTTCTATATTTCAATATTTGTAAACTATGCACACACAAAAAAAATTTGTTCAATTCAGCAATTTGTTAAAAATCGATTTTTATGCTTCATCAATTTTGTAATAGATCTGTGTAAAAACTGCAACACATTTATTCTGATTATCAACTTCATCATCATTGTGAGCCGTGTCCAAGCTTATCAGCCGACTGATTCGCGTAATATGTTGTTGTTGTTGATGTTGTGGTTGTTGTTGTTGTTGTTGTTTGTTGCCGATGTTGTATTTGTATTTAGTGTGCGGTGATATGCGTAATAATGCAATAAATACAAATTAAGCACGCTTGAGTGCAATTATGCAAATGAGCGTAGTTTATAGTGCGCACCATGCACACACACACACGCACACACACACACACACACACACATAAACACTAACCAACTAACTAATACATGTGTATGTCAGCAAGTCGGGATTACAAAATGATTTCCAGGCGCTAATCTCACATAATGAACACAAATATGTAGAACACGCCGATAATCGCTCATGTTGTACCTACTCACAATAAGGTACTCCACTAGCTCTATCTCTTTCTCTCTTTATATAAATATACATATATATATATATATATATATATATATAGCTGCAGACCTCCCTTCCCCTCTTGCCTGCTATTACAATTTGAGCTGCTTGTCACATTATATTAAGCATTTATCTGTAAGCATTTTCGATTTAGCTGCTGATCTTCCTCTTTCTCTTCTTGCCTCCTTCTCCTCTTGTTATACTTCTCCTTCTCCTTCTCCTACTGCCTCTGCTTCTTTTAATGTGTTTCGTGTTTCGTGTCAACATCAGCTGCTGTTTTGTTGCCAGTAGTTTTTGGCCACGGCTAAAATCCTCGTCTTCTTCTTAAATTTCTATAATTGCTTGTGATTTGTTAGCCGAAAACGTGCCGGGCAACTGCAATTTGTTGTGCGGCCTTATAGCGTGTGCAAACACACACACACATACACACACTCATACACTTGAAAAAATAGATTTTAAAAGACAAATGTGTGTTGTGTAAATGTAGCAAACCTAATGAAAATTATATGTGAAATTCCAATTCCAAGATTTATTTTGTGCACAGAATTCATTTACACAGCAAAGACAATTTCTCGCAGTGTTTATCGCCCGGATATTGCCATATATTTTTATTTGTCTCACGCTTTCAATAATTGCCAGCATTACACGTGGCCCTAATAAATTAGCAGTTCTGGCTTAAGTGTAAAATAAATAAACAGCTAACTTAACGGCAATGCAGCCATGAAGAAAGCAACTGTTTTCGGCTTTCCATCAATAACTATGTGTGTATGTGTGTGTGTGTGTGTGTGTGTGTTTGTGTGTGTGTTTGTGTGTTTGGTCCTGTGATCATGTGTGCATATCAATCATAGGCCATGTTGTTGTTGTTGTTGTTGCTGTTGCTGTTGCTGTTCCTGTTGGCCTCACAATTATCGAGTGCCGCATGACCGCAACTTTTGACAACTGTTTGCATAAAAATTAGGACATGCTACGTGCCCCATGTTGAACAAACGGCAGCAGGACCTTAAAACTGACCGTGCGTTGCTAAAAACTGATGCAATGCTAATATGTCAAATGTGGCCACGTCAATGTGCCACATGGGGCACGCTGCGCTTTTGGTTGTGCATTTGATTTAAATGCATTTCAAGGAAATTGTCATGAAAATGTTTAGGCCGAATTGTTAAAGCACCGTTTAAATATTACCAACAAGCATCTGCAACGGATATTGATGGAGTTTTATTTGTTTTTTTTTTTGGTTTATGTGATTGATATTTAATTAAATAAATCGTATGATGAACATCAAATGAAATGTCAATATACAAAGTGTCCAGAAAGGAAATTTCTATTTTAATATTGCAAATTGGAAATTAAATTATTAGCCTAATCCAAAGCAGATAATATCTAGTTTTAAAAGGGCTTCATAACCAACAACTATATATGTATATATATGCTGATCAAGAATATATATTCTTATATACTATATATAATAATATATATATACTTTGTAAATATTTTTTATCTTCTGCAAATATTTATAATTGTTCAATCAAAAACATTTTCTTAATGTGCAAATTCATCAATCTCATCAACTTTTCATAGCTTTTGCGATAGCACTTAAAATAATAAAAATACTTGGAATTAATAGGATATGTGCGATTTGATAGATTCATCAATTCAATAATGTTATTGTTGTAATTATTAAGTGGAGTAAAAAGTGCAATTCGATGAGCAGTTTGCCAGTTTGGCATTTGGCAGTTTGGTTTTTCTTTAATGCTCAATGGCTGCCAAGCTTGGTGGTTGGTGGGTTAATAGCGCATTAAGTCATCAAAAGACAATGTGGAGCAACACCAGCAACACCAACAACAAACACACTTTTTCCGTGAAATTGACACAAAATATTCGATCCCCCACACCCCCTCTCTGCTGGTCTGCTGGCCTGCTCCCCTCAGCTGCTGCGACACATTTTAACAGCTGTCAGTTTTATGGTGCGTGACTTTTACGACAGCTGCTTTTGGCGGGTGTTGCTGCGATGAGATGTGGTGCGAAGTGGTGTGCGTGTGTGTGTGTGTCTGTGTGTGCGGAGCGCCTGAGGCAATTTTCGGAAATCGGTTTTAATTGCCAAATAAAACCAAACAGCAGTGCAAACAACAATCAGCGCCAAAAAGTGCGCTACACTTTTTGAGAGGGGCCCCATAGAAATAGTTTCGTTCGAATGACGTTTGACGCCGCCAGGCAATAACAATAACAACAACAGCAACAATAATTGCTAAAACTATAAAAGCGCTGTATTTGACTAAGTTATTGACGCTGCTGCGTAAATATTACAGTACTGCATTTTATTGTATTATCTAATGCAGACCAAAAAAAAAACACACCAAAAAACAATTTATTTGAATAGATGCCCTGCGAAGCTGTGAAGGCAATGTTATTTTTTTATGCTTTATTTAAACACTCAAAATAAGACAAATGAGTTTTACATTTATTTTCGTAGTTTTCGCTCATTTTTAAATAAATTCCTCGCAATTTGAAGCAACTTTAACAATTCATTTCGAGCAATCTTGACACAATCGAATACTGAAAAATATATTTGAAACCAATTCCAGGAACGGAAAAACATTGCGATTTGACATCATATTTTAATGAGATTTTTATAAGAGGATTAAATAAAAATCATTTTCTTTGTTTCTTAGAATTTTGTGAGACAGATCAATTTGTGAATGTATTTTAATTGAACTTTCAACTATAATAACTTAATGCGCTTTTGTACCAGCTATAAAAGACTTGAATAAAATAATTATTAATAATTCCGAACGCTGCTTAAAACATAATTTTCTAAAAGCATTTCTTTTACAAATATAGATTTTTTATTGAGTGCAAAAATTGATTTCTTGAAGAGGCCTTTTCTAAAGTAATTTATTATTTATTTCGACTAAATTAAGTTGACATTAAATAAATAAATAAGTAACTCACTTTAAAAAAAAAAGTCTGTGAAAAGGAATTTATATTTAGCAGAGCCGTGCAAAAAGTAGTTTGACATTTTGAACACAAAATGTTGCCAGTGGTTTTTGCCAATGATAAACATGTGCTTTGTGCTTGATAATTAAAGTTTTATTGCAATCAATTGATCACAGAAATTGGCATTTAAAGTGCTGCAGCCACGCCCAACTAGACTCAAATTGTATTTTTGGCTAATGCCCTGACAATATATATATACATATATATATATATATATATATATATATTTATTCGCCTAGGGTTAGGAAAAATCATCTGCATGCATTGCATTTTATGCGCAACAAGAGTAAGCACAAAAACGATGTAAGCTGAGTGCACTTGAAAATTGCCAGACGCGTAGATACCCTATAAATTGGCAATCAACCAAACTACTTCCAAGGTATTTAATTACAAATTGTCAAATATATTAAGACACATGCCTAAAATGTTATTTTGACTTATGTTAATATAAAATATATATATAAAAATTATGTATAAATGGAAATATAAACTTTGAGAGATTTTACATATGTGCAAAGTGATCTACCCGTTTGGAGTTTCTTTTGCGTTGTAGGGTAACAGAAGTATTTGTGTGCCACACTAAATTTTCGAGTGTCAAACTAATGGTCTAAGAAATACTTTATAGCTAAAATTTTAAACAATATAAAATCCATATAAATCGAATTGCAGTCTGCTCTCAGCACAATAAAATATCCCATTGTGTGTCGGCTCAGCTGAGCGTGTGTATTATTGTTGTTGTAGTTGTATCTTGTATCTTTCAATGTAGTTGCTTGTTGTATGTGTGTGTGCATCATTCATCCTGCGGCCATATTGAGGCAACATATCCGGCGACAGGATGCCAAGACAAGAAAATTTCATGCCATGCTTTGTACGTTTCCGCATTTGCCCCTTACCCTTTACAACCCTTGTCTCTTGTTTTTACAACAACTGCCCCTTTAATCCCACACCCTTTTGGGCCTGTCGCCCTCTCTCTATCTCTGTCTCTCTTGCTCTCTCTCTTTTTCTCTCGTTGTTGTTGCCGCTTGTGCTTATATTTTATTTTATGCGAACAGCACTGTTTAATTACACACAAGAGACAAGACACACACAACACACACACACACACAACTTTTGCATTTGTGTGTGTGGCCCCTATTTCCTTTACATGCGTATGTGTGTGTGTGTGTGTGTGTGTCAGGTAATGGCTGCCCTGCTCACATGCAATTTATATTTTCTGTTGCAAACTCAGCTGAACGTTGCTTCAGCGATTGCAAGAACTGCCGCCTGTCGCCTGCCGCCTGCCCCTTACCCAACTACAACTACAGTAACCCCTCTGCTATTTTTGCAACCTCTCCGCTTGCTCTTGCCTCGCAATGCTGCAATTAAGTTCAAGTGCAAAACAAAAGGCATGTTGTTTGATATCAGCCCGAGTTAACTGCACACATTCTGCCAACTCAACTTGGTTGTTGTTATTTTTATGTGAAACATTTTTACACAATTACAGCAGGCACAACAACATCAACAACAACAACAACAACAACAACAACAACAACATGCAGCTGTGCTGATGAATGTTACACAACAACAAATAATTGCTTTATATATGTTTACATATATATATATATATAATAATAACTGATTAAAGACTGCTGACATATGGGCGAGATTATGGTTGCTTGGATTTTAATGAATCACTCGCTAAGAGCGTGTCTGCAAGTGTGTGTTTTGTGTGTGTGTGTGTGTGTGTGTGTGTGTGTGTTAAGCAGATTGTATTTGGCCAAAATGTGACTGACTGGTTGGCTGTTGTTAAGAGATTAAATATACTCGTATATGTCTAGGCATGACGAAAAAATTTGTCTCCTTTATGAACATATTTTTCACGTTATTTGCAAGAGTGCACAAAATGCAGACTTGAAGGTCCTTGATCTTTTCTCTCAAGTCTCAAGTATTTCCATTATAAGCAGAATCATTCTCAAGAGACACAATGAACATAATTTCATTTGTCGCAACGCAGACAAACAACAAATTATTCAGGTACTCAACGAGAAGCACTTTCTGCCCGAATGAAATCCAGGCAAGAGGGAAAAATTCAAATAATTAGATGAATTTCAAGAGCTATTTAATTTAGACATGCTCAAAAATCATGTTACAAATAAAATATTGTGTAAACTAAGTTTTATTCATATCATTTCATAGCTAACCTGCGATTTATTGGCTGATTCTGATTTGACTACAAAACTACTTCTAATTTTGAGCTGTGTAATGAGTTGTGCACACTTCATTTGAGTGAATGTGAAACCTGTTAAGTAGGCAAAGTTTTTTTTAACTAGCAATTCGAATTGGGCTAACAAACTTTATTGCTTCGAAAGTTTTGACCATCAAATTAAATTGAACATAATTAAATTTGACTGCGAACCGCAAAAGTTTTGGCATTTTTAATTAAACAAACAACAATTGAGAATGTATCAAAAAGCGAATTGTGCCAAAAGCTTTCAATTTATCTCATTGTCTCAGTCTCACTATTTCTCTCTCTGCCTCTCTCTGTCTATCTCTCTCTATATGTCTGTCTCTGTCTCTCTGTCTGTCTCTGTCTGAGTCTCGCGCAGCGTGAAGAGAAAAACATAAATCAAAACGCTCGCGTTCAAATTTTGAAAAATAAGTATTTTTACAGCCATAACTTTTGGATTGTTTTTTTGTTGTTGTTGTTCTTGTTTTTTTTTTTTGGTTTTTTGTTCTTTTGCTTGTTTTTTTGTTTTTGCTGCTTGCTGTCGTCATTGCGGTAATTAATCAACATTGCAAAGAGCAAAAGCAAAAAGAGTCCCAGAGACGATGGCATTATCAATTACAAAATATTTATGATAAATTATTGGTTATGAGTTCGCTTCTTTAATGAAATTTATTATGGAATTGTTTTAAGCGAGAACATTAATTAAATCATTTCCAGTGACAGATAAAAGAACAACACAAAAAAAGGCATTTAAAAGCTATTAATGTGCATATTTATTGAAAGCACAAATTAAAGCAAGTAATTCATATATGAAAATTGTACTTGTGGCAATGTGAAATACATGTTTCACGTATTTATTATGGGTTTTTTTCAGTTTCTTCAGCTTAAACTCAAATACAGCTGCTAGAGCCTAGCCAAAACTGTTGACACTTGGCAACAAATTCTAGACAACTTTTGTATTTATCTATGTTGCTATTCGCATTTGTATTTATATGGATTTTATTTTTTTTTCTGCCAAGCAGCTTAACAATAATAATCTATTGCTTAATTGCCGCCTACAGCAGCTTTTCTCATACTTTGGCGTATTTATTGTCGTAGCTAGGCTAAAGAATTGAATCAAATTCCATTTATTCCCAAAAAAAAAAAAAAAAAAAAAACAATAAACTGAATAAAAAGAAAGGTAGTAAAATGCTTTTAAGTGCAGTGGACGCACATTACTCAACACCGTTTCAAGTTTAGAGTAAAAGTTAACAGAGTTATTTGAAAATTGTTCAATTTTGTTGTTATTGCTGTTTGCCGTGCTTATGCTTAATTTTTATACGGCTGGCAATAAAAGATAGAAACTTATTTTATGGCCCTATTTATTTGGCTACTCTGTAAGCAAAAGCCCAACTTGCCGAGGTGTATTTTGAAAGGTCTAATTCGTTAAGGGCAGTAACAGTATGCTTCTTACCAATTTTCTTTATTTCTTTGAATATAAGATTTTGAAAATTGATTTCGCACACTCTACAGGGTATTTGGCTGGACAACAAACAAGCGATTTGAGAATTTTTACTTGCTCTGATTACAGTTTTTACGAGGCGATGGCGACAAAGGGAAAATGTGCCCAAAAAATATCGTCGCTTGGCTGCTGTAAACGAAAACCTAACTCAATATTCAAAGCCGCAGCACGGCGAGATAAAGAGAGAAATGCGGAGAGGGTTTGAGCAGACGGTGGGGGGTGTAGATGAAATGGGGTGAGGGAGGGAGGGAGGTAGGGAGTTGGAGGGTAGCAGCGCTGCTAAGGCAATAAAAATGCATTTTTATGAGCAAAACTACCAACAAGCATAAATCTCTATCGAAAGCTGCTTTGCAATGGCAAATGCCAGGTAAAAAGGACTCGCAAGGACTCGTTATGTGAGACTCTATGTGTAGGTGTATATCTCATGCAGTCTACCTACTCTCTTTCCCCACTCTCGTCTCTCTCTCTCTCTCTCTCTCTCTCTCTTCCCTCTCTGCTTGCTGTAAGTGTGTAGATATAAGATAATGTGGCGACTTCACTAAGGCTTTGACTGCAGGAACAATAACAAATGCATGAGAAAACAAATTACAATTCGTTGTTTTTTCAGTAGTGTGCACTTTGTGTGTGTATGTGGTTGTGTGTGCTTGTGTGTGTGTGTGTGTGGGGTCTGCAGGAGCAGCAGGTTCTTTAAAATAATCCCATTTGTAAAAATTGATTGCAGTCTGTCGATAAAAAAGTGCCACAGAGTGCAACCAGAGAAAGATGAAACACTAAGTGGAACGTGGCCAGGACTTGTGACCAATGTGTGGGTGTGTGTGTGTATGGGGGGGGGGTCTTTTTTGGATTGGTTGTAGATGCAGCACAACGATAGGCGCGACATGAGCTACACGTGTAGAGCACAGGTCATTAGTGGTGCACAGCAGATTTGTGTGGCTCGCTCGGAGAGTCCAGTCAGTTGCACTCCTTTGTGATAAATGACGCCAAAACTGAACAATCTGACCAATTATCGTACGTCTAAGGGGGGTGTTCACTGTATGCGCCTTTGTTATGTTTTTGTTTTTTTATTAAATTTTTTTTTTTTGATATTTGCACAATTTTTGTGCGGCGCTTATTGCAAAAATCGGTCACAGGTTTCGCTTGAGCTGCGGTCTCCCAACCGCAAAAATAAACTTTTTTGCTTACCTCTACACAAATATGTGTGTAGTTGCCTCATTTTGTTGCTCCTCCCGCTGCCGCTGCTGCAATGGAAATGTGGGCGAAAAGTTTTTCTGGCCACACAAATGTTGCTGCTGTTGCTGCTGTTGATGTTGTTGCTGCTGTTGCTACTGCTGCTGCTGCTGCTGCTGCTTTTGGCCATAAGACCAACACCAACACCAACTGCAACACCAACAACTGACGCCAACGCCCACAATTCGACTCGTAACATTTTTGGCTGGCTTTGGCTCTTGTTCTATTTTGCGGCCGGAAAACTAAATTTACAGCATTACAACTTCCGGTAAGCTGCTTATCGGCATAGAAACTAGCAAACGCTCAACGCTCGTCCAACTGCAAATAAAATCCGACAATCAAATGATTTATAAATAAGCGCTACTTTGCCACATAAACCATGAGTATTTTCAACATGTAAACCAACCACGATTCACACGGCAATCCGTAGAAGTTGTTGCCAGTCGCCAGTCGACTAGTTATCCTATATATATATATATATATATATATTGTTATAGCTCATCAATGAATCTACACTATTTGAGCGAACTTGTGGCTAGAGGGTATGTAAAGCAGCAAAGATTGTTCGACTTTTGAAATTGGCTAACTATTTATTGTTGTTGTGGTTTTGCTAAGTAGAATGCTTATTCAGTTAAGACTCTTTGTGGCCATGTAATGATTATTATAAAATAGCAGCGGTTAAATCAAGTGATTTGTAAATATTAAATAATGCACTCCAAGTGTTTTTCAGAAAGCACTTCACGAAATAAATCAAATAAACGCTTCAAATCAATATCAAGCACAATGAGATTATTATATATCTATATATCTATATATATATATATATATATATGTTGTAGTCTTAGCCTTGGGGTATGCATTACATCTAAACAATGAGTGAAATCAATTGAAGTCGATTTTATCAATGCTTAAAAGGACTTTGAGCCAGTTGCAGATGCAGCTGCTGCTGCTGCTTCTGCTGCAGCTGAAGTTGCCAAATTGCATTTATGGCTTTCCACTTTTATTTAATTTTGCACATGCAATTTACTTGCTTGCTGCTTGCAACTGCTTCATTCTCGTCATCCTTTGGCTTTCTGTAACTGGGGCTATCAGTACACACACACACAAATACACACACAGACACACACAAATGAGAAATCCTTTCACATATTTTTCTACACAATTCGCCGATCTGCACAAATGAAGCAACATCTTTGCTCAAGAAAATGCGATTTGTGCGCTTTTGAATGCAGGCAACGTACGAAATGCCACGCCCACACACACACACACACACACACACACACACACACTTGCACTCAGCTTATCCTTTGACGATAAAAATTGCACGGGCAAGCGAAAAACTTGAGGCTGGACAGCAACCAGCAACCAGCAGCCAGCAGCCAGATGGCTAATAAGGAGGCGGAGTGCGTCTGCTGACCGCGCACAATGCGGCGTATGCGCAATGTTTACCAAAAGCGAACTTTGGCTCAAGTTTAAAGTACTTATTGCTTACACAATCCTACATGTTTTAAAAGCGTTTGCAGATTAATCCAATAAAATGAGAAGAAGTGCAATTTATTTATATTTTTCATCTCGACTATTACCATCTTCCTGCTTTTTAAAGCAACTGCTTCAATTTGAGTTTAAGCTTTAAATGCATCAGTACAGTGCCGTTTAAAAAGCTTTGGACAGACGGTTTCCTCATTTTCACTTGCAATCTGTTTAACTGGGAGAAACCGAATTAATTTCGCAATTTATGAAAATCAGAAAAACAGGAAGAAGAAGAAAAAATTATAATATGAGATGGACATGCATTAACGTTCCACTGACACGGCCATTGACAGGACCAGAAAAGGATGCGCTGTCTCTCATTAATTTTGCAAATTACGAGCAGCTTAACTTGGTCTCTTCCTTATGCATGTCGCATGTCCTCGAACACAATTAAAGAATCAACGCCATTAATTGAAAGCGGGCGAAGGACTCGTGATTTTCAGACATATGTGCGTACAAATAAATATATATTTATTTATACGGGCGAATCTTGTTCAAATTTTTGGCTCCTACGCTTTTGCCTATTTGCAACTGAAACAATCACACCCAACAACAACAACAACAAGAAACTTGCACATTGTGAAAATTTTCTCAGTAATTAGCAAAGTTTTACGCCTCGCAACAAAAGACTTCCGAGAGGCGTGGTTGCTGTCAACGGCTGCTACCTGAATTCCTTGCTCCTTGCTCCTTGCTGCCTTCTGCCTGCTGAATTTAATGAAAAACCCTCCACCTAAAATAAATAATACCAAACACAACACACAGAAAAAAAAAAGATAGTCATAGTGAAATGCGAGGGGCGACTCAGACTCTAATGCATTAGACCCTCCCCATAAGTCACAAAAGAAACTGGTGTGGGGCAGGGGGGATTGGGTGCTAAGGTCAACGCTGGGGGCCCATTTACAGTTAGGTCCAATAAAAGCTGTATTATTTGCATAGCTCTTTGATATATGATTTTCAGTTTGGTGTGTGAAAAATACCAGAGGCGAAAAGGTGCAAAAATATATATATAAAAATTGGTTGCTTAAAATAGCGAGTAAATTATGATAAATAGAAAATATTACTGGGGGAAAAATGTAGAAAAATTGGAACAAATAAATATAGAAAATTTGGCATTGGTTTAGTTTTGCGTGAATAAGTCAAATTCAGTTCTAACAGAAACCAAATAAATGCTTTAAATCGCTGGAGTTTTAAGTAAATCCTTGAAAATATTTACAAATGATTTTGCTTAAGCTGAAGTCAATTAACTAAAACATTTAGGAAGAGAGCCACACGAGTCGTATGCGTAATAACCCAGACCACAACATTTATATAGATTTTTATTCGGTTTTTTTTGGGTTTTTGGGCTGCCAGGCACAGTGCTGGCAATTAGGCCAGAGCCATAGCCAGAAAAATAAAAACAAAAGTCTTGACTGGTCTGGTTGAGAGTGGCGGAAGTGGTGGAGCCGGGGTTGACAGTGGAATTATTGTCACTTGGCACCTAGCACAGAGACAATAGGAGCGGAGTGGAGTAGGAGGAGTTGGAGCAGCTTCAGCTGGAGCCAGAACAGGATGTGGAATAGTCGAAGCATTGCTGCATTTTGTGAGCGCTTTTGCCCCTATGAAAAATAGCTGTAATTTGCACAGCATAAAAATAGGAATATGTAGTTTGGGATGATGTTAAAGGAGTTGTTAGTGGGGGGAGGTGGAGGGGAATGGGATTCGGGGGTGGTGTCACTAGCTACACACACACACACACACACACACACATAGAGACTGGTAACCATAAGTTAACTGAGATCCGCACAACCACATTGCCACAGGGTTCCATATGCAAGCGACAGGCAGCTGGTGAGGAGAGCCTGGGATCTAGTTGGAGTTGGAGCAGGGATTGGCTCTGGATGAATGCGGGATGGTGTGCGGTGGTGTGGTACTCGGGGGAGGTGGGCGGTGGTTGACTGCAAAGCACTTGTGAAAAATAACTTTGCACATCGTTGGATTTGGTGTGCAATTTTCTCGCACTCTGCGCTGTCACCCAACGCCACCGACACCCCATACACCCCTCCCCTGCATCCCCTCTACTACCCTCATCTAGCTGCTGGTGGCCCGTTCGTTTTGCCACAGCGCTTACTTTTAATTTTGTTTGTAAAGAAAACTCATTTTCATCATTTTGAAGTTGCGACTGCGCTTGTCTTTTGTAAGTCGCTGGGTGGTGCAAGAAAAACAAGAACGGCAACGGGAAGGGGAAGGGAGGGGTACGGGAACGAGTATGAGAGATATATATACTGAAACTGCCGCTTCATATAATTATTTTGATCATTTGCATGGCTGCCACACAGAGCCAGTGCCGACGACAACATGCAACAAAATGCTAACGACTCAGCTCTGACACATGCAACGCTTTAAAAATCTGCAAACTTTAAAGTATTTTCAATATTTGTTGCATGTTCATCAACTTTAACCACTTGTGGCTGAATTAATAATAATTTTTTCATATTTTAAATGTTATATTTTTGCTTCTGCTTTTTATTTTTGTTGTGTTTTCTTCTCGTGATTAATTCAAAAAATATATAAAAATTTTGGAATCATTCAAGTTTTTTTAATTTTGAACTTTTATCCAGATTCTTTATAATTTTCTTAAGCAACATTATTTTTGTCAAGTCAAGTTTCAATTTTGTTGAACTAATTTGCAAATATTGTTGAAATCGCAAGTTGTTAAAGTAAAGTGCAAGTGGGAGTTGGGCTTCATATGAAGTCGATGCAAGCTTAACATCCGCTGCGTCTTCATAATACACACACACACATACACTTATATATATATATATATATATATATATAGAAGCAGCTACTCATAATTGTGTTGCTGTGAAAATATCAATAAAGAAACTAATAAAATGCGCGCTGTCTTAAGTGGCTTACAGACACTTTAACACACACAAAACTACCAAACACACTCACACACACACACCCACACAAAGGCAGGCTACTTATGGATGTGTGTGTGTGTGTGTTTGTAATGTCAACTCTGAAACGAAGGACTCCCAGACGGATTCAAGCAGCCAAGTTTCGCTTCGCTGTGCGGTGGCATAAAATCCGCACTTTTTACGTAAATAGACAAGTGTGAATATGAGTGTAAATGTGTGTGTGTGTGTGTGTGTGCGGGTGTTTGTACAGATGTATATGTGTGTGTGTGAATGTTTATTTACTATCATTTAACGTTAGCCTTTGAGCCACATGATAGTCATTGGACAATATCAAGTTGCTGCTTTCTTGTCTTTCTGGCTATTAGCAGGCAACTATTATAGTGTCAAGTGGCAATGCTGCCAAGCTGCTGAACTCTTCAACTCGTCAACTGTCCAACTGTCCATCTGTCTGGTCATTTATCTGCCATCTGTCCATCAGCGTATAGCCAAGTGCTGAGTAAATGTCATTCATAAATTGTCGGCTTAGGGAAATATGACTGAAATCAGACGGCGTTTATTGAAAGCTTAGTTTTCCACAATTGCCTGGTTTGTGTCTTTGCTGCGCAATCAAAAAGCTTAGACTGTCTATATATCTATGTATGAACGTGCTTAAAAGCTGCCATAGATGGCGCTAGTGTTCATAGCAGCAGATAATTTTGAATTTCCTATTTTCTGGGCGAAATCTTTGATATTTAACAGAAATTGTCAAGTGATTCAAGTTATGTTTTCTTAGCCGAAAATTGTGAAAGTACAAGTAATATACAAGTTGTAATAAATCTTGTAAAACTCTGAAATATGTCCCGCGATTTTCATATTAAGTTGAATTTTTTTTGATTTCCTCTAAAATCCAGCAACAACTCAATTATAAACAGCTTCCTCAAAACAGTATTTAAAGCGCAATCAAATGGAAATTTCGTCGTGTATTTTTTTTTTTACTTAATTGCAAAACATAAAATTATCATTAATTTTATTTTGGTATAATTACATTTATGTTTTTTGCTTTTGTTTTGTTTTTTGTTTATTGTTACAATCGAGTTTATTTGTGTGTGTGCCATATAAGTGGTATATATATATGCAATTCGTATGTTTAGTAAAAATCACGCAAAGTTTTATTTAATTGTGATGCCTTCAATGTGAAACCTCATGAAATAAAAATATCGACGTGAAGTAGGTTTGCGGAGGGGATTGGAGAGGGGAAGTGGCAGCTTCCTATCTAATTATGTTTGTAGACATTAAATTAATATTACGAACACGCTTAGTTTGCAATAAATAACAAATAAAAGAAGGTTTTTTTTTGTTTGTTTTTCTTGTTTGTTCTCTGTGTATACACTTAGCAAAAATATCCCCTTGAATGGGGAGTATAAAATATGTGCGCAACACACAATCAGAAAATCTAAAAAGAAACGGAGATTTTATATCGCCAAAGCTGGTAACTATTATTTAGTATCTAAACTGTCCCTTCTTCCCCCGCTCGTTGTGGTAGACACGAAGCGGGGAATAGCTGCCATTGTTGGCATTACCATTCAACGAGGCACCGGCACCGACACCGGCACCGGCGCCGCTCGCCTGTCCACCTGCTCCATTGCCCGCGCCGTTGCCATTGGTGGCGCCATTTGCGCCAAAGTTCTGCGACGCTGAGCCCGAAATGAGCTCCTCGGCATGCTGCGGCTTGGCAGTGCAGCGTGGCGCCAAAATCAGATTATAGATCACAAAATAGACGAGCGACACGACGCAGGCAACGATCGCCAGCCACTGATAGGTGCACGTCCAATCCTCCAGCTTGTGATGCCTCTCCTCACGGGCAAGGCCAATCAGGGCACCAAAGCCCTTGCCTAGAAGAGATTCGGGAATTATGAGTATAATAATAAAATAATTAATTTAAGTTCATTACCTAAACCAAAGAAGGCCAACACAGCAATGGCCTGTCCAGTGGCAGTCAGCTTGCGTGGCATGGCATGGCGCATATAGAGAATAATCGTAATCCAGATCAGGCCAATGACAGCCGGCTCAATGGTCTCCATGATGACGGTCAGCCAATCCGTTTGGGCATCAGTCAGAGCCGTAAAGCGAATAACGAAGATGGCAAAGCCACCAATGAATATATTCGAGTGTCCGCAATACTCAATGAACCGATCCACATTGAAGAACAGCACCAGGATGAGTATAATGCCCGAATAGCAAATCGCATTCACATCGGTGAATGTCCAGTAGAGGAAACTGTGAATGCTGCTCCAGAAGGTGCCGAACAAAATGGACACCAGCGACAGCACCACAATCTCGGGGCTGTAGCGACGAATGGCCGACATGGGCACCACCAGCATGCCAGTCTTGGTGTGCCACCACCACTCGGGTGGGCTGAGCGGCATTTGGCTGGCACAGAGCAGCACCACAGCGCCCAGCACAAAGCAAACGATGAACACAATTAGAGCAGCCAACGCAGCATCCTGATTGGGATGCTGTTGCATGAAGAGCAGATCCAGTGGCGAAAAGAGGATAACATAGCCAATGGCGCCCCAAACATATTGGCGACACACCTCACCCCGACCCTCCGATGTCTCCCGCACGGCAATCACAATCGCCGTATTGAGCAGCGTTAGAGCTGCCAGCGAGAAGATGTCGCCCAGCAAACGGATGATCCAATAACCAATCAAAGTGTCCTCCACATTGCCCGTCATCTAGGGGAAGACTCGCAGTTGCAATAGGAATTTAAAATTGATCTTTAGTCGGATTGCTCACCCGGACACATTCGGTGTCGTCGAGCACGCTGTCCTTGCCATCGTAGGGATCCAGAATCTGGCACTGCACACTCGGCTTGCAATTGGTGCCACGCTTCAAATCCTTGATGCGCTGCACCTGCACCTCGTTGATGTTGCACTGAATGCCCGCTGTGAGGATCAAGGATTAACATACAAATATAAATATGGATTTATTTACTCTGTTTTACTTACACAATGGATACTGGCACCAGCCTTCGGACTCGTTGGTCGTCGGCTCCTCCAGGGCAGCACCCATGTCCGCATGCATCACAATGCTGTTCGTGTCCGCGGTGTACACATGGCAGTTCTTCACGATATCCTCGCCCTGCTCGTTGCGCTCCGTGATGCACAGATGTGGTGGTCCCACATTGTATTTCTCTGCTTTTTCGTGCCTTGTCTGCCGCTTTGTGCGCTCCACTTCCGAGCTGATCTGCTCGATGCCCGCACTATCAGCGGATATATCCAATGCCACGTTGAGTTGCCGCTTTGGTCGTAGTCTTTCGGTGGTTGCGCTTCCCGGTTCCTCCTCGTAATCAAATTCAGAGCTCAGTTCGGTGGATGGGCTTGCCGTGGCTTGTTCAAAATAATAGAATTGATTCATGTCCTCGTGCAGATTGGGATTCAGGCAGCTGAAGGTGCAGTTGGTCAAGTTGAGACTACCCGTCTTGTGCTCCCAGTTGTGGCAGGTGCCGTTGGGGCACAGCTTCTGGAATATATAGGCGCCATTGCCGTCGCAGCCAAAGCTCACCGTTGGCTTCTGCACCGGTTCCCTTTCCACATCCGGCACGGCAAATAAGCAGGCATAAATCAATGCGGCCAACAGCAGAAAAACAGCTGTCATTGTGCGAAGTGTGCGTCCAAAGCCATTGGGATTCCGGGCAGCCAAACGATCCGCCCAAGGACCCGCTATCAAAGGACCCAATATGGAGACAAATGGTGCCACAATTGTAATTGTGCGGTACTCGGAGAAGTTTAGGCCCAACAGCAACGGTTTTGTGGCATGCAAAATGTGCAAAGCTGTGAGACCTGCAAATGGAACATTTTTTTATACATATTTTGCATATATTTCACTTAAGTAGTGTTCACTGTACTTACCACTAATAATCAGGAACACGACCAGTTTCAGTGAAATCAACGTTTTGTTGATTCGCGGACTGTGTCCGCCTTTGAAGCCCATTTTGGCAGTTTAGTTTTACAAAAGGTATATTTCAAAAATTAACGCTTATCACGTATTTTTTTTTCGTTCGAATCTGCAATGGAATCAAAAACTATTAAATTAAACTTTTATTTCAAAAAGTAATAAAATAATTGATACAATTTCCTGTCTTTGCAATATTCAAACGACCAATAAAAAAACTGATTTCCCAGCAAATAATACTTTGAGCTGCCAGCAGATGCTGCACCTTGTGCAGTGGTTAAACAATATGTCAAATGTAACCACAACATAGAGTAAACAATGTGTAAACGACTAAGAGATACCCTATAAATAAATATTCCAACTTTATTGCAAATCGATGCTAATCAGCACAGCAACAGAATCAATTGAAAACTGTTCTAGTGACGGGAAAAGTAAACACACAAAAATATATATGTAAATATAAATGTATTGTATTTGTTTGTTGAGCGTTAGACAAATGTTATAGATATGTAAAACACAACCAAAACACACACACACACACACACACACAGAATGCTAACCGGGGGTGTCACAAAATAAACAAGTGTCAATAGTGTCGATAGGCCATTGAAGCCACAGACAATTCATACGCACCGTTGAACTGAATATAAAATATCACTCGAATTGTGTGCGTAATAACAACACTAAACAAATGCTCTATTTATATAGAAGATTTAAGGTATAAAAAAATATATATATATATAAAAAAAATGTTATTCATCAGCTTAAATTCTCTTGAAAATTCTTGCATGAATCATTATCGAGATGAATTTCATTTTTTTATTCCTTCAATCTAACATAATATATTGATTCAAGAAATGACTTCACCCACCATTCATAAACAAATTACAATAGCCAGTTGCAGCCTCAATAATAAAAATAATAAAATATTTATGCATATAAATTATTGTGGCTGCCCTAGACATAAATTTAAATTGACTGTCAACGGATGAATTGTCAATGTTATCGCTTTAATCATTGACAAAGTACAAAATAGTTGCTGAGTTGACGGCGATAAGCCCCCTTCAGTAGATGGGGAGAAGGGGATGTTGCAATTGGAAAGAGGGGGGAGGGGCAGTGTGGAAAGTGCGCTAAGTAAATGCGCACAGTGCGTTAAACCGCACAAATTGCTTTTATAATAACTTAATTCATGCCTCTAATGGAGGCAGATGGTTGGACTTGCACCCACGTAAAGTGCAACGTCTGCTTGTGATATGAGTGCAATTTGCAGCAGGCTCTCAAGTGAAGCTCTTTCCACTCCCTGCGGCACGTTGACAACAAAATAACTGTGTGCGTCCAAATGGAAATTGAAAGTAATATGGAAAGAAAAAAACACAGGCTGTGATTAACTTTGATACCCTGTAATTAAAATATTTGAATGGGTAATTAATAATTTGAGCAAGCTGACTTCACTTGTTTATATTTATATCTAGCTATACTAAATAGTATTTATATATATATACGGATAATCCACTGATTTCCTATAGGGCAACTGCTAGTCTTATCTGAATCTTTGGCCATGGAACTACGCAGAACACAAACAAGATTTGTAGCTGTCTGTTTTATGTGTTTGTGTTTAACAATCCTCAAACCGGTTGTTAAAGTTGTCAGCCAGCACAATTACATCACCACAGCCATGGAGATCAGCAGCCAACCAACAGACCAGACCCAACCACATAAAGAGAAAGAGCAGATTGTAACAAGCTGTGATGACGCAGTCAGAGCTGGGATTACGCCCCCCAGAGGGGCTGGCTTGGCCTCAGCTGGTCTGGGCAGATGTGCCGAAAGCAGAAAGCATCTGTAAAAATTTCAAAATACAACTCAAAAATACCATACACATTTTTAAACAATTTATCAGTGTCGGAGGCCAACCAACCGTCTGAAGGCCAAATCTTAAGTAAACCGAATAGAATTTATGGACTGAAACGCGAGCTAATCAATAATCAGTTAAGAACAGATGAATTGGCCCAAACACAAGATGTAAACAGAGAAAGATAGGAATACTGAAAAAATATATAAACAATGAAGTCAAGTACTTTGTAAATGTGTTGTACAATAAAAATTGAGTAAACAAAACTACATTTACAGGGTATTTCATTAGGGGCCAAATATAAGTTGAAACTATGCCAGAGGTGAGCCACAAAGAGCTATTAAATTGTTGCTGGCGCTTATAAAATAAATACAAAAAAAAAAAAAATATATAGAGAAAGAAAACAACAACAAAAAATTAATCTACAAACTGAATCAGCATAATGATGACGCATTGCACACACGCACAAACAACAAACACACAAACATACACACACACCTAAATCTGAGCCCAGCTCCACTCCCCTGAAATTAAGCGCAACTAGCTGAAACTAAAAAGATGATTATGCGATAGGATCAAAGACCAAAGTGTAATTATGTATTTATCATTGTTTTTATTTATAACAAAAGTGTAATTATGTATTTATTATTTTATTTTTAGAAAAAAACTAAAAAATAAAACTTGTGCTTATTTGTTTAAAGATAAGCCAACTGGTTGCCAAACATCTATTCACACCTCCGTAGGCAGCTCAGTAATTGCACTCGTCTGCATTTGCAATGTTTTTGTTATTGTTTTAGTTGTTGTTGTTGTTCTTATTTGTTGTTATTTGTTGTCGCTCCGCCAACGTTGAGTCGTTCATCTATGTGGGTCAATTGGCTGGCTGCAACTTTTTTTTTTCTATATATTTTTTGGGGCTTGCCCACAGACAGCGTGGTGCATGACAAGCGGCTCGTTTAATTATGCGTAACATTTCCAACGGAAATCAATGGAAAAAAGCCACAGCAAAATTAGTAAATTAAAATAGAATTTATGATCTATGTGATCTGGGCCCACTGTGCCACGCTGCTATGATTAGCATTACAAATTGTGCGATCGTTCGATTATTTCGTATATTGTACAATTTTGAATAACGCCCCTATTCGAAATATTAATCGAGTGCTGAAAATCTAGGCTGTTATCACTTCCACCTCAAAATGTATACCTAAATTATACTAAATGAAGCCCACTTAAGTGCAACAATAGAATATCGAACAATGGGCCAATAGTGCCACAACTTTAAGCTTAATTTGTGGCTAAATAAAATGTTTTCATGCCCTGCATAAAGTTTATCGAAATGAGTAGTTTAATTTACCGATAAATAAATAGATAGAAAAATGGATAGTTGAAAAAAAAAGATACTTGAGAAACTTTATAAGGAATTCCAAATTTTTAAAGTAAACTCAAAAGTCATTTAAAACTTTTGCAGGGTATCTTCCAGTTGTGCATATTTCTGCATTTAGTTGCTATGCGTGTTGGTTTTATAATCGCACAAGCGTAAACTAAATTCAACAAAAAATGTTAATTCCAATTCGAAACTTGTGCTTTGATTTACTGTCAGCTTTGAATTTGTTTGTTTTGTTTGTTTGTTTGTTGTTGTTGTTGCTTGTTGAGTGCAGCCCCTTTTTGACATTTTGGCGGCAACTTTGACATTTAAATGGGCGCCCGTCACGCCTCAAGGAAACACAATGCAAATATAGACAAACATTTGACTAATGCCAAATGCAAGTTCGTATTACGCACTATCGATTCTTCGCCGATTTAGATATACGTGTCATATACATATATATATATATATATAAATACTTTGAATATGTATGCATCATCAAATTTGGTTGGTTTACACATTGAGCACGTAGTTTTTTTTTAGTATTGTTCGATTGTTTCTCAATTTTTTTTATTATTATTACATACTTCATTGAGGCAACCATCCAAAAAGGTGATAAGGGAAACAACTCGAAACTGTGACTTATTGTTGAATGCCACAACCTACCGCGCGTTGCAATTAATGAAGCCCATTTCCTGTAATAATTTAATACTCGACTTAGATTTATGAATGACTTTGCTACCAATTCAACATTTACACAGTTGAGTTTATGCTGAAATAAAGCCATTAACAAATCAGTTACGATTGAATTATTTTTTTTGATGCGCTTGCCAACCAACTCATTGAAATTTTAAGTATTGTTTTGGTATTGCAATACACACCCTAAATACACCCAAAAATAAAGGCTGTTTAGTGGAATTTCTTTTGGTGTGTCAAATGCACTATAAAATACATTTGCCTAGAATTATAATCATTTGTGTAGCATGCCCCTGGGACGATACACGCAATCCCAGCCAGGCATTCCCCCACACATGTGGCAACTGCATATTTTTGGGGAGGGTTGCTCATTCGTGTTTGTTGCCGGCTAATTAATTACAAGAAACGACCACAAATTGGGTCAAACTGCAAAGCACACGCAGAAGCGTGGCAAGTGCATTAATAAAAGCTGTTTGGGTGGGATGGTGGGGGGGGAGGAGGTTGGTGCAGAGTGGTCCAATAAATAGACACTTAAATGGGCTGTACGATTCTCAAAATATTTAAAATAGCAAAATGCTTTACAACTTATTGTAAAAACAATAAAGTAAGAAATGTATATTAAACCAATAAGCGCTTGAGTAAATATTTATTATGTTGCATGCCACTTGACTTATTTTTCTTGGAATTTTGTTTATGTATCTTTGTTGAGGATTTGGGCATCGGCTAAATGAAACACAACACTAAAAAGCGATTGCAACAAATTCTTTATTTTTAATTCACATTGGCTGCCTTCGGCTGTGGAAAGCGCCATTTAACTGCCCGAAAACATATATATTTCAACCTCAATTTACTGGTGGCATGACCCCGAATAGACGACGCACAGTCATATATATCTATATATAAATATATATATATATATATATTCGTGTATGTGGCCCAAATGTGTGGATGACATCATTCTTTTTGAACTGTTGTCGTCTCAGGCATGCGCCAACTTATTTGACGCAATCTTTTTTTTCAGCAGGGGTGATCTATATTTAAAAAAAATAAAACCGCAGGGTGATCTTAAGACTATGTCAACATTTTTACAGATTTAAGCAGGTTTCTTAAATATTAATATTAGACATAAATATTAAATATTATTGACTTTATTAAACTTTAGTTGAAGGCTGAAACAGAATTACTAACTTCGCAGAAATAATTTTTATTAAATTATTTCAATTAACAAAACTGAACATGAACTTATTTAAAATTCCATTTTATTGCTGTGTTTATTAGAATTAATTTTAGTTATCACATTTTAGCAATGTCAAAAATTATTCAAATAGAAAACTGACTACAGTTTTGTGTATATACTAAGTAACACCTGGGTTATGAGCTCACAATTATGATATCACGAATTGACTCAAACCCGAAGCCAACGCCAAAAGGCAACTGTGTGTGAAATTTGCATATAACCTTGCCCCTTCTCTGCTTGCCTCTCTCTCTCTCTCTCTCTCTCTCTCTGTGCTTGCAGCTTGCTGATTGCTTCTGTTTTGGAATGCAATTGGAACGTGTCGAAAGTGCAGCAGCCAAAGGCAGCTTTCCATCGAGCGAAACTCCAAATGCAAACGAACATTTTTTTAGTGCTGTTAATTGATACGTAATTGTTCAATTGCGCAGTAATTAGACTATTTTGGTTAATTGGCCAGTGCCGAAAAGAGAAACAACAACCAACAAAAAAAAATTGACTCATTTTTTGGCTGCCTTAAAAGTCAAACGCGTTTTGGGCACAAATAGAAATCAGAGTCAATGTATAGGCCAAGTTTGTGGTTTGGCTGCCAAATGGCAGTGACACGACCAAGATACCAAAGTCAAAGATTGTTGTTGTTTTGTCTGTTTGTGGTTGCTGAAGGCAAGTCACGCAGTTCCTTAAAACTTGATTACTAATGCAGCAGCAGCAGCAGCAGCGGCAGCGGCAGCAATTCGCGTGTCTAACCGGCTCCAAAGAGCGCCAATCTTTAGCTTGAAATGTGCTTGAAAGAACAGCAAAAAAAAAACACACAAAAGAAGAAATCAGCTTGAGATACAAAGTTACATTTGTAGCTACAATTTAGCATTGACGTTGACTGTCACTCAACATTGCTGCAAATAAACAGGAAATCGCATCGCCGATTCGCCTGCAACTACTTCAGCTTAACCATTTGCCATGTTCCATGTTGCAAGTTCCCAGTAAATGCACAACAGTTGGTTTGTTGGTTGCAAGTCTTGCAAATAGTTGCCAGTTCTTCTCTCATGACTTGAAGTTAAAACCATTCGAAGTGCCCCAAGCCGATTTGTCTGCCACATTAAATGGGACTTGAGAACTTTGGACTGACATTGAATTCGTCAGCAAATTTAACTGCCACACAACTTGATATATTTGGCACACCCCCCCTGAAAGGGGCAAAAACAGAATCAAAACAGAATCTGCAAAAGTTTGCCCCACTTTGACAGATTCCGAGTATTAGTTGTTGTAGCCATTATTTCTAAAGTATCTTTGGCTCTTTTTGCATCTGTCTAAGGAACTTACATCTCATTGTTTTTTTGTGGTTTATTTCTCTATTTTCTTTTTTATTTATTTGGTTTTTTTTTTTTTCTCTGTGCAAATGTTGGTTTTCTGAGTCATCAAATTCTTTAGGATGAGGCTGCATGACACAGAGAAGCCAAAATTATTTATTACACAAATGAAAACACTGACCGAATTATTGAAAAATAATACTTTTATTTTTAGAACATCAACTTTTAAAAGCATTTTGTGTGTGTTTAAGCTTATATGAAACATCATCTTTTAAGAGTAATTTCCAATTAGCTTAATTGGACCACATTCAAGCATAAATTGAAAGTTAAAAATATGCTTAATAAATCAAGGAACTGAATGACGGACAAGATTTAAAGTATGCACACACACACACACAATCCATATACATATGTATATATAATTACATACATATTAATATATACATAAATATATATATATATATATTTACTTATAAACATATGTAGCAAATTGCTTTTCATTTTTTAATTTTTTGGATATTGCCAACAGATGTGCTACATATCTCTTAAGTAAATCTGAGAAATAACAAGTTCAGAAAATATAGACACTATATATCTGACATAATTGGTTAGAAATAAGAGAGAGAGAGAGAGGAAAAAAAAGAGGTTGTCTGCTTGTTGGGTTAGTTCAGTAATGAGACACGAATGATGTCATAGACACACCATGATGTGTGCACACACACATAGCGGATACACTCCAACGCTTCTCGTTTTGTTGCGTTGTCTCTCTTTGTGATTTATATTTTATTATTATCTCTTATGTATATATATATATATATATTTGTTTGCCTTTTGTTCATTTCTTTTATATCTGCGCTTGCAAACCTCGGCTCACCTCTCCCCCGCCCAGGTAGCTTGTCTTGAGCCCTGCATTGTTTGGCATTAGAATGCCTCTTTTCTGCCGGTTTAAAGCTCCAAAGTTGTTTGTCTGGTTTTGGTTCGTCTGCCAAACATATCTTTGTTTTTTAAGTCGTCGCCAATTCAAGTTCAGCTGAGGAAAAATACAGTTTTTCTGCTTTTATTTGTAATGCTCGGAAAGTGTCTTAAAGTATTTGACGTGATCTTAGCCTGAGGGTGGTTCTTGGTGTTGATTCTATTGTCAGCGGCGACTTGCCACCTTGGGGTGGTTTTCGGCACACTCTGCCTATGGGGTTGATTTCTATTCAATTCTAGCAAATATTTTTGTTTTTGCTTTATGTTTTATTTATTAACGGCACTCCTTGTGTAGAAGTATTTTAATGCCAGCTTTCTCTTACCCAAACAGAGGTTGAAAGAGCGCTGAAGGGCAAAGGAAAGGGGTGGTTATTTCTTAAACAGCGGCATTTGTTGCCACCTTTTCTTTTTGTGCGCAGATAAATTGCTCAATTTGTTGACGGGATGAGAATTAGCCATGAAGGGAAATTTCGGAAAAGCAGTCCCAGCAAATCCTTAGATAAATCAAATCTATTGACAGATAAAATACTAAGTATTCCTAATATTCCATATATGGATTGCCATGTCCCAGTTTTCCAGAGACCCACAACACACATTCAAAAAGGGGGCAATCGGAGGCTCGCCACATCCAGAAGCTATGACATTTTGTAGTTGTGTGTGGCAAGGTTGCCATAGTACAAACATGTTCCATGTTTCAATGCGAAGACGACAACGTCATCGACGAAAAATAAAAATGCTGTAATAAACAAATAAAAACGCTATAATCGAGCTTAGGCGACTAAAAGATACTCTGTGCCCGAAAGGTGTTTGCCTTTTAAGGATTAGCTTAAAAATAAACTAGAATTTTACTCTCAAGCATTACAGTTAATTTAGCTGGCCATCTCTGAGTTGATATTTATAGAGGCTATAATTAAAATACAATTTTTTTTGTCCTTGCCAGGATTGCGTAATGGCTTCCATTGACGTTTACCGTTGGTCGGTCGTTCACACGCATTTGTCATTAAGCGTTTCCCCAGCGGCAGCCAGCAATTAGTTACCAGGGTTACTCAACTCCCAACTTCCTGCCCAGCACCCCCGCTGGTGAAGCCTGACTGTGGTTATCCTTGCGTCAATTGTGTTTCACTTTGGCGAACTGGTCTAATTAAATTACTGGGGCAAATGGTGTAGAAAATGTTAAAAGCAGCGACAAAATGCGTTTGAGGTGAGCTACCCAAATAGAGTTTCCTGCCACACAATTGCCAGCTGCAGCATGCAGGGGGTGCAAGGGGTGCAGCATAAAAAGGGTGCACTGAGCAATTTTCTCATTGCTTCGGCGCCAGGCAGCCGCCGAGAAAATTGCATTTTCAGTGCGTAAGACTGGAAAAGTTGTAAAAATTGTATATATAGGTTTATGCTCCAGATATATTTTATGGATTTTTTTTTTATATCCACGATTTGATTTTATTAAGCCTTTTGGTTTGTTGTTGTTTGAGTTAAAGATTTCACAGATCTTTTTACTTATTATTCTGCTTTATTTATTTCGTTTCAGAATTGTATAAAAGTAATTTTAAAAAAATTAAAAGCAATACACAAAATTTGTTTGTGTACTGCAAAAATGGTACAGGGCGTCTCCAAGTCGTGCTTTCAAAACTGGATCACTTTAATTTGTTTGTTAGTTTGAAATGAGTTGATGACTTCATTTTTTGGTCTTTTATATAAAGTTTTTTCATTTGTGACTATTCAGTTTTGTACAGCTCAGACTCGGACTGTATTCAGTATCCTTGAAACGAATGCAACATGCGAGCGGAACAGAATGGAACCGAATCGATCCTCCCCGCCTCCGCAATACCCTTTGCGCCCTCGCCATGTGCGTGTCCTCAGCAAAAAAAAAAAAACGGGTTTGAGCCAACTCTCGGCAAGTCAGAACTGAGTAGTCGTCTTTGGCTTTGGATATTTGTTTTTTCGCTCTTAAGTTCATTTGAAATGACCACAGCCAAATAATGACATCACAATTTTTGAGTGGGTTTAATTGGCTTACAGTGTGTATATGTGTGTATGTGTTGCTCAAAAAAATATATAAAATTATACACACATTTATAGTGAATGTTAAATTGTTAATTGGTTAAAGAAGCCAAGTTTGAACTTGATCTGATTCAGAAAAAACTATAAATCAGAGGTGATTCATGTTCTGTCCTTCAGAAAGTAAGGCATTCTCCTTAACCCTTAGGTATATAATGGATACACAAACTCAAAAGTGGAGAACAGGGTATCAGCTAGTTAGGAACTCTGCACCACAACACTTTTACTCATTGACTTTGTATATATATATATATATATATATATATCGCACTTTTGTTTCCAAGTTCTTTGATATGCACATTTCAGTTTTAATTCAAATTTCCTAGCTAATAAAATTATATAGCTTTCTGCAATTGCCGAAATTCTTTTCATTTTTCATATTCAAATGCAAAAATTGTTTACATTTTTCAAACAAACGATGATTTAAATATAAATTTCCAATTCATTTGTTTCTATTTATAAAAATTTCAATTTCATTTTGATTTATAAACACTTGCTGCAAAAAACTCACGCACAATGTTTCAAAAACTTGTTTCGTTATTCGCACAACTGTCGCAAGAAATGCGCATTTTATTTGTATTTGGATTTTTCAATTTAATTATTTGAATTCAACACCGTCAAGCACATAAAGAAGAAGACCAGCTATAATAACAACAACAACAACATCAATGAAAAAGATCGCACAGTAATTTTCTATAGATGAAAACTACGAAAATAAATTTCGTAAAACCAAAAACAAAACAATCGGCGAAAAAACTGAGGGAAACATTATAAACTGAAACAACTTAAAACACACACACACCGAAAAATGCTTGTATCGCGCGGCGTTTTTGAAAATCGTTTTAAATATATTTTTGTTTTTGCTTTATTTATTTTTATATATACATGTTTTGATTTTTGGCTTTTTGGCGGCAGCTGTAGCCAAAAAACTGTTGCCTTGTTGCGCGTTCCGCGTGCGCTCCAAACGCTTCGCCGTTCGAGTGAAAACTAAACTAAACGAAGCGCTCGACCAGCCAAACAGCAGCGGCAGCAGCAGCAGTAGCAGAGCCAACAGCAGCAGTAGCAGAAGCAGAAGCGAATCCAATTGTCACTGCCAAGCACCACCACAAACACAACCACTCAGCAGCAGCAACAACAGCAACAACAACAAAAACAATGCCAGCCAGCTGTTTATTCCGTTTTGGTCTACTGTGCCAATGTGACTTAAGTTGCCAGCGATGAATTTCGAATTTGTATAAGAGAGAAAATTGAAAACACATCAAAATTAATAGCAGTCTTTTAGGCGTAAATGAAAAGCGTGTTTAATATAAGAAAGAATAGTTGGCTTTTGAGCTGGCTAAAAATATTAGTTGACTGTTTACGATAAGTTAACTGATCTTGTGTCCAGATGTGTCCAGACCAGATTATAGATTATATTTATAAGATTATTTATTATGAACGGTTGATTTGTATTAAGTTAATTGATCTTTTTTGTAAAATTCTCATATTAGAAAAGCTATATTTTGGGGTAGCTAATGATAATTAAATACCTATTTTATGAAATGATTATATATTTTGGGGTAGCTAATGATAATTAAATACCTATTTTATTATATGATCTTGTGTCTTATATTAGAGAGATCAGATTATATTGTATATTACATAGCTTATTACTGATAAGTTTATTGATCTTTTGTGTAATATTCTAAATTTAGAAAAGCTATATTTTGGGGTAGCTAAATATAAATTAATAATTATTTTATGATAAGTTAACTGAAATTGTGTCTTATACTAGAGAGAATAACTGCATTTTGGGGTGGCTTAGATTATATTTCATAGCTAATTAATATTTAACGATCATTTAATTGAAAGGTTGATTTGTGATAAGTTAATTGATTAATTGGAATAATTCAGTATAATTAAATACTTATTTTACGATAAGTAAACGAATTAAGTGTTTAATATACGAAAGTTTCGCTGGTTAAACCTAAATAAAAAGAAATAGCAGCTATACTTAAAAATAACATAGTTGATGAAATATTTAGTTTACTTATAGCTGAAATTCAAGTTCATATAGAAAATATAGACAAGCCAAGAAGTCGAACTAAACTTGCATTGACATTGCCGAGAAAAATAAGCTTACACTTACCATGAAAAGGGCAGCAAAACAAAATTGGCTTATTCCATTCCACGGAATTGGTAACAGTGGCGCTCATCTGAATATGTATTCAAATGTAAATGCTCTCAATGGGGAGATAGCATTGAGCATTGAGCATTTTAAATTTCAGCTGACAGTTGGCTGGCACGGCAAGTGCATAGATTTTCCGGCAAGCGAAATGTGCTGACCGTTTTGTCTGTCTACGATTTCAACCCTTAGCCAGGGGCTGACACTGGCCTGGCAGTCAGTGGCACAGACACACCCCCGCCGCACGTCTGGCACACATTGCTCGATAGACTGGCTGTCTCACGTGCAAGCTGCACGTTCGTCAAGAGGGTGTTTTTCCGCATTTGTACATAGAATACATAACTTATCTGTATATGATTGATATGCCCAAACGCAATTTCCCTAATTAAGTACGTAAAATGCATAACTGAAAGACATCTAAAACGTTTTCCAATCAACTTTGTTTATTTTTAGGGACGAATAGTTTCTGTTTACATAACTCAGTGCCTCCCCAGACAACAATAATGATTTTCACATGATTTTGTTAGAAGTTTGTTTTTTTCTTTTGTTTGCTTGGAGTATATTATAAATTATGTTTAATTAGTGTTGAATTCCTTTGAGAATATTTTGAACATGATTTTCCCTCGGTACTCAAAGGTTTGCTTGATTTATTAATATTGCGAAAGCGAAATACTTTTCCTATATACAAGCAACTGTTTCAAGGTCTCTTTATGGATCTATTTTGAACAGAAACAGTTGGTTATTGAACAGCTGCTTTCCCAGCTGAAAAAAACAGCAATTTAATTTAATTTAGGGCGCCTTTACTTGCCACACTCGCAATCAGAACTTCCTCACTGAGATGATCACGAAATGAGCCAGTTTCGACTCCAAATGTCGGCAGCAGTAAAATTTATCAATCAGCGGAAATGGAGCCAAATACTCTGCGTTCTGTGATGCGATTAGCCTTTTGGCTTAATTAAAGAGCCAACTTTAACCCGATTGTGGGGCACGTGGTGGATTTGAAGACACTGTGTCGCATCGTTCTCTATTCGGCAGCTATTTTTGGATAGCCAACGCTCGCGAAAATAAGGCAGAAGCTTTACACTATTGGTGAGCGTTTGGCTGGCGATCTGTGCTCCCAGTTTCGGTTCTGCTCTGCTCTGCTCTATTTTGTTCTGGTCTGCTCTGTTCCGGCGTAGCACAGATAATACGATTTAGTACAAATTCGTTAGTCGTACAAATCGCATGCCGTTTTGCGGATAGTGCCAAAATATACACTTACACACACACACACACACAACCACACACACACACATACAAAAGACACCTTCAGCAGAGATCAGCTGCAAGAATTGCGGATTGCCCCAATCTAAATAAATAAATTAATAAAGGAATTTTATGAACCACATGGAAAAGTGCACTTTGCGTATAATTAAAAAAAAAGATATAGATCTATAAAAGAACTGCTGCAACCAAAAGAAAAAACATTTATTAGTGAAAAATGTATCTGACAGATGCAAAATATAAATTGTAGACTTCAGTTATAATTTTAGGTCGATTGTTGTGATCGTTGCTGCTGCTGCTGCTGAGTACGGCGCACAATTCAACGTGAAACAGACAATAACGGCAAACGGATATATAGCTGCTATTGGCGTAGCCAATATATTTATATATATACTATACAGACTATACCTATATAGTTTTATATCTGCACAGCGAATACGGTAAACTGGGCAATCGCCAAATTACGAGATGACAACGCGCGGCATTCGGCGTAAAAAGTCAACGCTGACCGAGTTGAAAATCGCAGTAATTGGCTCGCCCAGTGTTGGAAAGAGTGGTAAGAAACCCGTGTTTTTCCCCAAAAAAAAAAAATTACAAATAAAAACAGCGAGCAACAGCAAATTAGTTGAGCAATCGCCGATTTGAATATATATTTAGATCGGTGTTTGTTTTGTTTATAAAGTGCCAGCATGCAGACATACATACAAATATCCACATGTATCTCTTCTTCTATACATGTATGTGTGTATGTGTGCTGCTAAATATATATTTACATGTAGCTGTATGTATCTTTATCTGTATCTGTGTCTGTATCTGTTTCTGTCGGTGCCTTTGACTAGCTCGAATTTTCCTTTTTGTTGTAATCGTTTTCGTCATTCGATTTGACACCCGTGGCACCCTGGAGCAGACACTAATTTATGACGGGCACTGTGCCACACACACACACACACACACACACACACATACAGTTGGGGATATATATATATATATATTTGGTGCGGGATCATTGCATACTGACTTAGTGTAAATTGATGTTCCCTGTCAGCCAACACGTTGAACGCTGATCTGAAATAGTTTTAATTTGTAGTTCCTCCAATGACTTTCTGTCAACTTCAGCAGCGGACTGGCTACGCATAATCCGCCAGCGAATCCCCCAAGAATTATGCCTGGAGTACATGCTCTACTAATAAATATCAAATGGCTGCCATTAATTTAGAAAATAGACAGTTTTAGAATCACGTTTATTATTGAAAATTTATTATCAATCTAAAAGGCAAACCTTACTCAAAAAGATTACCCTATTTTACCAAGCTTTGACTTCGGTTTTTGTGGTACGATTGTTACCTGAGTTTTGGCGATTTTTAGTGCAAAACTGAATTATAAAAACTTATCCTTTTGATTATGGAATCACTTTCCTCAAAATGATGTCTGTGACATGTTTTGAACCAGCTCTAACATGCTACCAATCCAAACATGATCAAAACGCATTTGCGATTAAAAAACTGATTAGTTTTGACAAATTTACGAAATGGGCAACTTTCAGATAGAGATCAGTAGAGTTTTTATAAAAGTAGTGATAGCCTATTAATATTTGCTGTATAGCAGCCAATTTTCTACACCAGACACTTATGATAATCATAGAGAGAAACTAGAGCAAAACTTATCTAAAACACACATAAATCAACCAACATTCTTTACTACCAAAACATTGTAAAGTTAATTGTTTACTTTTAGCGGGAAAGGCAGCTGATTTTTTTTGTGCATGCCACTAAAAAATAAACTAAACACAAGTAAATTATATTCCTTATAGTATATGGATTTTCTTAGGCGCCAGCCAACTTTAATAGCGCAAATGATCGTGTCAATGATAAATGTTTTCTTCGCTGTATTTTCGAATTCGAATATCATCCAAACCGCAATCGCGCAGATATAAAGCAAATATATTTTAATGCACTAAAGTTTCGATGGGAGGTGGGAGGGACTATGCGTGGTGGGTAATTAAAAAGAATGCCGCACACCTCCCTTCCCCTTGGAATGCCCAACGGGCAATGCGTCGCCAGCGTTAGCCAGTCTTTGTCGTAATTTAAACAAAAAATTTTAAACATTGACCTCGTAAAAAAATGTAGAAAAACAAAACGTTTGGAAAAAGATATAAATTAAAACACAAGCCAAATGTGCGGCTGCCATGAAAATAAATGATGAAAATGTCATTAAAAATTGCCAGGCGGCAAAAGAGAAATGACGACGGTGGGGGTATTTTTTGGACTATTTTACGAGCCAAGCCAAGGCAAGGCAAGGCAACCCGGCTAACCCTGCTAGAGGAGCATATATTTTATAATTCTTTTGCATGGCCTGCACGACTTGGTCAGAGTTCAAAGCACTTGCATTTGCAAATGACCAAAGGCACAGGTCGGCATTTCAACCCTCTTCAGTCACCTCCCCCGCCTCAAACCGACTCTATTTAGTTTCCTTGTGACACGCAATGCAAAGGCTCGAAAGTATTGTTGTTGCTTTTAGCCGGGTTTATTAACCCCTCAAGGTTTAAATTCTTTTTGCTGTTGCCTTTTTCCACCTGCCCAGCGGCGGCTTTTTCCCAGCCGTATTTGAATTTTCCACTGGCGTCTATGCAGTTTTTCCTGTTCACGCTCGCTTAAGTGCTGACCCAATGCAGAAAACGGGCCCCCGTCTCCTTGTCAGGGGCGTTGGCTTCGTTTACACCTGATCCTTAAAGGGGATGGACAACAGCAGTGCACTTAAAGTAAATTGTGTTATTTAAATTAATTACAGCATTAATTGTGCGTTTCTTGACAAAACGTTATATTGGTGAATATGATCATCAGACTGAGAATCGCTACAAGCACGAGTCGTTGGTGGACAATGAGCCGGTGCTCTTTGAATTGCTCGACACATGTCCCAAGGTAGCTAAAGATATTAATCCAAAGCACAGAACACAAAACACTCAATAAATATCTCAATGCCAGGCCGATGATGAATATCCAAATGCTGCGGAACTAATCCAATGGGCCGATGGCCTGCTGCTCGTCTACTCCATAACGGATCGCAAGAGTTTCAACTATATACGCCGTGCCAAATCCGATTTACAATCGGATACACCCGTTCAGCTCTGTGCCAACAAAGTGGATATGGTTCATCTGCGTCAAGTTAGCCGCGACGAGGGCGAAATACTCGCCAAGGACTTTGAGTGCAAGTTCAGTGAGGTGTCTGCAGCGGATCATGTTGATCAGGTCGCCGAAGTATTCAATGAGCTCTGCAAGGAGGTCCTCGCCTGCAAGCGCAAGTCCAAGCAGAGCCTCCTGGAACGCATGCTTGGCGGCTCCCGGCCCTACAGCAGAGGAAAGAGCGATAGTAATTTGCCAAAAGACTGAGACTTATATTTATCAAATTTGTTTAAATAAAATTATACATTTTTTAAAGCATCTCCAAAGATTGTTTTTATTTTATTTACAAGTGTCTGCATCTCAGAGCTGGCAACATTTGTCTGTCACCATTTTTATACACATTAAAAGCTTTTTCTTGCAAATTGATTTCCAGTTTTATAGCAAGCAGCTTGTCTTTGAGCTTATTAATTAAACAAAGTAAATAATGGGATTCAAGTTTGATTTTACAAGTATCAATAGTTCTCTTCTTGTTTAATATATCGTAAATATCTATATATATAAATATATATATGCTACAGATTGTAGTACAATTTCCACTATAATTTTGATTTAAAATTTCTCTTACAAACACTGCGCATCAGTTTCATAGCAAGCAGCTGTAGCTAGTAAAAGCTGTTTACTAAAACTGAACAATAGATGGAGATTGAAACATTGGCTTATTTCTGTTAACACCTCAACTAAAACCTATAATTATTATTGTTGGTAAATCGCAACGAAGCAAGTATTCTTATTAATGGAACTCGAAATTTATTAAAGTTAATTTTTATTATAGTGCGCCGAGAAATATGCATTGCTTTAGAAGTACCCTCAAAGTATGCAATGCCTGCTAAAGAACCACAAATAAAACTCAGGAATTGTGGACTTCCTTTAAAGTTTTACTTGATATTGAATTATTAACTTCCAGCAATAGTTCTGAACAATGAGAACAAAACTAGTTTTATAAGCAACTAGTAGATATAGTTATTATTCTATTTAGAAATTTATACTATTTTTAGTAAAAATACCATTTTGTGAACTAAATCGTATATCAACCTTGTGGCGACCTCTCAGTTGACTCTTATTTTGCCCCTTTCGTAATACTTTGAACACGTGCGCACAAATTTTAATTAGCCAAAGTCAACAGCCCCAGTGAAGCGTGTAAGTCACTGTATATCTACTTAACAGACAGCAAAAAGCAAAAACTGTCAACTGTTCTATATACTTAGCTGGAATTCAAACTTAAGTTTAACTTTCCGACAACATCCGGCACGGGTTAGCTCAGTTATTGTGTGGACATTTCATAATTTCATCTGTCTGTTTCAGATTGGTTTCAATTGTTATGTTTGCTCAACTAAAACCAAAATATTGACATTGACTTTAAATAGAAAATAAATAAAAAAAAATATGAAGCATGGATCAAAAACAAAATCCACCCGCACAGAACCGATTTCCCCACTTAACCAGAAGACTTGGTGCCTATTTCTGTCAGCTAAGAGCTCACCTGTTGACTGCACCTGTTGACTTATTGATGGGTGGCGGGGCTGCTGGGGGTGCAGGAGATTTAATTTTATTTAACTCAGCAACCGACCGACTCGAATCAATTGGAAACTAAATGTACAATTTTCTTGTAATTGTTCGAGCTTGGGGCATGAAATCTCACAGGTTTTTCGCCCAACCATTTTTTTCTTTTAATTAGTCGCACATTTAAAATTCTAATGTTAATTTATGATTGAAAGTGGTCGTTGCTAACCTGGCCAACCTGGCCCTTCTATTTAACCGAGTCTGGGCCAGGTGTCGCTCTTGGCGCAAGTTTTTCGAACTGATTATCAGCAGTCGGCAGTTGAGCACCTGGCTCGGATTCTAGCTTTATGCAATTAGCCAACTGAGCTTGTATGTGGTCAATTGGGGCTGTAATAACATTTAATTATGGACCAATCGGCACTACAATGTTCTGGAAGTCGCTTTTGCATGCAAGCAGTGCCTCTAATCAAAAGCATCTGTGTCCAAGGTCAGTGGGAGCAGCTGCCTCTGAAGGTCTCTATACGCAAATAATGATCATTTGCAATGCATTTTTAACCAAAAGAAATTCTTAATACAAATGTATTCAAATGGGAGCTGTAGTCAGTCCGAGATACTCTATAAATACCAATTCTAAATTAATTATCAATTGAATTATGAACTGATTGGGTATATCTAAAGGATAATCTTCTATATTGTCTAGGTCTGATTTATTTAGCTTTTCTTTCTTCTTCTTTTGACAATTTCTCTGTGTATTTACTTGGTGACTTTGTTGTGCTCCCTTAAGCCAAATGTTGGTCAAGCAACTGAATTGATGTGGGGGCAAAAAACACTATCCTTTCAGCCCACGCTGCACATACTCGGTGCACACAGATTAGCCTCGACCTAGTCAAACCAGTTCTTGTTCTAATTAGCCTCAGAGGCAGTGGCAATTATATGGATTTGCTAATCGCTTGAATTAGAATTTGCAACAGGTGCGCCTTGATTACGCAACACATAGGGAAACGGGTGCGGGAATGGGGGCAGCATGGGCTGGCTAACGGTTTGGCTGCAAACAGCAACGCCCTGATATGAATTGATATGTATATTTATATAGTATATGGATAACTTGTATATATATATATATCACACCTGGCAGTTTGCATTTTTCTTTCCAAAGACAAGTCCAAGATTAAATAACTTAAGAGAGACAAGAAAAACCAAAACAAAAATCGAAAAAAAAACAAAACATAAAAATCTCGCGATTAATTGGCCCGAAATGGCGGCCACAATGCCAAACAAATTGGATAAGCGCAATGTGTGTAAGTCATTGACTTTGATATTCAATTAGCCAAATACCAAATACTGTTCTAGCTGGTTCTACAATTGGCTACTGTCAAAGCCGTGGTCAGACTCGGCCTTGGCACTTTAACGCGCCTTTAATTAGCCAAATTTGAAAATACCAAATAATAAATTTGAAATGGATTTGCCCGGCCGGCCGTTTTGGGCCAAAAACGAAACGTGTTTCAGCTCGCAGCTTAATGGCTCTTTTACAGCTGTCGTGTGTTAAATTGAAGCTTAACTTAGGTTATTTTTTAATTTTTTCTTATGTTTGTTTTTTTTTAAACAATTAATAAAAGTGTGCTTTTAATTGCAAATGTGCATTCAACTTCCGGCCATTAGCAGCCAACGCATAGCAAGCAAAGCCGGTTCAATAAACTTAGAGAACTCGTCCCAGAGCGTTTCCTGCAACCCTAACCCAAATACTCACTGACTTTGACCAGAGACCAAGTGCTGTCTGCCCGTCTGCCAACTAACTGACCAACTGATGGACTGATAAACGGCACGTATACCATTCACACACCCCACACCTGACTTTGCAGTCAAAGTCAATATTTTGAATAGCAGCATAATTCTTAAGTATCGCTTCTGACCCAATTTTAGTACAACAATTAATGTTTGATAGACTCGTAGCCTCAGCTGTTAGGCGTCAGTCAATTCTTCTTAGCAATTAAACCCCATAATTAAGATTTTCTTAGTACACGATTTGAGAGCTTATTATTTATAGCACTGTCATAATGCTCAACTTATTTCCCACGTCAAGAATTTCAAAATGTTGTTAAATTTATCAAAATCAAATCGTTAGAATAATCTAAATGTGGATATCTATAGATATGTCTACATTGAATACCCTGTAAAAATGCAAGTTTATCTATGGCATATGTATTTAATCCTCTTACACTTATCTTTTCTAACAGCTAGTCTAAGAAAATGGTATGTCCTAGTCAAGTTATATCTCCTTTTCTAAGAGACAATCCCAACATACAGGGTATTTCATAGTCAATTGTGCATTTTGTCATGCATCATGAGAAATGATTCTATTCTATCCAAACTATTAGAACGGCAGCTGGCACGTTTTTTATATGAGTACTACCCGGACCCGGTTTTATATCGCCTACATCCGATCAGGTAATAATTGTACTGCCAGCAATTAACACATTCGATTTCTATTAAGTCTGTCAATTAACATAACGATTCAACTGAGTTAAGACTGTTTGTAATTGCCATGTGATAAACCGGCAACACACACACACTGAGGTAGGTCATGTTAACAAACAGCTGGCGCAGAATACTGAAAAATATTATTTATGGATTGCCCATAAATATAATTCACCAAACTTCAAACCATATCAAATCCCTGATCCACTTTTATTTATTATATTTATTATAAACATCCGTTTTAATTTGTTCGCCCAAATCATATCAAGGCCTTTTCGTAGCTCTCTTCTTAAGTGAATAAATAAATGCCTTGAAAACAATTGCGTTTTGCGAATAAAGTTAGCTTTATTGAAGCATATTGCTTGGAATTCATTTTGTATAGCATATATAATATCTCTATTTACGTATATATTTATATAGTTTATTTATATAGTTAATTTAATTTGTTTAAATATAACTTTTTTGTGAATATAATTTTTGTTCTTGCAGCCTGCTTTATTGACAAGCATGGGGACCAACCTGCTGCTTTTAAATGTATATATGTATATATATTTATATGTATATATATATGTGTTTATATCATATAGTATCTTTTATTTTTTGATTAATTGTTAAAATCTTCTAACATTGATATTTAATTGAATGTTAACACTTGTTTTCAATAATTTACGTTATAACTTGAAGAACTAGCAATAAAATTGATACTATGATAATTGCGATATATATTTGACAGATTGATATATGTTCCCGAAATACTATTTAACTGCTTTACTATATATTTATTTTTCTGTATATATTCGTTCTTTATAATCCATTACAATGATAAAAGTTTCAACAAACCATATTTATATATTTTTTTGTATATATTTAAAATACTGCTTTTTACATGTTTTCAAATCGTTGTTCCCTAAATCGTTAAAAATGTATCGCATTCTTATTCAATTCCACTAAAATTATATTCATTTATTCACTCGAAAATGTTTTCTAATCAAAATCAGACTTTAGAGTTTAATAAGAAATAGTTGCTGAAAAATCAAAAAGCTGAAATCAAAAACTTAAAAAATACATATATATAAGAAAATGTGTAAAATATTATTTTTCAATAGTGTTTTATACTTTATTAATACACAAAACTTAAGATAAGTAAAATAATAAACTCTACATACCTACAATACAATACATAATAGTCATACAAATAATAATAATAGATAATAATAATAGTACACAATTGTAATATTGTCGCTTCCAGTTATTGTACAATGTAAGAAAATTCATCTCTACTTTTCCATCAGATATTTTTTCATCTACAACAATAATACAAATACAACTGTATTTATATAGAGTGCATTGAGGACAAAACTGTGTTTTAAGCTATTGAATGTATGTATTTTGATCGCGTTCACATATATGCATATTAAGTAATAGAATTATATGAAAATAATACAGAAACAATATGTGGGCTGAGTATACAGCGGTTGTATTGCGCTTTCTGCTAAACTGTGTGCTTTTTTTTACTGTTTTTTTTTTACTGTTTTTCTTTTTTCACTTACAAGTCTAACGATTTTTTGGTCCAATATTATTTAGTGGGGATAATAAATATGCAATGCACAAAGTTATTGTGGTGGTGTGGGGAGTACGTGGTGAATTGAACAATAAATGTGTGTGTGTGTGTGTGAGAGAGGTGAGAAGGAAAAAAATCAAAACATAAAAGAATCCAAAACGAAACAAAAAAAATATGTAAGAATTGATTCATAATTGCGGTGCTTCAATTCATAATTTTTTCAATTGGAAATGTGTGTGCATATGTGCATGTGTATGTGTGTGTGTGTGTGGTATGTCAATTTAAAATTAATTTGTATAAAATGAGACCGTTGCACCTGTGTTTTTTTTTCTTTTTCCTTAGTGTTTGTGGGGGGAGGATTGATTGGTGTTTAGAATGGGCGCCGCAGCTTGGAAATGGCATTGGTCAAATGCAAGATTTCCGTATTCATCTGGTGCACCAGAGTATCCAGTTTGTCGACCGAGTCCAAGATCTCGACACGTTCGGTGTGTGGATTGAAGCGCACCTCGAACGGGCGCGACATGGTGCTCACCCAGCGACGGAACTTCTCCTTGGCATCCTCAAAGCTCTCGGCCACATAGTAGATGGGCTGATACTCCTGATCCTGATACGGCTGCACAGCTGTAGTTGCCGGCTCAAAAGCACGATGCTCGCACTTATCGCTAATGGCGTGCAACAGCTCACCGTAGGCACTCAAGAGACCAGCACCGTAGGCCTTGACCTGACCGTGTTCCTTGCAGAGACCGAACTCAACAGTGAACCAGTAGACCTGCCAATGACAAAGAGTAAACCAAATGCGACACATAAATTAACCAGTTCAACTAGCTAAATGGCAAGTTCATGCTTGACCTGGAGAGGATGTGATTATGGCCAAATGTAATAAGACAATGGCAATTGAGTTAAGTACTAACCGTGGATAGCTTTTCAATTTCGTCATCGGAGGCGCCCAGCGAGGCCAGTCCAATCTCCTGGGAGAACTGTGCGAAGCTCGGATCCGCCAGCAGCGGCATATGACCCAACAGCTCATGAATGGTATCGCTACAAAGGCAAAAAGGAAACGTGTTACAAATTGTGTGTGCGCTGCGCATAAAACAATTAGCCCCTTTAATAATGGCCCAGCAAGTGGCAGCTAAACTAATTTGCCAAGCACAATCAAAAAGTTGGCCAGGAGCAGAAGCAGAAGCAGCAGCAGACGGAAGCGGAAGCTTCTGCTTCTGCTTCTGGTTCTGCTAGTGCTTGTGCTTGGAGCCACAGCATAAATGGCTGGCAAATGCAATTAGAGTTCATGGAAAGCTTTTACTGCCTTTGATGCTTTGATGTTATGCAAAACGAGTAGATAATGGGGGTGCTGCTACTTACGGCTCGGGTGTGTGGAACGGCGAGTTGACGTGACGCACATACTGGGTGCTCTGGAAGATGCGGAAGGCCAGCGAGGCGAGGAAGTCGCGTGCCGTCAACAGGCCAGCGGCCGGGCGAAGTGTGAATCCGGTGTGCTTGCGCAGGAAATCGGACATCTCCTGCAGCTGGGGCAGACGATGGTCGACAAAGATTTTCTCATCCTGCAGCATCTGGAAGGCGGCGCGATATTCAGCGCAAGCATGCTTCGGTGCCAGATCCTGAACCATGCGGAAAACGGAGCGCCAGGTCTTCGCCTCGACTTCGGTGTAGTTGATGTGTGGGATCGGATCTCCATACTTGAAGGCGAAAGCGATCTCGGCAATCTCCTTGCGGCGCTGGCGATAGACCTTATCGGCGAATCCAGGGTGGTTCATGTCCAAATCGGGCTCATACTTGGTCATCAGATGGTTGCAGTTGTCCAGCTCGGAGGCGTGCTTGGGGAACCATGGTGCCTTCACGCTAATGTTGTTCTCGGCCAGCAGATTCATGCTGCTAAAGCTGCCGGACTGGCGCAGCGAACGGATCAACTGCAGCAGATTTCCGCGGGTCATCTCCAGCTTGATGAGCACATCATGATCTACGCCCTCAATGCGCGATTGACGCGACTCCACATGCTGCACGGTGCCGTGGAACGTTTCGATCGCCTTGAGGATGCGACCCAGCGAGGAGATGCCTTCCTTGAGGCGCACCACCAAAGCGGCACGCTGGATTGCCGACTCCGCCTCGGGGGACTCGGCGGCGGCATTAGCCAGAACAATCTCGTCCTCGGTGAGGCCATAATCTGCAATAACATGGAGGTAACGGAAAGAAAAGGCAATCAGCAAAACGTCAAGCGGCTTTGAAAGTCACGTAAACGAATAAGTTGGCTACGTGAGGATGTGCCACAGCCCCCCCCCCCCAAAGATGCCGCCCACTGTTGAAGCCACAGTTGGTTGCCATAACGCTTAAGTCGAGCGTAAAATATTAAAAAAAGTAAAGGAAAGGAAATGCGCCATTTGCCCTGTTGAATCTGGCAAGTATTGTGGCTGTGTGTGTTGGTGTTGGTGTGTATGGGTGTAGCCTTTTAGGCGCACACACCCACCCACACACCCACACACACACACACAATTGCAATCACAAGTCCAATTCACACGCATAGAGAGATTGTGATTGTGAATCGTATTGTCGCTGAGTGCTGAGCACTTTATCATATTAAGCACTTAAGTTCACGTCACACACTCTTCTCCTCTACTGTGGCACTTATATTGTAATACATATGTATTTGTGGCACGGCCATGCTTACCGTTCTTGGTGGGCACTTCATCATCGGCTGGCTCGGCATTAATGTCAAACGACGTTTCAGTTTCAATATCATCAACTAAACATAACGAAATAATAATCAGACAACAAAAAAATGGGAATTTAAATAAAAATGAAATCAAATTCAATAACAAAAATAATAAGCACCTGCAACATATTCATCCTCAACGGGCAGCTCCAGGCTGGGCTGCTCGTCCTGCAGCTCGACATTTTGCTCGGCGGGCACATGCTCGCCCTTTGCCTGCTGGATGCACTCCTCCAACGAGGCGTCTTTAAAATTACGATAAAAAAAAATACAAAAACTCAAAAATAAGCAAACAACTCAAAATGATTTAAAAATTATAATTTAAACTTGAAAATTTGGCAAATCTTTTGACGAATACCTTATTTAATTTTTTTTTTGTGTGTTTTGGACTTACCATTTGCCTTGTTGCGCGCCTCCTCGAGGACGGTTTGTTTGTTCTGCTTGACCACCAGGGTCTCGAAGCGTGCATCATCCACGAGACTGCGGCGACGGGATGGATACCCATTCTGCAAGTGAAGTTCAAATTATAGTTGTGCGTCTCAACAAAGGATATGCAACGGAAATTAACTGTTGGACTAAGTTTTGTGCCACACACACAGCGACACACACACACACACACAGGCATTGATGTTGCGCAATGTTTGGCTTATATAATGAAAGTGTGGTAGACACACAGTAAACTTGGACTGTGTGTGTTGTGTGTTGTGTGTGAAAGCAAACAATGAAAAAAGATGTCAAAGATCGTTGACAAACTGAAGCCATTCATTAATAGGAAGGCAGCTTCGAATGGGCTTTGATTAAGCTATTCTATCTGGCTTGCAGCAGACCTTAACTTGAATCAAAACAACAACCAAAAAAATATGTTGACTGCCAGTTGCAGTTTTTTTTTTTTTTTTTTTTGTATTATTATTATTAAATTTTGGGTTTTCACAGTTTCTCTTGTGGCTGATGAAAGAGATGGGGAGCCATTGAATCATCTTTATTGATTTCATATTTTTGTTTTCGGCTCGGACAACAACAACAGCAACAACAATCAACAACAACATAAACATCAGCGTCGACAGATCAACAATGATCGTCGTCTGTGCTGTAAGTGCAGGGCAAATGAGGCGGCGGCCACTTTCACTCTCAGATCTCACAAGTTGTGTCCAGTGTTTAAATTTGTTAAATAATAATAACATTGTTAAATTGTCACCTTTCCGCCTTATGTTGTTGTTCTTTTTGATGTGTGTGTGTGTTTGTGTGTGTTGTGTGTGTTGGATACCATCAGTAGTAGGTCAAATCACAACTGATCAACTAGATTTGTCGCAATTTTTGAAATATTTGCTTTTTCTTTTGAAAACCTTTTGACAGTCACGTAGACCACACATCTCTCTCTCTCTCTCTCTCTCTCTCTGACTTAACTCTTTGGGGATTGGATTTATTGGATATTTATGTTGATATTTGAACACTTACCTCAATACTGTAGGATTTCTTAATGGCGAACATTTCGCGATTCTTTTGAGCAGCTGCAACGGCCATCATTTTTGTTTTGTGTTTTATTTTCTTTTAACTTGTTTAGATTTGAAAAAAATTTATTCAAAGTTTTTGAGCTTTGAATACTATTTTGTTTTTTTGATTTGATTGATTTTAGGCAATAAGCACTCGAAATATATAACACTTTCACTGCTTATTGGACTGGACGAACGCTCTTTGGAACTAAACTGATTGCGTCTAGAATTTAGCCTGAACAGAAGAATTCTCCAAAATCACAGCACGTTTATCGTTTTTTACTTCTTTTTTTTAATACTTAACGCGACACTCGAAACTTTTATGAAAATTTTTCGAGGGGGAGTTTGGGAATTTGTGTTGAATCCTTTACTTTAATTTGGCTATAATTTTATTACAACAAACAGAGCAGCAAACTACTTGACCACACAAAGGGCTTGGCAAGTCTTTAGAGCGAATGTTAGCGAATCAATGCATGCCCCAGGTTCAGTTGCCAGCGCTTAAATACCCCACAGACCCGAAGCAGCGACACCGACGTCAACGTCGACGACGACCGAGACCGAGACCCAAACCGACGACAGCAGAGCAGAGCAGAGCAGAGCGACAGGTTTTCGCATGACGCGGCTGTGACGTATGCAGCTGTTTTGGCCGAGCATAGCTGGAGCAGAGCTCTGATTTCTGTTTGTTGTTGTTGTTGCTGCTGTGACTGTCATTGTTGTTGTTGTTGTTGTTTGTGTGCTGCTGGTATTGCCACTGCTACTGCTGTGGGGTTTCCTCTCACCAGAGGCAAAAACGTTGGCAGTGGGTCGACAGCGGGTTTGCCGCTTCTGACTCGACCAAGTTCAAGTGCGGCAGCTAGAACGGCGCTTGGCATTGCTCTTGTTGTTGCTGCTGCTGTTGTTGTTGTTGCTGCTGCTGTCGTTGTTGTTGCTGCTGTTGTTGTTGTCGTTGTTGTTGTTGCTTGGGTTAAGACGCAAGCGCGTGCGCAACGACAAATAAATATTTGGATTTGTCGCGGTCTCTCAACGCGTCATTAAAAAAGCCTAAACAAGTCATAAAATCCCAGCAGCAGTGACAACATTGCGCATACGCCGTGTGTGTGCCAACCCCCAATCAACATACACATAAATCTATCTATATATATATATATATATATATTTACGACACGCACGTCTGTAATGAAAATATGTAATAGTTCTGCCTATAAGCGGATACTACTTGCGACAGATTAGCTCAAGAATCAATTGGAAAGTCGAGCAGGAACTGTGTGTGGGGCCAGTAGAAGGTGGCTGCCTACAGCAATTTGGCTTAGATTAAATACTAGTTGCTGGGAATAAACTGAGAATAAATACTCTAAAAGTGGCCTTATTGTGGGAGTTTGTTTGTGCGATTTATTCTAGATTTGTATCAGCATAAGTAGCTGAAGAGAGGTGAAGAGTTTCAGTTGGCTAACAACGGAATTGAATTTATAATTGACTTGAATTGGAATTGAAATATGCCTAGTCAAATGTAAATTATGTTTTCCTAATGTAGCACATTCAAATAACACATCTGGCAAATTGTTTACATTTTTGCATATGCAGCTGTCACAACTGGCTAACTGGCTAAGTGACTGACTAATTTTAATTCCTGTAACCTGATAACACAAACTAACAACACAACAAAACACACACATGCACACACACACACACACATGCACACACACACACATTCATAGCCACACTCAAGTAGTAGTTGCGAGGCGAGGCTGGCGTCTAATTGAATGCAGGTCTTGGAGCATTTGAATGACATTTAGTTTAGTTGAGAGTTTTAGTCTCGCATTTAACCAAATTCAGAGTTAGCAGCTCGATTTGCCATTGAACTACATTTGGAGTCGATCGAATTGTTGCACTTGCTGTTACACTTGCTGTTGCAAATGCGGTCATCCTTGCAGCAGGCCAACAAATATAAAAATTAGCAGCTAGCCGTGCCGATGATCAAATCTACAGATTACATTACAACTTATCGATAATCAGCATTAACTAATGAGCTAATAAGCTATTTAATGACTAAGTGCCTTCACATTAAGTTATTAAAATTTTTAAACGAAATCAACTTATTGCGAATTTGCAGCTAATTGTACACCCGTTTTTTCTACTTAATAATCAAGTGACTAACAAAATTCGGAGGTGGAGCTGAAAAATCACATCGCAGATCTTATATATACTTAATATTTATAGTACATATGCAAAAGGGCTCACTAGTAAAAATATTAAATATTGAATATCTGACAATCAAACTGATATTCCTTTTATTAACATGTTGCATCAGCTAATTACCAATCATTAAATATAACTATCAGATGAGATAATCAACAAGTTATGCAACTTAAAGACAGTTAAAAATTGGTTAGAATTATATTTAAATTGGAGAACATAAAATAAGTATTTTTATATTCGATAGAGCGGAATTGAAATACTTTGATTAATTTAGTTTAAGTATTACTGAACTGAACTTCAATTCAGATAATTATTAAATGTGCGTAAAAGGGATTTTTTCGGTGCGTTACAGATTACATTACTTAACTAAACTACCCTCAAAAAGATGGTGGACCAATTAAATGTTATTGATATCATAAAAATATTTCTGTTTCTGTAATTGTTATAATAAAATTATAAGAATTTTTTCGTGCAGCGATTTGTTGCTAATTTATGCATACACTCAATATCCGTCGAGATAGAGTCAGATCTGTTTTTTTCCCCCCTGGGCTATATAAATTTATTCGTGTGTTATAAAGTTCTTCCGACTTTAATTTCTACTTGTGGTAACAATTGTTACGGCTGCCCCTAGTAAAGGCAAAACATTTAAAAGCTGCTGTTTAATTTAACTTTTATTTAATATTTAAATTTAATTGTACACAGCTCATTCTAAAGTTATTAAACATAGTATTGAGGAGAACAGCAACGACAGCAATGCTGCTGCTCGACTCAAGGTTTTAAAAGTAACAAAATTGTAGAGCTGCCGTGCCAAAGGCGGAGCTAGAAACGCAGCCGGAGACGGAGAGTCGTGGATGTGAGTCGGTTGTGTTGTGTGTGTGTGTGTGTGTGTGTGTGTGTGTGTGTGTGTGTTGTGTTGTAGAATCGTGATTCACAGCTCGTTGGCAGACAGAGAACCCATTCACTGGGATTTCCTTGTCCTTGGCCATGACCCTTTAACGGCTGACTGGCCGCAGCTTCTCATAAAAGCCCAGCCCGGCTCCGGCCCTGTCTCCGGTCCCGCCGGCAACTTGATCAACCACTTTGTTTGATTTATTAAAGTTTCATGATCAAAAAAAGCGCCAAACAAATGAAGTACATCTATGCAAAATCCGCCCCTTCTTACTCTTCGATCTGAATCTCTTCCTCTCTTTCTCTCCCTCTCTCCCTTTATCTCCCCATCCCCATCCTCATCACTTTAATTAAAGTTTTAAATTACTCCTTTCAGCGTTGAAGGTTGACTCCACAGCTCCGCATTTGCAATTTTCGACAATTGTTACATAAGATACATTTACACTATGAATTTACCTAATGATCAATCATTAACATTTAAAAAAATAAAAAAATAATAACTTTTTCAAACAAATTAGGTTCTATAATTGGCCATTTGCGGACGGCCGGCAAAAATTTGAAAACTTTTTTGTTTCTTTTTCTTTTTGTTCTAATCAAAGCTATAACAAAATTAAACATGTTTGAGGCAGCCAACTTTTTTATATGTCATGACAACAAAAAGTTAAGGTTTTACCAACCAATAAATTTTAGACTCGTGTAGAGTATTAATTTTTTTTTTTGGTTTTTGTATTACTTTTATTAGACTGACTTGACCATCAATCATAATTGGCTGAAAGTAGTTCCGTTTGGCCAAATATTGGCATTGAGAAAGCGGCATTGCTTAGCAAAGGAAAGGTGTAGGCATTTGTTTCTATCAAAAGTCGAAGAACTCTTTGAATAATGGCCTTCTCAAGATCTCCTTTCTACTTTAGAGGACTTTCTGCTCTATTTTGGCGAGTCTTTCATATCTTGAGAGTTAATCATCCGATCGGCATGTAACTTAAAGATCATGTTTATATCTATGCTTAGAATAAAACTTTGTATAAATAATATTACATTATATATTCTATACAGGTATGGGGTAATTCTGTCGTTGCATTAATATACATTTACTATTGGAGTTCCCCAATGAATGGCATTTTCAATATCGTTTAACCTTCGCCTTCGAGTTCTGAAGTTCCTCAAGTCAATATTTGCCCTTGTTCTGTGCTGTTCAGCAACTTCCTAGAATAATCTTTTCTATTCTGCGCGCTTTTTTTTTCGTTGTCTTTTGTTGCAAGCTGCAAGGGCTGTGGCAATGCTATGTATGAATCGAATATTATTCATAATTGAATAAGGTGCAATTAATAATACAATTAAGGCCCCATTTTAAAACATTTTTATAATTTTTTCCCATTACTTAACTAGTATTTCTATTTCTAATCGATCTGGCTGACAATTATGTGCATTAATTACAAAATGGCAATCATTTTGTTTTTGTTTTCATTTTTTTGTGCTAATTATTGTATAATATTGAAGCGAAGTTTTGCTTTCCCAATTCACAGTCCCTGTTAACTGGGGGGTTGGGTGTGGTGTGTCGGAGGGAAATCCAAGCCAACTCAGGTATCAATAATCCTACACACAATCGCACAACCGCTCTCTAATTCAATTAGTGATTATCATCGAACTGGATTTTGAGAGCTGATTCACTGGTAAACAGACGGATGACGCTGTTTAACCAACAAATCGTTTTATTTGAATATGCTAAATAGCAACGCGCACGTTAATTTTTTTTTTATTTTTTATGTTAATTATTTTGGATTTGCCTTTGAACATTTGGTGATTTTTGTTTTGGTTTTGCGTCACATGTGATAATCACGAGATGCGGCCAAAACAAAAGACGGCAAACTAATCGGAACCAATTATGTGTTTTTTTTTTTTGACCCACTTGCACGGGAACTACATATCCGTACTACCTCAGTTCAATTTGTGCAATATGAATAACACATCGCCTTTAAGGGGGATTCCGAATGGAAACATATTAATATATTTCAGTCCCGTGACTGTGATCCAACTACAAATCGATACATTATTTTTATAAATTTAACTTCTACAAATAATTAATGTTAAGCAAATTAACTGGAAATTTGTACAAATGAGATAATATTATTATAAATGCTTTTAAAGTTCCCTAGATATTTATATAATTCTACGTATAATGCAGGCACATTAAAATAAATTGATATTGATATTAGGTAAAAAATAAATGGTTTTGACGAGAAAAAAAAGTAAATACACAATTAATGAATTTATTTTTGAAAATTCTTTATTATTATTAATATTTATTATATAGCAACAACAATATATTTTCTCAAAAGTTTTCTAATAAGCTGTAAGAATCTTACAAAAATGATAACTTACTGAAAATATGGTTGGGTATTTTTCAACATATTTTATGATTCTTAATATAATAATTAATAAAATTCGCTTATTCACATATTAAGGTCAATTCTTGGCAGAATAGGGTTTTTTGAGTTCATTGATCCTAAGTAAACCACAAAATTCGCAGTGACTTGCTTAATAGTAAACTAAATGTTAAAAGTAAAAAATCACCAAAATATCATTAATTTCAATGCTGTCTTGTATTCTTAGAATAAACATAACAATCAATGTTCTTTTGAAAGGAGGATGAGTGTTAAAAAAAAATTGGTGAATGTTTTTCCCAATTAAGCTCGGTTGGGGGACTTTTCTGGTGGGTTCTCATTTTGGGCGGTGTTCGCTCTTGTCTTGTCAATTCCCTGTCTTTAATTTAGTCTCGTGAATTTAATGCCTCTGCCTTACTTAATTAAGTGCTGGTTAAATTCGCAGGGCGTGTCAGCCACGTTGAATACATTATTGGCACTTTAGTCACCGACCGAGTCGAATAATCGAACGAGCCCCCCCCAAAAAAATATACACCAATAATTTCACATATATTAAATTATTATCGACTCGGTTAAACAAAAGACCGGTAAAAATAAACAAAATAAATGTAATCATAATAACGTAACCAGTTTGGTAGTCAAACTACACAAAGAAAGTTAAAATTAAAGTCACAAAATTTAAATGGAAACGTACTTGCTATAAAGTTTAATATCACAATTTCCTTTGAGTGGTCCAGGCTTAAATTGTTATTGGCATGCCCACTTGAGCAAACAAACCTGACCCGATTAGCCATCAAAACAGCTTTGCATTTGTCCTTGTGCAAAACAAAAAATCAATAGCAAACATGCAATTGACACAGGACAGGCCGGACACCCAGGTGGTTGCCACTTCAGCAACTCATATCCAAATTCATATTCAATTTTTCAAGTGTTTTCTGTCACCAGCAGCAGCAGGAGCAGCAGCAGTGGCAGCATGTGACATTTTTGAGTCACAGTTGTTGTGTGCGTATTCAGCAATAAATTCTCATAAATTTGTGATCTTTAAAAATCCCCGCTTGCAACGAATTTACGCATAAGGTCTAGGTGGCTGCCACATTAAATGTGTGTGTTCGGCGTATTGAAAACTTGTTTGGTCTTCCCCAACTTGTATGCTCTGGACGTCAGCAAACGCAATTAATCTGAGTCATGGTCGGATTCTGCGACTGTGATTGCGTCGCAATTCGAACCAAATTTTCCCACTTACATGGGTATTTTTTGTTGTTTTTTTGTTGTTTTTTTGTTTTTATTTTTTGTTGGCTGAACGTTCTAAATTTGTTGTGTTCATTTCGAGTTATGCCGCATCGGAAATGATGCGGTTGAATGTGCTGTGACTTAAAACAAGAATGCACAATCAACTGAAGCAAACCGAAGTTGACATACCTTATATATTGTTATATAGGTAAACTGCAGCCAACTGATATGATGCCAATATAATAAAATAATTTTTCACTAAGAACTAATCTTTCAGTTCTATTTTATAGTGATGAGATATATCGAATTCTATCACATTGACTTTCTGGCTTTAAGAAGAATAAAGAATTGATTCTGCAGCAAATAAACTGCAAAATTTTTATACCCAATGCAAGAGGTCAAAAATAAGAAGAGATCCATTTAATGATTATTGAAAGACATCCGCTTTATATGGTATTTTCAAACAGATTTGCATATTCCTGTTCCAAATATTTCGTAGAACACATTCAATGTGATTTGAAGTTCTTTGGGACTCAGAAACATTTTTGGTACAGTCGTATTTAAAATTTTGTTCTTTCTACATAAGCTTAAATTCTTTCTTTGTTTTTAAAGTGGCCAAACTGGTTTCCATAGAGTCCAAACAATTTTGCATAGTTATCGAGTTCTAGCTGCGTATTTAGCCCACTCCACTTATATCTTATTTTTATTTTAATTTTTTTATGTGAGATTCTATTTGGTAAGCCCCAGTTATGGATTAAGACTTTGGACTTGAAAACTAACCGAAATCCAAACCAATGTGATAACTTACTGATACTGTAACTTTAAAACAAATTTATATATATATTTATATTTGTGCATACGACAGACCTCCTACAATCACTATATAGGCTTAATGAAGGTGAACACTTTCTAAGACGACAGGCCTCTAAACAATTTAAAACATTCAATGTGAAAAACCACCTAAAATGAATGACATTTTCTTGATTTACTTGCAAAATCACAAGACCTCTAAAATGTCAAACATTAACTAATTAACATAACATATACTCTTGGATTAATTCCATTTAATTACAGCTTAATTTGAGGTTAAGTGCTTGTGCCATTATTGGAATCTCTGCTTTCACAATGCATATTTTCCCTATGTATTTAGTACATAAATAATAAATATGGATAGACGTATTGGGTGGCTGCTTAGCTGTTTAGACGGTTGTGCTACTGTCTAAATTAGAATAAATTATAATTTTATGGCACAGCTGCTCATAAAGTGAGAAAACAATTTCATTAGACACCGGCCAGCTGCTAAACATACTAACTAAAATGAAATCGATAACTGGGCTAAAATATGGCGAGTGATTAGGCGACAGGTGTCATTAATTTTGCATTTATTGTGCGATTACTTTATAATTGGAATGAAATCTCTTATGTATTATGTAGAATTTATCACAAAATTAACATTTTTCAACAGCCGATTCGATCTAGTTTGTCGCCTATGGTAACTGAGTTGCTGGTCTACGTGACATGAAGTATGATTATATAATCGATTATGACCAGACGGAACTTTAAAGATTAAATGCGTTGAAGATATGTTTTAGAGAAACGTGAACTTGTTTCAAATTGTGTTATCAAATCGATTAAAGCTGCTAATAAGTTGTTTAGTTCATAATTTATTCTAGACAGTTAAACTCTAAATTTGTATACATATATCGAACTTTTGTGATCTACTTTTTTTGAAATGAAATTAAGTTATATCAGCAACTTTTAGAGTTGGCAGATGACAGCGTCACTCACACAGCTAAAGATAGCTAATTTAAAAGTCTGGTCTAATAAATAGTCTATCGCTCAATCAATCGACCCCGGTCCATGTTAGACCACACCCGCACGAAACCACACACAATATCATATTGAACACTAAGGCCATGCATCGACACACACACATACACACCTAAGTGCCGAGTTCAAAGCCCCGTTCAAAGCCCGGTGCCTAAGGGCAACGGCGACGCACCTGTGCAAAAAAAATAAAAAGGAATGAAAGATTGCCTGGTTATTTTTAAGCGCATTTTAAATGAATTTATTATGTATTAATTATTTGATATACATAACTCCGTAACTGAATCACAAACGGAAGTCTAAGTGACAAACACAATGCGATGTGACTAAATCAATTCTTGTAATCCAACCTCGTTCAATCCGATTTCTGTATGTTAAACCAGTAATACAAATTTAGAAAGTAAAAGCATGCCAGTTCATTCTGATCAGATGCCGTGGCACAACAACAACAACAACAATAACTAAAACAACAACAACATTAAAACCACCCAGCAAAAAACGAGCAAACAAACTCCAACACGCGCAATATTATATTCTCTTGATTTATGCCGCAACTAACTGCACACGAATTTATATATATATATATATATATATATATATACATAAACATATATATAAAAACGTTATGTGTTCATTAGTTAATTTAATGCAATTATTAAATCATCATTAAAATAAAATATACTGAAACTAGGGAATACTCCAAAGCGCCAAATCTCAGTTAGAAATCTATAAAAATTACATTCAATGGCAATAATCTCAGTTCCAGCATTAGTTCTGTGTTTGCAATTAAGATCGCCTATTAATGACTTACAATTGTCTAACTAAATGTAATATATTGTACAGTACAATTAACTAACTTATTTAATGGTTATTAGTTTTCAGTCTATGTGAAATATTATTTGTTTAATTATCACAACTATCGCATAATTGTTAATAAAAAACCTAAATATATCAAGTACAGAACAAATTCATCATCAAACAACTCATTAGCTGTGTATAAATGGATATAAATCTATTGCATCCCTGTCAAACAAATTGCATTTATTGATAAATAATATTTATACACATTCATCTAAAGCGAGTACTCAAAGTTTTGTATATTTTATTTCAATTTTTTGTTTTGCTGTTTAAACATGTTTAATTTTGCATTTATCCCAAACAACCAAACCCATAATAGTATTGAAAAATGCTGTTCAATGCAAAATAAAATACCATAAAAAAGCATGCATAAATTTTTTGTTTGACCTTCTTGTTCACGCACAAAAAGACTTGCAAAAGTTGTATTATTATTGTATCAGTTTTATTTAAGTTTACAACACTTAAATCAAAGCGGAAGGCTAATAAGAATTTAGTTGAATTTTAGATTGCTGCAGGGTTTTTTCTCTTTCGCGGCACGTGTCCGCCCACACAGCGCCACGCCCCTTGCCCAAACTAACTGAATTCAGATTTGTTAGCGCCAATTAACATTTTTATAATTCGCATTCCAAACGAATTTCAGTTGAGTTACGTAATTGCCGGCATTTAAGTTCAAAAATATGTTAATATGTAAGCAAAATACATAATTTATTCTTTACATCGTATAATATATATAAATATATAAATTAATATCCAGTTTGGCTGCAAATTTGACAGTTTCTGTTCAAATTGGAATTTGTCGTTTATTTGTGAGCTTATTGGATGATAATGCTTAAACAAATTGGATAATAATGCTTAAACAAATTAAAGGCGGTGAATAAACTAATTAACATGCACACTAAATGATATTTTTAAACATGCCGCAGATACCTTTGAACCGGATTAAACGCGAACAACAACAAGAACAACAATAACAAAAGCAACAAACAAAACTCAAAAGTCAAAACTCTCAATTCTATTACCGGCTGACAACGAGATCATTAATCAATGGTACCTGTTCTTGTAATGCAGCAAACCGTCATTTCACATTAAGACGTAAGTAAATTACCCATGATTCATAAGTTTTAATAGTGCTATGCCTAATAATTGTTAACTACCCTAAGCATAGCCAATTTACAGCTGAATTTCGCTTTTAAAGCGTAGCTAAAAATCACTTTTTAATTGGAATCATACACACAATTAGCACATTTTAGGTGATTCACTCTGGCAACTCTTTCCAATAGAAAAGCAGAGGAGGTCCTAAAACTTATAGGTCGGCTATATTTACTCCATAAATCTCAAATCGAAACGAATACTTTTGAAAGTACCCTCAATAAATGCCTCTAGGGATGGTTGAAACCAATTAAAAGAAATAATAGCATGGTAGGACGCCTTTTTTGGAACTTAATGAAATAATAGTAACGAAAAAAACAAGAATTTTGAAAATCTACCCAATTCTGACAACAATTTTTACTATTATATTGAGTATTTTTTATAATTATTATTGAGTGCATACTTCTTGAATTGTTGTCGACTGCGTATTAAATAACCTCACTCAATTAAAATTCCATGTAATTTTGAAATATGAAGAGCTAGCGTGCCTAGCTAAGCATTTTATAATTGTTATATATATAACCATCGAGCTAGTTATGCACGTGGGTTGATCCTACATTATAGAAAGAGGGCAATTTTCTGAGCCATAATTAATCTTTTCCAATTGAAGCAATCTCAAAGAAATTGCATAAAATAGGTAGAATGTCATTTGTATTTACTCGACATTCTTCGAAATCCTGACATTTTTAAAGCTGCTTAATTGATTAAACGCTTTTAATGGACTTAAACTTTTGTAACCCCTTTAAAACATACAGTTTAAGAATGCTAACCAGCATTTTCCATTGATTCCACACAAATACTATGGAGAATGTAGACAAGCATGTCATACAAGCAAGTTTGCTGCCTAAGTCTTTCGTTGCACGCCTCTCCAAGCGACAGCAACTAGACTCTAGGCGTTATTAGTATGCATACTATAAATATATATATATTTTTATATATATATATATATACTTCTATATATATCTGCAATGATAATTAAAACTGTTTAAAACGATCGAACGACCAAATGGCAAGTGGCCATGCTTAAAGCGTGTAAAAAACCATCAGAACAAAAAACTCGCACGAGTTTCATTTCAGTAGTCATCGGCTGTAATTGTTAGCGGGGTGCTGTGGAGTGTGGCGGGGGGTTTAAAAGCGGGGACTGATCAAGGTAGCAACCTGTGTGCTGCAATTGTATGCAAATGAACGCGTGCGCTACAAAAAAATTGCATAATAATTTGAGAGGCTCAGCTTAGAACATTATAAACGAACTCGTAAAGTAACCCAAAGAATTGTTTTTTTTTTTTTTTTTTTTGTACAATATGCAATATAATTCTTTATTGTTATTTTATTTGTTTTATATATATATATATATATATATAGCGACACATATGTATATACTATATATACCATATTTTTACTGTGCATGCGGCACGTAGCATTTAGCATCTAATATGTGAGTATATATGTATGCATTGCAAATACATACTATACACAGAACATGCATGCATATGTATACATAAATAATTGTTATTAATATAATAATATGTTTTTTTTTTTTTTTTTTTGCTTGTGGTTCATCAAATATGTTATTTGTTGTTGCTCTTTATGCTCTAGGTACCCATTTAATGTTGTTTTTATTAATTGTTATCAACTATTTATCGTTATGTTTATAAAATTTAAAATTTACCTTTGCAAAAACATAAGCGTTAACAACTTAATTAAATTTAGATTTATTGTTTCTGGTTTTTTTCCTTGTCATATTATATATAATAATATATATGTATAATAAAGGGCTCTTTGTTTAATTATAATTTTTAAATTTCTAATTTTTTCATGCGTTTTTTGCTTGTTTTGTTTCTTTTTTTAATAGCGACTAAGACACTTTTTTCAATTACCATTCCAAAATTTTGCGTTCAAATAAAATTTAAATATTAGTTTTTCTTTTTACAGCATTTAAAGCTACAATTTGAGATGTGTATGTGAAAAACGTAACAGTTTTAAATTTAATTTTTACCTTTGTTTTATATGTACAGCGAAAATGGTTTTATTTTTTTGGGGGAAAACGGAAAGGATTCTGAATCATGGCGGAATGTTGCACATGCAATGAATATAATATATATGTATTTAAATATATATGTTGGTGTTTTTGTGTGTGTGGTTTGGGTGTATATATTTTTGTTTATTTGTTTGGATTTAAGTGTAGACCGTAGTGTTTACTTAGCATATTTAACAAAAGTTTATACAAAACTTGATTGGCTTAATACCAACTAAAAATTGTTTTGAAATTATTATTTCTTTTGTTTTGATTCCATTAATAAATATTTCAACAAATTACCAGCTGCACGTTCATATAAAAACTAATAATAATAGTAAATAGTCGTAATAGTAATAGTTTAATAATATAGTAATAATGATAGCTAATTTACAATTAATGTATATTAATATATATTTGTATAGTTAAATTCTGCAAACTATAAGCTTACGATAGTCGAAAACTACTTTGAAACAATTCTTAGAATTTCCTTTCATGTTCCTGCCTAAAGTTCTCTCTTACACTTTATATAAACAATTACAGATAAATATATATATATTTATATATATATATATATATATAGTACGTCAGTTATTAACAAAAAAAAACTAGAACTTAAAATCAACTAAAAACCTATCCATGTAAATGTAGGTTGAGCTAAATCCTGGGCGCTGTAAGAAACTTCAGAGGTCATTGCACAAAAGTGGATGAAAAAGGCATGAAAATGATAGACACTAAACGAAATGAAATGCGGAAATGGAGTTGCGATTGGAATTGGGGAAGAGAAGGGAAAAGAAAGGAAGAGAAGGGAAGGGTGAAAACATATTCCACACTCACACATAAAACGTTCATCGCGATTCTATTAGACTAGAATTCGAGTCAGCATTTATAAATAAATCTATAAATATATATATATATATATAGTAGGTAATATCAGGACATAAGATGAAACACTCCCAGTTTGCCCACTTTTTGCTTAGCCCACACATTGTTGAAAACTTTTGTTTGAAACCAATCGCCATTCAGCGTTGTGTGTTTGCTCCTGTTTCTGCTACTCCTACTCCTACTCCTACTCCTACTCCTGCTCCTGCTCCTGCTGTAGCTGCAATTGTTCCACATCCGGTTGTTGTTCCCATCGCCGCCGCCGTCGCTGTAGACGATGCATTTAGGTCGTCCCCTTGCAGGTCCACGTTGGCGGCACTGGCGTACTGCTAAAACCATGTTTGCCTATTGATATCATATGGCTTGGTCATTGCCAACGCTGAGGTGCGGTAGGCCGCCTGTGGCGGTGGTGGTTGCCCATATCCTGCAGCGGCTGCAGCTGCCGCTGGTCCACCCAACAGGCTCTGATTGAAGATCATGGCATGAAAATCATCGCGCCGCAGATATTGCTGATATAGCTGCGAGTTGGGATCCAAGGGTGCGGCGGCGAACGGATATCCCGCCGCTGCAGCTGCGGCCCGTGTTGAAGGATGCGCTGCGGCAAGGAACGGATACGAACCCGCCGCAGTGTTTAGAGGATTTTGTGACTTATCCGCCGCATTGGCTGCTGGATTACCAGTCGCACCACTATGCGCCGGCGCTGGGGGCATATAGTAAGGATTCTGTGCATCGCGGAAGTGATCCAAATAGCTGCTCGCAGCCGCCGCTGCCGTTTGATCACCATAGAGTCCCAGTGCGCTGGGCGTTGGCGCAAAGTTGAAGGGACTGCTTGGCACCATGCCACCTGTGGATGTCTTCAGCGAAATTGCTGCCGCATCTGCGGCCGTCTGGTTGCCACCTGTGTTGCCGGCTGCCGCAACCGATGCAGCAGCTGCTGCTGCTGTACCCGGTACGGGTGAAGCAACTCCACCCGATTTGAGTCCAGCGTACAGCTGGAAACCCTGATGGAGCACTTGGGCATGCGCCTGCAGCTGATGCGCTGCTGAGCTGGCTGCCGCTGCAGCTGTCGGCATTTGGGGCATGTTGTATTGAGGCATTGCCTGCTGACTATGTTGCTGTTGCTGCTGCTGTTGTTGCTGCTGCTGCTGCTGCTGTTGCTGTTGTGCTGTCACTTGTTGCTGCTGTTGTTGTTGCTGCTGCTGCTGTTTGTTTGCCTCTGCTGCGACGGTAGTTGCCTTCTTTTTGCGTCCACGCTTTGCTGGCACCTTAACCTCAGCGGGCGGCACTGCTGCAACAGCTGCCTGTTGTTGCTGTTGCTGCTGTTGTTGTTGTTGCTGATGTTGTTGCTGCTGCACCTGCTGCTGTGGCGTCTGCATTGGAGGCGCTGCGGCGTTGCTGCCAGGCACATAATTACCAGGCAATTGCTGCGCAGGATTACCATAAGCGGTGGCTGCACTGGAGGCACTGTACATATGCGCTGCTGGTGGCATGTTCTTGTCGAAATAGTTGACAGGATAACTCAGCATGGACTCGGTAAGCGTGTGCATCAGCGGATTGTTGTAGGTCTGTGGTGGCGGTGGTGTTGGTTTGTTGTACGCAGCCAAATGATGTGTCTGGCTGAGATGATGCTGATGTGCGCTCGCTGGCAGATGCTGTAGCATGTTGTTGCTGTTGTCGTTGCTGTTGGCTGCAACTGGTTGAGCTTGTGTTGCAGTCGGTTTGCCTGCCGTCGGCTGCACGCTAGGAACAACAGCTGGCGAATAGTTGTGATTCAGTTGCGACTGTTGCTGGTAGGCGTTGTGTGGTTGCTGCTGCTGTACATGTTGCTCTTGTGCGGGTTGTTGTGGCTGCTGCTGCTGTTGTTGCAGGTTGTTGTTGTTGCTGCCGTTGCCGTAGTTATGCGACTTGTGCGACGCCTGCTGTTGCTGCTGCTGTATTGGTAACTTTTGCTGCTGCTGCTGCTGTTGTTGCTGCTGCTGTTGCTGATAGTTGAGGTTATGAGAAGGCTGTAGTTGTGTCAAATGTGGTTGAGCTTGTGGCTGATGCTGCTGCTGCTGTTGATTAGTTGGTTGCTTGTTGGTAGGAACTTGTGGCTGCTGCTGTTGTTGTTGTTGCTGCTGCTGCGGCATGTTGCACGCAGTGTTGTCCTTGGCAAAGTCCTTCGGAAAACCCATTGCTGCCGCGCGATTATACATCTCAAATGCCTTATCTGGCGCTATGGTGCCCAACTGTTTGCCAAACGCCATTGAGCCCAAAAAGCTATTAAACATTTGCTGTTGCTTGTTGAGCAACGATTGTGGTTGCGATTGTTGCTGTTGTGCCTGCTGTTGCTGCTGCTGCTGCTGTTGTTGATGTTGTTGTACCTGCTGCTGCTGCTGCTGTTGTGGTGCTGTGTGCAGTTGCTGCTGTGTGTGATTCTCTTCGAGTTTGGTCAGTTTACTAGCAGCCGCATTGCTATAATCTCCGATTAGCTCCTCGCTGCTTCGCTTCAAAGGATTTATTAACGTATCCGTTGTTTTTACCGGCTGCTGCATTTGATGCTGCATGAAGGTTGCCATATCGGTGCCGTAACTAGGAGGCACAATCTTCTGTTGCTGCTGTTGCTGTTGCTGCTGCTGCTGCTGCTGTTGACTTTCGACAACATCAGCTGCTGCTGCTGCATTTGCTGCCGCATTTGTTGACTGATATTGCGCATAGGTCGGATAATTTGGCTTCATGCCAAGCAACTGTTGCTGCTGCTGATGAGCAAGCTGTTGATGCTGTTGTTGTTGATGTTGTTGATGTTGCTGTTGTTGCTGCTGTTGATTTGCTGCCAGGTTGGGCGGCAACAGGCTGTGACCCAGACTCCATTCGTTGCTGTTGGGCTTGGCAACAGGCGCTGCTGTTGGCAATGCTGCCGTCGGCGCATTTGGCAACGGATTTATTAAAGTTGATGGATTGTACAGAGAATGTTGCTGCTGCTGTTGTTGCTGTTGTTGCTGCTGCTGGTAGTTGTTGTCATGAGCACTCGCATAACCATTATTGCCCATAGCTGCGGGATTATAAATATTTGATTAACTCTAGACTTTATTACTTTTTTTCAGAACTTACCTGCTAGTGGAACGACAGGTGCTGCTGCTGGTTGAGTGGTTGCCACTGTTGGAGCTGTCACCACTGGAGGCACCACCTGTTGCTGCTGCTGCTGTTGTTGTTGCTGTTGCTGGTAGGGCGACAGCACTGGCTGCTGATAAGGCGAATGCTGCTGCTCCGCCGGGGATTGAGCGATTGGTGTGGGTGGTTGCGTAGCTGCCGAGGATGCAGGTGAATCCACGCTGTGCATTGGACTCAACGCCTGCTGTTGCTGCTGTGAAGTTGGGCTGTGTAAGGATTGCTGCTGCTGTTGCTGTGTTGGCAACTGCGACTGAGACTGCGACTGTTGACTGTGGTACGGCGACTGGGCGTGGTAGGGCGAGGGATGCGTGGAGTGCGGCGTGGTGTAGGGTGAACTCTGTGGCTGTTGGTAGGGTGAATGCGGATTCGGCGTACTCGGACTCATCGAGGAGTTGTAATCGGATTCCTGCGAACGCGGCTGCTTATACTGATCGTAATTCGGCAGTGGCGAGGTGGAGGAATACGCTGGTGTCTTGGACGCCTCTGAGCCGGAGGGATTATAGCTATTCCCACCGCCATATGGCGAAGTTCCACTCAACTCGGGGGTGGACACATTCGGCGACGATGCTGAGGAGTAAATATGCTGTGAGTATTGTGGATACGGTGAATTCATTTCGCGTGGACTGCAACTCTTGTCGGGACTGCTCTTGGTCGTCGTGTCCTGGTAGAAGCCAACCTTAATGGCACCGTTAAGGGTGTATGGTGAGGCTGGCTTGCCCATGTCATCGTTCGGCTTCGGCGACACCATAATCGGTGAGGCCCCAATAGGAGACGCTCCAATTGGCGATGTATATGAACCAGCCGCATAGGAACCATAGCGCTCATCGATGGCTATACGCGGCGAGTCCGGATCCTGACTGAAGGAGCTGCGCTCTGAGTTCGTGCTGCCCGTGCTCGGCTTTCGGGGACGCATGACCACCGGCAGCGAGAAGTTATTATCGCTGGAGGCGGCTGCAGCTGGTGAATGTTCTGGCGGCGCCACACGATTGGTGTCGTCCTTGCCAAGCAACTGCGTCGCTGCCGTCGTTGTCGTCTGCTGTTTCTCCTCCTCCTCGCTGGACTTGACGTTGACCAGTGGTCCACCAAAGGCCTTCAGCCAGACGCTCAAATTTGGTTTGTCCAACGACTCCGTTGGAGATGCTTTGGAAGCCAATTCGCTGAGTTTACTGAATTCGAGCAGCGCCTCAAAAGGCTTTGGCGGCAATCTTTCTGCCAACTCGCTATCACTCACATCCTTGGCGTCATGTTGCTCCTTGCCCGCCAGCTCATCGAGAGTCTTACCCAGTGCAAAATCCTGCGTCTTAAGCACTGTGCCCAGGCTCAGTTTTGGTGCTGAATCGCTGCAATCGATGGTTAAAGCATTTTTGGGCTCCTTACTTTTGCTGGACTGCGCCGGTGATTGGCGGGCCGTGCTTTCCGACTCCTCCGCCTTGGACACAGTGTGCAAAAGATTACCCTTGGTCTTGCCCGGCTGCAGGCGCTCAATGGTGCGCATCATTGCCTTCGCCTTGGCCTGCTGGGCATGCGCAGTCGCTGCTAGTTTATCCTTGAGCGATTTCCGTTTCGCCTCCTTGGCCATCTGTTGTTTAACGTGCGGCGGCGGCGGGGGATTGAGCAGCAACTGCGTTGAGCTCGGCTCCTTGGGCTTGGCAGCGGGCAGCGAGGGCGATGGTGTTGGCGGCGGTGTCGGATTGGGCAGCGACGGAGGTGTGCTCGCCGCTGTCGTTGCCATTGTCGTTGAATTCGAGTTGGAGTTCGAATTGAAGTTGGAGTAGGCCGAACTGGTCGCTGCCGTCGCCGATGTGCTGCCAACCGAGTTGCTTGAGTGCATCGAATGTGGCGGGGTGCCACAACTGCTCACACTGCTGGCCGTGGCCAATGCATCCACTTCCAGCTTGCAGACCGGCGGCTTATCGCTAACCAAATCGTTGAGCGCCTCCGCCAACTTGTTGGGCACCAGTTCTGCTTTGGGCGTTGCCAGTGCCACTGGTCGTCGGAAATCGGCTGCATCCATCTTGCTAATGCTCGAATCGAAGTCATCCAGTAGATTGTAGCGGGAGGGTGAATTGCTTGCCGAGCTGAACTCGGAGAAACGTGGCGTATGCTCCAGCCAGCGATTAATGTCCTTGAGCGTCTGCTCCGTCTCCACATCGAGTGCCTCCAGATTTGTGTTGCTGGGCGCGGCTTTTTGTGCCGCTGCCGCCGCTGCGGCTGCCTTTTTTCCAGTCAGCTTCTTGGTCTTCTCTGTGGATTTCTCGGCGGGCTTTGGTGGCGGCGGCATTTGTTTATCAGCTCGCTTCTTACTGTTGGATTTCGGCGCGGGTTCCTTGGGCTTGGCGCTGCTGGCGTTGGTAGTAGCGCCACTTGACTTGACCGCATCTTTGCTGGCAGCGCTGCTGGTCTTGGCCACCACATCCTTGCTAGCAGTTTCTGGCTTGTCAGCAACAGCAGCAGTTGGAACAATCGGCGCTGCTTTTGGCAGAGTCTTTTCGGTTAGCGGCTTTTCCTGGTTTTTTGGCGTCTCGACTACTTTTTTGGCTTTCTCCGTGAGCTTTTCCACATGCTTCTCCACTTGCTTCTCGCCAGCCTTCTCGGACTTTTCGACTTTCTCTGGCTTGCTGGGCTTCTCTGGCTCCTTGGCCTGTTGCTTTTGCTCCTTGCTTTTACGGCCACGTTTGTTGTGCTCCACAGCTGGCTCTGTGCTGGCATTTTCACACTTCTTCTTCTTGTTGCTGGCTGTGTTCTTTGAGATGGATGATTTGGTTTCCTCGAAGGTCGCTTGGGCATTGGATGTACTGGCGCCGGCTGCCGACTGGGCGGCACGACTACGTCGATATTTGATAACATCATATTTATCCATGAAGGGCAACAGCATCTCCAGTTCCGCCTGCTCGGCGGCGGCAGCAGCAGCAGCCGCTGCTTCCGCTGAGCTCTTCTTGTGTTTGCCACTGCGTGACTTATCCTTCTCCTTCTCCTTCTCCTTATCTTTATCCTTGTCCTTGTCTTGGCTGCGCTTCTTTTCCTTTTCCTTCTCCTTCTTCTCATCCTTTTCTTTCTTCGCCGACGGCGTCGCATCGTTCTTCTTGCCACGCTTTGCAGACGGCGGCGAGGGACGCCTCCTCTGCTCATCGCCGCTGCTGTCGCTGTCCAGCGACTTGAAATCCGTTTCCGAGTCTTGGTCGGATTTCTCGTGCCGCTGTTGTTCGCCTTCGTGACGTGCGCTCAGCTTGGAGGTCTCCACACTGTTGACCTTCTTGACGGTTGTCAGCAGCTCGGAGAGATCATCGTTTAGGGCGCTCTTTGAGTACTTCTTGTGCAGATCCACCTTGAAGGGGGACATGCTTCTCGATCGGGAGACATCATCGTCATCGTCATCATCAGCCTCCTCATCCTCTTCCTCCTCCAACTCGGCTGCCGAATCCGCCAAAGCTGCGGCCGCCGTTGGTGGCAGTTGCTTCTTCAAAGGTATATCATCGTCGTCGTCCAATTCGTCCGTATCTCGTTCGCTCTTGTCGCGACCACGTCCACCTTTTTTGCTCTTTGGCTGACGCTTGACGGGCGTGGGGGCCTTGACTTTGGACTCCGCCGGCACCATTTTCTTCTTTTGTGCCGCTATCGTGCGCGCAGTGGGCTTCGCCAGTGATTTGACTTTGGCCAGTGCCAGTTCTTCATCGCTGGATTCGGTGTGACTGGGTGGCTCACTACGATCGCATTCGTCGTCCGTTTCGTGCTTTGAATTTTTAGCCGCTTTTTTGGTCTTTTGTGTTTTGGTGGGCTTCGATGAGGAGGAGCCGTTGTTGCTGTTGGCCAGTGTCGATTTGCTGCTCTTGGGCTTGCGACCACGCTTGCTTGAGGATGCTGGCGGTTCCTTGTCCTTATCCTTCTCCTTGTCTTTGTCTTTGTCTTTGTCCCTATCCTTTTCTTTATCCCTGTCCTTATCCTTGTCTTTTTCCTTAAGTACTTTGTTGCTTTTGCTCTTCTTAATTGCTGGCGACGGCGGTGGCGGCTCTGGTTCCACCATTTCCTCCTCATCCGTCTCCATATCGTCATTGTGGCTTGCGCCTTTGTCTGCTTTGGTTTTGGTCTTCTTCTTGCGCCGCTTATCCTTATCCTTATCCTTACGCTTGCGCTTTTGCGCATGCGTTGTTGTCGTCGTTGCCTCCGCGGGCTCCTCCGATTCGCTGGGTGGCGCAAGCGCCTCCTGCTCCTCGGCGCTGCTGTCCAGAAGACGCTTGCCGTCCACACAATCCACCATGGATTCCTTCTCCTCCTCTTTCGCCTTCTTGTTGAAGTACTTCTCACGAAATACATTCATTTTGGAGTCTGCGGCGGGATAACTTAAATTCGGATCATCATCTTCATCATCAGAGAGATTATCGAAATATTTCTTGGTCGCCCTATCAAAGGCTTCCTGTAGATTGTTCACCATTTCCGTGTACTCTGCGAAAGAATGTCAGCATATATAACTGAAGCATATGGCAAAAATATATATATATAGCGGATAGTCACCATTATTGTGCCCATTGTACAGTCGGCAATTATTGACTATCAAGCGAAAATCATTACGAAATTCGCTAAATTTGTGATACTCTCCACTGTCCAGTTTGTCCTCCATTTTGAGCAGGTCCATCGGCCTGAAGAAGGGTAAATTTAGTTAATTGCTCATATTAAATAAATAAATTAAAGTGGTCGCTTAATATTATAATTAATATTTATAATGTTATCAAAGTTATCAAAATAAACAATTATTCAACTTTTCTAATTTCAGATAATACCAATAATATATATGAGCGACCGCTGTATGGATATATATCTACCTTCTAATGATGGAGTAATATCGCGGCGCAATATCCTCCTCAACGGGATCCATGAAGGGCCATGCATCCCGATGATTCTTGACATAGACGAGCACCTTATGCATTCCGATTTGTAGCACTTCCTCCGTTTCGGTGAAGCTAAGAAGATTCGCATGATTTGAGGTTGAGGAGTTGTTGTACGTTGTTGTTGTATTGTTGTTGTTGTTGTTTGCTTTCGCTGTACTTGTTTTTGTTTTTGTTGTTGTTGTTGTGGTGTTTGTTGTTATTATGGGTCTGGTTAGAATCGTGTGTTGTGCTGTTTGTCTATGTTTATTACTGTTAATATGACTATGAATATTAGTGTTGCTGTGGTGCTGATTATGTTGGTGATGGTGGTGTTGGTGGTGGTGGTGGTAATGGTGGGACAGGTGGGTTGTGTGTGTGTTGTGGTTGTTATGATGTGAGACTCCGTGGGACGTTGTTGTTTTTATTGCAGTTGCTTCCGCCGGCGTTGAGTGGTTGTGATTATTGTTGCTGTTATTATTATTATTGTTGTTGTTGTTGTGATTGTGGTGCGACGCGTGCTTATGGTTGTTGATGTTGTTGTTGTGGTTGTTGCTATTAAGGCTGTTGCTGGTGCTACGGTTGGTACTATTTACATGGCTACATTTTTGTTGGTTGTTGGTAATGTTTTTGTTTGTTTGTTTGTTTGTTTGTTGTTTGTTTTGGGGGAGGTGGTTACGATGAACAGTCAAAATGTTGTTGGTTGTTTGTTTTGATTTGTTGGTTTTTGTTTATTTTGTTTGGTAAGTACAAAAATTTACAATAACAATGGGTAATAAAATGTTAATCAATTGATATATTATGTACAATTTAATGAAATATGATGGGATGGGAGGGAGGATTACATTAGTAACAGTTGAAGAGAAGTAACTATATGAGGGGGGGAGTGGGGGTGGGTTACATGCAAACTATTAACCAAAGTAACTACAAACAAGCCAAATTGAATAATAAATGTGAGTCGATGAATAACAAAATGAATATTTTTGAATTTCTACGAAGCAAACACTTTTGGAAAATGTGGAATGATGGAATTATTAAGATGCACAACAACTAAAACTGGAGTGCTTTAGCCTAGGATTGGATTTATATGGGTGGAGTGTTAAATGTGCAATGTTCGACTCTAATTGGTTAGTTTAGCTTAGTTAGTTGGACTTGGGACTTACTCATCAGCGCTTTTGTCGGAGAAGGCGCTGCTAAAGCGTTCCGCTTTGCTGGACGAGGAGGCACTTGAGGCGGCCGATGAAGGTGTGGTGGTGGCCGCTGCTGTTGACTTTTTAGTTTTTAGTGGCGCCTCCGCTTTGGTGCCACGTTCAGCTTTACTGCCAGAGCTACTGGCGCTCAATGTGGCCTTCTGTTTCTTGGAGCGTGCTGTGTTCTCACTCGTAGAAGTGCCACTGCTCGTGTGTTGCTGCTGCTGCTGCTGCTGCTGTTGTTGTTGTTGCTGTTGCTGTTGTTGGTGGGGGTGCGTGGTTGCACTGGTGCCGCCGGTGGTCGGTATAAATATGTTGCCGGACAGAGAGCTGAGTGAGTTATTTGTTTGCCTGCCGGGCAGCTTAACATTCGCCGCTGGCGCCATCTGCTGCTGCTCCTCGCGCTTGGCAACCACTTGTGGCTGTGTTGCTGCTGTTGCTGCTGCTGCTACTGCTGTTGCTGGAGGTTGTGGTTGAGGCTCCTGCGACTCACTGTCAAGCGACACAGGCGAGGGCAGGCTAAGATTTGCAATACTTGTGGCAACTGCAATTGCCGCCGAATTAGAATCCAGCAATTGCAGCTGTCGGCAAAAGTTCTCTTTATCCTCCGGACTCAGCGATGGTGCGCGTGGCGCCTCAGAACTCGTCTCCGGCTGTTGTTGTAGTGGTTCTTCAAGTTGTTGCTGCTGTTGACGCTGCTTCTGCTGTTGGTGACGACTGCGACGTCGTTTGTGATATTTACGGACAAGTATTGCTGCTGTTGCTGATGCTGCTGCGATTGCGCTGCTGCTGCTGCTGTCACTGTTGTTGTTGTTGTTGTTAATATTGTTGTTGCTGCTGCTGTTGTTGTTATTTTTGGTATCTTCGTCTGTCTCAGACGCAGCATGCTTGTGTCGCCGCTGATGGTGCTGATGCTGATGCTGCTCTCGATTTGTCTCCCGTTCCTTTTCTCTTTCCCGTTCCCGACGCTCGCGCGAGCTCTTCTTGTGCTTCTTGCTGGACTTTTTCCGCTTGCGATGATGGTGATGATGATGGGCCTTGTTTTTCAATTTCGCTGGCGTCTCGCATCTATCATCCGAGTCAGCGTTTTGTGCTGAGACAGCGTTTAATTCCTGCAGCTGTTGCTGTGGTCGCTGTTGCTGCTGTTGTTTTTGCTGTTGCTTGTGTTGGTGTTGTTGCTGTTGTTGTTGTTGTTGCGTTTGTTCCCCTTGTTGCGATGATTCTCGTATTAATTGCTGTTGTTGTTCTTGCTGCTGCTGCTTTAAACTCTTGCTGCTCCCCTCCTCCTCATCGTCATCCTGCTCCTCCTCGTCTTCTGGCGTTAGGCAAAAGGTTTCCCTGTGGCACAGAAATTCGGTCGTATTAGTTGTTGTTGTACGTTTGAAGGAGCTTTCGTTAGTTGAAATACCGCTAACCGTCGATGTCGATTGAGAGCTGCTGCGAGAGAAGAGAAGAGAAGAGAAAAGAATAAGCAAAGTTTGGATAAGTAATGCTGATACACTTGTAACAACAAGCTTAAGTAAATATTATGTTCAGTTGAAATCGCTTAAGGCTAATGCACAAATGAAATGTTTTTTTGTTAATGCAGCAATTTATTAGAAATCGATTTTAGTCAGAATTGTGAAAAGTTTTTTTCGTAGTTTTGTTTTAAGCGATTTCTACTGTTTTTTTTTTTTTTAACAAAATGTCTTTGTGTGATTTTTTAACAGCTGCAGTAATGAATGAAGTGCCACAAATGTATAAATAAAATAATAAAAAATAAATATATAAATATATATAAAAACAAAAAAAAAGTGGTTCATTAAATGGAGCACATATCAAATATAGAGGGTAATATATATAAAGCATGCTTACATAATTGTTCATATTGTGTTCATATTATTATTTTTTTTGAAAACGAAATCCAACCAATTTTTGTTTATATTTTTGTTTAAATTATGGGCAAAACTCAAATAAAGTGCTGATTCTCCGTTTTGGGGTCCAGTTGCCGTGTCAGTCGCTTCTGGTCGCTGGCCGCCTGCTTATTTATTGTGCGTCGATGGGGATGTAATTTGATTTTTGATATTGTTCTTCTTTTCTTATTTTGTTGAATGAGAATTCCTCAATCCGATAAGCAAATTTCATTTAAGTAAATCAAAACAAACAAATCATAACAAAATGAAATTGTAAACTCAACTTAAATATGCTTTTGAGTGTGTATGTGAGAGTGTTTGCTGTTGTTGCTGTTGTTTCTGTTGTTGTCTGAGTGTTTTATTGTTGTCGCCTGTTGTTTATCGAGTGTTTGTTCTCAATGTGATTAATGTGATTGTGAAATGGTCTCCGTTTTTGCTGCTGTCAGATGTCTGATCTCTGCTTGTTGCTTAAATTATTGGACGTGCTAACCGTCTGCGTGTGCGTTGCTGAGCCACCAAATTTGTGGCAGCCTGACGCTCTCGACGTATACGTTCGCGTTCGCGCTCAAGCTCCCGCTTCTCGCGCTCCTCCTCCTGGCGCGCCTTCAGCTCAGCGAGATTCCGCAAGCGACTCGAGTTACGCACTTGCAACAGCCTGTATTTTGAGAGCAGAGAAGTAAATACTTATTAGCATTGAACATGAGTAATTATTATTTTTTATATAACAAACTCCTATTTCGACTAAAGAAATGACTCCTACAATATTTCTACAGAAACTTCTTAGTGTGTGTGTGTTTGGTGTGTGTTTATCCTAAGGTTGACAGCCGTCTTACCTAACCTAAGCTGATTTTCAGAATGCAGTTGTTTTGGAATTGGTTGAGCTATGAAAATTGACAACTGTTTCTTGTTCTGTTGAAATAGGTAAATAGGATGGTGACTCACTTCCTGCGTCTGAGACGTTCACGTTCGCGAAACAGCTGCGGCAGCTTGGGCAGAAAGTTCTCAGCGAGTATTTGGAAGAGTTCGCGCTCCTTGGCATGCGATGAGGCCTTGAATTTGGATGCCAAATGCTGCCAATCGTCCTCGGTGAAGCAGATGACCTGCCAGACGGTGTTGTTGTTCCAAAGTGTTGTGTTGCCACTAAAAGCGACCTCGTCGTCGAGCTCGGCAGCAGCAGCGGCGGCGGCAGCGGCAGCAGCGGCACTCTGTTTAGAATTTGAACTGGATGCAGATATGACTGGAGCTGGCGCAGTTCTATCCTCGCGATAGAGACGCGTGCCGTAGAAATACCAATAGCCGGAGTTCTTTGAATCGTAGCCGAGCGGCTCAACGCGCAAGCTGTCTGCCTCTAGATTGCTGAGTATGACCTGAACATCGGCAGAGTCGAGACGAAAGTGACACAGATGGTGCAGGATTTGTAGACGGTTGCGCACCGGCAGAGATTGGAAATCAATGTCCGTATCAAAGTGATTCTCGGTCTGATGCAGGCGACACTGTTGGCGCAGGTAACGGCGCAAAAACATCTGATAGTTGCTGTTCGTTATCTCCTTGGCTACCGAATGTAGCGCATCGCAGCCGGTCAGCAAACGTACAATTAATTCCGGCACTAGGGCAACCTGATCCTCATCGCTGGTACCATCGGAAAGCAGCGCCGATTCAAGATCCTGAAAAGCAAAATAAATCAATGTTAAAATGCACAATAAATAAGAATTAAAATCAATCAGTATTACCTCAATATCAATATCGGGAAGATCGAAAGCAGAACTAAACAATGAACAGAAATGTGAAATACACGGTATCTCCCACCATGATTGTATGTCTGTTTGAAGAAAGAAAATAAAATCGTTTATAAACAAGTATATAGAGTTGTTTAGATAAATATTACTCACCCAATAGGCCTATGAAAGTAGAAACCATTTATGTATGCTTGCGTTTTGGAAACTTGAGCTGCTCTGCAAGTTGTAATTAAAAATAAAATCTATTCTTTGTCGTTCCGTGTTGCTTGACAAATTCTGTAAGAACCGATTAAAATAAATACTTGTTAAACGAGCTCTACTTATTTATTTTATTTATTAAGATTCCCTTTTCAATAATAAATATGCTGATAAGTGTCCATCAAGAATGTTATGCATATAATTTATGGAATCGATAAAACCGTTTTCATCAGCCTGCCCAACTATCTGTTAGCCTTGTTGCACACTGCAAAGCTACATATATACACACACATCCATATGATAAAAGTCAGTCTCAATGGCGGCAAAAATGAAGAATGCGTGTGCAACATGTGTGCGTGCATGTGTATGCCTGTGTGCTTTGTGTATGTGTGCGTTGTTATTGTTTTATTACTTGAGATAGACACAAACACGAGCTTATCAATTATCAAAAGCGCGCGCGGAGTAAATTGCGATACACAAGACACCCATGCACATGAATATACTTGCATTTGCACACCCACTCTTGTTTTTTATTTTTTGCGTTACAGAGAGAAAGAAAGTACACGCGCACCCCTTTGGCGCGCTTAAATTGAAGAAGAGAAAATCAAAACAGATGGCCAATAAACTAGCCCACAAACAAAAACAGAGGAGGGCCAACCGCATGGGCGTGAGTGGGATGGCTATATGGCGGAGCAGTGTGGTTCAGTGCTAGCTGTGCCGTTCACTTTTTCCACACAGCACTGTTGATTTCTTGGCTGCTGGTCGATTTTTTGTGTTACCCCTGCCTCACTCCGCACACTCACTCCTTCTTTAATATTTTGGCCTGCTGTCTGCACTTTTTTTTTAAATAATTAATATGCACACATACAAACACACACACACACGCACTTTACACTTTTGTTAAATGTTAATAGTTAATTTTGCGCGAATTGGTTTGAGGGGCATGCGCCGCCAGCGACAGTCCCTTGTTGCCTGCTGCTCCGCTGTCTCCTCTCTGCCCCTTTGCCTACTGCCTGACTGTGTGTATATATTTTTTCATTTGCGCTTTCCTTTTGCCGTAACAGTGAAGCACTCAATTGGATGATGACAACTGCCATGCATTTATTTATTTTATTACAATTTCACATGCTGTATATTGTGTGGGTGCACGTAATTGTTTTGGTTTGTATTTAATTATTGTATTTTTTTCCACATATAAATAAATATATATTTGGTGGACGGATCAATCTTACCGAACGACAGAACTTAAGCAATGCGGCTCAAACTGTGCGCAATGTAACAATGCAAGAGCAATACTTAAAACTGTAGCTCTGTTATGCTCTCAATTTTATCGATATAAGAGGCGTGCGGTATTTTTCCCATCGATATATCGACATAAAATTCGACGAATTTTATTTTTATTTTTTTATCTTACAATCTTTTTGCTTACAAATTTAATAAATGAACTTCATTGTTTGTTGCATATATTTTCGCTTAATTCAACGTAGCATTATATGAATCGGATGGGATTTTTTTTAATTGATTGCGACACTCACTTCTATTACTTTTCCAGAAGGTGTCGCTGCATGAAATTCCCCATATCAGACAGCTTTCTGTTGTGTGAACACACTGCTCAACAATTCAAACAATGCAAACGATCGATTTTGATATAAATAATATAAAAACAAATAAAAGCCGTTGTAGTAATATTAAAAATAAAGCGTTTTTACTGTAATTTTGAACTTAAAAGATAACTATGTATTTAAGAAATTTGGAAATTTGTTTATCGATTCAAGTAATCGATTGTAATTACTGCGAACTTGTCTACAATGCAGAAAATGCATTTTCAAAATTTTAAATCAAATTAGAGAAAGTGTGATCACTGTGCATGTGTGCTTGTGTGTGTGTTGTTTCTCTCTCTCTCTCTGGCTCTTTCTCAATCTTACAGTTATGAGCTGCTCTTGCGCAGCGAAAAAACACGTTGTTGCTGTGATTGTTGATGTTGATTTTGTTGTTGCTCTTGAGCATTTTCCAAGTGTGCATTTTTAGCAGAATTGTTATTGCTTTTGGGCTTTTTGTTTGGCAACTGTTGTTGCTCTTGAGCATTTTCCAAGTGTGCATTTTTAGCAGAATTGTTATTGCTTTTGGGCTTTTTGTTTGGCAACTGTTGTTGCTGCTTCTGTTGCTGCTGCTGTTGCTGCTGCTGCTGTTGCTGCTCCTGTTGCTGTTGCTGTTTTTGCTGTTGTTTCTTTTTACCATCCTTTAACGGTTGCTCCATGTTGGGTCCCTTTGAACGCTGCTCAGCAGAGAGCATAAATCCCGTTAATTTGCCATCCCAAATAATCAATCGAATTGGAATCACCGATAACAATTCCAGTTTTGTTGGCGGCTGAGGCAAGTTCCGTTCGGAAACAAGTATAAAATTGGGTACATTGTGCGTATCGATGAGAACACGTTGCATCTTATAATTGATGCTAATCACGTGACCTGACTCCAAGGTGACCACATTCATCATGTGCTGGAATATCTCGAATACAACGGCGCGCATATAGATCGCCTGGCGATTGCTCACATAACGCTTAAAGAACAAATTGCCGGACTCATCGCCAGCCGCTTTGGCATTATTTCTACGCTCATTGGCCAACTTGGTCAATTGATGCAGTTCATCGGTGGTGCGCTGAGGCGCAGGGCAGTAGTTGAGGCCAGCGGCAAGCAAACTACAATTGAGAAAGCGGAGAGGGTTTAAAGTTAGATATATTGTACATAATATTTTATGAGTCAAAGAGTAGTAATCCACTAAAAGGCTGGCAAATCGATAAGAAGTCGATAATTTCAAAAGATAAATCCACAAAATTCGTACAATTTTAAGACTACAGTCACCAGATTTCGTTGGGGGATTGTTGACGATATGCTTTAAAGATCAGCATATGCAACAACCATTTCTTGGCAACATCCGCCCTATTCTCAGCTACCTGGTATTACTTATGGTATCAGAGGATTTGTCAGTTTTCCCTACTTATATCTCACCGATGCACCATCACGTCCGGATAGCGTCGAATGGGACTGGTAAAGTGCGTATAGATGGGAATGGATAGCGCATAATGCCACAAATCCGATGCCTCCGTTTTGTCCTCGCTGCAGAAGTAGCTGTAATTGGGGGCCAAGAGAGATTAATCATGTTGAGAGTATTGGAATTGAGTCCGCTTACTTGGCGCGTGCCATGGGCTTCATTAGCAGCTGGCTGAGGTAGACTTTCATCGCAACGGGATCCTTTGCCTCATTGCACAAACGTTGCATGCTCGCCTGCAGAGCCTTCGAGGTGCTGTGATCCAGATTGTACCCCTGCTGGAGAAGTTTCTCGCGCAACGCCTTCAGCGATTTGGTCAACGGCGGCGGATGATTGCGCAGAATAGCAATTTTGGGATAGGCATCGTAGATAAAGCGGGCAACTGCCTGATTGGCGAACAGCATATACTCCTCGATCATATGATTCGCTTCGCGTTGCTTCTCCAGCTCAAAGCCGACGGGTTCACCGCTCAGCGGATCCAGATTGAAGCGCACCTTGGCATTGTTGATGGTCAAGGCGCCATTGGCAAACCGCTTGCTGCGCATATTCCTTGCAATGCCATGCAACCAGGTCACCCGTTTGACAATATCTTCGACACTGAATCCATTGAGTATGCTGGGAAAATCATCAGCGGTGAATTGCTCGCCGGGATTATCGATAATCTTCTGGGCATGCTCATAGGCGAATTGTGTGCACGAATTGATCACGGAACGTGTAAAAACTGGTGAATCCAATTGCTTTCCATTCGCATCCATATGCCAGAATACTGAGAAGGCGTATTTATCCTCACCGGGCAGCAGCGAGCAGCGGAAGCAGAGCGGCTGTGGCAACATGTGAATGACCTCATTGGTCAAGTAGATCGATGTGGAACGCTCCTTGACAATGTTATCCAGTTCGCTATTCTCCTCCAGATAGTGCGCGACATCCGAAATGTGAACACCAATTTTGTATTCATTCGCGCTCAGTTGCTCAATGGAGAGCGCATCATCGAGATCTCTGGCAGTCAGTGGATCAATTGTGAAGATGCACTGCTTGCGCATATCCACGCGATTTACGAGATCCTTGTCGCCAACGGGTGCCGCTGGCTGGGCATACATCTCATTGAAGCGCTCCTCAAAGGGCACCACATCGCGTAGATTATTGTGGAAGAGTATCGCCTTCAGTTCATCATCCAGATTGCCCACACGTCCAGCCGGTTGCACCAAATTCGCTATGCAATGTCCATTCACATCCGTTTCGAGAATGTGCGCCACATACAACAATCCACTCATCTGTTCCGATGTCTGATCCGCAATGTGAAGGGCGCAACTTACCTCCGGTATGTAAACCATTGGCATACGCAAATCATAGGGTCGAAATTTATAGAAGAGTTCATCGTCGCAGAACTTGGATGGATTCGTGAACGAGATGGTGCCAACGATCTGACGCAGCTCCGTCTGTCTTACGATCGCTATGACGAAAGCCTTGGGGCAGTTATCCGATGCAATAACAGCCACGTTATCATCATCCGAATCCGCTGATTCGGACTCCTCCCAGAGCTCCTCGTTGTCACCTGAAATTAATGGAAAATATAATAATCCATAGCTAATTTTATAATCTTTAAGCTGACTTAAGACTAATGATTCACTGATTGCAGTAATTGCTTTGATTGGTGACTTATTTTACTCACCTAACGAAATCGATGGCTTGCCACCAATAATGCGTCCTACGCTTGCAACGCTTGTCTTGTTCACAACTGCACCCGCATTGAGGACGAAGGCACGCACAACATCTCCATCGAAGGCATAGCGACGTGCCACCGGCGACATGACCATGCCATCCCTATCGAGTGCCTCACGGTCCGTTGACATCGTTATGAATGCCTGTCGATTATTCTTGCGATTCACACGAATCTCCGCTTCTACAATCCGCCCATAGCCGGCTGTAACGAGTCGCTTGGCATGCGACTCCAAATCGCCAAAGTCTCCCTCAAAGACCAGCTCAGGCGGCAGCGAATTCTCCTCGCCGCCAACATGCTGCTGCACAATCCGATTGATGTAGACACGCATTGCGTCCAGTTCACTACTCTGGGAACTTGTGAAATTTTTACCCTGGCGTCGCTTGCGATTCCGATTTCGTTTGCGTGGCGACGAGTTGTTATCGATCTGTTGTTGCTGAGCTGCTATTAATATTGTTGCTCCGCTTGCCTCACTGCTGTAGCTGGCGCTGGACAACTCGGACGCGTGACGATAACGTGGCTGCTGCTGCTGTTGCTGCAGATTAGGTTGTGACTGCAGGTGCTGTTGCCATTTGGCGGCTCGCATATAAAAAGGGTTTGTTTGCTGGACCAGCCCATCCATTTGGACGAGAACCGCGCTCTGATTGATCAACTGCTGAGCATGTGCCCACACCTCCGGATTGGAGAGAGTTAACTTTTTTACTAGATCCTTAAGGGCATCCACCTCCTCGTTAAGCGCTGAACGTGATTTGCGCTTCCGCGTTTTCAGCTCTGGCACAGCTTGAGTCTGTGCAGCAGGAGCTGTCGCTGTTGCTTGTTGGAGTTGGAGTTGAGTTGGCAGATAGGCTGGTTGCATAGCCAAACGATGGGCGCCTGGCAGGTAGTAAGCAGTGTTATTCTGGGTGACGGCAGTGATTGTTCTTGTTGTTGCTGCTGCAGCTGTTGCGGCGGGTAGAGGAGCACTTGAGGGCAAAGGCGCACCTGTCAGCATAACTAACGATCGCTCGAAGTTCTGCTGTTGCTGCTGCTGCATCGTTCTCATCTCCAGTTGCGTCTGCTGCAGTCGCGCAGCCAATTTTTGCGAGCGTAGCCGCAGTAGCCCAACGGATTTGGGATAATCATGGGATTCAGCCTGTCGCAGATTACTGCCACTCTCAAAGCTGCTCAAACTCGATGTATTTGACATTTTTTTTTTTGGTGTTAATTTTAGCTTTGTTCCTTTGTTAACTGTACTTTCTTTTTTTTGTTTATCTCGCAGCTTATTTCACATACTGAGGCAATAGTCACATTAATAATGTTTATTTGAAGATGCCTTCTCTCCGCATTTAAATCGCTCTCTTTGCGGAGCACGTCACAAGTTGGCTGCAGCAAATATGATACGAAATTTTAGTTGTATTTTAAGAATTGTAAAAAAAAAGTATAAATGAATAAAATCTGTTCCATAAACGAATATATTTTTAATAATACATTTCAAAATATAATTTTAATTCCAATGTGCCGTAAAATCTGCCAGTTTTGCTAAAAATTTCACAACTTTTGCATATTAATCGATTACAAAACATATGCTGCCCGTATCGATATGTTTTCGGAAATGCAGTCATGTGTTGTGTTTGTGTAGTGTTGTGAAACCTTCGCGCCATTTTCTGCTCATTGCTTTACCTCTTGCATTTTCTGCAGAATTACTATTTTTTTATTCATTCGAAATGTATTCAAAACCAAAGGGCGCCATATAAGTGTGTGTAAAATCGCGTGCTTGTTTTGAGTACATATATATAGATATATATAAATATTGATATGTGCATGTAGTTGTGTGTGCGTGTGCAAGAAAACAAGGTACACATTCATTGTTTATTTATGTATGTAGATCTCGCTCTCTCTCGCTTTGTTGCAATTTTATAAGTTTGGCTTTTGTATTTACGACTTGCTTGAAAATTGTTGAACGCACAAACAGAAATTCACACACACACACACATACAGCCACACAGTTCACACACACAAACACAACACTCTGACACACACACACACACACACACTATGTACGAATGTAAAAAAAGCGAGAAGCTCCACAAAAATGACTGATGTAAATTGTCTTACAAGTGAGAATACAACAACAACAACAACTGCAACAGCAACATCAATCTTAAGCACGCCCCCAAAACATGTATTGGAGCCGCCAACATCTCCATTCGTATTGAGAGCACCGCCCAGCGCCAAATCCAAATTGATTCTACAAAACATGGAGGAGGTGCTGTACTCCGTCAAGCAGAAGCATCGCGAGAAACACAAGCGAAAGCGCGAGGAGAAAAGACGCGCAGCCAAAGCAGAAGCAGAGGCACAGCAACAACAACAGCAGCAACAAATAACAACAACAACAACAACAGTGAACAATGATCGCCACGTGCTGCGCGAGAAAACCGCGCAACGTGAGAATGGATCAGCCGCAGCAATTGCTGAAGGCAAACGTAAATTAAATGCGAGTCCCTTGAAGAACAGCACTCCGCTGAGATCCGAGCGGAATCAGACAACTATCATGAAGCACTTTACTGCCAAGGCTGGAGCTAAAACGGAGAAACCCACCAATGTCTTTGAGCTGATGATGAATGCACGCAATGCACGCGCGCTGGGCACCAATGCAAACGGGCAACAATCACCGCCAGAGCAGCAGGCGGAGGAGGCGAATTCTGAATTGTCGGCGACGACGCCGCAAACAAAACAACGCAAGGAAATGTTGCATGAGTGGAATGAGAAAAAGGGCGCCGCCAAGCGACGCATTGCAGACAATGCACGTGGCGAGTATGTCGAAGAGCAAATGGAGCAGCGAGCCAAGAGGTAAGAGGAGTGCCTCACTCACATTGATACATTCTTTTCAACCAATCCACTTGTAGATTAAAGAAAATGCTGACACAGCAACCCGAGAAAACTGAGGAGCAGCAGTTGCAGCAGTCCTCATCGGCGCCAGTGAAACGTGGACGAGGACGTCCACGCACGCGTCGGCTCAGTGCGGATGTTGCTGTGATTGCAGCAGATGGTGCCAAAGTGGATGCAGAAGATGCAGTTGAGTTGCTGGCCAAGAAACGGGACAGCCTGTTGGGCTACTTTCCCAAAGTGGTGTCGCCAAAGCATGCAGTCGAGCAGCAGCTAGAGACGCCTCGACGGCGACCGAGGGGCAGCAAAACTGTGGTCAACACGCCAGTGGAAGTCACAATGACAACGACGACTCCAGCGGGTCGTCCGCGACGCTCGTGTGCCTCAAAGGCGCGCTATGACTACGACTTGGAGCAAAGTCCCACTAAAGCAGCGAAGCAAACAGTTGTGGAAGCCGCTTCGGACTCCGTTGAGATCATCAATCTTGATGATAGCAATCAAGCATTGACGCCCAAGAAATTGGCGCCGCTCTTTGTACGCCAGGTGCCCAAACCGAGTCCGGATCCGACAGCGTTGCGTGCACGCCACGAATTCCTGCATTCCGGCGTGCCCGAGAAGCTCAAGCAGGAGCAGCAGCGTCAGCGTTGCTTCGAGCAATACTACGAGGACAACTACGAACTGTTTCCACGCATAGCACATGTTGGAGCTGACAGCATGAAGTCAACTCCAGTTGCACCTCTAAATTGGCGAGCGGAGCAGAAGGATCACTTGCAAACGGTACGCAAATGCCGTCCCGGCAGCATAACCAGTTGCACTGCCTCCGATTTTGTAAGCTCCAGGCGGAAATCAAAAAGATTCGTGTTTAGCCCACTGCCACTGCTGGAAAACAAGCGGTCGATAGTCAAGGGATGGAAGAGCATCTTCGACCGGTTTCCCACCTTCAAGTGCTACAATCAGATGCGTGAGAAGTACAGGCACTTTAGTGCCATCGATGCAGAGCAGGATACCCAACCGATGGGTGAATCGTTTGTGGTGACACGCCGCACACGTCGCTCCATGGAACAGCTGCAGGCTGCTGCTGCGGAGGCGGAGGAGGACGCTAAGCCACCGGCGCTGGCACCCAACGGCGAACTGCTCTTCACGGAGAAATACAAACCGTTGCTGTTCGAACAGGTGCTGGTGAATCTTACCCCAGTGCAGGAGTTGCGTGACTTTCTCTCCAATTGGAATGGTGCCGGCAATCGCAACTCACAGACACCAATGGATGACAACGACTCCATGGACTTTGGCCACGATTCCAGTTCCATGGGCATCAATTGCAACACAATGGTGCTCCTGGGGCCGTGTTCGAGCGGGAAAACGAATGCAGTCTTTGCGCTGGCCAACGATATGAACTTCAATGTGCTCGAGATAAATGCGGGCATGCGACGCACGGGCAAGAAACTGATGCAGGAACTGCAGGAGGCGACGCAATCGCATCAGATACGCAAGGAGGCGAAAGCTGGTGCGGCACGCACCCAGCAACTGCTCCAAAAGATGCAACAGAATGCTGCCAAGCGGCAACAACAAGGCGCTGGCGATGAGGATGTGCGCAAATCGCTGATACTCATCGAGGATGCGGATATATTGTTTGAGAATACAGATGCTGGTTTTACGGATGCGATTTACACGCTCGCCGCCAGCTCGAAGCGACCCGTCATCATTGTCGCCACCGATCCGAATTGTGCGCATCTCCAGCGCCTGATACAACAGAATAAAATCAACTTCCAATCACCGAATGCACTGAACATCTCACGATTTCTCGCCGTGCTCGCTCTGATGGAGAACTGCCCAATTGAGCTGGACGAACTGATCTCGCTGTATCTGTACAATAATCAGAACTTGCGCAAAACTCTGATGGAACTGCAGTTCTTCATACAAAGCGGAGGGGATGCGGCGACCGCGAGACTGCTGCCCCAGGCACACAAGTCACCCAACAAATCCGCAACTCTGGCTGGCCGGGATGATGGTGTTCACATCCATCAGCGTCTCTTTGAGTTTTATACGACGGCACAGAATGTGCCACATTTTATACCCTTCCCAGTTGATTTTCGCCTGCTGCGTTTGAACTTGAGCGGCTTTCTGCGGCACTCCACGTTGCTGCGAAAGCAGGTGGATCAGCCGGCACCAGCGAGACGCAGTGGGGGCAAATCACGCAAGTTATCCTGCTCACCAAAGAAGGCATGGCTAAATAACGCCACTATCAGCAACAATAAAAGTGAAACTCCCGCTCCGCTGCAAACCTTGGCTACATTTTATGAGCATCTGTCGACGGCGGCGCTGCTGGACGCTGGTGGACTGCAGCTGGAGGGCAGTAGCAACGATCGCCTGCAGCCGCATCTTGGCGAGCAGCTATCGCATTCGTTGGTCGAGCGAGCGGTGAACACATGTTTGGCTTCCAAGGATTATGCCTACAATCTGTTTGACAAGACGGAGCAGCAGTAAGTAAAAGATCGCCGATCTCCTCTTAGACTCCAATTATATTTGTCTCTCTTTTATTTTAGACTCAATTTGGTGGACCAGTTGGGCAGCTGTTGTCTGCGGACCTCTGGCGCACGCTATCTCGACTTTGAGCCGGCGATGCGTGCGATCTGCCGCAGTGAGAAGCAACGGGCTGGCTTGGAGCGACGCTCCAGTCGCTTCTATCACTATCTACGCAACCATACCGTGAGCAATGCTGGCAACTTTTCCACGGATCTGTTTGATTCCGCCTGTCACGTTTTGGCAGCGAAGCAAACAGAGACGGAAAAGCCCGAAATTAATTAGTCGAATATATTAGTGCAAATTTCTGTTGAGGAACCCAGATACAGATCCAATCCCAAAACCCGTTAAAAGTGTAAAGTAAAAGTTAATTCACATTGTTGCGATACGCAAAAAGTTGATCTTGTTCTTAGCTTATTCTATACTTATTAGTTAATCACTATGTATGCCGGTATGGAGAGAGACAGAGAGTTACTATAATAATTACTATACTAAAACGACCTGAACTATGTGTTAATAAAAACTAAAAGCAACACACACCCACATTAAGGATTCGTGGATTCAAGCATCGCTCATCAGCAGCAGCAGAAGAAACCTCCGCTGGACTTCTCCGCCTGGCTCACCTCGGGCAGTTCAGGCTTTGCGGATTTGAGTGGTGATGTTTGTGGCTTTGGCTGTTCATCGATGGGCGACACTTCGCCAATTTTGTGCTCTTTGAGCTGATTCAGTGCATCCTGTGAGTGTCCGGCGCTGTTGAATGCCTTCGTTGCGTCCTTGCCGGCCACATCGAGTATGAGATCATCGCCGCCAGGATGATCCTTCACAAAGTCTGTCACATCGTAGACATTCCCCTTGTAGATTATCCAAACGGGTTTGCCATTTTTACCGTTACGCTCCGCAACCTCCGATTTCTGATAGATTTGCGACATTTTTGTATATATTACTAATTCGATTTAGCTGACACTATCTGAACGCGATAAGAGTTCTACAATTTTGTATTTAGCCTAATTGCTGTGCATTGGAATGCGCTTTTCCTATTGTTATTCAGCGAGCGCCACTCTTGCGACTGCCTGTTATTTTGGTGTTTTATTTATATTTATATTTGGTTAGAAATGATTGGTTGCGATTGGGTTCATAGACGGAAATCGATAAGATATACGTGAGTATTTCAATTTGCCTACGTTTAATACCATTTTTGCGTGTCATTAATGCCGAGTGCTTAATATGTTGGCACGTTCTCCAAGTGGGTTGTACCTGCAGTTATCAATTTAAAGTCATCTTGGGAACATTTCCAATAATCATCCAGTAAATCCTTGATAAGATTTTCTGGATTAAGCTTATTGGAAATTAATCAAGTCTTTATTTTATTGTTCATCAAGGTTTAAGCTGACAAGTTTTTGGCAATTTGTAGAAATATTAATTATAATTTTATTTAATTGTTATTAATGGGTAATTAGTTATCAACATAAAATTTGATTATCTGTTATCTTTTTTTAACAAGCAGTGGAAGCAGTAATTAATTTGACTGCTTGCTTATTTACTTTGTTTCTAACTGCTTGAGTTGAATATCAAAGTGCGCCTGCTACTAAGCTTTTACTGCTTTAAGTTACTATTGTTATTGCTTGAACATAACTAAGCTGCTTGCTTAGTTACTATTCTGAGTAACTGCATATATCAATATGAAATATTATTGCATCTGTAAGCAGACTTCAACAGTCTCTAGTCGCCTGACTTGCAATGTGTTGCAACTGTCATATATTTTCCACTGCTTGAACTGCTTATTCTTATACCACACTTACCTGCTTGATAAGTTACAACCGCGTCCAACTTTTTATATCTATAAGAAACTTGAAAAAAAAAACCCTCAAAGTTTAGTGTTTTTAACCCGCTTATAAAGTTTAGATAGGATTCGTAGACATTTGTTTTTGTTAGATTTCAATGTTATATTCATGAGACAACAACAATAATGAGTAATAATTTTAATATAGTATTATGTATTTCGCATTTTATATATACTATTTATGCATTTTCCTTCAGCATTTCTTATTTCGTTTTTATTTTTTGTTTGTTTTCTGTTTTGTTTTGAATGCCCTTTTTTCGATTTAAAAATTTCGCTAGTATTTAGTTGAACTCTTCGCTTTGCAATGTTTCGAGTATTTTTCTGCTACTGTTTTTCAACATTATTATTATTATTATTTTGGATCATCACATTGGCTTGATTCAAAATATCAGAAATACAAAGCAGAAAAAATTAAAAACTGAGAATTTTTGATCGCTTTTTCGCTATTGTTTAAAGAGTTTCGTTTTTGATTTGCTTCAGTTAGTTTAATTTATAATTATTATAAACGCAATGCGAACCCCCGATTTCCCTGCTAAGTATTATTTGTATTTACATTATATAAAATATCAGTCAATGGCTTTGCTTCTTCGTCTTCTTCTTGTTTTCTCATCGAGTACTACTAAAATGGCTCGTAGGACTTGCTGCTTAAAAACTAATTAGTTTTTATCATTATCAATAATTATCTAGTTGGATTCGTATGTTTACTTTTTTCGTTTTTCTTTTTTAATGGATCGTAAGTTTTGAAACCATACAATGATTATATGCATAGATAAGTTAACGGGTTCTATATGGTATTCCCTTATTTGCTTATCGTTCTTTTTGGAAGTTGGACATTAAAACTATGTATATTATATATATATATATGTATGTATGTGTATTGCAATTGTGTATATGAATACTATATATATATATATATAGTATAGTTCGATAATGCCACTAGTTGAAGTGCTTTGATTGGAATTGCTGGTACTGCGTCTAAATTGATTAATTATTTTATTTACTTACATACATTTCTCTCTCTTTTTCTCTCTCATTCTCACTCTCTCTCTCTCCCCCTCACATTCTATACATACCCACATATTGTTCGTCTAGGACCAAAGGCAAAAAATATACATATATATTTATATATATAGATATATATATATAGTGCTTCTTATGTACAATTTGTGCGTATGTTTCTTCGATTAATTCTTTTATACCTTTGGAGCTCCGAGCTCCATAATTTTGAATATATATATATATATATATATATATATATATATTGGAGAAATATCGACGCCGATTATACATGCTAGAAATCTATATCATAATTATTATCATAATAAATAAAAATTGTAGTTGTAGTATTTTTTTTGTTGTTTTTTTTTATGCTTTTCAAAACGGTCTTTTATATTTTCTGCAAATTGATTGCAATTTTTTGAGATTTGTGCTTAGAATTTACATTGCTGTGTACAATCGTATTATGTACATACATACATACAGATATTATATATATATATAATATATGTTTATAATAACTATTACATATTATATTTATTATTATTTTATACATAGCATATCGTTAATTTTATTATCAACTTTATTTGCGCTATTTGGCTAAACTAAATCAAAAAATTTACACACTTGCGCTCTGCTGGACGACCAACCTCTCTCCCCTCGCCCACTATATCCCCTCCTCCTCCTCCCAAATCTGGAAACAAGCAAAACTCCACTCAGAATCAAACTATCAGCTTAACTGTGCTTATAGCGTGCGAGTTTTTTTTTTGGCAGAGAGATGGGAGTGCGGCAGGGGCAGTTGTGCTTAGAGGGGAGATGGCTTGGGGTTTTTGGGGATTTCGCCTGAACACATAATACGGCAAGGGGAATATTTTCATTTAAATTCAAATACAAAATAATAATTACAAATTTTTCGCTAAAATTTTGTTTGTGAATTTTTTTTCACTCATTCATCATTTGCTTTAGAGAAAGTTCTACTTGATAATACAAATATATATATTTATATATATATATAGATAAATTTCTAATTGAACTAAAAAAAGTCTGTGTTCTAGCAAACAAAATAATAATAAAAATAACATAGAAATTACAAATATAGCATATATATATTTATGTGTATATATAATCAAAAGTTTGTTGGTGGTGTTGGGGGGGATAGATAGATTTTAGTTTAAAACTATAGTTATATATTCAAACTATCAAAATACAATATGTACCGTACTGTTCCTATACTCTCTCTCTCTCTCTCTTTCTCTCTCTTTTTGTTTGTCTCTCTCTTTCTGTCTATAATCCTTTTTATGTATAAATATTTTAGCATGTGACAAAATATGGAAATGAACTTCTCCCAAAACGATACAAAACTAAAGTGTGTCTCTTTCTCTGTGTAGATGTGTATGTGTGTGTGTGTGTGTAGGTGTGTGTGTGTGTGTGTGTTAGTGTCTCCTCCTCAACGTTTACATATTAAATTCTGACTAATAAACAGTCTTTTCGTGCCAGCGCGATTTTCTTGAAACAGATGTGGTTTTTAGTTATTTTATTTTGTGGACTCCAATTGGAATTATTGCGTCGTCTCCTCCTGGTCTGGATGATGCGTATGCGGATTCAACTCGTGCGTTGTCGTTGTTATTGTTGTCGTTGTGCTGCCAAAACTGCAGGCGGTGCTCTTCAGTGTCGCCGCATTGGAGATGGGCAGCGATTGGAGTGGTGCCGCTGCCAACGAGGAGGCCGACGACGATGCCGACACACAGGAGGGAATGCTGGACGCTGATGAGGACATGGACGCGGATGAGGCAAGTGAGGATGAGCACGCTGGCGCTGTGCCCGCCTGTCCCGTCGGCGACTTTGGCGAACTGATCCGCGAGAAGAACTTTGTTATGGCATTCGGTTTGGATTTAGTTGCTGCCGCGGCAAGCGCAGCTGACGCGGAGTAGCCGGCGCTGATGGAGTTGTTGGACGTGGTGTTGGATGTGGACGTGGCGCACGTAGTCAAACGATAACTGGAACCAGCAGCAGCTGCAGCTGCAGCAGCCGCCGCAGCAGCACTACAACTAATCTGCTGTTCCGGCACATCCCGTACGGTTTTATTCGGCGGCGGCTTTGTGTAGGAGCGTGTTATTTCCGATTGCTATGGAATGAAAAATATATATATTAATATTAGTTATTAGTGATTTTTTTTTTTTTTGAGTTGAGAGTGGGCGCTTACCTGATAGCTGCTGCGTATTTGCAGATGACGATCCTGTCCGTACTCGCTGTCCGGCAGTGGTACATGATGGGGGCAGCGGGGCGTCTGCTGTTGCTGCAGCTGATATTGGTAATGTTGATGATGATCCGCACTGTGGCTATTTAGAGAGCCACACGAGGATGCCGACGACGATCCACAGGATGATGATGTGCTCAAATCACCCTTGTTGCTCCCGCTGCCGGTGTTGCCATATTTCAATGTGGTCGCCTCAATGCCCCCACTTGCCACATTGTTGCTGCCACCGAATTGATTAATACTATTATGCGTGTTGTTGTAGTTGTTGTTATTGTAGCTGCTGCTGCTGCCGCTGCTGCTGCTTGGGGGCGGAGTTGTCATACGTTGTTGTTGTTGCTGCTGTTGCTGATACAGATAATGTTGCTGCTGCTGCTGCTGCTGTTGTTGTTGTTGTTGTTTATGGTGGGAATGTTGTTGCTTATTGTTGTGGTGATGATGATGATGTTGTTGTTGCTGTTGTTGCTGCAGCTGCTGCTGCTGTTGTTGCTGGCTGTTGCTGCTGCTGCTGCTGCTGTTGTTACGAATCACAGTTTCGCCTCGTGCGGCAAGAAGCTCTCGTGCTTGGAGCGCATCAACGCGCATTCTACATCTAAATTGATCCCTGTGGAGCATAAAATCTTGATTAGTTTAATGACAGTGTAAAGAACTTAATTAACGTACACTCGCAAAAAAATCTACTTGATATTTTAAAAAGTTTTTCTGGTTATTTTGTAAATAATTTCTAGTTATAAGTTAAATTTTGCTACAATTTGGAAAGCTATTTTTTTTATATATTTTAGAAATATTTCTATTATTAAGAAAAGTAAAAAAATCATAATTTGAAATTTAGAAAATAGGAATCAAATGTGCCCTTTCGATTTTAGCTGATCGTTTAAAGTTTCTAATATTCAAAATATCATTTTATATATAAAGCAGAGTTAATCCTGATGAAAGTCAATTTTTTTTTTAGAGTGTACAGAATATATATATATATATGGATATATACCTTTCATCGGGTGGTGTGCCTAACGATGTGCGGGTCGGAACGCCAAGCCGCTCCATTCCCGCGCAACCGGCCGTCTGTACCGATAGCATCTGCAAAACAAAGAAAACAAAATATTAAAATTGATATTACTTTAAATTTGCTTCTTAAATAAAACCAATCCCTACGATAATGTTGCTTGTCATCTGCCAGCTGTTTATTCTTGCAGCTGAGCTCTTCGTTGGCAGTTGAAAGCGGGGCAAGAAGAGCCAATGATCTGCACCATTTGCCAATTGGAATTTGCATTTGATTCAGATTAGGCTGCGCCTGCTGCTGGCTAAGAGACTTGAAGAGCAAATGACCTGAGTAGCTGTGACTTCGACGCATCACAAACGGTTGCTCCACAAAGAGCAGCGTTTGCCAACACAGACATAGTTTAAACAAACAATATAAACTAATCAGAAACCAAGTCACACTTGGAAAAAGAAATTACCGCGAATGATCGCAATTACAACCCTGTGCACCGTATGCCAAAGCAAATATTGGTGGCAACGCCATTATTCCAATTGGCGGGCGTGAAAAATTCAAGAGTACTTTTTAAAAAAAAAAAACCAACTTTCCATAACGTTTTATATTAAAATTATTAACGTATTATTAAAGGACTACATGTGACCCATTAAAGATACTCATACATAATCGCAATGCATGCCAATTTGAATATGCACTTCTGGCGCGAAATTAAAATTTATGAGAAGTGGCAACGCCATTACGCTTATTGGCAACTGCGTCAGTGCAATAAAAGGCGTGAGAAAAACATCAAAATTAATTAACTAAATATTTAATGCAACAATTAGCTTTAAGATGTTGTGTGTATACACACATTCACACATTAGCATACACGTACTTATTTATGCTGATGTTCACACGATTCATTTTGTGTCTGTCCTACATTTAATTTTGTTTGTTTTATTTTTGCAGGCCCTCCCCCAGCCGAGCGTACCTGACGATTGATGTGTTCAAGTGAGCGTGGCAAATGACAAATCTACCAAATAATTCGTCTTTCACCGGACGTTCTTTGCTTTGAAAATGACCCCCATTTAAAATATACAGAATGTTGCAAGCAAATTTACAAAATTCTTGAACATTGAAACATTTACAATTATGTGAAATTGCAGTGATCTAAAATAGCCGAAAAGGGCAATTGACATTCAGAACAAAAGTTCCCCCGAACTAGTTCCTTACATAAAATGATCAAACGGTAAAAATAATGAAGCTTTGTTAAATTTCTTTCAATTGTGTGTGCGGCTGTAAAGCTAATTATTTATATTCATCGCTGCGTGTGTGCCTGCAACATATAACAGTAATAATAAAAACGTGCCGCGCTGCTGCCGCTACTGGCGCTGCTCCCGTCTTGGCGTGGTGCGAACAGACGCACATATTTAATAATCAAATTGAATTATTCATTGGCTAACGGCGGCACATAAAATTCGATTAAAACACACAATAACGCGCTTCGTCTGTGAAAGTCGTCGACAAACGCCTTGGGTTATTAGCAAAAATGTTGTTTCTTCTTATTGCGTTGGCTGCTGCTGCTGCTTCTGCTAGACTCCCAGCAGCGCTGCCGCCAGCGATGCCAGTTACGACGCCCACGCAACGCTTCCATCTCTGTTCTAAATGTCACGACACGCATTCATGTGTGTGTGTTGAGGGTCTGTCTATGTCTCTCTCTCTCTCTCTGCTGATGCCCAGATGATAGGCAGCAAAATCGCATTAGGGCATATGGATATGCAAGTGTGTGTGTGCTTTTGTGTGTTTTACAGCGGCGGCTTAAAAGTTCGCATTTGTTTTAAAGATATGTATATGCATTCATGCAAGTCTGTGCATGTTTGCGGGCACAGTGTCGTCACAAGAAATAAGAACTCTACAAACTTTTAATTATTACTATAAATATGTTATCTTTTAAAGGCAGTTCCAGATTACAAAAAAAAAAAATATGTAAAGTTATTTTTTTTAATTATTATAAAGTTGCTAATTTGTGCGACAGCACTGTAATTTTTTTCAAAGACAATGTGAATTCACACACACTCACATGGATGTGTGGGCTTGTAATAAATAATCAACTATGTTTGAGTTGTCAGCACAGCCAGCAACAATTTGTCAAACCTCTTCTTCGTCTTCCACTTTATCTTCATATTTTCCTGCTTCATTTTTCCAAGCTTTAAGCTGGCGGCATATTGCTTTAGTCTTCAAATGCAGGCATTGCCCGTGCTCCACCCTAGTCCCCTCTCCCCAACAAAGATTTGCTTATGGCTTAACTTCATAATGTACATATTTAAATGATGCTTAAAGCTGAAAGCGTTTAAGAATTGATAGCTGCAGGTGTCGTCAGGGCCATCTTCTTTAATATAAAATCAAGTAAATTCAATTTACTCCCATTACAATAAAGACATAACACAGAAAAATGAAATCCAAAAAAAGAAGAAGACGAAAATCGGGGCCATTGATCGAAATTGAAGGCATAAATTCAGACTCGGAGACAGACTCTCAGAGATAAACGTGCCATGCATCCGGCAGATACTTTTGCACCATAATAATGGCCCAGACGGCGCACGTTCCAGCCTGTCTCGCACGTTGCATAACAGGGCCCAAAAAGTCAGGAAAGAGGCGGAGAGAACGCAAAAGGCAAAAGGCATAACGCAATAGGCAACAGCAGCAGCAGCAGCAGACAATCAAATTCCCTACATTTATTAACTCGGCAGTGTTGACAAGCTACGCAAGTTGCAAAAAAAAGAGCTAAGTTTCAGCTGCTTTTTTATCTGCTCTTCTAATTAAGATATTAAATGCATAAATAATAAAACGGTTATGTTTATTTTTTTTCATCATCTCTATTTAAAATACGCCAAATCCAAAGACATTGTTTAGTAATTTTCTAAATCCAGCAAGTATCTCTCAAAAAAAGCTGAATGCTAAACAAGTTGTAAACAAAAGCTAAGTTTTAGCTACTTTTTACCTGCTGTTCAATTTTTACATTAAATAAATGAATAAAAAGATTCTTTAGTTAATTTCCTTCTCTTTTTAAAATAATCCTAGTCATTGTTTCCTTAATCAAATCAACGGAAACAGCATTAAACCCCTGCTTCAAAAAATAGCTAAATGTCAAATTTTGGCAGCACTTGCTGTTACGTAACATAAGCACACGACTTGAATGTCTGCCAGCCAGTTTTTCAGTTGGGAGCTGTTGCGTCAAGGACTCAGAGCCACCCACACACACATACAAGTGATTCCCTTTGTGTCTGTGTGCTCGTTGCGAGGGCTTTTTGTTCGAGAGTCAAATGCAAAAAACGTAAGAAGAAACGTAAAGAGTAAAGGGAAACGAGACGCAAGGGAAAAAGAAAAGCAACGTTTGCGCTAAACTTTTGACACGTGTCCGTCGTCTTTTCATTGTGTTTCTTTTTCTCTTTTCCATCTTTTCAGCCTCTTCTTTGCACTTGCGTTTGCCCTGTTCTTGTTCATATGTGCCTTCCCCGCACCAATCCGGCTGCACAAAGAGCCCACTACAAATTACGAAGGGGGATTTGGTGAAATTGTGCACAAGTATGTGAAAGGCAGAGAGAATTGTCGTCTAGTCCCCATAAGGCATGTATATTCTGATCAGCATTAATAGCTGAGTCGAATTAGTCATGTTCGCTTATTTGACTGCCTAAATATAGAGATCTCAGAGACTTTAAGAGCTAAGCATACCAAATTTAGAATTTAGAATAAGAATCGATTTCCGATTTTATGTTTAGGGTATTTGCTAGTCGAACTCTTGCGACTGGCGCATTCTTTCTTGTTTTACATTTTAAATTGCTTCTTGCATGCGAATCTCGCTCGAGAACAGAGAAAATAAACAAAAATCAAATGTTGTTTCAGAACTATGCTAAGTTCCAATACTCTGAGCCCTGTACAAATAACTTAATTCAAGTGTGCTTCTTTTAAGTCGCCCTCCCTGATTTATTCTTAAACCCAATTCGGGTATTTTTCCATTCTTCATTCGCTTGCGGACTTAACTAAAGTATTATTAAAATAAATAGATAATTTATATTAAAGTATCGAATCTTTTACGTTGTCTGATCGACCTTGGCGATTATTTGTAGACCAAAAATAATACTATCAAGCTTGAAGATTGATTCAATTTTATATTTTACTTACGGGTACAGAATGTTCCGGCTCGTTTGACAAAAGTGTTGCTGCTTTTTTTGCTGTTGTTGCAGCTGTTGATGTTGTTGCTGTTGCTGCTGCTCCTGCGGCTGCTGTTGTTGCTGCTGCTGCTTGAGCCTGTGTCAGTGGTAGGGCCAGAGCAAAGGCAGTCCCCTCGTTGCCCGTCGCACTCCTGCCCCAGTTGCCACCGCTGCAACCAGCTGATTGCTGTGCGTTGCTCTTGTTTTTGCTGCTGCTGCTGCTGCTGCTGCTGCGGCGTCGTTGCGACGAGCGTTGCTTGCTGTTGTGGCGTGTGCGTCGCGTTGTAGTTGCGGTTGCTGTTGAGTAGGAGTTGCTGCCACTGCCGCTGCTGCTGCGTCGCAGTGTAATCACAGTTATCACCAGCACACTGCCACAAACCAAACACACGGCGACACCAATGGCTATCAACAGAACGTGGCCTACAAATCAAGAACACAAATCAAATTGGTTAGTGAAAAAGCTTTTAAATAATTTAATATTCTCGTAATATTGGTAATAGATTGCTATAAAAAACGAGTCCAAAGTCATTCAATAATATCATTTTTTTATGTGATTGTGCTTGGAATAAATTAATTTAATATATTATAAATATTTTATTTAGTATCAGTTTTATATTTGGCATAAATTGGTAATAAAAATTGTGCTTTTTAATTTTTGTTCCAGCTGTCAACAAATAATATGATATAAAATAATGATTGTATTGTATGGAAAGTAATAATCTATTAGCTTAACTTGTCACGCAATTACCATAATAGTAATTTAAATTAAATATTCAGTCTGTTTTGGTATTAAACCCACATTTATTGTGTTGTAAAAAACGGTTAATTGTTACGAATTGTGGATCACAAAAGACGTCTGGCAATAATATAATAATAATATTGGGCAGACACAAAAACAACACACAGGCACACCCACATTCACATCCACACCCACACACACACATACTCAAATAAACGCGTGCAAAATATAAACAAACAGACCGTTACGTTTTTCAAAACTAAACGTTTACAAAAAAAAAAATACAAAAAATGCTAAAAATACGGGCAAAAAAAAATGTTCGTTTTTGTGATACTTGTGACTGATGGTGGCCCACAAAAGTGGAAACAATGAACATTCTCACTCGATATATGCATGTGTGTGTGTGTGTGTGTGTAAGTATTTAAATGCGTATGCGTCTAGACTAGATAGCAGACGACTTAAGCGATATCAAGCAACACATGCGCAATATCGTCTGGCATTCATATGCGTGTGTTTATGTTGGTGTGTGTGTGTGTGGGCGGACGAGCAGCACAGCGGAGAGCTGCGCGATAAACAAAGCAACAAAGCAAATAAGCAGCTAGCCAGTCAGCTAGTCAGCCAGTCAGCCCCACAGGCAGACATGTTATACTTATGCTTATGCTATGCTTAGCCATGATAAATGCACACATATATGTGTGTCTCTGCAGACAGAGAGGCCACCGCCACCGCCGCCGTCGCCGCCGCCGTCGCCGTTGACGTTGACGGTCGAAACAGACAGAAAAAAATCATACTCGAATCTATAAAGAGACGTGTGTTATACGAGTGTCTAGGATTGCTTGCGCAACCAAAGAATTAGATACAAACGAAAGCCAAGTATGCAGTTCAGTTAATATTACATATTTCAAACAAGTTGAAAATTAAACGTCTCTAATTTTCTTGAGTGTACATCAATTGAACTCATAAAATATAATAGATTTGTTCACATTTTGGGTTGACTTTTGTTGTGCCTGATCAGCATATCAGCCGCTCTGCTAACAGTGTAGGGATATTTGTCGGTGGCCGCTGTTTGATGTACAGTTATAATCAAAGTCGAACAACGAAGCGAGGCCAAACAAACAAACAAACCCCAGACAGAAGAGAAGGACAAAAAGTGTGATAAAGACATACAGAGAGAAGGCGAGAATGGGGTAAGTAACGAGATAAGCGGCTTTTTGTCTGGGGATCAGAGTCAGTCTGGACGGTCAGGTGAGTTTGATCAATGGCTAAAAACCGAAAATAATTTACAAAAAAAAGAGAAAAAAAAGAGAAATGTTTACGATTATATCAAATTCCAAAACGCCAGACATACAAAAAAAAAAGATAAATGAAAAAAAAGGTAATCAACTAAAATTAAAATGTACAGCGAATATGTCAACAATGTGCAAGCGTTTGTATGTGTGTGTGAGTGTAAGTGCAGTGTCTGTGTGTGTGCGCGTGTTGTTTATATGCTTTGCTGTCTGGGCTTTAACTTTACAGCGCTACAACAACAACAATAACAAGTGGCACTTTAGACTTTTGCGCATTCCCAGCCGATGTCGCTGCCGACGTCGCAATGTTGCAGCTGACAGCGCAGCCGACAGCAGACAGGTGACTCAACCGGCTCAGCGTAGTTTTTTTTTGCTGTTGCTTTTTTTGTGTATTTTGTTTTTTTTTTTTTAATTGCACGTCGCATTGTTGCTGTAATGTTTTATCGCAGGTGAATGATTGAGCGCGTCTGCGCCAACAGTCTAAAAGCAAACAGTCAGACACACACACACAGGCACAGACACACGGACAAACAGACACATTCTTACTCTAACCACTGGCAGGCAGTGTCACATGCACTGAATAACTTGATTAAACAGAATTTGAAGATAACAGTGAAATGACTACAGTGAGTAATTCCGTACAGTGAAGCGAGCTGTAAATGGACTGTTACGCAGCAAAACAAGAAGGAAAGGATAAAGAAGACAAACCAAATATTGTTGCTATGAAATTTAGATGATATAGTTGAAGAATTGGAATAACGAATCGCTGGCTAATGATGTCGTTTCCTTCAATACAAACTCAACCAACAAATTATAATAGCATCTAAAACTATAATGGATATCATAAACTCATTATGAAAACGCTTTAAAATCCAATTGCAACCATTAAATTCTTTTAGTAGTATAACCCTCTTATAAAGTGTCGAATAACAAGAGCAAATAGTGATCCACAAGGTTTAATTATTAATCAAATAACCGATGCCCAGAGCGAGTCGTAAGCCCAATTGAAATTAAAAGCTCCGCAGGAAGAAAATACAATTTGTTGCTCTTAATCAAGTGACACAACAAGCTAATGTCATTAGGGTCTTAAAATTAATAATTTTTGATAGTTGTTCAATAGCTGGACAGCTGTTTAGTTCTTAAGCAGTCAGCTTTGTGTACTTGTCCGCCTGCGAGTTGTGCGACTTAAATGGATTCTGTGGCTATTTTTAGTTGACGTGTGTCTCAGTGTGTGTGCGCGTGTTTGTGTGTGGCACAAGTGTGTTGTTGATGTGTTGTTTAACTTGTTTGCAACGCCAGTGCAGCAAGAGAATTGGGGGGGAATGTCCGAAAAAATAAAAAATAAAAAAATAAAAAAAACTTGATCGCAGGTTCCTTGACCGAGGCTGTTATAAAATATACCACAATACAACACTGGATAATCGTTCAATTTGCAGGCTGACAGGCAATTCAATTGGTTCAAGTGAAAGGAGGGGTATCACGAGGTGTTTCAGCTGAAAAACCATATACTTTATACACTCAGCAAAAAAAATATATTTTTTAAAGAATATTAACTCAAGATTTATCGAGAATCTTCTTTACTTATTCATGCCGATTTTGGTACAACGGCTTTCTTTCTTACAGATATCTTTATTTTTTGGTGTGTATGCGTATTCTTCAAGCTATTAATTCAATGATTATGATGCCAGCGCTAATGACAGTCAAGTGCATTTATTGTGCCCACCCCCTGCCCACCTCCCTCCCCCCTCCCTAACTGACATATATGTAGATGACATGATATTTGAGTTGTCGGAGATCATTGACACCTTAATTGATGTCAAGGTCTAACCTTGTGTGGCAAATGTCGCGCTCTAAACTAAACTGAACTCAAATCAGCTCAAGTCCAAAATCGCTGCTTTATAATGATAATACACAGTATATATATATATATATACATATATTACAGTATAATACGTAGCTTGTTAGGTGACATTGAACTTGAAGGAATTTTCGAGCTGTTCTGATTGGATTTGATGCATCGTTTATATATATATTTATATATACATAATCACATTTATGTCTAGCTAGATGTGATGCAATTTCAAATACTTTGTAACTAATCTAAAGCATTGCCAATTCTTTTTCTCAATACATGGGAAAGGGTACCTTATATCCAAGCAGCTGTACCTCGTCACGTACACATATCTATATGCTATATATATATCGGCCAGTTCAACAACTGACGTCAGTCACATGCCAGACAGCAGACATAAATGTGTTTATTCACATTCAATGCAAATATTCGAATAGATCTTCAATTTGCCATAAATGGCAGATCACTAAAATCAACATTGCCTCTTGTAGACCCAGTTGAGAATGAATAATGCTGCAAAATGTGCTGAAAACTGTATTACTAATTCATGAATTTCTTTTTTTACTTATTCAATGTTTAAGATATATAGAAATACAGTGAGTTCAAATTTACAGCTCGTCATAAAAATATTACGAATTTTTAACTATATATTTGTGTATTATTTATGTATTTTAAGTTTTGCCAAAGTCAACTTTCCTTTCGATAAAAACTGAATGCTTTCTTTATTTTCTTACGTTACAGGGAAATTATTTTGTGTTCAAAATAATAGTGAATTGAATTTATTTATATTTTGTGGGTCTAAATATGCCTGGGGAGGTATCAATAGGTAGGGCTGGGTTTTTTTTTCTGTGATGTGTTTTGGTTTTGTGGCAGTTGGCAAGCGCTGCAGGCGAGAAACACAAATTTGGCAAATTCAACATGTAAAACAAGCAAATTTTCAATATCAACATGCATGAAAAATGAAAAAAAAAAAGAAAATCACAAGAAAAACAAGCGACAAAGTTGTCTCGCTTCCGTTTCCGCCCCAGGGCCAGCGAAGTGCGGCAGAGCAAGAGCAGAGCGGGAGAAGAACGAGCGAAAAGAAGCGAAGCGAAAGAGCCGAGCAGAGCAGAGCATGAGAAAGTCAACCCTTTTGATGGCATCGTCAAACATGCAAATAAATGCGACGAATGAAAAACGAATGAGAAATGCCCGAGTCGAAAGACAGAGCGCGACTAGCAAATACCCTGTAAGTCAAACAATTATTGTTGTGTTAACTGCTAAATATGAACAAATTAATTATCCGTTATTTTTTTTATAGCAGCGCAGTATGACGAATATATATATAGACCTCATATATATATTTATTTTATGTATACAAATATGCTTTCTATTGCCGGTTATATCCCTGAACACAACTCATAATACCCTTTTGCAAACCTTTTTTTAATAGGTATACAAATGTAAAAGTTAAGTAACGCAAAGGCACAAAAACCACAGACAGAAAGATACGGGGGGATACACACATATAAGTATGTATATAAATATATATGGATACATATTCAGCAGCAGAGCTCGCTTCGTTCCCCTCTCCCTCACCCGCTCCTTCTTCCGTCTGCGTCTCAGTCTGAGTGTCAGGCACAGGCACAGCTTGTCTGGCATGATGAGTTCGCTTTTTTTTAATACTTTTTGTTGCCGACTGCTGTTTGACCTTTAGCGAGTGCAATGTGCATTCAAACGAGCCGAGCCATATAAAAAAAATGTTAGACATGATTTTTGTCGTATATTTGTATATTTTTTTTATAATCGCTCATGCGGCGTCATCAAGCACGCTGCGGCAAATGAATTGATAAATGCAAATAAAAAATAAAAAACTAATGTGGAAAACACGCGGCGTATGCGCAATATTTGATGTGCACATTGCGTATACGCCATGTCAACGAATTTTCAATGTTTTTTTTTTGTCTGCACAGAATTCCATTTAACCTGGCGATCAATCAAAACGCCATCAAATTTAAAAAAAAATAATTTATATATATTTTCACAATTGTAATCTTGCAAGTAAAATTGAAAAACGAATTTTAAAAATTTAAAAAATAAGCACGAAAAAAGAAATCTAATTTACTGTAGCCATTCTTTTTTTTGATATTGTAGAAGTACACAGAGAGACACACATACAGACACACATTAATGCTGGGTTTTTGTTATCATAATTAAGTTCACGGGGTCTGCGTCAGTCTAGACTAAAATTCGTTCACTTCCCCCTGCAAAAACGCCCCTCGCTGTTTGTAGGTATGATTATAATGCTGATGACGACGACAATGATGATGATGAGATTGATGTTGATGATGATGATGGAAACCCATCAACGTTAAGTTGAGGCTCTATGGCGAAAAAAGCTTCGCATTCGCATTGGCATTTGCCCGGCTTTTGTGGGTCTTGGTAAAACTGCTACCCCTGCAAAAACAAAAACACACCCCCTGCCCCTCGCTTGCTGGCCAATTGCAACATTGTGTCATACTTTGTGTTGATTTTGCGGCGTTGTTTGTTTGGCGCTTCTGTTCTACTCTTGGATTTGGACCAGCCAACCAGTCAACCAGCCAACCAACCAGTCATTCAGGGAGGGGAAACGGAAAAGGGGGGCTTTTCGCTTTTGTTTGTTTCGAGCTGGCTGCTCGCAAATATTTGCCGAGGCTTCGAAATATTACGCAAAAATTGCCTCAACTATTTGCCATTGTAGAGTGAATATTTATCAGTTTTTTTTTTTTTTTTTTATCATTTTTTATGCTGGTGTCGTGAAGGGTGCGCCTTGAGGGTGGTGGAGCAACTGCAACGGGCAATGACTCATTGACCTCGTTGCTGTTGCCAGTCCCCGTTAGACGAACTTTAGTTGCAACAGTTGCAGTTGCAACAGTCGCTGCCACGTCGCCATATGTGGGTCAGTCTAAACTAGTTTAACACTGCATCGCAACAATGGCCCAAACAATCGTCAAAATAGAATTCATAGACATACACTAAGCGAAAAATTGTATGCTATTTATTTTTAAATTTCAGTGAAAAAGTTTTCAAATACTATTTCAAAAATTAGTTTGTATTTGCAGTCTGAAAAAATTGATTTTGAATTTTGGTTTTTTCAAGTGTAATTTATATCTGCAACTACTCAAGTAGTTGTGCATCATTTCTCTCCTTGCTCTCATGATCTCAAAGGTATCGTTGCGTATACGTAATAAGTATTACTCATACGCAGCAATAAAATGCGAAATTGCGCCTCAATTTGAAGTTGCTGCGATTACATTATCTAAAAAAAAATATATGATAAGCGCCAGCTGATAAATTTATTGGGCAGCAAGCGATATATAAATATTACAAAATATATACACATTAAAATGCTGAACAATTTCGCAATTTTGAGCTTTCAGTGCGTCAAAAGTTCGCTAATTTAAAAGCCGGAACGTCAAAAGTTCGCTAATTTAAAAGCCGGAACTTGATTTAGTTTCGCTGTGTTTCACAATTTTGGGGCCAAACAAAATGCTTAGTGAAATGCTATTAATGGCTTCATTAGTACATATTAATTGATTATAAGCGAATATGTCTATTCGATAGACATTCACAAATCAAGCTGCAAGTCAATTGGCTCTGCCTTTGTCCCTGTCTGTCTGTGACTGTCAGAGACTAATGGGAAAACAAATGACTGTGGCCGGCATCTCAATTGAAAATCACTGCTTTAATTTGTGTTCGGTTGGCGGACCAGAGGGCAAACGACATGCCTATCGATCAATCGATAAATCTTTTTGCTATACTGAGCAAGCATATCTAAATTAAGCGACAGGTAACTAGCCTCGTACTATATCACTTCATTTAACTGATTTTTAGGTGCTTGACCAAATTTTTACACTCATTGAAAAATATCCCTTTTTGAATTATCGATTACTTATCGATCACTTGCTTCATACTCTTCGTTTCACTTAATATACACTTTATTTTACTATGAATAACTTATCGATTTTGTATAATTAATGCGTACGGATATGCTTACTGCTTAGCTGATTTTAAATTTAAGTTCACCTTAATGAGTTGGCAGTGTGGGGCCAAAGTCGTTGATCGTCGGCACTCGACTAAAATTGATGAGTCCAAACAACAGGGTACACGCCCATACCCCATAAATACAGGCTAAAGTGTGTGCGTGCGTGTGTGTGTGTGTGCCAGTGTCGTAAGCTACAGACAGACAGTTTAGACATTTCATTTGATTTGCTAGACATTCATTGGGGAAGACAATAAATTTTGACTGCAATTTGTTGCAACACTGTTGTTGTTCTATCTCTCAGTCTCTCCTTCTCTTTCACTTGTGCTCTGACAGGCATTTATATATAAAATTAATGTTAAATAAACAGCGTGAAAAATAAAATCAAAAGACAAAAAACCAAAAAGTTTAGCCAGACGGTCATTTTTTTTTATTTTTGTCTCTGTTTCTATTTTTCTTTTGCCATTGTGCATTGTGCACTACAACAAACAACTGTTGTTTAGCTTATCTATTCTTCTTGTTCGCTGCTTTTTGCATGACGCGACAATTTGTCTATCTATTTTTAACTATTGCCATCCCGCTCGCTCCGCGACGCGCCTTGGTTTTGCCTTTGCAAAATTACTCGCACACTTTCGTCCCATGTTATGCCACCCAACCCACCCAACTACAACACCACCCCTCCTCTCGTTTCCCCTTCCCTAAATCATCATACGTAGTCGCGCAATGTGTTTGCTCTTCTTTTTCTCCTTTCACAGCAATTTATTTTCGAGGCCTATGCGTGATCCTCCCCGCTCCCCTCCAACCGCTATTCCTTTCTATACACTGTTTCGCTATTGCTCGCTCTTTCGCTCGCTTTGCAGACATTCAGTGGTCAGGAATTTTATTTTGATATTTACATACGGTTTGTGTGTGTTCTATTCTAATAGTGTTTTTTTTTATCGTGTTCGCTCAGACAATTTGAATTTTAAATTTGTATGAATTTCCATGCTCGTTTCTACGTTCTGGGTTTTTATTTATTTACGTTTCGTAGTTTTAGCCAATGACCATCAGCAAAACAAAATTAAACGCGAATTCATTCGCAACAGACTCAAGCGAACAACTCCGCTAATGCCCCCCCCCCCTGTGATTCCACGGCTTGAATTTACTGTTGTCAAGAAGCTTTGACTTTTAATCAGCAAACGACAATCGTCGGCAACTTCCAGACACACTCTCGCCGCATACTTTATATATATATATATATTCGTACACATAGATATGTCTATAACAATTTCATAGATATCGGTTAAAAACACGCGCGCACACAGACATACACACACACAAACACATACTAAAAGTTATGACTTTTGGCCTCGATAAATGGCGGCACGATTTGTTTCGCTTATTGAATAGCCTGATGTCTGGGTTGACTTAATGATATCTCATGTCATTAGCCCAAGCCCAGCCAGCCAGTCAGCCAGTCAGCCAGCCAGCCAGTCAGCCAGACAGACAGCCAGTCAGCTAGTTAGCGAGCTCAGCGCTTTGTTCTGATGTAATCGAAACGGTCTGTCTCCTCGCCGCTCCTCTCCTCTCTCGCTCTACACAGCTACACAGTAAACAATAATTGGCCATAAATTATGAACTTGTGCGAACTTATCGGCACAAGCCTTAATCGATATGCATGTTTTTTGGAAATGAACCCAAACCTTTTTCGAGTACCACAACAAGATTACTATTGACTTTATCAATTATTTCAAAGTGCTTTATTTCAATAAATAAGTACTCAATTTTAAGCTTTTTTCGTGTGCGTTTTTGTAATGGCTCATTTTAAGTTAATCATACGAATATTTTATTAGTTTACGCGTGATAGGTTTTTTTTTTAAATTGATTACTGGGGTTTCCCCCGATTTTGATTCATTTTAGCCATTAAATTCAGCGGGGAATATTTGTAATTTTATATTATGGTTACTTTTCATTTAGAATGTTATATTTAGTTTAACAACTTATTTATTTTTATATTTAAACTAATGCTTTTGAACCTAGAGTATTGAAAATTGTTAAAAATCTGTCCTAGTTTTGTTTTCCAATATCTTTTATATTTTATATGCCTTCGAGTGTAAAAAGATTGATTGACAATTGAAAATTCACCCAAACTTTTTTTTTGTAAATGCGAATATCCAAAATAAGCAAGAAATTACGCAATCAAGTCGACTCTAGTGACCTACTTTTTGGTATTCGGCAATCAAGGATGTGAACAAATATACATACATATATAAATAAATGTGTATGTGAATATATATAATATATATTAAAGAGGCAAGGCAGCCAAAGCCAAGCGAGCAGGAAGTTGCGCATTTTGTGTGCCAAGCCCCAAGCAAAAAAGGACGCAGACACACGCACACACACAGAGATACACGCACACATAGAGAGACACACACACACACAGGCATGTTTAATATATGTGGGAAACACGCGATACTCGAATAAATCATTGATGAGGCTGCCTGGCCATAAACGATACGAAAACCAACACATTCATAATAAACGAGCAACCCTCTATTCACACATCTGCATGTGTGTGTGTGTGTGTGTGTATGTGTTTGGCAAATGTAGGCCAAAGGCGCGACTCGCTCGTTGTGCTTGTTGCCAATCGGGACGACAACGAGGAAAAAAGTCGTCGTCAGTCTGCCGACAGTCGAGACAAAATTCCAAGAAACCGAAATCGCAGAACCCGAAGAACGATTGTGCAATATAAATTTTAGCTACACTGCTACAAATCAACAGACAACTTCCAATGCAGGCTTTAGAATTTGCATTAGCCCACATAAATATATAAATCAATTCAATTTCGGCGAGTGTATATTTATATTCCGTCAGTTTCTGAGCACGATTTATACAATTTTTTTGTGGTCTGCGTTCTCTGGTCCCTGGACCATTATCGAGCGATAACTCGTTTCCGTTTGCCATTTGCCAATGCCTTCTTATCAGCAGTGCAAGCACATAGAGCACTGCTTTCTCTGCTCTTCCCTGCTCGTCACGTCTCTTCTTTGTGCACTGTGTCTGGGATGGGATGGGGCCACACGCGTTGATGATGTTGCCCGCGCACTGCGAATGACGTAGACAGACGCAAAGACAAAAAACCAAAAACAAAAATAACACTGAGAGACTGAGACGGATGTTGTCTATCCTGCTGGGGTGACGATTTCAGCTGCGGACATTAATGGCAAAAAGTTGAGCTTAGCACAGCTGAGCTTAGCTGAGCGCACTCTGATTAGAGAGGGAGAGAGAGGTAACGGCATTCCTACACACACACTCATACATGCAATGTTTCCAAATTCCCTATCAGCTTTTGTCCAAATGTTCTTGGAACAAATTTGCTAATCATCAACTCAGCTGACACATATATATAATATATATATATGTATATGTAAACAGGCAATTTAGATTTTACATGCGCTGGTAACGAGCGACCGGCCTTACTTTTTGTATATATATATTTTATTACATAAGCAACAGCAGACTTGCTGTTATTTTTATTGGCGTCTAGCATTCAGTTTTTCTATAATTTTATCAATGAAACATTTCTCATTCGCTTTCGCATTCACATTCTGAATTTGCCCCCATCCCCCCAACGCTTACTCTCTCGTTTGCTCATCTGTCAACATTTTCGTCTGGCTTTTGATGTTTTTTTTTCGTCTTGATTTTTTTGTTGGGTTTTTAGTTTTGTATTAGAAGAAGACGGTCTTAGGTCAGCTTTGCTGTCTGACTAATGTCTCCTCATCGTCTGACTGATCAAGCATATTGTGTGTGTGTGCGAGTATGTGTGCATTTGCTGGGTGCGTCACAAAATCACTCAAAGGCCGCATGTCAGCTCCAGTTAAAGTGTGATTAGAAAGCCGTGATGAACCCGGATTTTCAACAAACAATAGAAAATTATAACTTGCTTACGTTTCGCTAAAATAATGCAAAATTCAGCAATTCTATCATGTGTTGCGTTGCTTTTGGGAAAACACCATTTAATCATGTATGTGTATGTATGTTTGTGCGTATACGCAACAACTGGGGAGGGAGGGGTGATTAACGCGGCAGTGCAGTTGCACCGTCTGAGAACAATGCCCAAAAAGCACAGTGTAAAAAAAATAGCGAATAAACCAAACGAAACAGAAACAAATGGCATTTTTAGACTTTGACCCAGACATGGGGCCGAGATTATCGTACTAGCTAGCGATAGAGCGAGAGGGAGAGAGAGTGTGAAAGTGTGATATTCATTTGACTGCTCGTTTCTATTGCGTTTCGATTTGTTGTTGTTGGAATTTGGAATTGGTTAGCAACGATTATCTGGTAACGCTCTGCACACAAGATGCACACACACACACAGATCAAATAAGAAGAACAGTAAATTTCAAGGCTCAGCCGCTGCTTGTAATCTGAATTTGGACGTCTGATTCAGGTGACATCTGCTTAGTGAGCCTGTGTCTATATATATTAATATATTATATAGATTCATGTATATATTTGTGTTTCATTTTGAACTCAATTCCTCTGCGGCAACGCCATTGATAAGCCCGGTCAGAAGCAGGCAGCAGGCAGTCAGACGCTTGATAAGCACAACAAAATTCAAAGAAAACGCAGCAACAAAAAGACCTTGATTGTTGTTATTTTGTTGTTGTTATTGTTGTGTCTGCCTTAAGTTGTCGCGTCAGCTGTTTAATTAGCTTTCGATTAATTTATGATTTGCAATTGTTGTAAACTACTATTTTCGGCTTCTACAATGTTTTATAAAGAAAGCTATTTAGATATTTATTATATATTATATATGTGTGTAAGTAATTCTAACAAGTTTGTGTTTTTGTGTGGAGAGCAGCTGGAAGAACACCCTACGCAACATAACAAGGCTGACGACACCTTAAGCTAAGCAATACATATGTCTGTTTGTATGTAAGTGTACATTTGAGGGACTTTCTCTCTCTCTCATTCTCTCTTTTATGCTCATGCACGTGTGCTACTTCAGAGAGTCTAGTATATGCATGTGTGTGTTTGTGTTCGAGTGTGAGAGAGGCAGTAGCCAAGACATAGGCTAGAAACACAACTTGCTAGAGTCAGAGCAAGAGCAAGAAGCAGAAATAGAAGCAGAAGCCAAGTTACTTCCTTAGCTCTGGCTTACGCATGGGTTCATTGAACGGAAGTGATTTGCCTACTAAATAGTAAAAGAGAGAGAGAGAGAGAGAGAGAGAGAGAGAGAGGGAGAATTACAGAGTGGAAGAGTGCTGTAACTTGGGGTCGGCCTTCTACTCTCCCGCTCTGTCTTCCTCTTTGTCTAGCTCACATGTCTGTTTGGGCATTTGCTTTATACCAGCAGCAATAGCGGAAGGCAGATTCAAAATGTGGCATTTAAAACTAGAATTGGAGCCCTACACAAAGAACTTGTAGAAACGGTCAAGTATTCGCATAAAAACAACTCTTAAGTATTTGTGCTTAGGTTGTGTTACAGTCATGTCTCCATTACTAAAGAATCGAAGAATTAAAGCAAAGCTCAATAAATTTATATAAATTCAATTCAATTTTAAAATAAAAGAATCTATGTTTTAGTTAAATTTGTTACGCGTTTAAGTTGAGGATAATTTTATTATGCTGCAATAACTTAAAGTGGCAAGAAGAGCAACAACAACAAGTGGTCTTTGGAATTTGAAGTATTTTCCATTTAAATATTATATTGCTTTCTTCTCATATTTTCTGAACAAAAAACGCCTACACACAACAAAAAACCTAGTCTCAAGGCATTTTTTTAGTTTTTAATATTTTGGCTATTGCGTTATTTATTGCTATATTTTTTATGACAGCCACAACAAAAAATAAACAGGTTAAATATATGTGAAGGGTTTTTTTCCTCTTATTTTTTGGAAGAGTATTTAAGAATAGGATTTTTGAAACACGTATTTTAGAAATATGTTTTGGTATTTATCTAGGCGATGTTGATTTCCAAATTTATTGCATTTATGTAGACAGCGGACATAATTTTTTTGTATTTTATTTATTTAATTTTGTTTTGTTGTTCTCTGAATATTTAACAATTTGTAGCTGCTGTCGTCGCAGCCAGCAGTGTGTGTGTGTGTGTGTGTGTGTTGACAGGAAGTTGCCGGAATGCGTTTCGTTTAGAGAATGCGAAAATAGTCGACTCATAACCATCTATAATAAGTCCGATTCCGAACCTAATTTTAATTAGGCAGTTGCCTTCTTTTATTTATTAAATGCCGCATTTTTTGTTTGATTGTCTCCCTTACTCTACACTGTTGGCTAAAATATTACACATGGCCCACAAGAAATTGCTATTATAAAGCAAAAGAATATAATTAGCTTACCTTTTATTGTTGCTAATTGTTTTGTTTTTGTTTGTTTACTTTTTTTTATATCTATAATTTGTTTAGGAATTGCGTTAAATATATTTAATATAATTTCTTTATATTCGTTTAATTTATTATGTTTCTTTAATTTTTTTTTACTATATTTGACACAAATTTGACACAAACACAATTTGATTATAATTTTGATATAATGCGAATATTTGAATAATTAGTTTAACCAAACAATTAACATATGTACATCATATGCATATGTTATGTGTGCATTAACAGTGCTGTTATTGTTGCTGTTGCTGCTTCTTCTTGTGCTTTTGTTGTTGTTGTTGAGGTTCTGCTTGCATTTAGTTGTGCTGCTGCTGTTTTTGTTGTTGCTGTTGATGTTGTTTTTTTTATAATATTGTAGGAATGATTTGAGTACAGGAACGCTAAACTTACATACGTTTTGTGTTTTATACGCTATGCATGTTTATTATTTTTTATTTATGATTATTTTACGTTTTAGTTATTTATTTGTTTAGGCTTTTGTTGTGAGTTAATTGTTTTTAAACAATAGGAAACTTAGACGGCGAATATGATTACGAATCTAGTCATATACACATATGTAAGATTGTAGATTGCGTTGCTTTTTGTATTGTGTATTATGTGGTGGTGTTGTTGTTGCTGCTGCTGCTGTATTGTAATGCGACGAATTTGCGCGCGGACAAGCAACGGCGACAACGAAACGAACTGAGACGCACGCAAAGTTCAACTGCGGCGACTTGAATGTTTCGCCCATATGAAAGCTACTCGAAAACTGCTTGAAACATTGAACGACGACGGCGACGGTGACGACGACGCCGCCAGCGTATGTATTAGTATCTGTGTGTGCACGCTCTCGGTCTTTTGCCCTCTCTCGCTCTCTTACTCTCTCTCTCTCACTCCTCTCTGTATAGCTGTCTGTCTGTCTGCGCGCGCTGTAAATCAGACAACAATTGTTTTGCGCTTTTCGCCACAACAACAACAACAACGACAGCGAAGCGATGGCGACAGCGACGATAATTATTAAAATAAAACGAACTAGTCGCCGTAGACGAGAGACAGACAAAACAACAGCGCAGTCGCCGTCGTTGTCGTCGACAACTATGAACAGCTTTAAGTTTTGCCGTTCCATCTACCAAAACGTACCAGAGCGCGCTCTATCTTTTTCTCTCAATCACTCACACAGTTACAGTACTCTGTAAACGTTGAAATATGCGATACAATAACAACAACAACAGCAGCAGCAGAAGAATAACAACAACAACATTATGCAGCCGGTTTATTTTTTGTAAATGCAAAGTGGTTTTTTTTGTAAGGCATGAACACATTACATTTAAAACCTATAATTTCTGTATGTAATATTGTAAATGTATAATTTAAAATATTTGTCTCTATGCGATTAACAATTAAATGCGTGATGCAGTGAGCGCTTCTTAACGCCTTGCACGACCATGTTTAAGCATTACCTAAATCGTTTTCAATTGTCTCTGTGTGTGTTATTTTTTTTTTTTTTACGATCTCTCTTTTTAAGCGCTCGACTTATAAACGAGATGAGACGAGACTTTGCATCTGTTAACTTACAAAATGCACTCGAAAGAGAGAGAGAGAGAGGGAATAAGAGAGCAGGAGAGAGAGAGAATGCAGCCAGTTAACATCATGTGTTTAACAGTACCTGGTTTGACTCTAACAGCAAAGCAAGTAGCTATGGGGGATTTATCAGTTCCATTCCAATTCCCCCGTTTACTGTGACATTATTCTAAAGCGCTTGGACAACAACAAACATTTTTACTTAGAGCTTCTCAGCTAACAGTTGTCCATATGTAGTATAAATGTTTGCGTGTGTATGTATGAATGATTATTTGTTTCGCCTAGACGCTTGTCTAAATACAATTAATGCATGCAGGTGTCGTTGTTGTTGTTGTTGCTGCAAAATGAGTTTCACTGTCATTCGTTGTCGCCGTCGTCGTTGTTGTTGTTTTTGCTGTCTTCAGCCGCCGTGTAAAGTCCAAGAAATTAAAGTGTCAGACGTCGTCGACGGGTGGAAGGGCTGCGAGTGTTGTGGGAGGGGTCGGAGCAGGGGTTTTGGAAAACCGAACGTTAATTAAGTTTATTTATGCAGCTTTTTTTTCCAGCTGTGTTTGTATTTGTATTTGTGTTTCTGTTTTTTTTTTTGTTTGTTGTACTTTATTTTTTGTTTTTATTGTTGCCCATTTTGTGGTTTTATTTCTGTACATTTTTAATGACATGAATCACATGCGTGCGTGACATTCTCATTTGATTATTGCCACCCAATGCAAAACTCGTACCCCTTCCCCACCTCATCCTCATCCTCATCGTGCGCGAGATCAGTGGGTCGAATTGTCTGGCGATCGGGGTCTGTCTGGCTTCTGCTTTGTCTCTTCTTCTTTTCTTTTTTTTGGGTTTTTTTTGGTTTTGTTTTCTCTTTTTTTTTGTGTGTGTTTGCATTTCAAAATAGCTGCGGGCAGCTAGTAAAATTTATTAGCATTTCTATAAATTCTTGTTAACATTCGATTTGCTGTTTATAGCCAGTATCTGTAACCCTATAAAATACATACAATCGCGGTCAAAATAATAAAGTAATTATTTAATTATTTATTTTATGGTGCATAAATCAAGAAATATTCAATATGAAGAGAAAGTATAGTTTTGTAAAACAAAAATTAACAAAAGAAACTAAAATACTAGTTTTATTTTTTAGATATATTATTTATATAACTTCACTATGATTCCATTACATTGATATAAATAATTACAATGAAACATTAAATAAAATAAATAAATTATTATTCTATTAAAGAACTTTTATTTATTTTTTGTTTCTTAATCAATTCTATAGCTTTGCCTACTTTTAATGTTTACTTATTTTCAGAAATTTTTGTAATTATTTCTTATATATATTTCTGATCCCATAAAGTTTATGGACATCAAATTTGGAATATAAATTATTTTATTGCCAACGTTGACCAAGTTTATTTTATTTCAAAGTTGACTTCATTCATATTACAATTATTGATATACATTTTTAGGCATAAAATAAAGAATTATAATAATTTAGCACCCAATTGATAAATATTTATCAAGCAGTGCAGAAAAAAGACTGGCAAATTATTCAACAAATTACGAACACCAATTGATTTGGCTTATTGAGAGCTGAAAATAATGGGTATCTGTTAGTTGAGCACTTTCTCCTTGAGGATTATTGGCAATTTCAACTTTATTTTCATAATACTTTTTGTTTGGTTTGTGGTTTATGGTAAGTTTTATCACTCGTTTGATTTCTAAGAAAAAATTGTCGCAGTTTCAGTTCATGTTTGTTGAGTGACAACAACAACAACAACAATGACAACTACAACAACAACAACTACAACAATGACAACAACAACAACAATGAAAGCCAGTAACAACAATTGAGACAACTTATCATGAAGTGCTAATTAACATTGTCTGCTCTCTGCTCGGGTCTCAGGGCTCTGGCCTGTCTGGGCGAGGTGAGGTGAGGCGACCAACCTGCGGTTACAAACTGCCCGCCTGCCCGCTTGGCCCGTCCACCTGCCTGCCACCAGCACCCCCCTTACATCTCACGTACACTTTGCAAAGTAAAAAAAAATATAATAAAACCACAAGTCACCCAAAACTGGCATTTGACGACGACGACGACGATGTCTGTGTTTGCTTTGGCGCACAATGCGAGTGAGCCGGAAAAACCGTACTAAAAAAACAGACTGTACATGCCAAAAAAAAAACAAAAAAAAAAAAAAACCAACTTAAAAAATACACTTGACAAGTTGTAACACTGAGAGAATTGCTTTAATGGTGCAAAAAATTAGCAAATTAACAGAAAATCTAAAACAATATTTGTTATACATAAATGTGAAGTATAAATAAAAATAAAATTCAGCTAATTAGTAACTGCAACAAGAGCAGTTTCAATAATAACAGTTTCGTCAAATAGTTATAAAGTCTGTGAATTTGTTTTAAACTGTTTTTCGTTATGGGTTCCATTAGATTACCATATTTATTTATTTATTTACAGTTAACTAAACACATTAAATTAAATAAAGAATATGTCCATTAAATAATAAAATTTAAAAATAAAAAATATTTGTTAGATATTTAACTAAAGTGCCTCGACTCAAAAAAAAAAATAAAAAAAAATATATATTGCATTAAATGAATTTAAGAATATTTGAAATTAAAATTAAATTGAGGAAAGTAAATATTTACAAGATATTCAAAAGATAAACAAACAAAACCGATTAAAAATAGATGTAAAATTTCGATTCGCTTTCAGTAATCAATACAAAAATGTATAAAAATATAGAAAAATATATAGAATATATAGAAAACGATTTCATATATATATATACTATTTGGGGCCGTATAGCAACAGTTTCCTTATTTTTTTAATAAATTGAATTTCGTGCAGCATTTTTAATGCAATATTTATCAATCTAGCACTAATAAAATATATAAAAAAATATATATACAACTTTCTCTTATTTGTGGCAATATATTTTTCGCTCAGTGTACGCGAGTATTTGAAAAACGCGGCCACAAGCGACGAGACATTTGTTTATGTTGATAATTTAATAAGAGCGCTGCTGGAGACAATGATGGGTCTGCTAATATGGCAAAGGGGTGAGGGGTGTGTGTGGGGTGTGTGGGGTGTGTGGGGTGTGCGTGTGGTGTGGAACGGGAATCAGATGTTGAAGTCTGTGTGCTAGTTGTATAGAGTTGGATGGTATATCATATATATATATATATATATATGGTTTATTATGATGTTTCGTTTGTTGCCTCGTTTTTGTTTGTTCGTTCGTCACACGTGACGTATGCGCAATGCTTGAGAATGCTTGCAACGCTTGCCACGTCAATTGCTGAGCACACACACTAACACAACGTCGAGTAGCATGCCAAGGTCGACTGTTGCTGTTGTTGTTGTTGTTGTTGTTGCTTGTCTGCATTTATAAATAAATTGGCTGTGGGCAAATAAATAATTAAATAGATATGCATACATTTCGTGTTTTAGTCCGATCGCGTTGCAATTAAAGGCCGCGCATGTCGTATACGTAATGTTAAACAGACAACAGACAAACCCCCCCCCCCCCACACAGCCTCCTTCACCACCCACAACGATCCTCACAGCAACACTTTTCGAGCTGTTGACACTTTTTTTTTTTCTCTCTGTGTTGTTAGTCATTATTTGCTGTTGTTGTTTGTTGTTGTTGTTGCTGTTGTTGTTGTTGCTGTTGTTGCTGTTGTTGTTGCTGATAAGCAGACTGTGTCGAGACAACAAAAGACGCAGACGATTGCCACTTGCGTGCAAATATACAATGTATGTCCACCCCATACACACTCACACTCACACACACACACTTACACACACACACACATATATCATATGATATTTATAGCCTAAGCAGTCAGCTACTTGCTTGAGGCAGCTGCAGTTCGGACACCTTGCAAATAGAAAGAGCTGCAATCGCCACAAATGCCACTGTTGCAATCACACAACAATTGCAATCGCAGACAATGCGTCTAGTCAGTCGCTCAGTTCACTCATTCAGTCATTCATTCAGTCAGTCAGTCAGTCAATCAATCAAGAAACTCATTTTCTCTATGTTGCATGACTTATTTTCTTGTTGCACTCAGCAAGCGCTGAACGCATTGATTATGTCTGCCCCAAAAAAAATAAGCGAAAAAAAACACACACAACACACACAAAATGGTCAGACAATAAAGACTGATTTGGGGCAGATGACTGTGTAGAGTAGGTGGGGTGCGGGGAGCGGGAAGGGAATTGCTTTGTGTTGCAGAGTGCAATCATCAATCATCAAAGGCGAAACAGACTCTTTTGTCTGCTTTGGCAGCAGAAGTGCAACAGGTTTTTATGCCACGAACCCATTAGAAATGTTGCAAAGAGGTTATGATGAAGCTCTGGCACACCATCAATTATATATATTCTTGTTCAGCATGAGTAGCCAAGCATTCCAAAAACAAATACTTTATCATTTTGATCTTATCGAATTTTGTATACTTTTCGTTGGTTTTATTTTAACAAAAGGTTCAAATATCGATAAAAATCGATTACAATTAGCAATACAAATCTCTATTTTATAATATATAATTTTCTAATCGAGCAACTATTTAGATTAGACGGATTATTAACCAGGCTTTCTTTGATAAATAATAATTATGATAAAAGTAATAATAATGGAAAACATCGACGATTAAAATTTAAAATTAATTTTAATATTTTTTCTATGCTATACTTAATATTAGAAATGGAACATTAGATTAGACTTACTTAATTTAATTTAATTTACCACTTAATTTAATTTAATTGACTACGTTTTTAGTTTAATTGTAAATTTTGTGTTTAGATTTTAAGTACAATAAATTTGAAGCTGTACTTAATATAATTGAAAACTAGTCTGCAGGGTATCTGCCGGTCGAGCTCTCTTCTAACTTGTTCACTGAGCGAACTTTGCAGTGGTTTGATTTTTGGCTACATTTTTAAGCAAAAATAAATATAAAAAAAATAATGTCAAAATTTACAAACTTTTGGTAATAAAGCAAGAAACAGCCGAATGCAATATTTTTTTTATGATTTATTCGCAGTACTAACAAAATTATATATTTTGCGAGGAGACCGCACACACTCGCACACACACACAGGGTGTTGATTGGCGTGTCTAATAAAGCCACAGAAATTGGTTGGCTGCTGCTGGTAATAGATCTGTTCGCTGTTCGTATAAACATATGTTGCGACTTTAATGTCTTGCCGCCTCTCGACACTCAACAAAGAGGAGGGGCAGGTGGTGGAGGAGCAGGAGGGGTAGGTGTAGAAATGTGCCCCATGGCGACCATTATTATTACCACATTTACGACTCTGACTTGACGCTTGTCTTCGCTTCTAAAGTGCTTAAGGCGGCGTCATCATCAACCAACACAGGACAAAGACGGGCAGCGGGCAGCGGGCAGCGGGTAGGGGAGGGATGGGATGGGAGAGTGGGGCATCAGTTAGCTGGCGTTGATTGACACTTTTTATGTTGCTGCTGCTGCTGCTGCTGCTGTCGTTGCCTGATTGTTGTGTTGCCGGCAAAAGTTCAATGAGTTATGACTCAGAGTCACCGACTGCAACTGGGCTCGAGAGCAGCCATAAAGTTGATGCCACATTGTCTGGCTCCATTGTTGTTAGGTCCGTCGCCAGCTTCTTCTTCTTCATGTACTGCTCACAATGTGCACTTTCATCATTGGTTTAATGAGCTGCCCATTGAACAGCGGCTTGCATTCAAAAATTCATTAGCCGAACCCAGCTGGCCCATTGTGCTCCATTATTGCACCCTGGAGAAATATCATTATTTTATGCGATCAATTTAAAGTGAGTGGCAATGAGTAATCAATGCCGGAGACTGATCAAATGGCAAATAAAAGTGTTGATTGTAATGATTTATAAAGGCCATCTTCGGCAACACAGTCAAACTGAGCACATATAAAAACCAAGTAGGAATGCTGTAGTCTCTGATATATATATAAATAAATAAATATATATATATAATATTATATAAATATATATTCTAATTTGATTGGCATACTTCCCATTAAAATGAAGAGTAAAAAAAAACGCATGCAGCGCATTTTTTTATTCGCAAGCCCAAACTGATCCCTAATTGGCTGGCTAGAAACACATGTAAACACATACACACATGCATGCATGCATGCTTACACGCAATTGTAGGTAACGGCGCTTTTAAGAAGACACACAAAAACAATTTGACGCTAGCAATGATTATCAATCCATCTCTTTCTCACAAATGCGCTCGCATATTCATGCATACAGAAAAGGCTTGCGGCTGCTGGCAGAAATTATATCAATATGGGAATATATTATTGACCATAAGTTGGGTGTGTCCTATCCGATCTTGATGAAATTTGGGCAGTTGATCAATAAAATACCTATGTATATTATGGAATTATGGTAATATTCTGCCTTTAAAATTGTCGCAGTTATTGTTATCGGGTATTGAAATGTATCGATAATAGATAAAAGGAGACAGTTATCAATACAATAATACAAAGTTGATATGCGCCTGATATACGAAATATACATTCAAAATTTCAAGTCTATAGCTCTTATAGTCTCTGAGATCCGCGTGTCCACACAGACGGATAAACGGACATGGCTATATTGTCTCGGCTATTGAACCTGATAAAGAATATATATACTTTATGGAGTCGAAGCTGCTTCCTTCTGCCTACTACATTTGCACAAAACTATTTTTGCTTTTTACTTAAAAAAAAAACATTAAAAACAATTGTCTAATAAATTGGGAAAAATTATATAAAAGTCATGTGAAATTTTCTAGCCAATTTCAATTCAATATAATAGAAATGGAGAGATGGCCAGCGTATATATAATCCTTATCGATAGGAAGACATAACAACAAAGTATTTCTTATTGGAATGTTGACAAGTTGTTTAGCTTTTATTGTCCAGAAAAACTAAATAAAAAAGAAGCAATTTGCCTTCGATAAGATACAATATTGTTGGAAACGTGATAAGGTGACGGCAGCTGAGGGGCTGAGAGGGGGCAGAGAGTAAATAAATAAGCAGGATGAGGCAGGCAAACAGACACAGTAAGTGCAAATAAAAAAGAAGGTGCTGAAAGTCAAAGACTTGTGTGTGTGGCAAGCATAATAGAAATCGTGCTCATTATACAAATTGCACTGAGCCAGTTTGCAGACCCAAATAAAACATGAAGATGAACCTGAACGGAGGCGAGTAAGCAAACGGAAACCCCTTTTACGATCAAATTGAGGCATTGATGTTGACTCAGTGAATGGAAGCGTTGACGGAATGACAGAATTCTGAAGCGAAAGCAGTAGCAAAAGCAGCAGCCGCAGCAACAGTAGCAACAACAGAAGCTGCCACAGCTGAATTCAAATGCAAATGAAGCTGAAGTTGAAGCAAAAGAATCTATTAAGATATTATCAGTCGAGACGGTTTGTGGAGATGTTAAGAAATTGTTACTGCTGCAGTGGCAAGTGGCAAGTGTCTGCCTATGTGTGAGGAGATGTGGCGGGGCAAGGGAGGATATGGAAGTGTAATCAGCACACAGCAAATGCTGCCTTGCAATTGTTGCAGACGTCGATTTGGGTCGGGGCAAACAGACAGACAGACAGACAAAAAACACACTGCTAGGAGCACAAGCTAAAAAGTGCACGACTAGCAGATACTCTGTAATGGGAACAAGCCTAAAGTGTAACTTTCTGGTTTATTATTAATTTGTTGCCAAAAACCAAATGTAAACCTCTAAAGTTAAGGCAGATGCGTAGTATTTTCTCATCGATATTTATCGATAATTGCAGATACTCTGGAATCACTGCCAGTTTACAGTACATTTACGTTATACAGAAACAATTTATTCTTTACGAAAAATCAAATTCATTCTTCAACAAAATGCATATATTCTCAGTCGATATTTATCGATAATTCCTCATTCGAGTTATGCTCATTAATCACAGTATAAGTTTGGTAGCTTATTTATTTTTAGTCGTATAATATTCATATGTTTCTCATCGATTTTTATCGATTATTATTTATAGAAAAACTGGTAAATAAAAGACTCTGAAATCAATTTAGTCGACTTGTTATAAACATCCAATGGGCGCACAGATAGCTTCAATCAGTTAGATACAGGGTATACAATAGAGAGAGAGAGGGGGGGAGGGAGGCCGACTGCACAGCCACAATTGCGGCCATTAGTGCAGACGAAAAGGGGTTTATCGAGGCGCTGACGAATCAACCCTTTTTTTTTTTTTTTGCTTCTTAGATTTTGTAGACATTTTTCGTATGACAACGACAAATATTTGCCGGATAATATGAATAACAAAGCAGGCGTAGACATAGACGCGACATGCCAGGGGGAGGGTGGGGAAGGGGAGTTGAAGGAACGAGGGTGCTCAGTTCCTGGCAGCCAACCTACTTAGCCACGACCAGACCAGACCAGACCAGACTCTGGCACAGACCAGGCCCAAACCGAAACCAGACCAGACAATGACTACAAACTTAAACTTTAAGGCCGCATGGGCAACATTGTTGTGCCACGCTTGTTGCTGTTGTTGTTGTTGTCGCCAGTGTCTCAGACGCAGACAACTTCAAAATGGAGCTGAAAAACGAAGGAGGATGGAGGGGGGGGGGGGTGGACTTTCAGGGAAACAGAGAGAAAGAGAAGCGGGGCAGATGCTGAAATGCAGACGTAGACGAATTGCTGACTGACACAAAAGTGCTTTTGTTGCAAGGTTTAATGAAAAAGGCAGTGGCAAGCGAGAGAGCAACAGAAAGAGAGAAAGACAGAGAGAGCGAGACAGTGCAGGAGTAGCTGAGCTGCAGCTCATCGAATTGTCGCCGCTCATTTATCGTCCCGTGCAAAATGCACTTCAGCGCAGGACATGCCGCAGTTGAGCTGACTGACAGCAAGCTGCATGCTACGACACCAAATTGACTGCAACCAAAAAACAAAAACACCAAAAAAAACACGTCGACTCCAATAAGCTTGGCCTCCGTTTAAAAAAAAAAAAGAGAGCAAAGCCGAAGTGGAAATACCCTAACAAGAAATTAAGAAACTTTAGTTTAATATAAAAAAAAGCGAAAGAAAATAAGAAAAGATCGAGTCAACTTTAGAAAGACCTAGTTCAAATACTCTTCGAAAAAAATAATGACTTTTGAGTTTATTTTTATAAGATTAGAAAATAACGAAATTAAGAGAGAATATTTTTATGAGCTTTATAATTTTTGACTGATCTCTGGGATACAGGAAACTTAAATGGAGACTAACCTCAACAGATTAAAAAATAATTGTTTTCTAAAGATTTGATCATTGTTACATAAATATACAGAATATAAAAATATTAACTGATTTATGGAATCCTAAAAGGAAGAATTCTGTGTTTTGTAATAATTATTAATTTATTTCTCAATAGTTCATCATTGTTACATAAATCTACAAACTATAAAAATATTAGCTGATTTATGTTTTAATAAAAAGAAAAGTGGTTTCTGAATAGTTGATTATAGTTACATGAATGTAAAAACTATATCATTTTTAACTGATCTATGACAAGCTATATATTTGTAGTACCTGTCACTAATAATACCTTTTACTTAAATTTGTTAAATATATGTTAAAAGCAAATAAATTTCATTATTTCAGAGTTGACATTTTGCATGACAAACCTATAAAATCCGATGCAAGTGTATTAAAATAAAAAAAAATAAAAACAAATGCCAAAACCCAAGCGAGACACACACACACACACACACACGCACAGCAAACTGCATGCTGAGCTCAACCTCTGCCCCTCTGCCCGCTGCTCCATGCCGCGGCTCTACACTTCAGCTATGTTTTTTCAGTTTTTGCCCTGCTGCTGCTGCTGCTGCTGCTGCTGCACTTCAGACGCTGCTGCTTTTGTTGCAGCCAAGAGCGACGTCAACGGCGGCCAACAATCGACAGACAGACAGACAGACAGACTGAAAGGCAGACAACAGCATTTGGGGTGGCTTCGCAGCGACGAGTGGTGCGACGAGGAGGGGGTCGGCGCGGTGCTGGATGCAGGCCAGACCGTGGCAGACAAAACAATATGTTTGTTTGGATTATATCGCTGCTGCTGCTGCGGCTGCTGCTGCTGCTGCGGCTGCTGCGGCTGCTGCTGCAACAACGACGAACGCTGCGATGCGAATGCGAATGCGACGCTTCTTTGTATGCGAAAACAATTGGAGCAGGCGGAAGTTGCAAGTTGCCGGCAACGAAGGGAGCATTGCAACACGATGCTTGGCTGTAACGTCTGCGGCCGACAGAGGAGTGCCAGACGACCAAGAGTCCAAGCCGGGCCAAGCCAGACCGAGGCACCTTGAATGTGTTTTTTTTTTCGACGTGCCGCCTTGATTAACTGTCAGTGGCTGAAAAGTGATTTAATCAGGCAATTGCTCCATGTGGACCATATGGCTAACTGACTTTGGCCCATAGCTCGCTCGCTCGCTCTCGCTCTCTCGCTCTCTCGCTCTCCCTCTGACTTTAACACTGCCAGCCATCAGACAGCAACCACATCAATCAACTTGAGACTCAAGTGTGCTCTTCCTCTCCAGCGGCAATCACAGGGCCACAGCCATCCTTCAAGACCGAACCGCGCCGAGCCGAGCAGACGCTAAAATCCACTTGCACTTTGGAGTTGAGCGTCTAGTTTCTGGAGTGCAGTTTGTGGCAACACTCTATTCGCTTGCCTTCAACTAAAGCTGGTTATGGATCTCAATTCATCTTACCTCATCTCGGACATGTTGCGCGCTCTTTTTTTTTTTTGACGTCGCGTCTGCCAAGCCCCTCCTTAAACCCTTGAAATCCCCCTCTCAGAGCAGCTCCATCAGCTGCAGCAAATTTATAAAACATCTGAAACGCTACGATTTCAAATTCTTATCCTGTAGAAAAGAGTCAAAATTTTCCATTGTCAAACCTAATATTTTTAAGGGTGTTTTTTGCACATATTTCGACTTCTCGATTAATGCTGCATTCTAAATTGGCTACACGTTACAGGCTCGACATTAATGTTAAAATAAATATAAGTTTTTAACAGCCATAATTTTGTTAAAAATAAACCTACTTATAAAATTAAAAACGCAATTCCCTGTCAATTTAAAAAAACATGATAAAAAATGTGCTTCAAAACTTTCCATTGTGTTTGCTCGTCTGCAACAAGGACTCCTTTTGTCGTTTGTCAACTGAGCTTTGCTGTGTGTACCGAACATAAGCCTATTTACTTATTATCCTATTAAATAACCTGCCGAAAAGTGCGACCTCAACCAGGACCAGAACCAGGGACGAGGATTAGGGCCAGGAGCCAAGCGCAAGCAAAGAGAAGACACCGAAAAGTGGCGGAGACGAGCTGGCGAAGTTAGCTTAAGACGAGCACTCTTAAACCAGGGCTAAAGGATACACAAGTGTCTCATTAAAAGAAATAAAGACAAGTTCCGACTAGCAGCAAATGAGACACAGCTGAAACTTGAGCGACTCCAAGGACAACTACAACAACTACAATGCCAACAAAGAGTGCCAAAAAATCAACAAAAATTCGCTATTAAGGCAATTTTATGTGAATACCCATCTCTCTCTCCCTCTCTCTCTCTCTCTCCATCTCTTTCTGACGCTCACGCGACTGATGTCCCCTGTGCGTTATATCGCCCATCATTACAGCGTCTCGGGCTCAGACAGACAGCGTCAGGCAAAGTGGCTCAATGTCAGACACATACATTAACACACACAAGCACACACACAGACTGACAGGCCAGACACAGCCAGCCACTAACAGCCCAATCGTACTTTTGCAAAATGTAAATGTGTCCATATGTTCATGTTTTTATTTATTTTTTATTTTTATTTTTATTTATTTTTATTTTATTTACATTTACATATAGCAAATATCTTTTATTTTCATCAATCAAAAAATAGCTCAGCATAAAATTGGCTAATTGGCGACATCAAATTTCTAATTCAGGACATTAGAAGTACTTTTCCGAACCAAACAAGTTCCACAGGGATGGCAAACAGAATCAAATGCTTACACACACACATACAGGCGCACACACAGGCATTGGGCGCTTTCCTGCTCTCTTGTTCGCTGCAGCTTAAAATGCATGGGCATAAAAAGCGCTCTCTGCCGTCTGAGCGCTGCCGCAAAAAGGGATAGCCGATGTCAGACTGCGACAACTCTCTCCTTCCCTCTCTCTCTCGCTATGATTTCTTAATGCTCGTGCCTGTGTTTGTGTTTGTGTGTGTTTGAGTGTGCTGCAGACGCAATGAAACAAAATACCGAAATTCTATGCGTGACCTTGAAAAGTATTCCTTGGTTGTTGTTGTTGTAGTTGTTGTTGCCTTTGGTCGCTGTTGTTGTTTTTGCCGGTCTGCGTCGGTGGTTGTTTGTGTAGCTGTTTGCGGCTCTGACTGCTGTCTGCTGTCTGGTGTTTGTCGTCGACGTCGACATCGGCGTTGATTTTGTTGTTGTTGTTGCCGTCTGCATTTTTCTTGTTGTCTGCGTGCATTGTTGTTGCTGTTGTAGTGTTTTAGCTTTTTTTTTCGTATGTTTGAAGTTGGCTTTTTTTTATTGAACGCGCCACAAAAATTGTAAAGGCAAATGCGACTTTGACGTCGACTGCGCGACTGAGTCTGCGTCTGCATGTGTCTGTGTGTGTCTGAGTTGGCTGCATTTTGACGTCAGACGACGCCTAGGGACGATTGTGGCGGGGCAGCCGCAGTCGCAGCCGCAGCCGCAATCGCCGTCTCTGTCGCTGTCGCAGCGCAGCTCTCGCCCAGACATGCAAAATAAAACAGATGAAATCGAAGAAAGGCAGTCGAAACGAGAGCTTTGCGCTTTGTGTGGATTCCTCTTGGGGCCCAGCACCGAGGTGCATTAAATCAAAGCGTATTTATTCAGTGGAGAGACGCAATTAAAAATGCAATAAAAGCCAGTCAATGAAAGATCCTGAAAGCGACTAAGTGGGGGCGGGGAATTAAGTCAAGCTTTTCATAGAAAGGTTTATTTTTCAACATGAGGAATGCAAATGCAGATATTTGTCATTAGTCAGAGATCTACTCTGAGAGCGTGTTTGATTATCTATATATATATATATAGAGAAACTGAAAACATAAGAATATATTAAAGAGGAGCTGTAAATTTATAAAGTTTAACCAAGAAAATCTGTTAATAAAGATCTACTCAAAAAGTGTGTGAAAAAAATTTAGGTTTCGATATGATCAAGAAACTTTTTATATGTCGTATTTTACATGTCTCTAGCTCTAATATTCCCAGACAACAAATCAAAAAGGTTGATAATCGATATTTATCGATTATTTAAAGCGAAAAGTTCTAACAAAAAAAAGTCGTAAATTCTATTCAAAAACATAGTACACGCTATAAAATCTAAGCCCCGCCCACTCATAAAAAAAACTCAACTTAATCTAGGATCTAAATAAATCGATTAAAGGGCAACGGCTTGACTTGCAACTAAATCATACTTAATAAGTGCACATCTGTTGCATTTAAGTTAATAACAAATAGCTAGTTGATTTAATGAAGAAAGCGGCACTTAAATATTTATCGATAGGTCGCAAAACGCAAGCTATCGATTAATAACAATATCCATTGACATGAAAATGCACTTGGCGAGCTTAGCCATTCGTAATTGCATTCAATTTCAATTGATAGGCCGCCTCGCTCTCTGGCGATATGTCCGATATCGCAATCATTACGTTTAATAAATGCCAAAAGGTAGTTATTAGTTATGGGCCAAGTCAAGACGAGGCGCAGAGTAGGCCAAGAGCAGAGAGCCTGCACTTATTCTAATTGGCGACCATTAAGAAAAACAGCCGACGAGTTGCAACAAGTGGGAGACCCGTTTCCAAGGGCGGGGGGGGGGGGGGTGTAGTGGGGTGGGGTGGGGTTTTTAGCGAGTGGAAAATTATGAATTGAATGCCGCACAACCTGTTTTTTTTCTTCTTTGTTTTTTTTTTTGTTCTTTTGCTTAGTCCTTGTAATGACTTCTCATCTAAATATGGATGTAGGGGGCAATGTCTGGTTGCTGCCACAGATGCTGGCGCGCATGCCCAGTAGCCGCCATTCGGAGAGGGCGGGGGGATCATTGTATATCGGCTACTGGCTTGTTTATAATTAGCATTTTGCGATTGCCAGTCGCTTGATAAGCCATTGTGTGAGACAAAATGCAAGATTTATAGCGACAGGATATTGAGAGATTCTTTTTGACCAGCACTCAGACTTAAAGACCCCTTGCAGAGCTCCCTTCGCTAACCAACACCAGCCACCTACCCCCTCCACCCCTTCCCCATACTGTTACTCCTAGTCGCATCGAGACAGATGCAACATCCTGTCCATAACTTTGGTTGCTGTCGCTGAAAATTGCATTGGTTGGCATTGGCCAGCCATGTACAATCCCAGTTGGGGCGTCACTGTGTTTGCTCCACATGTTGCACGTCCGCGTCTGTCTCTCTGTCTGCTGTCTGCTGTCTCCTGCATCTGTCTCCGTCTCGCTTCGTTTTACAAATGCACATAAATTTTAATGTAATCACATTCGCAGTCCAACTTGGCCATAGCCCCATTGCTTGACCAGAGTCTGGTCTCTGACTGCTGCTGCTGCATCACATTCAGGGATTTTGCAACATTTCATTCAATTTAATTCGAGTTGAATGCCGGTCGACGTTGCCGTTCGATTGTTGTTGCTGTTGTTGTTGCCCCCGACGTTTTGATTTGTCTGTCCGTCCAGTCTGCTCATCTGTCTGCCGCATGCTGCTGCATGCAGCGGGCAGCGGGCAGCAGGCTGCAGGTACTCAACCAGACCGGACTCTGAGCCACAGCCACAAGCAGTCAGAGTCAGAGTCAGAGCCAAATGGCAGATCTGTGAGCCTGTCAGTTGCCCCGTCTGGGTTTGGCCTTCTTTTTATTTTCCAATACCCTATAACCATAATAAAACTGAGGAGGGGGGCTCAATAAAGCCTGCCACAAACAGCAGTTGGCGATTTTTGAGCACATATAATGTGCATCTTATTGATTCGAGCAAGGAACTAAGCCAGTCGGAATTGGAAAGGTTTTTTTTATAAGTGGATCAGTAAAAAACAAATAAATAACTTCGCTTAAAGTTTCTGTGTATTTCCCACAAATGTTGCATTAAAAAAGCCGCAGAAATCTTAAAAATATTTCTTATTTCTCAATTTTTATATATAATTTAACATTTTTTTTAAAAAATCTTTTTTGTTTTGTGTTTTTTTTTGCGTAGACTGTCTGAAGTTGATATTAAATAAATTAATGAAAATTATATGGAAAATCGATTTATTTTTATTTTTTAGTTATCGTAGTGTATAAAAGCTCAATTTTTCAGAGACTTCTCTCGAATTTAAAATATAGATAAACGTAGTGCTAATAATTCTATAACATATTAAGTTTCTTATAGCAGATCAGTAATTTTAGTCTAAGCTTGTAAAATAATTACTAAAACTTAAATTTATGTAAATAATCGATAAATATCGTTTTGTAAAAATGCATCAAATATTATTAGGTACAAACTGGGCATGTGGGCTCTTCCATAACATACAAAACTCGGATATGTAATGAAAATTTAGAGAGTATCTGCCCGTTGAGCACTCCCGACTACAACTCTCTTGTTAGCCATGTATTCACTTTTTTATTTCGCTTTCGCAATGACAGCCAAAAAGGAAGGGTTCGCTCTCGCCACGCTGCCAATGCAGCAAATGCAACCAGCTTGCCCCCTCCACACCCACACCCCTCCACTGCAGCAACTGCACACCCCAGATAATTAAGTATTTTTTTTTGTTTTTTGTGCAGCTACCAATTTTTTTTGCTGTTGGTTGCAACGCGTTCAATTCAAGGCACTTGGCTGACCAGCAACTTGCAACAAAGCTGCCAAAGTTGATGTGCGGAAAAGGCGAAAACGCAAAACTTTTGTGCCAACTCATGCACTGAGTAGCAGAGAACTTGGCAGACAGACGAACAAAAAGGGACAGACGAACAGAGGAGCTGAGTGCGACAATTTCTAGGACGCATTAAGGACATTGTCGGGAGCAGCAGTTAGTTTCTGTGCGGCGCCAAAAAGTAGGCAGCTTTATGTGGCACACACGCCTCTCATTCCCCTCCTTGCCCCGCTTGGCAGCCCCTCGACACGGCCACATTTCTGCTGAGTGCCCTTATTTATGCACTTTGCTGGCGCGACGCTTTCGTCCTTTGGCTCACTGAGCATTATCCTGACCACGTTCGTGCGCAAAAGGCACACACACAAAATTTCATTGCCAAACTTTTGGTCAACAACAACAACAATAAAAACAACAATTACCGCAATGGAAAAGCACACTTTGTCTGTCTATCTGCTCAGTCCGCCAATTACCCAGCGCTACAGTAGTCACTCGATAAAACAGCAAAGATTTTGTTAAATTTTTAAATTACATTTATAAAAATATATCAATTGAGGAACTATCAGCAAACACTAAATAAATTGGTCCACAGATATCATTAAATATTTAAGCCTTTTTTATATTCTTATTAATATTTATATTAAATAAATTAAATATTTACTTATTATTCCATTACGGAAAAATGTTATTTATTTTTTAATTAAGTTTATAAAAATATGGAATTTGTTGAAAGAAAAACTGTTTGCTTATTATATCAAATAAGCTGAGATAATTATTTTAATATATCTTTATTATTAAAATATTAATACTGTAAGTTTAAGTGTGATTCTTTTTCATAAATCTTTAATTTTTATTATCACTTTAAGCATATTTAAATTATATTAACTTTAAAATTTCTCTGTTAATTAAGCAGTTTCTCTTTTCCGAGCGATTGCTGGAGCAACCAATTTTTTTTTACTGTTTTGGCTTTGAAAATTTGATTTGGAAAATGCTCGTGCGATTCCCATCTCTCTGCTGTCTGTCTCGTCTGGGGTTTTTTTTCTCGCCTTTGTGGGAAGAAATTAATCAAGATATTAACAACCCTCGCTGTGATCATCAATGAAATGGGCAAAGTCTCTGTCTGTTTGACGGACTCGCAAAAGGGTTTTTTGGCCAAGGTCAAAATTGAGTTATGAATTATTGAATGAGTTTTTGAACGCAAGGAATTTGAAATGAATTTCGCACCCAAATTGGGCTACAGCAGCACAACCTGTTGAGAGTAGTAGTAGTAGCATTAGTAGCCTGGGTAGCTGTTCATTAGTTGCTGCCACTCACACACCCAGTGAATGTGTGTGTGTGTGTTGTGATTGGTTGACTGCCTCGCCATCGCACATACAATCAATGCTGTGTTGATTATGCAATAATACAGTAACAACAACAACAACAACAACGATCAAAAAGAGAGGAGTAAATTGCAGACACACAGAGCCAGACAAAAAAACTTCAGAGACCACCGCCTCGCCCCTCTTCAACTTTCCGAAACAGTTTTGCTGTTTGTGTGATTCGTGTCTCGACGAGCAAAACGCATGAAATGTTCGCCCACTCAAGGGTCGCAGACACACGTGAAATGTCGAGGGGGTGGTAGGGTCTGTTAGTCGCATGTGCATCAGACAATAGAGTGTGAGAAGTCTCAATCACTCTTTCCCTCTCTCTCCCTCTCTCTTTCTCTCTTTCTGCTCACAGCATGCTGCTTTGTGCAGGCAACAGAAAATAAAGTTTATGACTTTGACTGCCGACGGGCGACGCTGCACCGCTGTCTGCCCCGGCGTCGTCTATTATTGTCGATTTTGCATTGTTTTTGTTGTTGTTGTTGCTGGGCACTTGAGGCTGCGCACAGTGGGACAAATGAGTTAAGAATTGCATCATTTAGTACTGGGGGGAAACAACATAATTTGTTTGTTTGTTGTCAGAGTTTTAGAGTTTTGACTGATGCCATTTTTACTGTCATCGCGTGAGCTTTAAATTGTCATAAACTCTTTTGAAACAAATAAGTTAAGTTTATCTATTAATCAAAATGCATGATATACATACATATTAGTTTATTTATTTAATGTCAACTGAAGTCAATCGAGACAAAATAATACAAAATTTAACTATTTGAATTAAAGTATTTCAAGAATAACATTTATATAAGAAAAATAATAACGAGCGTAAAATGGTTCAACATTTGTTGTATTATAGCTGACACGAAATTTTGATTTGGCTAATTGCAAATATTGCTTTCTCCTTTGTATGCTCAATTTATTTAAATAGTTCTTCTGCCTATTTTTAGTCCTTTGCTTACTTAGCTAACTGTAAACAAAGTAACAAAGCACATGCCACATTCTGGCGCACTCTAGCGGCAAGATGAGCAAACACCGAACGACCAACGACGACGATGACGACGACGTCGACTTTGGCCGGCGGGCACTCTAAAAAACACGACGACACGACACGAAACCACACGACACGAAACCACACGACACGAAACGACACGAGACGAGACGACAAACAAAGCCAAAAGGCGTTGCGAAACTTTAGCGCGTCATTCATCCTCATCCAGTCCAAATATTGCACCCTCGAGCAAATGCACACAGTACACAAGCAGACAGACAGAGAGAGTGTGGGAGAGAGAGAGAGAGCGAGAAAGAAAGCACGCAAAATTAAGTGAAGCGTAAGCTGAAATGCACTCCCACTCGTCAAATGCGCCTCCCTACCCCTACCTCGTACGCCAACACTTTTGTTCGTCGTTCGTCGCGTCGTTCCAAATGTCTTCCTTCGTCTGCACCACCCGAGCGCCCGACGCACTCCGTCTGGCTCATCGTCTGGCACTTGGATATGCCTGCATGCATGTGCCTGTGTGTGTGCCTGTGTGTGTGTTTGTGTTTGTTTGCGAGTGTGTGTGTGCTTAACCTTGAAAAACGAACAAGTCCAGCCGCTGCCCCGCAACTCTCCCCCCACCCAATACACACGGCCTGCCTATTCAACTGACAGCCGGCAATGATTTTCGTCCTCCATCGTAAAATGAAATTTACGAAATATATATTCGCCGCCTGCTTTTTGTGCCTGCTCTTTATTGTTGTTGTTGTTGTTGCTGTTATTGCTGTTATTATTGTAGGCTGAACAATCTGAAGAAGCAGCAGCAACCAACGGAAGAACAAGCATCAACTTACCCAAAAAAAAATAAACAAAAAAAAAACAGTGAATATAAAATAAAATAGAAAGCGAACCGTTTGAATTGAATAACTTTTTCATGGCGGGCATTCCAGTTGGTGGGTCGGTCGGCCTTTTGCATAAGTGCCACCCACCTACCAACTCCCCCTCCGTGTCGCCTGGGGAGTGAGTAGAGTTGTCGTCTGCCAGACGCCCGTAGAAAGGGTTGCGCCCACATTATTATTATTATTGTTTTAACAAATCTACAGTTGTAGTCTCTTTAAGCCCTTTGTTTTTTGCTCGCAGACAGTAGTCATTTTTTATTACGATTAACATATAAATTTACAGTTGTCGTATCTTTAAGTAAATTGCTATTTTTCTGTTGAGCCGTTGCAACTTTATTTTTATTATAGAAATGATTATTTGCTTATTAATTTCTGCACAAAACTGTTTTGCCACTCGTAAAAGAGTCTCCGATTTATGAAATTACAAATTAGGTTTCTGGCTAATCTTGGATAATACTAAGTTATGGAAATTGCAATTTCCGAGTGAGCACTGTAGATACTGTAGATGTTCGGGCACAGGATGTTAGAGGACCAGCACAGGATGAAGTTGCGCAAGTCGCAAAATGAATTACAAAACACTTTTTGCTGTCCTTTGCTATTGACTCTGTTTGTTCTGTCAGAATGTGGCAAGTAGGCTCCATCAACGTAGACTTGTGGGCGGTGGCAGGGGGCAGGGGTAGCCTGAAGGTTGGCTTGTGCGGAAATGTGAAAGGTTGACTTTGTCTGTGCCACACAGACACAGCCACAAGTCACGCGGTTTATTTATGAGTTTTTGTCATCTTCAATGTTGCCCCTCCCCGCCTCATGCATTCCCCTCAAGAGACAATTCGCGACCCTTCAGTTACATTGCTCGACAATATGTACAATATATATGTATGTATGCCTTTTCACCATCCACCGTCGACGTCCACCAGGAGAAGAGTGCCCACGACAAAGTTGTCTGCCTGTCGCCGTTGCTTGCTGAATGCATCAATAATGTTTCAGCGCATCAACTTGTTGTTGTTGTTGTTGCCTCTTTTGCTTGCTGCAATTGTCTGAGTCTGGTTCTGGTTCTGGGTCTCGGTCTGGGTCTGAGTCTGAGTCTGAATCTTGTTGTGGGTCCATCGGTGCCGCTTCATTTGGCCGTTGTTGCCATCGTCGCCGCTCAAATTAATGAAAACTAATGCGACACTGAGAAATTGATGATTGCCGCCGTCGCCGTCTGTGCATCTGCTGATTCTTCCGTTCCCCAAACCCTTGACCCGCCCCTTGCCTCCTTGCCCCCTATCCACGTTTCCCTTTGCCTCGTCTGATGGCAATGGACATTAAAAATGACTGCGTCTGCGTCTGCTCGCCATTGCACTTGGGGTCGTTTCGGGGCTGCAATCAACGACAGACGACAACAACAATAACAGCAACAACAACAACAACAACAACAAGAGCCAACAACTTGCAGACTGATTGATGCCGCCAATAAAATTAGCTGGGAATTGCAGACGCTTTCGATTTTCTACGCCTTTGTATCCAGTCCAGTCGCATTTGAATGCCAAAAGCTACTGCCACTCATCGGTTACACACCAACCTCATCATCCCCATCATCATCATCATCATCGTCTTCATCATCATCATCGTTTTCATCACTCTAAAACCCCCATTTGTCTATTTGCATTACAGCTTTCCCAACTCTCATTGAAGATTCCGAAGTACAATAAAAATTGCATGAATCAATGAAAATTACTCTTCCGGTTTTACATCTCTTATAAAAAATTCGAAAAAAAAAAAACAAATCTGAGCAGCAAATTGAACTATAAAATGCATTGGGAATAATTTAGTATTACTAAAATTCGCATCATGCAATTGTAAAAAAAAGTAGTAAAATGGGGAATCTTCGAATCCAAAAAGTATACAATTTCCTTATAAGCATCATAAACGATGTAAATAATAAATATGTTATAAAATATTCGATTAATTTATATAATCAGCGAAGAGTCCTTCGCTCCATTACTAAATCGATTAATGTAAATTCAAATATGACAGATAACTTAAATCTGTTAAGTTTCTGTATATTTTGGAAGAAAATAAAATCTGAAATATTTTTGATTGGATTGCATTTAAAAGTGTTTTAAAATGTGTTAAAAATTTTACTGACGAAATTAATTCAAAAATTCTTATATTTTTTTTTTGGCTAGATCTGTTTAACGGATACATTTTTCTTTAAAATTTGTTTTACTGTATTTCCCTTTTTTTATATTTTGTTAAACTTGTTCTAAACAACACAAAGAAATGTAAAAAATATGAAAACAATTATAAAACCGATGTTTATTTTTTTTCTCTCTTGTTTGCCAAATTGAAATATTTACATTTTGCTATGCGAAATCACTTTGTGGCTTGGCTTAAATTAGGAATATGAAAATGTGTAGAAAGCATTTAATTTTGTTGTGCAGTTTGAATGAAGAGTTAAATAAAATGATTTAAAAAAGGCTTCAGCGATAAACGAATCGGATTAGATGACTATATCATATGGCTGCCTTAGGACCAATCGATGTATTTTCTTTTTTGTTTTTGCCAAGTTAATGCAAACAGTCGAGTTATTAGCCCATTTCCATTGACAATAATAACTATATCGAATAGAAAGAAAATATAAAATAGATAAGCGAAATGCTAATTTTGCGCATAAATTCGATGATTTAAAATTATAGCTATCAAATCAGCTTAAAGTCTGCTGGATTTTCTATTAGCCGGTTAATTGATTAACTGACTTTTTAACTGTCAAGTCAGTTAAGTCAGCAGGATTTGCCAAAATGAAACTGTTTGATGGACTCTCTTTTGTGGCAAAATTCAGCGATGCTTTTTTTTTTTTTTGTTTTCACAGTCATTTTTGCATTTTACCTCAAGTGGCAGCCACTCTTCAAACAAACGTGTCTGACAGTCTGTCTGTCTGTCTGTCTGTCAGTCTGTCTGTCTGTCTGTGTGTGTTTCTGTCTGGCTAGCTGCTTATCTGGCCCAACAATTATTTGCTTTAGAAAAACGAGCTGCGCCTATTCACTGGAATTTTTCAGTTCGACACTGCGCTTTTTATTTGACTTATGACGAGAGTTGTGTGTGTTTCAGAGGGGACTTTTTTTTTTTTTAGTTGTTTTTGTATTTTACTGTTGGTTGTTTGCCTCACTCGTTGCCAGTTGTTGTTGTTGCTGGTCTCGCTTAACTTTTTTCATTGCCAGACGAAGCGCAAACATTTGCGAGTATTAATTAACGCTTTGTTGAAGTTTGCGCTTCGATGTCGCCGACATGGTTGGAATATGTCAGCCCGCCGCACACCCCCTGCGCGCCCACTCACCACACTCAGTCCAATCACTCTTGACTTGTCCAAATATTATGTAGTCGCCGAGAGTAACTAATAATGTATTCCAGCTCTCTGATTCTCGCATTCAGTTAAAGACTTTGATATCGCTCCGCCCGTCGCTGGCTCACTCAATTATTCAGGCATAATAAGCAAATTGTTTTAATATGCATAAATATCTTGTACGCCTTTTGGCAAACAAGTCAAAAACTGGCAGACAAGCTGGCTGGCTGGCTGGCTGCCTGGCCAGACGGTGATTGGGCTGGATTGGGTTGGATTGGTTTGGGTTGGTTTGATGAGGTGTTTTTACATATATTTAACCTTCAAGATCCGCACGCCAAATATGCCGTCCGACAAACATTTGCCCAACAGCAGTTGGCCTAAGCAAAGGCGACTTGGCCAATACCCTACAATCAAGTCGATTGAAAGAGTGAAAAGAAAATTGATTATTAAAATGTAATTAAATTTACAGCAATTACAAATTGTTAGTAAATTAATTAAATAGAGAAAAAAGGCTTTTAAAAAATCCACATGCCACAAATTATAGTTTAGTGCTGCCTCATTTGCCACGTGGAGCTTTTGCCAAATTGCGTTGCGTTCGTGAGTTGCCTGTGTTTGTGGCAAAAGTGGCATTTAGGCTGACGCAACACAATGCGGCAGACGCAGTGGGTGTGAGGTGGCAGCAGCAGTGGCAAACATAAGCAGCAAGAGCAACAAAAGGGGGGCACAACTGGAGCCACGAGGAGCGTAGCAAATAAACGGTTTAGGCCACAAAACAGCAGACAACTAACTACGCAGGATATGCGTCTCAGGACTCTACACGCTGCCCCCAGACTAACTGCGAAGGATTACAATTTGGGGCTCACATTAAACACATAAGTTGAAATGCTACGCTTGAGAATGTCACGACTGACAGATACCCTGTAGTTGTAATAATAATAATAATATAATAATTAATTACTCTTTAAATTATCGCATTTAAAAGTGAACTTTTTCTATTTGCTATTTTTATTTAATATTTATTTTATTTAGTAGTTTACTTTAATATTTAATACTTAATGTTTATAATATACTTATTTATTATTATTCATATATTTTACTCAATATAACTTATTTGGCATAGATGCATCTGCTATTTCCTGAGTTCATTAGAAATGGCTTCGAGCCCATTAAGTATATATATATTCCTGATCTGCATCAACAGCCCATTCGATTTAGGCATGTTCTGGCATTCCACGCACAGATTAAGTCTAATTTTATCGATAACTTTGCGATTATCGATCCAAATTAATTTCATTTAGCAATAAATGCCACAGTTTTTATATTATAGCCTTTAAATTAATATAAATCTCTTTAGACATTGAAACAAATAGATAAATATAGGTTAATAAACATCTGAACAAATTGATAGATATAGATTAATAAATATATTGTGTTAATATTATAATGCTGAACCAATTACTCTCAGCTTGATTTCTATATAGTAAAGCTTTATGTTTTCAGTTCTATTTTATATTTGGAGTATTTCCAGCTGACTTTTCTGGACTTAAATAACGTTTTTTAAAATTGAATATAAATATGTATTTTTTTTATTCTCGAACAGTTTGTTAATAGGCGCAATCTTTAGTAACTGTTCAGTAACTAATTCTTAATTATCTTTATAATACAGATATTTGCCTATATTCTTTTTAGTCACATTTGCTGCAAACAGGGTAAGTGATATATAGCAACCAGTAGCAGTGGCAGCAGCAGTGGCAGCAGCTCCTGTGAGCCTCCTGGGAGTAAGTCTGGGATAGCAGCGGCAGGGGAGGGGCAGGGGTGTGTGTGTGTGTGTGAAACATTATATGCGACGTAATGCGTAATGCTCAAGGACGCCAACCAAATCAAAAAAAAAGAACAAAAAACATTTTTTCCTTTTTGCTGCCCACGCATATTTATGCACACACACAAAGAGAGTGTGTCTGTGTGTGTGTGTGTGTAGTGTTTGGTGTATGCTGCGTATACGTAATGCCGGCAAAACATTAAGTATACGCCTGTGATGATGTCGTCGTCGGCTTCGGCGTAGGCGTCGGAAGTAGGCAACAGCTAGGAAGGAAGTAAACGAAAATTCTGTGCTTAACTCGCTATGCAAATATTTAAAGTAAGAGTGTGCGTGTGTGTGTGTGTGTGTGTGTGAGTGTGTGTGTGTTTCTATTCATTTGATACGCAGAATATGACAGTAAATGTATGTGACGAGTGCTTAGACATTTATGCGCAGTTAAGCTGATTAAAGATGCTTTGCGTTTTCATCATATATATAACAAAATATATATATATATATATATATAGTATACATATATATGTGTGTATTTTTTTAGGCATGACTAATATTAACATTAGCAGATTAAGTTGCCTAAAGCAAGCAAATTTGGCCTTGAGTTAAATTGTCTTTAAATGCTGGAAATGTTTCTGACTGGTTTCGCTGCCTATTTTCGTCTGTGCTCCACTTTTTTGACTTTATCATCATTTGCTTGTTTGCATTTATTCTACGTGCTTTCTTCAACTTTTTCTTATCTTTTTTTTTTTTTTTTTTGCTTAAACAAATATACAAATATTTTTTTTGTGTTTTCGAATTTTTTTTTTTTTTTATTTGTACAGAAGTTTTTCGATTAATTTGACCCATTTACCTGCTTTGGTTACTGTTTTCGCTTATCAGCTTTTATATCTTTGTAATTCCTGCTGAATATTAAATCTGGAATCTAATTATTACTGTTGTCAAAGTCAGCTTTTATAGAACTTAGTTATTTATCGGGTTTATATGATTTGCAAGCTGCCACATGGAATTATCTTTAAAAACACATCTGATACGCTCTAAAAGATCTATTATTATTTCTTAAAAATATACCTTAATTAATTTATTTTTTTATTGCCTGTATAAAGCTACTTATGACACTCTATCCATCATTTATTAATATTTTATATCCTGCCTTTTCAAACGTTTCCTTTAGCTTATTTTTAGCAAAACTGATTTATTACTCAACTTGTCGTGTTTTTCGCTGACTTATTTTAAGCTTTGTCATAACTCTTTTTATGGTTTTCATTTTGAGAGTCTTTCAACAGTAAGTTTTCGCTGACAAATTTCAGCGTGATAACTCAAAATCCATATGAAATATGTTTGTGAAACACTTGACAAAGCGACGTCTCATGCAATGGCATATATTATCTAATGTAATAATATATATGTATATATATATATATATGTAATACGTGTAAATATGGATTATCAATGTTAGTCGATGGGCTCTGTTTGCAATAGGTTCGCATGGATTTTGATTGGAAATGCGTTAAATCATCCGACGCGACATGCTTGAGCCTTAAGCAATCAATGAATAACGCAAATGTACATACATACATACATACAAACATACAAACATACATACATACATACATACATACAGTCTGCAAAGCGATTAGCTGCTTGGCTAATCAACATGGTTTTAATGTTTATTATTTTTGTATTCTCTAATAAAAAACATATTCAAATAAAAAAAAAACCAGCTTTGAAAAACGGACTTGAATTTATTTTTTTTTTAAGTTGAGAAATTGATTATTTTTGTAGCAGTGTATCACAGATAATTGCATTGCATTGCATTGAGTTGAGTCAGTTGAACGATGAGTTATGTCGTCAGTTACTCAATCGATTCGCTGGCCGATGAACTGCGCCGGCCCCAATGGATGATGTACACACACACACACACACACACATAGGCATTTGTCTGACTGCGCACGTGTCCCATTGCCATTCATCAATGCAGGCTGGCAGCTAAATGGCCCATTTCAATGGCTTAAAGCTTCTAGTCCAAAGTCAAATATATATATATATATATATATATGTAGCTGCACTTGGCTTTTACACACACACACAGGCTCAGTTGCGCCGTCTCTTATCGATCCACATCGATCGTTGCCCCAAAATAAAAACGCTGCGTTTTCGTTTTTGCTGCGTTTTGCGTTCATTGAACGCACTTTCCAGTTTCATTTGTTGTTCCTTTTTTGTTTTAAAGATACCCTCACAAATCCGTTGGATGTTGTCATTTTTGCAAGTCACTCTGTGAATCTATTCCAAACTTTTTGTTTGTTTATGCAATTCAAACTATCTTCAAGTAACTTGGCAGAGCTACATTTTATAGTTAGCCCGATCGCTGCTTTATCTTATATGTATATATATATATATAAAAGATCTTAAACAATCTTGTAAGCAGTTTAAATGTGAGTTAGACAATTCCTAAAGCAGAGTTTTAATACTAAGCAGATTTGGTTAGCAGGTTGTTGGCCAATAAGGCTACTATAATTGTCATGAATACATTTCGCAGCTTTGTTTGTAATGAATAATAATTATTACTTAATTAAGATAAGCTTAACTTACTAATAGCTGAAATATAATTTGGCTTTTGAGCATTGCAATTTAAGTGTATTTTCGATTCGACAACACAAAAATTACTTTCTTTTGTGTTTTTTGTGGTTTTTGACTTTTTGTTTTTATTTTTAACTGGCCCACAGATATGCACATAAATACCTTAAATACAACAATAATTTGAGGCAATGACCGAACTGCGGCGAGCTGCAGCAGACGCAGCAGCGATCAATGCACCTTCGCCCAAAGGTGCAACGTCTTTTCGAGTCTTGACTTGAATCGAGTTGTTTGTTTCTTGGTGTACGTGCTGTGTGTGACTGTGTGTGTGTGTGTGTGTGTGTGTGCTTTTTCTGGGTATACAATGACGCACGAAACGCGATCAGAGCTAAAGACCAGACCAACAAGGGATAAGCGGCGGCAGGGGTTTACTGGCTGGCTGCTTTGGCTGGCAAACTTGACCAACATGAGGCCATGGCTATTTTTAGACTCGGCTGCAATGCTGAAAATTGGCCAAGACCAAGTTGTGTGTTGCCGCCAATTTGCAGCAGCAACAATAGCAACAACAACAACAACGTTGCCTTAAGCTGCAACAACATTTTTCTGATCGGATTTATGCGTGAAGCAAGTTTAACCCGAGGTCAACGCTGCGACAAGAAAAGGGTGGACTGCACTGCACCAAAGTGTTGCAGTGTTGCAGTTGTGCTGCAGTTGTGTTGCAGGTGGCTCGCTTACCCATGTTACATGCCAATTTAACAGCGCTTTTCTTACACACACCCACACACAAAACCGCACACACACTCGCTGAGTGTATTGTGCATTTTTTTATGTTTTGCTTTCGCTGCTTTTGGAACCAGTTCGATGCCTGCGAAAGCGTCGCATATCAACCGTATTTTTGTCTTCATCTCTGCCACTGCCACATTGTGGTTGTGGTTCTTGTTATTTTCGTCTCGCTGCAGACAAATTTATGAGTGTTAAGTGAAGGCCAATAAAATTATTTTTGTCTCGACTCGTATCGAGACTCTTTCCCCCTTTTTTTTTTTTTTTTTTTTGGCTGGTGCAGCCTTACCTTAGCACATTTCCATGGCGTCTTTTTATTCTTTTGCTTGCAGATATGAAAAAAAAAACCGTTTTGCATATTAATTGCATCCGCTGTTGTCAAAAGTGCCTCAAATACTAAAATGTTTGCGAAAGATCCAGTTATTTATTGTTGCAAAACAAAAAACAATTAAGAACGCTGTAGTCGAGCGATCTCGACTACGATATACTCTGAATTCCGTTGTTAAAAATATTCTAATTTTATTGGTAAATTTCGCAGTAAAAAGTTTTGCACCCAAATGTAAGCAGGCTAATTAATTAATTTCTCATAGCAAGCCCAGGCTCTGAAGAGTAAAATAATCGAATGCACCGCAAATTTGTATTCGCAAGCCCGAACTGATCTCTAATTGGCTGGCTGGAAACACATGCAAACATTCAAACGTAAACGAAATTGTAGGTAACGGTGCTTTTCCGAATGCACACAAACACATATTGAGCCTCGCATCGAATATCATGCCATCTCTTTCTCACAGACATGCTCGCCTATTAATGCATACAGAAAAGGCTTGCGGCTGCTGGCAGAAATGAGTTCAATATGGGAATATATATAAATGACCATAACTTGGGTGTTTTCTATCCGATCTTGTTGAGATTTGGGCAGTTGATCAAAATTTTGCTTATGCATATTATGGGTTAAGTAGTAATATTCTGCCTTTTAAATTGTGGCATTTAATGCTATCGGTAATCGAAATGTATCGATAGTCAATAAAAGGTGGCAGTTACCAATAAAATAATGCAAACTTGATCTGCGCCTGATATACGAGAACCTATACTTCAAGTTTCAACTATACTACATACAGACTGACAGACGAACAAACGGATAGACGTACTCGGCTGTTGATCCTGATCAAGAATATATATACTCTATGGAGTCGGAGATGTTTCCATCTGCCTGTTAAATACATTTGTACAAAAACAGGCACATCAAAGATTATATACAAATAAAAAGAATGAAAATTGCAATGCAAATTAATTTTCAAAATAATTCCATTATTACAATTTGATTGTGTTTAAATAGCGTATAAAAGTGTTTTGATTCTAGATAGGAAAAATAATTAAAAGTATAATTTTGAATTGAAAAATTTCACATTTTCATTTGTTATACAGCAACATGAGGAAAACGTTGATATTGATTTTCTGCTTGGATATTTCAATTGTATGAAAAGCTATTTTTTTTTCTTGTGTGTAATTCAGTTCAAATTAAAAGTTCGGTTTTATTTTCAGTGTGTGGCTCGTGTGACATTTACGAATCTAAAGTGCAATGCTACCAAAACGAATATTGGCGAATTTGATTACTGTCATATCAAGGCTGTGAATCGTACTCACAAATACTTCAGTTTCTACTATAAACTCTACGAAAGACCGTTTTCTAATTTTTCGGTAAGTGTCCCTCGTGGTCAAACACATTTACAACTCTGTTTTATACATTATTTGTTACAGGTCAACATTAAAATGTTGCGCCGAAGTAATGGCTATAAACAATTTGCTCCTAATATTGAGGTTAATGCTTGCCAGTTTCTAAGAAATCCCAAACATCCCATCGTGAAAACATTCTACACAATCCTGAAGGAAAACTCAAACATAAATCATACATGTCCTTTTATAGTGAGTAACATTTAAAAATTGTAAATGGCAGCACATCAAAATGATATTTTCTTAGAACGACCTATATATTGACAAGTTGTATACGGGAAATTTGGAGTCGGATTTTACCCGATATATACCCATACCTGATGGCGACTATTCGGTTTGTTTTTACATTCTAGTCAAAAAAGTGGAGACTGGCAACGTTTGTGTATACATTAATGTTGTGAAATAAAAAGCAGAACAATACACGAGCGAAATGCCTTCGCGTTTATGGAAAATTACCAAAAATTCAAAAACCTATAATTTGGCTTAATTTTTGAATATAATATGTAAAATGTGAAATAAACTATGATATTGCAATTATACAGCGATTATTACAATTTAATTGTGCTCAGGCTCCATGTAAATACGCTTCGATCATAGGTAGAGATAAATATTACCAAAATGACTATATCAAAGCCAAATTTATAAAAAATAAAAGTCTGATTAAATTTCAACAGCATGTGGAAAACGTTGTCATTTTTCTGCTGTGTTGGTTTCCTTACGGTAAGTTCTGAAATTAATCCTTAAATTAACCCACTTTAAATTCAGAGTTCTATTTGATACTCAGTGTGTGGCCCGAGTGACATTCACGAATCTGAAGTGTAATGCGACCAACAGGAATATTGGCGAGTTTGACTACTGTCATATCAAGGCTGTGAATCGTACTCACAAATACATTACTGTCTACTATAAACTCTATGAGAGGCCAATAATCAAATCTTCGGTGAGTGCCCCTCATGGTCAACCATTTTCCTACTGTTTTATGCAACATTCTTCACAGCTCAACATTAAGATTTTGCGAAATAGCAATGGTTATAAGCCATTTTTCATTGACTTTGTGGTTGATGTCTGCAAGTTATTACGAAATCCGAGTAATCCCATCATCTATGAATTCTATAAAATCTTGTTGACCCATTCAAACTTGAACCACACATGTCCATTTAATGTGAGTAGCTTTCCACTTTTTTAGTCAGCATATATAATATATATTTCCTTTTTCGCAGGAGGACATAATTTTTGATAAGTTTTTTACGGGCAGTGTTGAAAACGGGGTAATCCGATATATGCCCATACCCGATGGCGAATATCTATGTTGCTACATCTTTTTGGTCAGAAAAAGAGAGGCGTGCAGCGTTTGTGTCTACTTTAATGTATTCAAGTAGAAATGGACACAGAATTGGACTCTTTAAATTTGGAAAATTAATTTTATTGAAATCTACCTGCCTTTTTACAAAATATTCAGTAATAAAACATACATTTCTAACCAAAATAATCTTTCAATTTATATTGAACTTACGCGGACACATCAATGATTAACTGAGATTGTATAATAAGCACATATTAAATGAGCCAATTTGAAAATTTAACCATTCTGGATACTTGATGAAAGGCATTTAATTGTCTTCATTAGAAATAAATGACACAATATTTTAGCTTTAAAATTAGCGTTCATTTTCACACTACATTTCGAAGTGATATGATAAAATTAGTTATATTGAAATCTACCTATCGTTTTACAAAATATTCAGCAATAAAATATACATTTTTAACCAAAATAATCTTCCAATTTGTGTAGAACAACGCAGACATATCAATGATTAACTGAGATCGGACAAGAAGCACAGATTTAATGAGACTAATTTGAAATTTAACTGCATTCTGGATTCTTGACGAAAGGCCTTTATGCAATGATTACAATGTTATTGCGTTTAAATTGTGCATAAATCAATTTAATGTCAGATAATGAGATAATAATAGTTATGGGGTTAATGATTTGATATAAGATCAATTTTTAAAAATTCATTGTTTATTTTAATTGTTTATCATTGTTTATTTTAACAACATGTCGAAAACATTGTTATTTTGCTGTTTCGCTGGGTTCCTAACGGTAAGTTAGGTAATGAATCCTTAAGTGCACCCACTTTAAATTCAGAATTCTTTTTGATACTCAGTGTGTTGCTTACGTGAAATTCACGAATCTGAAGTGCAATGCGACCAACAGGAATTCTGGCGAGTTTGATTACTGTTATATCAAGGCTGTGAATCGTACTCACAAATATGTCAGTTTCTACTATAAACTCTATGAAAGACCCTTTTCTAATTTTACGGTAAATATGCCTCGTGGGCAAACACAATTCCTACTGTTTTATGCCTCATTTTTTACAGATCAACGTTAAGATTATGCGCAAAAGTAATGGCTATAAACCATTTGCTCCGAATATTGATCTCGATGGTTGCCGGTTTTTAAAAAATCCGAAACATCCCCTCATGAAAACATTCTTCACAATCTTGAAGGGGTACTCAAACATGAATCACTCATGTCCATATAATGTGAGTAACATTTGATTGTAAAGTCAGCTTATCAAATTGACATATGCTTTTTAGAACGACGTATATATTGACAAGTTGTATACTGGTAATTTGGAGTCGGATTTTAGCCGATATATACCCGTACCTGATGGCGACTATTCGGTTTGTTTTTACATTCCAGTCAAAAAAGTGGAGACTGGCAACGTTTGTGCATACATTAATGTTGTGAAATAAAAATGCAGAATCATTAAAATTTGGAAAATTTGTGCACGTTTACCGCATTTAAATGAAATAACCTGACTATCTATGCAAATACGATGTAAACGAAATAAACATTTTTCACCAACAAAATCTTCAACTTTAAATTGGGTATACCAAGACATATCAATGATTAACTTTATACATTTCGTTTAGATTGACTAAGAAGCACAGATTTAAAGAGGTTTTCTTTTTCGCTGGAGTATTTTATGGAAGAGTTAAGAGCTCTAGTTTTTTAAAAGTGAGGAGGAATCCTCCACGCGTATCCTCGTAAAATGTGTCACCTTAATCTGGAAAAGATGCAAGGACGCCCTGCAGAGTCCCCCGTGTTATAAAAAGGGCTTTAAGCAGATTCAAGTTTGACTAATTTTTGGAGAAAATAAATATTTTAATATTTTGGATATATTATTTATTCTGGATTCTGGATTAAACTGGAATTGTCGTAATCAACAATTAACGTTATTTCAGCTTCGAAATTAAAATTCGATTTCAAACTACAATTGGAAATAATTTCACTATTAATGCGTTTAAATGGCGTGTAAATATTTTGAAATTTTAAATAATCACATTAATGGGATGAATGACTTCATATAAACCACTTTGGTAAAAACAAAAAAGATTCATTGTTCACTTGAACAACATGTGGAAAACGTTGTTATTTTGCTGTTGCGTTGCGTTCCTAACGGTAAGCTAGGAAAATATCCTTAAATGCACTCACGTTAAAGTCAAAGTTGTATTTAAGACGAGGTGTGTGTCTCATCTGACATACACAAATCTGAAGTGCAATTCCACCAACAGGACAATTGGGGAATATCAGTATTGTGAGATCAAGGCTGTGAATCGTACCCACAAAAACTTCAGTCTGTACTATAAGCTCTACGAAAGACCCTTATCTAATGTTTGGGTGAGTGATACTTTAGACAAATCGAGTTCATTCTGTTTCATATATATTTTGAAACAGCTCAGCATTAAGCTTTTGCGCCGAAGTAATGGCTATAAACCATTTGCTCCTAATATGAATGTGGATGCTTGCAAGTTTCTAAAAAATCCGGATCATCCCATCGTGATAATATTCTACAAAATGCTAAAGAAGTTCTCAAACATTAACCACACATGTCCATACAATGTGAGTATTATTTATATATACATATATATATATATATTTTTTTTTTTTTCGTTTTTAGGAAGATTTGTATATTGACAAGTTGCATACGGGCAGTTTTGAAACGGACTTCAGCAAATATATACCTATACCGGATGGCGACTATGCGATTTACTTTCACTTTCAAAAAAATAAAATGGAGTTTTCCCACATAATTTTATATTTTAATATTTTGAAAAAATAATGGAAATAGCTTTAAATTTGGAAAATATGTTTTTGTTTACTGCAGTTTGTTGAAATCTACCTGTCTTTCTTGCGAATATATATATATATAATAAAATCATATAAAAATACATTATAACCCAAATAATACCCAGACATTTCTGAGATGAACTGTAGAATTTCCATTGAAATCGGTTAGAGATCGCATTAATCGCGAGAGTATTTAAAATTAAAGTTAAAAAATCGATGTTAAGGCAGGTTAATTTTATTTATTTTTTTATTTATTTATTTTAATCATAATAATCTTCTGCTTTGTTCTATCATAAAAATATCTTTACCAGCATCGCTGATATATCTATCTATCTTGTGTTTATTTAAATATATAAATGGCCAGGCAATAAGCAAAAGAACATATTAAAATTAAATTAAAATAAAGTAATAGCAAATTTAATAATTAAATTTACGGAAATATGTGTAATAAGTATGAATTGAGTTGCTTGTGTAAACTAATAAATATCTCTCAGTGTATGCGTCTTACGATTAATTAAAACTGAAAGCAGCTCAGGGACAACATCATCAACAACAGCTCCAAGTTGGCCAGCACCAAGTTGGCCATCAGTTTGCTTCGCTGGCTAACACGACAAGCACATCAATAATAAATTAAGCATGTTTCGTCTTGTCCTCAGTCCACTTTCCCTTAACGATGACCTAGAACATGAAATCCGAACGAGTCCAAGCTAAGTGAAACGGAAGCTAATCGCTTGGGTAAATAGTTTACCCTGGAGAAACAGCAGCAGCAGCAGCAGCTGAAGCTGAGGCTGATGAGCAGAGCTCTCTAAGCTCCAACAGTCTGTTGGAATTACGTAACGAGTCGAGACAGAGTCAGAGACAGAGACAGATGGGTGGAGAGAGGGGGGGTAGAGAGAGGGTAGAGCAACTTTTGGATTTGCTCTTTAGCCTTGTCGGCTTAAAAATAATATGCCCAGGTGCGCCAATTTGAACATTTTGACAGTTAGCCACGTCTTCAAGTCGAGGCCAACTTGTTAGCTGCCTGCAACAGATCAGCCAAAAAAACAAGCCAAGTTAAGCATGTTTCTAACTCCAAATTATAGTATAGTAATCCAATTGTAGTTGGCCAATTGAGTGCAGTGGAAACTCATAATTGACTTGCAATAATTAAGACAGTTTTGCCATGTTGCCTTTGTGGTTAAATGAAGCGCAAACTGATTGCATTCGCCTTGTCCATTCGTATTGGCCAGAAGGACATTTTGCCGCGCTGACATGTTGCAAGCGTATGGCCTGTGGCCTGTGGCATGCAGCGGGCACACACAAGCCCTTATTGCCAGCTTGGACAACTGGCTCGTTAGACTTGCGCCAACAGACAGAGAGAGAGAGAGAGAGAGAGAGAGAGAGTGGGTGAAGTGGGGAGTGTGGGTGAAGTGGGAGAAGTGCATAGGCGGCAACTACAAAGCAGACAGGAACGACGACGATGACGACGACAACATCGAGCAGGACGGTATCTTCTGGCACACACTGATAGCAGCAACAGCAGCAGCTGTCCACAAGCGGCAAACCTCACAAAAGCAGAGACGTCGACGGTGTTGCAGCGGTGCTGTTGCTGTTGCTGTTGCTGTTGCCGGTGCCGCATAGTGGGTTGAAATCGACACTGACACACGCACAGATGTCGCAACGCTTTGAAGATTTCTTTCTTTAGTTTATTTTTTTGTTTTTGTTTTTGTTTTTGTTTTTATTTTATTTTTTTTGTCATTTTTGTTTGTGAAGTTTGAGCTTGGCTTTTGGCGATGCCGATGCCGCGTTTCGAATTGCAATCGGCCAGGCAAATGAGCAGCGAACCGTTTCAGCAGCAATGCCAAAACACAACCCCCCCCCCCCCCCAACACACCGCTCCAGCGTCAGCAGGTGTGTGTTTGTGTGTGTGTTAATTGCATTAAAATGTTTGTAATTGCAATGAGGCTTCATCAGCTCGCATCAACAGCAACAGCAGCAGCTGAAGGGGCAGCTGCAGCAACTGTTGCAGCAGCAGTTGTCTTATCGCTGAGAGCAAATCTGTGCACATTGAAAAATGCCATAGATGCCGCATCGGGAAAGAGTCAGAAAAGCGTCTGCAGCGAGTCGTGTCGCAACTATAATTGCCATAATAACATAATATCAGAGCTGTTGCAGTTGCAGTTTGCAGTTGCGCTTTGATTTTGTAGCAGCTGCAGCGATGTGGCATTCCACATACCACCAACCGTGGCACATGGTAAAAGGTGTCGTTTATTGTCACACACAATGCCGCCAAAGAACATGCCAAAGATCTCGTCAGATGCAAGACAAATATATATATATATATATATTTACATTAGCATTTTTAGAAAATTCAATCATAGGAGTTTTTCAGTATATTTGTGTGAATTTAATTTAATATTTGTTTTCAATATTGTTTTTGCTCTGCCCAGCAAGATTTGTACATTTCAAAATTAACGTCATTTTCCAAAGTCTGACAAGTTAAAGGATTTTTCAATATATACATATATATATATATAACTGTTTTATGGCACTGAGTGATGAGGATAGCAGGCGCTTGCCTCGTTGGTGGTCCGGTGGAGTCTGTTCCGCAATTGCGGTGACAGCAACTCATCCGCTCGACTTGGTCAAAGTGCAACTGCAAACTCAGAAAGTCAAAGTGCCCGTTTCGGAGATAATCGCAAATATATACAAAAACTCGGGTAACGCCACAAAATGTTGCAAGTTGGGCACAAATAATGCCTGCTTTCCAACTTAGGAATATTGGGTTTTTACAATGGCATCTCGGCTGCCTGGTTCCGCCAGCTCACCTACACCACAGCCCGGTTTGCTCTCTATGAGTACGGCAAGCAATTTGTGGATGCAAATAATATGAGCGCCAAGATTCAGCTGGCCACGTTTGCGGGCATCTTTGGGGGAATCGTTGGTGTGCCAGGTGAAGTGGTCACAGTCCGCTTGCAAAACGATAATAAGCTGCCAGTGGAACAGCGACGCAAGTGAGCAGAGCACATGGAATATATATACATATATATATGTATCTATATATATATATATATATATATATATTCTTGATAACACTAGTTGCATCCACCTTGAGAAAAAAGTGGTTTCTTGTCAAAAGTGAGCAGATTTTTAAATATTCCTTTTATGGAAATTGTTTAAAACATTTTTTGATACATTCAGTTTCCATATGGAAGTTTCCGAGATTATTGATCGAAATTCTGCTTGCTGGGAACGACTCTTTTTTTTGGTTGGGGTACATCAAAAAGTGATATAATTTTTGTCAACTTCAAATACCATCATTTTGTGATTTTTAAATACTTTCAGTTTCCATGAAGAATTCAATTATTATGGAACGAAATTTATATTAAAATGGTGCTCCATAAAATTCAGTTTTTCTTGGGGTACATTTTTTGAAGCTTTACCTAATCGATTGTGAAATCCTCCTCATTAGCTACAAGCACATATTCGATGGCCTGCATCGCATTGCCAAGGAGGAGGGTATTCAGAGCCTGTTCCGGGGCTCAGTACCGGCCATAACGCGTGCCGTGCTCCTGACGATCGGCACAAATGGTGCCTACGATCAGGTAAAGCAATTGCTGCAGGGCACCTTCGATTTCAGAGAGGGTCTCCCGCTGCACTTCATAACCTCAACGATGGCTGGATTTATTGGCACACTGATGACACAGCCGATTGATGTGATGAAGACCACGTATATGAATGCAGCACCAGGAGAATATAGCGGATTGGGTGCGGTTGCGGCAAGTGTGGCCAAACAGGGTCCGTTGGCATTCTACAAGGGATTTGTGCCCGCCCTGCTGCGGGTCAGTCCCAATACGATAATTACGTTTATGTTGTACGAACAGGCGCGATTGCGTTTTGGCTACTTGCCACCGAGTGGCAACAATAACAAATAAAGCCAATGAAAGCGTAAATGTGACTTGCTGCATTTCCCACGACAGCGGCAGGAGTTGAGTCTGAAACTGCAGCTGACTTTTCCGCGTGTTTAGCCTGTGTCCAAATGTCTCCGGTCTCGGGTCTCCGGTCTCTGGACTGGGGTCTCTGGTCTTGGGTCTCTGTTCTCTGGTCTTGAAGTCGTCGGCGTCGTTTTGTTTGTTCGCTTCACGTGCGCTGCTTGTCTTTCCAAAGCTCTCCACTTGGTGCACTGGTTGACTGTCTGGCTGCCGTCGCCGCCGCCCCCCTGCGCCGTCCCGCTGGCCTGTCTGTCTTGTTTGTCAAAGAGAAACAGTTAAATGCCAGTTTACCAGTTAAATCGGAATCAAAGCGAAAACAATGACACAGTAGCAGAGCGAGAGAGAGGAAGAGAGTGAGAGGGAGGGAGAGAGACAGATAAAGCCTGAACCCGACCTGCTCGACAAATGGCAAGTGAAGTAACAACAACAACACCAGCAACAACAGCAACATCAGCAGCGACAGCAGCAGCAAAAAAAAAATCGTCTAGACACAGACTAGACTCCATAAAAATAATTATTATCGGTTGCAATTTCTGTGCCTCTGTGCGCCTCGACGACTGCCCCGTTGCCCCTGGTACCCCTTTCGAAGTTTTTGCTGCTGCGGGAGAGTTGACTGCTGAGCGTGTCCCCTCTCGCCCCTCTCCACTATCGCAGCACATCATCATTCGATTTCATCTGCCTCCGATTACAATTGCAGTTTTCATCGCTCTTCAATTGAGAAGTTATAGTTTTTTTTTTTGCTCAGATTACGTGGAATTTTGGCAAAAATAAAAAATCCCATTTGCGATTAATTTAACTACGAAAGTTCAGATTTTGTTCAAAGTTGTTAAACTCTCTCTAAATTGATGGCATTTATAATAATTATTGAAAGCGATTAGCTGCTCCTATAAACCAATTTCACACTTATCTTTTGATCTGATTGAAAAATATATATTTTTCCCCTTTAACCCTAACTTTTGTAGTACCATAAAATCTTATTTCTATTTAATTTAAATATGTGCATATATGAAGAATCTGCAGTTGTGCAACCAAAGCGACTTTCGACTTTTAAATTACTAAATTAACAGTTGCTGTTACACTGAAAAAAACATCAGATAAACTATGTTATCTATGCCAGATTCTGTGAGGGTATTTGATTTTCGGCTTCATACAATTTCGTAGTGTATGGAACACAATTCAAGAGCGTAATTGCACTTATTGTCAAACAAAAGCGCACAAGGAAGGAGGAGGCTTAATGGCGGCTCAATGCTGGACAGGAGGGGGGAAGAGTGGACAACGGGCAGTCGGACAGGATGGATATGTTTGATATGCTGTCGTCACGCATCGCTGAGCATGCAACATGCCGACATCAACAACAGCAACAACAGCAACAACAGCAACAACAATAGCAACAACTTTGACAGCGACAACTTTGGTGCGACAAGAACGACAGCAATGTGGAGCAAGGAAATATGCGTCACAGAGGGGGGGGGGGGGTACACCAGGTAATTGCCACAATTTGCTCGTTGCGTGAATGGACAGCAGCAGTAAGAAAAGGGTGCAAAAGGACAACAACTTCCGTCAATGGTTGCCCCTTCGGGGCAGGCATATTTTTTTTTATTTTCATTTTTTTTTTTTTACATTTTTTTTATTTTTATGTGCGCCGCCTTCTGTCATATTTGAGGTGCGCATAAGGGCACTCAACGCCGCCATAAATCAACTGCCAACTGCACTTCTGATCTAAGGCTGTCAACCGACGCACCACCACCACCACCACCACCAAACCACCAGGCCAAGCCAGGCGAGCCGCCAAAGCTTGGCAAACGACAGCGACAACTCTTTAGGCCATAACTTTATAGACGGGTCGCCGAACGCGCTGGCTGCTGATGTGCTTGTGTTGGCCGGTTTCACCTGAGCTTGGGCCAAAACAGCTACTATCCTCACTCCGCCACCCCTCTTGCTATACCTTATCTTGCTCTTGTGTCTAGACTGGAGACTACAGACGCTGTCTGTCGTTGCAGCCGCAGCCGCAGCAACAGCAACAGGAAACAGCAGACTGTCGACTGTCGACTGCAGACAGCAGACAGCAGACAACTGTGACAGCTCGAAGCAGAGCAGCAGCTACAGCAACTGCAACAGTAGTGACAACAACAACAACAACAACATTTGTACCTGTGTCCAGCGTTTTTCAAATGAGCCAACAATTCTCAGCTGTCAATAATGTCTGTCATTGTTGTCCGCTGCTGTTCACCCTTTGCCACAATACCATCTCGGCTAGAGTTGGACTCGTGTTTTCTGCTCTCGTGACACGACCAACATAATTGGCTTTAAATAAAACATAGACTAAATATTTAATAGCAGCAATGTGAAGCGAAACCAATTGCAATTATGAACAGAGTAACTCGACATTATTTTAATAATCAATTATTATTATTGCTATTGGTCTTTATAGAGTGCCACAGCGGAACTGAGTATCGATCAAAATTTGAAAGCAAATTGATAAACTTTATTGTAACCCTCACAATTAACTTTGCTTAGCAGTATTTATTTCATATATATTATAATTTGTTATAATTTACAGTTCCCCTTTAATATTTACCACAAATAATTGCCAGCATTTTTCATAATACTTTTTTAATTTACACCATTTAAGCATATGGAATAAAATCAACTAAAATTTGAATTCATTTCAGAAACTTTCAAAAAACCCATCCATCTCAAATTTTAGGCATTTCAGGCGTCCAAAACTGCCTTATCTCCCAGACATTAAGTTGTGTCCTGAAAATTGCCGTAATGCTTGCAGTTCCAAAGTTAAGCTGGCAAAATTTCTAATCCTTTGGAAATTGAGTTGTGAAATGACAACTTTGTTTGCAACGTTGCGGATGGCGGGAGGGGGAGGAGTGGTAAAAATCCCTGCAATGCAATGCACACACATGTTTGGGTCTTACAAAGTCGCCTTCCCTACTGGGTAGTCAGGAGGGGGGTCGGGGCAGCGGCGTGTCGAGGCTGTGGCCATTTGGCGTTCCGCTTAATTATTCAAAACCATGTCATGTCTCTGTATAATTTTATGCATTGGCCAATGCGAGCGCCAGTGCTCAACCACGATGATGATGACGATGACGATGATGATGATGACGATGATGATGATGATGATGATGATGATGACGAGGGGCTGACGCCTACACAGTCAGACGAGTTGGACAGACGGACAGCTGGACGGACTAATGAACGGGCAGGGAGCTGCGGCAGACGAGAGTCAGACATTGCAGCAGCAGCAAAACTACAACTGCAACACTCAGAGAAAATAACGGGTCAAAACGAAAAATATCAGAAATATTTCTGTGTTCATTTTTTAATTTAGAACTGATTTTTAGGGCTTTAAACGAAATTATTAAAAAAAATACCCTAATCCGAATTAAGACTTTTGAGTTTTGATAGATAAAGTCTATTATATCTTCTAAAATCGGGAGAGCATCGATAAAAAAGTTTATTTGATTATATTATTTTTATTTTTAAATTTAGTAAAGATTCGTAGTATCAAATAAAGCCTGAAAAAATTCCATAATCTCAATCAAGACTTTTGAGCTTAGGTAAAATTAATTCATTTAATTCTTGTTTAAATCGAAAAAGCTTAGATAAAAAAGTTTATTTAATGCTTAAAAAATTTGTGAAAGAAATATAAGTTTTATATAAAACGTTTAAAGCAGCGTTTTTCTGCCAGTGTAGTAACATTCGAACACAGACACCAAGTGGGCAACCCAGAAGGAGCCACATGTGGCAATCACGAAACGTAGTGCCGTTACCCACACTTGCAGACACACAAGCACACAATTATACACACATCTATATATATATATATATATATATATATCTATGTATGTATATATGTATGTGCAACAGACTGCTGTGTGGCAAGAGTGAGAGCGTGGCATACCAGACAGTCTGACGCTGTTGGAGCCCACGTAGAGCGCAGCCACTCAGTGAGTCGTCGCTCAGACTGTGACTTGTTGTTGCTGCTGCTGCTGCTGGCCAGCCAGCCAGGTCTCTGTCTGTCCGTACGACAGCAGCAACAACAACAACAACGACAACAACAATGCTGCAGACGACGACGACAACGACAACAACCGACAACCGACAACCGACACAGTCTGTGGCAGACCGAGACTATCGAAAACTCGAAATTTATACGTTGGAAAAAGTTGATTTAAATTTTTTTTTTTTCTCCTTCTCTCTTTTATTTAGTTTATTTTTTTGCTGGCCGTCTGTTTTTTTGTGTCATTTGTTGTTGTTGTTGTTGTTGCACTTATGCAGTCAAAAATGCCCACGAAAATTATGTTAACCAGCCGGCAGCTGTGCTCAAAATCCCACAACTACATCTTCATAGTGTTCCATCTCAGTTGTCTGGTCTTGTCACTCCCATAAGGCCAACAAGTTAAAGAACAGCAGAGTTGGCTATTTATTGCACCAAACTAAGCAAACTATTTTTTCAGAAAATTTATTCATTAATTTTTTGTCTACCAGAACACAAAAATCATACTAAATAAAATATGATTTTGAATTAAGTTGCATTTTAGTTAAGATTTCGACAGCAACAAGATGAATTTCTTTAATTAAAATAAATATTATATAAGTATAATATTAACCGATTTTTTGTATATTGAGTGTATATCCTATAAACGATTGAAAATCGATTTTAGAATAGATATAGAACATAGACTAAGCAGCAACGTAAGCGGCAACAAACTTTAAATTTGATCGTCTCAAAGACAATAATCTTTAAATAATCAATCAGCCCATTTAATTCATAATATATATATATGTTTATATAGCCTTATATAGGCTAGATCTGATGGTTATATAATATTACCTACTCACCGTATTTCTGCCAAAAGCTTTTGCTGTGATTCTTCTTCTCGGAATCTGTAACAAAATTTGTATCTAAATTCGAATTCTCTTCGTAAATTTCTGTATAGAGTATAAATTCGACTCGTGCTGTTGTTGTCGATGTTGTTGACTGTTGTTGTTGTTGTTGCTGTTGCTGTTGCAGTTGTTGTTGTTGTTGTTGTTGTTGTGATGTCAAAGGTGATGCGTTGGTCGCTGTTCGGACCGTATCACGATTGAAAATTCGATGTGCCGCAGGAAGAGGAGTGTTGAGCTTTGTTGTTGCTGTTGCAGTTGTTGTTGCCGTTGCAGTTGCAGCAGTTGTTGCTGTTTTAGTTGCTTGTAACAATGTAGCACGTTGATTAATATGATATGGCAGAAACATGGGCGCAGAGGCAAAAACAACATCAGTCGATTGAGACGCGGCGCGACGGCGACGGCGACGACGACGACGACGACGATTTGGATGTGGATGAGGAGTTTGTGCAGCAGGCGGGGAGGCGGGTGCAGGGGCTGCAGTTGTTGTTGTTGTTGCTATGGGTAATTTATTAAGCAAATTTGTGGTTGGCAGGGAAATATATTTGTATTTGGGCGACAACACTTTGCGCTGGCTGCGATTTATAATTAAATCTAACTTATTATTTGCACTATATACACTGTGAGAAACGTCACTACTATATACACTTGTTACGTTTCCACTTGCGTCGCTTCCACTTGGCTTTCGATTTTGTTGCGTTTCCACCAGACTGCTGCCGTTGTGGCATGTCCGATTGTTTATGTTGTTGATGTGCCTGTTGCTGTTGTTGCTGCTGTTGTTGCTGCTGATCCGCTCCTGCTCCTGCTGCTGTTGTTGTTCTTTCCTTGGCGCCCAAAAGTATGCAGTGTTTTCTATGCTGCTCTTGTTGTGCTGGTTGTTGCTGTTGTTGCTGCTGTTGCTGCTGTTGCTGTTGTTGTTGTTGTTCCTGTGCATGGGCACCGCGAGGGCTTGTGCCGATGACCACAATATGATTGTTGCCAGTAGCGTTAGATTGAATGCGAGCAAAGCGTTTGTTGCAGAGCGGGCCCCCGCGGCGCCACTTCCTGAATGCTTGGGGGCCACAGCGTCAACTGTATGCGAATTGATAGTTCACTGTACCGACCAACGACCAGCACAGTGCAACGGCATCGGCAACGGCCTGGGCATGGGCATGGGCATGGACATGGGCCAGACCAGGGGCAACAACATCAACTGACCAACACCCAAGAAAGCCGACAACAAGCTCAGCGGCTGCAAATGTAGAGAAAATGAGTTGTTAGACAGCTGAAAAATAACTTTAATAATTTAAATAATTAATTTAAATAATTAAGAATAAGTTTAAGTAAAATCGAACTGGTTTCAAAAATTCTTAAAATGTTTTTTAAACTAAAGTTTGCCGCTGCAAATTGCAATCGGTTCCGGTTTCTGTTCAGGTTCAACACAAAATAAGAATAATCATTTTCACAATAATTTTAAAATTTAAGTATAAATTTGAGTTAAATCTAGTTTTAGAATTGATTTAAAAACTTATTTAAATGTTTTAAAAAGTAAAGTTTTCTACTTTAAATTGCAATTGGGTTCAACAAACCAGAAGAATAATTGCTGTAATCATTTTAACAATAATTGAAATAATTATGAATAAGTTTTAGTAAAATCTAGTTTTATTTCAAATTGGGTTCAAAAATGACTAAAATGTTTTAAAAAAAAATTCTCTTCTCTAAATTGCAATTTTTGTTCTAAGTTCCGGATTCTATTCGGGTTCAACACACCATAAGAATCCCTTCTGGAATCACTTTAACATTAAATTACCCCAGCAAACTTAGCAATTATCTTACTCAAGATTTCGCTCAGTGCACTTTTGCTGTGTGGTCGCCTGCTTTTGCAATTCTTTTTATTTTTTTTTGTTGCAGTTGCTTCTTTTGTTTTCATTTTCGTTTGTCTGTCCCGTCTGTCCTTGCTACAATGTATCTAGACGCAAAATAATTTCCCTCACTCCCCCTAATGTGCAACAGCATGCGTGTTTGGGGGCGGGGCAGTCGGCGGGAGCAGCACGTTGGACTGAGGCGTAGATCAGCAGCAGACACGGGCATAAATAACGCAACATGTGTGTGTGTGCGTGTGTGTGTGTGTGTGTGTGTGTGTGTGTGTCGGCACTCTTTGCCAATTGCAGACAAACAAACAAAACAAGCGACAAACGGTGGCAAACGGTGCGTATGTGCAACATTTCGCTCAAATTTATGTTGCACTTCTCCCGACTTCAGTTTTATTATCATCTCGACGTGCGTCGTCGTCGTCGTCCTCCTCGTCCTCCTCCTCGTCGTCTGCCTGCCTACGAAACCAATTTTTGTCTATATTTATAATGCACAACACAGCAAAAACAACACACAGCTTGTTGGAGTATGTGAGCGAGGGGAGGGGAGAAGGGGTTTACCCCTCGCACTCTTGTTATTATTGTTGCTGCCGCCGCTGCTGCTGCTGCTGTTGGCAATATGACGAAAGATTACAAGCGACTCAACAACAACAACAACAACAACAACAAAAAATAGGCTAAAATTAAAGTAGCTAAATTAATGGCATAGTTGCTGCTGTTGCTTGTGGTGGTGGTGCAACCACTTCGCCTTGCCCCGCAGTTAATGCCGCCGCCAGACAACCAGACAAGAAAAATACAAAAAGGTGGAATGACTTTTGCAACAGGCATTCTGCAATTCTGCATTCATGATGCACGATCTTAGATATAGACAACAACTGACTCTACCTATCTCCCTCTCTCTCTCTCTCTGTCTCTCTGTCTCTCTTTCTCCAATCCCCCTTTATCTGCTGGACTTGCTGACTCTGCTCACTAATTGTCTTTTGGAGCCCACAGTTGACATTATGCCGCAAAAATCCAAGTGCAACGGACAGCTTGATAGACGGAGAGACAGAGTGACCGACAGACAGATCTAGAGGCAGTCAGACAGACTGTTTGACTAGTTGGCTGCTTCGTTTAATATGTTGCATGATCGACGGACATGTTGCCTACAATGTTGCACCCCAACAAGCAAAGTGTCACAGACAGATTGATGCGCAACACAGACAGCAATGCCGACAGCTGGTGCAGTAAGTGCCACGGCGGTGTAGGAGTTATCAAGGAGTGGGGGTGTGGCAACTCAACAAGTAATTTAAAGCTGATCGGGCAACTGCAACTTTTAGCTTACAACTTTAAATTCCAGTCTCATATATATAGTCATAACATATATACTCATTATAGATACCCTTTTATATATATATAGCTGGCACTCAACATTTTATCTCTCTTTCTTCAATATAATAAAAGATAACTGTATAATTTCGTATCTGTTTATATGGCTGCAATAAAATCTTTAATCTCTTCAGACTTGTTATAAACTTGCAGAGGTATTTTATTTTAAGTATTGCCTGGAATTTATTATGCCTTGCAGAAACAGTCTGCGATTCCATTCGGAAAACTTTTAATCTTGGTCAACATCAATAGCCAAATAGATAAAGCCAGCTACGTATTTCTTACTGACTCTAGTTTCTCCGTTTTAAAGTTATTTAGATTTCACTAAAACAGATTTTACCAAACCAAAGTTCTTAGAGGAAAATTCACTGAGTATTATTTACTCTTTATTCAACAGGTACAACTTCGATCTGTAAGGGTATTAAACACTTCGACTAAGCTAGCCAATATTTTGTTTTCTTATTGAAATGCCTGGGGCAGAAAAAGCAGCAGCAGAGGCAGCAACAGCAGAGGCAGGGGCAGCAGCAGCAACAGCAGAGGCAGCAGCAGCAGCAGGGGCAGCAGTCAGCCTCATCATCATCAACAATATTATGCTGCTGTTGCAAATGTTATTGTCTCCTGCAGCATGCCACTACACCTCCCGCCCACCCTCCTTCACTCACCCTTCCTGCCTTGCAGCATGCTCCCTTTGCTCCACAATTAGCCAAAAGCGAGTCTGGCTACTGTTTCGTTTCATTTGGTTGTTGATCTCCTTTTGTTGCTGCTGCTGTTGTTGTTGTTGTTGTTGTTGTTGTTGTAGTTGTTGTTGTCGTTGTTGATCGTATTTTATTTTTTTGTTTGCTGTTTGCTGTTTTCTGTTGCTGCTGCTGTCTGTGGCTGTTATGTTTTTGCAATTTATTTGATTGCCTCTTCATTTGGCTCTTCTCTCGTGTTTGTGATTTGGCTTTTTTGTTGTTGTTGTTGTTCTGTCTGCCTCGGACTGGGACTGTCTGTGTCTTTATGTTGATTTTAATCGCGTCACGGGCTCCTGGCTCTTGAGATCAACGTTAAGTTGCAATTCATGTTCCATCATAAAACGCGTTCAGACCCATAACAATTAAAAAGATGCCAAAATAAAAAAAACCCCAGTCATAAAGTGTTTCATACTCGAAATATCTTTGAGTCACTAGCAAATTTGCATAATGCTAAAAATATTTAATTTTGAGTTGAGTTTTTGTCTCGAATTTGGGTCATTTATTTAGCGAAGATCGTTAAGCGGCTTTCTATGTGATCCCAAACTAATCCAACTGACCGGAAAAACCATATTTCGTTCGAGAAGAAAAAAGGAAAAAAGAAACAACAAAAGCAACAATTGCCATAGGCGTGTTTTTTAGCTAATTCAAAAAACATTCCAGTTTATTTTTAAACAAGTCGCTAAATTCTTTAATCTATTTTCGTCTACACAAATAAAACAGCAAAAGGCAACACAGGAATTTGCAAGAGGCAACTGTGGAACAGGGGATTGGGGGGTGTACGCTACAATAAAGGGTAGCCAACAAAATGAAATGTGCAACGTGCAGCGCCGATAACAAATTTTATCGATAGCATTGCCAGGTAATACAAGTTGTGTTTTTCTAACCTGAACCCATTAAAAATAGGCAAAATAGGGTATAATCGTTTTCTGCAAATGTATGTAACAGGCAGAAGGAAGCATCTACGATCCCATATAGTGTATATATTATTGATCACGATAAGCATTCAAGTTGATATAGCCAAGACTGTCTGTCTCAACACGCGGATATCAGAGAGTTTATGAGCTAGCGACTTGCAATTCGGAATGTAGGTTCTTGTAAGTTTTTATCGATAACTGCATCCGTTTCTCGATTACCACAAGGTTTCGATTTCCGATAGCAATAAATGCCACAATATTCGAATTAACAATCCAAGTTATAGTCGATAATATATTTTCAAATTGATCCCATTTCTAGTGAACATTTAAAAAAAAAAACTAGAATATATCTAACCATTGTATTTAGGGTATATCGCCGTCGAGTTTACTCGACTACAACAATCTTACTTGTTTTTATTATTTTTTTTCTATTAATATCCTACCTATTTTGTATGACATGAGGCATTAAGTTAATTATCTCTGATATCGATTGGATTATAATCTTTAAAACAGATACTGATAGTTGCTTCGTTAAAAAAAAGTCAAGAGAAACCATTACAAGAAAAAAAATAACTCTTAAGAATGCTTAATAAATATTTCTCAAAGTTGTTTTAAGAAGAAAAACTTGACAAGCTCTGAGAGATTAGATTGTGAGAGTGTCTAAAGCTGCGGCAATGCCGAAGAAAGACTTTCTTGCGAAAGTCACACTAGTTGTGTGTATTTTGTTATTTGTATTTTGTATATTGCATTTTGTAGTATTAGCTGTGTGTGCATACCAAAGTCGAACGCCAATTTGACATTGAGCAAACGTAAATTCAGTGAATTCCTGCGTAAATCGATGGAAGACAACCACGAGACCGCAAAGGCCCGCCACAGGCGCATGCAAAGGACCGACAGCCAGCCGACAGCAAGAAATTAAATCAAATAAAATAACAAAAACCGAACCGACCACCAAAACCGAAACTTGTGGAGCGCCCCAAGGGGGGGTGAATCCGACAGAAAGAGAGCGAGAGGGGAAGCGCACGAGAGCACCGACGAGAGCGGGAGAGCGGGTAATCGGGAGAGCACTAATCAATCGGTCGAAGAGAGCGCGTAAGAATTTCACACATGACAGTGAAGAATGCGCCGGGCGGCAAGCTGGAATACACCTGTACACACAAACATTTGCAAACACGCACAGACACACACACACACACACAGCCACTGACCCGATGTAACAGTTAGTTAGCTATTTTTTTTCGCAAACTTTTTCTTAATATTTTTTTTTTTTGTATTGGTTGCGTGCACAGAAATAAAAAAGAACTGCTAATGAATGAGACTATTTGATATATACGCGCAGCAAAACATATAATATTGATATATTTATATGTATATATATGTGTGTAGATATGCGGGCGTTTTCGTAGGCACGCGTTATCGTGGCGAGACACCGTTATTTCGTTAGACACCCTCCAATAATTGCAGTCTGCACTTAATTTGAATGTGCTGCGATCTTTTCGCAAACCTGCGCCGTACTGAACTCAATATACTCGCAGCTAACATGAAAAGTGCCCGTTTGTCTCCAATACTTACATATATATATATATATATGTACACGTACGTATGTATGGCACACGATCGAGTGGTGAATTGCAGGAGGTGTCTGGGCGAGGGGGGGGAGAGTCGGCTAGAGCTAGAGCCGACCACGACAAAAACGACGACGGGCGTGTGTCGTTTCCTTTATTTTTACCGCTCATTTTTGATTTTTTTTATTGCGCTCTTCTCTTATTTATTTATTCTTATTTTCCGCGAAAAAATTATTTTTGTACTTAAAAATAAATTAAAAAGCATTTTCTTCATCTGTTTTATTTTGCCTCTGTCGCTGGCCGCAACCAAAACAACAACAGCCACATGAAAATCAAGCGTGAAGCGTGCTAAGGCCCCGTCCCCGCCAGCCCCAAACCACCGCGCCACGGACCAGTTCTCAGTCTCGACTAATTCGGGATAAGGGTGCCTCCGCTCTCTCTCTCCCTTTTCGGGGGGGTCGGGGCCAGTACGTTCATTATGGCTATCAGTCTTGGGTTGTGTTGTAGTTTCTTCAGTCTATCAGAGCCAGAAGCAATCCAAAAATACTGGGCTCGGTACGTTGTACCAAAAGCAATCGCACCGAAGACAACAGAACATAATTTGTGTGTAAAAGATTTGCCAGGCGCGAAATAAACACAAAATATGCCAAGCAAAGCAAAGCCAAAGAGAGAGAGAGAGAGCGATAGCTGAAATGTAGATTGCACGGGGGGAAGGGCAGAAGAAGAAGAAGTAGAGGGCAGAGATAAGCGACTCTAAGAGGGAGTTCGGTTATGTCTCTTGGGATTCCTGGCTATTTTCGTAGCTGAGTGCTGCCGCTGCTGCTGCTGCTGATTCACATGGCAAAACCAGAAGAAAACAAGTAAAACTGTTGAAAATGAAGTCACGTGAAAATTGCATGCGAAATTGCATGAATTAAGTTGAGAAAACTGCCGGGCAAACATCCACTCAGACAAAAGTCCTTAGACATTTTGCTTTTCGGCAAAATAGCACACATATATAAACAAGCAGCCGAGTGGAAGATGGGCGAGATTGAGGAAAGAGGAGTTACTGCCGGCGCCTAAGCCAAATTCAGGAAGTTGCCACAGCAAAAAACTGACGCCGGAAGGAGCCAGAGACGTCGCGCCACACGGCGGCAAGCAGACGAGGAGTCGACGCCGACGACGACAACGATGGATGGCCAAGAACAATGCCCACGTGATGATGATGTTGATGGCTACGAGATTGGTGGGAGTGGGTATGCTGAAATGCAATAATTACAAGTAGAAAGCCTGCAACTTATGCAACTGCAATTCCAAATGCCCAACTTGCTGCTACGCTGCCAAAAATTTAGATTTATAATAAAAAGAAAATATAAATCAAATTTGAAAATATTTTTATTACTTCTAAAATTCTGGAAAATCTTAAAGAGAAATCGAGCTTGCAAGCTGAACTTAAGTTTTTTAATTAACATTGGAAAAGGATGCGGGAATTGGTAGCTTTCCGTTCAATTAGAGTCACACCTCATTGGACGCACTGCGGCAGTTGAGCAATTGGCCCGTTTCACAATTGCGAGTGGAAATGCAGGCGACAAAATAATTTAGCATTTAATAAAATTAGAGCGGTGGGCGTGGTGCGACAACACATCCTTCCGATGCGCCAAACTCGACTCGAAAGATTTGGAGAAGGGGGGGGGGGGGGCTGCTCTGCAGCTTTGGCTGACCACTTGTAACGGTTTATGGTTTCCGCCAGGCAAAGTGAGCAATTTTCCATGTTGGCCAGCTGACAGTGTCCAATGGCTACAGCCAGACACAGACATGGACATGAACTCAACCCGCTGACGGTTTCTACATCATTAGATTGATGAGTGGCACGGGGCAGCGGGACGGCGGCACTGTCTGGCGCCAGACGACTTCCTTTTGCTGCAGCAGGTGGTGCAGCAGGCTTGCAACATGCAACCGTCGATTCATATTGATTGAAATTTAAAATGCAAATCACTTAAAGCGTTCAATTTAATCAAATTATTACAATAACAATGTGAGAGCGCTCCGAAGTAGGTGCAAAGAGTGCCGAGGAATCAAACCGGAGACTACACTGGGAATCGATGGTGTAACTTGCTGCGAAATAAAGCAGGGAAATGAGAGAAACATGTGAGTACTGTGGCAATTCTAAAAAGTATCTCTGCAGCAATCAAGTTGAGTTGCGGCGGAAAAAATCTCAGAAAACAATTTTTTTTTGGACGGCTATAAGCAAACACAATTTAAGTTTTCCATTTTTTTAGGCTTAAGATATTCACTGATTTGTTGAGAGAACATAATAGATAAAGAAATTATATAAATTATATATAAATTGGGTGTTTCTGCACTGCGACTACTATTAGATATATTGTGTCCCCTTCTGAGCTTCTAGCTTCTCCATCAACCCCAGTTCCTGCAGGAATGCCAGATTCTTTGTTTTTTTTGAGGCCTTCTTTCTGTCATTGACACTCATAATATCCATCCCTAGGATGCTGCATATTTTCCTGGAAAAGGCGACACATTCTATTAGGATGTGAGTTGAGGACTCCTCCTAACCTACACAAATCCTACACTGATTGTTACTATAAGTACCCAGTTTGGATCAGTAGTCTGACAAGTATCCTAAGCCATTTCCAACCCATGTATATAAATTGCTTAAATCCTTTATGATTATAGCCGCTTAAAAGACATTTGGTCTGTCGGAGTACTGGTGTCTGGTGTCTCTTCCCAGCATCTTAGTCTCCTTTGTTTTTCTTCGTTCCTGAGTTGCAGCGGTATTGCATGCCTTGCAGGCTTTAGCCTTGTTAGGAACCTCTCTGCACCCATTCTAGCCTGCTCAGAAGTCAGCTAACTTAACAAGATTTCGAAAGATTCCCTAATTAACGTAATAGCATAATGTGTTGCCTAGGCTACATAAGATATGAAGTCTACTAGATAAATTTCATATCAACTCTAAAGACAACTCTGAGAGATTCTTTAAGAATTGTGTTTGCGGAAATGTCTCAGAAGGAATCCTTACAGAACATCACAGCAGAAAGAGCCTTTTTTATAGGAAAATATATAGTCTGCTAGAGCAACAACTCTGATGAGCTCTGAAGATATAGTAACCCCCAAGCTAACAAATATTTTTGAAGAATTAGATGAGGAAGCAGGGCTCAGAATGGGAGCACAACATAAATTTCTTATTGGTCTCAGTTCATGAAGCCAATCTATTATAATAATAATAAAAGTTTGTCTACTTTTTACTTATTTTATTATTTATTTTGTTGAATTTATAACTTATCAAAATTTCTCTCAGTGCAAGGCATTTAAGCGGAGCCAGCAACAAGAAGAACAAGCGGATTGTGTCATAACGCTGACGACGACCAGTCATTTTCCACAATTCCCGTTTGTGCGGTCAGTTAGCAGCCGTTACCAGTGCCGCCACCCCTTACGTGTTGCAAGCACGAAAGAGAGTGGGGGGGGGGGCCGAGGCAAGCAGAATGTGTCTATCAGCTATCATGTTGTGGTGCCTCATGATGATGTTGAGTGAAGCACGAACAGGCAGACACACTGGGCTAATACCCTGCCCCTGTCCCTGCCCCAGCCCCTGCCCCTGCCCCTGCCACCAACCAACAACGTTGTTGGCCGTTGGTTTTGTTGGCTTAATTAAATTGTGGTTGCCACTTGCAAACGAAGCGCGTACACAAAATCACACAACAAATTGTTGCAGCAACAGCAACAACAATGCAACAAACGCCGGCGACTGTTGCACATTCCTTTTTTTACATGTTAACTCATCTTCTTCTCTGTTTATCGTTTATCGCTCGTTTTTATTGTTATTGTTGCAAGTGTGGCATGTCGTTGTGGGCTCGCTTTAGCCGTGTGTTCAACCGTTGCAAAAGTGCGTGACTAACTAGCACATTTTAAATTATAGCCACAATTCACAGCACACATCACTTGATAAAGTTCGCTTTAGGAACTGCAAGTCATCTTCAGGGGAATACCCCTACTTGGCTTAAATGGATTTGACTGAGTTCTAATAAATTTCAATTTAAAATTGACAGCTGCAAGTTAGCTGAAAATACTTTTTGGTGGTGCAAAAACTTTAGGTAAGTTTATTACACTCAAAGAATATGGAATACATTTTCAAATAATAAGAAACTTATTTAATAATTAAATTTAAGACTAAAAATACAAATAAATTGTATAAAATTAAAAAAGAAAAAATTACGTAAAAAATAATAGCAATTAAAAAAAAAGGCAACTTATTTAAAAAAAATTAATGATTAAACAAAATATTAAAGTAACAAATAAATTAGAAAAATTAAAAGCGGAAAATTAAATAAAAAAAATGCAAAGAATGAACAAAATAAAGTAATGGAAAGAAAAAAGAAAACAAATTTTTGATTAAATTAAGTATTTAAGTTACAAATAAATTATAAAATAATAATCGGGAGAAATTAATGTAAAAAAATGTAAATGAATTAACAAAATAAAATAACGAAAAGAATATTTTAAAATGGTTTAATGTTTTCAAGGATTGTGGAAGTTCAGAGAATAACCTGGGTTAGGAAAGTAAGAAACGTTGTGAGATAAAATTGGGACATAATATAAGAAAGATAGACGTAAAATAATAGAGATAGGCATTAATGGACTATCAGAGACTATCTATATCTCTATACCGATACTATAGGAAAATATTCCAAATTTTAAATATTCTTATTGCGAACACAGCTGTAATTTTGATTTCCTTAAACTTTTCCAGCCAAGTACTGATCTATAACAGTTAATGGATTAATCGCTATACACACATAACAATAACTCGAAATCGGATAAGCACAAATTTTTCTCGCAGTGCACCCTTTGGAGTGGCATTAAACTGCAACTTGCTGGCAATGACTTTCTTGACTGCCTGCAACCAGGAAGCTTTGCCCCACATGATGACACTGTATGCATTAAGATGCTTAACTGCAGCTCTCCCCTGCTCTCTCTCCCCCTTTGCCCAGTGTCAATTGGTTAGCGCCACTGTTTATTGTGCATTTGTCCTTTGGCAACGTGCCGAAGGACAAAAATTCAATGGGAAATGTGCAAAAAGTTGCTGACGGCAGCGCAACTACAACTGGAAGCCAAGCAAGGAAAGCCAACTCAAATTACTGCTACAACGGCGATATCGTCATCTTGGAGTTGCACACCCTAAAATCTACCCCAAACCCATACCTGCCCGCTGTATCCTAGCAACGGCTTGCCCCTTGAAAAGGTTGACCTTTCAATGCCCCATGTTGCAGCCTCTTTTGACAGCTGCAGCACTCGCTTAATTTGTGGTCAGCATAAAGCCACAATGGGAAGGAAGAGGGGTAGAGTGGGAAGAGGGGGTGAAGAGGATTTTCAGTTCTACTACACTCATTTAAGTTGATTTGCTTTTTTGTTGAGCATAAAATTCAATCAGCTTCAGCTTGAGCTGCATTCAAAAGTTACGACTTGGTTTTGGGTTTGGATTCTTCTGGGTTTGGGTTGGGTGCCTAGATTTTTCAGACAACCACGTTTTGTCCTTAGATTGTCCTCTAGTCTAGTCTTGTCTCGTCTCGTAGGAGAGCAGCAGGTCCTTGTCTCGCTGTCTAGACCGCTGCAGGGGTCGCATTTTGACTGCAGACGGCAGACTGCAGCGTCATGACAACCGCATGCGATTTATGCAGCTTCCCCCACACACACCCCACCCCCCCCCCCTTCCACCACCCACACTCTCTGTCTAACTGGATGTATACACCCCCCTCTCTCTTCATCACCTCTCTCTGTCACTCTCTCTCTTTGGTTGGCACTTTTACGACAGCATTAATATTATTAAATGCAAATTAAGCTTTATCTCGTTTCGTTCATTAGCGGCCAATTTGCACGCCCTTGTTTATTAGATTTGGGAGCTGGGTGCTGTGTGTGTTTAAGGATGCTGCACTGCATCATTTTGCTGTGGTTGTGGCTGCATTCCAATGTGTGTATTGTGCTCCTTTGTTCAGTCTTCCACGCAACTGGCAACTGGCAAGCGGGCTAATTTGCAAACCAATTAAATGTCAATTTGAGGCATTGTTACCACGCCCACACCCCTCCAAGCTAACACCCCCCCCATGTCGACACAATGTCTGGCCGTGTCAGCGCGTGAAAACTTTTAACACGACAAAAGCCCAAACTCAAACCCGAAATAAATACAAAGTTGCATTTGTTGTTGTTTTTATTATTGTTGTTGTTGTTGTTGTAGTTGTTGTTGTTGTTGTTGCATAGCACCCAAAGTTTCCACTCGCTGTCTAGACTCCAATTCGCGACTCCTTTGTAAACTTTTAACTGAGACTGCGACTTTTAGTTGTATTTTTGGTAGTTTGCATAAGTTTCAGCTTTCTAGCACCAAACACTTCCCAAAAAAACAGGCCGTAAAATATTGAAAATAAATCAGGGATCAGCTAAATATACCAACTTGAAATATATAGCTTACAACGGTAATTTGTCGTATTGCATATCAGAGAAATCTTTTTTCAAATAACAGTAAAGAATAAATCATCATATAAAACTTTAAAATTTCTTCGAAAAACGATTAATTTTGAACGAATTAAAAACATTTTAAATTTAAGTTTTTATAAATAAAAAATATAAAACGTTTATTTCTCGACGGAGTTATATCAATTTGAATTGTAATTTTTATACAAAAAAACTATAGCTTAGAATGTAAATTTACTCGAAATCCATTTCGCAAAAATAAATTATTTTTTCTTTTATGGTAAAGATTCAATTTATATATAATAATGCCTATAAAACGTTCAAATTTATTCAAAAATCGGTTTCAATGTAAATATTCAATTTTAGATTTTTAAAATAAAATAAAACTATTTCTCGACATTTTTTAACGTTCATCATAATTCATAAAGCGGATTATTTTTGGCCAACAATTTCAGTCCTTTTTCCGGAAAACGATTTTTTAAACATTTTCATACAGAATTAATATAAAGAAAAAGGCTTGCGAAACATGGAAAGCAAGTCGAAAATGTACTCATTAATTTGTCTACAAACTTGAATCAAAAAAAAAAAAAAAAAAAACAGAGTACATTTTATTTGAATTAATTACACCAAAATTGCACTTATAAGCTAAACAATACAGGTTAATTTGGATTTATAGCCATGGCTATTTGGAATTGATGGTTTCTCTCTTGTAAGTTTTGGGCAAATGTTTTAGCAGTTAAACCGTTTTGGTGACTGGTATAAAAGCTGGACAATTTCATCAGTCATTATTTATGTCTATTTAGTATATTGCTGTTGTCCATGCAAATGCCAATGCCAATGCCACATCCAACGCCAAATGCCCAAAAGGCGGAGCAGGCCGCGGCAGGAAAACGGATTTTATGCGCTACCAACAAAATTGTTATGCAAATACAAAACAAAAAGCCACAAAAACCCAAAAACCAAAAGCAAAAACAGAATAAAAAAAAACAACTCCTTGCAACGGAATATGGCTGCAGGATACTTTTCCGCCACAGACAGGACACCCGCACACACACACACACACAGAGAGACAAACACCGGATAGGTCAGAGAGTTGAGCTGGGCAATGAGATTTTTCAGCTAAAAGTTGAATTGTGCAACGACCAAACTTACTCGCTCTCTTTCACACGCACATAACATATGCGTCTCTCTTTCTGTTCGTTGGGGACTGTCTGTGTGGTATGCACTTGTCTAGACGTTGGCTAGACAGTGTAAAACCAAATAATAAAAAATACAACAACAACAACAACAACAACAAAAAAACACAACAGCACTGGGAGAAATACATTTCAACAACAACAATTACAGTGAAATGCCAGCAACACAATACAAAAACCAAACGAATTTCTGTGCTGCACATTTGCCATCCATCTACAAACCCATCCAGTTGAGAGTACTCCCAAATAATACGCTCTCCTCCTCTGCGAAAAGGTGAAACATTTTGGCTGCCGCCGTCGGCATTTCGACAGAGACAAATTTTTGGACAAATTTCAGTTTGCACAAAAAGAAGGGTTTTTGTGCCGAATTTGGAATACTTTTGACAATAAATCGATTGCAACTGGCAGGTTTTCTTACACATATATAAAGAGTCCACTTCAATAATACATTTTACTTGATATCATCTCTCGTTTCATTGGATGTTTATAATGCTCACGGCAAAGGCACAAAAGAAACCACAAAGGAAGGTGCCTAAAATCCAGTTTATCAACTGATGAACAACAGTTTTTTTTTGTGCAATTTACAATTTAAAGCTAGGTACTACTCCGGGTCAGTTCAACTACGAGGCGCCAAACTTCTTGCGCTGGAAGGGCGGCGGTAAAGGTGCCAATAGATTTTTTGTCTGCACACCAATTGTGACCAGTTCATTGCGGCTGAGACGGCACACCTGAACCAGATGCTGCAAGGGGAGAGAAGAAGAAGGAGATTCCGATTAGAATCCACATATGAAAAACTTGGTTTGAGTTGTCTCACCTGACGAGTGAGGCTCATCTTTAGGCGATAGCTCTTCAGTTTGGTTGACTCCACGGCACGACTTGATTTGCTCAGGCGTTTGGCTTTGCTATTTGGCGCGTCATCCTGAGCCTGCTCCACCTGATAGCTCTCCAGCACATACAGATGCACCTCGTTGTAGACAATGATTATGTTGGGATTGTGTGGATCTAGCTGAATGCCTTTTATACAATGCAAGTCCCCATTGGGCACAAAGTGTTCCTCGGTTTCGCACACAAAGCGACACTCCACCAGATCGTAGTCCACAATCCGACCATCGGCATAGGCAACGACCAGACGGGGACTATTCTCGGACAGAGTCAGTGCTGTGGTGGCCGCTTTGTACCGTGGCAAGTTCAACAAATGCCCCGATTTTTTCCACTTGGCTCGCAGCTGCCAAACGGCAATTAAATGATTTGTGGTGGCAACCACCAGATATTTGCCACACGACGACAGCTCCACGTGGCTAATGGGTGACTTCAGCTCCGCGCTGAGATCGATGCTGTAGAGGAACTCCGGTTTCCCCTGCTGCAAGCTAAAACAACGCAGCTGACAACTGGGCGCATGAAGAATAAACAATTGATCCGACTTGGCAAAGGTTACAAAGCTGGCTGGCCCCTCCAGTTCCGCTGGCAAATCCTCTGTCAAACGTTGCACGCCCAGTTTCGGCGCCAGTTGCAGGCGATTCAAGCGCAGCTCGGTGCCAGTTGAATAACATATCCACGAGTTATCCTGCGAAATGGCAGCAGCCTGTATAAATTTTCTGTCGCCCACATTTAGCTGCAACAGCTTCTCGGGCGTCTGCTCCAGTTGCAGTTCCTCGCAGTCGTCCAGCTTCGAGTTCTGATGCTCGCCAGGACGTGGCAAGCCCAAGCGCCACAAATGCAAGCTCTGCGGATAGCGAAGCAGCAAAAGATTCGCTTTGCTTGCCAAACTAGCGCAAGGACCTCGCAGAAACGGTGCATATTTGGCGATGTAAGCTCGCATTTTGGTGGTTGATGAGATGCACAGGATGCCATCTTCGCCGCCAGAAACGATGCGACCATCGATCATGACGAGTGCCTTGACATAATGGCTGTGCGCATCGCGTTGCAGAAACTTGATCCAACGTTCGCAAACCGATTCCTCGCGCTTGATTTGTGTCTTGCTGAGGACACGAATCAACGGTGGCTCCAAGCCGCTGCACACCAGTCGATCCTCCTGCTCGTTGACCGCCATCGCGAACACATTCTTGTCGAGTACCTTGCACGCCTCCAGCTGTGCGGCATTTGAGGCATTCCACACGGTCACAAAACCTGCCGAATCACCAGCAATAATCGAATTATCGCTGAGCACTTGGAGCGAATAGACGATTACGTCCTTGGAGGAGAGCGTCATTGTATGCAGTGTATTTCCCCTGGCCACATTCCAGATGCGCACGGCACCCATTGAGCCTGTCACAAGTCGCTTGCCCGGCTTATCGAACTTGCAGCAGAGAACACGTCCGTCCTGCTTATTGAAGAGCATCTTGTAGCTAATCTCGTCATGCTCAATGCTCATTATATTTATGTGTCCCTCCTCGGAGCCAACGGCAAGCTCCGTCTCGGCACTATTCACATCCAGGCACCACAGAGCATTCCCCGTCGGTGCTTGTTCGTATCGTGGCTGCAGCTTATTTAAATCCCATTCGAAGAGTTTTCCATTTAAATCCACGGAGAAGAGTCTTTTTCCAGCCCACGCCAAGCCCTCCACTTGCCCATCCGAAGGCTGCTGTATCACACGATCCAAATATGGGGCATAGTTCATGTCCCACAGCTCAATGGATCCATCCTCACTAACACAATAATACTCCAATTATATATAATTAAATTTTTATTAAATATTTTACTTACCGGCTGAGCGCCAGGCACTTGAGTACTTTGCAGTAAGCCAAACACGTAATGGCCCTGGGCTTTATTGTGTAGAAACGCACATTGTGCACTAGTGCGTTGCCGTCGGGTTTATCGGGTGTGTTTGCTTTCATTGTAAAATGCGCTTTAATTCATTAATTTTTATATTTTACAGAAACGCACAAATCGCACGTGTGCCAAGCGTGTTTTGATATGCCAGAGTTGCCTGACTGCTTCACTTACGATGTAAACAATGCCATTCGCAGCGAACGCAGTGAATTATCGATGTAGCAAGTGATTCGTGGTGGTTCACAGCAGTGATGCCAAGGTAGCTCTTCATTTTTGTATATTCATCAAAAATATGCGATCTTTTAAAATATTGCTCATAATGAACCAAATACAAATGGCTCTATATTCAAATGTGACTATATTCAAAGAACACATTTACTCTCTATGTGGATAATTGAATGAGTTTACCAAGAATCACAAGTTTCTTAGCCTTTATTTTCATTTACTTCTATCTCTAATTGTATTTGTCATCGATACTTGGCAGCACAGATTCAGTTCGAGTGACTCACCAAAAGAACTTAAGAACTCACTGTTTGGGGGTAGTTTGCTGCTCTTGGCGAAAATTACTAAATTTGCTAATTTAATTACAATTAATGTCAGTTGTTACCTGTGTGCCAAGTGTATGTAAATAAAGAACGTGATTGTTAATGATGCAATAAATAAGCAGCAACGATAAGTGCACTGATAACGTAACATTAAAGCAGCCGCAACATGCCAAAATCAATTGGGAATTGTTGCCTGGCATTGTTGTTTCTGCTGGTGCTTGGAACTCCGGCGATATCCTCGCGTGTCTTGGAGCTCAGCGATCGTTTCATCGATGTGCGTCACGAGGGCCAATGGCTGGTGATGTTCTATGCCCCCTGGTGTGGCTACTGCAAGAAAGCGGAACCGATTTTTGCCTTGGTTGCCCAAGCATTGCATGCGACAAATGTGCGAGTTGGACGCTTGGATTGCACCAAATATCCGGCAGCAGCAAAGGAGTTTAAGGTACGTGGCTACCCCACCATAATGTTCATCAAGGGCAACATGGAGTTCAACTATAACGGAGATCGCAGCAAGGATGAACTCGTCGATTATGCTCTGCGCATGTCGGGTCCGCCTGTTCAACTGGTTACCCGCACGGAGAGTGTGGATATGCTGAAGGGATCCCACACAATTTTCTTTATGTTTGTGGGGGAGCAACAAGGCGTTGTGTGGGACACATATTATGCCGCAGCTGAGGGTTATCAGGAACACGGTTTCTTTTATGCCACCAGCGAGGATATTGCTGCTCAGCATTTTGATTTCGAGAAACTGCCAGCGGTTATTGTCTACAAGGAGGAACAGCATCACTTCTATCCGCACGGACATGTTGCCCACGAAATGGACCCCAATGATGTCAATGAGACCATCTTTCAGTGGGTGAACGTGGAGCGCTTTACACTCTTCCCCAAAGTAACGAGGTTTAATATTCATCAGCTGTTGAAGACCAAAAAGTTTTTGGTCTTGGCTGTGGTACAAGAGGATAAACTCAACCAGATAGCCACACATGAGCTGGAGTTCCGTGACATGGTCGAGGGCGTGATACGGAAGCATCGACCACGATATCACGACAAATTCCAATTTGGATGGGTGAGTTATTGTTGCCCCTAGCTGAGATCCTTTATCAATCTAATTGCTTTTTCCTTCTGCCTGCAGATTGGCGAGCCATCGATTGCCCATTCCATAATCCTGGATCAGATGCCGACGCCACATTTGATAGCATTGAATTCGACGACGCAGCATCATTATATACCCGAGGATGATCCGCTGCAGATGACGCCGCAGGCTCTCCACTTATTCCTGGAGTCCATTAGCAATGAAAGCGCCACTGTCTACGGAGGCGATTCCTATTTTGTGCGCGTGAATCGGGCTCTGTTTGAGCTGAAGCGATCGATGCGCGATATGTGGCGAGGTAATCCAGTGCTGATGACTGTGATCTTTGGACTACCGTTGGGCTTTCTCTCGCTCATCATGTACTCCATATTCTGTGGTGATTGCCTGGTCACCGAAGAGGAGCAAGAGGAGGATCACGAGAAGAAGGAATAAGCGGTGTGATCCACGGAAACCAGAAAGCAAATTAAACCAAATCATCTCATTGTTAGTGCAATTCCCAAAACATGCATTAAGCCAAAATCTAGTCTTATTTTAAAATGCGTTTTGCTGACATAGAAACTCCTCCTTTATATCCGATTGACTACAGTGATTGCTCGACAACTCGAACCAACTATATAGACGATGTTAATTGATAAATATTTTTAATATCTAAATACCTTTTTCTAGACAAATTGAATGTTGATTCTCAGATTCTATATAATTAAGTATAGGACTTTTTAAATGCATTCAAAAATATAGTTTCTAATTTGCGAGCGTTCCATGTACTCTGATTTCGATTCCATTTTTGTAAGAGAGATTGAGAGCTTGAATTGTGTGTGTGTGTGTTCTTTTTAATTTTAATAAACAAATAGTTGGTAACATGACCAAAAACTAAAGCAAATTTGTTTCGCTTGCGATTCAGCTTCAGTTTCAGTGTCAATTCTTGTTGTGCACAAGCAAGTGGAAAACGGAAGTCAGGCTCTAAAATTGACAATTTAATCTTAATCCAAATCGAAAATCAACAGCCGTAGTCCTCGTCATCGTCGCTATCGATGGCAGCGCGGCGTCTATCGTAATTCACTGTGGATTTACTCTGGGGTATTTGTGCATTGACGCTCTCCAAGATGCTGACGAACTGGGCATCATCCAGCTTGCCACGCACCTGACCCATCTGTGCCATGCGAATGACCATATTCTCAAACATTTCCGCCTTCTCCGGTTTGCTAACTTTCAGTGTGTTCACTGTGAATTAAAGTGTGTGTGGTTGATTCTTTATAGTTGGGTTTCACTGTACACTAATGTGAAACTTACGTCGGGCGCGTGCCTGCTGATCGAGCACCTGCGACAGGATCGAGTGCTTCATTTCCTCCTGGGTACGCATTTGCTCCTGCTGAGCCTTTTGTTTATCGGCATCGTTGCCACCGCCGCCACCCTGTATAAGCATTGAACGGGTATATTAGTCATTGTATACCCTTTCTCTCACAGCTGTGCTGTCTGCGCAACAAAAACAACTATGAGTCATGCCTCCTCGCTGCGATTGACATTTAGCTTTACTGCTGTCTAGATTTATTTTTTATGCAGCAGCAGCTCTTTTTTATACATATTTATATATATAAATATATATATATGTGTTTTTTTATAGCTATTTTTGGCATTTCTAGAATATACCATTAAGAGTCGCATAATTCTTACTTACAAATTGCGCCTGCATCTGTGACATGCGCTGGGCGCGCAATGCATCCAAATCTCCGTCCGACATTGTTTAACCGGTAATTTGTTTATTTCAAAAGTCCTTCAAACCAATTATAAATATAAAACCATGCACTTTCTTTCTCCGCTTCTTCTGGCAAAACACCGCTGGCAGTGATCGATTATCGCACATGAGCATCGAAACAAGTCACAATAATATCGATAGCTCAGCTGCTGCGAGTACATATCGCAACATACCTGAATATCTGACCAAGAAGAAGAAAAAAACAGAAGGCAAAAGCAGAAATAAACAAACAGCTGTGCGGATGAAAATTAATAAAGTTGTGCAGAAAGTTTGGTAAATTTGTTTAAATATTGTTGAAAATGACTTCGCCGCTGGAGAATTTGGAAACCCAACTGGAAATGTTTATCGAGAATGTGCGCCAGATACGCATAATTGTGAGCGATTTTCAGCCACAGGGTCAAAACGTACTCAATCAAAAAATGTAAGAATAAACGCTAAAAATTTCGCTGCTCTCAAATACTATTGTCAAATACTCTTCTTTTTTGGACAACAACAGCAACAGTTTGGTGACTGGTCTGCAGGAAATTGATAAATTGCGTCCACAAGTGCAGGATGTTTATGTACCCTTCGAGGTGTTCTTTGATTACATTGATCAGGATAAGAATCCGCAACTCTACACGAAGGACTGTGTGGAAAAGGCGCTCGCTAAAAATGAGGAAGTGAAAGGCAAAATCGAAAGCTTGAAAAAGTTCAAAGCAAATCTGCTGATGGAATTGTACAAAACATTTCCAACTGAGATGAACAACTATCGAGCGTACAGAAAAGACTCTATTTAAGCAATGAAAAAATAATAAAAACAATTAGAAGTACTTTATATATTTATAAAAAAAATATACTTATTGCAGATGTATGTACATTTTCATGTGTTTCATCTCATAATCTGATGTTATCCTTTTTTGCACACGCTCGGTAAGTGAAAGCTTTAAGCCTTTGATTTGCAAAGGAAGTTTTGTTCTTTCAAATCATCCTTTGGCAAATTTTTTTCTGTAGGCTCCAGTGGCGCAATTGGTTAGCGCACGGTACTTATAATCAGTATACTGTGTATGAATTGAGAGCTATGCCGGGGTTGTGAGTTCGAGCCTCACCTGGAGCAGCCGACACGATTTGTGTGCCGCAATTTCTTTTTTAGATTTTTCTTAAAATTTTATGCATACATATAATTATATATGTATGCAGGTCTTTCGTTATCGCTGCGATTTTGTTTAGAAAACCCAAGTCTATTTATAAATTGAGAAAATTAACTTTTTACAGCGTTGCCAGACTGTTGAGCGAATACGCAGCCAGACAGCTGATTTTTGTTTTGTGCCTGCTTGTGTAATTTGTTATAACAGCTGCCGAGTAATTTTTATTTAATAAAAGCAAAATATGCGTCGCGTGTGTGCTGTTTTACGAAGTGATTTTAATGGCTTATATTATAAGTCAATAAGCACAAAGAATGTCCGACAATATCGAGTCGAAGCCATACGCAGTGCGTCTTCGGTAACATCGGCAGCCTGTTGGAACTGCAAAAAGGCCGGCAATCAAATGATTTGCAGTGATTGCGGTTGCCTTCAGGATGTGAATGAAAAAATTGCAAGTATCGGATTAATGGTATCATGAGGACTCATTGCGATAACACTTTTTTTTCATCCATAGAACTTCTTTGAGCTGTTGAGTTTTCCCACCAAGTTTTCGGTGCCAACTCAGGAGCTGACGCAGCGTTTTCGACAGCTGCAGGCGCGCGTGCATCCCGATAAATATAGCAATAAGTATGATTTAGTTTGTGGTATTATTAGATGATTAAATAGTATCCTTTTAAATGCAGAACTTCTCGCGAACAAACAAATTCCGCGGATTGGAGTTCGCTAATCAACAAGGCTTACAAAACACTATCGGCTCCCGTGGATCGAGGGCAATATATGCTGCAGCTGGAGGGAGAGGAGATGCCACAGGATAATAGTGCTTTAAACACCACATTTTTAATTGCAATGATGGAGCGCAACGAGGAGGTGGACGAGGCCGCTGACAGCGCAACACTTGAACAACTTAATACACAAATCGTCAAAGAACTGGAAGCAAATGCCAAGAAAATAACAACGCAATTCGATTCGAATGATTTGTTGGCGATTAAACAAACTTTAGTGGAAATGAAATATTTACTCAGTATACAGAGCAGCATTAAGAAGAAACAACAACATCTGCTCTCCTCCAGCTGAATGGCAATTTATCGATCAAGAAGAAGCAGAGGCAAAACAGCTGACGACGATCGTTTAGTAAAAAAGTTTGATTTTGTTCAAATTTACATGTGATTGCAGCTGTTGCCATTACTAATCAGCACCGGCTAAAGCTATCAATTAAGACGGTCGTAAAAGTGTAAAAATGTTATAAAAAAGCAAAGAAACAATCTTATTTTATGTTTGGGTAGTTTACTTAAATTGCCTTAAAAATGTATTCGGGGAAGTTTCCTATTTAACAAAACACAAGCCAAATAATTGGCTGGTAATAATATCTTAATATGCTAGCCACCTTTACGTCATACGTAACACAACAACACACACCGGCAATTTGCGGGTTCTGTCTGCTTAAAAATTTGCACCGAAGTTTCGAACAAAGAAAAATCAATGCCTGCTGATAATATTGTAATCAGATACTCACTAGTAGTCATATATACGTAATCTGGCCAATATTCATAGTGGAAATTTCATTTAAATTTAGACTGCCTGTTGTTTAGCAAAGTCAGTGCTCCTTAGTTCTTCGACGGAGGTGTTCGCAATTGCGAATTACGGTCCAAATACGCTGCTATATAATGTTGAGCTACTTGAGGATTGCATCGTGGCTAGCCACGTGCCTGCTGCTGTTCACTTTGCTTGTCTCGCCGAGTGCAGCTGATGTCAATGGCGCCGTCTCACCAATCATTGGTGTGCTTGCCCAGGAACTGTATCCCGACAGTTTGGGTGCTACTAAGTTCAATGGCACCAGTTATATTGCGGCTTCCTATGTCAAGTTTGTGGAGGGCGCCGGTGGCAGAGTCGTTCCCATTTGGTAAGTGCAACACCAGAAACGAGCTTCCAGCAGATTGAAGTTATGTAGAAATGTGTATCTTTATTTTCGCAAAAAAACACTAATCTATTCTTGCATTCTTTGGCGAAATTTAGTCTCGAAGTTTAGAAGCGATATTTGCTTATTAGCATAAAATTGTGTTTTTACTATAACAAAGTGATTGGACTTACAACTCTTAATTATATGCTGTTCAAAGTATCAATCTGTAGTCAATTTTGTTTTTTTCTAAATCTGGTTTTATTTTTCTTTCAAGTTATCTTAAGCAAATATTTATTTTGCAAGTAGCAAGGTCTGTCACTTTTTTTTGTTTTGGCATTAGGATCTCGGCTGTCTTGAAAGGGTTCCCACAATCTTTTATAATATATTAATTAATTTCGCTGCTTCATTTTCTTTCAAAGATAACGATTTTAATTTCTTCGATTACTTAAGTAAATAAAATATTACCATTTACCAGCCGAGGCCATTAATGCTACTTATGATATATGTTAGTGTTTGCTATCAATGAATAATATACGAATAGCAACTGCGACAGTCAGTTGACCGGGAAATGTTTTGACCCACTGAATAATTTGTTACACCTCTCTATATAATATAGGATCGGTCGTAATCGCAGCTACTATGAAGATATAATGCACAAAATAAATGGGTAAGTTCAAATCGAACATGAAGTGAAATCTTTAAAAAACCCCATCTTATTTTTAGATTACTTTTACCTGGTGGTGGAACATGGCTTAATGTGACCAATGGTTATGGAGATGCTGGCGAACATTTGATTGAAGTAGCCAAGAAGTTAAATGACAATGGCACCTTCTTTCCCGTGTGGGGTACATGCCTGGGCATGGAACTGCTTGTCCTGAAGATGGCAAATGGATTGGAGACACGAATCAGTTGCAAAGCACGTGGGATGGCTCTGCCACTGGAGTTTAAACCGAGTGAGTAAGGTAAATAAGGTCCGAGATTGTATCAAATTAATGTGTGTCATTTTATTCATTTTGTAGACCTCAACCAGAGTCGGCTCTTTGGTGGTGCCAGCAAGGATCTGATCACAAAACTCTCCTCTGAAAATTTGACCTATAACTATCATCAATGGTGCTACACGGAGCAGAGTTTTGAGCTGACACCATTGAATAACTCATGGCGCATTATGTCCTTAAATCACGACATGAATGGCACTGAATTTGTGTCCTCCATTGAGCATCTGAGATATCCCTTCTATGGCGTACAGTTCCATCCGGAGAAGGTGCTCTACGAGTTTGTCAGTGCGAAAGTGCCACACACCCCGTCGGCGGTGCAGAGTGGCCAATATTTTGCTAACTTCTTCCTTAGCGAGGCGCGTCGCAATCTGCATGTCTTCAAAAATGCCACAGATCAAGCAAAATCTCTGATCTACAACTACAAGCCGGAATACACGGCACTGTTTGGCTCCGACTATATTCAGCAATATGTGTTTGAGGATATACCAGATATTCCAAATGAGGGTGAACCGGATAACTCAAGTCCACACATCCATCCCTAGTAAAGTTGATAAATTTGTTTATTAAGTTGCTTTTGTGAACTTGGATAACTTTTACCTTTCTCTATGCATTGTCGAACTAGTTCCACTACATTGCATGGGCAACAGAAAGATATTATATTATATATTATATATTATATATTATATGTATTTTATATTCATGTAAATGTAAATAGAATTTTCTTGCATTCAAGTACGAATTTTGTGGGCTTAGAGGCTTGTGATTTTTAATAGTTTTGTGAAATTTCAAATGATGACAACATTATTTGTAGCTTTAAACAAATATAAATTTTGGCTTTGTTGTGGAATATTATTTAATAATAGATGATGAAACTTGGAAAATATTCATAAATTAGACGCACACAGAATTGACCAGTTCAATCAACTATATTATAAGGTTTTCTAAAAAGAACAGTTAATTATTACTAATAATTTTAGTTTAGTGAATGTTTTATTATATTATTATTTTATATTATTATAAATTATATTATATTCAAAAGAACATCATTTATTTTTTTATAGCATTAAAATAAACGTTGTTTGAACCAATGTTAATTCATAAACTTCCAATACACTGCCTAAAATTAGGCTGCGATTTAAATATAATTTGTGTGCTGCAAAGGCGGCAACGTGTTTCTCAGCTGTTTTTAGGCGGTTGCATTTGTAGTTGGGTTGAGTTATTATTTTTTGCAGTGCATTTATATTTTTCCGAGTGCAATTTTTCGTTTTCTTTTGTTTTGATTCACTGAGAGTGCTTTTTGGGTGGGGGTTTGGCTCACTCATTTTGATGGTGCAGTTCAATTTGAACGACGTTTAGTGCTTAAAGAAATGGCAGACAAGGTGGATGCTTCAATGACCCACACAATTGTTGTGGGTGTGATGTGCATGGACATATCCAGCACGCTGCGCTCCATTTACGGATCAGATATCGTCAGCTATATTGCCGCCGCGTACGTTAAGCTCATGGAGACGCCAGGAGCGCTGGTTGTGCCCATTTGGTGAGTCTGCGTATAAACAATGTTTTATTTATTTATTTTTAAATAATTTTTAAACTAGCCGCCAAGTCATGAGGTCATGTCAAGAACTCGCGTGCTACCAAAACGCACTTTGCCGTAATAACAATTCGATTAACTGAATCGACTGTGATTAACAATATTTTTTATTTATTAAGCAAGCAAACAAAGAAACTGATTATTGACTTTTATCATTAGACACGTCCAATGTGCTTTGTTCAGTTGTGTTCTTAATATTTTATAATTGTATGTATCTGAAATATTCGGTTATCACCTTATGATAGGTATGACCATATGGAGATAACAGCTTTCCTTAAGCAAATACTTTGTAACCATTTAAAGAAGGCATTGAATCAAAAAACATTCAGTTCAAAATAAAAGTATAAAACAAGCTGAAAAAAACGATAAAATTAGTTTTCAATCAAAGTGAAAATAAAAATAGATATTTTTTGATTTACTCACTTAATTCAAATGTGACAGGGTATTTTTTAGTCTCGCTCTGCAAAATCGATAACAAATTGTATATCTTTCGCTTTCGCTATCATTTAAAAATAATATAATTAAATTTACAAAGTGTTTGACACAATAACGTAACAACGTAATCTGGCCAATATTCATAGTGGAAATTTCATTTAAATTTAGACTGCCTGTTGTTTAGCAAAGTCAGTGCTCCTTAGTTCTTCGACGGAGATGTTCGCAATTGCGAATTACGGTCCAAATACGCTGCAATATAATGTTGAGCTACTTGAGGATTGCATCGTGGCTAGCCACGTGCCTGCTGCTGTTCACTTTGCTTGTCTCGCCGAGTGCAGCTGATGTCAATGGCGCCGTCTCACCAATCATTGGTGTGCTTGCCCAGGAACTGTATCCCGACAGTTTGGGTGCTACTAAGTTCAATGGCACCAGTTATATTGCGGCTTCCTATGTCAAGTTTGTGGAGGGCGCCGGTGGCAGAGTCGTTCCCATTTGGTAAGTGCAACACCAGAAACGAGCTTCCAGCAGATTGAAGTTATGTAGAAATGTGTATCTTTATTTTCGCAAAAAAACACTTATCTATTCTTGCATTCTGTTGCGAAATTTAGTCTCGAAGCTTAGAAGCGATATTATTATTATATTATATTAGCATAAAATTGTGTTTATTTTTCTTTCAAGTTATCTTAAGCAAATATTTATTTTGCAAGTAGCAAAGTCTGTCACTTTTTTTTGTTTTGGCAAAAATAAAAATTCAAACAAACTTATAAATGAGAATATATATATATCAGTCGGTAGATAACTAATCACATTTATTTTTTTATTATCATATGTTCATTTTTTATACGATTAAATATATAATTTACTACTGATGGCACCTGACAGATATGATTAAATTTAACGGGAGTAATATTAAATTTAATTTGGGCTTTATTTACAATCAAATAATTATTTTTAAGAAATCTATATTATTTGCGCATTAGGATCTCGGCTGTCTTGAAAGGGTTCCCAAAATCTTTTATAATATATTAATTAATTTCGCTGCTTCATTTTCTTTCAAAGATAACGATTTTAATTTCTTCGATTACTAAAGTAAATAAAATATTACCATTTACCAGCCGAGGACATTAATGTTACTTATGATATATGTTAGTGTTTGCTATCAATGAATAATATACGAATAGCAACTGCGACAGTCAGTTGACAGGGAAATGTTTTGACCCACTGAATAATTTGTTACACCTCTCTATATAATATAGGATCGGTCGTAATCGCAGCTACTATGAAGATATAATGCACAAAATAAATGGGTAAGTTCAAATCGAACATGAAGTGAAATCTTTAAAAAACCCCATCTTATTTTTAGATTACTTTTACCTGGTGGTGGAACATGGCTTAATGTGACCAATGGTTATGGAGATGCTGGCGAACATTTGATTGAAGTTGCCAAGAAGTTAAATGACAATGGCACCTTCTTTCCCGTGTGGGGTACATGCCTGGGCATGGAACTGCTCGTCCTGAAGATGGCAAATGGATTGGAGACACGAATCAGTTGCAAAGCACGTGGGATGGCTCTGCCACTGGAGTTTAAACCGAGTGAGTAAGGTAAATAAGGTCCGAGATTGTATCAAATTAATGTGTGTCATTTTATTCATTTTGTAGACCTCAACCAGAGTCGGCTCTTTGGTGGTGCCAGCAAGGATCTGATCACAAAACTCTCCTCTGAAAATTTGACCTATAACTATCATCAATGGTGCTACACGGAGCAGAGTTTTGAGCTGACACCATTGAATAACTCATGGCGCATTATGTCCTTAAATCACGACATGAATGGCACTGAATTTGTGTCCTCCATTGAGCATCTGAGATATCCCTTCTATGGCGTACAGTTCCATCCGGAGAAGGTGCTCTACGAGTTTGTCAGTGCGAAAGTGCCACACACCCCGTCGGCGGTGCAGAGTGGCCAATATTTTGCTAACTTCTTCCTTAGCGAGGCGCGTCGCAATCTGCATGTCTTCAAAAATGCCACAAATCAAGCAAAATCTCTGATCTACAACTACGACCCGGAATACACGGCACTGGTTGGCTCCGACTTTATTCAGCAATATGTGTTTGAGGATATACCAGATGAGGATGAATCGGATAACTCATGTTCAGGCATCTGTTCCTGCTATCATTCAAATCCCCAGGGGAATGGCTCTAGTTCGATATCCGTCGTATTTGGCCTTATTTTGGGTGCAGTGTTCAGTGTGTTTATTTAGATAAAAGTAATCTGTATGAATTCTAAATAAATTAATTATATATTGTATTTTAATTATTCTTTATTATTTTAAGTAAGTAAAGTTGATAAATTTGTTTATTAAGTTGCTTTTGTGAACTTGGATAACTTTTACCTTTCTCTATGCATTGTCGAACTAGTTCCACTACATTGCATGGGCAACAGAAAGATATTATATTATATATTATATATTATATGTATTTTATATTCATGTAAATGTAAATAGAATTTTCTTGCATTCAAGTACGAATTTTGTGGGCTTAGAGGCTTGTGATTTTTAATAGTTTTGTGAAATTTCAAATGATGACAACATTATTTGTAGCTTTAAACAAATATAAATTTTGGCTTTGTTGTGGAATATTATTTAATAATAGATGATGAAACTTGGAAAATATTCATAAATTAGACGCACACAGAATTGACCAGTTCAATCAACTATATTATAAGGTTTTCTAAAAAGAACAGTTAATTATTACTAATAATTTTAGTTTAGTGAATGTCTTATTATATTATTATTTTATATTATTATAAATTCTATTATATTCAAAAGAACATCATTTATTTTTTTATAGCATTAAAATAAACGTTGTTTGAGCCAATGTTAATTCAACAACTTCCAATACACTGCCTAAAATTAGGCTGCGATTTAAATATAATTTGTGTGCTGCAAAAGCGGCAACGTGTTTCTCAGCTGTTTTTAGGCGGTTGCATTTGTAGTTGGGTTGAGTTATTATTTTTTGCAGTGCATTTATATTTTTCCGAGTGCAATTTTTCGTTTTCTTTTGTTTTGATTCACTGAGAGTGCTTTTTGGGTGGGGGTTTGGCTCACTCATTTTGATGGTGCAGTTCAATTTGAACGACGTTTAGTGCTTAAAGAAATGGCAGACAAGGTGGATGCTTCAATGACCCACACAATTGTTGTGGGTGTGATGTGCATGGACATATCCAGCACGCTGCGCTCCATTTACGGATCAGATATCGTCAGCTATATTGCCGCCGCGTACGTTAAGCTCATGGAGACGCCAGGAGCGCTGGTTGTGCCCATTTGGTGAGTCTGCGTATAAACAATGTTTTATTTATTTATTTTTAAATAATTTTTAAACTAGCCGCCAAGTCATGAGGTCATGTCAAGAACTCGCGTGCTACCAAAACGCACTTTGCCGTAATAACAATTCGATTAACTGAATCGACTGTGATTAACAATATTTTTTATTTATTAAGCAAGCAAACAAAGAAACTGATTATTGACTTTTATCATTAGACACGTCCAATGTGCTTTGTTCAGTTGTGTTCTTAATATTTTATAATTGTATGTATCTGAAATATTCGGTTATCACCTTATGATAGGTATGACCATATGGAGATAACAGCTTTCGGTAAGCAAATACTTTGTAACCATTTAAAGCAGGCATTGAATCCAAAAACATTCAGTTCAAAATCAAAGTATAAAACAAGCTGAACAAAACGATAAAATCAGTTTTCAATCAAAGTGAAAATAAAAATAGATATTTTTTGATTTACTCACTTAATTCAAATGTGACAGGGTATTTTTTAGTCTCGCTCTGCAAAATCGATAACAAATTGTATTTCTTTCGCTTTCGCTATCATTTAAAATCAGTGTTTGATGCGCATCGAAAGAATACAAATTTATATAATTAAATTTACAAAGTGTTTGACACAATAACGTATTTTAGTGACAGAACTTAGGTATTATAAGGTGTTTCTATTAATAATAATTATAGTGCTAGTAATGACTGAACTGGGTCAGGGTAAGCGGAGCCGTGAGGGGCGCATACCCAATATTGGCATAATGTGCATGGATATGGCCAAAAGCCTATCCGAATTATACGAAGGAAATTATTGCCAGGTGTCGTCAAACTATGTGAAGCATCTGGAGGCATCAGGTGCACTGATTATACCCATTTGGTGAGTGACTAAGATAAGCGTGTTTACCTCGAAGGTCTCAGAGACTAGAGAGAGAGAGACTAGAGAGAGAGAGAGAGAGTGTGTAATAGAGAGAGAGTAGAAGAGAGGGGAAAGTTGGCAAATTTCCAAAATGAGACTTGGTTTTGTTTGGTAAACATTTCATTGAATTTTTTATTTATATTTTGCGCATTTTTTAGGATTGGCCGTGAACGTGAATATTATGCAGAGATCATGAATAAAGTGAACGGGATATTGTTGCCTGGGGGGGCTGTCTATCTGGAGGATTGGGAAGTCAAAGAGAAACCGGAGCTGACCAATGATTGTGTCAAGTCCGCTCGCCATATTTACGAGCTGGCCATGGAGCACAATGAGGCTGGCAATTATTTTCCCATTTGGGGCACTTGCCTCGGCTTTCAGCTGCTGCTGATAAATGCGGCCAAGACGAATGAGGTGCGCACCGAATGTGGCAGATTCTTTAAGGCGTTGCCACTGCACTGGAGCACCGATGCCGTGGAAGGCAATTCGACAATGCTCGCGGATCTAAGTCCGGAGCTGGCGGCGCAAATGGAGAACATACCCTTTGCCTGTCATCAGCATCGCTATTGCATCGAGGTGGAGAATCTGCATCGTTACGCACTGCACAGGGATTGGCGTATCCTGGCCACGAGGGAGTCGTTAACGGAGTCGCCATCGGAGCCGACGAAGCGTTTCATAACGCTTATCGAGCATCGACGCTTTCCCATCTTTGGCAGTCAGTTTCATCCGGAGCGTGCCGCACATGAGCCGGGCCTGCTGGGCAACGACAGCTGCAGCGACGCCCACACTCGTCTCGGCATCCAGCTGGCCCAGTATTTCGCCGAGTTCTTCGTGGAGGCCTGTCGCTGCAACGCCAATCGATTCTCGAGCAAGGAGGAGCAGTTACGCCACTTGATCTTCAATTGGCAACCGGTTTTTAGTGGCCTCAAACACTCAAATTGTATGCAGTGCTATTTATTCCCCAGAAATGTGGATTATCCGCAATGATTAAATGTGATATTCATTCCAAGTTATGTGAAATTTATTACGATTATTTATCTAAATTTAAGTTGTGATTAGCTCATCAATAAAGTTACCTCGGATTATGACACAAAATGATTAAAAATAAAATTGCTATTTACTCTTGACAATGGAAAATTCTTACCCAATCCCAACTAATGCCTTGACCGTTAGTTCCTATGGCAAGTATATAATTTAATGACGCATACATTCCAAAATTTTATCAATTTAATTTTAAAAGAACAAATATTATGCACAGAGAGAAAAGACTCTCTTTTTGTTTTTTATGATTGACGGAGAGTAACCTAATTTGTATTCCTCTCCCATCTACCCATACATACATACTTAATATGTGTCTTAAAATACTTTAAAACGCCGAAGTTACGAACAGAGAAAAAACAATTGCTGCTAATAATATTGTAATCAGTTGACCACAATTAGTCATATATATGTAATCCAACATTTATAATTAAAATTTCATTAAAATTTATACAGCCTGTTGTTTTGCAATTTCAGTGCTTTTTAGTTCTTCGACGGAGGTGTTCGCAATTGCGAATTACAGTCCAAATACGCTGCAATATAATGTTGAGCTACTTGAGGATTGCATCGTGGCTAGCCACGTGCCTGCTGCTGTTCACTTTGCTTGTCTCGCCGAGTGCAGCTGATGTCAATGGCGCCGTCTCACCAATCATTGGTGTGCTCGCCCAGGAACTGCATCCCGACAGTTTGGGTGCTACTAAGTTCAATGGCACCAGTTATATTGCGGCTTCCTATGTCAAGTTTGTGGAGGGCGCCGGTGGCAGAGTGGTTCCCATTTGGTAAGTGCAACACCAGAAACGAGCTTCCAGCAGATTGAAGTTATGTAGAAATGTGTATCTTTATTTTCGCAAAAAAACACTAATCTATTCTTGCATTCTGTTGCGAAATTTAGTCTCGAAGCTTAGAAGCGATATTTGCTTATTAGCATAAAATTGTGTTTTTACTATAACAAAGTGATTGGACTTACAACTCTTAATTATATGCTGTTCAAAGTATCAATCTGTAGTCAATTTTGTTTTTTCCTAAATCTGGTTTTATTTTTCTTTCAAGTTATCTTAAGCAAATATTTATTTTGCAAGTAGCAAAGTCTGTCACTTTTTTTTGTTTTGGCATTAGGATCTCGGCTGTCTTGAAAGGGTTCCCACAATCTTTTATAATATATTAATTAATTTCGCTGCTTCATTTTCTTTCAAAGATAACGATTTTAATTTCTTCGATTACTTAAGTAAATAAAATATTACCATTTACCAGCCGAGGCCATTAATGCTACTTATGATATATGTTAGTGTTTGCTATCAATGAATAATATACGAATAGCAACTGCGACAGTCAGTTGACCGGGAAATGTTTTGACCCACTGAATAATTTGTTACACCTCTCTATATAATATAGGATCGGTCGTAATCGCAGCTACTATGAAGATATAATGCACAAAATAAATGGGTAAGTTCAAATCGAACATGAAGTGAAATCTTTAAAAAGCCCCATCTTATTTTTAGATTACTTTTACCTGGTGGTGCAGCATTGCTTAATGTGACCAATGGTTATGGAGATGCTGGCGAACATTTGATTGAAGTAGCCAAGAAGTTAAATGACAATGGCACCTTCTTCCCCTTGTGGGGTACATGCCTGGGCATGGAACTGCTCGTCCTGAAGATGGCAAATGGATCGGAGACACGAATCAGTTGCGAAGCACGTGGGGTGGCTCTGCCACTGGAGTTTAAACCGAGTGAGTAAGGTAAATAAGGTCCGAGATTGTATCAAATTAATGTGTGTCATTTTATTCATTTTGTAGACCTCAACCAGAGTCGGCTCTTTGGTGGTGCCAGCAAAGATCTGATCACAAAACTCTCCTCTGAAAATTTGACCTACAACAATCATGAATGGTGCTACACGGAGCAGAGTTTCGAGCTGACACCATTGAATAACTCATGGCGCATTATGTCCTTAAATCACGACATGAATGGCACTGAATTTGTGTCCTCCATTGAGCATCTGAGATATCCCTTCTATGGCGTACAGTTCCATCCGGAGAAGGTGCTCTACGAGTTTGTCAGTGCGAAAGTGCCACACACCCCGTCGGCGGTGCAGAGTGGCCAATATTTTGCTAACTTCTTCCTTAGCGAGGCGCGTCGCAATCTGCATGTCTTCAAAAATGCCACAAATCAAGCAAAATCTCTGATCTACAACTACGACCCGGAATACACGGCACTGGTTGGCTCCGACTTTATTCAGCAATATGTTTTTGAGGATATACCAGATGAGGATGAATCGGATAACTCATGTTCAGGCATCTGTTCCTGCTATCATTCAAATTCCCAGGGGAATGGCTCTAGTTCGATATTCGTCGTATTTGGCCTTATTTTGGGTGCAGTGTTCAGTGTGTTTATTTAGATAAAAGTAATCTGTATGAATTCTAAATAAATTAATTATATATTGTGTTTTAATTATTCTTTATTATTGAGTTTGCGCTTTAAAGTTTATTGTTAATAAAAACACTTTTTATTTAAATTAAATTAATTTAAGTAAAGTTGATAAGTTTGTTTATTAAGTTGCTTTTGTGAACCTGGATAACTTTTACCTTTATCTATGCATTGTCGAACTAGTTCCACTACATTGCATGGGCAACAGAAAGATATTATATTATATTATATATTATATTTTATATGTATTTTATATGTATTTTATATTCATGTATATGTAAATAGGATTTTTTTGCATGTGAATTTTAATAGTTTTGTGAAATTTCGAATGATGACAACTTTATTTAGTAGATTTTTCTGATTGTTATTTATTATTTATTATTATTATTTATTAAGGTCTTGTGCACTGCGACCTAATAGATCTATTGTGCCCCTTCTGAGCTTATAGCTCCTCCATCAACCCCAGTTCCTGAACGAATGTCAGGATCTTTGATGGGTCGAGGGATACTATGTCTTTGACATTCATAATATGCATCCCTAGGATGCTGCATCTTTTCCTGGCAAGGGCGATGCATTTTGTTAGGATGTGAGTTGAAGACTCTTCCTCGACTTCACAAAACCTACATTGACTGTTGCTACAGATTCCCATTTTGGACCCATTTCAGTAGACCGACAAGTATCCTTAGCCTATTCCTGCCCATGGATATTACTTGCTTAACGTGTTTATGATTATAGCCGTCCAAAAGACATTTGGCCTGTCGGAGTCCCGGTGCTTCCTCCCAGCTCCGCAGTCTCCTTTGTCTTTCTTCGTTTCTGAGTTGCAGCCGTATTGTGTGTTTACCTATGCCACAAAACGGTTCAGGCCCTATATGGCTCTCTGCACCCATTCTCGCCTACTCATCCACTGCTTCGATCCCCTGCTATTTCCTTGTGCCCGGGGACCCATCTTAGGGTGAGACTGTTCTGACCCCGAGTTGGTCAAGCTTGGATCGTAGCTCTTGGACTAATTTTGAAGTTACCTTCGTCTCATTTATAGCATTTATTGCTGCTATACTATCGGATAGGATAGATATATCCGCATTCCGATAGTTGCGCTTTAAATTAAGTTCCGCACACCTCCCTATGGCACACACCTCAGCTTGGAATATGCTGCTTTACATCCCCAGATATTCATGATATAATATCCGAGGACCCACAACTCCCAGGCCTGTTCCCTAATTGTTATTTAAACAAATATAAATTTTAAATTGCTGTGGTATACTATTTTATAATAGTTGATAAAACCATATTATAAGATTTTCTAAAAATAGCAGTTAATTATTACTAAAGATTTTAGTTTAGTGAATGTTTTATTATATTATTATTTTATATTATTATAAATTCTATTATATTCAAAAGAACATCATTTATTTTTTTATAGCATTAAAATAAACGTTGTTTGAACCAATGTTAATTCAACAACTTCCAATACACTGCCTAAAATTAGGCTGCGATTTAAATATAATTTGTGTGCTGCAAAAGCGGCAACGTGTTTCTCAGCTGTTTTTAGGCGGTTGCATTTGTAGTTGGGTTGAGTTATTATTTTTTGCAGTGCATTTATATTATTCCGAGTGCAATTTTTCGTTTTCTTTTGTTTTGATTCACTGAGAGTGCTTTTTGGGTGGGGGTTTGGCTCACTCATTTTGATGGTGCAGTTCAATTTGAACGACGTTTAGTGCTTTAAGAAATGGCAGACAAGGTGGATGCTTCAATGACCCACACAATTGTTGTGGGTGTGATGTGCATGGACATATCCAGCACGCTGCGCTCCATTTACGGATCAGATATCGTCAGCTATATTGCCGCCTCGTACGTTAAGCTCCTGGAGACGCCAGGAGCGCTGGTTGTGCCCATTTGGTGAGTCTGCGTATAAACAATGTTTTATTTATTTATTTTTAAATAATTTTTAAACTAGCCGCCAAGTCATGAGGTCATGTCAAGAACTCGCGTGCTACCAAAACGCACTTTGCCGTAATAACAATTCGATTAACTGAATCGACTGTGATTAACAATATTTTTTATTTATTAAGCAAGCAAACAAAGAAACTGATTATTGACTTTTATCATTAGACACGTCCAATGTGCTTTGTTCAGTTGTGTTCTTAATATTTTATAATTGTATGTATCTGAAATATTCGGTTATCACCTTATGATAGGTATGACCATATGGAGATAACAGCTTTCCTTAAGCAAATACTTTGTAACCATTTAAAGCAGGCATTGAATCCAAAAACATTCAGTTCAAAATCAAAGTATAAAACAAGCTGAACAAAACGATAAAATCAGTTTTCAATCAAAGTGAAAATAAAAATAGATATTTTTTGATTTACTCACTTAATTCAAATGTGACAGGGTATTTTTTAGTCTCGCTCTGCAAAATCGATAACAAATTGTATTTCTTTCGCTTTCGCTATCATTTAAAATCAGTGTTTGATGCGCATCGAAAGAATACAAATTTATATAATTAAATTTACAAAGTGTTTGACACAATAACGTATTTTAGTGACAGAACTTAGGTATTATAAGGTGTTTCTATTAATAATAATTATAGTGCTAGTAATGACTGAACTGGGTCAGGGTAAGCGGAGCCGTGAGGGGCGCATACCCAATATTGGCATAATGTGCATGGATATGGCCAAAAGCCTATCCGAATTATACGAAGGAAATTATTGCCAGGTGTCGTCAAACTATGTGAAGCATCTGGAGGCATCAGGTGCACTGATTATACCCATTTGGTGAGTGACTAAGATAAGCGTGTTTACCTCGAAGGTCTCAGAGACTAGAGAGAGAGAGACTAGAGAGAGAGAGAGAGAGTGTGTAATAGAGAGAGAGTAGAAGAGAGGGGAAAGTTGGCAAATTTCCAAAATGAGACTTGGTTTTGTTTGGTAAACATTTCATTGAATTTTTTATTTATATTTTGCGCATTTTTTAGGATTGGCCGTGAACGTGAATATTATGCAGAGATCATGAATAAAGTGAACGGGATATTGTTGCCTGGGGGGGCTGTCTATCTGGAGGATTGGGAAGTCAAAGAGAAACCGGAGCTGACCAATGATTGTGTCAAGTCCGCTCGCCATATTTACGAGCTGGCCATGGAGCACAATGAGGCTGGCAATTATTTTCCCATTTGGGGCACTTGCCTCGGCTTTCAGCTGCTGCTGATAAATGCGGCCAAGACGAATGAGGTGCGCACCGAATGTGGCAGATTCTTTAAGGCGTTGCCACTGCACTGGAGCACCGATGCCGTGGAAGGCAATTCGACAATGCTCGCGGATCTAAGTCCGGAGCTGGCGGCGCAAATGGAGAACATACCCTTTGCCTGTCATCAGCATCGCTATTGCATCGAGGTGGAGAATCTGCATCGCTACGCACTGCACAGGGATTGGCGTATCCTGGCCACGAGGGAGTCGTTAACGGAGTCGCCATCGGAGCCGACGAAGCGTTTCATAACGCTTATCGAGCATCGACGCTTTCCCATCTTTGGCAGTCAGTTTCATCCGGAGCGTGCCGCACATGAGCCGGGCCTGCTGGGCAACGACAGCTGCAGCGAAGCCCACACTCGTCTCGGCATCCAGCTGGCCCAGTATTTCGCCGAGTTCTTCGTGGAGGCCTGTCGCTGCAACGCCAATCGATTCTCGAGCAAGGAGGAGCAGTTACGCCACTTGATCTTCAATTGGCAACCGGTTTTTAGTGGCCTCAAACACTCAAATTGTATGCAGTGCTATTTATTCCCCAGAAATGTGGATTATCCGCAATGATTAAATGTGATATTCATTCCAAGTTATGTGAAATTTATTACGATTATTTATCTAAATTTAAGTTGTGATTAGCTCATCAATAAAGTTACCTCGGATTATGACACAAAATGATTAAAAATAAAATTGCTATTTACTCTTGACAATGGAAAATTCTTACCCAATCCTAACTAATGCCTTGATCGTTAGTTCCTATGGCAAGTATATAATTTAATGACGCATACATTCCAAAATTTTATCAATTTAATTTTAAAAGCACAAAGAGAAAAGACTTTTTTTTGCCACTCTCCCCTCTACCGTATACATACTTATTTAAGTGTCTTAAAATACTTCATTGCAAGTTGGTAAAACAAAAACCGCAAACAAACCAAAAACTCTTTCCTCGACCACATTTTATGTGAATTTTCCGCTGTTCACATGCAAATTTTGTGTGTACTTTTCCATTTGGTAATGCCTTTTGAGGTAAAGGACTTACCTTGGAGGCTCGTCACTACCACCCCCTCCCCCCCTCCCCCACTCCCCCACTCCCCTCTCTCCCGACAAGCCCACCCTGCCACACTTCCACCCGTTCGTGTGTAATTAACCCACTTCTCACTTCTTGTGCGCATTTGTCTGGCGCGTGTTGTTTCCAGTTATGTCTATGCGCAAAGTGTGGGTGTGTCGCGGGGGGTTGTGGGGTGTTAAGGTACAACATGACAGGCAGAATAAAATAATTGTCATCGCCTTATGTCTGCCGGTGGCAACATGCGTGTTATTGTCATTTGCTGGCCATTGTGTTTGGCCGGACGAGACGCCATTGTTGTTGGCACAGACGTAATGGACGGACGGTGGAATATGTTGGTTTGCGGTTTTTGTTTATGCCTAGAACCCACCGACCGAACTGTGCCTGAGGGGTCACTACGGATATTATTATGATTATGTGGCGTGTGCCGACGGCGAGCGCCATCTAGCGGCCGAGACACGAAAAATCACTCATCAGCCGCGTGCACCCAAGTTCCATGCCCCACACGCCTCTATTTGATGGACATTTTGCTGCGACCAGTTTCTAGCATGTGTGTGCGTGTGTGTTGTGTGTGTGAATTAGCCACTGTTCATTTAACCCGTCTACTTATAGTCAGCAATACGGCCGGCTTTAACGCTCTTGTGCCCATTAAGCACTCACACACACACTTTCTATAGTAAAAGCCAAGTAAGCCGCTACACACACACACACACTCTCACACACACGCCCTTCTTTTTTAATGACGTCATAGGCGCTTGCTGCAAAAATCGAGCACAGTCTAAAAATTGCTAAGCGAAACTGAGATGGGAAAGACTGAGACGCTTACGCCTCCCACTTAACCCAGTTGGCGTGCATTGAACTACCTCTTTTTCTCTCACTTCCTTCTCTCTCTCTCTCTCTCTCTCTCTTTCTCTCTGTGTCTCTCTGTCTCTCAATCTCTTTTTTATATTGCTTGCGCAGTTGCTGCTCTCTGCGGTTGCTTGCAGGCTGCAAGTGGCATATTGCAAACCTTGCCACGTTCATTGAACTGCCCGCCTGCCTGCAAGGGCATTGCAGTCACACCATACACACACACACATACACACACAAACACACACACATACGCCGGCACACTCGCTCGCTTGACACTTTCGCCCGGCTGTGGCACAACAATATAAATTGCTGCAGCATCTCTTTCATACCCCCCCCTTCCACGCACCCCTTGTCTTGCCACTGTTTGCATTTGCTACTTTTTGGGCGAAACAATTTGGCATTTAACAAGAGTTGAAGGATATGCCAGGATCTCTGTATTTATACATACATATATATCTATATATAGCCACTTGACGGCGCTCGGCAATGACTGTCTCTAGAGGAAAATTTATTCCGTAATTTCTACAGAAAAAAAATGCTGCTTCTTTAATTAAAAATAATTTATTTTACTTAACAAATATAATTGAATTTTTATTGAGTGCAGAAAACTTGCATAGCTCATCCATAAAAATGCAACTTATTTGATATGTGTGAAATTATTCAAAATATTAAAATATCAAAATGCAGAAGGTCGCATCTCCATCAGACATAAGATGCATATAGATTCTTGATCAGCAGCCGAGTCAGCTGTCGAGTCGATTGCAGCACAAAGTTTAATCAGATTGCACTTTTTCTTATCAGTTCACAGTTGAGTAAGTAAATATTTAAATGTTTTATATAGCCATAGATATTTGTCTATATTATTGAACTAATCTGCCGGCTTGATTAAATTTCATATTCTTTGATATTTTAAAATGCTTTGAGTTAATCTTTATAGTTTTACTTAGTCTTTTTGCGAAATGTCAAAATTGTATGGTTATGCAGAAGTTTAAACTGACAGAATCTGCAGATGCTTCAGATATCAATGGGGTCTATTTTTATTTATTTTTTTATATACATTATTATTGTTATTATTTTATTAATATATAAAGGACTTTAAGTACAACAAAAGTAGACTTCGTTTCAGGTTTAGTTCATGGATGATTTGGGCAGGGAATAATAGAATTCCCTTAAGGACTGCTGTTCGGATTTTAAAAGAGATTTCAGTTTTTTACATCTTTTTACTTTTTGTATTCTGATTTTAGGGGCACTTTAGTGCAATATATCCGTTAAGGGGTTTATTGTTATTATATGCTTTGGTTGGCATTCGCTTTGCACATTGTCGCTGGTTTAAAATTAACCTGACATTTAGTATGACATTCTGTGTGTGCGTGTGTGTGTGTGTAGCTGTGACATCACAGACGAGCAGACCGCTAGAAGGTCAATCCATACGACACACAAAAGGGAACCGAACAGAACAGAACCGACCAGAACAGAGCGAAACAAAAGCCGTGTGATTTGTAGCAACCTCCATATTTAGGTTAAGCCCGGCTCTCCAGTCGTCTTCTGTGTGCGATGCGGTAGGCTTACGCGGTTGCAATAGCTAATATAATATCTGGGGCATTAATCAGTGTACCCTGAGTGCGCTATTTATAAGCACCAGCGACACACTTCAGCACAATGTGATGATGAGCGGGGTGTGTGGGGTGTGCAGCAAATCTGACCAGCTTGCTGCATTATGCATGCCACGCGGGTGTCGCAAGTCACCAACGAGTCGCCCTTTGTTTTGGGCACTGATTATTCAATTTAATAATAAAACTCTTTCTAAGAAATTTAGTCAATTCAATTACAGAAATACAATAATAAATTTATATAAATTCTAAATAATTTTGATGACAGGGAGAAAAATATAAAGCTAAAGAAATACAATTTATTACAGACAGCAATTTTTGTGATAACCATTTTTTACACATGATGTGGCAACAGACGTCGTTCAGGCAGACATCGTAGTCCAACTTAAATATTTAATTATATTTATTGTTGCTTTAGTGAAATATGTTTTGATATTTATCTATTTAAATGCCACATAAACAATAAATAATAAAATAAATATATATTTTTTATGAGTCTGTTTCCATCTGGCTGATTGTCTGGTATCTTAATAAATCTTAAGTGTTGCTTTTTTACTATGCAGAATGCTTGGTTAGTTGCTGAGTGACGTTGCAAGTGTTTCAGAATGAAATGGAAAGGTGTTGAGAGGGGGTGGGGGTGGGTAAGTGATGGTTGCAGCATTGCAATCGTCGAGAAACGTCAACGAAAATGCCGACGACGATGCGGCAAAGCCATGACCCAGTTAGCTGCCACTTGAATGCTTCCGCCGCCGGAACTCACACACACACACACATACACACACACACAGCGTGGCAAGTATGTAGAGGCAAGTTACGACGTCACGATTGGGAGAACCTTCGACGTGCGGTCAACCTGTGGTTGTGGCTGGGTAGATAACATTTCCAAGTGAAACGTCACATTCCAACTGTAAAAAAGTTATCCGTCTCCGTCCTCCCCCTCACGCATCTGGCTGGTGACTCTGCTGTATCTTTATTATGCTGGTGCTCAAGGCGTATACGCAATAAACATAAATTATCGAGTTATCGAGCCATTCAATTTGTCGCCGTCATTTGAAATGCTCATTTCGATTGCCACTCGCCTTGCACTTTACCTAATTGAATTCAAAGACTCTCAGGTTGAATGTCCTTAGAGGGAGCGAGTCCTGGCGCTGCAAGGTCATTTGAGGCCTTTAATAAGCTAACCAGCTGCATTCCATGTAGCACTTAACACATTCGTTGCACAGCAGCAGCTTGCCAGCTGCCAATTTTTGTGCCTTGCCAGAAGGGCAAGAGAGAGTAAATTAGCTTATGTACAGGATAAGGATTAGCGAGGATCTGCTGGAATTATGGGTTGTAGAGATCAATCTATTAAAACCTCCCATCGAAAGCAGAGCAGCCTCCTTTCGCTAGTTTGAGGAAATCCGCAACGTATACCTTGGCCAAATGTGAGCCAGTGCAATACCCTGGTGACCAGTTGACCAGTTGACCAGTTGACCAGCGTGTCCTGTCCAGCATACACATGCTCATAATGCACAAGCGGCCACAAATCGAGTTAGGTGCGCTTCTGGTTCTGGTTGCCTGGGACAATTTGGTCGTCTCGAGGCTTTCCAGCCAGTGGCCAGGCCAAATGAGGTCGAGGTCGCTTTGGGTGGCTTCCGGCCAATTATGAATGAAAATATCGCAACAGGAGCAGCTGCAGCAATTATGCGGGATAATGCGAAAAGTGGGTTGTGGTTGGGGATTGCGTCTGCTGTGTGTGCCGTTGCCCGGCGTACGATGAAGGTCAGACGAGGATGCGCGCGCTTCTGTCTGACGTATGACCCGATCAAGGATGCACCAGCTCCTGTTACGTCATCGTCAAGGCGCAGCCAATTGTCCTCCAGAGCAAGCGTTAACCTTCGTGGCTCCTCCGGCTGCACTTTTCATGCGTTTTGCTTTTGTTTTGTGAATGACTAAAAACAGCTGCTCAACGGACTGAGTTTTAACGCTCCGCTAGGCTTTACAAATAGTTTAGTTCCTCATAGAATGGACATAATTAATTAATTTTATTTCCCTTTCACAGACCCCTCTCAACTAATTGTGTCGCTTGTGTGTGTTAGTTGTGTTAGTTGTGTGTGTTTGTTCTATTTGTCACTTGCTCGTTTTTATTGCCTACTTTTTTGGGGTACAAATCTCACTTGTGGAACCCTCTCGTTTTGTGTGTGCCACACGTAGCAATGTTGCCCCGCAGCCCATTCAACGCAATGCCACAGCTAATGTATTCCGTCGCAGTGCGCACAAGTTTTGGACAGTACAAAACCAACCGAGTAATGCCAATTTAATTATTTTAAATGACACACATATGAGGATACTTTGTTGACTACACTCAAATAAAATATATCCCTGATTTTTACAAATTACAAATTTGTTTTTGCTTTTTGAAATATATTTCTTAATATCAGAAAAAAAAACCATTTCAAAAGTTGGAAAGTCTTTGTCTAAATTAATAATGCAAAATTTTTAATTACTTTTTTTTCTATTATTCAAAAATAGTTTTCTTAATATTAGACAACATTTCTAAATTGTATAAATATAAATCTTTATGATTTTATGTCTTTTCTAATATTTAGTATTGAAAATTATACATAATTTCTCTAAATTTGAAAAAGATGTCTCCTGAAACTAAGAAGAGAAAATCGTGGTTTACCTAAAAGATTTCAATAAATAAAGTCCATTTTTTTCTCAGTGTCTTGCCTTCTAAATGGCATTTTTAAACCTGAAAGACAACTATAAATCACTCATTTTTCCATATAAACTTTTTACAGTTGCTTGAATGAAATGAAAATGGGTAAATTTTGCTTAACTTAATCAAAATCAAAGTGTAAATGAGAAATTGAAATAAAGAAAGCATTCCAAATTCCTGCTCAATCACAGCATACAATCCCTTGGGCTTTGGCCATTGTTGTGCATATTCTGTTAGCTGTCTGGACAAGATATAACTTGGCCTAAATGTAGACATTTTGTTTAGGAATTGACTTCAGTCACCGACGCATTGTGCATATTTTATGAGCTCGACGAGATGTGGACAGCAGAGAAGCAGGGAGTTGCAAGTAAAACTGAAATAATTTGTTATTTGCTTAGTTCATGTCACTGCCTGAACAGGTCCTAAGAGGGCCGGGTCCTTAGACATAAAGTGTGGCCACAAGCACAGATCTTGTGAAGAGCTTTTGACTGGTATTTGGGTCAAAAGTGTGAATTAGCATGCAGGTTGGCGTCGCCTGCCTAAGACGTATACGTAACTTAAATATATATATATATATATATAGCCAGTATATCTAACTTGTGTTCTTGGTGTCGCGTGGCTTGAAGTGCTTTCAATTTGGGGCAATAAGCGTAGATTTGATGCTCGTGCGGCAGCTAAAAATAGCAAAGAGGTTCAAACAAAGACCGCGTAAGCAACAACAACAACAACAACAACAACAAACACTTTAAATATTCATTAAATGCCTTTTGCTGTTTTCTCCTCAGACCCCGCACAGCTCTATGTTCAAAATGAAATTACAGCCGAGTGCCATTAAAAGCAGCGGAAACTGCCGTAAAGATAACAAAACAGGCTATATAAAAAAATATGCACCAACAAACAGGAGCCACAAAAAAGAAATGATAAAGGTAAACAATATTTTGGTAAATATTGTCACAGAACTTGAGTGGCAAAGAGAGGAGAGGGGCGGGCTCTTAGCCAAGGCAAGCATTTGAACACATGTGTTTTGCATATGCGTTGTATATATTTGACATTCAGACCGAAACCGGAATTGTGGCAAGTGAAAAGTCATCAACGAAAGCAATAAGAATTTCTCACGCCGTTTTACTCCTTGGGGCACATTATGATTAAGTCAACAAACGTGCCACGCCTTTATTACAATGGGTAAGCAGGTTATAATGAATAATATGTGAAATTATGTAGCAGGCAGTAAGAAGTAATTGCGACTCCATTAAAAGTAAAATTTAATCTACCCAGTTTCTCTACTTTAAGAGGCAGATACTATTTATTTGGCACATACGTTAATGTTTCAACAAATTTAAAGCTATAATTAATTTACTGAGCTCATTTAAACTGTCTTTTTTTTTTAATTTAACAAGCTAAATTAATATAATATGTTAAATTATATAGCATGCAGTAATTAGTAATTGCGACTCCATTAAATATAAATATTCTTAATATCAGCATTAAAAGTTTATTTACCCTTTTCCCTTTTTTTTTATGATTTGACCTGCTTTAAGAGCCGCAGACTATTAATTTGACATATAAGTTTATGATTCATAAAATTGATAATAAAACTAAAAGCTATAAACTATAATTAATATATTTAATTTCTCGACTGAGTTCATTCTAACTGTTTTCTAATTTAACAACCTTGACAAGCTTTCACTTCAGAACAGTTGACCAAAAAGGCAGAGCATATTGGTAGGAAAAACGACAAATTTTTTTTGGGCAACCGGAAGTGGAATTTTCCTTATTGTTTTTTTCCCCTCTTCGAGCTGCGAGGCAAATAAGACAAATTGTTGTGTTGTACTTTTTTTTTGCGTTGCACAAAACCCAATAACATTTTTATTACGAGTGGGACAAATTTAGTAAGAACTCAGAATAGAAATAATCGAACTGATGCTGCCTATTTATACGAATGTAAACGCCCCGGTATTAACCAGAATATTGTCGCAAATAATATGCAGCACTCCAATATTAGCCCTGTTGCTTTTCTGTAGTTGACCAAACATAAATAGAGAATTTCCGAAAATAGATAGGATACAAAAAAAGATGAGAAACTTAATTAAATATTGACAGTCCTCAAGCCATGGATACACCCAAAAAGAAATTAAAAGGCAATAATAAAAGTTAAAAGGATATCAACTTGATAGTAGCGGCTGGTAGGGCTTTAAGTGCCCCGACAACTTGAGTAGCTCCCAGACTGTGGACAACTCCTCCGGCAAAATGCTCTACAGGATTTGAATGCATAACAGTGAGTCCCAAAGAGGACCAGTTGAATTGTCGTCTGTCAGTTTGTCAACGGGAATATTTAGGTCACTGTATACGTATTTAAAGGCCATCAAACACAAACCAAAAACTGACACGCCCCCCCCCCCCAGGGCATCTGTTGACTGCATTACTGATTTCAGCCCTCTCCTTTTGACGCATTTCATCAACAAAACACTAACAACGGGTGGGCGTGTTTTGGTGAGGCGTGACTTGATGATGATGGCCTATTAGCCGCATCTGAAAACGGCTTTGATTGCCTGTCTGCCTCGCTAATTTGTTGTCCTACGAGTGCCAAAGTTATTGGCTATCAATTGCTGTCCAAGCGGCGTATAAGTAATGCGATTTTGTGAACACCTTCGAGATGCTGGCTTATGCAGTCTGTGAGTCTTTCTGTCTGTTATCGAAAGGGCAATTGCTTTAAATTATTCATTCAAGCATTGACAACAATAACAATGAAAATATATCAATATAAATGAGTGCATTCAAATAGAATTTTGATAAATATTTTGCTTACAAAATGTGATTGTCGATGCCAATACTTTTATTCAGCTGATGTACATTTAAAGAGTTGACTGACATCAAGAAATGTATACACTAAATTCTATATTCAATAAAAGGGAAACAGGTGCGATTAATCAAGCCTCACTGAACTAAAAAAAATGCTGAATTTATTTTGGGCGTATTCTGTTGAAACATTTAAAGCTGCACATAAAATGCGACGCTTTAGGTAATTATTTCCATGCCAGTTCGTTCGTCTGCCAATTCAATTGGAATAATGTTAAACAAATGATGATAGTGAAAGATCAACAACAAGTAGACCCACCTACTACAACAACGGGGTAGAGACAAGGTCTTGTTATAAATTCAACTGGGGAATCGTATTTCGCACATAAATTTCCATAAACATTTTATGGCGATTGCCTGGCAACGATATCCATCAGTGATACATGAAAAATTGATGGGCTTTTCAATCGTTGACCTACTTTTTATGCCCACTCACATCGCACCCAGTCTGCCCACCATTGGCGTCAATAACCAACAAATAATCACCCATCGAGTGAGTGAGTTAGGCGAGGCACGAGGCGTATACGCAATGTGTGTTACTCAAAATTGTTTCTGGCCGAATGGCTGTAATTAGCCCTGATTCATAAGAACTGCTATTTTTTTTGGCAACTTTCGAACTGGGTCACTTACAAAATATGCCAAATAATTATTGTTTTCTGCAAAGAAGCGAATAAAAATAGATATTTATAGCGAAAGTTTTGTGCACGAATCGAAATATACAAATTGTTGTTGTTTGGTGTAAATTATTTCTTTTATTCATTTATTGAACTTGCTGTGTGAATCAAATATTCAGTTTAGCTGCTTTTAGTTGGCTTATAATTAAATGTATATGTCTTTATAATCGGCTGTATATAACTGTATTGCTTATGCATTTTTCATTAATATTTTTTTTTTCTATTCTCGATATATGTATATTTAATTATATAGTTAGTTCTCAGATTGTTTTTTTTTTTTTTATAAGTACAATTTCGGTAAATGTTTGTTGCATCTGTATACGGTATATATATCTGTTTGCTATATAAGTATTTGCGTTTTAATATAATCAGTTTTGAATTTCAACATTTCGGTTAGTTGTATCTCCTATATATCGGTATATTATCTATGTATAACTACGTGAAGCCCTACACTGGAGTGCTGTACGAATATTATTCAAAATCTTAGTTACCGAAAGAAAATTACAAACTTAAGCATAGTAAACATAGTTTAAGAGTACTTAAAATTAACTGCCTGACTATAATTTTTGATCCCGTTACAGCAACTAATTAAGTACGTATATAAGACGAGTGTCATAAGTAACTATAAGTTAATTTAATGCTAGAATACATTTTTAAAATTTTGAATTTTTTTCCTTTTTGTTTTTTTGTTGGATTTGTTTGTTTTTTTTTTTTTTTAATTTTGATCTACACCTGGGATAAAGGCACGAATGTATAATCATATTTTAAAAGTACTTAAGCGTACTCAATTACAAAGAATTACCAATTTATATAAAATGCGATTAATAATCGTTATCGTTATCGTTATTGTTATTAAACTAACTTTTCAACTCCTTGCTTTGACAGTCTTTTGTTATGGATGTTCAACTAAAAGAGCTGTATTTGAAATTACTTTTATTTCTACGAGTGCTTAAGTCTTGGAAACTTGCAAAAAACAATTTGAATATGTTTCCCATTTATGAGATGAGCTCTTCTTCTTCTTTTAAGTGGCGCTGTGATGTAATTATTATTATTTTTTTTTCCTTTTTGGATATGAAAAGATTATTGTATCACAGATCTCGAAATGAATGTGGGCAATGGAAATTGGCACTAGGAATTGGAACTACTTTGTGTATGTATTTAAGTTGTCTACTGTGAACTATTAAGTAAGTGATTAACTGTGAATGGGAAGCGGAAGTGCTGCCTAGCGCCTGGCATATTGACAGCAAACGGAGCTGCGAGGAACTCGCTGCGTCGGCAATCCCGACATACCTTTTAGATATGTATAGGAGACGGGCTGCCGCAGGATGCGCTGCGGCGGCGGCTTCACTTTGCTCTTTGACGCCGTCGACGCTGAGGATGAGGATGAGGTGGAGCAGGCGCTCGAGCTGCTAACAGACTTGGAGGCCAATCTGTGTTGGCGTTGCTGCTGGTGCAGCTCAACGGTCGATGCTGATTTCAGTGCCGATTTCAGAGGCAATGCAGCTGCAGCGGCCGGTGGCGGGGGTGGTGGTGTTGACGAAGGGCCGCTGCACGAAAGCGAGCGTGACGTGAGCGAGAGACTCTCGAAGGCTCGTCGCAACGAGGACGTCGACCGGCGTTGCAATCGTGAGAAGCTTGTTCGGCTCAGTTTGCGTTGTTGCTGCTGCTGCTGCTCCAGTTGCTGCTCCTCAATGTCTATGGTGCTGCTAGTCTCACTGGATGCGCAGGACATCTGCTCTAGCCGTGTAGTGGCTGCTGCTAGTCCACGCCCCATCGATGAATACGAATCGGTCGATGAACTGTGCGCATCCTCTTCCTGTGCAGCTGCATCCTGAACTAGGTCATCGCTTGAACTGAGACGAAAGCGGCGACTTAGTAGCTGAAAGAATCCCATGTTGCGCTCATATCGTGGAGTTGGTGAGATGCTTATGCTGCTGCTGCATGGCGAATGTCCGCCATGGCCAGCACTGGGCTCCAATTCTAGTAGCCATCGTTTGGTATTGTTGCCCGGTGCATTGTTGTTGTGCTCCTGAAACTGCTGCAGTTCGTCTGCAAAGCAGACGTGTGGCGCACCCATTTTAACTCTATGCACTTCCTGTCTATATTCGCAAAATTGTTGTAGCTGCAGTTCCGCTTTCTCTCACACCCTCTTTCGCTGTCTGTGGTCTCTTTGTTGTTGCCGGCCTTTGTCTTTAACACACACACACACAACGTACGCACACAAAATCACTTTGTTTTTAGTTGTAGTTGTCGGCTTTTTGGCTTTGTTCGCTTCGTGTGTACACTTTGGCGTTGTCCTTTCGCGTTTGAGTCGGCAATTCGAATGCCGCATCCTTTTATAGACTCGCCCGGCTGCGAGCAGGCAGCGCTGCAAAGCGGCAAACAGAGAGAGACACTCTCTTTGACACTCTAAGCGCACCTCCCTTTCGCTCTTCCCTTTAAATCCAACAGTAGCTACTACGTTTTTGTAATATATATACCTCGTACCCCTTATGTATCAAGAGGGTATATTTAAAGTGTGTTTTAAATTTGAGCTCAGAGTGGGTAAGTCAAATGAATGAACATAACACATAAAAATAGAGGAGTAAATTAAGGCAGCGTAAACCACAAAATGATTATCAATTAAGATGCTGCTGCTGCGAATGCAAAAAGAGAGAATGCGAGAGCGTAGAGTATATACATAAAAATCAAATTTACAGTTATTATTCAGCGCAAAGCAAAAACCACAAAATTCAATTCATCAATTATAATGCTGCTGCTGCGAATGCATATGTAGATAAAATTCGAAAATAAAAAGAGAGGAAGCGCATGCATCAAAAATCTCATGAGAAAGCATAAGAAAAAAATATTAAAGAGATTAGATATAACTAATTATAACTATAGCAATAATAAAAAGTTATTACTCAGAATTAAATTAAGTATTCATAAAATAACGAATAACGAGTAGTCTTATTTACAGGGTATCACGTAGTCGACGTCCTCTCGAGTAGACTAATACTGCTATTTTTTGGCACTGCCAACCAATAACAGAGCCACAGAAACGGAATATGAATTTGTGGCTCTTTATTGTTTACCTGTTTCGTATTTGCTGTGGAATGTTTTGTTTACATTTCTCCTTCTTGCTGGCCATCAATATTTACTTTACCTGCTCATTGCTGCTGTTGCGGCTTCTGCGACTGCAACTTAATTGTTTTAGGGCGCAATTGCAATTCCCAAACGTTTACTCATCGATTAGTCTTAATTTGCTTTTGTTTAGTTGGCAGTGAGCTAAAAATATAATTATTGCTACTATTTTTAAACTTTTAACTTCTCTTATTACATATTCAGTATCATATATTCTACAGTTATTTGGGATTCACAGCGATGTCGCAACGAAAATTCCTAAGCAGCCAGCTAAAATAGATGTAAGCCGTTGTCGCCTTGTTGGTTGGTTGTTCTTGTTGGCATTTTATTTAATTACGCACAAAATTGATTTTAATGCGCTATAAATAAAACTGACTGCCAATTTTACGCCACGACAAGATTCTGAGACGGAATCGTGGAAGCTGGGTGGATTTTTAATGCTTGGTCTATGGTGATTTAATGAAGTCCGTTGTTTTAATGGCATGAGGTGTAATCACAGTTGTGTGAGTAGGAGGCGTGGCCTGGCCTGGCCTGGCTATATTGTGTTGCAGATGCCAGCAATCATTGCTCCTGTCGTGTTGTTTGTCTACTAATTAAAGGCGCTATTCCTGCCCCTTGACGTCAGTCCATTAACGGCTTTCTCAATTTGGAAACCAAAGCTCTGAATATATTGGCAGACTATCATTCCTAAAGTGCTCGAAGAGCAACTAAAACATTATCAATAAGAGCCTTGGGTACTTATTGGTCTAAATCCAGCTTAACACGTTAAGTAGACTTTAAGGATTTTAAATTTCGATATAATTGGATTGGGTTACCTAAGCAATCTGTGTCTATAGAGATGTTATCTGTTATCTTGAAAATTGTGTAATTTAATTCTATCGGCAATCGATAATTATCAATATAATTAAATAAAATTAGTTGTATGTATACGATAACTTATATATCAAATTTGAGGTCTTCATCAACAAAAGTTTCTGAGTTTTGCGTATTTATTGTTATTATTATCGGATATGCTTCCTTCTACCTATTAATTATAGCGTGGTATACCCTTGTTCCTATTTTTAAACTACTCAGGTTATTAATATGTAGCCTTGCCTTCTGGCTAACTAAGCTTATTGGTTAATTGATATAACTACATTGAAAAAACGCAATATATTAATTTTTATAATCATATCATGGAACCCATTAATTATAGAAAAAATTAATCATCTGGTTCGTTTGGGCATATTTAATAGCTATCGAAAGTTGTAAATATATAACAATCCATATGTTAATACAATATCCAAAAATACCTCAACCTAAATTCGCAACGGAAGCAGTCAAGGCATTTTCAAGGATCAAGGCACACATGGCATCAAGAGGCCAGTGGGATTAGTTGGGGTTTCATCAGAATTGTAATCGTTTGCATTTGCATTCAGCGGATTTGCGGCCACTTACACCGAGCAAAAGCAGCATGTAACAACAGCAGCATGCAACAACAGCAGCATGCAACTACGCCAACAACAACCGATTAACGTCATCGTCGTTCTTAGCGCTTTTCGGTCGTAATGCAGACATGACACCGTATGTCAAAACTATAAGGTCGAGTCCTTCACCAACATGCAATTGAGGACTTTACCTACATCATCGGTTGGCGCACAAGGCGACACCAAAAACTGTTACCAGGGAACAGTGAACGGTGGCACCCAAAACACATGGCTCTTGTGGCAGGGCGCAGGCGCATCTCCTGCCAGTCCGAAGTCTGCCTTCGGCTTGGAAAGCTTTCACGATGCTCCCAATGAGCTCTCCGTTCATCGGAGCTTTATTTTCAAAGCTGTGGAAACCGTTGAATTTGATTCCATTTCAGAGAAATAAATTCAGAGGAGTTTTTTCCATTGCAGAGAAATTAATTCAAAAGAGTTTTGTTTTTTAAATTTGGGATTTTTTATTTATTGACAGCTAGACTGATGCTTAACATTATATGCTCTAAAAATATATATATGTATATATTTATATATAGGGTATTTACTTAAATGCTAAGCATTTTTCTATACTCTTTGTTAGTTTTGTTTGTGTGTGTTGTTTTTAAATAGATAAAAAAGTGTTTTGAAATATATTTTTGTATTCTGTTTTTGATATTGGATTAAATAAGTAAACCATTTTTGGCGACATAAATTGTGTGAATTATTTTCAAATATATAATTATTTTTGATTTTGTACAATTTGGAATTTTCATTGATTTTCGTTTGTGGTAAATTCGTAATTTTGTCTAGTCAAAGGTGCCCATCGAAATAAGTGCAAAGTAAAGAAATAACAAACATTTTCGAGTTGTTGTTGATTTTTTTTTTTTTTTTGGTTTTTTAACGAGCCTAGCTCCAAAAATATTGAGTCCAACTTTTTAAAACTACCTTTTTGTTTGGGGGACAGATATGTGTGCAGGAGGGGAAGGGGGGCTTACTTAAATAACTGCTACTGGTGTAAACTGAAAGTCCCTATATCGATATAGGTATGCAAAGCACACAAATGGTTAATACTTGGAATACATTCAAATTGATCTTCTGATTTTTACTCTTTGTTTTTTTTTTTTTTTTTACACACATTTATAAAATATGTTTTCGCTGCTGCGCTGCATTTTTCAATTTTTTTTTATCTTTTCTGTTGTTTCAGTTTTCAGTTTTCAGTTGTATTTTTTTTTTTGTCTTTTAGGCACTACATCACTTTTACTTTTCACTACAAACTACCCACCCACCCCGTACTTTTGGCATTGGCCTTCACCCGCTGCCGTCCGCCGTCTGCCGTCTGCTCATTGTCTTGGGCAATGTCCTCGCCAATGATGACGTCCGCACGCCCATATTCATCCTCATATTGCCAACCTAATACATGTGGTGCAGGGTGTAGGGGCAGCATACCGCATAGCTGGGCACCCGCGAGTAGAGGCCGGACATGCCCTTCATGTGGACATAGTGCACTGGAGGTCGCAAGATGCTCTGCTGTTTCTTGTCCTTTTTGGTTGACTTGGTTGTGGAGCTGTTGTTGCCACTGTGGCTGCTTTGGCTGCTGTTGCTGCTGTTGCTGTTGCTGCTGCTGTTGCTGTTGTTGCTGTTGTGCGGCGTCAGCGACTTCTTTACCCTCAGCTGGCGGAGTGGAGTGCTGCTGCAGGATAGGGAACGCAACGAGGCCGTTGCCGTTGTCGCTGCCGATGTGGAAAAGTGTTGCAACATGCGGCTCACCGACGACGAAATGGAGATGCGACTCAAATGGAGTCCGGTCTTGTTGTTGGCTCTGCCTGTCGAGGCAGCGGATGCCGAACGTGGCTCTGACTTATTGTTGTTCTCCCGATTCTCATTCTCATCCACATGCTCCTCCTCGTCGCCAACGCAACTGTTGCTGGTGCCGCTGCTGCTGGCATCGTCATCGTCGTAATGATGTGGATGCAGATGCTCCATGGCGCTATTTGGTCTGTAGACGGTCTCCACATAGATGTGCGCATTGTTATCATAGAATTCCAAGCCAGGCGAATAGGAGTCCGAGGATGAGCCCGAAGTGTTCTCCATGTCGAGACTGGAGCCAACGTTCATCACCTCCAAGCACTCATTCCGCGAGCCGCTCAGACTGAACGAGTCCGTCGAGGAGCTGCGTATATCATCCTGGCTGCTATAAACCGTATCATTCTGGTGATGATGATGCTGGAAATGCCTGCCCAGATGCTTGCTGAGCAACTGCAGCAAGCTGCGCGATCTCGACAATTTCTGGTCACGCTGACTGCGCTTCGCCTGCTTCGACTGCTTATCCCCGAGATTCATGGAGGAACTGTTGGCACTGCTGCCACTCGAGTTGGAGCTGGAGCAATTTTTTTCTGTTAGCGTATCCATTCTCACGATTTGATTTGAATTTTATTCAAGTCTCTGTTTTCAATTAACAATTTGGTTTTTTTTTTTGTTCACTTTTAGTCCTTGTTGGATGCACTTGTTGTCGCGACTGCTTGGCTTTGACTGGTGTTGCAGGCGTCGTTGGTGCCACTTTTATAGCTGCACTCAATGCCGCCGAGCTTCGCGTTTAACCTTCGTGCCTCCCAACACCCGCTTATCCTAACCCGACGAGGACACACATCGTGCTTCGTGCCTCGCTGCTGAGGCACACACAGTTGCCAGCAACAGTGCCCGAATAGCTCTTGTGGCAGCCACAACGTGAGCGGCGGCTGCTGTGCCACTCAAAGTTTCCCTGTTTCTCATTTTTGCGTACTTGCCAAGAACTACTTGTTGCCGTTTGCTTGCAACGTTGCTTCAACGTTTCAACGTGATTGTTGCTGCCCCCTCTGCTGCTGTTGTTGCCACTGTTGCCACTGTTCAATGGCAAACACAAAGTAAACCTACAACGATGTTGCACTTTTGAGTTTTTAGCCTTTGAACGTTGCTGCTGTGGCACCTTCCTGCGTGGATTGTGAACGTGACCCTTGCGCGTCACACTCACCTTTCAGGCCACTTGCAACAAGTTCGAGGAAACTTGGCCGTTTAGGGTTCTTTCCTTAACTCGACACTGACGCGTTTGCCTCACGTGAAGTTGGCCCAGACTACGTCTAAGCTTCTATTCTACAAGGAAGCTGCTCAATTCAGTGGGTGTTTTTTTTTTATATTTGGTTTTTTTTTTTTTGATTATAAATCACATGATTTGACAATTGAATTTGAATTTACCCAAAGGAAAATGAGGCATCAGCTGTGGGAATTCTGTTGCCTTTTGCTTTGGATTTTTTTGATAAATTGCCTCAATTTGGAAACACATTTAGATTACGCAAATATTAAATACTACGATTTGTTCATCAATCATTTTTTATTTTACATAAACAACAATTTCTACTCCATTCAAAATATACCAACAATAAATCAATCAGTTCACAGATGAGTTGCTTTTTCCAACAATAATGTAAAGTTGAAAGTTTGCCTTTAAAAGTTGAAATGTATTTTTTTTAATATATTTTTTTTATATATATACTAGCAAATAACATGTTAACGTTTATTTTGTCTGTACCAAATATGTATTTCAAAGCGTATATTTTCATGTCAAGAAACGTTAAGTAAACTTCCATATTTGTTTCTCAACAAAAAAATGATTTGCCTATAATGATGCATGTTTCAGTTGATTAATTTACGTATTTAAATGTTTAAAAAAATAATTCATTTTAAATTATAAATTACACATATTAAAATACAAATAAATCAAAATTAATGATTTGCCGCCCATCATGTATGTTTCAGTTGATTAATTTATGTATTTAAATGTTTTTTTAATAAATTCTTTTTAAATTGTAATTAAACTTATTACACTAAAAATAAATCGAATTTTATTTAATAATAATTGTTTTCTATTCTTTAAATACTTTCCCATCCAAATCGCTCTTTAATGAGGCAACCAGTTTATTGTCTTGTGCCGGCTTAGTTAGTCCACTTAAGTAGCTCATCACCTGTCCACAAGAATGGAAAATGAAAATCCTAAACAAAGTGCAGACAACTTTTGCTCATTAGTGAAAGAATTGACTGCCAGTTGAGCCGGGGACTCCACTCCGCCAGAGACCCGCACGTTGTTGGCACGCATCGCACTTATGCATTCAGCCTTTTTTTCCATCAGCTGCTGCTGCTGCCACTGATGGGAATAGACAGTCATGGAGCAGCAGCAGTTGAGGCCACTGGCTCCTATAAATAGTACCCGTACTTGGCGTAATCGTTTTGCAACTTGACTCAGGCATAGTACGCATTACTTACACAACTAACCATGTCCTCCCAAGTTGTCCTTGCCAAGCACAAAAATTGCCAGCATTTTTGCATACTCTGTTTAAAGTTGGACAAAAAAAAAATGTCATTTATTCCAAAATGCATATGGAAAAGTTTGCCTGCTACTGGAAAGTGTGTAAGAGTGTGTGAAAATTTATGTATTCCTTGGAACATGCTCCATATGCACTCAATAAACAGCGCATTAAGCAGCGAGAAATGGAACCTTTTAGTCAAGGCCAAAACGAATCCTGGGTAAATTGTGCGGCAATGTCACGTAGCAGCGATTTGGTCACCTGTTGCCACAGACTCCGTGCGGAGCTTAGCATTCTGTGGCCAATGTGAAAGTGGGTAATTGTGGCACACAACCAACACACCACCACACCCCCCGCCCACCCTTGTGTACAGTTGAAGAACAACGCTTTAGTTTGCTTATTTGCTTGGGTTTATTAGTTGGCTGGTGTTGGATTTGTCGCCCGCTGCGAGTGCTGCTTCTTCATCATAGCAAAAATGGGGCTAGCGACAATGTTCCAATGCCAATGTCGAGTGCTGCTCCATAGTGGGACGTGTACGGGTACGGGTACGGCTGTGCGTATGGATAGCCAGTGGGGTATCTGTAGGCGCCGCCATAGTAGACACCATCATTGCCATAGTAATTGTTGTGGTTGTAGTTGTTGTTGTAGTAGTACTCCCCAGGCAGATACGAATATGGCCTTTGAATTCGGACTCCTAGGCCAACGGAGAGCAGCGGCTTGGCCTCGACGCTCGTCCAGCAGCAGCAGCAGCTGGAGATGAGTATCAAAACCAACAACTGCAAACATGGAAATATATTTAAAATGTGCATCTTTAGCTTGGAATCTGCTTACTCCAATGTAATTCCGCATCTTCTCTTCAGAGTTTCCAGTAATCGACTTCAACTGTTCGCGTCTATCAGGCTTTGTGCTCCCTGCTGAATTCCTGCAGCCCTTTTATACCACAGCGGGTTGCACGTTCGCCTGATCTGTGGAGCCGGTTTTCACAAGAGTTGAAAATTTGTTGCTGCCGGCTGATGATGTGGCAATTACTGTGGCAATGTTCCCTTCTGCATAAATTATTGCCCATCGGGACTAGTTATAAATGGACTAGTCTTCGCCTCCTGTTTTGACTTACTTCAGAGCAGTTAATACCGATGAAACTGATATATATCTCGAATTGATTGAATCGGCTAATTATAACTTAAATTAACAAATTCGATTTGCTTTGCTTTGCATAATTTGCGTCTGGTCACAAATCAAGTATGTGGCACACAGCAGATGCGTCTGGCAAATACTCTGCAACTGCCACAATTGAGGCAAGCAATCTTAGTTGATTTTTATGGGTTACATAAGATTACTCTACTCTTAGTATACACTTAGTATACATTCACTAAATCATTTTTCCCGCAATCAGCCACAAAAGAACGCGCAAAATCTTGTCCAAATTAATTGGCAGTGTATCAATATCCAATTAAATATTAATTAATTTTTGCGATTATTAATGTATTGCGTAGGGTTTTGCGTACGCATTTGATTCCATCGAGTGCCTGATACTCCTTCCGGTCTTGACACACTCGACACGCCCACGAATCCATGTGACTAGCGCCGTGTCACGTTTTCCGACGTGCTCGAAAATACAACGGAAAGGTTTGCAATGCAGCAGCAACAGCAACAGCAGTGGCAGTGGCAACATCAGCAGTGGCAGTGGCAGTGGCAGTGGCAAAAGCAACAGCAGCAAAATGAGGAACAAAATAAGAAAAGTTGAGTTCGCTGTTTAGTTTTAAGGTTTCCACATGCCACATTTGCATGCAGCGCTGTGACGTGCGCAACTAACCAATTTTTTTTTTATTTAAGTTTCCCCTTTAAAGGTAAAGTTTTGTTGCAGTTTGCTGGCGGGTTCAAGGCGCCAGGACATTCGATATGTGGCCCCAAAAACGTAGGGGTTATTGTCGGCTTGTGTCAAGAAGGCCAATAACTGGAAATTGCTCGGTTCAATACACGGCTGAGTGCAGACCCAGACCCAGACCCACACCCACAGCCACACCCAGACCCAGAGACAATGTTCAGGTGATTAACACTTTCATTCAGCAAAGCTGAGGTGTGGCCGATAAACTTTATTCAAATTTCATGTTTAATTGTTTCCACCTTAGTAGAGATACTCGTAGGTCAGGGGCAGGTAGTCGGTGCGATATTGCTGCTGAAAGGAGTTGGGAGTCGCCACGCTTTGGTATAGATGCGACTGCCTACCTGGTGTGATCAGTCGGGAATAGGCCAAAGGCAACACGGCGCCACTGCGTGCATAGGCCACTCTCGGAGCCGGATAGTAACTAAAACCCGGCGTGTACAGTAACTCATGGCCAAGGGCCAAGCTCAGCAAACAGGCAAAGATGAGCTGCACCAAAGAATGAGTTTGGAGTAGTAAAGAGTGGACAGCGATAGGAGTTGCACTCACCAGCTTCATGGTCTTGTTGCAGAGCACAGACTAAATGCCATTTGATGCCTGGAGCTGCCTTTTATAGGCTCCATTTCTATCTAAACTTGATCTCAACTCCATCTCAGCTGCATCTCAGCTCCGCCTCCAATTCCTTTGTCCACACGATGCTAGCCAAGGTCAAAGGCATTAGCAGCGGCAATTTGAAAGAAATCCTTAACTCACTTTTAATACAACTGCAATTGCATTTCCACTTCAACGATCGATCCAAAGCATCTACCAAACTAACAACCTATTCCAAGGCAGACCACCGACTGAAGAATACCCTGTTTTCCACTAATCACCAATTGGATTGGGTGTGCCATAAAAAATGAAAGGAAATGTTTTTCTTAAAATTTATATTAATATTTTATTTGAAATTATTATTTGGTTTCCTTTAATCATCAGCTGGGTATACCCCAGATTTGCAATCTCTCTGTGCACAGAGTACAAGGAGTTGCCTCGACTGGACTCTGTGATCGTTGTGTGCATCTGACAAGATAAGCTCAAGAATTGTGCCTGCCTGCCACATAAATACAGCATATACATGCAACTAGTTGAGGCGCATAAAGTCCACCTTCGATTCCTATCTCAATGGGCACTCAAGCATTGCGATGCTCCATCTCCATCTCCATCTTCATCTCCTCCAGTTGTTGGTAAATATTTTGCCATTTGCTGTTTACATCTTTGGGCCGACAAAAATAAACATTTAAGTTGAGCAGTTCGGAGTGGGTTTGGGGATTTACCGAAAAAGTACTTCCGGTATTTGGCATTGATGTGTTTCAAGGTCAGCGCTAAGACCAGGCGTTGGACGTGCCCTTGAATATTTTTGTTTGGGCCTTAATGGCGAAGTTAGCCAAGTGCGCAGCGCTTTGTTTTCTGCATTGTTTTTTGGCCCGTTTCCCGTAAACAACAAAACTCCTACGCAAACAGCAATTAATGTCGATTATTCCCATTGTATATAAACTTATTATTCACTACATCTGTTTTGTGTTTTGGCCACTTTCGTTTCTTGATGGACATTTGCGCATTTGCTTGGCTGAAGCCGCTGTTTTGGCTGCAAATCGACTGAGCCAAATAATTCTTTAATTTTAAAGGATTTATGGGTAAATTTAAATTTGTGCTGCTCAAACGATTTAGCACAATATTAAATCAAAATTAAAATAAATAATTTGGAAAGAAAATGTTTCGAGAAAATGTATAGATTTTCGGTAAAAAAGTCAAATGAAATTTTATTTGAGAACTTATATCTGATGATTCTCTGAACTTTGGCTAATTGATCGTCTTTCACTGCAGAGATATATATTATTTTTATTTGAGCAAAATTCCTGTTTGTCACATGTTCTAGCTCAATATTAAATCAGAATTTATATATATAATTTGAAAAGTAAACATTTAAAATTTTATAGATTTTCGCTAGCCAAAACTTAATTAAATTTGATTTGAGAATTTATAATTCTAAATTCTCTAGTTGCAGACGGACTTTCCTTAATCAAGTCGTCTTTCAATACAGAGAATTACATTTTGTCATTAAATTAGATTTTTAAACTATAATAAATAATAGTTTTTTATACTATTTTGGTATAAATAATTTAAAAAGCAAATGATTCTTATTTTAAAGATTTTCCGTAAACGAAATCAAATTAAATTTGCTTTTAGAACTTATATTTCAAAATTCTCTAGTTAAAGTCGAACTTTGACTAATTGACTTATCTTTCAGATACTTTCTTGGCTCTATTAACTACCAATGATTTTTTAACTTTAATAACATTTGATTATATTATTATTTATATGTATTCATTCTGATTCTGTGATTGTGCTCCGCACTTCTGCAATTTTCAAGATACTGAAATGCTCCCATTTTTAAGTGGCAAGCAGCGAAACGACCCAGTGGCAAGTTTGACTGGCGGTTGCTCAGTGCCTCAGTGGGCACAGTGGGTGTAACTCAATCCGAGCACTCTGTTGCAGTCATTCACTTGCGAAATACGAGCTGGCCAAAAGCCAAACAAAGCCGCTAAGATATTAAAGCACTCGAGGCACGAAGGTCGCGCGTTCGCTCGCTTGCAACTTGCCACATTATATAAATGCCACAAGCTGCGTAGCCAATCAACTAGTAGTCTTCTGACAGCGCTTTGCTTTGGAGATCGAGTTTTTTTTTTGAGCCCTCAACGCCCTCAACATGTTCAAACTGGTAAGTGCATGAATGGTTGGTCGTCCAAAGGAGCTGCCAATCTTTGGTTTGTTTTGCTTATAATTTGCTCATCTTTGCCATTTCGCATTGCTATTAAAAATTCCAGTTCATTCTGCTGTCGATTGGCGTCGCCTTCGCCTACGCGGCACCTGGACTGCTGCATGCAACGCCTATCCTAAGCGGCGGCGGCTCCTACCACCACAACCACCACCTGCTCCACCACAACTTGCAGCCGGCAGTGCATGTGGTGCATCCCGTTTTGACATCGCACACCATCGTCCGACCCATCATAAGCCATGGCCATGGCCATGGTCATTATGGTCATCATGGTCATGGTCATGGTCAGTTGTTTCTCTAAACTGGTCCTTTAATCAAATGCCTTAAATAAAGTCTTAGCTTGATTGGAATGCAAGAATTCTGTCACTTCATTTTGCTTGATGGCTCCTCGGTTTGTTGGGTTATTTAAAGTGCAGCATGCGGCATGTTGCATATTCTATTCTGCTACTTGCCACTTGCTACTTGGCGCTATATAAGCAGCCAGCATTAGCACTAACAAGCTGCAGTTGCCTCAAAGCCCTCCACTCGATATGTGGCCAGTAAGTAGGTGATCCGCGTGGAGTTCCAGTTGTGCACAACTAAAGCCTCATCTCTTTCCCCACCAGCTGTGGATCTGTGTGGCGTTGCTACCACTGCGACATGTCCAGTTGATGCCTATTTACACCTTCACACACACACCTACGCTGCGCATTCCCATAACGAGCTATCTATTGGAGTTACGACCTCCGCCTGAGGGGCAAAGTGAACCGGGGTTGGAGGATCAGCTGGGCAAGGTTTATGCCCCTCGGGATTTCTTTAGCGATGTAATTGGCCTGTTCTACTTTCTGCAGCCAGACTATACCAATTCTAATACACATCGCACACCCTCTTCTCATCCCACTACTCGTCCCACTTCCCGTCCCACCACTCGTCCTACTCCTCTGCCACATCCAACGTCTTACAACATTTTCAAGAAAAAGAAGACAAAATTTCCGATTGCTCACACTTTGGGCTTTGGCAATTTTTCCTTCAATCTGGGCTTTAATATTAATCTGGGCATTGGTCTAAATCATTAAGCAACAACCAGCCAAAAAGTCTGCAGACCTAAGGGTTAAAGAGCTAAAAAGTGTAGCAGCCTTTCAGGCTGCAATTAAATTATGATAATTTTTGTAAAATGAAAATCGAAATTAAATGCAAAAGTTTTTTTTCGAGTTTCGAACTGTTTTCAGAATTGTTTTATTATCATTTTTTTGTTCTTCATAAACCTTGATGTGGTTTCGTTGGTTTCCTGTGCAGTTTTCTACTTCTTCAGCAGCAGTGGTGCAGTGTAGGCAGCGGCATAAGGAGAGGCCACATAAGGTGAAGCCACATAGGGTGAAGCCACATACGGAGATGCCACATACGGAGATGCCACATAGGGTGAAGCGAAGTTGCCATGATATGATGTGCTGTAGACGGCCGCAGAGGGTGCAGCTGCCACCAGTGGTGCCGAGTAGGCGAGTGGTGCAACAATTCCTGGTTTGGCGGCAACGCTGGCAACCAGAGCGAGCACGGCGAGAGCGATAAACTTGAACATCTTGGATTGGTTTTTGTGTGTGGTTTACTTGTCACTGGAACAAATGGAACTGATGTCTAAACCCTACACAAACCGTTGCTTTTATACCATTATTATGCGTTGCTCAGTTGGACTTAGCAATTTGGCTAAGACCTTGCAAGGTTGCAAGCCGCATTCTGTTGCCAAATTGGCAGGCGGCTCACGTACACAGCCCAATTGGTAGCAGTTATAATTTTGTAGTGTCTTTCGAGGTCTTTTGCAGTTTGACTCATTAGTTGCGCCTGGCACGCAGTCCAAGTCAAGGCTCTACCTATTTGCCGGTGGGTATAAAATGTCAACGGTGACTGGCTGAAATCATCAGTTCAGTTTCTCAGCTTAACAAACAACCAAAACCAAATCCAATCCAAGATGTTCAAGTTTATCGCTCTTGCCGTGCTCGCTCTGGTTGCCTGCGTTGCGGCCAAGCCAGGACTTCTCGCCTACTCCTCACCCTATGTGGCATCTCCCTATGTGGCATCACCTTACGTGGCATCACCATACGTGGCTTCACCCTATGTGGCATCTCCGTATGTGGCTTCCCCGTATGTGGCATCCCCGTATGTGGCTTCACCCTACGCTGCCGCCTACACCGCCGCCGCTGCTCCGCTGCTGCTCAGGAAGTAGATAAACACGGAAAATATATATGTGTCTGATTGGAAAGCAAAACAAATAAAAATTAAACTGAAACTCGGAATCGAATTGTTGGCATTTTATCTTCATTTAAAGCCAAGGTCTTTGCCTGCCTAGCTTATCTGGGAGCAGGAAGTTTACTTCTTTTATCAGGCGACTCGAAAGATTTCCTGGTTTTCAGACTTTCTTTATTTAGAGTTTTGCGATTTATGCTACATATATTTATATACTTAGGCTAGCTCACAAATTGAGATTGGCATCCATTGTGGCATTCGATTGGAAGACGATGCTGCTGCGATTGTAGCGACCAGATCGACGCACTTTACGCAAACGCAGGGTTAGCAAAGCCACAGCTGAGATGAGGAACAAGCTGCCTATGCAATAGGAGAAGAACTTCATGAACTGCAAGTGCAGCTCCAGGTTCTCGGAATGGGTGCGCAGCAGCTCCAGTTGCTTGTGCAGCGCCAGCATCGGTCCATCGAGAGCAGCCGCTGTAACCATGGCGCTTGGATCGGATGTCGATTGTTGATTGATGCAGGACACATCGCGTATGTGCGGCGTCTCCTCGGTGCTGTTGTCGGGCTCGATTTTAAGGGCGACGGTTTCCGTCAGATAGGGTGGAATCAGCAGATGATGCAAATACGAGCAGTTGAAACGATTCCGCGAGATGCCCAGTTTCTGGAGCAGGGGAAATGCTTGAGAGAAACTGCGATTGCCTTCCAGTTCGCTGAGTGCATTGCCATCCACAAAGAACTGCTTGAGACTGGCCAGATAGGGCACAAACATGTCCAGATTAAGGCTGGTCAGGTTGTTGAAGGACAGGTCCAAGATCTCCAAATAGTTCTGCTTGGAGAACATGCCGAACTGCAGCTGTCGGATGCCATTCGAGCGCACATAAAGATTGCGGAGTCGCTTCAACTTGTCAAAGGTGCTCACACTCAGCGGCTTAATTGGGTTGTAGGAGATGTCCAGATGGAGCAGGGATGTCAGATTGGTTATGTTGGCTATGCTCGACAACCGATTGCCCCTCAGCTCCAGTGTCTCAAGCTGCAGGGCCTGATGCATGTAAATCTCGCTGATTTTGTTGAAATTGGCGCGCACAAATCGCGTTGCATTTATGGTCAAATTGGTCAGATTATTGTAGTCCAATTGCAGTTGGTGGACAATGTTCTTGTTGGTCAGCTGGAAGACATTCAGAGAGTTGAGTCCGAGCAGTAGACTCTCCAAGCTGGCTGCCTCCGTAAATGTATCCGGATGGATGCGTATCAGTTTGTTGTCGGACAGATTTACTTCCTTGATGCGACGCATCCGATTGAAGACCTCCGGCTGGACATAGGTCAGTGAATTGCTCTCCAACGAAACCGACTCCAGATACTCGTTATCCTTGAAGATGTCCTTGTCCAGGTCAGCCAATCGATTGCCTGTCAGCTGCAGCTTATTGAGAATGTGCAGGCCACAAAAGGCATTCTCACTCAGCTGCGATATCCGATTGTAGGACAGATCCAAACGCATCAGCGCATTGGCTCCAATGAAGACGGAGGTCTGCACCGAGGTCAGATTGTTATAGCTCAGATTTAGATAGGTTAAATTTGTGGCAGCGCTAAAGGTATTCCTGGTCAGTTCCAATATGCTCGAATACGACACATCGAGGGTCTTGAGATGCGTGAACGTCTCGAAGAGATGGAACGGCACATAGAGCAATGTGGAATCATAGAATTTCATGAACTTGACCATATTCCCGGGCAGAAAGTTCTTCATAACCACATTCTGGCTGTGGGTGACTGTGAAACCGGAGACGGTGCAGAATGCCTCACTGGCATCCATGTACATGTACTGCTCGAACTCATCGCAGGTCAAGTAGACATCTCCCGCCAGCACACGACGGCTGTGTGCAAGGACGACCAGGACGCACAGGACGAACGACAACCAAAAATTACGCATACGCATTGTGAACCGACCGAAATGAAGACTTTTTGCATACTGTAAGCGATAATTGCGAGTCATTACAGAAATGCATTTATCAATCATATTTAATGATACATATTATATATATAAATATTCAGTGCATTTGGTGATTGCTTGCTCGACACCCCTTTTAAATGTGCTTCATGTGGCATGTTATATTGAGAGAGGATCTGCAGCATATTTAATAAACAGCAACAGTAAAACCACGTTTAATCTTGTCTCAAGTTCCAGTTTGGATTTATATGTTGTTATCTATGACAGAGGAGACTACGAAGCTGGGAGGAGATACCTGGACTCCGACAGGCCAAACAATCAAACAATAAACGATTTAAGCAAGTAATATCGATGGGCAGGAATAGGCTTAGGATACTTTTCGGTGTAGTATAATGTGAATTTGAGGCGGAGTCCTTATCCAGGAAAAGGTGCAGCATCCTAGGGATGCATGTTATGAGTGTCAATGACAAAGAAGCCCTGAACCCAAGAAAGATTCTAGATTGATGGAGGAGCTGTAAGCTCAGAAGGGGATCTAATAGATCGCAGTGCATATTCCCCAAATTTGATATATGTTTTATGGCATATTCAACTTAATCTCGAGGCAATTGAAATTTGAAGAACTGGGAATTATTACAGGGCATCTTTTCATTGAAACATTTTCCCGTTGATGCATTCTGACTTATTTCAGTTACATTGGCTGGCGATAAGAAATGTCGGCTTGCGCTGTGTGTTCTCTGTTCCGTTTCTGTTTCGCAGCTACTCTGCTCATCCACTCCTCTGACCCTATACTTCTCCTCCATCTCTCTGCTCCCCTCTTTGCGCCGATAAAGTTGTTTCTCCTTTGAGCGACGAGATTACAGCTGGCTTGGGCTGGAGATGTTGTATTGAATGTTGACAACATTTGATCCATTGAGCCGCTTAGGCGTGCAACATGACGATGCAATCGATGTCATGTAACATAGATTATAGGTCCAGGCTGTTGCCACACCTGCCACATATGCCATAAACAAAAGTCGCCGATTGTAATTTTTTTTGTGTTGGCTGGCCTAAAAAATGAGCATTGCATAAGTTAATTACGCGACCTTGAAATGAAATCCGATTAAGTGCGCCAGCGTGCCACAGCCGCTTGCCACATCCACTCGCCGCCCACCCACAACCCACTCTCCTATGTTCACATAAAAGTTCAAAGTGCATTCTGTGCGAGAAATGATTTCATTGAAATGCCAACGACTTGAATTGCTGGTCACTCTTCTCCCAAGGGCAGGTCAGTTAACTGAACGCATAAATTTAATCGGAACAGCTACTTCATGTTTACATATATATATATATATATATAGTATATATAGCTTCTTGTGTTTTGCGTTTTTGGTGGGCTACCTTCATAACGCACCGCGACAATTTTTATGGACTCACATTTGGGGCTACGTGCTCGACATGACCAAGCGCAGACCTCAGCTCCAGTTTCAGCCGCCTCATCTGGGCACGTAGCCAATTTGAATTTTCTGTATTTTTCATGGTTTTTTCAATTCAATTTTTTGCATACCTCTGCGCTTCTAATTTGTATTGTTTGTTTTGACGTCCATAGAATCAATCAAATCACAAAGTTACTATAAAAATGCTGGCATCCAAGTTGGAGGCATAGTCTACTTTGATAGCTCCACGGAATCATTTCAACATGTTCAAACTGGTGCGTTCAACAAATCGTGTGGATTTCTGGTGGCATCTTTAACTGATTGTTTTTTTTCTCTTTTAATTGTAGTCTTTTGCCATTTGCTTTGTGCTCGCCTGCAGCCTGGTTGAGGCCAAGCCTGCCGTCCTGGTCAATGCTGCGCCAGCGGGTGTGGTGACTGCCACCAGCTCCCAGTATGTGGCACGCAACTTCAACGGCATCGCTGCTGCTCCAATTGTGGCCGCCGCCTATACTGCTCCAGCTGCAACTGCCGCTTATACCGCACCCGTTGCTGCTGCCTACACTGCTCCCATTGCTGCCGCCTACACTGCTCCAGTTGCTGCCGCATACACCTCTCCCCTTGCCTATCCCTACAGCTATAGCCCCTATACCGCTGCCTACTCCACATACGTTTAACTGACTCATCTCATCTCACACGGATTGACACATTTTTTTAAATAAAACAAATTGCTCAAAAAAAATAACATGATTTTGCCTTAAAGGGAAACATATCTATGCCTAAAATAAGATTTTAGAGAAGCAGCAATAAATATTTGATTGGAATATTTAGGGAAATAAATCTTGTTGCCAATCTTAATTAAATTAATTGCTTTTTTATATTTATCAACACATGATATTTATATAGTCTGATCTGAGCATTCTAATTTATCTCGCCTATTTTTGTCTAAATATAGCAACAAACCAAGTGGGACTTTTGCTTAAAAGAAGATTTTACAGAAACGGCAATTATTATTTGATGGTTTTAAGATAAAGAAAAAGCATTGTTTCTATTTACAGAATCAATATTTAAGATTGAATCTTGTGCTTATATAAAAGTTATTTGACAAGAAAAATATAACTTTGCTTAAATAAAAATTTTACAATAGCAGAATTTTAGATTTGATTTCTTAGAGATATTTAGAAATACAGTAGCAAGATTTAAGAATGAATTTTGTATTTAACTAAAATCTTTTCCTAAATTTGTTGCCTTTTTTTTTATACATTTAGCAACAATTGATGGTCTATAAAGATAGTCAGATTTAAGTATTTTAACTTATCTCTGTTTGTTTACCTAAATATAGCAATAAAACAAGTGCAACTTTTGTGAAAATTATCTGATTTTTGTCTATTTTAGTGGCTGCCTTTTAAGCAAAAGTTGTCTGATTTGAAAAATGAACAATTTTTTGACAGTTGGTTTATTTAACAAGTCTTTAAACTAAACCAATAATTTGAGTATACACTTTGTAATTTATAGATATAACTCGAGTTTAAATTTCTCTTAACAATGTTTATAATTTATAGCAAAAATGCAAATTTGAATTTCTCTTTACAATGTTTTTAATTTATAGCTTTAAACTTGTTGTAGAAATTTTTACATAATAAATAAATAATCGTTGATTTGGATTATTCAAAGTAATTAACAGTTATATTTGGTCACATTGCAATAAAGAAACAACAATTAAAATTTAACAACAACAACGCGTTTTTGCAACGATTTGCAATTTTTGTATTGCCAAAGATTTGGTTTGTGGCATCCACTTGCTGCCTGATTGACAGCAATTGAAATTGGTTGCAGCAGCTGCTTGTTGTGGGAAGCGGCAGCGCAAAGCTCGAATGGCGCCCACACAGCTGGGCAGGATGAGGCAGGCGGTGCAGAGGGGGCAGCTGGCTGGGCGATCTTTCGAACAGGCTGCACAACAGCAACAACGACCACAGCAATCAGGACAGCAGCTGGGATCAGTTTGGGTCACTGAGTCACTTGCCGCATCCGCCACATTGAGCATGTGCGTCTTATCCGCTGATCTGCGCTTGAAACTCAGCAATTTCTTGTACATCTCAAGTATTGATTGTGTTCTCGCTGCTCTCCGATGATCGAATGAAACAGCCTGTGGAGCAGTCGCTTGGCTTTATAAATTCGCTATAGATAATGTGTGGGAGTGGGTCACAAAGCCAAGTAATCCATAAAAACTCTGAGCTTGTCTCATATCCAAGTAGTTGGTAGGCGGAGCACGTGCAGCCATCGAACCACGGCTCGATTTGTTGATCATTCCTATACATATATATATACATATTTTTTTTTTGCTGTTTATTGTTTCTGTTGTCGTCACGCGTTTAAAAATACTCATTGCCTAGTTGGCCTGCCCTCGCTGCCCCACCACCCCCCGTTTACCCCCTTGCAGCCAAGTAATGAAACTAAAAGTAAAGTGCAAAATTTGTCGCCGAGCTTCTCATTGGCGTCCATTGATTGGCAGCCAAGAGCATCCATCTGGACTCGGACAACAGCGTCTGGTGATGCATAACAATTATTATTATTTTGTTGTGCGTGTGTTTTAGGGTTCCATTGAATTTTTGGTATATAAGTTGCTGAATTTTGAACTGCTGACATCAGTCAAGTTCTTCAGAACAAACCGATAAGCAGCTCAAGCAAACCACAACCAAAAAAAACACTTCAAAATGTTCAAATTCGTAAGTTGAAAAATATTGCTAATATTTTCTATATCGATTTTTAACTGTATAATTCGTGCCTAGTTCGCTCTGTGCCTGTTCGCCATTGTTGCCTGTGTGGCAGCCAAACCCGCTGTGATTGCTGCCCCACTGGCCTATAGCGCCTACACCGCTGCACCACTCGCCGCCTACTCCTCGCCCTACACCGCTGCCTACACCGCTGCGGCCTACCCCTACTCGGCTTATCCCTATGCCTCGGCCTACTCTGCATACCCCTATGCCGCCTACTACCGCTAAGCCAACCACGAAGTGACCAACACCACAACGACAACCGCCACAAGATCCATCTGAATCCTGATCCTGCTCCTGTTTAACTTCATGCAATTCATGCCTAACTTGCTCCTTTCTTGGTTTTGGATTCATACTTTTTGTTTTTTTTTTACATTCATTTTGCTATGAAATTTAAAGAGCAGCGTTGCAGAAATATTATTGTTATATGAATAAATGCATTTTGCGTAAAACGTATTACTATTTTTTATTATTATTACAATTTTTTTGACTATTATTAATATTTATTTACCTACCTATGGCACAGCAACCTGGATCAGCTGGAAAATGAAATTGTTTCCCATTTTAAGACCAACTCAGAAAATAACTTAGCCGTGAAATGGGTTAACTGATATTTCCAACTGCTGCATTTTAACCCTTAACTTGAGGGCACATGGGGCTTGTTAGTTGCACACCTCCCCCTGCCCTATAAGCGTTTTTTCTATTTTTATTTGCAACACAATTAAAATGCGCAGTTAACAGTTGTATGCAACTTTATATGCACACTTGCAACTCGGGTTTGAATGCAAAGTAGCCAAGTTTGTGGCTGCTCTTCGTATTGGGAATCATTAAACTATTTTAATATAAAACACAAAGTTGAAGTTTCAGGAAATGACTAAGCTGTTTGCATAATTGTAAAATAAATCAACTAATTTGTTACGATTTGTTGGCCTTGTTTTTTTTTAAGTATGGTAGTAAAAACCAGCCAAAAAATTTGGCCCTGGTTTTTGTGCGTGAGCATTGCAAATATTTCAATTATTCATTGCGGGTAAACAGATTGGTTTGGTTTGTCGTAGGCTGCCGTTGGCTATTAGCCGTGTTAATCATCGAGTCATGCAGCTATTTTCAGCCATATTCAAGACTCAATAAAAGATTGAAGCATTGCATTCAACACGTGCCACACAAAGGCAAACAAACAACATCCCACATTGGACCCTGGAATCACAGCACAGTTCATTGACACTCGATGATGACATTGATGCAGTGCATAATCCATTTGCTCCACTGTCGTCCTTTTTACACTGATTTTTATTTGTTTGCTTCTAGCATAATAATAAACATACCCTGTGGAAGGATGTGAGCAGGCAAAGGGTATTTCAAAATCCGTAAGAAAGGTGCATAAAAATAAATGCTAACATCCAAATGGAAAATGGATTTATAAGGCATAAAATGATCTATAGGAATTGTTGATATATATTCCATAACAAAGTAAAAATAAAATGGGAGAATTCCGATTTTTGGAACTTAAAATATATTTGTAGATTTCAAAATTTCTTAAGCTAATTTTAACATTTCAAACTCTCAAATTTAATACTTTTGAAAGGATCTGTGGAAATTTTAGATAAATAAATAAATTCCATTTCAAGATAAAAATGAAAATGGGATAATTCAGAATTTGGGGAATAGAATTATATTTGCATTTTTCGTCAATTCTAAAGCAACGTTTAACATTTAAAACTCTGAAAACACGAAACAGTCTAATTTAATAATTTTGCTATTTAAGTAACAAAATGTTATATTTATCAAATTATATCTCAAATATCAATTATTTAACTAGGATATTCGAGTTGCGGCAACCGAGCAATAACGTTGCTAGCTTGTTTTTAATTGAAATGTGGCGCGGCTGTTGCGTGTGGCAGCAACAGCTTGCATGCCACCCCATTTGCAGCGCGCTCTGCTGGCATTTTACTTCGTGCTTCTGCCAGCTTTTAGCTGGGTGCATTTAATTAAAAGGCGCCACTTGGAAACACAGTATTTTTTTAATCTTAGCAATTAATATATATATTTTTTCGCGGGCGTTGCCACTCCCAGCTTGCAGCAAGTGCACATTAATCAGACGCCGCGTGGTGCCGCCAGTTTTACTACGCAAAATGCATTGCATTAAATATTAATTCCGACTTTGCCGGCAAATTAAATCAAATGTCGATTTTTATCAGGTTCTCGAGTATATTTTTAGCATGATGTTTAACGCCTACCAATTCGAATTAAAATGCCTGCCCAACTTGAGTTAAGCGCAGGGCGAAGCGGCCACGCCCAGTGGAACGCCTCTTGTAATTGCCACAATGTTTAAGGTTGTTAACAAAATGTTTCCCAGACAACTCAGTTAAGCAGCTTTTGGGCTGGCTCATTTTTTTTTTGGAACAGTGCCTTTGGTCAGTTAATGGCCAACTATTGCGAAATTGCCCAACAGACTTGAATATTAATTTGTTGCGTTGCACAAGTGACAAATATTTAATTGACTCTAATTTTTTTTCGCACACTGTGCGTTAGGAAAAACCGGCTAAAAACAAATCACAGAACTTGGTCTATTAAGGTAGCCAAAATACGACGCCCACTTGGAGTATGCCAGTATTTTGGCCTGGGCGTAATTTACGCATAATCACAGTACCAAGTCGCCAGTCTAGGCCTCTCCATTGTCACCCGAATGCCTTTCCAATTGCTCGAGGGTGTGCATACTGCAGGGGTGGACTGGAGGGGTGTGTGGGGTTAGCTAAGATTTACGCGTAAAATTCGAGTTGCTCCGCAGGGCGTTGCAAGTAGCCATGTTGAGGAGTTGAGGGGCACAACTAGCCTGCAGCAGGCATACAGGCTTACGTAAAGTGCAACGTCTGAGTTATGCGTGCGGCGTGTAGCTGCCAGAGGGGGTTAGAGGGGTGGGGGGGGGGTGGTGGTTAGAGTTACCAATTAACTGTCAGCTACAAGTATTACAATTATTACAAACAACATTGTGCATTATGCTCGCTGAGCTTTGATAGCCATGAATTTATGATTGCATTTAAAGTTTCCACGCAGTGGCACAGCCAAAAGGGGCACCTCTATTGTGCACCTCTAACGCGTTGACCTTGCCACACCTCTGCCTCTGAGACAACGCTCAGTTATCGACAACTGGCTGCCCTAGATAAGTTAATAGAAGTCCGGCTCAAGCAATCAGCCTAACAACAGCGATTTATGACAACTACACTGAGCGAAAAGCGGCGAACTAGACGGGCATTTGGAGTAGGCGTTGACAGGACTTAAGCAGTTTTGCTGCAGCTTCTGCGAGAGTAGTTTTTGAGTTTGTTTTTTATAGTTAATTCAAAATTGCTATGAAAGTTGCAATAATTTGAAAGGTTTTCAGAATAACTGAAATATATTATATTTCTAGAATTTTTATAAATGAAAGTTGCAATATTTTGAAATGTTTGCAGATAAACTTAAATTTATGTAATTTCTAGAATTTTTATACTTAATTCTAAACTGTTATGAAAATTAATATATTTTGATAAGTTTCCAGTTTTACTAAACAAATATTAAATTTGTAGAATTTTTATAAATAATTCTAAACTGCTATGAAAATTTTGAAAGGTTTTCAGACTAACTAAAATATAATTAATTTCTAGAATTTGTATAAATGAAAGTTGCAATATTTTAAAAAGTTTTCAGATAAACTCAAATTTATGTAATTTCTAGAAATTCTATACTTATTTCTAAACTGTTATGCAAATTAATATATTTTGATAAGTTTCCAGTTTTACTAAAAAATATGTTTAATTTCTAGAATTTTTATAAATAATTCTAAACTGCTCTGAAAGTTGCAATATTTTGAAAGGTTTCAGACTAACTAAATATATTTAATTACTAAAATTGTTCTATGATTTTGCACTTAAAATAATTTTGTTGAATTTGGTTTCTCTATGCATAAAAAGTTCAAACAATGCATTTTAACCAAACGTTGTAATTAAGACTTTATCTTTGGAAATCATGCTAAATGGCCAATTTACGCATTGCGCTAAGCAATAGCAAAACGCAGCACGCACCGTGCACCGTGCACCACGCAGCATGCAGCATGCCCCACCAGTCGACCAGTTCTTAAATGTTTTTTATTTTATTTTTTTTGTGGGTAAACTCGTTCAACTGCAATTCCGATTTTTTGCGTTTTTCTCACAGATTCCACGATATGACTTGGGCCTCTATGCATAATAACATAAACAGTCGCAGACCAAAGCATCCGCATTGGTCGTATTGAATAGTTTTTGGGCGGGTCTACGGCACACCACTAACTGCCTGCCCACTGCCCCCTGCAACATGCCCCCTGCGCCATGCCACATGCCACTATCTGCGCCCAAATGCACTTTGCATGCAGCCTCGCAACAAAAGTAAAAGTGCAACTTTTGGCCCGTTCTCGTCGTGGCGGCTGCGATTTGCCGTTTATTTGGGCCTGGCTCGATTTGGCTATAAAAGCATTTGAACCCAGTTAGCGAGCATTATTAAACGTTGTGTTCTCGCCACGAGTAAATCAGCCAAAACTCTTGAAACTCCTTGCAACATGTTCAAATATGTAAGTTGCCGAGTTGCCTTTCTGTGTGTTGCATGATTTTTATGATTAATAACGCTTCAAAATCTTAGTTCGTTTTCGCCGTCTTCTGCTTGGCCAGTGCTGCAGCTGCTCCGGGCTACTTGGGTGGATTGCATGGTGCTCCGGCTTTGCCGCTGGCCGCTGCTCCGGCCATCTCCTATGGCCACTCCATTGCCGCTCCATCGTATGCCTCGTATGGCTTGGGTCATGGATATGCTGCGCCTGCTCTGTCGAACTATGGACTCGGCCACAGGATTAGCTATTCGGCTCCAGCCTTGGCCCATGCACCACTCGCCTTGTCGCACGCACCACTCGGCCTGTCGCACGCATCTCTAGGCCTGTCGCACGCACCACTCGGCCTGTCGCATGCACCACTCGGCCTGTCGCATGCACCACTCGGACTGGCTCATGGTGCCCCACTGGGTCTCGGCTACAGATCCTATGCCGCTCCTGCCTTGAGCCTCGGCCATGGCTGGTAAGGATCAGCCTGTTTTTATTTGTATCTTGAGCAGCTTCTCATCCAATTTGTCCAGTTTTGAGAGAAAGTGAAGTGAATTCGAATTAAAAAATTATATTTCTAATTGATTGAAGCAAAAAATGTGGCATTTTTATTATTTATTTGTCATTTTAAAATTAATTGAGTTTTGAGTGCGACCTTTTTCAAAATCGATGTGTCAACAACTTCAAAAATGTTATTTTTTTAAATTAATATTTAAAAATGATAAAGTATAATTTTTACACTGTTGGAAGCAAAAACTGCGCAATTGGAAACAAATTTATTGGTCAAATTAGAACGTTGAAACTGATAATTAAAGATAACTTTTCGGTTTCACTCCTTCAATTTAAAAGTTTTTGAAAAATGAGTTAAGATCTCAAACGAGTTGCGAATTTATTGATGGATTGATTCGATTGATAATTTAATTGAGTTTTGAGAGGGAACTTATTCCAAATTCCAAATTTGTCAACAACATAGAAAATTTTAATTTTTTAAATTAAAATTTAAGAAAAATATATATATTTATTTTATTGTTGGAAGCAAAAACTGCGCAATTGAAAATATTTTTAATGCGCAAACGAGTTTTAAATTTATTCATAAATTAAGATTGCTGAAATATTAAAATTGAAGACACCTTTTTCAGAATGACTGCTTTAATTTAAAAGTTTTTGAAAAAGCGAGTTACGAATTTATTTTTACGGATGGATTCGATTGATTAATGCTAAGTTTTGAAAACTGACTCGATGACAACTCTCACACGTTCTCAAGCGGCACGGATTCGCCTACCAGCCATGTCCGTAGCCATAGCCATGGCCATAGCCTAGGCCCAGACCCAAACCATGCCCTAAGCCCAGATCGTGTCCATAGAGACCGTGTCCATAGCCGCCCAGATAACCATGTCCCAGACCTAAGCCATAGCCGCCCAGATAGCTTTTGCCAATGATGGTTTTGGTAACGATGGGTGCCGAAATCGTCTTGATGATAGGCGCATGGTAACCGATGCCCAATCCTAATCCAAGTCCATGACCATAACCACCATGATAGCCGCCATGATAGCCGCCATGATAGCCACCATGATAGCCACCATGATAGCCGCCTTGATAGCCGCCATAGAGTCCGCCATAACCCAGATAACCAGGCGCTGGAGCCGGCGCTGGCTCTGGAGCGGGTTCAGGAGCTGGTTCAGGAGCTGGTTCAGGAGCTGGCTCAGGAGCGGGTACTGGTTCTGGCGCTGGAGCTGCCAGACAGCCAGCCAAGCACAGCGTCGCGATCAGAAAAAGCTGGAGGATTCGAATTGTGCATCAGCTGAGCTAATGTGGAGTTGCAGGCTTTTGAGTTACTTACTCCTTTGTGCATTTTGACTTGTCCACTTGTCGATTGCCTTCCACGTGAGTCTTCCACAGCAGTGTGGCCAGTGCGTGTCTGCCGCTGCATTTGCCCCAATCTGGCGTCTTTTATATCACAGCGAGTTGCAGCGAATTGTCTGCTGACTCCCAAATTGGATATCGATGATCTAATGGGGCAATACATTTGGACAATATTTGGCCAGCCGCGGCTTAATCCACTTTACGTGTACTATTTGGTCAAAGACATTTCACCCGGTTCTTACTAAACGCAATACGCAACTATTTTGATTTTTTCTGTTTTTATTTTTATTTTGATTTAGACACGAATTCGCATAAATTCGAAAATTGGCTAAAGTGTTGAGTTTTAGCACGCCACCAAATCACACGCCACAGCCTGTGGCTGCCGCATTTGCTGCTGCAGGCGAGTCCAGTTTTGGGCGTGGCTGTTTTATATTTTGGCTAAGTTAACAAAGTGGGGCGCCGCCAAATGTTGCAGCAATTGTGCGAGGCAGCAACAGATGGCCTTTGCCAGCACAGATCAATAAATAAATAAGGTCAATGAGCTCCCACAGCGACTCACGTGAAGCAGTAATTTATGTATAAAGAGCAGATTAAGTTGGGCCAGGCAAATAGTCAATCCTCGCTGCCTGAAGTGATGATCGTTCAGAGATTGGGCAATCCATCGACAATAAACCAAAGCAAATAGAAACGACTAAATAACACTTATCGTAAAAAATATATATAAAATGACCAACATATGCGACTTTCTAATACCCTTTAAGCTGTTAAAAAATGAATATTTAGTTAATTAAATACTTTGTCCAATTCTATAAATATTTGCCAACTTTATCATCAGTTTCCATTCATTTAAAAGTCTGTTCTAAAATTAAATTGCTGCTCAGTTTTAATCATAAATCGTTTTGCTGTCCGTCAGTAAATAATTTTTAATATATATGCCATAAAATCATTCATCTCATAAGCTCTACAAATGACATAGAAGATGGAAAAACGCTTATCAATATGTGTCATCGCATTTGGAGATTGTTGATCCCAATGCCAAAACTAAATATATAGTCGGATGCTCAAACTTACTCAAACTTAAATATTGCAAACTTTATAGTTTAATTTAATCTTATTTTAAAACATAAATAAAAGATAGATATACCCTTTAAGCTGTTAAAAATTTAATAAATAATTAATTAAATACTTTGTTGAGATTAATATAATATTTATGATAAATTTGTATCATTTTAAGTCTCCTCTAAAATTAAAATGCTGCTTAATTTTAATCATAAATCTTTTTTTCTGTCTGAAAGTAAATAAAGTGCAAAATTTGTCATAAATATTTTACTTGGCTTATGTTTTAAGCTTTAGGCTTTAATCCACAAATAGCATAGAAGTTGGAAAAACCTTGATCAATATCTTTTACTTTAAGATCGTTGATCCCAATCAATATAGTCGGATATTCAAACTAAGTCAGTTTGGACTGAAGTATTGCAAACTTTAAAGTTAATCTTTATTGTGAGCTGATTACAATTCATGTGATCTACAAAAGAGTCACTGACACTTGGATAAGCCTCAGCAGAGCAGACTACAACAACAACAACAACAACAGCAACAACAAAAACAGCAGCAAAGATTGCGACGTGTTTAAACTTGAACTTGAAAACGAGTTTTTGGGAATTCGAGTGAGTGAAATAAGTAGTGTGTGTAGTCTGTGTGTGTGTGTGTGAGTGTAAACTGTGTGTTGCAACTGGTTCCCGGTGTGGGTAAAAAATGCAGCCTGCTCAGCTAAACCGGTTCAAGATGCCATCCAGCTTCTAACTGTACATGTGCAGGCCCCAAGAAGTTATTGCTTCTGCCACCGGCTTAGTCGAGGTGCGTCCAGGAACTGAGACACATCAGCAGGAAGCTACCGGAATGCCTGGTCACATATTCCATTTGGTGTGTCTGCTGCTCATCGTGTTGCAGCAGGCGGAGGCTGCCACGCTGGTCTATCATCCGCCCACAGCAGTTGTCTACCATCAGTCCGGAGTCATCCATCAGCGGGGCGAGGCAGAGCAGCAGCATCCTGGCTACACCATTGTGGCGCCACTGACAAAGATCGCACATGTCACCTACGATTCGGTGCCCATTTCCCACACACCCTTCGAGCATGTGCCCCTCTTCCAGCGCATTGGGCATGTGAAGAGTGTCCTACTTTAACGAATCCAGGAGGATTGATATCCAAACTAGGTTTAGTCATCGAAATAAAGTGAATATTTGTACAATTTATTGCTTTTCTAGTGTGATTTGGATTGGGCTAAGTCTGTTTTTAGTTGTATCTAAGTCTAAGGATTCCATATCTCTAGAAGAAGTACGGCGCAGGCGCGAACTTAGGTCCAACGGCCAATGGAGCCGGCACTGGAGCTGCAAAGGGCGCAACAGCTGGCAGACCAAATCTGGCTGGTGCAGCAAAGCCCAAAGGAGCGGGAGCAGCAAAACCGACGGGTGCTGCCAGAGGAGCAGGCGCAAAGGCAGGAGCAGCAGCCAGAGGTGCAGGTGCCAGAGCAGGAGCAGCGAAAGCAGATGCAGCGAAAGCAGGTGACGGAGCCCAAGCTGGAGCAGCAAAGGCTACCTTTGGTGGCGCTGCCAGGGCAACTGGGGCGGGTGCAGCAAAAGCAGGAGCTGGAGCAAAAGCAGGAGCTGGAGCAAAAGCAGGAGCTGGAGCAAAAGCAGGAGCTGGCGCAAAAGCAGGAGCAGCAAACGCAACCTTTGGCGGGGCAGCAAAAGCAACCGGAGCGGGAACTGGCGCTGCCAGAGCAACTGGTGGCGCTACCGGATAGGCCACAGCATGATTAATCCGATGGGCATTAAAGGTGGAGGCATAGGGCGCCACAACGCCAGCGGTGGCCAGTGGTGCAGGTGCAGCAGCGAAGGGCAGCAAGCCAGCCTGGGCGGCAGACACGCACAGCGCAACGAGCTGTAATCCAAGGAACACATTGAAACCACATCCTTTTTGGCCAAGGATAAATATGCAACTTACCATAATCTTGGCGAACATTTTGATAATGGTTTTTGGTGGTTTGCTTGAGTGCTGACAAAGCTTTGTTGTCCAATTGTCAAATGCTTGGGGTTTTTATAATTCTCGCCGACGGTTTTTGGGTGGCTGCGTTGTGGGGCATACCAAAGTGACGAAAAAAACCACTTTTGCAAGACTTTTGCAAGACTTTCTACAAAAGGGAACTGCGCCGTGCGAAGGGCATTTGCGGTACTTAATAATCAATTGGCTGCTTGTTACGTATTAACGGATTATCGTCACCCACTTTCATAATTGCACGCCAAAAGGCCAGACTAATACCACCCCCCCCCCCCCCCCCGCCACCCCTTTGTACACACTTGTAGACCCACTGGCCGATATTTCCCGTTGGGCGATTGGGCAAGTTTTCGCTTTATTTGCTGGCATCGATTTTTAGCTACTAATGAGCCACATTTAAGCGACGTGACCATCCAAAGTGGCTACTCTTCTCTCTCTCTCTCTCTCTCTCTGTCTGTCCCTTTATCGATATATTTCTCTTTCGCACTTGCTTTTAATTGATATTCAATTTCTTCACACCTTTACTTCTCCCTCTCTTCCACGCTTTTTTTCCTTACCACTTTCCGTGTTCGGAATTCCTGATTTCTCAGTTGGCATTCAAAGTAATCCAACAAATAAATCTTGATTTAAATATTCATTCATTCAATATCATTTTCAACCCAACTTAAGATTAGATTAAAAAGTATATTCATCTATATAAAATTTGGCCAATTATTAATTTTAAAAAATGCATTCATATTTAAACACAGTTTTTCTCTTAACTCTTCCATCTCCTCCAGCCAATAATTAAATAAAATTTAGATTTCATTTTTGTTTTTCGTATTTTATTTTTAATTGAATAATTTAATATTTTTTTAATTTTATAATTTTCTACACGACTCAAAACTTCTTTGGTTTGATTATGATGATGTTCCTCCTCCAATTGCAGCTGCTTAAAATAGTTTGTGATGATGATGATGATGTCCCAGTTTCAGTGGCAGAGCGCGCAGATGGGCATGTGGGGCAGAGAGCAGCTTGGGAAAGGCGTAGCCAATGGAGACGTGATGGGTGGTTCTCTTGGGGCCGGGTATGACGCGATATCTGGGCGCAAAGGGCACCGCTTCAATCACCGGCGGCAGCACCTGTGTCACTGTGGGTGGCGGCAACACATGTGTCACCTGTGTCACCTGCAGCTCAGCGGTGGGCAGCAGATGAGTGTGAAGCGTTGGCGGCAGCAACGGTGCAGGCACTGGCCAAGTGGGCGACGGCGCTAGAGGAGCTGTTGCCGGCCACAGCGGTGCTGGACCGAGTGGAGCGGGTGCACGCCAGGCTGTTGCAGGAGCGAATGCTGCTGGTTCAGGCCAAGCAGCTGCTGGAGGCAGAGGAGCGGGTGCAGGCCAAGCAGCTGCTGGAGGCAGAGGAGCGGGTGCAGGCCAAAGTGGTGCTGGCGCTGCAGTCGGTATCAAAGATTCCTGCAACGGAGCACCATATTCCACATGCTCCGGCAACGGATAATGCAGTGGCTCAAAGTGATCAAAATGATGGTCGAAATGATGGTCAAAATGATCAAAGTGTTGCGAAGGCTTAGCCTCAATGCACATCAGAGCCAAAGCCAAAACCAAAGACTGGCAAAGAATAAAAAATTCAGTTAGTGGATTTGCCACACTTTGCTGCACAGTCATCTTACCACTTGCAGCTGCCACATCTTGTGGGGAGTCTAGTGATGGATGTTGGGGTTTGGGTGCTGTCCTTGCGCTCAGTTGCCACCGACCGCTCAAGTCGAAGAGATGGCTAACAATGATTGACCATGGCTCTAAGCCATTCATTTATAGTGTCAAAGCCTAAAACATATTTGGCCAGTGGCCAACTTTGGACGTGCACCTCTTCACTTTCGTTTGTTGTGCAGCAAGTGAAGCACACACCGGCAAATGCACCACACCCCGTTGCAGTAACTGCCACAAATCGTGACTTACAATTTTTACATTTGTTTACAATTGGCCCGTTTTGGTGCTGGCTCGAAAAGGGGCCAATTACTTCTTGTTACCTCCCCCCCTCCCCCAACCACTCGTTGTTACATAATAAGTTTTGTCTGCGGCCCCAAAATAGAAACCGCTTATGACATCCATAATAAAATATGGCCAATCAATACAAAATATTGCCCAGCATAATAAACAACCAAATTTGAGGAGTGCTTTTGTTAACAGTTTTAGCATATGGTCAAAACCAAAGGTGGCCAATTTAAGTACAGCTAAAATCAATAAATGAAAAATCGGCAATAAAAGCAAACTTTAAAATTGACATTTAGGTTGGTTATTTAAATTTGTAATTCCTTCCTCTTCTGCAAAAAAAAAAAAAAAACAGAAATTGTCTCATTTAATTCGACTGAAATCTGCAAATTTACTAATTAAAATTTGCTTAAAATATTAAAACCAAATCGAAATGAATAATTTAAAATTAGTTTGCTTAGTTTGAAAAAATGTTTTTTATTGGTAATAAATTCTCTTAGTTGATGAAGATCTTTGAGGAGATGTGTCTAGACCACAACTGGAGCTGGGGCGGCGAAGCTGTAGGGTGCAGCAAAGGGGGCAGCAAAGGGTGCCGCTGCATAGGGTGCGGCAAGAGGAGCGCCAAAAGTGTAGGGCGCAGCATAGGGGGAAGCCAGGGGAGCAGCGTAAGGTGAAGCCAGAGGAGCCGCATAGGGGGAAGCCAGATGGGCAGCCAGTGGAGCAGCAAGAGGAGCACGCAGTGGGGCAGCCAGAGGTGCGCCCAGTGGAGCAGCAAGTGGTGCAGCGGCATAGGGAGCAGCAGCATAGGCAGCTGGAATGCCAGAGACATAGCGGCTGGAGTAGGGCGCCGTCAGCTCGAAGGGTGCCGTGGTGTAGGATGACTGAGTGCCATCATAGTTGTTGCGCACATCCACCTGGCTGCTGCCGCCCGCTGCATAGAGTGGTGCATTAGCATAGGCCAGTGGTGCGGCCAGTGGTGCCACTACGCCAGGTGTGGCCACGGCGCACGCAACGAGGGCAGCAATGATGAGCTAAAAGTGAATACACCAAGTCAAGGAATGGAAGATTGTCCGTGATTTAAGCCAACTTACGAATTTGAACATTTTGAACTGTTGTGGTTGACAGGTGTTAACTGTTAATGCCTGTTATTGGCCATCATTGCGCCTTATATAGCCAACAAAATGCAACGCTGAGCCATCAAATGCTGCTCGAGTTTTCCTTGTGCATATCATTTTTGGTCGCTTCTTCCTCTTCTTCTTAACTATAGCATTACGTGTTCAGCCTTTGATAGTGGCCCAAATTAGCAGCAGTTGTAGGAAGTCCAAATCGGACTCAATTGCTACGTAAAATTTCGCAAAATGCTACAATTTGTATGCAGAAGCTGGCTTTGAGTGGGTTTCGATTTGGACACATTTTAAAGCTGTTGCCAATTGGCGCTGTTTTTAGCCCCATTCCAAACCAAAGTTGGGACTATAAAATGCGTGTCGTCTCGCAAATGTTGGATTAGTGCTGTTTTTAATGGTCGGCCATTAAATATGTCAATTGCCACTCGCATCCCGGTAACGACCTTAAGGCCAGATCGTCAGGGCAACAGGATGTGCCTGTGGTTTGTAGCCAGAGTTGTGTGCTTCACTTTAAGCCATCATTCAGCGCCTTCAATTGGCCTGAACTGAACCGACAGCGACCAACTCAAACCGGCTGTTGGGCTTAATGAGCAAGATCTGGCTACGATTTCAGCTTATAATTTGTGGTTGTTGTTGTTGTTGTGGATGTTGTTGTTGTTGCCGGTGGGTCACGTGCTGCCAACGAAAACCACTTCGTCGTCATCATTATCATCACCATCAGCATCAGCCGCTTCTTCTTCTTGTGCGCTGACTTTGTCCCCTCTGCTTTTCGTAGTCTTCTTTTTTATTTATTTTTGAGTGGACGATGAACTCAAGGCCCCATCAGATGATCCGCTCAAGTGATCTGTGCTGTGATGCCAGCTACCTGCTCCCCACGCATGTAACTGTATCCGCATTTTGATACCCTGTACACACATCGGGTATAAGAGTTATGCACGATTTTTATATTTTAGTAGCTGATCTTTCGACTTTTCTTATAGCCTTTTGTAGATTTAGTTTTCTTGCTTTAGTTTTTATTATCTTTATTTGATTTTTATTTAGTTTATCTTTCGACTTTTCGTATAGCTTTTTTAGATTCAGTTTAGTTTCTATTATTTTTATTGGATTTATTAAATATTTTTGCCTAAACCACACTTTATTTTACACCATATATATAACGATCGATTATCGACATTTTGACAAGGGTATTATAATTCCGTCATCCTCTTAACCCAATCCTAGCCAACACCGCTCACTTCTTCGATTTGTAATCGATTTTGAGTGAAACAGATTTTGAGATCTTTCATCAGTTTTGTATTTGAGTCCATTAATGGTTATGCGGAAATTTTGAGATATGACGCTTACTTCCTCGACGCCTGCTTAAAATAATATAAGTTACTCAACACAGAGAAAAAAACACGTACAACAATTTTAAATACTTATTAAATTGGCTGTTTGTTTGTTTATAATTAATAGAATTAGCAGCTGTTATTCCAGTTATATATTTAAAAACCGATTTAAGCTGAATAGAAATTAGCGTGACATTCGTAAATTAAATCCCACAACCGTTCAGCGATGAGGCAGCTCCTCGGGTTGGGAGACACGTCTAGTAAATCAATGCCAAGTTTTAGGTTTTCGATTAACTCCTCGAGCGTTAATTTATTTATGCAAATTAGAAGACGCTAATTGTTGTATTATTATTGAAGACTCCCAAATACCTCTTTCCCTGAGCAGAAAAAAAAACACATTGATAGCCGCAGCCGAAACTGGGGAGTGAAAGGTGCGTTCGATGGATGAAGACGTCTTTTGTGATCTTCTTTGGTTTTTGACCTTCCAATCGACCAATCGACTTGTATGCAAATGCAGCAAACACACAAGAGATTTTCAGTGGCAATGGATAAATGGTTGATTGGGGCAGATGATTGGTTACAGGTCGCCGGAATAATCCAATTTAATATGTATCTTTTTGTATTGTTTGCATGGCAAGTGGCTTTTACTTTATTGTCGAGCATATTTCGAGGTATTCATTATCGATTAAACAGTCGGTTTTTAACTAAATATTTAAATATAAACTAAGAGTGAAGCCTAAATAATAATTGAGTGTGTTTTGGCATCACTAGCGTCGCTGTAGTTCCGCCGTGCCGTAGGAGGTGAGGCCGGTGGTGTGCGGCAATGTGGCATATGAGGCGCCCGCCTGCAACGGTAGATGTGCCACATTCAGTGGTATCGCGCCGAATGGCACCGGCAGCTTCAGATTCAGTGAGTTGCTGTCCGAGAAGGAGGCAATCGAGCGACCCGTCGCTGGAACTGCTGCTTTCAGTGGAGCGGAGCCAGCCGCCTGGTTGCCATCACCATTACCAAAGACATAGCCACTGCGTGTCAGCACCTGGGTAAAGGCCGCATGCTCCAGCCAAGGATTCACAAATTGTCGTGCAACCTGCAGTTGGACGCGTGGTGTGGGATAGTGATAGGCGCCCAATCCAGAGTTATCCAGGTGCGACACATCCGCCAGCACCACACTCAGCGTCAGTCCGCTGAGCAGCAGATAAGCAACAGATTTCTGAAAGAAATCCTTGGAAATTAAAGCACACTCAACACACACACACACACAGAATGAGAATGCAACACTCACATTTGAATGCATTTTTATGCTTTTGATTGCACTTTTAACACGAGTATTTTGTAAGCGATTCGTTTGGATTTCGATTTCGCGATTGGTTTTTTTTTCCCGCTGTGGACGGACGAAGCTATTCGAGCTGATTAAAATTTGTGCGCCAACTGAAGATGCTTTTTATACAACAGATATGCTAACTCAACAGCTGAGCTTCTGCTCAATTCTGGCCCCTTCGCCGGAGAGAGAGAGAGGTGCTGCAGGTGAGCCAGTGGCTCTCGACCAGTCAACAACAATCACAATCACACAGCTAAGTCGGGTCGACCAGTCCAAGCCAAACAAGTCAGCTGATGGCTAACAAACTTGTGTGTCTCGACTAGCAGATACTCTGCTTGAGAAGGTTCAAATTTTTACTAGTAGCAGTTGGGTGGCATTTTCAATAAAGTTCATCAGATAAATAAAAACTGCTTCTCGAGTGACAGAAAGTTTTACCTAATTTTAATTAAAATATAATAAACATTCAAAAAGAATTTTATGAATTTTTATTTTATTTATTTTCCAATTAAATATGCATTTTTTCTAATTTGAAGACAACTTTTCAAATCTTCAATTTACAGGGTATAAATCGAAATGTGTTAGTTGACTTTGTCATCGCTGCTTTTGTTTTTTTTCTTGGCTTTCAGCTGCGTTGTTGACTCTCTTAGCTCTTAGCGCGTTGCTTTAACTTATTAATTCTGCTTCTGTTTTACAGTTGTTGCTTTTGGTTTTTTTTATTTTTTTTTATTTTTTATTATAGCTTTAATTTGATGCCGACTGCAACTCAGTTTGTTGCTTTGTTATCTGGCGACTGTGTTTATTTATCTGTGCTAAGTTGTTGGCTGTTTTCATGAGCAGCTTTGCCAGCGACTCTTTTGATAATATTTGGTTTGCCTTGCATATAAATCAATCTTGGTCATTACGATGGCTATGTAACAACCAGACGGCCAAATAGGCGGACAGACGCTTAGCCAGTTTGTCAGGGTCGTGACCAATGGGGGTCACAAATTGTTTCGGAAGTAGCTGCTAACGTAACACTAATTGTTCCGATCTGACTTGCATTTTGTTTAGATATATTTATAGACGGAATTATGGAATTAATTAAAATTTTTTAAATATTTTAATCAACACACAAATATATAAATATTCAGATATTAGGCCAACAGAATCAGGTCTGTTTGCCTTGTATGCTAAACAGCTTTCGTTTTTTAATCATTTATCAAATATATTAATTTTTATTATGAAACTAATTGCTGAATGCAAATGCTAAAAAATGTACAATTTATCTGAGATTAGTTTAAAAATGATTTTTAATTGATTTTATTGCAAATTAAGTGTGACTTATCTGTGGCAATCCCCTGCCAATGGACGCCCCTGATTTCGCGCCAAATGCCAAAAACAAAGCAGAAACAACAACAACAACAACTACAACAATAACAACAACAGCTACAACAACTACAACAATGTCGACACCTTGCAAACATTTGAACATTTGAGCATTTTAGGCTTATTAAAAACAAATCGATAATCATGTGACAAAGTCGGTTAGCCAAAAGGTAACAAAACGCTGCCTCTGTCGACTGAGGCAGCGACTGAGGCAGAGGCAGAGGCAGAGGCAGAGGCCGGCTCATTGACTGGATAATAAGTCTAATGTTAATGCTATCTGTCCAGTTAATTGAGACGACAACCCCGACTCGAGTCTGAATAACAAATTGCTGGCAGCACGCCAAGAGCCCAAAAAGCGAAAACAAAAAAAAAAAAACCGAGATCTGAGAGCCAAAAGCCAAGCCAAACCCCAAACAATACACAACAAATACACCAAAAATTCCGAGTTGAAAGAGATTCGTTGAGCTGACCTCCTCCAAAATGTATTCAGTTATAATTTGTGCTAATAAAAACGCTGACTTTGCTTTGAAAGAGACATCAAATTGCTGACCCATTTGATGGATTTGGATTTGATTAAACGCTGACAGCTTCAATGGATTTCACATTGAGGTTGGTCATTTATCGAATAACCATTTGGAATTAACAGCTAGTTTTGACTTGTTTATATTTATTTAAAAATATTTGTATTTATTTACCGTATCTGCGAGTTGCCGTTTGTGGCAGCTTACATTTGGTGGCATATTTTAAGCTCTATCATCGAATGCATAATTAAATTGCGCGAAAAATATTTTTTTTTATCTAATTTTAAATCTTTCTTAATAAATTGCTAAATTGCGTGATTAGCTTTGAAATGAACATAATGATTATAACTATAAGTCAATGGATGGCTACGAATGATATATGTGAGCCTCACCAGGCGGTGTCACAGGGCAGAGCTTCCGGCACAGCCACTGGGGCTTCATAGGTGACAGACGGTGGTGCAGCATGGAAAGCCACTCGTTGGAACGACGGCTGGTAGCTGTAAGCGTGGTGTGGCGCAGCATATTTTGGGAACAGTGCAGCTGGTGGCGGCACAGCATATTGAGTAACTGGCGGTGGTGCAGCATAATGAGCAACTGGAGGTGGAGAATAGTGTGCAACTGTTGGTGGTGCAGCATAATGGGCAACTGGCGGTGGTGCAGCATAGTGTGCAACCGGTGATGGTGCAGCATAATGAGCAACTGGCGGTGGTGCAGCAAAGCCCGTATATGTGGTGGTTGTTGTGGTTACTGGTGCACCCAGCGAATACTTAATGTGGGGTGCAACGCGTGCAGCAGCGTAGGTGCTGATGTGATGTGGTGCAGCATACTTAACGAATGCAGGTGGTGCAGCTGCATAGCCGAGCGTAGGAGGTGCGCTGTAAACAGCTTCAACTGCCACAGGAGCAGATGGAGCATGAAAGAAGCCACTGGAGTGGGAGCAAGAGCAGCTGTACAAATACAACAAAAGCAGAGCAAGCTTTGCGAAGAGACGGGGAGGAAACGAAAGATAAAATATTAAATAATAATATATTTCATAAAGACTTATTATCTTTCTTTATTCTGCTTTAATTACAATTTTAATAACTTTACAACTTACAATTTTCAACATTTTGGACGACGTTTAAAATCAGTTTCGCGTTTTAGGTTTGAGCTGGCGAAGACTTTCACGTGAAATAAACTGATTTGGTTAACATTGCAGGTTTTTATACATTTGCATTCGATTGAGTCTTATGTGAATTGTGTTAAAACTCCACATTACGGGAGCATTTCACGCATCCCAAAGGCAGGCAGACCACGTCCCACGTCGACAAGCAAATCGTGCAGCAAACTGCACGCGACACGTTTCGCAATCCCATCAAGGGCTGCCACCTGAACACCCTACAATCCACTCCATAAACTTGGCTTAGAAGTTGTTATTGAGAGTGAGAGTGGCTATAAGCAGCTGCAGTTTCAGCCATGTGGAATTGCAAGCACGTTTCACACTTTATGCCACATAAAAGACGACTGTGATTGATTGTTGCCACTGCTCATAAATGCCACAAAAAAAAAAAACACATAAGTTTGCCCACCCAAAGATCTTTGAAAGATGGCGCCAGAAAATAGATTATATTTATCATAATCGAGACACTCAAAAGTGTCCAATGGAAACATACAAAAAAAATCGTATTTATGGGTTTTTCGAAACATGAAATGTTTGTTAATTTGGTACTTTTTTTTGGGAAAAAATCATGTTTTGGCCCAAAAGTATGCCACAATAAAATGTATCATACAAATAATTTACTAAACCTCCCCAAAAGTATGCTGCAAAATGATTATCGAGCTGGCAACTTGGATGTGCCACATTATTCCAAATGTATTTGTTGATGAGTCAAGATCAGCAAAAGTCGGTTTAGTTAGAGCAAATTGGATGATAACAAATACGAACATTTAACAAATGAATAATTTTATTTTATTTAATTATTAATTTTATTATGTTTTCATATTTATTAAAGGAAAGTGTGCACAATCAATATCAATAAAAGAAACAAAAACAAAGACAAGTTTGGGAAAATTAGCATAACGTAATAAACTCGAATCAGAAATCGATATGTTTATGGGAAGCCAGCAAATGGTTCAGTTTGTCGAGTGGGGCACATGCCACTTGATTTAAAGTGGCAACAACAAAAAGGGGCAGCAAAGTGCCACTGGCAAAGCCTGCTTTAGTCGAGTTGCCAAAAAGACTTGTTGCCTCAATCGTAATGCGCTTTAAATTGGGCGCACGTGTTTCTGGCAAAAGTACCTGCCACTTGCCTCCACCCTCATTAATACTGTTTTGCCACACTTCAGGCACGCGCCCTTGCTCAGCCAGTGGCAAATTCAAACACGCATTGTTACCTTTTGAAGTTTGGCTGTTGCCACTCCCTCTCTCTCTCTCTCAGTGTTGCTCTCTTCCTCCCCCCATTTGCATGGATGATACTCATTACGCCGTGAGGCAGAAATGTTAATCATACGACGCGTGTTGCAGGCATTGAACCCGCACTTGCAACATCAACAACAAAATCGCGTGCTCCAGCTTAATATAAGCAAACCCTTCACTAAGTGAATTGCACCACTTGGGAGTGGTTCACCTAATGCATTTCCAAACACGGTTGACATCAATCCTAAAAATACCCTGCGTCGAATAAAAGCAAGAACAAAAAACAGCCCTAAAATGCGAGGCACTTTTGTTAAATAGAGGAAAAAAACCAACTCGTAGCAGATACGAATTAAATTATGAAATAAGAAATTGGAAATACCTTTTGAGGATTGGTTTTACAGGGTATAAACAGCGAAGTGAAGTCAGTGCCCACATCAAGGCCACTGGAGCGAAGTGAATTCAGGATCAGCAAGGAGGACAGCTTGGGTTGACTGACCCTTCCATTACTGTTGTAATTAAGCGAGCAGCTTGTTATGTTGTGGTCAGCACTACACACACGCACACACAGACACACACACACACACATATATATACATATTCAATGGCATTTTAATTACAAATGTGCTGCTCCCTTCCGGCTCTGATTGCAATCAGCTGCAAATTCTTGATGATCCTTGTTTGTTCTGTTTGAGAAGGTCCTTGCACCCTGTGCTCTGTGGTCTGTGGCAATGCAAATGTTAATGCAACGCACGTAGCATGCAACAGATGTACATAAATAATTAGATTTCTAAAGAATACTTTTCAGCTGACAAACTAAACTCAAAATGCAGAATGCACTCACAAAAAACACTTTTGAGGTTTGCGCTGAGTTTGCACTCAGTGCTTGGGCAGGTGTTTCGAACTTGTGGCCTTAGAGTGTGGGAAAAACGACGGGAGGTAACTGTGCCATGAGAGCACAGTCTGCCACCCCCTGCCTGCCCCAAATGCCGCTCCACACAAAGTGCACTGTGGCAGAGACAATGCTGCGCTTGGTTGCATATTCAATGCGCAAATTGCCAAGTAGGAAGCAGCCCACATTTGACTAGCTCCACTCGCCCCGCAGCCACGCCCCTGCGCTGCAGCTACAACTGCAAAGGGAAGGTCGTTGTCAAATTGTGGTAGTGGCCTTTGCCGGCTGATGATGCTTGAGTGGCCAACAAATCCAAAGAATCAGACAACGTCAATAATCAACTTATAGTTTACGATTATTGGCCATAATTTATGCCGTTAATTCGCATTGTATCTAACAGTTTTTGTATCTTGTATCTGGCCAACAATTTGTGTACATTCTGCTAAGGCCACAGCGACACTACCAACAATGCAGGCATTGTGTGTCGCCACAATAAGAGTATCATTTAAACTTGGTCGCTACTAAGCAAATCCCCTAGAGAATTGTGTCTTGTCTTGTTTTGTCGTTTTCATTCACAGAAACTTGTTTTTTTTTTTTTTTTAATAACTGCCACTTCCAGCTGCGACTCACTCGCTAACTTGGCCAACACGAATTAAGTGACATATTTTGCGTTTTAACCGACTTTTGATCTGCTCCAATTTTGCGAAATGAAATTGAAATAGATTTTACTTAAAAACAGGCTGACAAACAGAGATTGGCGGACTTAAGTCGAAGGGGCTTTAATAAATAATTATTTCCATTGCTCCACTTGACGCACTTTCATTGCAACCATTTGGCCAGCTTGCCCCACCAACCCGCCACACTTGTGTCGCATAATTGCAAGGCGTTGGCACTTGTAATGCATTTTTTCCTCGAAAATTTCAACACTCTGCAGCTAACACTGAGAGAAAAATAATTGGGCCACTTTATATATAAAGCAATTGTGCAACTCTCAAAAATTATGTCATTATTTAAAAGACTTTTGTGCATATTTTAATTTAAAAATTAAAATTTAGTCTGTTTAAATGATAAAAAATAATCTTGCGACTTGATTTGATTTGAATTGCTTTTTTAGTCTCTTTCCATAAAGACTTAAAAAAAAATAAAATATCAAACGAATTAAGTCATTTTCCCAGCTTTGTTTACTGCTCGCTTGCATTTTTTATTCTAATAAATAAAAATTCTTAATTGCATTTAATTTAATTTAAGAGTTCAGTAAGATAAATTCCTTTCAATTATTTTTTTTTAGATAGTTTTAATGATGCAATTTAATTTTGTTGGTAGCTTAGTTATAGTTATAGATATATGCGTAAGTAGCCCCATTTTCCCCCAGTGCATTCAGATAAAAAATTGAACTATTGTTTTTATAGTTTTGAATCGTTTTTTTTTTTTATTAACTTAAGTCGAAACCACGAGCATTGCATAATAACAAAACAATAATTATATACAGCATTAACTTGATCTCTCCTTCTCTCTCTCTCTTTCTCTCATTCTCTCTCACACTTTTCAGGCTGTGTCTCCATTATTATATCTCTGTCTCTGTCTCTCACTTTGATGGAATATTAAATGTTTATGTTTTTTTTATGTACACGACTCGAGTTCTGCAGCAAAGTGTCGAAGCATCTGTATCGGGATTATCTGTTTATCTGATTCGATATGCACATGTTGCATTTGTTGTTGTTGTTGTTGTTGGGTCGTCAAAAGAGATTTGGAGAGTGGGCGTATGCATTTAGTGGAGATAACCATGTCCATAGCCGGCATAACCCAGACCGTAGCTGCCGTAGCCTCCCAAGCTGCCATAGCCTCCATGGCCATGATAGGTGGAGGTGGTGTGCAGAGCAGGTGCGGCATGCACAACAGCTGGTGCATGATAGATGGGCGCGGCATGCACGACGGGATAAGCCTTGGTCGCCACCTTATAGGTGTTGGCATAGGACGTCGCCACAGGGTGGATGGTCTTCACGATGGGGGCATGCACAATGGGCGCCGCATAGCTCTTGATGATCGGTGCATGTGAGATGACAGTCGGAGCATAGGCGGGCGCCAGTGCAGCACCATAGCCCAGACCATAGCCATGGCCATAGCCGGACAAGCCATGGCTGTACGGAGCAATGACGCCAGCGTTGGCCACGACGCACAAGGCGGACAGAAGAGCGATCTAAAAGGATAACAATTTTGGTGGTTAGCCAGAGTTGCCAGTTGGAAGTGTTGCTGCACTGTTAATCCTTACCAGCTTGAACATGTTGATTGTTGGTGTTGGTGTTGGTTGGCTACTTCTTGGCTGAAGAGTTGAGTGTGTTATGTTTAAACAGCAGCGACGCTTGGCATATTTATACCGAAAATCAAAACATGAGAAATATTCTGAAAACCGCACATAGACAATGCCAATAGACAAGCGGCAGCAACAACAACAACAACAACAACAACCACTCGTGTGGTGCGAATGGTTGAGCGAATCAAAAGCGTGAACGCCCTGTCCGAAGTTGTCTTCAGCTTCGGCGTTAGTCGTAGAATATATAGTTTTGAGAGAGAGAGAGTACGATCGCCGAGATCCGATCTTGCACAGTGCCACAGAAATCAGTCACGCGCCGCCTTGGCAAACCTGAAAAACGCTGAGCTGCCGCATGTGGCATGATGCATGAGCTGATCCACAAAATGAGCAAATTGAATTAAGTAGTTGGGCGCTGGTTTTTTATCTTAAGTGACTTGTCTTTGCAAAATTGTTCCGACTGCAGCCGGAAATCTAATGGCAAAGCAATCACACCACTCACCCTCCCCCCCCCCCACCCACTGACACACCTGAACTGTGTGAAAAGCGAGTGGTTTTCCAGCATTGTTGCAAACTGTGGTTTTTCTCTTTCTGCGTTTATTGTAATCTGCGGTTTACCTAACACGACCAATTAAGTCCGTATGGAGAACAATGTGGCACTCAAATGCGACGGACTCAATTGTGCAATGGAGCAATATTCTCAGCTTCCACAACTTCCACGGCTTCCTTACTAAATCGTTTGGGTTAACCAATCACACGCACATGAATATCAATCAGCATTCACAGCTGATTGACAACACACACACACACACTCAACACACACTCAACACACACTCAACACACACTCGCTGGCAAATCCGTAGGTGTGGAAAATCCATTCGCAGCATGCAAAATATGAGCAAAATAAAGGCGAACAATTTATTTACTACGTTTTCCGTCTAAATACGCACAAATAGTGGCTGAGAAATCGCCATGGTTAATAACTGACAACAAATTTGCGAGTGGCCAAGTGGATAGTCAGTGGCAGTGAGTGTATGCATTGCTTGCCACTTTGTTGTTGCAAGTTTGTACATTAATTTTTCGTTAACTGATTTCTTATCGCTTGCCACACACTGGCGCAAGCAGCGTATGCGTAACTTGCAACTAGCCAGCCGAAAATCAATTCGAATCGCAAATGCAAATAAATTACAAAAAATAAACACGAAATGCATCTTTGTGGAATGATAAATAAATAGATACCCTATATTAATGTCCAAATTGACATATATCTTAGCCTTCACTAATCTAATTAAGAATAAAAACTTATTAAAATCAAGATTAGTGTATTTATATCTTGTAATTATATCTTATCTTAAAAAGAACGTTTTATTCTGGAAAATTATAAATAGTAAGTAAAACCTTCGGAGAATACTGCACGTATACTTAATATTTATGACTATATATGATTTTTAAAGATTGTGTGAGACAGGTTTATTTATATTAAAATATTCCTCTTCAATTTCTTAGCGGTTACATAAATTTAATTAATTTCAATATACTCCTTTTTATAATTTATCTAAAAATGCTGCTCTTATTTTAGATAATTATTTATAGCGGGTAATACTGCACGTAGACTTAATATTATAGTTAATATGATAATTTCAAAGTTTGTATGGACAGCTATATAATATTTGAAAATATTCCACCCCAATTTCTTGGCTGTTACATAAATTGCCCTAATTTCAATATACACTTTCTTTGCGTATTAATTTTTCCATGGTAGGTGATAAATAAAATGCAGTTCATTTTTGTATTATACTTGGAGCACTCGTTTTAATGGCCTGCCACATTTCTTAATAGCCATTCTTAATTTCTTGCCCAAAGCTGCACTTTCCGCTTCCCCTCCCCTACGCTTCCGACGCTCTTCTCACGGGGCACGCCTTATCGCAAGCTGGCCACAAATCTGGCAGAATCAGTAGCAAAAATAATCAATGCAAAGGCAAAAAGCATAAATAATATGCCATTTGTTTAGTTAGCGATACGCGATAAATGCGATTATATAATCGGGCGTAGGCCTGTTGTTGTAGTTGTTTTAGTTGTTGCTGCTGTTGCTGCTGCCACTGCTAAGAGGGGCCTTGAGTGTGGCAGCTGCTGAGAGTTTTGATTCGGCGCACAAAGCGCGCTTAAAATTTATGGCGCATAAATCAATCTCAACGCAAGAAAGAAATAAGACAACATCAAAAAACGGTGGACAATTCTTTTGGCCTTTTTTTTTTGTTTTTGGTCGTTGACCAAATCTGCATATTGACGGCAGCTCAAACCCTTCACCGGACACCTGAAGACAACAATTTGTGCAGCATTTGATTGAAATGCAAATGACTAAAAAAAAAAAAAAACTCAAACTGATCGACTGAGATTGAAATTAAACAGGATATCGCATTGCGTGCGTGTGTCACACCCACCCACCCACTTGGAGTGTGTGATGTGGTGTGATGTGGTGCTCTGATGTGGTTGTGTGGTGCGCTGTGTGCTCTGCGGTCTGTAATTGCATTTTAATGGCTTTGCGACTGGCATTGCATTGGGCAACGTCAATATGATTGGCGGCATGCCACAAGCTGCACCGCTGCAACGCTGCAACACTGCAACACAAATCAAACAGACTTCAATATTAAAAGCCGTCAATTTATGAGTGTTTCGACTCTAATATGACTATGGACTATGATTAATGTGAATGAGTCTACTTTCGCAGAAAATGCAATGCGAAATCGCTGAAAATTCACATACAAAAATTTGCAAATCTTTTATCAGGGCACAAAAAAAAAAAGCACTGTTTAATTGGCGTGCAACAGTAAAGTAATTTGTTGCAACAAAAAAGTTATTTACTTCGTTTTTTTTTTAATTAGTGTTGAGTTTTGCATAATTATACGGTGCGCAACGGTGACGCGGCCAATCGAGTCCGCCAATTAAGTATGCCACATGGTGGACGCGGTCAAGGTCGTCGCAGCCAAGCTAATGTCGTGCACATTACTACATGCGACAATGACAACAACAACAACAACAATAACTTATAATAATAACAGAGACTGAAATGTGTAACAATGGCAAGACAAAATTTCTAGAATACCTTCAAATCAACAGCAAAAGCAAATCTCAAAGCTCGAACCAACCCAAGCGACGAGCCACTCATTTTAGCCATTATAAATTGAGAAAAAGCAAATACATTAGTTAGGTTAACTTTGTATTAAAGAAGTTTAAATACTCTAACAGCTAATCGAATTTATTTTGTTAACGATAGTTAACATAGTAGGTAAGCATTCGTACAATGTCAATGCCTATTTATGCTTGAGAAGAAAATGATTTCTGAATAGTGGAAATCAACCCAAATTCTGTTTTATATTTTGACTAGCTGATCCATAACATATATGACTAAATAGCCTCTTAATTTTATTCTGATCAAAATCAAAGAATACTCAATAAGATAAACTAAACTAAAAACTCTAATATCAGTCAGATGTAATAGTTAGTCTTGGTACAATTTGTAAACCTAGTCAGCAAAATCACAGCAACTGGCTAAAATTGAGCTTGCTTCATTACTCAAATAAAATACATACCTAACAAATAAATATATAAAAAAATAAATAAATAACGACCAGCTGGTTGCTTCGGCCCTTCGCATTTGTAAAGTACCCAAAATAAAAAAAAAATCAAGTAATAATTCTGTAGTCGAGAGAGTTCTAATGCGACGTACCCTGAAATCAGATGTTAAAAGTATCCCAATTTTATTAGCAAATTCATTTAAGAAGTTTTACACCCAAATTTGAGCAGGCTAAGTAATTTCCTTTAGCACAAGCACAGGCATTAAAAAGTTGAGTTATCCATTTTCAATGGATTCAGGGCATAATTATAATAAAAAAAATTGTTCATTTTAGACAAGTTAAAAAAATAATATTCATCTTATTAACTAACAATTTAGCAATGCCCAAAAGTCAGAGCATTTAATTAAACGTTTGTCGTTTTATTAAATGACATTAAAAGTGACCTCCTGTCCGTCCGTCCAGACTGGGACTCACCTTCAAGTGTAAGTGCTACTATTTGCAATCTGCAGCAGCGATTGGGCCATTTAAGTGACTATCTGGGCAACAAGACACACTGGCTGGTTGTTTATGGTGTTGGTCATGCATTCTTAATTTGAGTCTTGACTCTATTTGACAGCTTCAATGAGTTGCGTTTGCCGTTTCAATGCAAATTGCAGAGTAGGCATCATAATTAAGTAGTTTACGCAGCAGCCTCAAAATGTATCTCAACAACGACACACACACGCATTTAACAAATTTGTGCAGCAGCCACGCCCCTTTGTTGAGCTCGTAAATTAAGTTTGCAAACACCCCGGGTTATTTTGTTAGGTTTGTTGTTGTTGTTCTTGGCTTGTCACCAAATTGTATGCAAATGATTTGAACGCATTTTTCATGCACAGATCGCCGCCAAGTGATTTATGTGCTCCAAAAGACCCACACGTCCCAAGCAGTTGCTGATCGGAGTTTAGCTACCCGATTATTGTCATATTAATTGAATTCACACAGCAAGTGGGTGCACCTCTCTTCAACTCCCCCTTTCAGCAACAAACACCATTTTAGAACGATTGACTTTCACTTTTCGTTCTTTGTCTTCGAATTGTATTTGTTTGAGGTTTGGTGGCAATTATCGGGCGAATCCAATGACTCAGCATTACTCACCCTAAACGTGAAACTGTCTTTGTTGCGCTCTACATAATCATTAAAATATTACTTTAATCTCGAACACCTGTGGTGTGTGTCCCAAGCACTCGAATATGATGACGTTCATTTGATTTCCTTTGCTCTGACCCCCTCAATTACTTGTCGGTATAGTGTGGTTACACTGAAAGAAATAAACAATCGCTGACACAGCTGTGTCAAAACTCACGCTTATTACTATATATTTTTAAACCTAAATTTTAACCAATTGCAAAGTTAGAAACACCTCTCTAGTTCGAGATTCATCTCTGAAATAAACCCTGAAAAAGTGGTTTTAAGTATAACAAAAAAATTTCTCTTCAATATTTCATTTAAATTGAAAACTCTGAAAATTATTATCCATGTAAAAGAAATTTATTTAAAACCGTTTTTGTCAAGTGTACAATTTGTACAAGTAGAATTAAGCCCTTAAAAAGTTGGTTTTAGTCTGCCAAAACTTTCCTTTAAATATTTCATTTAAATGCCATAAAAATATTATCCATGTAAAAGAACTTTAGTCGAAAACATAGGATAATCCAATTGATTTACTCCCGTTTTCGTCAAGTGTATAATTTGAAATAGTAGAATTAAACCATCAAAAAGTGTTTTTAAATATGCCAAAATTTATCCTTTAATGTTTCATTTAAATTGAGAACTCTGAAAATTAAAGCCCATGTAAAAGAGAAGATAATTTACAACCTTTTTCGCCAAGTGTAAGATTTGTAATAGTAGCCGAACAAACAAATGAAAAAAATTAAATAAGAACACAAACGGCTATAAAAAGACAATTAAAGTTAATGATAGCTGTGGCTAAACTACACATTAAATTCATGTTTTACGCTGATTGAGAGCCTGGCCAACACTGAAATGTACGGATCCGGTTTTAACCAAAAGCGACTCAAAAACTTCTGTAATCGAGGAAGTTGCTAACACAAAAAACATTGTCGGCAAACTGCTGTTAGGCAAAAAGTCGAATAATTTCGATTTTTGTGTGCATTAAAATTAATAAAGCCCCGAAAAAAACATCCAGAAATGAGCAAAACTGATTTCCATTTACAACGTTTGTTGTTATTCAATAAACAGCAAAGCCTAATTACGCGGCGTATGAGTGATTTTTAATGCCAGCTGATATGGGCTAAGACTCCAACAGGCTGGCCAACAGACAGGCGGACAGACAGGCAGACAGTCGGACATATCCGCCAAATATATTCCAAATTTACAACGCAGCTAAAAACAAAAACAACAATTCAAATTGAATGCGGCCTAAAACTTTTGCCAACAGCCAACGCTAATTAAGCCACATGTTGCGTTCAGTCTGACTGCACCTGCCACCTGCCACCTGTCCCTCCCCTCAGTCTGCTGCTCAGTCCCAGCGGGCACCTGCTTGTCAATTACTATTAATTAAACTATTTAAGCAGTTAAACAACTCTGCCAATCCATCATCATATCAATGTGCATTGCCCACTCATCAGTCGACTCGCACTCGAGTCAAAGAACCAAATTAGATTGATGAGAATATTGTATTTATTTAATAACGATGAATATCAAATTAAGCAGTTATCTCAATATTAAAGATAAACATGTTTATTTTGCTATAATCCGTTATGTAAACCTATTTAAATATCTTATATTTAGACAAGGGTTCCCCATAAGTCAAACTGCATATAAATATTAACTCGAGCCTATGAACATTTGATAAAATCTAAATACAAGTGCTAATTTTGTATTTATTTATTATTATTTTTTATTATGTAATTTATCAAAAAAATTTATGGTTCAAATATTGATTTATTATGATTCTACTTATAAAAAAAATCACTACTATAAACTAAGCAATTTCTAACTAATAAAACAATTTTTAAGAAATTCATAAGTTGTATATAAAAAAAATTCCACTTTTAAGAAATTTATTAAAAATATTGATTTATTATGATTCTACTTATAAACAAATCACTGCTTATAACTAAACAATTTTTAACTAATAAAACAATTTTTAAGAAATTCATAAGTTGTATATAAAAAATTAACACTTTTATATTAAGAAATTTAGCCATAAAATTATAGCTCAAATAGCGATTTATTATGATTTTACTTATAAACAAATCATTATATATAACAAAGTAATTTCTAACTAATAAAACAATCTTTGATCTTACCGCTAACCCTGAATGTGCGCAATGCACTAATCAGTCAGTAATTAAATTGACATAATAAAACGTTGCAACTATTAAAATATTAGCAATAATAACTATTTGCCACAAATGACAACGAGGCATGCTACAAAGCGAGTTCATCGATCTATGACGAATAAAATTGGGACTTTCCGCAGAATTGTTGACACTTTGCTGCACGTATTTTCCACCGGTTCATTATGGCCTTAACTGATGCAGCTATGACCATAAAAGAGTTAACAACTACTTGTGATATGCCGTCAAAATAAATCCAAAGCCCAAATCTAATAATAGTTTTCAACTATTTTGGACTTAATTAACTCATTTAACAGAAAGCGGCAATTGAACAGCGAACTTTTTAGCCAAGTGGTTATGCAAGGGTTAAGATTCGAAGCCAAAGCTTAAACTTGGCTTAAAAAAGCTTTTTGTTTATTTTTATTTCAACTGGCGCCCAAAAGTAGGCAACTTTTTTGCTGCATTAGCAAAAATTTCAAACCACCTTTGAAAGCCAACTAAATTGTTTTAGTTTGAACTACCAAAGTTGCAAGTGGGTCAAGATGAAAACGTCTTTTAATAGAATGGCCAATTTAATTACACCCCAATGAAAAGCCAAAACACTTTATGCTCAGCCCGGGTTAGGGCAATCAAAGATGTTTTCTTAGCATTGTTTGGCTTGTTAGCCAAGTGGTCAAATTTGTGTACAGCGACAGAAAAAGAAACCAAAAAAAGATACAGATACAGATACAAATACAGCTACAGATACAGATACAGATCATGAATAGTACAATTGGCCACAGCTACTTCACTAATTATAATGTTGAGTGGCTGTCAGCGAGTCGTTATGGCTTTTGGTGTCTTGATTTCAGCTTTTGCATGTTTCTAATTGAATTGGAGGCCCCAGAGGTCAACACAAAATGGGCTGGGAATTATGCTGCCTAAAAAACAAATAAAAAAAAAACCTTGCAAAGCTGGTAAGAATTGGCGGCAACTGAAACACGAGAAATTGTGAACTTCAAATGCGAGCTAAGAAAAAAACATATTCCAATATAAATTATGAATCGGAGTACTTTAAACCAGTCAACAGCAATTATTATTATAAATAAAATAAATAAATAAAATGAAGCATTTGTATATTCATTTGATTAGCAGCTAATATTTAAACAACTTTTAATCGTGACTTGTTCATGCAACACGATAAATTGTGAACTACAAATGGGAGCCAAGAAAAAAACATATTCTAATATAAATTATGAATCGGAGTATTTTAAACCCGTCAAAAGCATATTATTTAATATATATATTTTTTTATAAATTTAATTTATTGTTTTTGTAAATTATTTTATTAACATTAAAAAAAAAACCTTTTAGTCGCGATTCGTGAGTCGTGTAAAATTTTGCCTTCTCTATGGAGAAGTAAGGCAACAATTTGCGAGCCAGCCAAGAAATGGCAGTCAGGAAGAGGCAGCGGGGCGTGGAATATTAGAAGAGGGAAATACGACTAGACAGATATGTGGGCATTATATGCTAATGCGAATTTTGCTGACTTCATTGTCTGGTTAACTAGTTAACTGGTTAACTGGTAAGTGGAGCATTGCATATCCCTTGTTTGGGCGCCAAAGTAATAGTAAATTGTGGGTGGATTCAAATGGTTGCAGGCTCCCCACAGTGGCACAAGCCGGCTTGGGTTACTCTTGATTTATGGCCACAAGTCGGCCAGAGTGTGGGTGGATAGCTATCTACAAGACAAGGAGCTGGCGAAACATAAGCAAACAAACTGAGCTGATTTGCTTAAGGTTTTAAGCCAAGTTTTGGTTGCCTTGGCTGGCTCAGCAGCCACTTAGCCGCCTCAGTTACGGCCAAATGGTTCACTAATGAGCCGTCGAGCTTGGGAAAATGTTGAATGGCTCGATTGTTTGTGCCAATTCTAACGTAAAGAAACCACCTCAACTTGTGCTATAAAATTGTGGCGCTTCTTCACTTTGGGTCACAGTTCCTCAACTACCGCCTTCGTCAGAGCTACTCAAAGATGTTCCAAGTTGTGAGGCAGTCGACAGCCATGGATACCAATTTGGATAACCACAACTAACCAAAAATCTGTTCCTTCCTTGCAGCTGTTTGTTTTGTTTGTGACTCTTGTCGCCTCGAGCCAAGCCCGTCCGAGTTATTTGCCAGCATACGAAACCATCGAATATGGACCCACTGTGCTGGGCTATGAGCAGTTGGCTTTGCCCGCCGCCGTCTCCCACCAGAGTTCGACTGTGGTGCACGAGAAGCGTCCGTATTTGCGTCCCATTTACGAGCACCACCCGACACCACTACTGAACTCGTACCACCACCCAACCACGTACAGCTATGCCAGCCATCCGCTCAGCTACGGCAGCAGCGAGTGGCTTGCGCCTGGCTGGAATGGCGGTCTGAGCTACTCCCCAAGCATCTATCTCAAGTGAGGATTGGCGAATGAATTTTCTGTATTTTGTAATAAATAATTTGGTTTGATGGATTTTTAAGTTTCGAGTCATATTTATTTGTTTTTGTGGGAACACAACACAAGTCAACAACCGGTGGATATCAAAATCTTTTGTTCTCTTGCAGTCTTTTACCAGGCGCGCGCGGCATACGTCAGTGGTGCGTGGTGCAGCAGTGGTGCAGAGTAAGTGGAGTAAGCGGAGTAGGGCACAGGTGCGCCAGCTGCATAGGTGGTGTAGGCAGCGGGCAGCGCCGAATAGGTGGACACAGGTGCAACCGCTGAGTAGGTGGCAACTGGAGCAGCTGCAGCATAGGTGGTGACGGGAGCAGCAGCCGCATAGGTGGTGACGGGAGCAGCGGCATGCAGCGTGGTCTTCACCACAGGTGCAACCACATCCTCAACAACAGGGGTGCTGTGCACCTGGGTGAGGCTCTGGTGGGAGACGGCGGTGGGCACACTCTTCACAACGGCGCCAACCTTGGCCAGGGCGGGCTCATGCACATAGGCTGTGGGTGCACTGTAGACCAGTGGTGCGGCAGCCAAGTGACCAGGATGAGCAGCGGCCACGGCGAGCAGAGCAGCGAGAACGAACTGCAATTGAATTAAGCCACACTGAAAATATTTTCGTACTTCTTTCTTTTTTTTTTGGTACTTACCAATTTGAACATTTTGAGGGAGCTGTTTGAGTGGTTCTTTGACTTGTGTCGTAGGATTGACTGTGCCCGCTGCTAAATTGTCGCTGTCTTTTATACTTGAACTTCACTTTGGAGCCCTACACACACACATACACACACGCACAGTGCAAACAATAAGTATGCGGACGTGTCTGAACGGATTCTTGTCTCTCTCTTACTTTTTTGCGACCACAAAACCAGATAACCAGATTATTATTCGACGCCAATTTCTGCTACAGATTTAAGTAGTTTATTTTGCTCTACCAAAAACACAAAAAACACAAAAAAAAAAAAAAAAACCCAACCCACTCTTATTTTCATTTCAAAGCGTGGCTCATTAGTTGCACGTCAACCGGACGAGGTTAAAATCAAAACATGGCTTTGAGTAAATTGGTATTTAATTACAAGCTGTGTAAACAGAGCACAAAACATATCGATTAGAATAATGGGAATGGCAGGTGGCATCCCAGACATCCCAGACTAGCTCAGAGCACTCAGCTCTATAAAAGACGGTGAAAAGCTTTCTTCGAGTTTAGTTCGTATTTGAAACAGCAACAAAATGGAAACTCTAATTTCATGTCTGGTGAGCATTGAAGTAGGAGTACATCCAGACATATTCAATAAGGAACACTCCTTCGTCTAGTTTCTGCAGTTGTTATTGATTGCGCTGCTGTGCTCACCAAGTGCTCCAGCTAACATTGGAGTAGCACTCCAAGATGATGACAACTCGGAGCGTGCAGTCTGGAAACGTAATCTTTACGATGCAGTGTGGAAATATGTGCCCGAAACGGCCAAATCGCTGTTTGAGACAACCTATCAGCTCGTCACCATACCCGTTGAGGTGTTCTCCTCAGGACAAGAGAGAAACACCAACAGAGATTCATCTAAATTATAATCTTTATTAAAATAAATCTATTCGATTATCCCTTCAGGCAGTTGCCAATCAGCATTTGCAAACAAATTCGATGCGGCTTCTGTTTTGTTTATTCACTGCTCGCGTTTTAGGTTCATTAGCCGCTTAGCCTTGAACCTGCAACAGGGGGGCAACTATCACTATTTATTTTGCATACCCGGTAAACTAAACATGCACCATAAAAATGAGCATAATACGCACAGCTGGAAACCAGCTGCAAATCTGAGAAAAGTCAGCTTATAGTTGGGATAAATACACTCAGATAAAAATCGGTCTGATATCTTTTTAGAAATTTCATTTCAGAGATGAGAAATTTTTTAAGTCAAAAATAGGACAAATTTACTTTTAGATATTTAATTTCTCAGTTGAGAAATCATTGCAGCCAAAAGTATGACAAAATTGCTAAAATCTTAGTCATTTATTTTGGAAGTGTTGTGCTTCAGAAAATATCAAAGATGTCTTGGTTAATTTAGTATGGAAGACATCGAGTAGTTAATAATTATTCATCTTAAATATGCATAGATAATTCAGACAAAGATTTTATGAACTTGAAGAGTGAAGTGAATTATTAACGAAGTTTGCCCAGTAACAACTTAAGATTGGAATGTCTTCAAATAGACAACATAAGAAAAACACACAATTTTAAGATGCATCAAGTTAGGTTTACCAACTGGAAGAATGAACTCAAAATTGGGCTGTCTATAATCACATAACATATACCCAAAAATACAACTAAAACCAAAAATTAATTATTGATAGGATGAAAAGAGTATAGAATAAATATCAATGATTATATCAAACAGCCTGATCGAAATTTCCGGCTTTAAAATATTTATTTTTAATAAGACAAATCTTTCCGAGAAATGTTTAGTACGGGTATCTCTTAGCCGGATATGTCAAAAACTATAATTTTTCTTGTTTACATCAATGTTATTGGCCCATGCTCTCGGAGCGAGGGGCCGGGCAGGAAGGAGCCAAGTGACTGACATGGTAAAGACCTTAGGGCCAAGGACCTGCAAATGTATAAGCGAGGACACGTTGCAAGCAGGAAAAACAACAGTTAATCGATATTCGATGCAAAACATTTTCATTTATTTAAATTCGTATCACAAAAACCGTCCAACAAAATGCACGTCCCACTGTCATCTGACATCTGGAGGTTGCGGAGTAGTCCATTTACCACACTCCTGTGGCGGTGTAGGTCAGCGGCGAGGAGGCAGCAACGTGGGCAACGGGAGCAGCAACATAAGCGCTGTGCACCACTGGAGCAGCGGCGGCATAGGTGCTGTGCACCACTGGAGCAGCGGCAGCATAGGTGCTGTGCACCACTGGAGCAGCGGCAGCATAGGTGCTGTGCACCACTGGAGCAGCGGCGGCATAGGTGCTGTGGACAACTGGAGCAGCGGCAGCATAGGTGCTGTGGACGACTGGAGCAGCGGCGGCATAGCTGACCACTGGTGTTGACTTGACGACGGGGGCGACAACATCTTCGACGACATGAGCGGAGCTGTGCACCACCGACTGGCTCTGATGGGAGATGGAAGTGGGCACACTCTTCACGACAGCGCCAACCGTGGCGAGCACCGGCTCCTGCACAATGGTGGTGGCTGGAGCGGCATAGACCACGGGCGATTCATACAGATGACCGGGACGAGCAGCAGCTACGGCGAGCAGAGCAGACAATACCACCAACTTGAACATATTTGAATTTTGTTTGCAAAGTGTGGTCTGTATTGACTGATGATGATGATGTGGTGCGCTTGGGTTTCTAGCGAGAACTGTTTGTGGTCTGCCAGCTGCAGCCGATGTTTATATAGTAGTTAGCCACAATAAAAACGACCTTCGCAACATACGCACAATAAACGAAATATATATAAAAAAAAAAAAACCATATCAGATTCAATTCTCACAAATAAGCAATTAGCGTCGGTGGGGCGGGACTCAAGTTTAGCTCTGACTTGAAGCCACAGCAATTGAAATGTTGACAAACCAAGAAACCACAACCAGTTTATTGACCAGCCGCAACTTTTGGCCATTAGCTGCCGCAGACGCGGCCCTTTATTAGCCGCGGCTTTTGGCCTCCTCTTAACTTAACTGCATTACTTGCATTACTTTGAGTGCGCCTTTCGTGTTGTGCTCTTTCAGGGTCAGTTTCCAAGGTTCGGATTTCGACCAACTCAGTTTCAGCTTAGGCTACAGTTTCAATTTCAGTTTCAATTTGGATTTCAGTTACGTGCGCAACAATTTCAGTTATAGGATTCATCTTAAAAGAATAAGCTGGCATTTCTATAATTGTTTTGTTCATCAACGAATCTTTAACCAGGATTGGCCATGGACTGTGGTTTAAAAAAAAAATTAACTCTTTTAGAATGGTTCTTGGACTTTTGTATATCTGCTACTATTTCTAAAGGGTGTTTTTTTTGTATTAATTTTTTTACTTAATTTTGCACCCATTTTGAGGAACTTGTTGTTCAATATTTATGGGCCTACTCAATACTTAAACCAATTTAAAACCCTTCTAATTCTTCCATTTCCTGTGGTTGTTGGTGTGTTGCGACACAACAAAATTCGTTAATCTGTAAATACATAGCATCTATATAAATTGTATGAATTTATCTGAAATTAACAATGAGATCCGTGTTCAATTGAACAGAATAAAGCACACTCAAATCATCTCACGATGCTCAACTTCCTCGTTTCTAATTGAGATGTTTTGTACGCAGTTCCCGCTGTTATTTATTATTACAGTGCCCAAAATACAATTGTACTAATCAAAAAAAAAATACCAAAAGGTTTCCGTTGAATAAATGAGTTTTTTATGTGGAAAATGCCCTTTGCATGCTTTGCGTTGATTGTTGCCTCCAACACGATAAAAAATTGATATGCCAGGTTAATCTATCTGGTTATGCCAAGTTAAACTATATAGTTAAATATAACAATTTGCTTGATATGAGGGGAATGTTGCCTTTGGTTATATCAGTTGCTGAACCTTTGCACTGTATTTATTTTCCTGTTGCAAGTCAAGACTTGGCTGGTTTCGCCGCTTAACATAGATTTGGAAAAATATTCTATGACTTTTAGTAATTTAATTAATTAATTAATTTAATATTTGAGCAAAGACCACCTCAATTTTTAAATGACCAAACACTATAAAAGTCAGTAAAATAAACTTTTTATGCCTTCGCTCAACATTTGCAAGTGTTAATAAATTTCTAGAAATTCCTAAAAACTACAAGAAAAAATTGAAGACTTGCACTGAAAATTACAAAAGTTTGGTTTATGAAATTAAAGAGTTTTATTTACATAGGTACAAAAATAAGAAAATAGAGAACAAAATGCAGAAAAGGGATAACGGGAAGTTCCTTTCCATCCAGTCGGTCGCAAGGCACAGATTTTAGAAGCGTCTACCAGGAGGACCAGCCATGGGAAGCCCATGAAGGCGACAAAAGGCTGGTGTGCAGAGCTGGAGCAGCATAGGTCTTGATGATGGGCGCTGCATAAGTTTTGAGCACAGGTGCCACAATTGGCTGCACAATGTGCGCCGAGCTGTGCACCTGGCTGATGCTCTGATGCGACACAGCCGTCGGAATGCTCTTCACAATCGAGCCCACATGGGCCAGTGCCGGCTCATGGATGATCGCCGGAGCCGCATAGCTGTGCAGCAGAGGACCTGCACCAAAATATCCCGGACGAGCCGCAACCAAAGCGAGCAGAGCAGACAACACCACCTGGAATTGGCAATGCAGTTGGAGCAGCTGGCTGGTGAGTAAAACAATTCGGGTTGACTTACCAACTTGAACATTTTGCTAATCCTGGTAGTTACTTGGGGGAACTGAAGCTATTAGAAATGAACCTGGGTCTGTGTTGACGCGTCGCCGTTGACTGTTGCTAGCTGTTAACCTGCGCCAGCTTTTATACACACAAAATGCCGCCCAGACAAACGGACAGCCGACGGACAAATGGAGACTTGCAAACACACATTCAAATTCAAAATCCAAAAACTGAGGCAAAAGTGCACAAAATACAATAATAATAACTTTTTTTTTGCACAGCCATCGTTAAGAAAAGCCTGAAAAACTAAAGCCGACGGCGACCCACCCGACTGTCCGAGTGGTGCAGCAACAGCAACAGCAACAACAATAACAGCAACAACACTTTCGTTTACAGTTATGCCGCCCATTAAAAAAAAACCAGTCAACGGTCTGTTGCCAGATTGCCCCCATCAGACAGTTGGCCAGTTGGCCAGTTGGGCACTTGGCCACTTGGTCGCCAGTTGGACAGTTGACCAGTGTCTGCCACTTGCAACACACCCAACAACAACAGCAGCAGCAACATGCACAAATTTATTGTGTCTGCTTTTGGCTGTCATTTTTCCGCAACGCAAAAGTTGACCGTGAAAATGTGATTCGTGTTTTGCGCACACGCACCACCAGCAAAGGCAACCACTGGCAACCACTACGCAATTGTCACTGTCAACAGCAACAGCAACAACAACAACAACAACAATCTGCAGCAGTGGTTCAAGTTCAGTGCGTGACAATGGTCACTGCCAAAATGACTTTGGTGTTTTCTTGTGATTCGTTTTTTAACAGAGGTAACAAAAAAAGGTAACTTTGTTGGCCAGCTTTGCTGATCACGTAGAACCTTTAAGTCCAAAAAGAAAAAGTTGTTTTCAAGCTTAGATGCCCTGTTGGATATATGATAGATGCAAGATAAAAAGTTGATAACTTGAGCTATTGCAACAGGTAATACTTCAATATTGAGTAACAGTAAAGACTAAAATCCAATAAAAAAATTCAACCAGAAAGCTGAAACCATCTGAAAGCCAAATGAATTATGAATTCAGTAAGTAAAAAGGAATTAATTACGAAACGTAGACATAATTTGGCCAAAACAGAAACATTACATTTTTCATAATAAAAGCCGCAGTACAAAAGAACTGTTTGCGTTTCTTGCACTTGGACAAAGTCAACATTTCTATAAGCATATTGTAATTTCCTGTTATGCTAATCTGCGCATAACCAAGACAATGTCTGCCCACATAGAACATGCAATTGTCTCTCTGTCTCTCTCTCTCTCTCTCTATGAATATCTCCCTCTCTCTCACATATTCAACGTCTGTAATTGCCTGTCTTTTAGCTGGCAACAAGTTCCGCTTTTGTAATAAGTCACAACAGCAACTGTTGTTGGCTGGCAACAATTGTTGCCGCGTACAAACACCATTCTACAAACTGTGAGCCCCTGTCGCCGTTATGACCATTTGTCAGCTACAATCTATATATATATATATATATATATATATATATTTATTTATTTATTTATTTATTTTGTCTTGTTGCTGAGCATGATTAATGAATATTTGCAAAACTGGCGACATATAATTCAGATACATAATGATAGTTAACGTCGAACAACAACAAAATTCTTTTGGCCATTTCAAAGTGCTCTTTAATAGATATTTTTTCGTACTGTATTTTTGGTGAGCGCCAGACAAAACTCAAGACAATTGTTATTCAGGTTTCTCAACGAAATTCCTTAACGCCAATATCCGGGCAAACTGGAGGGTAATGTACGGCTTATGGCCAACCCACATATATATATATATATAGACTGACTTTGTGTCTGGGAAACCGGGTTCGGGATCGGTCTGGGGACAGTCTTGTGACAGTTCTCGTTAGCTGACTTGCATAATAATGACTGAGCACAAAACACACAAACAATGTAAAGTAGAGTTGGCTTTGGATCGTTTAATCTCTTGGTTCGTTTAGCCAGTAACCAGTTGACCAGTTCTCCAACTTAACTTAGCTATTAATTAAAGCCAAACCGAGCAATTACAATAGTTAAACACACTCTTGCTGCGTCCCCTTTGATCATTTCAAAACCAACTCGAAATGGTCAACTTTAACTTTTTTATCTTTTTTTTCTGCCACACTTCACAGCTCGAAGGTCGCAAATCAGCAGTTTGCAATACAAGAACACGGAAATCAGTTAAATATAGCCAATTAATCGAATTATGCGGAAACTATCCTGTTTATAAGATCGATATAAATAAGTGTTAAATGGTATTTGATTGGGTTTCTTATATATACAAATTAATATGAATGGAGTTGGAGTGCTGAGTTATAATTTATCCACACAAACAGCTGTTATGAACGGGCTAAAATATCTACTATCTATAACTATATATCTTACTGTTTTTATCTGTCATAAATATATATGTATTGTACTTAAGTCTAAGCCGATTTTGGCGCTCTCACGCAAATCTATTAAGTTTCGGCATTGTTCAGTTTTTGGCCCCAAGTGTTTGTTGGAACATGAAAACTGCCGCCCAACCGAAAGACAGAAAGACAGAGAAACAAATGGGAGCTGTCCTGGTCGTTGGCTGACATAGTTCACTCAGGTGTCAGTCAGTCGGACAGTCGAACAGCCAAACAGTCGGTTGGTTAGTTATTTGGGCATTCAGTCAGCCGGCGCTTGCTCCAAAAAACAAAACTTTTGCAAAAGAGTTTGGAAATTGCGCAAACAACAAAAACAAAAACAAAAAAAAAAAAACAAAATGAAAAATGTGATTTGAGCTCTTTTCTTAGCAGCTGCGCATTTTTTTCAGTGTTCGTTTTTTAGAGCTTAAATAAACGATTGCAATTTTTCGAGTTCTGCTTTAAAAGATAATTGTATTAGCATCCAAGCTGGACACCGCGGCGAATACTTAATCTGTGTGGCAGCCAACAGCAGGTGGCAAATTTTCAAAGATTTGTTTGCTGCCGTTTTTGTTCTTAAGGTCAAAAGTGTCCATCAATTGAGGCAATGACATTTTTGTAGCTGCTCAACGACGGATGTGAGCAAAGTGTTCAATTGCAATAACATTGAAATTGGTATTTGGCAGGCGCCAATAAAAACTGCACAACTAATCCACTAAACTAAATTAAATGCCTCTTGCAACATATTTTGTAGCAACTTGCATGCAACAAAATCACTCCATTATACGTTTAGAGAGAGAGAGAGATGCAGTGCTTCCTGGTAGAGATAAGAAAATAGCCAATGCATTTGTAACAGTTTTCGGGTGTGTTTCATACAGGTCAGGCCAATTGGCCAGGGATTAGAGATTGCCAAAGACAGGCAAACAGGCGAATAACCAAAGCGAATTGTTGTGCAAATATTTTCATATTCAATTGCTGCCTGATTTATCTGAAGTAGTTTGGAGTCGTTTGGAGTCACTCCAGTTGACATTTTGGAGTCGAGTCTGCTGCACTTGTTGCGACATTCTAATGAGCTTCCAGCACCAGTTGAGCACCTTGAGTGCCGACGCGCTGCTGTTCATGAACTTTTAGCAGTCAGTGTTGCTCCAGTTGTTTGCCATAAATATCACTTACTGTAATCCTAAGCAAAAAAATTAACGACAGATAGTTTAGGGGTTTACTTATTACAAGAAGTGGCAAGCAGTGGCAAGCAGTGGCACTTGCAACATTTTTCACATATCACAGACAATTCTCAGCCAGCACTTATGAAGTTAACAAGAGTTGCAACCAATTTCCACGGCAGCACAATTAAATTGGCGAGTGTGAATTTCCGTTGCAACTGCAACTGCCAAAAGCCAAAAAAAAAAAACAATTCACAAAACTGCAAAACCAACAACAATTTTTGGCTGTCTGGTCAAGGTCGTTGCAGGCAAATGTAACACTGGCATAAATTATGCTGGCACTCATGTGTTGCAAGCAACCAACAACAGCAGCAGCAGCAGCAACAGTTGCTGCCATTAGCAACGATGAACTAAAGGCACAAATTGCGGCGACTAAGGCACAGATTCAGAGACTGAGACTGAGGCAAAGACATGGCTAAAACTACTGGCAATTACCAATGGCAACAGTTGCACAGCAACAACAACAACAACAGAGCCAATCACTTCAAAGATGCCACATAAAAAAGATTACCCAAAGACGCGCTTGATTGAGCCGCAGTTGAGGTGTTGGTCATAGTTCACTTTGGTTAATCCCATAAAGCAAACTGTCGGCTAAGGATAAGAGACAAGTTGGCATAGGTTAAACCATGGAACAGACGGCTAATCTGGAGTACAGATAAATGCCTAACGAGAACTTAAGAAAATAACACAAAATAACATAAGGAAAGGAAAGGAAAAAAGAGTAGAATATGAAATGGGTTTAAAAAGTAAAGTTCAGACTCAATGCCCAAACTAAGATTATTTATTTTGAAAACTTTTACACAGCTTTAAACCAAAAAAGTCAAATTGAATCAAGTTTAAAATAAACTAGTTAAAGAAATAAAATTTGTAATATATCAAAACGTAGATTATTGAGTCTCAAAACACTCACAAAACTTTAAAGCAAAAGGGCAAAAAGTGAAATTGAAACAAATTTTAAATAAATTCGTTTGAGGCTTTAAATTTTGTGATTTATAGAAACTTAGATTATTGAGTTGGAAAACTTTTGCAGCAACCAGAAAAGTAAAATTGAAACAAATTAAAAATAAATTTAAAATTCGGGATTTATAAAATGTAGCTTAAAAAACTTTATTTGCGTTAATCATTCAGCTTGAGAAACTTTGCCTATTTGAATATGTTTTTGAAAAAATATATATTCAAAGCTATCCTCAATAATCTGGCATACTTAGAAATCTCACATAAAGTCTTTACTTTGTAGTCTAGTGTAAGTCAAACAATAATCAAAAGCAAAACAATTACAGCGTCTGCAGCAGCTACAACGGCAACTGCAACTGCAACGGCAACAGCAGCAGCAACAGCGACTGCGGATGCAGCGTGGCAACTTTGTTAACGCCGGCAGCGCGGATATGGCAAGGTGGCACTTTGCCGGCGGTGGTGGCAGAGTGGTTGGTGGCAGAGTGGAAAATCGCGACAAACAATGAGAGCATCTGCAGCTGTTGGAACTATTGTTGTTGTTGTTGCTGTCGTTGAGCGGCAGCTGCTGCGGCTGGGGGCAGCAACCAGTGGCAACTGATGCACGACGACAAAGGTATAAAAGCCACTGTATGGTAATATGATGGCATCAGTTGCACGCTGCAAGTCATCGCGCACCACACACCTACACACACATACACACATACGCACCCACAAGGATTACTTACTCCCACAAGAATGCTGAAGTTGGTAAGCAAAAAGGATAACAACCACAGAAAAAGGACCCCTTTGAACCACTTTTCCTTCTAGTTGTTAACGCTGTCGCTGTGCGCTTTGGCGGCTGCACGTCCTGGTTTCCTGCATGGCCACCACCACCACTATCCGGAGTATCCGCTGTATCCACACCACCACCACCACCACGTGGAGCCGCTGCATGTGGCCAAAATAGTGCATTTACCCGCTGCCGTTTCACATCAGAGCTCGACGGTGGTGCACACTGTGCCCCATCACATCATTAAGCCAGTGGTGCTGCCCACTGTGGTGAAGACTGTGGTGCATCCACCAATTAGCTATCATGCGGCGCCCATCATCAAAGCCTACCATCCATACGATCCCTTCCATTATCATCATCATCACGATTTCCATTTGCACTAAGGCCAAACCACTGACTCAACCTGAACGTATTCTTCACCACCACCTAAACCACTCACCCACCCCCCCCTTATCTTACGATTGCCTGCTGACTAGCTGTGTATGTATGTGTGTACAAATTGTTGTCCAACTATATCAAAATAAAATGTATATAAATATTAAATAAAATATTATATTTTTATATTTGTATTGCTTTCATTTTCGCTCTCAATTTGTATTTATAGCAAAAATAATTAAGCATTTAATTACGTATCCGCCACGTAATCCATGCGCCAATCTGAAGAAAAGTGACGTCAAAACAACAGTTAGTCGTAAAAGAAAATGATTACCTAGACAATGCCACACTTTTTCCTATCTTCTGTTTATACCCTGAACTTATTCAATATGACTAGAAAGGGTATCATGATTTCGTACAGAGTATGTAACAGGCAAAAGCAACAATCTCCGATACCATTAAGTGCATAGTTTTTTATCAGTATCAATAACCCAACCGATCTCTACTCATTTCCTATTAGAGCTAGAAAAACACAACTTTTTCACATATCGGTTTTTATCGATTACCGATAGCAACAAGGCATATACTAATTATAATGCATATTTATTTATATATGGACATATTTTCGATCAAACTTTACTTATTTCTCTATATATCTTCTATCAACTGAAACACAGTTTTAATCGCGTTGAATACTTGAATGCAGGGCATCTGATAGTCCTACTTGTTATACAATCACTTGGCAAAACAGCAACAATTGAACCGATTCCATTTCAGTTCATATATCATTTCCCTAGGCTGGCGCTGATTACCGCAATGCGGTGCGTGCAAATTAGAGATGAGCAATTGTTGTATTATTTTTAAAAATAAAATAATAAAAACAATAAAGAATGTAAAGCATTAATTTATAAACTATGCAGTTATTAAAAATATTTATATGTAGATAAAAAGTGCAAAAAAATAAAAAAATCCATCTGGAATAATTATAATTATACCGAATATTAAGTAGCTCTTTAGGTATTATTTTCTCTAAATAAACACAAGATTTTTTGAGGCAGCTCCACAAATACAAAAATTTGCAATTTGCACATCTCTGTCAAACTGTGAAAAGCTGAAGATGTTGGCCAAAGCCTAAGCGACCAGGCAGGTGACATAATTAGCATGTAATCAAGTTGCTATCATACGACACCAGTGGCAGACAGCATAAACTGAATGGGTTGTTTTTGTTGTTGTTGTTGTTGTTGTTGCTTTTGGTGTTGGTTCGCTTATTGAACTGTTTCCCATACTTATGAAAGCGTTGCAGACACACGTGCAGGCAACGTGTCAGCTGCATGTGTGTGTGTGGCAACAAATGCATTTTCTGTGTTATGCAAATGAGATACATTAGCAAAACGAGTGCAGAATGCCACAAATGGTGCCAAAGATGGCAAAGATACACACACACACACACAGTTCTTGGAAAAGTCACAGATTAAGATTTCATTTCATTTTCACTTACGAAACATTGGCCAATTTATTGTATTGAAGCACTTTCAAGTTCAGATCTCTTTTGAAATTTGCACAACTGTTTGCATAAGCAGCACGAGTTGTATGCAAATCGTATTAGCCATATTCACAACTACAAGTAATGAATCAATTGATGTGTATTTTCATATTCATCTAATGGCAACCTGTCCGCCCCATGAGTCCAAGTAAATTATCAGTGCTTAGTCAGATTACTCTACAATTAGCTAATATGACTTAATGGAGCACTCGGAGGTGTCTCTATTATGGGAATAACTGCGGCTTAAGCCGCATTTATCTGCTCATTATTTTCATGCTTAGCCAATTAAAATCGAATCAAATGTGTAACTCAAACCAGAATTGTTTAACGACCACAATTAAGTTTGTGAAAGGAACAAACTTAAAGAACCAAAACAAAGGCTTCGAAATTCTAATTTAATATCCAATTTGAATATATAATAAAGTTGTAATTAAATGGAGCACTTACCCATCGAGTCTGATAGCTGCAATCTCAGACGGAAATAAGTCGCTAAAATATAAAAGAAAGTCAATTTTTATTATTTATATTACAAATTTTTAAATGTTTGATTAGCTATGTTTGTCATTGAAATAAGTTTTTTGTTTTGTTGTAAATTAATATATTTATATATTGCTTTAAGTTCAAAGAATTTCAAGCGGGAGATTGAAAATATTTAAAAGAAAGTCAAATTTTATTATTTATATATGTTAATTTATATTATTAATTTTTAATTGTTTGATTTGCCATTGTGATATGTGTTTTTTGTTTTGTTGTAAATTAATATATTAATATGTTTCCTCAAACGGGAGATATAAAAAAAATCACAATTTATTATTAATAAATGTTAATTTTTATTATAAATTCCTAATTGTTGGCTGACCTGTTTTTATCATTGAATTATGATTTTTTTTTGTTATAAATTAATATATTGCTTCAAGTTAACTTTAAACGTTAGATTAATCATATTTAAAAGAAAGCTAATTTAATTAATTATATATGTTAAATTATTTAATATATTCAAAATTTTTTGATGACCCATTTTTGTCATTGAAATATGTTTTTTTTTTTTTGGTGTAATTAAGTATATTAAAACATTGCTTCAAGTCAAAAACATTTCAAACGAGAGATTAATCACATGTGTTGAATGTGTTATTAATAAAATTATAATTTGAAAATCAGCCTTCTATTAATAATTACTTTCTTTAATATTGCATTATGATTTTCAACTGTGAATGTGTCGCTTTTCAAGCTTCTATGGGAAATTGGATGATGTGCAACTGTTTGAATATTACACAAGACAATCTCAAAACAATTGGCTAACAAAACTGTCCACATTAATCAAGCATTTGCCAACAGCAGCTTTGGTTTAATTTATGCGAGCCAAAAGTGCAAAGAGCAGACAACAAACACTCACACACACAAACACACACACACACACAAAGTCTTGCTGATTAAGAGTGTAGCACTTTGGTGTTTGTATCGTTTATCTGTTGATTTGTTTTAATATGGTCAGCTGCACAGCTGCGTTCAACTGAGGTGCGGAACGCATGCCACACAACACAACACACACACAACACACCACAATACAATGTCAAGCATACGCCGCGTGGCACGAGTGAGATCGAAATCGACTCTTATGGGTTATAGGCATGTCCATAACCTGTTAACGCCGTTGACGTGTTAGCGTATCAATGTGAGCAGTCAAGCACAGCTGACCGTTCAGAACTGGAACGTACACTGCGAAAAATAAGTGAGCCAACTTATATTCTGCTTACCAGTTTCAAGCAGTTTCCAATTAAGACAGGAATTATTATTATATATAATATACAAAAAAGATTTCATTCTAAGTTGAATTATTTTTTTTTTTAACAAAGCCAACATTTATTCCTAAAAATTCGTTATATATTTTTTTCGAGTGCATGTAAGCTGAGAACGAGAAACTGGCCCCGGAAGGGTTTTCTAAGTCAATGAATGCATCAAGTATCGCATTTGGCTCTTGTATATAGTGTGTGTGTGTGTGTAAAGTGTGTGATGTGTTTGTTGCCAGGCCAAATGGGGTTGTCAAGCGCAGAGGCGTTGGCACACACTCACATACACTGGCACACAGGCACAGGCACAACAAAGTGCATTCGCGACTGATGCACTGCAATAATTCTTACTGACTGATTTTGTATAAATAGGCAAGTGTTGAATGCATTTTCATATCAAATCGTTGCCAACCATCAACACAACAAAATGTTCAAGCTGGTAAGTTAATGGTTCCATATAAATCATAATCTATTTTCTAATTGCCAACAATCGCTCCACATCCAGTGCGTATTCGTTGCTCTCTTCTGCCTGGTGGCTGCTGCCCCGGCTCCCGCTCCAGCTCCAGCACCTGCTCCGGCGCCGTCACCCAGCCTGTGGGGACCCACCGTTGTGGGACCCACCATTGTGGGACCTGGCCTTTGGGGTCCAGCAGTTGGAGCACCTATTATTGGACCAGGTGTTGTCCATGTTGTGCCTGGCGCTGTTTCTCACGTGTCCGTCAGCCAGCTGCATCCCTCGCCTGTCGTTATCAAGAGCGTGTGGTAAACGTTGTGCAACAATTTGCAGCATCAACAAAAAAATACACACACTCACACACTCAAATGCCGCCAACAGCTTAATCCTTCCTGACATTGTATTCACCCAGCTGAAATTTCACGTGCCCTGTTTATCGAAACAACAGCAACAACCACAAACAAAAAAACACTCAAAAAAAATGTTTAGATTATACAAATAATTGTATTCAATAAAATGCCCATTACAGAATAATTCCTATAGCGAGCGAAATTAACGAATTTTTACTGCCAGCCTAAAAGTATGCTTTGATTTTGTAAATTATTGCGTATAAGACTTTTGTATAAGACACCATTTTTCATTTTACAGCCTTTCAAAATACACAATTTATAAGGAAACGAAAAAAGTTTATTTAAACAAAAAATCATAAAATGGTTATCACAATCGATGGCCAATATTTGTATCCAGTTCTCAACTTAATGGTGCAGAGAGTAGGCCAAAGGAGCTGAGTGCACAGCATGGACAACTGGAGCAGCATGGACAGCATGAACCACTGGAGCAGAGTGGACAGCATGGACCACAGGAGCAGAGTGGACAGCATGAACCACTGGAGCAGAGTGCACAGCATGGACCACTGGAGCAGAGTGGACAGCATGAACCACTGGAGCAGAGTGGACAGCATGAACCACTGGAGCATGGTGAAGCACGGGAGCAGCATGGACAGCAACAGCAGGTGCGGCATGGATGGTTGTCTTCAGGACGGGTGCGACGACATGGTGCAGCACTGGTTTGCTGTGCACCTGGGTGATGCTCTGATGGGAAACAGCCGAGGGTGCACTGTGGACGACGGTGCCCACCTTGGCCAGTACAGGCTCATGGACCACAGAATGGGTCTCAATCAGACCAGCGCTGGCGGAGGCAACCAGCAGAGCAATAACAGCGACCTGGTTGTGGTTGTAGAAGAATATCAAATAAATACCCAGAGATTAAATAAATACCCAAATTTAACTTACGAATTTGAACATTTTGATTTAGTGTTTGCAAGTTGGACTCGAGTCGAAGACTGATGATGTTTTGTCGGTCTGCAGTTGGGTTTATATAGAACGAGCAGCGAGCACAGCCAGAAACAAAATATGGGAAGTTATCAAAGGCGCACAAAAAATGAACCAACAACCAGAAAACCAAAAATGATAACCTTCACGACGACTCAGCATAACCCCAAGCCAAAGCAAACCGAATCTCAAACCCGAAGCCAACTTGTTTGAATTCAATCGTGATGTCTGCAATTATTTCCGACTACTGAAACTCTCGACAAAAACTCAATTAAAACACACACACAAAACACAGGCGCGGCTCTTGTTGCTGTTGCTGTCTTATCAAAGTGTTATTCAAGGTGGACGACCTGATATCGCCTCCATTGAGCCCTCAGGCGAGCCAGTTGCTATAAAAGCATTTCGCGCAGAACCCAAAAGCATCAGTTCAAAACATCAGCTTCTACGCAAAACAACCAAAACAACCAAATCAATCTCAAAATGTTCAAATTCGTAAGTTATCTTCAAGCACAAATCTCTCCAGATATTAATAATCCTTCATCTGTGCAACAGGTCGCCATTATTGCTCTGCTAGTTGCCTCCGCCAGCGCTGGCCTGATTGAGACCCATTCTGTGGTCCATGAGCCTGTACTGGCCAAGGTGGGCACCGTCGTCCACAGTGTACCCTCGGCTGTTTCCCATCAGAGCATCACCCAGGTGCACAGCAAACCAGTGCTGCACCATGTCGTCGCACCCGTCCTGAAGACAACCATCCATGCCGCACCTGCTGTTGCTGTCCATGCTGCTCCCGTGCTCCATCATGCTCCAGTCGTCCATGCTGTGCACTCTGCTCCAGTGGTTCATGCCGTGCACTCAGCTCCAGTGGTTCATGCTGTCCATGCTGCTCCAGTTGTCCATTCTGTCCATGCTGCTCCAGTTGTCCATGCTGTGCACTCAGCTCCTTTGGCCTACTCTCTGCATCATTAGAATCTGAATTGAACTTCTTTTGTTAAACAAATACAAATAAAATATAAAATTATTATTGAACGATACATTTTTGATTTTTTAAATTGAATGGAAGGGAAGTAAATGGAATAAGGATAAAGGATTTTTTTAATAATTTATTTTTAACGATTTCTATGATTTTATGAAAACAACAAGCTGAATAAAGTTTTATGCTTTTGAGAATCTTCTTTTTTAACTTTTAAAATACCTTATCTAAGATACAAAAGTAATATAAGAAAATAGTTATTAAAAATAATAAAGAAAACACTTTAATTTCAAATAAATTCAACATTTTTTTATTACAATAAAAAACCAACAAAAAATAAACAACAATGTAGAGCTAACGGTACTCTTCAACTTAGGCCAACTGACGACTCGTAAATGTGGCTTAAATGTGACGAATGCCAAGTTTGTAAAATGGACAACAAAGTTCCATTGTGGTGGCAGCTGGAACAATGTGTGAGCTGAACCACTGGGCAAACCGCAGTTTGTGCATCCAGTTGAACCAACGATGAACACTCGCCACTTGTTGCAAGTGCCACTAGCCAGCCAACTACGGCCAAGGAGTACAGCAACTATGAATATGGAAATCGAATTTGAACATTCAATAAATATAGTAGACAATTTGTATATAGGATCTTACCGCTCTGTGCATATTGTGTTGGGGCAGTTGAATTGGATTTAGTCTTAGTTTGAATTGCCAACTAGGAAACTCCAGTAAGAACTCATAACAATTTGAGGCCTAAGTCGCATTTATATAGCAAATGCGAAATTGATTGCTGTGCGCCAAATTATTGAGCAAATTGTTGACAATTTGTTGACAAATTATGAAATGACAATAAGTAACATTTTGGCAATTCGCTGCGCGGGATTAACTGAAGGTCTCAAGAGGTAACAGTTGGGCAAATTGTGTTGGTCAACAGACAGGTTTTTTGGGCATAGAAACAGTTACTTCTAGCCAAAGAAATGATTTTCGAAAATAGGTTAAAGACAGGCTTCAAGTCTTATCTATATATTATTTTGAAATCCCAACAATCTATCCAAACTGGGCATTTATAGTAACAATCAGTGAAGGTTTTGTAAAGGTGTCGCCTTATCCAGAATAAGATGCAGCATCCTAGGGTTCAATGACATAGACGCCCTCATCTCATCAAAGATTCTGGCGTTAGTGCAAATTTATATATATAGTAAGGAGTTATACATTTCACTTTCAAAATATATAAATATTGCATATATCATGCCCATACCAAACAAATGTAGGCCACAGGATGAGCACCTGCTAAGACTGACCAACCACTTGGCTCATCTGCGAGTGGCAACTTGAGCGAACTTGGTCAAAACCTTCACACAAACTCGAAGCAGTTGCAAGAAGACAACTTCAGAAACAGTTAAAAAAAAAACAGTAGTTAGGATTTACAGCCCATAAAAGGCAGCGTGGAAGATTGACGATCTTTTTTATTTTTACAGTTTTTGACGTAATTTATTTTCAAAAATTTTATTTCAGAGATGCTTATCTTAAGTACGTTTAACTGTCACGGCGTGGAGCGAGTCAAAAGCCAAATACAATAAGATAAATACGAAATAAGAAAAACACAGATCTTGTCCAAGAAAAAAAAAAAAATAGTGGGTTAAGTACGCGTGGGGCTTGTCATGTGGTCCATGGTTTAACCTTGACATAGGGCCTGCCTGCCTCAGACACAGTGCCCCTTAAGTAGGCACTTAACGGCGGCAGCTGCACTCGGTTAGGGTTTAATGGCTCCTACCACTGCCAACTGGTCTGGATTGTATTGCTTATGACCATGAATCACAACTGAAAGACAGCAGCAACAACAACAACAACAACATTAATGTTCCCGTCGACTGGATCTGTGTGCAACTCAAAGCGGCTGTCGATGTTGCAATTTCAGCTTTAATTTGAACCCTGCAGTTCCAATTGCAATGTGTTTAATTTATTACGTATTGTTTGTGTGTCTGCAGCCACCTCCCTGCCCCGGCAGGGGCAAGACGTGCACAGACGTCATTCAGGTGTGTTCTGGAGTTGACTGAATTGGGTCAAAAAAAAACTGGGTCAAGTTGTTAATCTGATGCACTGATTTTTATGAAGTTTCAAAGTGAATTTCTTGAAGAAGTTTATTCACTTAAGTTTCCATAAGTTCCCAAATAATATTATTGCTTAACTTGTATATATCGATGTGACCTTTAAAAAGCATCACCCGGAAACTTGTGTGGGAAGTTGCCTTAATGACTCCATCGCTCAATCAAATGATTATTATTATTATGCTGGGCAAGGCTTTATGGCTATATATATTTTTGCGGTTCTTTCAGGTAGGCTTATGAGACGATTAAAACCCGATTTCTTAACATTGAATAACTGTGCCCAAAACAACAAACAAACAACATATATTTTTCTATGGGATCGTTCTGCTTCTGTTGTCTAATAATCATTATTATGAGGATTAAATATTATTTCATGTTGGTGTTATAACAATTATGAGCCTAATATTAACTCTGGTTTAATTTCATAAAAGGGTCGGTCGCACATAGAATTTTTTTTGCTTATTTTTAATTACACAACTCTTTCATTAAGGCTTATAAAATTTTTGTACAATAAATTGTTGTGTAATTGCACAAGAATATATATATTTTCTGGATGCTTTCTTCACTATTGTTTCCATGATTACGCAAACTGCGCAACTTTTGAGCATCTTAAGTTTTATCTTCTTCCCAAAGAATCTCGTATTGATTACAGTGCTGGCAACGTCAGCAACAAGTCACATAACTCAATCAATGATGTTGCACATTGACAGATACACACACACACGCACACACACACACACACAGACACAGACTCAGTATCTACTCAGAGGAGCCATGATGATAAGCAGGAAAGCTGTCAACGGGCAAAGATAGATGGCAACTTAATTAGCTGACTGCAGCAGAATGTGGTGAATGCAAAATGCCAGCAAAGATGGCATTGCTATGCAAGATAAGGACGCAAATGCCAGGATAAAGCAGCCAGCAAAAGGATAAGCAAAAGACATCCCACACAAGCTGCTCACATTCTGCGTAAGCAAGACCCGCAGCTAAGGCCAATTATGCCTGTCATTGTGGACTCAATCGATTGTTGGTGGCAACTACAACAATAGTGATAAAGTACAATAAGTAAGTACTTAGACACACACACACACACACACACACACACACGCAGCCAAAAGAGGTTTACAATGACAGACCTAGGTCAGTTAATGAACTCCCAATTGTGAGGTTTGTTAAGGCTTAGAAGCCAAACCAGAAACCGGTTAACGGCTCAAGTTCAAGCCCAACAGCGAATAACCAGAATTGAAATTACCAAACCAGAAAAAGAAAAAAACAAAATGGTCAAATAACAACTGTCCAGCTATGTATAAAAGCAGTCGATCATTGCCCCAAACAGCAACAGTTGCAATCAACTCACCAATCAACCAAAAACCCAAAAATGTTCAAATTTGTAAGTGCAGCAAAATTCAAATCTCAAATCACAGTCCACAATTTACAAATTGAATCCTTTCACAGATCGCTCTCTTTGCCTGCGTTGCTGTTGCCTCCGCTGCTCCAGGACTCTTGGCCGCCACGCACTCGATTGTTCAGCCCGCTGTGCTGACCAAGACCGCCTATGTGGACACCAGCGCATCCTCGGCCATCACCCATCAGAGCCATGTGAATCTGGTGCGCAAAGTTCCAGTGGTTTCCACCTATGCCGCTGCACCCGTTGTCCATGCCGCACCCGTTGTCCATGCCGCACCCGTTGTCCACGCCGCACCCGTTGTCCATGCTGCACCCGTTGTTCATGCTGCTCCTGTTGTGCATGCCGCACCCGTTGTGAGCACCTATGCTGCTGCACCAGTGGTGCACTCTGTGCCAGTGGTTCACTCTGTCCCAGTGGTTCACTCTGTCCCAGTGGTTCATGCTGCTCCAGTTGTGCACTCGTTGCCTGTTGTGCACTCGGCTCCTCTGGTCAAGACTGTGGTCAGCGCTCCAGTTGCCTACGCCGCTTACCACAAATAAAAAGCTGAATGCGAATTTTTGAGCAATGAATAAATAAAACAAATACAAATTAATTGATGCATGAATTTTCTTTTCGAATCCTTTGCAATTAATCTATAGTTAAATAAATGAAAGCATTTAGCAAAAAAGTATCTATTTTTGTATTTATAGTTAAATATCTCACAATGATTTGTTAGCATTCTGCAGGCATTTGTTCTAAAATGCTTATAAATTGTATGAATAGAAATGTCACAAAAAACTGACAAATAAAAGCAAATCTTTTACAAATAATCATAACCTTTTGCTATCACTGTTTGAGGTATAATGAACAGATCACGTTGCAACAATTGTGATTTAATACATTAAATGGGAAACAAAAAGATGCAAATAGCATTTCTGAGAAAAACATTCAATGGCATTTCAAGGCACCGAAATAGACAACAAATAAATAAAATAAAGTGAAATAACTCGGATTAAAACACGTGATTGGGATATTGGAATATTCATTTAACCAGGTTGTTAATTAGATTTACTATAAATAACTAACTATTTGTATTAATTAACAGGTTGTATACCAAAAGTCAAATAAATTCTCAATAAAAAAATAAAAATACATTTTAAAATATCAATAAATGGAACGCTTTTTATCGAGGAATTCAAGTAAAACTTAAGGCTTTCAACGCACAGAAATAGAAAACGAAAAAAATCGGATTAAAACACGTGAATTGAAACTAGGTTGTTAATTAGAATAACTAACTTAAAACAATGTAAAGCGAAAGTATAATAAATTCTCAATAAAAAAAATAAATATACATATAAAAATATCGATAAATTAAACTCTTTTTTATCGAGGACATCAATTAGAACATAAGGCTTTTAAAATAAGCCAAATCTCCTTTAAGATACCTTAAATAATCTATAACCTTACAGATAAGGTAAAAAAGATTTAGTTATTTAGATTCAATCAACAATTATGATTTATTCAAATAATCAACAATCCGGAAAAAACAGTAAACTTGGTTTCTAATGATGGTAGACGTGGGAAATGGGGGCAACGGCAACATGTTTCACCACTGGCACCACTGGAGTAGCGATTGTCTTGATAACGGGAGCAACCACTGGGGTGATGTAGGTCTTCTGGTGGTGCACCTGGGTGTGGCTCTGATGGGACACAGCGTGGGGCACGGTCTTCACAACGGACACGGCTGGTGCCACATAGGTCTGGTGGTGCACAACGGGAGCCACATGCTTGACGACTGGACCCACATAGGTCTGGTGGTGCACAACGGGAGCTACATGCTTCACAACAGGCACAACGGGAGCAACATGTGTAACCACAGGAGCGACATGCTTAACCACGGGTGTGATGACGGCATGGCTGTGGACCTGTGTGATGCTCTGGTGGGAAGTGGCAATCGGAGCACTATGCACCACATGACCCACCTTGGCAACGACGGGTGCAGCCACAACATGCTGCTCAACGAAACCAGGTGCAGCAGCTGCAACAGTAGCCAGGGCAATGATTGCAATCTATGAATGAAATCGGGAATTATACATTTTTCGAGGAGTTCTCCTTGCCAACTCGGAATACTTACGAAACGGAACATTTTTGGAAGTTTGGTTTTGGATTTGCTACTCGAATTGAAGCTGACGAGTGACTGATGCTGTTGGAGCAACCGAAGCTACATTTTATATACCAAAAAGGTTTGCCAAAGTGTCCTTCAAGCAAACACAAACAATTGCAATCACACAATTGAACAAACACAAGCCCAAAGCAAAGCAAATTTGCAAAAAAACATAAAGAAAACCTGTTTATTTTTGCGGGGTCAACATTGAACTTGAACTGGCTAATAGATAACAGGGGAGATGTATGGTTACAGACATCAAGTGAATTATATCCAGACCTCAAAATAGCGTGGATAGCGTGTCGCCATTAGAAATCGATTGAATACATTATCAAAAGGAAGTATAAATTACGTTTCAAACATTTAAACAATATACAAATTTTTTTTATCGAAAAACAAGACCTAAAAATTTACGTTCAATAAGCCAAAAAAAAGTACTTCAAATATAAAATAACATCATATTTATGGCAATCTTTTCTTCGATTTTAGATTTGCAAATAGAACTGAAACTGATGAGTAGAGTTGGAGCAGCAGAATCGGAATTTTATATAGCCAGAATGTGTCAACCAAATAATTACATAGCAATATTCAAGCTAATACAAACTATAGATTAATTAATCATATTGATTTAATATAATTATGCCCGTTGGTGTCAGATGAGCATAAAATCAAACTGTGACTTCCTCAAACCATTTGGTGATAATTCAGACAATCGAAGTTGTAATTCGAACTTGATAATTGCCGCACACACTGCAAGAAAACAGACACACTTAAATACAAAGATAGATAGATAGATAGACAGATAGATACACAAATTTGTGATAATTGTAAATAAAAGCAGTTTTTTTTTGCATATCATAAAAATCTCATCTTGCCTTATTATAAACGTATAAATAATAATCAAAGTCATTTTATCATATTTATTGTTTCTACACACATAATTGATCAGAATGAGTTATGTGTAGGTGTGTCAATTTTGCCAATTTAACAAATGTTCGTCATTCTGCAGACGATTACAACACATCAGACATCACCATCATAATCATCATCATCATCACGTAAGACTTACTTAATCGATTTGGAAATAAGCTAATACATTTTCACGCCCGCCTTCAGTCTTGAGAATGTGGATAGTGCCATGGCAAAACTATCTCCTGACCACCACTTGGGTAAAACGTATCTATTACTAACCCTCTGATAAACTAATCGAATTCTTGACATATTCATGTTCCATAAAAATACACACAATTATTTAGGTTCAATTGGGAGTCAGCTTCTTTATGAATAAAATGAGAAATCCACTAAAATCAGTAGAATGGATACTTATGGTAGACATGTGAAACTGGGACCACTGCAACATGTTTCACCACCGGAGTAATGATGGTCTTATGGTGCACAACGGGAACCACCTGCTTGACGACCACTGGAGCCACATAGGCATGATGTACGACGGAAACCACCTGCTTTACAACAACGGGTGCAGTCACATATTGTGGCACGTAGCCAGGTGCTGCGGCAGCAATAGTTGCCAGGGCCAAGATGACAATCTATGAATAAACCAAGAATTAAAGGAGTTCTTCGAGGAGTTCTTCCTTGCAGAATTCAACTACTTTCAATACGGAACATTTTTGGATGTTTGGTTTTTGATTTGCCACTCAAATTGCAGCTGACTAGTGACTGTTGCCGTTGGATCATCTCAAGTGGCATTTTATAGTAAAGTAGAAAATATATCTTCGGTTTTTCTGCAATATTCATTGGCAAATCATAGCCAAATCATGCTCAAGATCGGCGCGCGCCAACTATTAATTATATTAATTCACATGCCAAAAATCGCTTAAGCATAATTGTGCCCGTTGGTGTTAAATTAATAGATTTTAAAAAAATTTTATATAAAAACAGACCTGAAAATTAGACGTATCTAAATTGATAATCGACTGAAGATATGAAAAAGTAGAAGGTAAATTTAGCAATATAATTGGAATAAATTCTGGTATTTGCAGGTTGAATCTATGTCTATGTCTATTGGAACAGATAACTCTATCAATTGGCATATGGTATACGAAACTTTTTTGACCATCAAATTGTCTAAGATAACAGTTCATTCTTGTTTTATATATTTAAGTCAATTAGTCAAAAATAAAAACCAATTGTGACAACCTTCGCTGGAGCTCAATATTGAAAAACTGCCTAAAGACTTGGAGCAACTCTGGAGTTGTTCAAGGTGTCAACTTAAGCTTCAAAAAACAAGATGAAGTGCAGTTTATTTTATAAAAGAAAACATGAGAGGGAAAGAGACACAGACGGAGAGAGACCTTATTCACACAAGAGTAAGTATAAAAGAGTCGGTGGATTCCTTCGGAGCAGCTCAGTTGCTAGCCAGCAGCCCTTGGAGGGAGATCAGCTGAGGATTCTTAGCAAGAGATTGGCAGAGAACATAAATCATTTCAAATTTTACTTATGGACTCAGTTCTTCCGAGTCCGAAACGATTTCAGGCATTAAATCCATAAATTGAGTTTCATATCCCGCTTCCGACTCCTCTGCTGGTAAAGATTACCGGCCATATTTTTGCGACTACTCGTGCAAATCCAAAGCAGATTCCTTAAAGGCTGACTCGCAGTTCAGGTGCAACTGGAGCATGCAACCAGTTGTTGCCACACACAAATAGCATTGTTCGTCTTGAATTAGCGACATGTGTGAGGAAACACTAATTGAGATATATTTTTGACAATTACATTTTTTATATTTATTTATATGTATTTCTCAGAACAGAGAACACAGCCTAACTAAATGACATTTAATGATAGAGTCTAGGGCACATAAACAGGTCTCGGCTGGATTAGACCATGGCTATTCTTGTCGGGCATTGTGTGAAATGTGCGATTTAGGTTAGTGGGCTCCACATAGCCCAAAGCACGACCCATGGGCGCAATCACAAATCTTGTGTGCGTCTGCGAGGAGCCCTGATAGGAGACAACCGAGGGAGCCGAGTCAATCAGAAGCAGCTCGGACGACTTCGCCAGCGCCAAAGCAAACAGTCCCAAAAGCAACTAAGATTAGAATTCCATAAATGAAATACGATATACAAAATTTTTTATTGGGGCACCAGCTCACCAAAATCCGCATAGTCGTGTGTGGAAGAAATGGTGGGCGGGCGGCTTGTTTTCCAGCCACAAAGCGAGGCGAGTGGCAAAGTCAAACTGAACTCCAGTGTGAATTGCTGTGCCATGAAATCACAGTAAAGCAATTGCTGCGAAACCCACTGGCTTAGTCGACGCACACCAAAAAGGGTGCAATGACTAAAGTATTTAGAGGGGCGACGCCTCTGGTGTCTGTCTGTGTCGGTTTATCTTGCAATTGTGGGAGTGTCCCAACTTGGACGCTTTACGTAAAGAAATAAACACGAAAATGTAAAAATAAATACGAGCGAATGCCGCAAATATTGTAGTAATAACAATAACAATAACAATAACAGTAACAATAACAGTAACAATAATAACTAACACCCAGCAACAACATTAAGCAAACTGCAGCAACAACAATGAACAACGAGCGACTGGTGCGAGTTGGCAACGCATGCGCAACCCGCTGAAGGTTGGACACCCCCCGCTCCGTAATTTGTAGTTGAAATCTTTTGCTTTTGAATACCCTGTAATACGCAGAATTTGATAAAGGGTAGCTTTTAATACACAAAGATGTGAATTTGAAATATGGCATGGATTTACATGGATTTAAGTATAAAAACAACCATAAATTATCTAAGAACAGACAGCAATTAGCAAGCTAATCATTGAAAGCGATTTACAATCACAAGAATAAATACATCTCTTAACTAATAAATTTATTAACATACATAAAAGACACTCTAAGAAATAATTTTAGGTATATAAATGAGAATAGTCATTCCACATTCATTTTTAAGTTTAAGTGCATTTTTATAAAGACTTTATATTTAATAGAATAAAACTATTTCTAAAAGTATCAAAAACTTTTGTGCATCATACACCAAAATATACCCCATTTATAAAGTTTTAATCCTTTTATTTTTAATTTTTAATAACTGTTGAAAGCAAAATTTGTATTATTATTATTAAGTAATCTCAGCTTAAACTGCTTTAATTTACTTTTATAAGATTAGAGTAAATATGCAGAGTATTTTTTTGTATAACATTGGAGTAAATTTGCAGAGTATCTACAAGTTCAGCAGTCCCAACCGGAGCGAATCAATTTGTTTTGTGGTTAGTTATTTAGTTGCTTTGTACGCTGTTTCTCGCTCTCTGTCCTCTCCTTCTCTTTCCCTCTCTCGCTCTCTCCCTCTCTCTCCCTCTCTCTCTCTCGCGCTCTCTCTCCCTCGCAGACAGCTTCGTCGCCGCGCAGCAATTAGCCGGAGGCGCGTAATTGAAGCTTTAAATGGAGCTGCGTTTTGATTCCATTCGATTTGATTGAAGTACTTTTTTTTGCCACTACTTTGATTAATTAATTAACGATTTATGCGTACAAAGGTTCGGCAATAGTAATAATAAATATAAAAAGTATAAAAATAAAACAAACAAATAGCTGCTGGCGACCTTAAATGCAGCATTTCAAGAGTCTTTTTTGAAATCCGATTAGCTAGTATAAAAACGCTTGACGCAAGCAGCTAGTTGGCTTTATTTGTTGGCCACACTCGACACTCAACAATGGATTTCAAGCTACAGCTGCTGCTGCTGCTGCTGCTGCTGCTGCTGCTGCTGGTGGCACTTGAGCCCAGCTGGGCAGCGACAATCCTGCACAGACGAGCTGGCCAAAGTGCCGCCAGTGCCATCTCTCATCAGAGCTTTGAGCGCTTGAGCCAGTCGCAGCAACAAGTCCTGCAGCTGCCACCAACGCTTGCCACGCTCAGCCACCACGACGGGGCGGTGGTGCTGCCACAGCTGAAACTGCTGCCAAGTGTGGGTCACACACCCGCCCATCTCACCTATTCCGCCCGACCGGTGGTGCATCAAATGCTGCCAATAATTAAGCCGGTGCGCAATCTTAGCTACGCTTCGTTGTTGCATGGCTATAGAAATGAGAGGCAAACACACACACCCACATACACACACTTGCACACACGCACACTCAGTTAAAGTTATTTTAGTGTTTAAGAATCACTTCTGAAGTAAACAATTTGATTATTTTGTCTCGAAATTCAAGTGAACTTAGCTGGAAAAAGATTTACTCGCAGGGATGAATAACTCGCAGCATTTGCTGAAGTTGCTCAAGCATTGCAACAACCACATTCTGTTTCGCATGATGGAGTATGCATTCACAGCGCTCCAGTTGCGTCATGAGCTGGCCAAGAGTTCGACCAAACAGCGACCCTTTGTGCTCTGGCTAACGCATCTATTGTTGACCTATGCCGGGGAGATATTGGTCCATTTGCTGCTGGGCAGTTTGCCGCTGAAACCGCTGAGCAGTGTCCAGGATATAGTGTTGTGCTCGGCTGCCTGGTATCTAATCTTCTACAGTCCCTTCGATTGGGCTCATTCCCTGGCCAACACCGAGTTGTGTCGACTGCTGTCTGCTCCTGTCACGGCAATCATTCAAATTCTGCACATCGAGCGGGGTGTGCAGCTGGCGGGGAAGATCTATGGCAATAATGCCATGGTGCCAATACTGATTGTTGGTACTGCTAGTGGCAGTGGCGCCGAGTTCCTGAAGCCGGTGGCCGCTCTGCTCATCAATCGCTGTCGGTTGACTAACGCGGCCTATGTGAAACTGAGCACGTGAGTCTGCATCGAGATTACCAAATCAGAGTTCAACTGATGACCTGCAGCAACTCCAAGGTGTCTCTAGGCATCTCCTGGCTCTTTTGGCTCAACTTGAAACAGAGTCCATTGGTTCTGGGACTGGGCAAGAATCAGCTGCACTTATTTGCTCTACTCATGCTGATTTGCTTCAAGTATTTGGCATTGTTTTACCGCTTAGATCATCTCATTTGGAGGATGGAGAATCGGTTAAGCAATGTCATTTTTGGTGGTCACTATGCAGATTTGAATAGAAAAAAAATGTATTTGAATCTACATAGCGAGCCAGCATGGAACATTGCGCAACCTAAGGTCGCACAAGGAGCAGCAGAGGATTGGGGAGTGCCTACGGCTACTAAGCGGCTTAAGTTACCTACCCACTCCGAACTGGGCATGGCAGGCAGTGCGCATTCAATTGGCAGATGTTTCGCTTCATTTGCTTACTGCACAGCTCAACAGCTTCGATTACATAAGAACGTGGCAGCATCCAGCGGCATGCGGCAGCATTTAGCAGCATCTAGCAGTTAATCGGCTTAGAAACAAGCTAAAACCCAGGCGCGTGGAGCTGCTGTAAAGTATCCGTGTCTGTTTGTTTGTATGTGTATGTGTATGAGTATCTGTATTTGTGTTTGTGTATTGTAAGAGTAATGCGAGCCTCATGTTTGGAAATAAAACAAAATAAATGTTGTGTTTGCATTACAACCACTGAACTTAACTTATTTTAAGTAGTAGCAGAGTATAATAAGAGATAAAAGATATTAATTTTTCTGTGATTTTATCCGGAATACCAGAGACTCAATTTCAACCGATTTTCTATACAAACTGTTTGATATAGTTTGATTTTCCCAATAAAGAGAATAATAAACTAAAAGTAAATTTTTCTTCTATGTATTTTTCAATATAGATAAAATATTATCTTATTATTATTATAGTCATCATCTATAAATGATTTTTTCTTCAATGTATTTTTCAATATAGATCAAATATTATTTTATTAACTGACATATTAAGTTGAATACAATATTCCAAGCCACCTAAGTATTCAAAAACAGCTGCCCAACTTATTTTCAACAACACCTATAAAAAATACTCAAATTCTTCAAAATTTTACTGAATTCTTAGTCAAACATTTGTTGTCTTTTTATGGGAAGAAAGCATTCATATTTGTCATATTAGCATAGCTTTCACAACTCGTTTAAACATTTCAAAAATGTCAAACAAACAAAAAATCTCCAATAAAACAAAGAAAATAAAATGCTGTTCAAAATACTTGAAGAAGTCGCCAAAAGCAGCGCCAAAAGAAACACAACCAGCACCAAAGCCAGTTTTGTGTGAGCCCATAGAGAAACCACCAAAGCCGACAAAGATTGCTGACAAACCCGAATGCAATCAGCCCAGTTATTATCGATCTGCGGCGCAGCAACGGAACTATCTGGAAGAGGAAGTGGTGCCCATCGTGATGGAGGGCATGCTGGGACTGGCACGTGAACAGCCGAGGGATCCCATCACATATCTGGAGAGCTTTTGGCTAAAAGATCAGCACAAGTGTAATATAGAGCTGCCGAAAGATTTGCTCTAGATTTAACCATAGATCTTAGCAGTTTTCTGTGTTCCGTATTCTCTGTATTCAAATTTCAAAAGATATCTAGTAATAAATGTGCCCAGTTCTGGTTTGATGTCGTCGTTGGTTTTGAATTTCCCGATCTAATGGGGCGAAACATGCTGGCCCCTTATAAAAGCTGAAAGTGCTCTCGACTGCAGCATCAGTTAATTATCAACCTTCACCCAGTTCCCACTTGAGATTCGCATTATGTTCAAGTTGGTAAGTTGGGTCTAGTTCGAGTGAGCAACATCATTTTAATCCTTCCCATCCATCCAGCACCTGAGTCTTTCTGCTGTTGTGCTCGTCTTGCTGGACGCCAGCACTGCCGGCTCTTTGGAATGGCCGGCAAATCTTGTGGCGCTGAGCACAGGGAAATCCTCTCAGCCATTGTCGTTGCCTCTGCAATTGCCTGAGGAATCGTCCGCTGAAATTGGCACGGAGAGCAGTGGCAGCTCCTCCGCTGAGCCGCTGCTGGAGGAAATATCTGAAGCCGCTGCTACTGGTTCCAGTGCAGATGCTGCTGCCGACGCTCAGGTGGTGCCCGTGTCCGTTCCACTGCCCCTCATTCTGGCTACCCGTTCGGGTCTGCGCAGTGTGCTCACCATTCAGGAGCCCACTCTGGCCAGATTGGGTGAACTGGTGGAGCATGTACCCTCGGCCATTTCGCACCAGAGGCAGACAGTGGTGCACGATCATCGACGTGTGGTTACGCCCATTGTGGCACCAGCCGTGCGCACCACCAAACTTGTGCGTCAGCATCCCCCACTGCTGTGGTCTCTGAGCGCCGCTGATCCTCGTGTTATTCTACTCCGCAACTAAAAACAACAACAACAACAGCAACAAGTTAAAACCAAAGAGAAAACAACTGTCTAAAAAAAATGTATTCTTCTAGCTAAACACATCTTCTATTTCTGCCTTTGTCACCAAACCTGCCATTTTCTAGAATCTCTATCTCTATCTCTATGCTTACTTTTTGTTTGGAATAAAGAATTCGCATTTGTAATTTTTGAAGCTTTTTCCTTAAAAGACAATTGAAACAGCTGCTGTAGATCCTTAAAGGACAAACCATTTAAAAATCTCTACTGCAGGAGAAATCTGCATCTGAAATCTGAGTTAGGTTCTCCAATATTTTTATGACCAAATTATTACATGATTTTTATTACAAATTCAATTTGAGATTTTTTAAGTTTAATTGTTTCCCAATTCAAATGCATTTTGTGTCTACTTAAAAACTTTACTAAAAATCCCTTTTAATTTTCAAATCTTAAAACTTTGACAGAGTTATGCCTGTGGAAAGTAGATTTCCTTTTTTATAACAATTTGCTTTTCAAATAGATGTTGGCAGTTTTAAGCCTGAGCCAGAGCGAGAACCTTTGCAGAACCACGTGGAGTACGTGCCCAGCTCAATCTCTAATTGAAACCACTTAGTTCAGCTCCTCACTCAATTACTAAAAAGAGATATGTGTATTTTTGCTGTCTCATCATTAAATCCGGCAGTTAATTATGTTGACTCCCACGCAGCTGGTCATGCCTCAGATTGGAATTCCCTTCGATGCCGCACCCACTCTCAATTTCCACACACACCTAATAAAACACAATTTGTGTACTCAAAAACACACACGCAACGTTGAAACAACAAATGCCCAAAATTTCAATCCTTTTCTGTTTATATTATCTTTTTTTTATTGGGAGGGCAAATTTCACGCATGGCTTGAAGTTTTGAGAATTAGGCATATTGTTGAAACTGTCAATTAAACTGTTGCGCTACATTTCACAATTGATTGAAGGTAATTGTGACGTCACAACAGTGCCAATAAGCTTTTGAACTGGCTAAGGTAAATGTCTCGGATTTGATTGCAGTCAGGTCAGGTCAGCCACCGAACAGATAGAGTACCTTAACCCAATACGAAGATGAAGACATAGATGTGTGGGTGTGTGTGTGTGTGTGTGTGTGTGCTTTTCTAATAATTCTAAGTAAAATCTGTAGGCCGACACACACAATTGTCAATAAATAGGAGCAGCAACAGAAGAAGCCATTCACCACGCCAGGTGGTTGCCCCACTCGAATTGTCTACAACATACGTGTTGCAAGTGACAAACAATGCGAAGCGAGAAAAGTGAGCAGCGTTAAGAATATTTATGAAATTGAAAACCTTGAACCCAATGTAGAAAAATGTATCAAATCGCAGTCAATGCACAAAGGTTAAAAACCAAACACAACTGGCTGAAAAAAGTTGACCGCAAACGTTGGTCATTGTTATGATTATGCAAGAAGTGCAGCCAAGGGTTAAGGTAATACGAGATAATCCAATCCAATCCATACCAAACCAAAGAGCAATCAACTGAAACTTAGTTCAAATGACTTTTGGAGTTTACGCTTCGTATTGCAAACAAGGAAAGATTCATTTAATTGGATTTATAAGGGTCAAGCACTGATTGGCTGATTGGGAAGACATTAATGGAGTAGCAAGATATCATTTTTAGTATTTTTCAAACAATGCGCAAAATAAATCTAAACTACTTATTGAGTGTAGTCTGTAGGTCTTATAGATGAACAAGCATCTATCAGTTTCAAACAGACATTTTTTGAATTTATAAGGACGATTAATAATAATAATTTAAATTATTAACTATAAATTATAAATTATACATATGAACATGCATTTATCAGAAAATTCAAATTTTGGTCCAAAAGTCAGAGTTCAGTAACTCTGCAATTGAATAAAATAATCAAGAATAAATGAATATACAACTAGACCAAAGTGACATCTAATAATCGCCTCGAGTGGCACTGACAACTTTAGTATTTCGTTGCACAGCTTTTGTGGCATCAATGGATGATGTGGTTGTTCTAGTTATTGTTCCTGTTGCTACTATTGTTGCCTGTTGCCTTTGCGGATTATGTAAAATATGCAAAAACTCTATGAATTCGAGGAGACAAAAAACATAAATGGCAAAGTATCAAGATATAGCTGCTACATAGTTGCTTGCCACAATTATTGCATGCTACTCGGTTACCTTGCCCCGCATTGTTCCCCTTTTTACAGTCCAATCAGCATCGCAACCCTCTTTAGAGCAGCCCTTGTATGGCTGTCAGTGGCAGACTAAATCCGGCATGATGCAATTCCCGCTGGCGCACAAAAGTATGCCAAAGTTGTATAGTCAACTGCTAGTATCGACCGCTAGATGGCGCTTTGTTGACTTTAAAACGAGGCGCCCAAAAGGCTGCTACACGAAAAGACTTTAAGTCGGGACGCAGAGTTCATTGGAATTTACTACGCTTCGAATCGACGTAGTTGCCCAGTGCAACGTTGATTACACGTAATTATCACTGCGGGTGGACAATTGGTTTGGTATGGGCGGATTTGAGGGCGGTTGGGAGTGGTTCGAGTGCATTACATTTGTTGGGCGACGTCGACTTACCGCTGCGTAATCGGTTTGTTTGTTTATCTCAATGGAGCCGCATTTGAATGCGTCGTTATGCTGTCATCGCAGCCAAAGCCAAAGCCGAATACTGGCTATAAGCTGCTCCCTGGTCATGGCCAATGGCAGTGGGTGGTCCCTTTCGGGCTCCACAATGCGCATAAGAGAGGACAATTTAAGCAGAACAGCAAAAAAGAGAAGACAAGCAGATTTTCAGTCTTAGCCAGGGCAATCAGAGTATTCTACAGCACTTAACCAAAGTGGACAAAAGTTTATCAGAACTGAGCAATTTCACACAAAAAAAAAAAAAACAAAATAGAGTTGGCAAGACCACCAAAAAAAAAAAAAATAAATAAAATAACAAAGTAAATGATATAATTTATGTAATCTCAGCGACTGTTAAGAAACAATAACTGTGCAACAACATTTGAGCTGCCACAAATGATTAACAGATACTTATGTGGGCTTGCAACAGGGCTGACTTTCACTGTATTTGGACAAAAAGTATATATTTTTCTTGGCGCCGGAAACAGCGTTTGTCTGGCGCAACAGGCCAGAAAAACTTTGTGTTAACTTTAACTTGAGACGACTGGGTGCTTTTCCTCTCTCCGTTTCCCTCTCCCCTGTCACTCTCAGTGACGGCAATTATTTAACTATGCGGGTGTTACAATTCAAGCATTGCACAAGACAGCTTGAACACATCTCAGCCAGATCTGCAGCAGTGGATAATGAGTCACCTGGCCCAAGCCCTACAATCCGGTATGGGACTGCCTGCTTAATCATGCCGGGCACACAATGTGGGTGAACGACCTTGACGATTAACCAACTAATAAATTCAATAATCCAACAACAATATTAAAGAAATAAATTTTTATTATCTGCAGTTTCGCAAAAGCAAAACAAATGCCGCAAAAAACCAAAAAATGCTCATTCAAATTCAAGTTGCGTGCACGAAACACAATTCGAAAAACTAAGAAGCAAAACGAATCAAAACAAAAAATTCAATTAATGCAATAAAAAAGAGATTGTCGTAGTTTTGATACACTATATGTTTTGATAAAAGATTGAATATAACTATTCATTTGTTGCGATTAACAAATCTATCATAAATTCAGCAAAAAAAAACAACAACATTAATTCACATATAAAGGTCTGATTAATATGCCAAATTTACTTAGCTTTTCATATGCAACAACAGCTACTCAAATCATAATACCCGAATTAATTTCGAGTTTGAGGAAAATGAATCACAAAACAAACAATTTGCTCTGCTCGAATGCATCGCGTGACGCAGTCGGCTGCATTTGAGGCTTGGGATTATGTAAGCCAGAGCAAACAGAGAGATACAAATTGGTAAGCACAAAGCAAAACACACACAAATACTGAGACCGGTAGAGCTGCTGAAATGTTGGCTTGCCACAAAACTTTAGCTGGGGTTTCCCCAAGGCCTGACGGCGACGCTGTGCGCTGAGAATTGGCTAGGCCAACTGAGGCAAATGAAGTTTGCCTTTTGTTGCATTATTGCTATCTACGGGATTTTCCAGGTATCATTATTCGATTTTGGGCAAATCCGTGGCACAGTTGTAATAATTGTTTGGTTGCAACTTCCCTATAAATATTGCCACATTTGCAGCACTGTTCGCAGAGTAACAAAATTAGGCAAATGGGAAGCTGTTCATTGTGCGTTTGTGTGGGGGTTGCCTCGAGTTGCCTATTGAGCAATTGACACAAACAGCCAGAGATAAAATCGAGACCTTCGATTTAAGAGACAGAGACAAAAAGAGAATCAGAGAGAGAGAGAGAGAGAGAGAGAGAGGGAGGCATGTCGAAGACAAACAATTTGCGACTTCAACTGTTCAAATGGAGCATTAAATTAGCATCTTTTTGGTTACTTAAATCGTTTTGTCAACTTTGAGACAGCTAAAGATGTTCAAAGGTAACAGCCCATGACTATATATAGTATCGATTATAACGCCCTAAGTGCTCTTTGATCACTACTACTTAAGTCTATCGCTAAGCTAAGCCAGAGTTTGGAATAGAGTATCAATTATTTTTATTTAAAGTTAATCACGGAATTTATTATAGATTTTTGTAGCTTTTGGCTAAACTTGACAAGCAGACTATTAGACAATCGTTGATATTGATTATTATTTTCTGATTCTAAAATATTACCACTATTTGCTTGTTCAAAAACTGCTTAAATCTAACATTAAATTCAATAAGTTAACAAATAAAAAAGATTTAAAAATCACGAACTGCAAGTCAAGCAAAAAATACCTTTGCAATAACAAATCTACTTGAGGGTAATTCGATTAAAAATGACAATTATGAGCTCAATTGAAACCCTGAACTGCGATTACACACACCAACACACACACACACACTCTCATCCACTTGTGTCCGAAACAAGGTGCACAACCAGAGTTCAAGTTCAAGCAGCGATTTCTGGGAATTTACCAGCGAATACTTAATCAATTTCCGAAAAGTAAATTCGGAAGTGGGTCCACACACAGAGCTCCTTCAAACATTCAGTCGAAACTTTGACTGAGTCAAGAAAAAACCCCGACGGTCAAAGCATTAATTGATAAAATAGAAAAACAACAAACAAACAAACTACACGAAACAGTTGGTTTGACAAACAGCAGTAAAAAAAGAGACAATCTGAGTGGAATGATTAGAGCGATTAGCATAATTATAAAGCGGTCAGCTTACACATATTATTGACTTTCTTGGAATGGTTAACATAAAACGCCACTTAAACCCGGCCTAAACGCTGGCCAATCGACAGGAAGGTCAATCACACACTTACACACTCATTGACTGAGCTGGTGAATACTGATTCAGTGATCACCAATATCACTGACCACACACAATAAACGTACAAACGAATCATCAGCAGTTGGCACGCGTGTACACTTAGAAAAATAACATATATATATTATTTTAAAAAGCAGAAAAACTTACTGCTTAAAATATGCTCAATATGAAAATAACTTTTCGTAAAGAAACTATGTTTTTAACTAATTTTAATTTATTTTTTACACTTAAGCAATAACAAATCAACGTATTTTTAATCTTTAAAATTGTTACTTTGGTGGAAATCATTCCAATAAAATAAATTTGATATGCCTACTTATTTAAAATTGAAATTGTTTTAACTCTTAGTTTTAACTCTATAGAAAATAAGTAACTTTATAATAAATATTTGTTTTCGCACAGTGTAAAAATGATAGACACTGTTAATTTGTATGAACTCGGGGTAATTCCGTTAAAGAAAATTATTTGTAAGTGACAATAAGCAAAAAGACGCGTTATGAATGACTGACCGACTGACTGACGTGCGATGTTTGAACTGGCCATGGGGTAAACACGCTCGAACCGAAGTTGCGGCTTCAATTTTAGACAGATCCGGTTTTTAGGCACTGCCCTTTACGAGGCGGCGGGTGGAGCAGCGCTCATCGTTGAGTCAGCCAGTTGCCCCAGTTGCCCCTCTTTGGGTCATTTAGTGCTGCTGACCCAATTAATAATCGCAAATTGCATAACATGTTGTTTATGTTGTTATTGTTGTTTTGGGGTTGCACAAAAAGCAACAGCGCCTTAAGCGGGAAGTGTTAGTCTGAAGATGGTGAAAATTTGGACATCGCGATGCCGTCCCACATGAAAACATAAAGCGCTAATTTGGGGCGTAAGACGTTTTCAACATATGCTCACTTTTGTTTGTTGGTTTTTTATGAGCCATCATTTTGGTTTACACTCACCGTTTTGGTGGATTGCCGCTACGCGATGCTGTCATCAACTAATAATTGTGAATTGGACGCTGATCATTAAGCTAAGGTTTCCGCAAAGACCTCATCTTAACCTTCGCTGATACGCAGAATGCAACTCGCAAGCCCGATAAAAAAAACCCAAAATTAAAGCATTGACGTCATAGCCAGAAAACGAGCCCAAAATAGAGTCACAGCTACATGGCAGGTTCTCTGTTTTGTTTTGAGCCAACAATTCGCAAAAGCGGCAACAAGCAGCAGCAGCAGCAGCAGCGTCGTCGGCAGCGACGTCGGCAGCGTTGCGCATGCGCAGCTTTTGTATAAAATGTGCGGAGCTGTCGAAAGCGAAATCAGTGAAGGAGTCGCCAACAAACGAAACAGACACACACAGAGTGGTGCAGTGGTGCAGTGAAAGGATTAAAGCAACCACTTACATAAGGATTACAACACAATAAACAAAACACTGTGGAATATATTTAAATAAACGCGAGAAAGGTAAGTCAAAGTGCAAACAAAATCGGAGTTAAAAGTGACTAGTGGCAAGTAAATGTCAAAGAAGTGAGGCATAGTGAAAAGATCTATGCAACCTGATACTACAAATATCAATATTTCTAGATATCTAAGGCATTATAGTGTGCAAGTGCAAGATCTTAACATAAGGAAGAGTAAATTAATATTATGCTCAAGTGAAACATTGTTAGCAGAAAAGGTATTAAGTATTGAACCAATTCCGTTGATAAAAACTACAATTATAATTCCTACAAAAAAACATAAAAAAATGTTCAAGTTTTAGATTATTAAATACTAGTTTAAAGATATTTTTACAGCCTTTCAATAGCTTGATCATTAAAGATATTAAAGATATATGTTAAACGTACATTAAAAAAAAATTAGGATATCAAAGACATTTCAAATCTCAACGCTTTCATAGCATAGCTAATTTTAAAAAGTCAAATTATTTTTACAAGTACAGCAACTAATTTGCAATTGATTTGTTTGAGTCAATGACCCAGGCCCTATATCAAAAACTTTCACTGCCAATCCCAAGACAACTCCCAACTAACACACAGATACACACACAAATTGGCTTTATTTTCCAAAGTAAGTTTTGCAATGCAACGTTGCACACGACTTCCGTTTAAAAGCGCAAAATGCAACGCTTTATATAACCCGCAGCCCAAGAAAAGAGACCTTAAAGATCACATCAGACTTCGGAGACTTCGGAGACTACACAACCCACGCTCCACAAAAGAAAAACACATTAAAGAAACGTAAAAACGTAAATGTAAAATTTAAATGACATAACACGCAGCAGCAGCAGCTGGCAATAAAAAAAAGCGTAAGCAAATAAAAAAGAAACATTGGAAAAAAAAGGGAGTGAATTACGAAAATGCAGACAGCGTTCAACAGACTTCAATCTTGACGGAGCTGTCAAGACGGAGATCAAGTTGAGCGATCACTGCTCGCCCGGTTGCCAAATCTCACAGCTAAAGTTACCTCATAAAAGAGAGAGAGAGAGAGAGAGAGACAGAGAGGGAGAAACGGGGGCAATCATCTACGGTCTGCGACCTCGAACGAAAGTAAAAGTCTTTTTTATTTCTCTTGAAGAGACGGCCAAGTTTGTGAGTCAGCACAAAGATTGCAAGACCGGTTTGTCGATTGCCAAAGGGAGGCCGGCCGAGGCAAGCCATATAAATTGGCACAATGACCAGTTCGTTTTTTGAGAAATGGTGTCAAGTCGATTATGTAATAATAACCGAAAAATAAAAGAAAATCATCTTTCTTCTACTGCTTCCACAGAAAATGAGAATGACTTGGTTGCTGGTGCTAGTGGCGACTAGTGCAACACTTATCGCCGCCGACTCCAATTGGGGCAATGAATGGGCGCCCATGGAGTCAGCTGACTCCTCCATGCTGAGCAGACGCTCGGCTGATGCTCAGAAACCCGCCCAGGAAGAGGCACAGGGACGCAACTATGCCGTGCATGAGGGAGGCAGCATTCAGAGTAATGCTACCGAAATCGATACAGTAATTGATCAGCTGATTAACTCCCGGCGTGAGGGACGCAATATCGGTGACTATGATGCTGTCTATGCCGATGGCAATATCGATCAGGCCCTGCAGGAGGGCAACGATCTGCAGGCACGCAATCTCATCCGTGACAAGCTGTGCGGCCTCGGACTGATGAGCTGCGACGTGGAGGAGAAGCGTCCCTTCTACTCGACCATCTATGCACAGGGACCACCACCACCGTCGGCCTTTGGCGGCGGACCCTATGGACCCGCTAAGCCCATGCCACCACCAAGCTACTTCAACGGTCGTCCACCGATGGGCGGACCACCCAACTCATTTGGCCCACCACCCAGCTCCATTAACTCCTTTGGTCCACCACGCAAGGTGGGCTACGAGGGCTCCTACAAGCCTCCCATGAATAGTTTGTACAGACCTGGTCCCGTCTATGAGCACCCACCACCATCTGCATTTGACTCTGATGGCGTTACCTTCTCTAAGCCACCACCTGGTGCACTGATCTACGATAGCAAGCCACCTGGCCCCCTTTATACTGGTGGACAAAGCGGACCCATTTCTGGCCCCGTCTACAATCCTGGTCCTTCCAACGGCGGGCCACCCTACAACTTTGAGAATCCCGAGAAGATCCAAGGTGCTAGCTCCTCCCTCAATGGTTTTTACTCACAACAGTCCGCATCATCTTCTGCAGCAGCCACATCGTCGAGCACCAAAGTAGTTGTCGGCGCACCCATCGATCTGCAGCAGCATGTGCATCATCATTTCCATCATGTGGATGGCGGCGAGGGTGCCAATATTCCCAGCGTGCCAATTCCCGTTGGTGGTGGCCACACCGTAAACACCGACTTTAGCGCTCTGGCCCAATCCTCGGCCACATATACACCACAGGCTCAAGCGTCCAGCTCGAGCAGTTTCTCGCAGTCGAATGCTTTTAATGCCGGTTTCAATGGTGCCTCCCAGGGTGGTTTGCTCACCCAGGGCTACAATCCTGCGCAGAAGCTCAACGGTGATCTGTACAAGCCCTCATCTGGTCTGGGCAACTACGGCAGCAGCTCCGGCCTATCACAATCTGGCAGTTTCGGTCAGAATGGCTTCAGTGGCTCGCCAAGCGGCAGCTACCACAGCCAGAATCCTGACTACTACAAAAAGGAGCTGCAGAACGGCGGCGCCTCCGGTCACTACAATGGTATTTCTTCTGGATATGGTGCTCAAGGTGCTCAGGGTGGTGGTGCTTATCAAGGTGCACAGGGTGGCTATGATACATCGCGTCAACAAATCGTCGACTGCCAGTGCGTTCCCGTCTCTCAGTGCCCGGCCGCCGATCGTATTGGTCGCAAAGAAGATCTGATTCTGCCCATTGATCCCCGTAATCTGGGCAAGGACATTGAAGCGTTGAGTGATGATGCACCCACAAATGCCACGGCCAAGGCCGATGCCAAAATTGATGATAAGAAGGCTGAGGAGGAGAAGAAACGCACACGTCGCCAGACCGAAGCTGAGAACAAGCAAGATGACACCGGCGATCTCTCATTGGATGCCCAAGGGGTAAGTGATCGAAATGGTTTTAAATTCAGTCTAGCCAATCCTCTAGTTCAAGTTACTGCCCGACTAATGCAATTGACACATAGTAAAGGTAAAATTAATGCTCCCTCGATTAGAGACTCTTCCCGACCCCACACCCAACATGCAACATACATACAACAACAAAACACACACATGCACACACCCAAAAACACAACTCAACTCAAAACAACACTCATCGTTCAACGCTCAAACTCAAAACTCCGCCAAAAGGTCCACTAAAACCCGCTCGTCGTCGACTCCCTTCTGCGTTCTGCGTTCGTAGGTTGGTGTTGCCACCGCGAGATCGTCACTAATCCTGCAACTGCAACTAAAACCAGCCTAACCATGCACGGGGTCATCACAATTGGTCGCACGTCCAACACTGCTCTTATTTGGGAGCCAGCCTAACTCCGTGTCCATATTCCGTCCTTCTTCCTGCAGCGTCAGGGGCTACTCGGACAATCGCCGCTAGCTTTGCCAGCGCTCCAAGCCATCGAGCTGATACAGCGCAAGGTGCTACCCACGTATGGTGTTAGCTTCGGGCTGCCCTATCCGTCGGGTAGCTATCCAGGCGGCTATCCGGCCAATGTCCTCAACGATTATTATCCCGCCCAGAATCCGAACTTTGGCTCGTTGGGACCAAATGGCTTGAATCTGGGCCTGGTCAATGTAAATCCTCTCGTCTCGGTGCAAGTGAGCAAAACCGACTATGGCGAGAAGGTAGTCAAGCCACTTGTGAATCTCCATGTGACGCCAAATGCAAATATCATACAGAAAGTGGGTGACTTCTTCAAGAAAAAGCCCGCCGAAGTTTATAATACACATTATCATCATCACGATCACTTCAGCGGCTACGAGCATCATGATGATCATCATGATCATCATCATCAGCATCATCCAGAGCACTACTACAGCGCACCACCACCACAATTACACCATCATTACGAGAGTTCTGATCCGCCACATATTGAGCACTTTAGCGTTGAGATGGTGCCGAGCACACCGATCTTTGAGTATCACAGTGGACCTAGCCTACATCCACCAGAGCACCATCATCATTACCAACCTGAATTTCACTCTGAGCACCTGCACAATGACTACCACCACACTGAGCACCATCCAGAGAGCTCTTTCGATCACTCCTTTAACTCGATTCATTCGGGATCAAGTGACTTTGGCAATTATGGAGATTACTCCCAGCATTATGAGCGCAGCTTGAATATCAGTTCACCCGACTGGTCGTCACCCAGTCGCCGTCGTGGCAAACAATTGAATTTGGGGCCAATTCATAATATACCCACACCAGCTCCAGGTGCTGCGGCGGGCAATGATATTATCACATTTCCACATGATCGTCGGCGACGCAGCGTTGATGATCTTGATGAGCTTAAGGTTGAGTTAAGAGCGGAGCAGGTAACCCAAAAACAGGACAGATATTAAGTAGCTGTGTAGGATTTGGCATATATATCTGGGCACCTGCTAATTCTACACTTTTTTTATTTATCCTTGCAGCGCGCTTATTATGGCAACCGACCCGTGGAGAAGACCTGTCGCATCAATGAGGTCTGCTGCCGTCGTCCACTGCGTCCACAGGCTCCACCTCAGCAGCAGCTGGGACGTTGCGGTGTGAGGAATGCCGCTGGTATTACGGGTCGCATTAAGAATCCCGTTTATGTCGATGGCGACAGTGAGTTCGGCGAGTATCCCTGGCACGTGGCCATTTTGAAGAAGGATCCCAAGGAATCGATCTATGCCTGCGGTGGCACCTTGATCGACGCCCAGCACATCATATCTGCGGCCCATTGCATTAAATCGTAAGTTATAACTTAAGGATCTTTAAAGAAATCCAAGACTCAACTTATTCTCATCCACATCCTTAGTCAAAATGGTTTCGATCTGCGCGTGCGTCTGGGCGAATGGGATGTCAACCATGATGTGGAGTTCTTCCCCTACATTGAGCGCGATGTTGTCTCTGTGCACATTCATCCCGAATACTATGCCGGCACTTTGGACAACGATTTGGCCATACTGAAACTGGATCACCCCGTCGACTTTACCAAGAATCCCCATATTAGCCCCGCCTGTCTGCCCGATCAGTATTCGGATTTCACCAGCGCACGCTGCTGGACCACTGGCTGGGGCAAGGATGCCTTTGGCGAGCACGGCAAATACCAGAACATCCTCAAGGAGGTCGATGTACCAATTCTGTCGCATCAACAGTGCGAAAACCAGTTGCGCAACACTCGTCTTGGATATAGCTACAAACTCAATCCCGGCTTTGTTTGTGCCGGTGGCGAGGAGGGCAAGGATGCCTGCAAGGGTGATGGAGGTGGTCCGTTGGTTTGCGAACGCAATGGTGTTTGGAATGTCGTCGGCGTGGTGTCCTGGGGCATTGGATGCGGTCAGGTGAATGTGCCCGGTGTCTATGTGAAGGTCTCCGCCTACCTGCCCTGGATTCAGCAAATCACGCAAAGCTACAAATGATTAATCGATGCCAGCGATGCGGAGCAAGTGGGGAACATAAGATATGGCGATGACGACGATGACGGTGCCACTGATGAATTTATTTTTCACTTTTGAAGCAGTCTTTTCATCTGTCCAACTGTTTACGTAACTGTCTTTCGTCACTCACTTGTAAAACTTCAAAACTTATTCGATAATACTTGGTTGACTCACACTCGAGTTGTTATCGCTCGTTACCGTTACTGTTACCGTTATGTACGTTTAGGCCTTTTCTTATTACCTTATTACCTTGTTATTGTTATGACCCACGCACACCACACACACCCTTATCCACACATAACACACAACAATCGAGACCCGATCGATTGTTGTCCAACGAGTTGTTACCGAGTGCCGAGTGGCCATCAATTGTGTATTGCATTGTCTATTCAAGTTGTGAATTGTGTAAAATATGTAGTTGTGTTTATATTAATTAATTTATTTTTTATACTTGTAATAAATTAAAAACAAAACTATTTAAATAAATTAAATTATGATAAATCAAAAATTATTACATACTTTTTATTTTAATTTTAATTGAAGACTTTCCCAATCTAAAGTCTTTATGAAAAAAGAGTTTTCAGTTTAAACAAATTGGAATTTTTGTAGTCAAGACAGCTCGACTTGAAAATACCCTGCAACCACGAGTTAAGTAGTTAATACTTTGAAAATATGTTTGGGTTAAGAAAATAACAGGTTTTCTTATTCGATTTAAAGAAATTTATACTGTTCATAAATAATATGTTTGGGTATTTTAAATATATTAATTGAAGCGCTTTATATTTAAATTATCATTAAAAACGAACCAAGTTCCATAATTTCTTTCATAATCTTAAATTTAGTTAAGCAAAAAATGCAGAAAATATTTTTGACAATAAAATCCACATTTTCACATCCTCCATAGATTCCCCCAAAATAAAGTGTTTTAATTAAATAAATAAAAAATGAAACAATTAAAAATAAAATAGCGTTTGCAACTAAAATACGATAATAAGCAAGTTAGGAACAATTACATCGGGGCGCAACGCAATTAAAATGCAAATTTGATTGAAATGGATTTGGGCAAAGGCAACTACTTTGCACCACCTCAAAACTAAGAGCCGTGCCAATAAGCCATTAAGATGGCTGCTACCCTAAAATTCGCACAATTTTCAATGCGCTTCCTCACAAGAAATTGCCCAGCTCTGAAGTGTGATATTCAAATGGGCCCCAAAAAAATATGATTATAAACATAACATGTGGAAAGACCGTTAAACTCAAAATGCGCAACTGACTTTCCGCACTACTAAAAATTTATGCATCGCTGACGATGAAGCTGAAGCTGAAGCCGAAACTGAACTCCAAGTTGGAGTATATAAAATCTATGTGGCTGTTGAGTCAGATGTTTAATGCAGTTTTAGCAGCACAAGGGCGATGTACTACAACGAATTTAAATGCTTGCTCATAGGTAAGATCAGTAAACCAAATAAAGGGAACCCTCATGGATTAATGTGGATTTATCATTTGCGTAGCACTGCTTTGTGTCCAGGCCTGGGGCAGGTTGAACAAGCGAAATGGTTACTATTTCAGACCGCAGCAACACCCGCATGGCGGTTACTTTGAGCCCGCATTGCCCGCAGGACACGACGATCACGACGACGAGCAACTGCATCATCATCAACAGATTCTGCATCAGCAGCAACAACACCCACATCCACAGCAACATTCTCAGCATTACAGCAGCAGCTCCAAGAGCCACAATAGTCTGGATCATGGTAGCAGCACCAAGTCTGGCTATAGCATTGGCAGTGGATTACGTTCTATAGCACAAGGCTCCGCGGATCAGGCGCACAGCGCAGTAGCCAATCAACATGCGGCAGCCAAACAAGCTGCATTTATAGCTAAAAATACCCTGGCACAGGCTGCCTCTCAGGCCGCGGCAACTGCGCAAGCAGCGCTGGCTGGCAAGCAAGTGTTGCTCCAGGAACTGGAGCAGCAGGCAGCGGAGGCACATCGAGCACTCTCGCGCGAACTAGAGCAGCTCAAGGCAGCCAAAGTGTCAGCAAAATTGGCCCAGCAAACCGCACAATCCGCCCACAATCACATTTCTGTTCTGACTGCGGCGGTCAACAATGCCAAGGCAGTAGTGGAGCAAGCAGAGCAAACGGCCAGTGAGGTGTCTAATCAGCTTGGCTCGCAGGCAACAATGGTGGGTCAGGCCAAGAATCGTTTGGAGCAAGTAGAGGAACAGCTGCAGCAGGCACGCGTTGATTTCGCGGCTACCAAAGAGTCTGCGGTCAAGGCAGCCTCCTCTGCTGCTGCTGCACAGGTGAATGCATCCAAGGCGGGTGCGCATGCCACAATTGGACTCCACGAGAACGCTAATCAGCAAGAGCACAGCCGGCACGAGGAGGAGCTGGAAGAGTCGTACGATGAGCACATTGACACCAGTGGTGTCGCTCACACGGATAGCGATGTCATCGACGAACATCATCGCAATGGTTATGCTTAATTTTTAAGTCTTACTTATTTATGTATTTAATAAAAACATGTAAGCAAGTCAAAGGTTACATAACCTAAAAATGTAGGAAAACTTACCAGTGATAAATCAGCAGCTTTTCTAAATTGGGTTTTTTAATGTATTCCTGTAGACTGTAAATGCATCACTTTTAATTATTAAAATAAGAACAGGTCACCAAAATCACAATAAAATAAATAAAAACAAAAAGTTCACAACACACGCGACATTTCCCGCTAAAAAAAAAATACTAAAGTTGATATCGATAAATTTTGCTCATCACATTTTGCATTGCATTCCAATACCAATTGGAGTCTCAAAAATTCTAATTTGCACTGGTTTCGTTTGGTTTTGCATAAGTTGTTTATCTACCAGGATAATGTCATTATACATATAACTATTATTGGTCTGTTTGTTAACTTAAGCCCTCCATTACCATAGAATTTCGTTTTATTGACTTGCAATCTACTACAATTTGCCGCAGCACACGCTCCTTAATCTTGTACACTGAGCAAGTTTAAGAACACACCGCGTTGCCAACTATACTGTGTGCGCTCTCGCGCCATTTTTATGCAAACAGTGGCAATGCTATGCGACTCACAGCTGTGCGCGTGGACAAGCGAATGGCTTATGCAAAAAGAAGCAGAACGCCAGAGCAAATTTATAATTTTAATACTCCAACTATTTATCAATTAAAGCCAAAGCATTAAGAGTCAAAATGAGCCAAAAAGTAATCAAATACATTGGACGCACCACAGACTTTCGTGGCAGCTCACTCTGGGAGATAGTGGGCAATCTGCCGGACTGGGGAGTGGGTCGCATGGTTATACGTAACATGTTCCAACGTTACCCGGAGCCCTGCTACATGAGAATCTTAAAAGTGCAGGCGATAGATGAGAAGGTGAGGCAATTATATAAAGATAAATATGTATAAATAACATGTCTACTGTTCACAGCCAAATGAGTTGCGCAAAGTGCGCGTAACTGTGGAGAAAACGTGGCGTGGAATCACGCAACCCAAACCAGTTGAGATTTACAGCACCAGCTACAAGGCGGACTACGAACTGGTGCCCCTCAGCGAAGAGCACAAGTTTCTGGCCAATGCCAAGAAGGCGGCGTCGGTAGTGCTGCCCACAAAGCTGGATTTGCCACCACTGCTGCGGGAGTATGTCAGAGATGAGACCGGCGAGGCGAATCCCCAAATGGCTGTGCACTTCAAGAAGACGCACAACAAAAACGCTCGCCTAGCTCAAGCTGGTGAGCAGCCCACGATTCAGTTCTCGATGGATGTGGGTAAACCAGCACCGGTCAGCGGCAAGCTTTACGACGGACTGCTGTAAGGGTCAAAATAATTGCTTTTGTTTTTTGTTGTAGGATTTGGATTATTAAACGTTTAATGTACAAATGGAAATTGTTTAACTTATTAACTTAACTTAGAACTTGGAAAAAGGTATAACCTTTTCTTATATTCATCTTTCTTGATAAATATACTATAGTTAATGGAAATACAATTCAATATTTACTTTTAGCTAGAGTTTAAATATTTCGTTTTTAATGCATACACTTTACGCATGCTGGAATTGTTGGACTTAATTTGGAAATTGAGATGACTAAAAGTTGGTTACTTATATTTAAATTAATATATCATTTTAGGTAGAGTTTAAATATTTAGTTTCAAATGTACAATTTCAGCTTAAGCACAACGAATTTCTTTAACTAGTTTTCTATTTACATGGATTGGAATACTCTGTGTGTGGATTAGGATCACTTTCGAGTCACTTGCTCAGCTCGTAGGAGCGCAATTTACGCGTCAGATTATCCACTTCCAGGCCCAGCACATCCAGATTCTCCTTGAGCGTTATATTCTTGAGCAGCGTATCCTCCAATACAGTCTGCAGTTTCTTGTTGATTTCCAGCGAGAGTTCCAGGGACATGCCCTTGTTATCGGCACCCTTTACGCCGCCATAGATGGCAGCCATTACGCCGTTGCCATATTTGACCAACTCGCTCTTGTTCTGATCACTCTTGGATGAGGTCAATGCGCCCGCTGTCTGATCCCGCAGCATATAGTGCTGCACTACCTTCGATTTCTTTTGAACCTCCGAGACGAGCATCGCTGTGTGATTCTCCAGGAACTCGATGCGTTCCGTTTGACGTGCTGAGGCCTGCTGCAGTCGGAGTATGCGCTCCACCAGCACCTTCTTAGACGGTACCGCCTGCATATCCGGTTGTGGCACAGCTGTCACACTGCTGGCCACCGTCTCTGATTCGGAAGATTCGCTGGCACGTCGACTGCCGTTGTGCACGCTGCTCTGACTACTTGTCCGGCTGTGCGTGCGTAGAGATTGTTGTTGTTGTTGCAACTGCAGTTGTTGTTGTTGTAGCTGCTCTGATGTGTAACCATTGAGCGCCAGCTGACAGTTGCTGCAGTAGCCCAAGGGTTTCGTGTCCACAATCCCTCTTTTGTACTTTTGCAGCTCCCGTTGCAACTCTTTGAGGAGTGTTGCATTTTTATGCTGCGTCGCCTCAATATCACCTTGCACATTATCCAATTTTGCTTTGGTCAACTCATACAGTTTGGTCTTCTCGGACAGACGTCTGGCCAGCAGCTGGCGCTCCTCGTTCTTCTCGGATGCCTCAGCGCTTAGCTGTAGCTCCAACTCGGCATATTTAGCATCGTAGGTGAGCTTCTCCTGTTTGAGCAGTTTGCTCTCCGCCTCAAGACCCTGTGCCTAGCATATATATAGAAATAGAATGCATTTAAGTAAAAAGATTTTGATTTGGTTGCATTAGACACGCGGCATCTTTCAAGGCCTCGGTGGCGCAGTTGGCAGCGCGTAAGTCTCATAATCTTAAGGTCGTGAGTTCGAGCCTCACCCGGGGCATGTAAATTTTTTGAATTATTTTTTTAGTTTTTGCGATATTTACTTACCATTGATTCAGCGAGACAAATATCATTTTGCAGTTTGACAATTAGTTCGCTCATCTCCTTGTTAATGCTGAGCAGCTCCTGCTTCTTATGCTGCAGCAGCTCCAAGTCTGCCTCAGTCTCCAGTGCGCTGGCCTCCAACTGTTGCACACGCGACTGCTCCTCGACCAGTTTCTGTTCGTTGCTGTTGGGATTGGGATAATAAAAGGAATAGCTGTAAGTTGACGTTTGGTTTTATTTGGCAAAAACCTTCGTACATTGTATTCTGTGTGCGCAGCAGTTGCAACTCGGCCAGTTGACTGTGTAATTTGGCTGCATTCAACAGCTCATCGCTGTAGGCCGCCTCAACGAAGCTGTGCTGTGCCTGCAGCTCCTTAAACTCCTCCGTGAGTTGATCATGCTACAGGAGAAAACAATGTTAATTATATATTAATTATACATATTATATAATTTTACTGATGCATTAATCTCGTGCAGCTGCTGTTGCAGCTCCTTATAAGCATCGCCTTGCTTTTGGTGATCTTTGGTCAGCTTTTCCAGCGCCTCAGTCTTGCGCATAATCTCATGTTTCAGGAGTATCGTGTTTGCCTCAAACTCCACTTTAAGTTTTTCTGTAATAGTTAAAACTTTAACTTTTTATGCTATAATATTAATAAAGTTTTACCATTTGCTTTCTCTTCCAATTTATTTGGCGCATTGCGTTCCTCTTCCAGCTTTCGCTCCAAATTCTGCGGAAGAGCATTTAAAGATTGGGTATAGGATTTATTTTAGGCAGCACTAACCGCTTTGGCCTCCACCTCAATGTTCAGCTTGTTGGCATGATATTTGAGCCGTGAATCTAAGTGAGCCATTTCCGTTTTGAGCTTCTCGCATTCTCGCTGATATTTGCGCACTTCGTTGCACTGAGAAAGCCGAAGTGGTTTAAAGTTTGAATATAGTCTTTTGGATTTACTTACCTTCTCATCAATGATATAGGTCATGCGGGACTTTTCCTCGTGCACGCCTTGAAAACGTATGGAGACATTTTTCACCTCTTTCTTGGCATCCGCTAATTGTTTCTCGATGGCATGCTTATCCTTTTTGGCATCGATGAGTAATTTCTCTTTCATGGCAAACTTGATGACTGTCGACTCCTTCTCTTTGTTAGCAAGATCCATTTCGCTGCGAAACGCATGTTTCTCCTTTTCCAAGATAGCATTCTCGCGCTGCAGCAGCGTCATCATGTTATCCTTTTGCGCATTTGCCACGCGCAACTGTTCCAGCTGGCGTTCATAGCTGCGACGTATCTCCTCTAGCTGGGATAGGCACGGCACATGCAAGAGGATGTCATTTTGTGGCGCCTCTGATTCTTTACTCTTCTGCTCCTCCTGCGCTTTTAGTTCAGTGAAACTGACCTTTTGTGGCGACTGCTCGGCTTTCTTCTGTTCCGTGTCAGCCTCATTGTTAACTGGTTTATCTATGTTATCTTCTCTATCATTCGTTGTTATTGCTATTTTACCGCTTTGCTCTTTGTTTTCGCATTCCAGCTGCTGTTCTTGTTTCCCCGCTCTAGTTGAAGCTGCATCCACGTCGGCGCCGCTTGTATTTGTTTTGAGAGTCTGCATTCTCGGCTCACTGTTCTTCTCAGTCTCCGACTCAGTGTTCGAGCTTTCGGCATTTTCCATGTTTTAATTATTTTAATTTGGAACAAATTCAAAATGTTTGCAATAACTGAATTGATTTTTGATTTCAGTACATTTTTCTCTCTCTTAACAAAAAAGCGTCAATCGCACAACTACGCCGACAGCACTGGCCCGCCATCGCCATTCACATTGCACGATTCAACATATGTTTATTTGTTATCGATAACATTTGTAATGTTATCGGGCGAATGGAGAAGAATTTACGAGACACAATAAACAATTATGGTTTGCGCTCTGGGAATTGAGGGCAGCGCCAATAAAATTGGTATTGGCATCATCAACGATGGCAAGGTCCTGGCAAATGTGCGGCGCACATACATAACACCACCCGGGGAAGGTAACGTAGTCACCTATCTTATTTTGTTTTATTTTAAGTACTGATTGCGATGCAACAGGTTTTCTGCCCAAGGAGACGGCAAAACATCATCGCGAGGCGATCTTGGCGCTTGTGCAGGCGAGTCTGAAGGAGGCGCAGCTGCAGCCCGCTGATCTGGATGTTATCTGCTACACAAAAGGCCCTGGCATGGCGCCGCCACTGCTAGTTGGCGCAATTGTGGCTAGGACTTTATCGCTGCTATGGCAGAAGCCGCTGCTAGGGGTCAATCATTGCATTGGCCATATTGAAATGGGACGCCTGATAACCGGCGCCCAGAATCCAATTGTGCTGTATGTGAGCGGCGGCAACACTCAGGTCATTGCCTACTCCAATAAACGTTATCGCATTTTTGGGGAAACCATCGATATTGCCGTGGGCAATTGTCTAGATCGATTTGCGCGTATCATCAAGCTGTCCAATGATCCCAGTCCGGGCTATAACATCGAACAGTTGGCTAAGGAGGGCAAACAGTACATAAAACTGCCATACGTTGTCAAGGGCATGGATGTCAGTTTCTCGGGCATTTTATCACACATTGAGGAGCTGGCGGAGCCGGCAAAACGGCGAAATAAACGCAAGAAGCCACAGGATGAAACAGAGCCCGAGTATAGCCAGGCGGATCTATGCTACTCGCTCCAAGAGACCATCTTTGCCATGCTCGTCGAGATCACAGAACGCGCCATGGCCCACTGTGAATCCAATGAGGTAAGTCTGTGAGAGATAACTTTATACTGGCACCTTATACTCACTAAGTGTTTTATATTCAGGTGCTCATCGTCGGTGGCGTTGGCTGCAACGAACGCTTGCAGCAAATGATGGGCATCATGTGTGAAGAGCGGAACGGGAAACTGTTTGCCATCGACGAACGCTACTGCATCGATAATGGTCTGATGATAGCCCATGCGGGCGCCGAAATGTTTAAGGCGGGTACCCAAATGCCCTTCGAGGATTCATTTGTAACGCAACGATATCGCACGGACGAGGTGCTGGTCAACTGGCGAGAGGATTAGAGACCACTTACAGTATGCTCGCTTTCTTTATTAAAAACTACCCTCAACAATTGAGTTTGTAAATAAGTGTTAGATATGTATTTCTTTGTAGCCTTAGAGCGCTTGCTCCTTGCCCGTCCAGTGCGGCTTCATTTCAATGGGAATGATGCGTTTGCCCTCAATCACATAGACGGCGCCATTCTTCTCCTTCTCCAGCACATTCAAAATGCAACGGGCCACATCTGTAGCACTCTGTTTACTTAAACGATCCAAGATCTTATAGGTCTCATCGCTCGTCTCCGGAAAGATGATTTTCTCCGGGAAATTTGTAAACATGTCCGTCATCGTTGCGCCAGGACAAACAGTGGCAAACCGTATGCCAGAGCGCTGATAGAACTTGTCGTTCTGCGAGGAAATTAAAGAGAGCAATGGGGCGTACATCATCAATGCTTTAGAGGGTTACTTACGCCAAGGCAGCGCGTAAAATTTATAATACCGGCTTTTGTGGCGCCATAAACGGGAATAATAAACATGGGATCCAAGCCAACAACGGAGCTCATGTTGACCACAATGCCACCATTGCCGCCATGCTCCTTGCTCATATACTGCAACGCACTCAAGCTGGAGTGCATGATGCCGCCCTGTGGGAGAGATGGGTTAAACTGCTGTCTCCACTACTTGAATTGTGATTCCCTACCAGGTTTACGAGCAGCGTGCGCTGCACATCCTTGTCATTGAATATGCCAGCCACATTCACCACAATATCAATGCTGCCAAAGGTCTTCTTGATCTCCTCATAGGTGGCCTCGACACCCTTCTTGTTGGCCACATCCATTTTGACGATCATCACACTCTGCGTTGGATGCGCTGCACGCATCTTGACAAACTCCTCCAGATTGTCCTGGATGTCAATGATGGCAACCCTCTGTGAATAGTTTAAAAAAAAAGCTTTAAGTTTGTGATTTAGTCATGTAAACCAACAACTTACTGCTGCTCCTGCTACCAGTAGCTGCCTGGACACCTGGAGACCAATGCCTCCAGCGCCACCCGTCACCACTGCATTCTTGCCACGAAGAGTCATTGCTGCTGCTGCTGCTGCTTGGGGTTCTTCAGATGCTGCTGCACGTAATGTTTTCCGTATGAGATCCAAAGTTATTAGCAATCTTTCGAGCTGGCTGAGATGCACTGCTGCCTTTGGGTCGATGTGGGCGACTTTTATAGGCTGGCGGCTTAGTGTTCGTTTTAGCAAAGGTAAGTTATATGATATGTGGTCTTATATCTGATCTGTGATTAGCACCGATCGATAGCCAGCCTACAAAACTGCCTCTTATGCAAAAGCTGCTGCTGCAGCTATCGATTTCGAGCCAATGCAATGGATTTGACTATCATTTGATCTGCTTCACACTGCTCTGATTTTCGACGAGGTCGGTTTTCTTGTCAGTGCCCCCCAAAACCACCTGCTGTGAACGAGCATTCGCAAAGGTCGGTATATATATATATATATATATATATTCCAAATGTAGTCTTCTAAACTAACTAAAAAAAATCTACCTGATTTTTCTAAATTCTCCATACTTTTTTATATTTACATTTCTAGTTTTTAGAATATATTAATTATAGAAAATATTTCTATAAAATCAAAAACAAAATCATCACAATTAATACAAGACAATATTTGTATTTTTTTAACTCGATTTTTTAAAATTCAAGTCTATTTTTTTTCTGTGTTTAGTTCAACTTTAACAGAACCTATTTCCAAGAGTGTGATAATAAATTACCACAATTTCTACTATAAAGTATTTATTCGATTGTATTAAACTTTATTGGAATTTGAAATAACGATACAAATCTTATGTATATGTTAGGTATATATGCTAAAGTATCTTTGTAAAGTGTATCATTAAAATGTTGTGCTATGCCTTTGTATATATATGAATATACTTTTGCATTTCTTGAGATATATCAATGTGGATGGGTAAACTCTTTTTTGAACTTTTGGGCCGTTTCGAATATGGAAATGATCAACAAAGAAATGAAAATTGAAAATAAAACAAAAAATTATTTAAATTATATAAATTTATTTAAATCACTTAAACACAACTTAGTTTAAGAAAAATGAAATACGCAAATACCTAGTGCTACCATTAGAAAAACAGGTAATAAATTAGACACAGATCAGGAAAAGAATGAGACAAAACACTGAAGGATGTGTGTGAGGAGACGCAGCAAGAGCTAATTCTATTTTAATGGGCGCCATCGTAGGTGTCCTTGTGCTGATAGCCACTGACATAGCCCGAGCCATCGACCAGGTTGCGTCGCCCAGCAATGCCCTTGCCCTTGCCTTCGGCATCAAAGCGCTCCTTATGGGAGCCGGTGTACTTGCTCGTATCCGTTAGACGATCCACAGCGGCAGCAGCCTTGCCAGCCTGTATGGAAGATTAAGCATTTATTAACTATATGCTATTCCTGGTGGAACTTTCACTCTCACTCACCGAAACCTGGAGCACTCCCGGCGCACCACAACCGGCCATCTTTTTCTTGATCTCGGACAGCTCCACCTTTCTCGTTTTGGCCAAGTCTTCGAGGAATTTATTGTAATCGGTGATCGTCACTTTCACAGCCTTCAGTTTCTTAAAGTGTATGCCGGTATCGGTGGTGGTGATCTGCTTATCAATCACTTTCGCCTGCTTCATCCATTTATCACTCTGCGATAATGTTATCAACCTGCCATCCGACTTGGTATCACCGAACTTGGAGAACGCCTTGAACTGCTCCGAGAAGGTCACCTTCGGTGCGGTCTCCTCCAATGCCAGCTGTGCCAGCTCTGCGGCAGGTGCTTCTCCAGCTGCTGCTGCTGCACTGCTTCCATTTTCTGCTGCGTCAGACATGCCTCTCACTCTGCAAATGTTCAAGTTACAAAACACAAATTAGGCATTTTTGTAAAAGTTCACATTCTATTTTGGGTCTACACGCAATGTTACTGCTTTTAGCCAGGTTTTTTTTCCCACTCGTCTCACCTGTGACTTACGACACTGACCAGCATTGTGCTGAGTCTAAATTGAGTATTGGCTATAATAACTACTCAAATCCAAACAATGAGCATTTATAACTCTTTGCTTTGAAATAATGATAGCTTATCGCATCTACGCAGCTAAAATACATTCTTTATTCCGATGATGTCATACAGCTATCGCTGACAATAGCAGAACTGAGTGGAATAGAAGCTCTCACAACTGCCAGTTGGTCGCTAATTAGGTGCGGAAGGCTAAGCCGATCTGATAGCTTTCAAGTGACGCCATATAGCTGCTCTCCCAGCTGACTTACTCACTTACCCAGCTCATTAACATCAAATAAATATTTGGTAGCTAAGGGGAGGCAAGTGCTGGAATCTATACAGTGATCACCAACACCATTTAAATTCATGACAATCGCAAATGTTTTTTTTTTGTGAATGTTAACTCATGTTATTGTAATTATTATGCTGACATTAGTCAAAATTTCAAACCCGGAAGTCTAATAATTAAAGCTTACTTTTAGGTATAGAATTCCAAAATAAATTTAAACATACAGTATATGAATAATTAACCGTACCGTTTCTTGCCCTCTGGCACTGAGATGGGGTTAAGCTTAATTTCGCTGATATATTTTAGTCTTTACAAACAGCTTAAATTGTCATGACGCAAATCAAACATAAGCTGTAAACTAACTCGATCATTAATTATGTGCCAGTTAAGGTATATATATTTATAGTAAAGTTATACACATTTATAGCATATATTATTTATATGAATGCATGCGGATGACAGCTTGCCGATAAGATTGGATGGGTCAAGGTTGCACTCAGAGTCTCAAAGTCTCATCTGCACCCAACTCATGCAGCGACCCGTGAAGCGTATCAAATGTTTTTTATCAAATGACTCGTTTGACAGAGGGGAGGGTGGTCGGCAAGGGGCCTAGTTGGTTGTCTAAATCGAATCGCTTATGTCATCATCAGTACGCGCCACAAATTACGTCGTCGGAGGTTTCGCTTTTGGGTGAGGCCTGCTTTAAACCACATTAACAGTTGCAAATTGTGAAATACAACTACAAATTAGCTAAAACTAGCGACAAGTTACATTCTTGCGTCTAAATGCGTAGTTATCTATTTTAAAACGTTGCATTTTCGTATTAATTATTTCTAAAAATGATTATGCTTATTTATATTTGTAAATAAGTATATAAAACAATTATTTTTCCATTACTTGTAAATCACTCACTAGATTAAAAACGCAAATTTATTTATTTTCCCAATGTAGTTGTAGAAACTTTAATAATAACTTAAGTTGTTTTACTAAAGGTAGGTAAGATTAGTGGTAATTGTATCGTATATATGCAGAGTAGTGGCTCTACAAATCCCAAGTGTAAAACTAATTAAGAGCCACAGCGTGTAATACGGCTGTTCGGAGCCCAATTTCTTTTGCTGGTAATTGGAAACCATAAATAAGTATGAACAACAAAGACGAACTAGAAAAAACAACTAAAAATGTTACTTGCAATAGGCAACAGGCAATAGACAGTTCTCAGACAGTCTGGCCACGAAATATGGCGAACGAAAAAATAGCAACAACTTCAGCTAATCAGCTTTATAATATGAACACATGTTCATATATATATACACATATAAATTTGTTGTTCTTGTTTATTTCACAATTTCCGTATCTTGAGCTATTTTTTTAGCGCAGCACGCTCCAGTCTCAAATTTAAATTAGATTTGTCCAAAGTTGGAATAAACAATATAAATTAAATTCCAGATATGCCAAAAGTAATAATCATAAATAACGATAGAGAGACGGAGAGAGCGGAAGAGGGAGAGGGAGAGGTAGAGGGAAAAGAACGTGATATGCTTTGTTTGAATTTAGGTGAGTGACTGATTAAATACACTATAAACACATTATTTTATTTATATTATGTTGAAAATATGAAAGGTTTGCTGCCCCAGTGCATAAATTAAATGTGTGTAAATCACAAGCTGGAAACAGGAAGCGTCATAGGCGACAGATGGGTGCTGGCGAAGGGAGCTGGCTGCGGGGGTTGACACGAACACGCAATACAATACAAAACATTGGGTATGAGGTCAGTTTATGTATAGGCATAGACGTACTCTCAGAGAAAAAATATGAAATGTTTTTAAACAAAATTAAGAACGAACGAAGTGAATGAAATTTAGAGCAACGTTAATAAGAATGCCATCACGTTTGCTCAGCATATTTCTCTCAGTGTAAATACCTACAATTATTTGTATTTCGAACTGAAATTAGTAACGAACTCAGAGCAGTAACTATGCATTTAGTTCCACATGCAATTTTCAGTAAAATGACAATAACATGTTTGTTCAGCATATTTCTCTCAGTGTATTTATTAGTATACACACAGCAGCAGCAGCAACAGCAGCAGCTTTAGATGACATCACGCTACCTACCCAAACCTTCGAGGCAGCTGCTTCACAAGGAGCAGGGGCACAGGAACGCGCAAGCGCCGCAAATGGAAATGGGTAGTTTTATGGGTGGATGGGTTGTCGTAGTGGTTGGGGGGAGGGCTGGAAACTGCGCCAAAACCAATGCTACGCATTTAACGCTCAGCTCAACTGGCATTGTTGAGTTAAAAAAAAACAATTATGAATCTATTTTCTATTTTGAAGCAGACAATTGGATTCAGATGGAGCAATTGGAATGAATGCAGCAGCGAAAATGCATCCTTGGCTTATATTTTGTTGTCATTGGGATGCTGTCACTTTTTGTGTGTATATATGTGTGTGTGCGAGTGTGTATAAGTGCTTTGCACTTGCTGCGCGTAATTTAAAGCTTGAGGCACTTTTAAACTTACATTGTTTTTGTTTTCTAAATTAAGTATGGAAATTATTTATATATTTTTTAAAAACTTTCTTATGTTTGTCTTTTGGCTTGACAATAACGAAATATTTATTTTTTTTCCGTGTCTGCGCGCGTTTGCTGTCGATGTCGACACTCGACTGTTTGGTCAAACAGCCAGTGCAGCCAGCGTCGAAAGCACAGGCGGCGTATGAGTGATATTTACACACAATGCGAACGAATGAGTGAGCTTTTTCTTCGAGTGAAATTCCCTGAAAGCGGGCCAATAAGCGTTTAAAGCAAAGGCGAAAAGGTACAAAACGGTTACAGTTAAGAATTGTGCTCATAAATCATGGCCAACGTTAACTAATTTTTGAGCAAATGGGAATCGTGGCTATATGCATATACTATTTGTATTTTGAAGCGATGACTTCATTTCACAAAGAAACGAAAAAAGATAAGAAAGAATACACAAATTTATAAATGCCAAAGCACAAGCAAAAACTAACAACAAAATCTGCTCACTAAAAGAGAGGCAAAAAGCGTCGTCAGTTTCCCGCAATTTACCTAACCTACAATCAGAGCTGGATAGGGCTTCATGTAAGTTATCGAATATCTCCCACAGCTTATCAATTATTTCATAGTTCTAGTCGCAAGTTCCGATGGTTGTCGAGATAACTTCTCTTAAAACAATACAAATTGTTGATAGGTGTAGTCCCCGTCAATGGGTTGAAATTATTGTGGTTGTGATAACACACATAATGTGCTGTTATAAATTGATCATTGCAAATTAACAGTCGCTTTAAATTGAACATTTCACATATTGCGTCTTAGATAACTCAAAAGAGTTGAATGGAAAGTTGAACTTCTCCGAAATTTATTGGCCTGACACTTATTTCGTCAATATAACAAATATGCTGTTTCCGATTTATTCATAACCTAGCTATAACCTGAAATTTTTTTAAAAATCACCGCAGATTTTATTACTTACCCTACAAATATGTTTTAAAAGTTTAGATGCCTCAAATATTATTTATAGAGTGATCTTAGTGTTCAGCCTTTAAATATGCCTCTTTTTCGGGCAATTTAAACCATCCTGAAAGTTGAGAACCATTTATATTTCCATTAAAGCTTAAAGTATGTGTTTTCATTAGTGTGGCCTTTATTGGCTTAGAAATCGAAACACTTGCACAGTTCTTTATTAAACAATTAAGCGAACGTGATAAAACAGAACCTAAATTTATCGTTCTTCACCTCATTTCTTAAATTTAATTTTATATGCCGATTGTATTCTGGAACAGCTGTCGTTTGATGAATAACCCGGTTGACTAACGATCTGCTATAAGAGCAGTGGCATTTTCAGTTGAAAATCAGTTCAAACTTGGCAGAATTTAGCAAGCTTATTCAACATGAAATTCATTCTTATCCTCGCTTGTCTGGCGCTTTATGTGGCTCACTCTCAGGCCCAGCGGTGTCTCGGTAATCTTCCGGGTAAGTAATAGGAAGCTATTTGGTATTAATCTAGAAATGATACTGCAAGTAACCCCTTTGTTGCCCTATACAGTAGGCGCAAAAGAGTGTTTTGGTGGCCGAAATGAGGGAAATACTCTTGGTCGGAATTGCGCAAGGAATGCAAATTTAATGTTTTGGTTCGACACTACTGACCGAACCTGCAAGCCAATGTCCTATCGCGGATGTTCTGGCAACCGCAATCGGTTTTGCACTCGGGCGGAATGCGAGTCCAGGTGCAGACGTTAATATATAAAGGAAGCCATTATGAATATTAATATAAATCGTAAATATACTGTGCATATTAGCTTGTTATTTCAATTAATTGCTAGAATAGAACTATTAGACTCCAGTGGATGGTGAAACGGAAAAAAGCACCTGCCGGGATTTGTCTGTAAACCGAAGCTATTTTTTGATATCAATGCTTCGCGCCGCTCTTTTTTCAGATTCTTGGAGTCGGTTGATCTTGATCGATATGATCCTGATTTGTAAATTTTGGCTCGAATGACGAAATCTGAAAGAATCTGTTAAACAAATAAATTTAAATATAAAACGAAATTAATAAGGAAGAGGGACAGTTTACTAATATACTAAGTCAAGAATATTAAATAAAAGAGGTCTCTGAAATTAGCCTTTACTAATTAGTATATAAAGGGATTGAGATTATCTAATAAAAGATAGTTAATCCGAAATTTTGAGCACCATTCCATTCTCGGAACATAAGTTCTTCTTCATCGTCTGTACAGTGGGTGCCGCAAATATTTAAGAGGAACAGGCTGAACCTAAATATAAATATATTTACATTGGGAAACTAAATATTAATAGGGAGACTATTTATCACTTACCGCTTGAAAATGAGTTTAAGCACTTCGAGCTTTAAAACAAAAAGTATGAATATAATGATTCCCTGGGCACAGTTAAAGTAATCAAAGATTTTAAAGATTTGTTCAAGCGCGGTAATATCCATGTTCTCTGATACATATGAGAAGATTTCCAAGGTCCAGGTGACAAAAAAGACCATAATGACAAATAAGCGCAAACATAGAGTATAGCTGAGTGGAGAGAATAGATTTAAATTTTGAACATTTTATTGTTTACTTAAAGCATTACTTTTGTTTATGGGATTTATGCGATCGTTCATTTTGTTTTATATGGTTTCCAATTTCTCGTTTCTTCTGTAGAATGCTACAAGCCTTTAGACGAGAGAAGATTATTAAATCAGACCGAAAGTTAATAATTCAATTGTCTTACCGTTAGTGTAAACATTGTTGTATTGAAAACGATCAGAATTGCCATTGGACCGTAGAAATATATCATTGCCGACCAATCATAAGCTGTAAGCATTTGAATATATTTGTTTCAATGGTTCTAAATAATTGATAAGCTCTCTGCGTAATCTCACTATTTATCCAACAAGTATAAAGGCCGAATCCCGGATTTAACAAATTGTCTCCGTCTTCTTTTTTTTCCACGAATTGGGCCATTACGATTGTAATGGTCGTTAGTAGAGCGGCAACGCCCCATGCATATATACTATAGATTATAAAATGATATTTTGGCGTATATTTATGCATATAGAAGTTGTTGCCACAAAAAGTGGTCTTCAGATCATAGCTGATGGCGCTCAGCCAAAGGAAGCCGGCCATTACAGCATAGTAACCCACATAGCCTGAATGGATATATCTTAGTAAAATTTGGTAATTTTGATAATACTCTGAAATGCATACCATTTGTCATACAGCTTGCCAATGACATCTCATCTCTTCTCCAAGAATCAACTTGTTGCAATGCAAATGCCAAGGCAAAGCAAATCATGTAGCAGGTGCAACAAAAGCCGTGGAGATTTCTGAATTTGGGCAGACAAAGATAAACGATAATTGTTAGAATGAAACAAATTATCGAGAGCACTCTAACTGAAAGTGAATAAAGACAAAAGTTAGGCAATGCAAAATATATTGAAATAAAATAAATGGATGCCTACTTGTATTTTTAAGCCATTCACTAGGACGCGGAAGAGGGCAATTATGGGGCACCAACATTATTTTCGTATCATTTCCGGTGACCATGATTCGATGGGGTTGCAAACAGTATTCCTGCTTTGACAAATTTCTGTTATCATAATGACGATTTAATGTTCCATCCTAAAAAAAATTTTTTTTATTTATTTTCTGCTCACTTTACAATTAATTCCAGTCAAACCTCAAACAATGTCCAATTATCGTCTTCTTCATTCTCAGCATCCAAATAATAATGCGCCGCGCAAGGAACCGGCAGATGTCGTTGTACGATAAAATCATCGAGAATGTGTTTCATCACCTGCCTGCCATCACTTTGAGTAATGCTCACCATGGAATCAAAGTCAACTTTCTCACTTATATCACCGCTGCAGGTGCGTTGATCTTCCTCCAGAAACAGATTCTCATGACAACAGAATCGCACACAGTTGGCCAGCTTACAGGCACATCCTCGCAGGTGATTTTCCACCGTTTCCCTTTCACCATCCACCAGAATTTCATAGTCATATTCACCAGTTTGGTCAGCTGGAATTATCAGGCTCTCGTACTGATATGATCCATTCGTATATGGTGTGCTATTCGTTAGGTCAACTGTATCAAAGTAATCGCATCCCGGTATATCTGCTACTATAAACCCTGCAATTGTCAGCGTTAGCAAAACTGACCCCCACATATTTGAGGAATGCGAGTTATATGCTGAAAAAAATTTAAAATAAATCTGATATCAAATAATAGCAAAGACTGAGATGAACAATGCTAATGCACAGGTGACTACATTTACGGGTCGAAGCTCCATTCATGTACATAATGCAAACATTTCCACCCTCATTTGAACGACCAAAGAATTATGGATCTAGTCGAGTTATTAATCTACTACACAAGTGCCCCCAATTTGGGTTGAGAATGAGTTCAATCTTTTCAGAGTTAAATAATGCTGAAATATTTACTCTATGCTTGCGCGATGATCCTTGATATGACTTATTTCCGTCTGAAAGCCAGTAAATATCTTTTAAGTCTACACGGTTTTTTATTGGATTAATCAGTGTTTTAAGCACTTTAATCACTATTTGTCGCATACGCAGATTAACTCCTTGAGACACTTTTTGTGCACTGCGACTATTTTGCACTTGCGCGTATCCTTTTTAATTATGTTGCGTTAGTCTGATCCTAGCTGGAGTTCCATTTAACTGCTTCGCATATAACATAAACCGACTTTATCGAAGTGAACTTTAAAACTGAAATATGAATTTTGAATGCGCTCGCCGCTGGTATATGTCATGCTACATCATTGGGTTACTCATATATATATATGCGTGGTTAAGTGGTGATTAAGTGAGTGTTTCAAGATTATTATATTTTATTTATAACTTTATAGCAGAAACTTTCTTAATAAAATATTAAGACCCTTAAATAATTATTATAATATAGGAATAACCAATTATTGCTGTCGATTAATGCTGTTCTAATGAAATAAATAACAAGCCTCTTTTTGAAAAAGAATAATATAAACAATTTTATAAGTACATAAAAAAACAATTACTCAAAGGTTGGATTTCTTCAAGTTATTTTTGTCAGCCTTGCACCATACAACGCAAACATATCGAGCTTTATTAATCATTTATACAGAAGAATGTATTGCAGAACTGTTATTTTATTTAGCAGCTTATTTAATTTTAAGTACCTTTTGTATTCTGGAACAGATGTTCTTTTATAAATTTCTTTTGTTTTCGACTTGCCAAACTGCTATATAAGCGCTCACATTTTTATTTCGAAATCAGTTCAATCTATCTTTAAAATGAAATTCTTTCTGATCCTCGCTTGTCTGGCGCTTTATCTGGCCCACGCTGATGCCCAGTGTCGTGGAGCTGTACCCCGTAAGTATTTGAGGACATCGTTCTCAATATTTATAAATAATTCTGAATCTATAGTTTTGCTATTCAACAGGGAATCAGGCACAGTGCCATGGAAACAGGGATGAAGGACATGAGAGGGGCAGTAACTGCCATTGGAATGCAAATCACAACATGTATTGGTACGACTCTCGGGACAGGAACTGCAAGCAAATGTTGTATCGCGGATGTGGAGGCAGCAACAATCGTTATTGCAATCAACAAATGTGCCAGCAGAACTGCAGACGTTAAAATTACAAGGATATCGAATTATTGTGAAAATGAATTTAAATATAAAAGAGTCATTTAATTGTCAGTTATTAATTGATGCCCAATGTCCCATAATGGGCAACGGATCCCGTGCTTAATCTTGTCCAATTTACATTTATCATTTTGCCAGCTGTGAAGTATTTGATTAGCTTAGCAACAACGCATCAGGTTGAACTTATTTAGACATACATGGAAATTTTAAAATCTGGCCCACACTTAAACACAAGAAGTGTGTAGTTGTTCGGTTGTATGTAATCTGTTGGAGCAAAAGCCTTTCCCCGCGTCAGGGAATACCTGGATAAGAAAATATAACTGTGTACTCAATCAATGTTTATGCAAGACTGACTTATAGTTAACATTATAAGTATCCATTTATGTGAGACTTAACATATGTATTGATGCACGGTTGCATTGAATGTAAAATAATATAAAATAAAAAACACAATGCAAACATGCTTATAATTTAATTCAAATTGTGTGTTCCTCAATTCATTATGTATCCCTTTTGACAAGTTCTTTGTTAGCACATCTGCTATCATTATATTTGAAGGAACATATTTCAAAACAATTTGACTTGCATTTACCGAAATGATATCTTATATCTATGTGCTTGGTTCTACCATGATATAAAGGATTCTTCGATAATTGTTGTGCACTCAAGTTGCCTCCGTACAACACCGTCTGGGTAGTTTCAGTGCCACAACAAGGAATTATACGTAGCCAGTATACGATTTACGGTCAACCGAACGCCCTTCCACACTTTCTGTAGTGTATCTTCAGCTCCATTGTTGACGCTAAGGACGGCAGGACATGCTTTACGCCTGGAAGATGTTCGCTATGTGGATCCATGATCCCTTTTGCCAACTTTGCAACCGAGTGAAAAATATCCGGTCTTGTTGTGTTAGCTCACCCACTTGTGCTTGGTACAATGTCATATCCACCTTTTGACATTGGCTGCCGTTGTGAGCTGTCTGATACCCAGCATCCAATGGCGTAGCTGCTGGTCTGCAACTTTTCATACCGTAATTGCGCAAAAGATCCTTGACTGCGTATTACCCACAGTGAAACAGTTCCAGTGGCCCCTTGTCAATGCACTCAAACGACTGCATAATACCAGCCATAATGCTGACTAAGTCTGATTTCGATTGACAAGCTATAAGGAGATCATCAACGTAAACTAGGATGAGTGACAAATAACCTTCGTTTCGCTTATAGGTAAAGGCATGGCTCATTATCGCATGCAATGAAACCAATTCCACGCAACACGCTGTCGAGCTTGGAGTTCCACTCCCTTCCAGATTGCTTCAATCCATATATCGCCTTTCTTAGCAGCAACACTTCATACGCCTGATTTCCTTCAGAATATCCTCGCGGTTGCTTTATGTAAACAGTATCTCTTAGATCACTGTAAAGGTCCGCATCTGATGTAGGTACAACTGCAACTCTGCCGCTAACGCCAATATAAATCTCATGCTCTCCAGCCTGCAAACCGGTGAAAACGTCTCAGTGTAGTTAACACCGTACTGCTTTGCGCATCCTTTTGCCACCAGTCATGCTTTAAAACGTTCTATTCGGCCATGAGCATCCCGCTTCAAACTGTAGACCTACTTGCAACCAAGCATGCGAACCGCGCATAGCCTACTCGTAGCTGGAATGGGTACCTCACTTGTAACCATAGCACTGAGTATATTATATTGCTTCCTTGGGCGTCCAGGTCTGCCCGTCATAAGCAATTTCGGTCTGCCAGGTCCAACTCGTGGGATCTGCTCTTCCTCCAGCTTTTCGGCATCTTTAGCACTTTCAATGGATTAATCCGCATTACTTTGATCCGTAGCATCTGACCGAGATGTGATGCCTTCGCCAGTGGAGTCAACCTCATCATCGCATTTAATTTGCATAAATTAAATTTCCTCTTATGACGACCCTTGTCCAGTGCCACTGCAATGGAACCAAAAACGTTTAGATGACTAATCGATGGTTTCTTACGAGTCCACGCTTCCATTGGAGTCATTCCGATCAGTGTCTTTGTGGCTGCACGATTGCGTAAATACACCGCTGTGTTCAATGCCTCTGCTGGCAGTCTGATCCATGCCAGATTGATCCAATAAGCATCTAGCCATCTCCACAAGCGTACGATTAGCTCGTTCAGGAGTGTTGCGGAGTGTATGCCAACGTCAATTGCCGTGCAATTCCATTGGTGTTCAAAAACCCGTTGAACGTTTTGTTCACAAATTCGCGTCCATTGTCGCTGCGAATACACTTGATCATCCTTTCTGTTTAACGCTCTACCAGATTTTTGTACTCCACGAACTTGCGAAATACCCCTTCCTTTCCTTTCAGGAAATACACAAAAATCCGCCTTGACTTGTCATCAATAAATGTGAGGAAATACTTAGAGCCGCCAATAGACTTCGTTTCGAAAGGGCCACACACATCAGTGTGCAGAAGTTCCTCCGCTCGGCTTTCTGTTAATCCTGGAATTGGCTGTACGTGAACCTTGTTCAGCATGCACGTCTTGCACGACACCCGTTGCATCACGCCAACTGTTTCCATTCCTCGCACCAGCGCCTTGTTTGCCATTTCACGCAAACTATCATAATTCAGGTGACCATATCTGTTATGCCACAACTCGCCGTCCGACCTAACAGCTGCATAACATCTGTTACGATGACTTTTAAACGAATACAGATTTCCTACTCGTTTGGCCTCGAGTATACATTCGCCGCCTTGGAATACTCGTGCACTGCTTGCATCGAAATATACCTTGCACTTCTTTGCTACGGCTTGTCCCAGCGACATGAAATTGCCCGTCAACTTTGGTACGTACAATACGTTGTTTAGTACCAGTGTACACAAATCCGTTTTCATTTTCACTTCACCTCTGCCTTCTGCTTGCAAGGTGCCGTCGTCCACCAAACAGATCGTTTCGGTATGCGCCTCAAACTTTGAAAACATTTGCTTATCGCAGCTCATATGGCTTGTTGCTCCACTGTCCAAGCACCAGCCGAGTTTCTTAAAACTGCTTGCATCCAATGCGTTCAGTAAGCTGCAATTCCCCTGTCCGGTCGCTAATTCATCATTTTTGGCAATTAATCTGCGACAATTCGCCTTAATTTGCCCTATTTCACCACATTCGGCACATGGCACCTTTTTCAGTTTCTTCTTTGTGGTGACCTTCGCACTATCGGTATGCCGTTGTCTAACTGTAATGACCTGCGCAAAATCACTCTGCTTATCTGCGCCCAGAATTTCAAACTCTGGCAGACTGTCGCGCGTCTCGATGGCGACAACAAAATTCTCATAAATGTCTGGAAGACTGGCAGGCAAAATAATGACCTTGAGCTCGTCAACTATTTCTATTCCAACTCCGACAAGCTGATCCAAGATTTCGTTAAATGTGATCAAATAGCTACCCATGCTTTGCCCCTCCGCCATGCGAGAATTGAGCAACTTTTTGTAAAGCGAGACTTTACGAACCGGCCCGCTTGGCTGATGGACCTCACGCAACTTGATCCATGCCTCATACGACCTTTTGCAATTCTTGGTGTATCCCAACTGCGATGTCTTAACACTTAGTGTGATCTTTGCCAATGCCTTACGATCCAACACACTCTAGTTAATATTTTCGCCCACATCAGACTCCTGTAAATCCCCCGACGCAACTTCCCATAGATCCGCATGCACCAACATGCTTCGCATCTGTATGCTCCAAGAATCATAATTCTTTTCTTCAAGCTTCTCAATTTGGTACAACCCACTCATGCTTCTATTATTGCGACGCAATTTACATTTACACACACGTAACTGCCGATTTGTCTTTTATTACATCCGAATTCGTAGCTCTGGTTATCGAGTCAAATAAACTGTAAACAATCTTATCAGGCCACGCGGCTGTTCTGGCAACGTCAATCGGCTTTGCACTCGGGCGGAATGCGAGTCCAGGTGCAGACGTTAATATATAAAGGAAGCCAATATGAATATTAATATAAATCGTAAATATACTGTGCATATTAGCTTGTTATTTCAATTAATTGCTAGAATAGAACTATTAGACTCCAGTGGATGGTGAAACGGATCCGGTGAAAAATCCCCTGCCGAATTATGTCTGTAAGCTGGGCATCTGAGTGTCGATTCTGTTGTCATATGAATCTGTTGCTGGTGGAGAATGAAGGTAAACCAGTGAGGGATGGTAGTCAGGTGGTTAAATTCATAATTGATGATTTGATTCAATAACAACATCTTAAAATAATACGTATTAAATCGAATATTTCACTATAAGAACAATTATAGTCATATTACATGAATAATTTCAATAAAGTACTTCACTCCGCCTTTATTCAGATTCTTGGAATTGTTGATCTTGATCGATATGAGCCTGATTCATTGATTTGTAAATTTTGGCTCGAATGACGAAATCTGAAAGAAGCGGTTAAACAAATAATTTGCAATAAAAAACGAAATTAATAAGGAAGAGGGACAGTTTACTAATATACTAAGTCAAGAAAATTAAAAAAGGTCTTTGAAATTTACCAATGAGTACATAAAGACATTGAGATTATCTAATAAAAGATATTTGGTTCGAACTTTTGAACATCATTCCTTTCTTTGAATATAAGATCTTTTTCATGCCGGAACAGTTTAAGAGGAACAGGCTGAACCTAAATATAAATATATTTACATTGGGAGTTCTCCCTATTTGTCACTTACCGCTTGAAAATGAGTTTAAGCACTGTGGTCCTTAAAACCAAAAGTATGAATATAATGATTCCCTGGGCACAGTTAAAGTAATCGAGGATTTCAAAGATTTGTTCAAGCACGGGAATTTTCATTTTTTTTGATAGATATGAGAAGATTTCAAAGGTCCAGGTTACGCCCATAATGACAAATAAGCGCAAACATAGACTAAAGCTGAGAGATGGAGAGAATAAATTTAAATTTTGAACATTTTATTGTTTACTTAAAGCATTACTTTTGTTTATGGGATTTATGCGATCGTTCATTTTGTTTTATATGGTTTCCAATTTCTCGTTTCTTCTGTAGAATGCTACAAGCCTTTAAACGAGAGAAGATTATTAAATCAGACCGAAAGTTAATAATTCAATTGTCTTACCGTTAGTGTAAACATTGTTGTATTGAAAACGATTTGAATTGCGATTGGACCATAGAAATAAAGCATCGCCGACCAATCATTAGCTGTAAGAATATGAGTATATATATATATATATTTGAATAGTTCTTATCTTGCGACAAGCTCTATGGATATACTCACTATTAATCCAACAAGTGTAATAGGCGACTCCTGGCCTACACTTCGGGTTCTCTTCATCAGTTCCCAAGACTATGTCGAGTACGATTATAGTGATCGTTAGAAGAGCGGCAACTCCCCATGCATATATACTATAGATTATAAAACGATATTTTGGCGTATATTTATGCATATAGAAGTTGTTGCCACAAAAATTGGTACTCAGATCATAGCTGATGGCGCTCAGCCAAAGGAAGCCGGCCATTACAGCATAGTAACCCACATAGCCTGAATGGATATATCTTAGTAAAATTTGGTAATTTTGATAATACTCTGAAATGCATACCATTTGTCATACAGCTTGCCAATGACATCTCATCTCTTCTCCAAGAATCAACTTGTTGCAATGCAAATGCCAAGGCAAAGCAAATCATGTAGCAGGTGCAACAAAAGCCGTGGAGATTTCTGAATTTGGGCAGACAAAGATAAACGATAATTGTTAGAATGAAACAAATTATCGAGAGCACTCTAACTGAAAGTGAATAAAGACAAAAGTTAGGCAATGCAAAATATATTGAAATAAAATAAATGGATGCCTACTTGTATTTTTAAGCCATTCACTAGGACGCGGAAGAGGGCAATTATGGGGCACCAACATTATTTTCGTATCATTTCCGGTGACCATGATTCGATGGGGTTGCAAACAGTATTCCTGCTTTGACAAATTTCTGTTATCATAATGACGATTTAATGTTCCATCCTAAAAAAAAATTTTTTTATTTATTTTCTGCTCACTTTACAATTAATTCCAGTCAAACCTCAAACAATGTCCAATTATCGTCTTCTTCATTCTCAGCATCCAAATAATAATGCGCCGCGCAAGGAACCGGCAGATGTCGTTGTACGATAAAATCATCGAGAATGTGTTTCATCACCTGCCTGCCATCACTTTGAGTAATGCTCACCATGGAATCAAAGTCAACTTTCTCACTTATATCACCGCTGCAGGTGCGTTGATCTTCCTCCAGAAACAGATTCTCATGACAACAGAATCGCACACAGTTGGCCAGCTTACAGGCACATCCTCGCAGGTGATTTTCCACCGTTTCCCTTTCACCATCCACCAGAATTTCATAGTCATATTCACCAGTTTGGTCAGCTGGAATTATCAGGCTCTCGTACTGATATGATCCATTCGTATATGGTGTGCTATTCGTTAGGTCAACTGTATCAAAGTAATCGCATCCCGGTATATCTGCTACTATAAACCCTGCAATTGTCAGCGTTAGCAAAACTGACCCCCACATATTTGAGGAATGCGAGTTATATGCTGAAAAAAATTTAAAATAAATCTGATATCAAATAATAGCAAAGACTGAGATGAACAATGCTAATGCACAGGTGACTACATTTACGGGTCGAAGCTCCATTCATGTACATAATGCAAACATTTCCACCCTCATTTGAACGACCAAAGAATTATGGATCTAGTCGAGTTATTAATCTACTACACAAGTGCCCCCAATTTGGGTTGAGAATGAGTTCAATCTTTTCAGAGTTAAATAATGCTGAAATATTTACTCTATGCTTGCGCGATGATCCTTGATATGACTTATTTCCGTCTGAAAGCCAGTAAGTATCTTTTAAGTCTACACGGTTTTTTATTGGATTAATCAGTGTTTTAAGCACTTTAATCACTATTTGTCGTATACGCAGATTAACTCCTTGAGACACTTTTTCTGCACTGCGACTATTTTGCACTTGCGCGTATCCTTTTTAATTATGTTGCGTTAGTCTGATCCTAGCTGGAGTTCCATTTAACTGCTTCGCATATAACATAAACCGACTTTATCGAAGTGAACTTTAAAACTGAAATATGAATATTTAATGCGCTCGCCGCTCACTCTGTCGTAGTTATCGCAAATATTTATGGTATATGTCATGCTACATCATTGGGTTACTCATATATATATGCGTGGTTAAGTGGTGATTAAGTGAGTGTTTCAAGATTATTATATTTTATTTATAACTTTATAGCAGAAACTTTCTTAATAAAATATTAAGACCCTTACATAATTATTATAATATAGGAATAACCAATTATTGCTGTCGATTAATGCTGTTCTAATGAAATAAATAACAAGGGCTTAAAAAATCAATTACTCAATGGTTGGATTTCTTCAAGTTATTTTTGTCAGCCTTTTGATAATATCAACCCACACGATGAATGTAAAAGGGACTTTATCATTTTTGCTCGCTTCGCTTATTATGCTACTTGCACCATACAACGCAAACATATCGAGCTTTACTAAGCATTTATATAGAAGAATGTATTGCAGAACTGTTATTTTATTTAGCACCTTATTTCATTTTATAATATAATGTTTTTATAAATTATCTTTCGGCTTGCCTAACTGCGCTCACATTTTTATTTCGAAATCAGTTCAATCTCTCTTTAAAATGAAATTCTTTCTGATCCTCGCTGGTCTGCGGCTTTATGTGGCCCACGCTGATTACAATAAAATTGCAGGGATATCGAATTATTGTGAAAATGAATTGAAATATAAAAGAGTCATTTAATTGTCAGTTATTAATTGATGCCCAATGTCCCATAAAGGGCAACGGATCCCGTGGTTAATCCCGTCCAATTTACAATTTAGCATTTTGGAATAATATAGAATTTCTAAAATATGACCCACAATTAAGCACAAGAAGTATGTAGAATCGAAGACTAATCCTATAACATAATTGATATGAAGCTTGCTTAGCAAACTTTTTCTAAAACATGACAAAGGACAGGTGTCAATATATATCTTTTCATAAGTGACATCAAAAATTAAAAACAGTTGTGCACGTGAGATGCATAATGAACAAATTATATTCTTCCATTTTTATTTCCAGAACAATTATTGTTTTATAAAAAATTTATTAACTTATCAACGCTTTTGCTATATAAGCGTTTATTTCGTTTTAAGACAGTTCAAACGTCTCAAAGTTTAAGAATTTTATTCAAAATGAAATTAATTCTTATCTTTGCTTGCCTGGCGCTTTATGTGGCCCACAGTCAGGCCCAGTGTGCTGGTGTTGTTCCTCGTAACTAATCGGAGACTCCTCCCTTATCATCTATTAATAACACCTTTCATTTCTCTACAGTTTCGCAGGCAATTTGCACTGATTCCAGAAATGTTGGAGACACTCGGAATTTCTCCTGTGCCAGGAATGCAAATGACAACATGTGGTACCACGACAGGGGTAGCGGAGTCTGCAGGAGAATGTCGTATCGCGGATGTGGTGGCAACAACAATCGCTATTGCTCCAGGGAAGTTTGCTCAAGGAGGGGCGGTGTTCCACTTGGGAAATAAAGTCATAAGTATTAAAGGGAAATGGAATATTATTAATTTTGTCAATAAAATTAAAATCTTTTGATATTCTTTTGTAATGAGCAAAAGACAAAAGGCAGATGCATCTTTAATGTAGCTGAAATTGCATATGCTGCACATGTGGTACATAATGCCAGCATATCGACATTTAAAACTCAACAGATCTGCTTTATTTCTAGAAAAAATGGCATTTAATGAAAAATCTGGTCGACTTATCAATCTGGTATAAAAGCGCTAACAGTTTTACTTAAAAATCAGTTTAAATTTAACAAGCTTATTGCAAATGAAATCAATTTTTTTCCCCACCTGCTTGCGATTTATGTGGCCCTCGTTCAGGCCCAGTGTAATGGAGCTGTTGGACGTCAAGCAGTTTGCACTGGCGGCAGAAATGAAGGACATGCACGTAATATTCAATGCAGTTGCCAGTGACAGGACCTGCAAGACAATGAACTATCGAGGATGTGGTGGCAACTTCAATCGCTATTGCACTCGGGACCTTTGCGAAAGGAGGTGCAAGCGATAATATTAAGATGAAATCATGATTATTCAAATAAATCGGTTGACTTGGTATATGAATACAAATATAATTATTACAATTAATTGCCACTGAGTCAGTCCTTTATTTATACAATTTATCGGGTCTGTTACACTTTTTTCATCTCTTCACAGTTCACCTTAAACCAAATTGTTTCTCGATTATGGTATACAAAAGATAAGTAAGTAATTTTGAGCTTATTTAGGAAAGTCTTTCAAAAATCTCGACAAAGGAGAGGGTTCAATGTATACATTAATTAAATATCTTTTCATAAGTGACTTCAAAAATAAATGCAATACAGTTGTGCACATTTTTAAACATTCGAAAACAATAATTGTTGTTTTTATAAATGAATTGATTAACTTATCAATCTGCGTTAGCAAATGAATTTTAAAACAGTTCAAACATCTCAAAGTTTAACAAGTTTATTAAAAATGAAATTGATTCTTATCCCTGCTTGCAGGGCAATGTCGTATCGTGGATGTGGTGGCAACAGTAACAGCTATTGCACACAGGTAGCTTGCAAGAGGAGGGGCCAGATTCTATTTTAGAAAATAAAGACTTGAGTATTGAAATAAACAAATGACTTGTGAACTAAATAGGAAATCTGCATACATACGGCAATACTAATTGGCGAGGAGTGTCCGCAATAAAAATTCTTTCATTAAATGAAATATGTATAATAAATATAATAAATATATAATAAGCATAATTCATAGGGAATCAAAGAATAGACACAATGGCAAAATACATGTCTACTTATATAATTATTGATTGCATACCTCTTCGTACGAATTGCATTCAGAACAGTTGTGCTCATTTTGTGGATAATGGAAACATATTGATATCGTTTCAAAACAGAACAACTCAAACCGTTTTATTTTTGGAACAGCTGTCGCTTGTTGATAAATGATCTGCTATATAAGCACTCACATTCTCATTTAAAAATCAGTTCAAGTTAACAAGTCTATTGAAGATGAAAATCATTCTTATCCTTGCTTGCCTTACGCTTTATGTGGCCTATACTCAAGCACAGGCCTGTCCTGGTTGGATTATAAGTAAGTAATTTCGGACCTCTCTATCCATATTTGTAAAGATTATGTTATTGCAACTAAGATTTGTATTTCTTTGCAGTTAGCTTGACAAATTGCTCTGGTGGCAGAAATGACGGAAATGCAAACAATGTGTCCTGCAGATTCGCTGCAAATAATAACATGTGGTGGTACGATACCAGCGACAGGACCTGCAAAACGATGACCTATCGCGGATGTGGTGGCAACGACAATCGCTTTTGCGATCGTGCCGCTTGCGAAAGTCGCTGCAGACGTTAATGTTGCAAGGAAAGTCAAATGAATACTGAAATACATCGAATGTGGGAGTAGCCAATACCCGGTTCTTATTTTGGGTGTAGTAAATGGTTCACACTTGCTTAATATGCAATTATTTGGTGCGTGACATCAACAGGGCCAATCAATCTAACAGTTAGCTGGAATGATTACTAATAATTAGGTTGTCAGACACTTTAAATTATAACTTATTCAAAGGTAGTTCACGCAATCGTGGGAAAAGTATTTATATAAAAGGCAGTGTGTTCCGAGTAAGGATTCCAATTGAGTAATGGAAAAGTTAATGCGATTAACTCAGCGCATTTTGCCCTCAAATGCTGCCGAGGGCAGGATTGGTTCCATCGAGATGAACTTGTGGCTGGCGCAGTTAGTGGGATTGCCCCTTTTTGGATTGAAGTCGGAGACACCGCTCCAGAGATGGATCATAATATCATGTGGTGCCGTAGTGCAGTCTGTGCTCCTTTGCTATATCGGTCTCGAGCTATACGATATGTACCTTAACTGGCAGAACTTGGACGTGTTCACACAGAATGCTGTCTTGTCCTTAACACATGTCGTCTATTATTTGAAGGTAAGTAATTGCAATTGTTCAAAGGAAAAAATAACAAAGAAATTTGCATTTCATAGTTAGAGTAATAAAATAATAAAGTAAAAATATTGCTCTTAAACTGTTTTTTTTTTTAATGCTTTTAACTATAATAGTTTATTTTATTTTATTTTATTTATACCTAAGTACATTACACATTTGTAGCTTATCAATATCTGTTATCACTACACCACTATAAGGGACATTATCAACAAATTGGGCGACATCACGCGTCGGTGTGTTTTATCCGGGAAGCAAAGGGAAGCATTTCAAAGAGCTGAAATGGAGAGTAAATCTGCAATGCTTTTGTACTTCAGTTTAGTTCTGCTCCCAGGCGCAATGGGAACCGTTTATATACTGATTGGTAAGTTGGCGACATATATAATAATATGTAAACAGACATCACAAATATTTACTGAACGATTAGCTCCAGATAATTTCGCTGGTGATCGTTTTCCCTATCGCGCCGGAATGCCCGATTTTCTGCCGCCGATTATACAATATCTGTACAAGGGTCTGAGTGTTGCTTTAGTTGCGCTGGAAATAACACAAGTTGATTATCTGAACATATCGTGTATGGTTCAGATATGCATGCATCTGAAGGTTATAAGCCTGTCGTTTGATGAGCTTCTCCCTACTGAGCAAACGAAGTTGCGTGTGGATCCTAACAACTGGCTTGTTTCCATTGTGAAATATCACTGTGAATTGATTGTGTAATTAATGGTGTTATATATTATAGATTATATATATATTCATATATATTCGAATTTACAGCTTACGACAGCAGGTGGAACGGATCTTTAATTTGTCCGTCATGTTGCAATTTGTCAGCTCTTTGGTCATTTTGGCAATGACTGCATTTCAAGTTATTGTCATTGGAGACGGCTCGACCAGCTCCATTATTATGGATATGTTACTGATCTGTGTTCTCTGTCAATTGTTCTTCTATTGCTGGTTTGGCAATGAGGTATACGAACAGGTAGGTAAGGGAATCCAAACTCTGAAATTTTCCATATTTAACTTTAGAATTAATATAATTTTTAACAAGAATCACAATTAGTAATTGGGGTATCTGTCTTCTTAACATCCCGGTCAAAGGCATCTCCTCGTTCAGCTTTTTCAACTAAGGCGTTCTAAATTAGATTTACTTAAGTGATTACATAATTTCTTAAATATTTATTTGTATTTAATCTTTATTATTTAGAGTAAGACGTTGCCCACTTCTGGCTTTGGCTGCAGTTGGTATTTATTCGATAAGAGGTTCAGGAAAACTCTGTTGATATTCATGGTAAATGCTGAGCGCCCATTTCTGTTTACTGCCGGAGGCTTTATGGATTTAACTTTGCCAAGCTTCACATATGTAATAAGCAAGTCATATTCCATTGTGGCTGTTCTCAGGCAAATGTACAGCAGACCATAATATATAATAAAATAAGATAATCATAATTATCAAATAATACACAAAGGCACTTTACTAAGAATTTATTAAATATTAATTTACACTGCTTGCGGTTTGTAATCTTGACATTAGTTATTCAACATTTATATTTAAATGTATATATATACAATATAGATATATTTTTAACGCAATTAATACAATCTTCAGAATTGTATCAACTGACTTCTGCGATGATAATTCCAATATGTTTTTCTTAAATTATTTATATTTATTTATTAATTGATGCACATCAAATTAAGAAAAATTCGATGTTAATTATATAAATTAATGATTATAAATATTATTGTCTGTTAAACTGTATAGAAATATTAATTAGTTCTCATTGGGCAAAAGCGAAATAAACTTCTAGAAACGAGGCAACTACAAAAGGATGTACACATAGATATAAATTAAGCCCATCAGTTATGGGGTTATCTTGATTAAGCCGGCGGTAAAAATAATTGCGCCAGACAGATCAGTTCAATCTATAGGAACGATCGGTCGAAAGATTAGTTCTTGAATAGACATCTTTTTTTGTTTATTACAAATATGTAAATGCTTTTTATATATTCAAAATAAATCATCTCGATTTATTTGGATAAATATGCTAAAAACATTTGTATAAAATCTAGTTGAGATCGGCCTGTTATACCATATTTTCATATGAACAATCGGTTATTTTTTTAAATGTGCATTATATTTTAAATGTAGGCAGGTCTTCAAGGGTATATAACAGTCGGCATGTCTGGGAAAGCCATTCTGGTTGTATCCAAAAATATTATTTTTAGCCTCAGCAACTTATTGAACTGAGGCATCTGTTTTTTATTAAATCAAAACCACAGTTCATTCAATTAATGAGAATTGGTACTCTCATTGTTATATAAAATGTACAAATGTACAAAAGTAATTAATGTTTTGTATTTTGTAAGCAAATAAATCAACTTTATATGAAGACAGGCGACATATTAATTCAACACGTTCTTCTACGTGTTTAGCTTCATTTCATTCCATATATAAATGTTGTGCACATGCTATAAATAATAAAAAAAATATGACCTCATTTTAAAAACATAAATCACTTACCCTTTTTAAATGTGGAACAGCTGTTGATTAATAATTGATATAGTTAATTCATAAATCTGCTATATAAGCAGTCGCATTGACTGTATTCAATTAGTCAAAACTTCGATTTTATTAAAAATGAAATCCATTCTTATTCTTGCTTGCCTGGCGCTGTACCTGGCCCAAACTCAGGCACAGGTGCGTTACTGTCGTGGTGCTGCTGCATGTAAGTAATCGGGAATTCTTCCGTTATATTATATAAAAACTAACATTTTCCAAATTTCCAGTTGACTTTACACAATGCACTGGTTATAGGGATCCAGGAATTACCTCTCCCACCTGCCGAAGTAGGTCAAATAACAACATGTGGTGGTTTGATACCAGGGACAGGACCTGCAAGCCATTTGCCTATCTTGGATGCCTTGGCAACTTTAATCGCTTTTGTACTCGGGGAGATTGCGAAATAAGGTGCAGGCGCTAATACTGAAGTGGAAAACATGAATATTGAATATAAATTGAATCAAATCGAATGAATTGAAATTCAAACATGGCATTCAATGGTCACTTAGGTACTTTATTGCAGCAAGTCGTATCCGCTGTCGAAATCAGACTTGGAAGATAGTACAGATTAAAGTTATATATTCATAGTTATCTTCTCTTTTTAAATAAGTTAAAGCAGGTCGTCAGAATTTTAATAAAGAGGTATAATTTGATCCTACAACAAATGTTTCGTTTGATGATGAAACATTTTGAGAAGTTATTTAGTTGGGAGTTGAGTTGTGGCATGTGGTGCATAATGTAAACATATCGATTTATGTTAAACATTTAAAATAAAAGCTCCATTCATAGCACAGAACCTCGTTGAGTTAATTTTAGTTACAATTTGCATTCCGGAACAGCTGTGCCTTTGTAAATAGGCTAGTCGACCGATCCATTTGCTATATAAGCACTCACATACTCAGTTAAAAATCAATTTAAGCTTGGCAGAGTTTTGCAAGTTTCAAAATTAAATTCCTTCTTACCCTCGCTTGCCTATTGCTTTCTGTAGCCCATATTCATGCCCAGCGGTGCCAGGGTCACATCACTTTTAAGTAATTTCTTTCGCTAAAAAAATACTAACCTTATCTAAAGTTTTGCGAACAGTTTGAAATGGCGATAGAGATGAGAGAAATGCAAATTCTCAGAGTTTCCATCGATTCGCCACATGTGGTGTTACGACGGCAGGAGCGGAAGCTGCAGGCAAATGAGATTCCGCGGAATGTGTAGTATGATGCAAGCGATATTTCCTCATCTCTATCGCCATTGCAAACAATTAATACAGTCAATGCGACTACTTTTATAGCAGATTTATGAATTAACTATATCAATTATTAATCAACAGCGGTTCCACAATTAAAAAAGGGTAAGTGATTTATGTTTTTAAAAGGAAGTCATATTTTTTTTATTATTTATGACATGTGCACAACATTTATATATGGAATGAAATGAAGCTAAACACGTAGAAGAACGTGTTGAATTAATATGTCGCCTGTCTTCATATAAAGTTGATTTATTTGCTTACAAAATACAAAACATTAATTACTTTTGTACATTTGTACATTTTATATAACAATGAGAGTACCAATTCTCATTAATTGAATGAACTGTGGTTTTGATTTAATAAAAAACAGATGCCTCAGTTCAATAAGTTGCTGAGACTAAAAATAATATTTTTTGATTCAACCAGAATGGCTTTCCCAGACATGCCGCCGGTTATATACACTTGAAGGCCTGCCAACACATAAAATATAATGTATATTTAAAAAATAACCGATTGCTCATATGAAAATTAGATTTTGTCCAAATGTTTTTAGCATATTTATCCAAATAAATCGCGATGACTTATTATGAATATATAAAAAGTATTGACAAGTACTCAACTTACGACCGATAGTTGAACCGGTCCGTCTGACGCCAGCATTTTTACGTTCGGTTTAATGAAGATAATCCCATAACTGAGGGGCTTGATTACGCAGAGAGTAAAAATGAGAGAGAAACAGAATAAACAGAGCTATAAAATTGCTTATTTTGTATTCCAGAGTCAATTGCACGAAAAACGCCGGCAAACCAACACAATCGAGCACAAACAGACGCTGCCAACTGTCTGTCTCTCTGGGTGACCGGCAATCGAGAGCGCAAAAAGTTCTGTCTGAGAAACTTGAATACTTCCAATTGAGATTGACTTGATAAATTCGCCGCTCGGGCTTGTTCAGTAGTTCTTTCACGAACTTCTGCAAAACAAGTTTTGCATACCCTGTAACAGTTTTATATATATAAAATAGGTGTCATAAAACAGCCGCAGTTATACTCGTGATTATAACAGTCTTTTATGTATAATATTACTTACTTATTCCAACAATAAGTAGTCAAAATTCTTATCTCAGTCCTAAAAAAAAGTGCAAGTTTCGCGTTTATTTAAACATGACATGATAAACAACCAGTGGTTTATGTATGGAGTATGTATAGGTTGCCAAAATTATGATATCATGTGTGTGTGCTCCATATATATATATATTTGTGTATCTATCTATATATACCGCACAGCCACACTAATGTTGAATACTACACAAAATCTCTCTCTTCTGAGAAATTCATTTCATAGGTTCACATTTTATTGACTTTTCGTATAATCTGGCAGCGCCTATGATATCATGGGTATGTTCACGTATACACACATGAAACGGTGTGCATTTTTTTCTCGGGAACATTCTACGTTTTATTTTAGCGGATTCGTTCTCTCTCGAATTTCAAATATTCAGTCATAAATTGTGCGGCCTCTGAATCACTTTAACTGCCGTCTTGGATTGTTGTCGTTTGGGTTTTTGTTGGAAGTATTTCCACAAATTAAATAAATATATATGTCTGGCAGTCTACCACACTAACAAATCTACAACAATTGGGTTTGTTAATATTGGGTAATATAAAAGTGACTAAAATAATTCAGTGCGCAAAATAAAACAATGTACAAATGGTGAAAAAAAAATTCCCAATCAGATAATGTTAAAAACCTCAAGTTCACTTTTAAATTGATATTAATACTTTAAAATTTATTTTTTTTATATATGTTAGAAATTAGATTACAAATATTTAAATATTTTTTAAATAATTTAAATTTATTTTTCAACTTACACATACAATTAAACTTCTTCTGCCTTCCATTCCTCTCTACTAAAATTATACATTCTGAATACATAACCGAATTCAGTATATGTGTTTGTATATATATAAGTATTTAATTAGGCATACGCCCCTATATAGTCAGTTTTTTATGTGCTAAAGATATTTGGGTGTGGTCTGTGCTGTCTTTTCATACGCTTCGAAATTTTTATATTTTGTTACGCCCTAATCACTCCGACTGTTATTTAATCAATTGTTTATATTTCTGCAGAGAACTCGAATCCATACAACATGTGGGGACCACTTCTGTTATTGCTGGTAACTTCAGGGTTTATAGTAGCAGATATACCGGGATGCGATTACTTTGATACAGTTGACCTAACGAATAGCACACCATATACGAATGGATCATATCAGTACGAGAGCCTTATAATTCCAGCTGAACAAACTGGTGAATATGACTATGAAATTCTGGTGGATGGTGAAAGGGAAACGGTGGAAAATCACCTGCGAGGATGTGCCTGTAAGCTGGCCAACTGTGTGCGATTCTGTTGTCATAAGAATCTGTTTCTGGAGGAAGATCAACGCACCTGCAGTGGTGATATAAGCAAGGCAGTTGACTTTGATCCCATGGTGAGCATTACTCAAAGGGATGGCAGGCAGGTGATGAAACACATTCTCGATGATTTTATCGTACAACGACATTTGCCGGTTCCTTGCGCGGCACATTATCATTTGGATGCTGAGAATGAAAAAGACGATAATTGGACATTGTTTGAGGTTTGACTGGAATTAATTGTGTGAGCAGAAAATAAATTAAATATTGTTTTTTTTAGGATGGAACACTAAATCGTCATTATGATAACAGAAATTTGTCAAAGCAGGAATACTGTTTGCAACCTCATCGAATCATGGTCACCGGAAATGATACGAAAATAATGTTGGTGCCCCATAATTGCCCTCTTCCGCCTCCTAGTGAATGGCTTAAAAATACAAGTAGGCATCCATTTATTTTATTTCAATATATTTTGCATTGCCTAACTTTTGTCTTTATTCACTTTCAGTTAGAGTGCTCTCGATAATTTGTTTCATTCTAACAATTATCGTTTATCTTTGTCTGCCCAAATTCAGAAATCTCCACAGCTTTTGTTTCATCTGCTACATGATTTGCTTTGCCTTGGCATTTGCATTGCTACAAGTCGATTCTTGGAGAAGAGATGAGATGTCATTGGCAAGCTGTATGACAAATGGTATACACTTCAGAGTATTATCCAAATTATCCAATCTTACTAAGATATATCCATTCAGGCTATGTGGGTTACTATGCTGTAATGGCCGGCTTCCTTTGGCTGACCGTCATCAGCTTTGATCTATGGACGTGTTTTAGTAGCAACCGCTACAAAATTCAACAATATACGCCCAAATATCGTTTTATAATCTATAGTATATATGCATGGGGAGTTGCCGCTCTACTAACGATCACTATAATCGTACTCGACATAGTCTTGGGAATTGATGAAGAGAACCCGAAGTGTAGGCCAGGAGTCGCCTATTACACTTGTTGGATTAATAGTGAGTATATCCATAGAGCTTTTCGCAAGATAAGAACTATTCAAATATATATATATATATATACTCATATTCTTACAGCTAATGATTGGTCGGCGATGCTATATTTCTACGGTCCAATGACAATTCAGATTATTTTTAACTTAACAATGCTTACACTAACGGTATAAAATTTGGGATACCTTCAGAAATTCGATCTTATTTTTATTGACAATCCAAAATTTACAAATATTCTCTTTACTATAGGCTCTACGATTTGTAGAACTAAAAAGGCAGCTTCATGTTGTTGCGGCAGCGGAGGAACGTAACCAATCCCACAATAAGCGAAAGTGAGATGTGTTTAAGAAGTGCTTCAAAAACTGATTTCTAAATTGATTTATATAATCCATAAACAGCTATTCTCTATTTGTGCGCCTATTTGTTGTTATGGGCGCGACCTGGACCATTGAAATATTCACATATTTGACGAGAATCCTGGAGTGGACTGCGCTTATGTCGTTCTTGGAACTCTTCGATTACATTAACTATGCTCAGGGAATAATTATATTTATACTATTTGTTCTAAGGCCCAGTGTGTTGAGTCTCATTTTGAATCGGTAAGTGGGAGAGTAACAGATTTGGATTATTATTATTTGTAATTTGTGATTCTTTCTACCCTTCATATATGGTTTAGTATTCGGGGAATAGATTCAGATGCTGATCGCAACCTTTCTAAGGAAGAAGAAGAAGAATTTTCGTTGCAAGAAAGGAATGGTCGTGTTCCAGTAATCGGAACAAATATTCGGCAATAGGTAATCTAAATCTATTGATTTTTCTGCTATGTGTATCTCAAATTTCTGTTCTAATTGATTTTGATTAAATTTTATTATTTTTATTAATTTTAATTTTTTTTATTAATTTTATTAATTATTATTTTATTATTTTTTCATTTATGTTTAATTTTAGTGTAAGCAATAATAGTCTAACTAACTATATACTTACCAAATTATATTTCAACGTATTTATTAACTGTCTTCTTTCAGAATGCATCACGAAACAAACGGAAACAAACAAACAAAAAAAACCGAAATAACCTCATATATAAAATCTAATATATAAAGGATGTCGTCATAACATTGATAATCTAACCATGTGCAGCTATAAATTGAATTAATGCATTTAAAAAGAACTAAAATCGTATCTAACGTCCTATCTCGTCTCAGGAACATGTCTAACAAAGTGCAATTTTATTGAATCTGAAGCAAAATAATAATGCTAAAACCGGTGTTTTTTTCACCAATACATAAAAGAATATGCATTTTGTATACCTTATGTACCAGAGTATATAAAATGTGTTTTATTAAAAATATCGTTGAATAAGTATGTTAAGGTTTCTTTGCGAATGTTTTGATTATTGGAAAGGAACAATGAGAAAACTCTGGTGTATTCATTAAACGGCTTTTGATACGTGATCTATTCAAAATTTCATTCAGAACAGTAGGGCCCATCTGGTAATGCATAATATAAACATATTGACCTCCTCTCAAAACCCAATTCAATCCATTTTATTTCTGGACCAGCTGTTGTTTCATAAATGATCTTGTAGACTTATATCGGCTATCCGCTATATAAGCACCAATATTTTCAGTTAAAATTCATTTCATACCTCGCAAGGTTTAATAAGATTATTCAACATGAAAATAATTCTTCCCCTCGCTTGCCTGGCGCTTTTTGTGGCGTACACCAACGCCCAGTGTCGAGGTGCTGTTCCGAGTAAGTAACCCTAACTTCCCATAAATAATATTACATTTGAATAATATTTGTTATACAGATAACAAGGTACGTTGCGCTGGTGATAGAAATGAAGGATATAGACGCAATATCATCTGCCATAAGAATTCAAATGCCAAAATGTGGTATTTCGATAATAAGGACAAAACCTGCAAGGAACTAAACTATCATGGATGTGGTGGAAACGCTAATCGCTTTTGCAGCTATAAAGATTGTGAAAGGAGGTGCAGGCCTGGGTTACCGACGCGATCATACAGACGAATATGAGTAAATACGTGAATATCTTATACACCTTATGGGGTGATATAAGCAATCTTTTTTTTAAATAAAATCCATTTTCACATATTTATAATTCTCTTTAAACCGTAGTAGGTCAAATGTCGTTTATTGAAAATTTAATTACAATAAAGTCGACTTTCAAGTGGCTGCATTGGATTAAGAATACATCACATGGAGTCGCCTTACAAGCGACTCTATTAAGATAAGTAAACATAACATGAGGTCGCCTTACGAGCGGCTTCAATTGTATTTAGGTTTAAGATTTTTGTATGAAATAAAGAAATGCCCGTCAGAGCAAACAGTTCGATTCTAAACGTCGTCTCATCGTGTTGACTACACCCTATACGTGTTTCACACAAAGGACAAAACCTGCAAGGAACTAAACTATCATGGATGTGGTGGCAACGGTAATCGCTTTTGCAGCAATAAAGATTTTGAAAGGATGTGCAGGCCTGGGTTACCGACGCGATCATACAGACATGGGGTGATATAAGCATCCTTTTGCTTGATGAATTTTTAATAAATTTGACCTTCCAAGCAAAAGCCGACATATTCAGCCCGTTAATTCCAATAAATTATATTACATAACAATGGTGACAGAAACGAAGGAGATATATGGCTTATGCCGTAGTAATTCAAATCTCCAAATGTGCTTTTTCGATAAAAGTGACAGGACCTGCAAGAATCTCTTATATCTTGGATGTGGCAGCGCCAATCGATTTTGCAGGCGCGAAGATTGAAGATTGAATCGATATATTGAAGATTTTGTAATATATTGAAATTGAAATAAGCGAATGGGTGTTTTTATTAATTGCGCTACACATCAATCAATATTGTTAAATTAATCATATATTAAGTGAGTTGAAAACAAGTCTATTCGATGAACCGAGTTAAGAAAGGAAGGAAGGAAGTTAATTAAATTTCGTTCGTTTTATATCACATATCCATTCATTTAAAAGAATATAAATTAATTTTGTATAGTTCACAATGATAATATTAATCATTTTAAAGTTGAGTTGAAAAATAAGGATAATCAGGTAAGCCATTTCCTTCGAATTATAAGATAAGAATGCAGTTTTAAGTCACAATATGTGTGTTACAATGCGAATGTTTCGATTATTTAAATAGAAACGTGACAAAAGACATGTATCTATTCATTAAATATCTATTCTTAATTTATAAATCCGAAATTTTATTCAGAGCAGTTGTGCGGATGTGTTGCACAATGGAAACATATCGACCTCCATTCAATAACCAAAAATTCAGCGTATTATTTCTGGAACAGCTGTTGTTTTATGAATGTTCTGCTCGACTTCTCAATTGATATATAATAAATAAAATTTCAGTTGAAAATCAGTTGAAATTTCTCAGAGTGTTTCAAGTATTTTAAAATGAAGTTCAATCTTATAATTGCTTGCCTGGCGCTTTACTTGGCCCACACTCAAGCCCAGCAATGTCGCGGTGAAATTGCACTCGCTCCGACTGTGAAAGGAGATGCAGGCGTTCAAGAATATGAAATTTAGTTTCCCGTATTACTGCTTATAAATTAAAATGTCTTTCTGCAAAAAAAGCGAATAACATGTTATATGAATTATGTGTATTAGCTGAACTTTTGCTTCCTACAAAGTTAACCCAAAGGTTTAATAGACTTCAAAAATATAATTTTTTGTTGAGGGGAAAGTGTAAAAGTGCTGAGCAAACTTAAAGCTCAATGAATTGTCTTCATTTAGTTTTGAATATTTTTGCTCATAAGAAACTTTTTAGCAAATAATAATTTAGTGGTAAAGGCGAAAAGCTGTCGGAAAACTTTAAATCTTAAATTATTATAGCTTCAAAACGCGCTGTTATCCAAAGTTTAACATTCTGTTAACTTTAGCGACAAAAGCTTTTGAGGAGCTCTGAAAGCTCAGCGCCAACAGTTAACAGTTTCAGTAATGTGGGTAAACACTTTAGCTCAGTTTCAGCGAATTCGCCATCCAGGAAGTTCGCAGCGGTTAAATAAACGAGAAAAAACACGCCGTATTAATTAAATGAAAATACGTTAAGTTTAAACCTTTAACTTTATTTTACTGAATGTGAAAGATAATCAAAGCTGCAATCATGTTTTCGATAATCTTATCTTTCTTTAAATATTTTGTAAATATATTTTTAGTGTGGACTTGTGTGTGACTTCTGATAAGTGCGTAGTGTTTATTAAGTGCGACAAACCTGAACATCTGTTTGGGAATACAATTCCCCATACAGTATGCAGAGGGAGTCAAGGTTCGCTTTATTTGTCAGCCGACGCATTATGATCTTCAATATCATTGGCCTTGGTTGCCTGGCTGACGATTTAAATGAGAGAGCTGCCCACCAGTTTGTGTGTCTTTCTTACTGTGTCGCCTTTGCTGGTGTTTTTGCTAATGTCTCTCGGTATGCATGTAGTTGCCGGCACTTGAGGCTCAATGCTAAAGCGCAAAACCAGTTTTGTTTGCAATAAAATCACTCGTCTTCGACAATGTCAAATAGCACATATAATATCGGGAATACCATGCAACAATTTCCGCTCCCTGAACCTAAGCTCAACGGGCTGCGACTCAGAAACACTGCAAGTCTCGTTCGTTAACTACACTTGATGGACTTATTAATGCGTTCATCCACATATACACACAGTTGCGGATTTATAGATATGTTCGCACAACTCTGCACTCAGACGCCATATTCAATTCGATTGTATTCAAAGTCATAAAAATAATTATAATTGCGCAATTGCGTTGTTAGTTTTTGGGATGCTTTCGAGCAATTAGCGCGACGACCATCCGATATGTTTTAACATCTGCTTGTGTGTGCTTATTTCCATATGAATTTTATCAACTTTACATATTGTAATATAATTATAACTGCTGTTTATAGTTTAAAACACGTACACCCAAGGTACGACTTTATTTTTGAACGCCCGACGTGTCAAATCACGTAGTTATATATAAATGATATGTGTGAATGGTATTTTATATAGCGAAAAAGTGAGAAAAGGAATAACTAGGAAGGAAACTATAAATATGTAAATCTATACTTAGATATATATATATATATATATATATATATATATATATATATATATATATATTTATAGAAATCACTTAATGGGCATATTTATAAATAAAATGTATGCATTTTGAAAAAGAATGGAAAATATGACTATGAACACTTAATTTTATTAAGCGAAGTCTTTAAGAAGAGAGTTATAAATATTTGTCTATTTATAGAAGTACATATTTATAGCAAACACGTACCCATACATGCTTATAATTGACTTGTAGCGCTTTGCGATTATGTATGATTTTTCAAACAATTTGTTTCAAAGCTTAAATATACCATGCTGATCTTTGATTCATTAGAAATACAAACGGATTGGCGAACTGGCTAATTGTATTACCGGTGCCAATTAATTCGATAAATTGACAAAATAAAAACAATTTCAATCACAGCTTGAATGAGCCGCCTGAGGCCACAGCTTCGGTTTGAGTTGAGAGCCAATCAGCAGGTTGCTTCAAGCATCCATTCATCGAAAAACACTTATGGGTTTGTTTACATTTCAACCGCTGGCAAGCTGTGCTGTTGCCAGCGTCTATCAATTGGCATGTGGCTTTTGTCTTCCACCTACACCACCAAAGACATGTAATGTAAAAATCATCATTAAAAAATTTATATTTGTTTGGACGCACGGAAAAATAAATATAAATACCTTAAGCACTTTAAGTTCTCTCTCTGTAATGCATAACAGTATGTAAAGGAAATGCTTTAAAATAGCAAAGAATATATATATATATATATATATATATATATATATATATATATGTATGTATATAAATATTTTAATATACGATAATACATGATAAATGGTACAATTTTAAACAAAGTTTATCTGCACAGCATTGAAATTTAACAGTGCTTGTGCCACAACGCAAAAAAGAAAAAAAAAGTTTATCAATCCTCCGAGTGCAAGAGCATTAACACTTATCAGCGGAGCAGTCAACAGTTACCAGTTAACAGTGCTTGTGCATGAACGCATAACAGAAAGACAAGCTATCAGTCGCCTCGTTCGAATTAGTTCAGTGCAAGAGCGTTAACATTTATCATCTGGGCAGTTAACAGTGCTTGTGCAAGACTTATAACAGAATGACAAGTTCAACCGTCGTCCCGTCCATAATATTTTAGTTCGTCTAAGCTCCCGGCTTTGGTGGATGTGTCGCGGAATTGAGAGGGAGATAAACGCTTAAGAGACGCTCATTAAATGTGAAGTTGCTGATAACTCATTAATAAAATCATATGCGTCTCTTGCGTTTTTGCTTTTTTAATTGCTTTGATAAAATAACCGGTTGAATCGAACAACATCATCACGCGAGCTATTCCATTTTGTGATCTGCTAGTATTTCTACATGGAAATTCCCATTAAAGTTCCCAGTTATTAGATGACGATGTGAATAAGCATATAGTTAATGAAGTGCATTGAAATATACAGCACACCTATGTATCCACCATTTATGTTATGTGCCTGAGATTCGTGTTTCGCGATCGCCGCAGTCTTATCACAATATTCACGGGTACTTGTCATCCAATGCTGTCGACAATAACAAATAACCAGCTTGTGAGCCTTTGTGTGCATAATTATGTATTCAACAAATTAAAATATAAAAAAACCCAGCTCGTTAACTGCTTTAAAAGAGAACCGCGAATCAATGGCGTTCAACTGTTGAGCTGCTTTGCATACCGAATATCGAGGGGCTAACGCGTTGTATGTTATAAATATACACAGAAAAAAATATATTAAAACGAATTATATATTTTTGATTCAGGTGCAACACTTATAAAAAGTTAACTAAAGTTAACGTAAAACTATTCTTAAAAAAAACTATTCTAAAAACACATTTTTGATGTGTGACTTTACATTTTTATTTAAAATTAAAAATTCTTTTATAAAGCTTCCGTTTAAGATAACTAATTTGTACTGTGTATATCTTTAATATTCGAACGTAGCACTGAGTAAATGTTAAATAATTTGAAGTACCAGCAAAAGGAAACAAAAGATTTACAAACAATAATAATATAACCGAGAAGTAAAACAAAAAACAGAACAAACAACTTGATTGAAGCAAATATTACCTGAGAAGTATATACATATCAACAATATATATATATTATATATGGATATACTCACTATTAATCCAACAAGTGTAATAGGCGACTCCTGGCCTACACTTCGGGTTCTCTTCATCAATTCCCAAGACTATGTCGAGTACGATTATAGTGATCGTTAGTAGAGCGGCAACTCCCCATGCATATATACTATAGATTATAAAACGATATTTGGGCGTATATTGTTGAATTTTGTAGCGGTTGCTACTAAAACACGTCCATAGATCAAAGCTGATGACGGTCAGCCAAAGGAAGCCGGCCATTACAGCATAGTAACTCACATAGCCTGAATGGATATATCTTAGTAAAATTTGATAATTTGGATAATACTCTGAAATGCATACCATTTGCCATGCAGCTCGCATATGACATCTCATCTCTTCTCGAAGAATCAACTTGTTGCAATGTAAATGCCAAGGCAATGCAAATCATGTAGCAGATGAAACAAAAGCCGTGGAGATTTCTGAATTTGGGCAGACAAAGATAAACGATAATTGTTAGAATGAAACAAATTATCGAGAGCACTCTAACTGAAAGTGAATTAAGACAAAAGTTAAGCAATGCAAAATAGATAGTAAAAAATAGAATAAAATTAATGGATGCCTACTTGGATTTTTTAAACCATTCACTAGGACGCGGAAGAGGGCAATTATGGGGCACCAACATTATTTTCGTATCATTTTCGTTGACCATGATTAAATGAGGTTGCAAACAGTATTCCTGCTTTGACAAATTTCTGTTATCATAATGACGATTTAATGTTCCATCCTAAAAAAACCATTTTATTTATTTTCTGCTCACTTCACAATGAATTCCAGTCAAACCTCAAACAATGTCCAATTATCGTCTTTTTCATTCTCAGCATCCAAATAATAATGCGCCGCGCAGATGTCGTTGTACGATAAAATCATCGAGAATGTGTTTCATCACCTGCCTGCCATCCCTTTGAGTAATGCTCACCATGGGATCAAAGTCAACTGCCTTGCTTATATCACCACTGCAGGTGCGTTGATCTTCCTCCAGAAACAGATTCTCATGACAACAGAATCGCACACAGTTGGCCAGCTTACAGGCACATCCTCGCAGGTGATTTTCCACCGTTTCCCTTTCACCATCCACCAGAATTTCATAGTCATATTCACCAGTTTGGTCAGCTGGAATTATCAGGCTCTCGTACTGATATGATCCATTCGTATATCGTGTGCTATTCGTTAGGTCAACTGTATCAAAGTAATCGCATCCCGGTATATCTGCTACTATAAACCCTGCAATTGTCAGCGTTAGCAAAACTGACCCCCACATATTTGAGGAATGCGAGTTATATGCTGAAATATATAAAATAAATCTGATATCAAATAATAGCAAAGACTGAGATGAACAATGCTAATGCACAGGTGACTACATTTACGGGTCGAAGCTCCATTCATGTACATAATGCAAACATTTCCACCCTCATTTGAACGACCAAAGAATTATGGATCTAGTCGAGTTATTAATCTACTACACAAGTGCCCCCAATTTGGGTTGAGAATGAGTTCAATCTTTTCAGAGTTAAATAATGCTGAAATATTTACTCTATGCTTGCGCGATGATCCTTGATATGACTTATTTCCGTCTGAAAGCCAGTAAGTATCTTTTAAGTCTACACTGTTTTTTATTGGATTAATCAGTGTTTTAAGCACTTTAATCACTATTTGTCGTATACGCAGATTAACTCCTTGAGACACTTTTTCTGCACTGCGACTATTTTGCACTTGCGCGTATCCTTTTTAATTATGTTGCGTTAGTCTGATCCTAGATGGAGTTCCATTTAACTGCTTCGCATATAACATAAACCGACTTTATCGAAGTGAACTTTAAAACTGAAATATGAATTTCTTATACGCTTGCCCGTGACTCTGTGTCGCAATCACCGCTTCTGTTGTAGATATTGCCATCCGGTTGAAATATCCACGGTATATTTTATATATATGCTACATATTTGGGTTACTCATATAGATATGCGTGGTGATTAAGTGAGTTTTTCAAGATTATTATATTTTATTAATAACACCATAGCAGAAACTTTCTTAATAAAATATTAAGACCTTTACATAATTATAATAATATAAGAATAACCAATTATTGCTGTCGATTAATGCTGTTCCAATGAAATAAATAACAAGGGCTTAAAAAATCAATTACTCAATGGTTGGATTTCTTAAAGTTATTTTTGTCAGCCTTTTGATAATATCAACCCACACGATGAATGTAAAAGGGACGTTTATCATTTTTGCTCGCTTCGCTTATTATGCTACTTGCACCATACAACGCAAACATATCGAGCTTTATTAATCATTTATACAGAAGAATGTATTGCAGAACTGTTATTTTATTTAGCACCTTATTTCATTTTAAGTACCTTTTGTATTCTGGAACAGATGTTCTTTTATAAATTTCTTTTGTTTTCGACTTGCCAAACTGCTATATAAGCGCTCACATTTTTATTTCGAAATCAGTTCAATCTATCTTTAAAATGAAATTCTTTCTGATCCTCGCTTGTCTGGCGCTTTATCTGGCCCACGCTGATGCCCAGTGTCGTGGAGCTGTACCCCGTAAGTATTTGAGGACATCGTTCTCAATATTTATAAATAATTCTGAATCTATAGTTTTGCTATTCAACAGGGAATCAGGCACAGTGCCATGGAAACAGGGATGAAGGACATGAGAGGGGCAGTAACTGCCATTGGAATGCAAATCACAACATGTATTGGTACGACTCTCGGGACAGGAACTGCAAGCAAATGTTGTATCGCGGATGTGGAGGCAGCAACAATCGTTATTGCAATCAACAAATGTGCCAGCAGAACTGCAGACGTTAAAATTGCAAGGATATCGAATTATTGTGAAAATGAATTTAAATATAAAAGAGTCATTTAATTGTCAGTTATTAATTGATGCCCAATGTCCCATAAAGGGCAACGTATCCCGTGGGTAATCCCGTCCAATTTACAATTTAGCATTTTGGAATAATAAAGAAATTTTAAAATATGACCCACACTTAAGCACAAGAAGTGTGTAGTTGTTCGGTTGTATGTAATCGAAGACTCATCCTATAGTATAATTGATTGCCGATGTAATATCTAAACTCATGACAAAGGACAGTTGATATGAATGCAAAACAGTTGTGCACGTGAGATGCTTAATGAAAAAAGTGTATACATCCATTTTTATTTCCAGAACAATTGTTGTTTTATAAATGAATTGATTAACTTGTCAATATGCTATATAAGCGTTAATAATTTTATTTTAAGACAGTTCAAACTTCACAAAATAGGCCATCATCAGTGAACTGCCGTTCTCTCTTCCGCAAACTCTCTTGGTGCATCCCTTTAGCAACATAAGGGATATTTTGTACGTAACCAATTATAGCACCATAAGGGATATTTTGTATGTTTATATTTGAAGCAGCGTGAAGCTGCGTATTTCGAAATATATCGTATAAAACGAAAAACAAGTGTTTTATTGTGCGTAGGTACACACTCTCCCCACGAAAACAAAATCAAAGATTATTCTCCCCGGACGGATTCTGGAGGACGAAAAAATACACCCCACTACAACACTACGTACTCTCCAATTACAAATACGCTGAATCGCCAGCTATTTGTCTCCGATTATCTGACAATACCATAAGGTATTCTTCTCCGCCGCCAAATCTATGATGTTGCACGAGCAAAGTTCAAACGGCTTCTAATTGCGTCATCCAAAATTCACACTTGCTAATTTAAAATAATATAAAAGAAAAAGAAAAACAATAAAAACAAATTTGGCGCGTAGTGATTGCCTGATATTGTAATAACATACCGCCACATCCAGGGATGCAGTGATAAAGGAAATATATTTATGCGCGATTACCGTTCCGACTCTTCACAGTCACGACCACTATTGCATAAGTAAATATTTATTATATCAAAGGTTGGATTTCTTCAAGTTATTTTTGTCAGCCTTTTGATAATATCCACCCACACGATTAATGTAAAAGGGACTTTATAATTTTTACTCGCTTCGCTTATTATGCATATCGAGCTTTATTAATCATTTATACAGAATATGTATTGCAGAACTGTTATTTTATTTAGCACCTTATTTAATTTTATAATATAATTTTTTTATAAATTATCTTTTGACTTGCCTAACTGCGCTAACATTTTTATTTCGAAATCAGTTCAATCTTTCTTTAAAATGAAATTCATTCTTATCCTCGCTTGTCTGGCGCTTTATGTGGCTCAGTCTCAGGCCCAGCGGTGTCTCGGTAATCTTCCGGGTAAGTAATCGGAAGCTATTTGGAATTAATCTAGAAATGATACTGCAAGTAACCCCTTTGTTGCCCTATACAGTAGGCGCAAAAGAGTGCTTTGGTGGCCGAAATGAGGGAAATACTCTTGGTCGGAATTGCGCAAGGAATGCAAATTTAATGTTTTGGTTCGACACTACTGACCGAACCTGCAAGCCAATGTCCTATCGCGGATGTTCTGGCAACCGCAATCGGTTTTGCACTCGGGCGGAATGCGAGTCCAGGTGCAGACGTCAATATATAAAGGAAGCCATTATGAATATTAATATAAATCGTAAATATACTGTGCATATTAGCTTTTTATTTCAATTAATTGCTAGAATAGAACTATTAGACTCCAGTGGATGGTGAAACGGATCCGGTGAAAAATCACCTGCCGGAATATGTCTGTAAGTTGGGCACCTGTGTTCGATTCTGTTGTCATATAAATCGGTTGCTGGTGGAGAATGAAGGCAAACCAGTGAGGGATGGCAGTCAGGTGGTTAAATTCATAATTGATTATTTTATTCAATAACAACATCTTAAAATAATACGTATTAAATCGAATTATTTCACATATTACATGAATAATTTCAATAAAGTACACTCGATTATATACATTTTTCGATACAAACAAGATTCTGGAACACATTTTCTTTGTTAACCGAAGTTATTTTTTGCTATCAATGCTTCGCGCCGGTCTTTATTCAGATTCTTGGAATCGGTTGATCTTGATCGATATGAGCCTGATTCAGTGATTTCTGAATTTTGGCTCGAAGGATGAAATCTGAAAGAAGCGGTTAAACAAAAAAATTGCAATAAAAAACGAAATTAATAAGGAAGAGGGACAGTTTACTAATATACTAAGTCAAGAAAATTAAAAAAGGTCTTTGAAATTTACCAATGAGTACATAAAGACATTGAGATTATCTAATAAAAGATATTTGGTTCGAACTTTTGAACATCATTCCTTTCTTTGAATATAAGATCTTTTTCATGCCGGAACAGTTTAAGAGGAACAGGCTGAACCTAAATATAAATATATTTACATTGGGAGTTCTCCCTATTTGTCACTTACCGCTTGAAAATGAGTTTAAGCACTGTGGTCCTTAAAACCAAAAGTATGAATATAATGATTCCCTGGGCACAGTTAAAGTAATCGAGGATTTCAAAGATTTGTTCAAGCACGGGAATATTCATTTTTTTTGATAGATATGAGAAGATTTCAAAGGTCCAGGTTACGCCCATAATGACAAATAAGCGCAAACATAGACTAAAGCTGAGAGAAGGAGAGAATAAATTTAAATTTTGAACATTTTATTGTTTACTTAAAGCATTACTTTTGTTTATGGGATCTATGCGATCGTTCATTTTGTTTTATATGGTTTCCAATTTCTCGTTTCTTCTGTAGAATGCTACAAGCCTTTAAACGAGAGAAGATTATTAAATCAGACCGAAAGATAATAATTCAATTGTCTTACCGTTAGTGTAAACATTGTTGTATTGAAAACGATTTGAATTGCAATTGGACCATAGAAATAAAGCATCGCCGACCAATCATAAGCTGTAAGCATTTGTATATATTTGATTCAATGGTTCTAAATAATTGATAAGCTCTCTGCGTAATCTCACTATTTATCCAACAAGTATAAAGGCCGAATCCCGGATTTAACAAATTGTCTCCGTCTTCTTTTTTTTCCACGAATTGGTCCATTACGATTGCAATGGTCGTTAGTAGCGCGGCAACTCCCCATGCATATATACTATAGATTATAAAACGATATTTTGGCGTATATTTATGCATATAGAAGTTGTTGCCACAAAAATTGGTACTCAGATCATAGCTGATGGCGCTCAGCCAAAGGAAGCCGGCCATTACAGCATAGTAACCCACATAGCCTGAATGGATATATCTTAATAAAATTTGATAATTTGGATAATACTCTGAAATGCATACCATTTGCCATGCAGCTCGCATATGACATCTCATCTATTCTCCAAGAATCGACTTTTAGCAATACAAATGCCAAGGCAAAGCAAATCATGTAGCAGGTGCAACAAAAGCCGTGGAGATTTCTGAATTTGGGCAGACAAAGATAAACGATAATTGTTAGAATGAAACAAATGATCGAGAGCACCACAACTGAAAGTAATTTAAAACAAAAGTTAAGCAATGCAAAATATATAGAAATAAAATAAATGGATGCCTACTTGTATTTTTAAGCCATTCACTAGGACGCGGAAGAGGGCAATTATGGGGCACCAACATTATTTTCGTATAATTTTCGTTGACCATGATTAAATGAGGTTGCAAACAGTATTCCTGCTTTGACAAATTTCTGTTATCATAATGACGATTTAATGTTCCATCCTAAAAAAAAATTTTTTTATTTATTTTCTGCTCACTTTACAATTAATTCCAGTCAAACCTCAAACAATGTCCAATTATCGTCTTTTTCATTCTCAGCATCCAAATAATAATGCGCCGCGCAAGGAACCGGCAGATGTCGTTGTACGATAAAATCATCGAGAATGTGTTTCATCACCTGCCTGCCATCACTTTGAGTAATGCTCACCATGGAATCAAAGTCTACTTTCTCACTTATATCACCGCTGCAGGTGCGTTGATCTTCCTCCAGAAACAGATTCTCATGACAACAGAATCGCACACAGTTGGCCAGCTTACAGGCACATCCTCGCAGGTGATTTTCCACCGTTTCCCTTTTACCATCCACCAGAATTTCATAGTCATATTCACCAGTTTGGTCAGCTGGAATTATCAGGCTCTCGTACTGATATGATCCATTCGTATGTCGTGTGCTATTCGTTAGGTCAACTGTATCAAAGAAATCGCATCCCGGTATATCTGCTACTATAAACCCTGCAATTGTCAGCGTTAGCAAAACTGACCCCCACATATTTGAGAAATGCGAGTTATATGCTGAAAAAAATTTAAAATAAATCTGATATCAAATAATAGCAAAGACTGAGATGAACAATGCTAATGCACAGGTGACTACATTTACGGGTCGAAGCTCCATTCATGTACATAATGCAAACATTTCCACCCTCATTTGAACGACCAAAGAATTATGGATCTAGTCGAGTTCTTAATCTACTACACAAGTGCCCCCAATTTGGGTTGAGAATGAGTTCAATCTTTTCAGAGTTAAATAATGCTGAAATATTTACTCTATGCTTGCGCGATGATCCTTGATATGACTTATTTCCGTCTGAAAGCCAGTAAGTATCTTTTAAGTCTACACGGTTTTTTATTGGATTAATCAGTGTTTTAAGCACTTTAATCACTATTTGTCGTATACGCAGATTAACTCCTTGAGACACTTTTTCTGCACTGCGACTATTTTGCACTTGCGCGTATCCTTTTTAATTATGTTGCGTTAGTCTGATCCTAGCTGGAGTTCCATTTAACTGCTTCGCATATAACATAAACCGACTTTATCGAAGTGAACTTTAAAACTGAAATATGAATATTTAATGCGCTCGCCGCTGACTCTGTCGTAGTTATCGCAAATATTTATGGTATATGTCATGCTACATTATTGGGTTACTCATATATATATGCGTGGTTAAGTGGTGATTAAGTGAGTGTTTCAAGATTATTATATTTTATTTATAACTTTATAGCAGAAACTTTCTTAATAAAATATTAAGACCCTTACATAATTATTATAATATAGGAATAACCAATTATTGCTGTCGATTAATGCTGTTCTAATGAAATAAATAACAAGGGCTTAAAAAATCAATTACTCAATGGTTGGATTTCTTAAAGTTATTTTTGTCAGCCTTTTGATAATATCAACCCACACGATGAATGTAAAAGGGACTTTATCATTTTTGCTCGCTTCGCTTATTATGCTACTTGCACCATACAACGCAAACATATCGAGCTTTATTAATCATTTATACAGAAGAATGTATTGCAGAACTGTTATTTTATTTAGCACCTTATTTCATTTTATAATATAATTTTTTTATAAATTATCTTTCGGCTTGCCTAACTGCGCTCACATTTTTATTTCGAAATCAGTTCAATCTCTCTTTAAAATGAAATTCTTTCTGATCCTCTGATTATGTGGCCCACGCTGATTACAATAAAATTGCAGGGATATCGAATTATTGTGAAAATGAATTGAAATATAAAAGAGTCATTTAATTGTCAGTTATTAATTGATGCCCAATGTCCCATAAAGGGCAACGGATCCCGTGGTTAATCCCGTCCAATTTACAATTTAGCATTTTGGAATATTATAGAATTTCTAAAATATGACCCACAATTAAGCACAAGAAGTATGTAGAATCGAAGACTAATCCTATAACATAATTGATATGAAGCTTGCTTAGCAAACTTTTTCTAAAACATGACAAAGGACAGGTGTCAATATATATCTTTTCATAAGTGACATCAAAAATTAAAAACAGTTGTGCACGTGAGATGCATAATGAACAAATTATATTCTTCCATTTTTATTTCCAGAACAATTATTGTTTTATAAAAAATTTATTAACTTATCAACGCTTTTGCTATATAAGCGTTTATTTCGTTTTAAGACAGTTCAAACGTCTCAAAGTTTAAGAATTTTATTCAAAATGAAATTAATTCTTATCTTTGCTTGCCTGGCGCTTTATGTGGCCCACAGTCAGGCCCAGTGTGCTGGTGTTGTTCCTCGTAACTAATCGGAGACTCCTCCCTTATCATCTATTAATAACACCTTTCATTTCTCTACAGTTTCGCAGGCAATTTGCACTGATTCCAGAAATGTTGGAGACACTCGGAATTTCTCCTGTGCCAGGAATGCAAATGACAACATGTGGTACCACGACAGGGGTAGCGGAGTCTGCAGGAGAATGTCGTATCGCGGATGTGGTGGCAACAACAATCGCTATTGCTCCAGGGAAGTTTGCTCAAGGAGGGGCGGTGTTCCACTTGGGAAATAAAGTCATAAGTATTAAAGGGAAATGGAATATTATTAATTTTGTCAATAAAATTAAAATCTTTTGATATTCTTTTGTAATGAGCAAAAGACAAAAGGCAGATGCATCTTTAATGTAGCTGAAATTGCATATGCTGCACATGTGGTACATAATGCCAGCATATCGACATTTAAAACTCAACAGATCTGCTTTATTTCTAGAAAAAATGGCATTTAATGAAAAATCTGGTCGACTTATCAATCTGGTATAAAAGCGCTAACAGTTTTACTTAAAAATCAGTTTAAATTTAACAAGCTTATTGCAAATGAAATCAATTTTTTTCCCCACCTGCTTGCGATTTATGTGGCCCTCGTTCAGGCCCAGTGTAATGGAGCTGTTGGACGTCAAGCAGTTTGCACTGGCGGCAGAAATGAAGGACATGCACGTAATATTCAATGCAGTTGCCAGTGACAGGACCTGCAAGACAATGAACTATCGAGGATGTGGTGGCAACTTCAATCGCTATTGCACTCGGGACCTTTGCGAAAGGAGGTGCAAGCGATAATATTAAGATGAAATCATGATTATTCAAATAAATCGGTTGACTTGGTATATGAATACAAATATAATTATTACAATTAATTGCCACTGAGTCAGTCCTTTATTTATACAATTTATCGGGTCTGTTACACTTTTTTCATCTCTTCACAGTTCACCTTAAACCAAATTGTTTCTCGATTATGGTATACAAAAGATAAGTAAGTAATTTTGAGCTTATTTAGGAAAGTCTTTCAAAAATCTCGACAAAGGAGAGGGTTCAATGTATACATTAATTAAATATCTTTTCATAAGTGACTTCAAAAATAAATGCAATACAGTTGTGCACATTTTTAAACATTCGAAAACAATAATTGTTGTTTTTATAAATGAATTGATTAACTTATCAATCTGCGTTAGCAAATGAATTTTAAAACAGTTCAAACATCTCAAAGTTTAACAAGTTTATTAAAAATGAAATTGATTCTTATCCCTGCTTGCAGGGCAATGTCGTATCGTGGATGTGGTGGCAACAGTAACAGCTATTGCACACAGGTAGCTTGCAAGAGGAGGGGCCAGATTCTATTTTAGAAAATAAAGACTTGAGTATTGAAATAAACAAATGACTTGTGAACTAAATAGGAAATCTGCATACATACGGCAATACTAATTGGCGAGGAGTGTCCGCAATAAAAATTCTTTCATTAAATGAAATATGTATAATAAATATAATAAATATATAATAAGCATAATTCATAGGGAATCAAAGAATAGACACAATGGCAAAATACATGTCTACTTATATAATTATTGATTGCATACCTCTTCGTACGAATTGCATTCAGAACAGTTGTGCTCATTTTGTGGATAATGGAAACATATTGATATCGTTTCAAAACAGAACAACTCAAACCGTTTTATTTTTGGAACAGCTGTCGCTTGTTGATAAATGATCTGCTATATAAGCACTCACATTCTCATTTAAAAATCAGTTCAAGTTAACAAGTCTATTGAAGATGAAAATCATTCTTATCCTTGCTTGCCTTACGCTTTATGTGGCCTATACTCAAGCACAGGCCTGTCCTGGTTGGATTATAAGTAAGTAATTTCGGACCTCTCCATCCATATTTGTAAAGATTATGTTATTGCAACTAAGATTTGTATTTCTTTGCAGTTAGCTTGACAAATTGCTCTGGTGGCAGAAATGACGGAAATGCAAACAATGTATCCTGCAGATTCGCTGCAAATAATAACATGTGGTGGTACGATACCAGCGACAGGACCTGCAAAACGATGACCTATCGCGGATGTGGTGGCAACGACAATCGCTTTTGCGATCGTGCCGCTTGCGAAAGTCGCTGCAGACGTTAATGTTGCAAGGAAAGTCAAATGAATACTGAAATACATCGAATGTGGGAGTAGCCAATAGCCGGTTCTTATTTTGGGTGTGGTAAATGGTTCACACTTGCTTAATATGCAATTATTTGGTGCGTGACATCAACAGGGCCAATCAATCTAACAGTTAGCTGGAATGATTACTAATAATTAGGTTGTCAGACACTTTAAATTATAACTTATTCAAAGGTAGTTCACGCAATCGTGGGAAAAGTATTTATATAAAAGGCAGTGTGTTCCGAGTAAGGATTCCAATTGAGTAATGGAAAAGTTAATGCGATTAACTCAGCGCATTTTGCCCTCAAATGCTGCCGAGGGCAGGATTGGTTCCATCGAGATGAACTTGTGGCTGGCGCAGTTAGTGGGATTGCCCCTTTTTGGATTGAAGTCGGAGACACCGCTCCAGAGATGGATCATAATATCATGTGGTGCCGTAGTGCAGTCTGTGCTCCTTTGCTATATCGGTCTCGAGCTATACGATATGTACCTTAACTGGCAGAACTTGGACGTGTTCACACAGAATGCTGTCTTGTCCTTAACACATGTCGTCTATTATTTGAAGGTAAGTAATTGCAATTGTTCAAAGGAAAAAATAACAAAGAAATTTGCATTTCATAGTTAGAGTAATAAAATAATAAAGTAAAAATATTGCTCTTAAACTGTTTTTTTTTTAATGCTTTTAACTATAATAGTTTATTTTATTTTATTTTATTTATACCTAAGTACATTACACATTTGTAGCTTATCAATATCTGTTATCACTACACCACTATAAGGGACATTATCAACAAATTGGGCGACATCACGCGTCGGTGTGTTTTATCCGGGAAGCAAAGGGAAGCATTTCAAAGAGCTGAAATGGAGAGTAAATCTGCAATGCTTTTGTACTTCAGTTTAGTTCTGCTCCCAGGCGCAATGGGAACCGTTTATATACTGATTGGTAAGTTGGCGACATATATAATAATATGTAAACAGACATCACAAATATTTACTGAACGATTAGCTCCAGATAATTTCGCTGGTGATCGTTTTCCCTATCGCGCCGGAATGCCCGATTTTCTGCCGCCGATTATACAATATCTGTACAAGGGTCTGAGTGTTGCTTTAGTTGCGCTGGAAATAACACAAGTTGATTATCTGAACATATCGTGTATGGTTCAGATATGCATGCATCTGAAGGTTATAAGCCTGTCGTTTGATGAGCTTCTCCCTACTGAGCAAACGAAGTTGCGTGTGGATCCTAACAACTGGCTTGTTTCCATTGTGAAATATCACTGTGAATTGATTGTGTAATTAATGGTGTTATATATTATAGATTATATATATATTCATATATATTCGAATTTACAGCTTACGACAGCAGGTGGAACGGATCTTTAATTTGTCCGTCATGTTGCAATTTGTCAGCTCTTTGGTCATTTTGGCAATGACTGCATTTCAAGTTATTGTCATTGGAGACGGCTCGACCAGCTCCATTATTATGGATATGTTACTGATCTGTGTTCTCTGTCAATTGTTCTTCTATTGCTGGTTTGGCAATGAGGTATACGAACAGGTAGGTAAGGGAATCCAAACTCTGAAATTTTCCATATTTAACTTTAGAATTAATATAATTTTTAACAAGAATCACAATTAGTAATTGGGGTATCTGTCTTCTTAACATCCCGGTCAAAGGCATCTCCTCGTTCAGCTTTTTCAACTAAGGCGTTCTAAATTAGATTTACTTAAGTGATTACATAATTTCTTAAATATTTATTTGTATTTAATCTTTATTATTTAGAGTAAGACGTTGCCCACTTCTGGCTTTGGCTGCAGTTGGTATTTATTCGATAAGAGGTTCAGGAAAACTCTGTTGATATTCATGGTAAATGCTGAGCGCCCATTTCTGTTTACTGCCGGAGGCTTTATGGATTTAACTTTGCCAAGCTTCACATATATAATAAGCAAGTCATATTCCATTGTGGCTGTTCTCAGGCAAATGTACAGCAGACCATAATATATAATAAAATAAGATAATCATAATTATCAAATAATACACAAAGGCACTTTACTAAGAATTTATTAAATATTAATTTACACTGCTTGCGGTTTGTAATCTTGACATTAGTTATTCAACATTTATATTTAAATGTATATATATACAATATAGATATATTTTTAACGCAATTAATACAATCTTCAGAATTGTATCAACTGACTTCTGCGATGATAATTCCAATATGTTTTTCTTAAATTATTTATATTTATTTATTAATTGATGCACATCAAATTAAGAAAAATTCGATGTGAATTATATAAATTAATGATTATAAATATTATTGTCTGTTAAACTGTATAGAAATATTAATTAGTTCTCATTGGGCAAAAGCGAAATAAACTTCTAGAAATGAGGCAACTACAAAAGGATGTACACATAGATATAAATTAAGCCCCTCAGTTATGGGGTTATCTTGATTAAGCCGGCGGTAAAAATAATTGCGCCAGACAGATCAGTTCAATCTATAGGAACGATCGGTCGAAAGATGAGTTCTTGAATAGACATCTTTTTTGTTTATTACAAATATGTAAATGCTTTTTATATATTCAAAATAAATCATCTCGATTTATTTGGATAAATATGCTAAAAACATTTGTATAAAATCTAGTTGAGATCGGCCTGTTATACCATATTTTCATATGAACAATCGGTTATTTTTTTAAATGTGCATTATATTTTAAATGTAGGCAGGTCTTCAAGGGTATATAACAGTCGGCATGTCTGGGAAAGCCATTCTGGTTGTATCCAAAAATATTATTTTTAGCCTCAGCAACTTATTGAACTGAGGCATCTGTTTTTTATTAAATCAAAACCACAGTTCATTCAATTAATGAGAATTGGTACTCTCATTGTTATATAAAATGTACAAATGTACAAAAGTAATTAATGTTTTGTATTTTGTAAGCAAATAAATCAACTTTATATGAAGACAGGCGACATATTAATTCAACACGTTCTTCTACGTGTTTAGCTTCATTTCATTCCATATATAAATGTTGTGCACATGTTATAAATAATAAAAAAAATATGACCTCATTTTAAAAACATAAATCACTTACCCTTTTTAAATGTGGAACCGCTGTTGATTAATAATTGATATAGTTAATTCATAAATCTGCTATATAAGCAGTCGCATTGACTGTATTCAATTAGTCAAAACTTCGATTTTATTAAAAATGAAATCCATTCTTATTCTTGCTTGCCTGGCGCTGTACCTGGCCCAAACTCAGGCACAGGTGCGTTACTGTCGTGGTGCTGCTGCATGTAAGTAATCGGGAATTCTTCCGTTAAATATATGAAGGGTAGAAAGAATCACAAATTACAAATAATAATAATCCAAATCTGTTACTCTCCCACTTACCGATTCAAAATGAGACTCAACACACTGGGCCTTAGAACAAATAGTATAAATATAATTATTCCCTGAGCATAGTTAATGTAATCGAAGAGTTCCAAGAACGTCAGAAGCGCAGTCCACTCCAGGATTCTCGTCAAATATGTGAATATTTCAATGGTCCAGGTCGCGCCCATAACAACAAATAGGCGCACAAATAGAGAATAGCTGTTTATGGATTATATAAATCAATTTAGAAATCTGTTTTTGAAGCACTTCTTAAACACATCTCACTTTCGCTTATTGTGGGATTGGTTACGTTCCTCCGCTGCCGCAACAACATGAAGCTGCCTTTTTAGTTCTACAAATCGTAGAGCCTATAGTAAAGAGAATATTTGTAAATTTTGGATTGTCAATAAAATTAAGATCGAATTTCTGAAGGTATCCCAAATTTCATACCGTTAGTGTAAGCATTGTTAAGTTAAAAATAATCTGAATTGTCATTGGACCGTAGAAATATAGCATCGCCGACCAATCATTAGCTGTAAGAATATGAGTATATATATATATATATTTGAATAGTTCTTATCTTGCGACAAGCTCTATGGATATACTCACTATTAATCCAACAAGTGTAATAGGCGACTCCTGGCCTACACTTCGGGTTCTCTTCATCAATTCCCAAGACTATGTCGAGTACGATTATAGTGATCGTTAGTAGAGCGGCAACTCCCCATGCATATATACTATAGATTACAAAACGATATTTTGGCGTATATTTATGCATATAGAAGTTGTTGCCACAAAAATTGGTACTCAGATCATAGCTGATGGCGCTCAGCCAAAGGAAGCCGGCCATTACAGCATAGTAACCCACATAGCCTGAATGGATATATCTTAGTTAAATTTGATAATTTGGATAATACTCTGAAATGCATACCATTTGCCATGCAGCTCGCATATGACATCTCATCTATTCTCCAAGAATCGACTTTTAGCAATACAAATGCCAAGGCAAAGCAAATCATGTAGCAGGTGCAACAAAAGCCGTGGAGATTTCTGAATTTGGGCAGACAAAGATAAACGATAATTGTTAGAATGAAACAAATGATCGAGAGCACCACAACTGAAAGTAATTTAAAACAAAAGTTAAGCAATGCAAAATATATAGAAATAAAATAAATGGATGCCTAATTGTATTTTGAAGCCATTCACTAGGACGCGGAAGAGGGCAATTATGGGGCACCAACATTATTTTCGTATCATTTCCGGTGACCATGATTCGATGAGGTTGCAAACAGTATTCCTGCTTTGACAAATTTCTGTTATCATAATGACAATTTAGTGTTCCATCCTAAAAAAAACAATATTTAATTTATTTTCTGCTCACACAATTAATTCCAGTCAAACCTCAAACAATGTCCAATTATCGTCTTTTTCATTCTCAGCATCCAAATGATAATGTGCCGCGCAAGGAACCGGCAAATGTCGTTGTATGATAAAATCATCGAGAATGTGTTTCATCACCTGCCTGCCATCCCTTTGAGTAATGCTCACCATGGGATCAAAGTCAACTGCCTTGCTTATATCACCACTGCAGGTGCGTTGATCTTCCTCCAGAAACAGATTCTTATGACAACAGAATCGCACACAGTTGGCCAGCTTACAGGCACATCCTCGCAGGTGATTTTCCACCGTTTCCCTTTTACCATCCACCAGAATTTCATAGTCATATTCACCAGTTTGTTCAGCTGGAATTATAAGGCTCTCGTACTGATATGATCCATTCGTATATCGTGTGCTATTCGTTAGGTCAACTGTATCAAAGTAATCGCATCCCGGTATATCTGCTACTATAAACCCTGAAGTTACCAGCAATAACAGAAGTGGTCCCCACATGTTGTATGGATTCGAGTTCTCTGCAGAAATATAAACAATTGATTAAATAACAGTCGGAGTGATTAGGGCGTAACAAAATATAAAAATTTCGAAGCGTATGAAAAGACAGCGCAGACCACACCCAAATATCTCTAGCACATAAAAAACTGACTATATAGGGGCGTATGCCTAATTAAATACTTATATATATACAAATACATATACTGAATTCGGTTATGTATTCAGAATGTATAATTTTAGTACAGAGGAATGGAAGGCACAAGAAGTTTAATTGTATGTGTAAGTTGAAAAATTAATTTAAATTATTTTAAAAATATTTAAATATTTGTAATCTAATAATTGTAATCTAATAAATTATCCAATCTTACTAAGATATATCCATTCAGGCTATGTGGGTTACTATGCTGTAATGGCCGGCTTCCTTTGGCTGACCGTCATCAGCTTTGATCTATAGACGTGTTTTAGTAGCAACCGCTACAAAATTCAACAATATACGCCCAAATATCGTTTTATAATCTATAGTATATATGCATGGGGAGTTGCTGCTCTACTAACGATCACTATAATCGTACTCGACATAGTCTTGGGAACTGATGAAGAGAACCCGAAGTGTAGGCCAGGAGTCGCCTATTACACTTGTTGGATTAATAGTGAGTATATCCATAGAGTTTGTCGCAAGATAAGAACTATTCAAATATATATATATATATACTCATATTCTTACAGCTAATGATTGGTCGGCGATGCTATATTTCTACGGTCCAATGACAATTCAGATTATTTTTAACTTAACAATGCTTACACTAACGGTATGAAATTTGGGATACCTTCAGAAATTCGATCTTAAATTTATTGACAATCCAAAATTTACAAATATTCTCTTTACTATAGGCTCTACGATTTGTAGAACTAAAAAGGCAGCTTCATGTTGTTGCGGCAGCGGAGGAACGTAACCAATCCCACAATAAGCGAAAGTGAGATGTGTTTAAGAAGTGCTTCAAAAACAGATTTCTAAATTGATTTATATAATCCATAAACAGCTATTCTCTATTTGTGCGCCTATTTGTTGTTATGGGCGCGACCTGGACCATTGAAATATTCACATATTTGACGAGAATCCTGGAGTGGACTGCGCTTCTGACGTTCTTGGAACTCTTCGATTACATTAACTATGCTCAGGAAATAATTATATTTATACTATTTGTTCTAAGGACCAGTGTGTTGAGTCTCATTTTGAATCGGTAAGTGGGAGAGTAACAGATTTGGATTATTATTATTTGTAATTTGTGATTCTTTCTACCCTTCATATATGGTTTAGTATTCGGGGAATAGATTCAGATGCTGATCGCAACCTTTCTAAGGAAGAAGAAGAAGAATTTTCGTTGCAAGAAAGGAATGGTCGTGTTCCAGTAATCGGAACAAATATTCGGCAATAGGTAATCTAAATCTATTGATTTTTCTGCTATGTGTATCTCAAATTTCTGTTCTAATTGATTTTGATTAAATTTTATTATTTTTATTAATTTTAATTTTTTTTATTGTTTTTATTAATTATTATTTTATTATTTTTTCATTTATGTTTAATTTTAGTGTAAGCAATAATAGTCTAACTAACTATATACTTACCAAATTATATTTCAACGTATTTATTAACTGTCTTCTTTCAGAATGCATCACGAAACAAACGGAAACAAACAAACAAAAAAAACCGAAATAACCTCATATATAAAATCTAATATATAAAGGATGTCGTCATAATCTTATTATAATCTTACCATGTGCAGCTATAAATTGAATTAATGCATTTAAAAAGAACTAAAATCGTATCTAACGTCCTATCTCGTCTCAGGAACATGTCTAACAAAGTGAAATTTTATTGAATCTGAAGCAAAATAATAATGCTAAAACCGGTGTTTTTTTCACCAATACATAAAAGAATATGCATTTTGTATACCTTATGTACTTTTTAAGCTATTTTTCCTTTTTTTTACCAGAGTATATAAATGTGTTTTATTAAAAACATCGTTGAATAAGTATGTTAAGGTTTCTTTCCGAATGTTTTGATTATTGGAAAGGAACAATGAGAAAACTCTGGTGTATTCATTAAACGGCTTTTGATACGTGATCTATTCAAAATTTCATTCAGAACAGTAGGGCCCATCTGGTAATGCATAATATAAACATATTGACCTCCTCTCAAAACCCAATTCAATCCAATTTATTTCTGGACCAGCTGTTGTTTCATAAATGATCTTGTAGACTTATATCGGCTATCGGCTATATAAGCACCAATATTTTCAGTTAAAATTCATTTCATACCTCGCAAGGTTTAATAAGATTATTCAACATGAAAATAATTCTTCCCCTCGCTTGCCTGGCGCTTTTTGTGGCGTACACCAACGCCCAGTGTCGAGGTGCTGTTCCGAGTAAGTAACCCTAACTTCCCATAAATAATATTACATTTGAATAATATTTGTTATACAGATAACAAGGTACGTTGCGCTGGTGATAGAAATGAAGGATATAGACGCAATATCATCTGCCATAAGAATTCAAATGCCAAAATGTGGTATTTCGATAATAAGGACAAAACCTGCAAGGAACTAAACTATCATGGATGTGGTGGAAACGCTAATCGCTTTTGCAGCTATAAAGATTGTGAAAGGAGGTGCAGGCCTGGGTTACCGACGCGATCATACAGACATGGGGTGATATAAGCATCCTTTTGCTTGATGAATTTTTAATAAATTTGACCTTCCAAGCAAAAGCCGACATATTCAGCCCGTTAATTCCAATAAATTATATTACATAACAATGGTGACAGAAACGAAGGAGATATATGGCTTATGCCGTAGTAATTCAAATCTCCAAATGTGCTTTTTCGATAAAAGTGACAGGACCTGCAAGAATCTCTTATATCTTGGATGTGGCAGCGCCAATCGATTTTGCAGGCGCGAAGATTGAAGATTGAATCGATATATTGAAGATTTTGTAATATATTGAAATTGAAATAAGCGAATGGGTGTTTTTATTAATTGCGCTACACATCAATCATTATTGTTAAATTAATCATATATTAAGTGAGTTGAAAACAAGTCTGTTCGATGAACCGAGTTAAGAAAGGAAGGAAGGAAGTTAATTAAATTTCGTTCGTTTTATATCACATATCCATTCATTTAAAAGAATATAAATTAATTTTGTATAGTTCACAATGATAATATTAATCATTTTAAAGTTGAGTTGAAAAATAAGGATAATCAGGTAAGCCATTTCCTTCGAATTATAAGATAAGAATGCAGTTTTAAGTCACAATATGTGTGTTACAATGCGAATGTTTCGTTTATTTAAATAGAAACGTGACAAAAGACATGTATCTATTCATTAAATATCTATTCTTAATTTATAAATCCGAAATTTTATTCAGAGCAGTTGTGCGGATGTGTTGCACAATGGAAACATATCGACCTCCATTCAATAACCAAAAATTCAGCGTATTATTTCTGGAACAGCTGTTGTTTTATGAATGTTCTGCTCGACTTCTCAATTGATATATAATAAATAAAATTTCAGTTGAAAATCAGTTGAAATTTCTCAGAGTGTTTCAAGTATTTTAAAATGAAGTTCAATCTTATAATTGCTTGCCTGGCGCTTTACTTGGCCCACACTCAAGCCCAGCAATGTCGCGGTGAAATTCCGAGTAAGTAAATGATCATAGTTTAAAAATGACATTACATAAAACCATTTATTTCTCTTCAGATAACATGGCACAATGCACTGGTGGCAGAAATAAAGGACAGGGGCAAGGTTCAACCTGCGCCAGGAACTGCAAACCCCTAGCCTATCGCGGATGCAGTGGCAACAACAATCGCCATTGCACTCGCTCCGACTGTGAAAGGAGATGCAAGCGTTCAAGAATATGAAATTTAGTTTCCCGTATTACTGCTTATAAATTAAAATGTCTTTCTGCAAAAAAAGCGAATAATATGTTATATGAATTATGTGTATTAGCTGAACTTTTGCTTCCTACAAAGTTAACCCAAAGGTTTAATAGACTTCAAAAATATAATTTTTTGTTGAGGGGAAAGTGTAAAAGTGCTGAGCAAACTTAAAGCTCAATGAATTGTCTTCATTTAGTTTTGAATATTTTTGCTCATAAGAAACTTTTTAGCAAATAATAATTTAGTGGTAAAGGCGAAAAGCTGTCGGAAAACTTTAAATCTTGAATTATTATAGCTTCAAAACGCGCTGTTATTCAAAGTTTAACATTCTGTTAACTTTAGCGACAAAAGCTTTTGAGGAGCTCTGAAAGCTCAGCGCCAACAGTTAACAGTTTCAGTAATGTGGGTAAACACTTTAGCTCAGTTTCAGCGAATTCGCCATCCAGGAAGTTCGCAGCGGTTAAATAAACGAGAAAAAACACGCCGTATTAATTAAATGAAAATACGTTAAGTTTAAACCTTTAACTTTATTTTACTGAATGTGAAAGATAATCAAAGCTGCAATCATGTTTTCGATAATCTTATCTTTCTTTAAATATTTTGTAAATATATTTTTAGTGTGGACTTGTGTGTGACTTCTGATAAGTGCGTAGTGTTTATTAAGTGCGACAAACCTGAACATCTGTTTGGGAATACAATTCCCCATACAGTATGCAGAGGGAGTCAAGGTTCGCTTTATTTGTCAGCCGACGCATTATGATCTTCAATATCATTGGCCTTGGTTGCCTGGCTGACGATTTAAATGAGAGAGCTGCCCACCAGTTTGTGTGTCTTTCTTACTGTGTCGCCTTTGCTGGTGTTTTTGCTAATGTCTCTCGGTATGCATGTAGTTGCCGGCACTTGAGGCTCAATGCTAAAGCGCAAAACCAGTTTTGTTTGCAATAAAATCACTCGTCTTCGACAATGTCAAATAGCACATATAATATCGGGAATACCATGCAACAATTTCCGCTCCCTGAACCTAAGCTCAACGGGCTGCGACTCAGAAACACTGCAAGTCTCGTTCGTTAACTACACTTGATGGACTTATTAATGCGTTCATCCACATATACACACAGTTGCGGATTTATAGATATGTTCGCACAACTCTGCACTCAGACGCCATATTCAATTCGATTGTATTCAAAGTCATAAAAATAATTATAATTGCGCAATTGCGTTGTTAGTTTTTGGGATGCTTTCGAGCAATTAGCCCGACGACCATCCGATATGTTTTAACATCTGCTTGTGTGTGCTTATTTCCATATGAATTTTATCAACTTTACATATTGTAATATAATTATAACTGCTGTTTATAGTTTAAAACACGTACACCCAAGGTACGACTTTATTTTTGAACGCCCGACGTGTCAAATCACGTAATTATATATAAATGATATGTGTGAATGGTATTTTATATAGCGAAAAAGTGAGAAAAGGAATAACTAGGAAGGAAACTATAAATATGTAAATCTATACTTAGATATATATATATATATATATATATATATATATATATATATATATATATATTTATAGAAATCACTTAATGGGCATATTTATAAATAAAATGTATGCATTTTGAATAAGAATGGAAAATATGACTATGAACACTTAATTTTATTAAGCGAAGTCTTTAAGAAGAGAGTTATAAATATTTGTCTATTTATAGAAGTACATATTTATAGCAAACACGTGCCCATACATGCTTATAATTGACTTGTAGCGCTTTGCGATTATGTATGATTTTTCAAACAATTTGTTTCAAAGCTTAAATATACCATGCTGATCTTTGATTCATTAGAAATACAAACGGATTGGCGAACTGGCTAATTGTATTACCGGTGCCAATTAAATCGATAAATTGACAAAATAAAAACAATTTCAATCACAGCTTGAATGAGCCGCCTGAGGCCACAGCTTCGGTTTGAGTTGAGAGCCAATCAGCAGGTTGCTTCAAGCATCCATTCATCGAAAAACACTTATGGGTTTGTTTACATTTCAACCGCTGGCAAGCTGTGCTGTTGCCAGCGTCTATCAATTGGCATGTGGCTTTTGTCTTCCACCTACACCACCAAAGACATGTAATGTAAAAATCATCATTAAAAAATTTATATTTGTTTGGACGCACGGAAAAATAAATATAAATACCTTAAGCAATTTAAGTTCTCTCTCTGTAATGCATAACAGTATGTAAAGGAAATGCTTTAAAATAGCAAAGAATATATATATATATATATATATATATATATATATATGTATGTATATAAATATTTTAATATACGATAATACATGATAAATGGTACAATTTTAAACAAAGTTTATCTGCACAGCATTGAAATTTAACAGTGCTTGTGCCACAACGCAAAAAAGAAAAAAAAAGTTTATCAATCCTCCGAGTGCAAGAGCATTAACACTTATCAGCGGAGCAGTCAACAGTTACCAGTTAACAGTGCTTGTGCATGAACGCATAACAGAAAGACAAGCTATCAGTCGCCTCGTTCGAATTAGTTCAGTGCAAGAGCGTTAACATTTATCATCTGGGCAGTTAACAGTGCTTGTGCAAGACTTATAACAGAATGACAAGTTCAACCGTCGTCCCGTCCATAATATTTTAGTTCGTCTAAGCTCGTCGGCTTTGGTGAATGTGTCGCGGAATTGAGAGGGAGATAAACGCTTAAGAGACGCTCATTAAATGTGAAGTTGCTGATAACTCATTAATAAAATCATATGCGTCTCTTGCGTTTTTGCTTTTTTAATTGCTTTGATAAAATAACCGGTTGAATCGAACAACATCATCACGCGAGCTATTCCATTTTGTGATCTGCTAGTATTTCTACACGGAAATTCCCATTAAAGTTCCCAGTTATTAGATGACGATGTGAATAAGCATATAGTTAATGAAGTGCATTGAAATATACAGCACACCTATGTATCCACCATTTATGTTATGTGCCTGAGATTCGTGTTTCGCGATCGCCGAGTTTTGCATTAATAGTGCATGCAAAACTGTTCAGTCTTATCACAATATTCACGGGTACTTGTCATCCAATGCTGTCGACAATAACAAATAACCAGCTTGTGAGCCTTTGTGTGCATAATTATGTATACAACAAATTAAAATATAAAAAAACCCAGCTCGTTAACTGCTTTAAAAGAGAACCGCGAATCAATGGCGTTCAACTGTTGAGCTGCTTTGCATACCGAATATCGAGGGGCTAACGCGTTGTATGTTATAAATATACACAGAAAAAAATATATTAAAACGAATTATATATTTTTGATTGAGGTGCAACACTTATAAAAAGTTAACTAAAGTTAACGTAAAACTATTCTTAAAAAAAACTATTCTAAAAACACATTTTTGATGTGTGACTTTACATTTTTATTTAAAATTAAAAATTCTTTTATAAAGCTTCCGTTTAAGATAACTAATTTGTACTGTGTATATCTTTAATATTCGAACGTAGCACTGAGTAAATGTTAAATAATTTGAAGTACCAGCAAAAGGAAACAAAAGATTTACAAACAATAATAATATAACCGAGAAGTAAAAACAAAAAACAGAACAAACAACTTGATTGAAGCAAATATTACCTGAGAAGTATATACATATCAACAATATATATATATTATATATCGACATAAATACCTTCGGTAAGTGTTAAAAAGATAACACTTTGAATTCCCCTAAGAACTATTTGTAAACATCATCAGCAAAACAAATAAATTCGCTGCCATTCAAGTGGGCATTTCCACAAAACTAAAAAAAGACAATAAAAAATGGGGGAAAAATATGAAATTCTCACTAATTAAAATGTTTTTCTATTTTTATATGTTAAGCTAATTCCCCTAATCAGCGTATTAATAAATTTGATAGTATTTTTATACCTTTTAATAGGCATTCATTTATACGTTTTCAGATTTGGGTCGCTCAACTACTCAGTATTTTACTGAAAATAGACTTCTAGGAAAAAAAAACTGAACTTAAGTTTGTATTGTTTCAATTACTTTCAAGACAAATAGCAGTTTTCTAAACACCTGGTATGAGTCATCATAATTCCATTGGGGTCTGTGCGCTGTGATCACTTGAATCTATTGCGCTCTAAACTGAGAAATGAATTCAGAGTTCTGCTTCCTCAATCATGTAACGACTTTCTATCGCGTCAGCATATAGATCGTTCAGAAAGGCTCTCAGCAGATATTTACCATATTGCTACATCCTTATCGAATATGTAATCTCCAAATAGCGTATATTCCCGCAATTTTTCGAATGATATATGCTACTAAAGTCTGGGAACACATACATAAGCCAGCTCCAGCTGCTACCGATCACTGCGTCGAATATGATCCTAATCCTGTGGGTACTTCGCTAACACACCAGTTGCATGCGTGTTCTTCTCAGCCTGCCTTATGGGTCCTACACTTGTACGAAACAACCAGACAATGTCGTCACTGTACTTTGCACTCCAACCCATTGTAATTTTGAACAGGAATTCATTAGCGAGAATGCACAGGAGACAATTCCTAATTGTTGAGGTGCCAACTGTTTTCCCTTCCTTTACTTGGTCATTTAGTCAGGCCCTAATCTACGCGTTGAGTTTTAACGCAACTTTAAACTTAACTTAACACATATAGTTTTATAAATAGATTTAACACCAAATATTCCATTGAATAAACTCAGCTTGCCATTCCTCTCCCACCAGCCTTTCCACAAATTGGCATCTTTACTCATCAAAAATTTCAAAGTTGTTTACAGTTTGCACATTTGGCTGGCTGTTTTGTTTAAATGTGTTATTTTTGTAATTGCTTAAATTGTTTATTTAATGCCTTCAGTTTTGTTTATTGCACACAATAGAGAATCCGCGTTTAATGCACGATTTGCTAAAAAAGTTTTTCCAAATAGTTTCCATCAGGAATATATATAAAACCATATATATTGTAGAGCAAGATAAGCATTATAGTTGTTATAATCATATTTGTGGGTTTATCTGCAATTTCACTGCCATATATCACGCAGTGAGGTTGACCTTTCCCGCTTCAATGTTCAGCTGATAAGCGTAATGAAATTGCAATTTAATTAGCTAAATGCATTAAATTACAACAATGACCCTTACTACAAACATAGTTCACAAACTATTTCAAATGAATATGTCGTGTTCAAATAGATGTGGGACATAGAAGTGTCTTTGGGTAAATATATATTCTTTTAAATGTATAGAAAAACAAAAATAATAAAAATTTCAATAATATGTTCTTTTCAGTTGTAAAATAAACAAAGGTGTCAAAAGCAAGACAAATCTTACGCCTTCAAAGAATAAGTCGGTTTTGATTGATGAGGGGAAAAACATAAGAGCCTAATATAATCTGAAGAATTTAAATAATAAATAAAAATGGTATTTAAAATGTAATAAATCAAAAGTTTGGAGGGAGCTTTTGGTGTTAATCGTTTTGATGGACTGCCTTTTTTTGTAATATTGAGATAGTAATATGAGCCAAGGTGATTACCAATCAAGCTAAGTATGCTTTCAATGGGATGGCACGTTAGGGATTAATCGAATGGTTGTTTTGCTAGCGCTAAAAATACACAAGTAATTTTCACACGAATTGTATAGAAATAAGAACCAAAAACCACAATAAATAAAAAAGAAAACAAATAACACATAAAATCGCCAAAAAAAAGAGTAATGGGGCAAGCCTTCAATGGGCCGCAAATAGAAAACATCACAATTAAAAACCACAGGCAAAAAGAACTATTGTTGAAATTTAAAATAATCGCAAGCAGACAATCGCCAAATTTCTTGTGGTGTGTATTGTTTTTCTTACTTACCTCCACCTCATGGTGGTTTACCATTTTAGTTTTCAGTTGTTTCTTCTTATTTCTTTCGGATCGGGCTTCGCTGACTTTTGAACTGGCGCGCGATTAGTCTACTTCGGTTTTTGATATGACCACAGTCGTTGCACTCATACGGACATGACAACATGACATGGCATATAATTAAATAACGAAAAAAGAAACCAAATAATTTAACTGATAAACAAATACGTACATTAAAATAAACTAGTCAGCTGATACTCAAAACTTTTATTACTAAATTGTGAGTGTTTTTATTAAATTATTTTTGTCTTTAATTGTGTGAAATTCAGAACTTATAAATTTATATTATAAACAATTCTAACGGGTTTCTCAAATATGTTCGCAGTTCTTTCGCCACTATTTATAAATCTAAGTGAAGCTTTACGTATTTGAGCATTCATAATTATTAAGTAAGCCTCCATTAATGAATTGGCAAATAATACGACAGCTGCTTGGAATACAAAACAAAAGTATCCAGTTACCTATTCATAATTTATAAATATTAAAATTGTAACTACCAAACAACATCCAAAAAACTGAACCACTGTGCTAAGAATAGAATATTTATAATAAACAATATTTAGTGCCTCGTTATCGTTATTTCAGACGGAAACTGGACCAAAAAACAAACCAATTATGATAATAAATATACAAAAATACACATAAATCACTGATATAAACGGAAGTTTAAGCCCGAAAGAAAACCATTCTAAAGTCGTTAATAGAAACAGTTATTTTGCAATGTTTCAACTGTTTTAAAACGAGCAAATAATTTAAGTGAAAAATACAATAATCATTTCGTTTCTTGGAATCAATAAAGGTGTATAGCAAATGCTCTTTGTCCGATATGAGCAACTCTTTGCCATTATCTTATCGCAGACTTATTCGCATTACGCTTTAAAAGATCCCCATTGTTGCTGTATCTCTTCCTTCCTCTCTCTCTCTCTCTCTCTCTCTCTCTCTCTTTGTCTCCCGTCATTTTAGTAGGTTGTTTAATTGGTAAACTTATAATGTGAATAGTATCGCCTATGGTTAGTATAATCTACCGATCACGCAATTTGCATTCCAGTATCAATCACAACTATCAACTATCAACTAGGGAAACTGGTTGGGAAACGAATGTTTGTGTGAATCACTGAACATGAGGCTATTTGATCGGCATTATAAATCGATCGATAGCACTTCGCCTCTGTTTTTACTAAACACACTTATACATTATATTTGTGTGTTTATTGTGAAATGTGTATGGGAAATGGTTGAGTCAAAACAGCAGTTGTTGCATTTGACTGTACGCAAAACAAACAATAAATAAGCAACTCAAAAATTAAACAATTGTGAAAAGAGCCAAAATAGATATGTTTATAAGTATAGAACAATTTTTGCTGCCACAAAGTATCAATGGAAATTTGGAAAATCGTAAAAATTGCCCGGCAATAATTCAATTATTTTGCCATTTATTTGTATGTACATTTATAGAGAATGTGCTGATTTGGAGTTTAATGGTGTTTTTAAATACCGAAAGAAATTCCAATTGCTGGCTAAGCGATTAATTATGATAATTTTAACAAACATTCAACTTGTGGCACTGCTGGATGTGCTGGGTGCGGAGGCGTTTAATGTCTGTTTACCCAAATGGGCCAATAAATTTCATGATAATTCTAAGGTGCGCACATACAAGCCACAGTTCTGTCAATGACACACACATACACACACTGCCACACACACACACACACACACACACAACTGCCTTTCATAAATGTTTGCCATGGACATCCAATGCAAATAGTTGACGATCAATGAATTAAGCGTCATTTGACTTTCGCTTATAGATTGCGGTCATAATTATGTTAGTCCGATAAGATAGTGTCCTGAATTTATAGACCCGACATGGCCAGGCATCAATCAGCAGTGAGGGAGTTGTTGACGCATTAAGCAAACACAAATAGCCAACTTGAATAGATTGGCTTACTAACTATCAATTTAATACTTCAGACTTCATAAATGTGCCTTGTGTAGTTTCGGATGATTAATGTCCCGCAGGCATAGCTACAATTGTTTGTTGCGTGTCTTTTTGTGTGTGTGTGGGTGTATTTTAGGCACACAACATGTCCCAATGGACGTGTTATCCTAATTACACCAACAAATGAATCCACATGTCCTTGTTCGCCTTGTTTGCGCTAACTCGTGAAATATGTGTGGCTATTTGGTTGATTTGGTAGAAATGAGGGAACGGAAAAAGTCGTTCGTTAACTATATAGTTATGATAGGGTTCCGATCCTTTCGGCTTCAACAATATGTGACTAAAAACTTTCCAGAGCCATAACTTTGTCAATACTCAATCGATAGTCTAGATCTAGATCTGTACTATATTCAAATTTAAAATGATTATGAAATATTAATATGTAACCATAAAACTATCAACTGATTAACAACCTTATCAACCTGACACTAATTCTCATTGCATTCTTTTCACAGGTCACACAAAATGCACAAGAAGCAAATTCATCACATAACTGGCCAGTTCCACTGTGGTGCCACATTGACGGGAGTAGTGCTCCTGGTCGTGTTTCTCCTCTTGCCTGGTACTCACTTTGGGGTGCACGCCATGGCGGAGAATTATCATGAGCGAAATGGAATATACACAAGGTGTAATTTTTCCGAAACTGTAGATTTGACGGGGTATCCCTTGTTTGATAATGGCAGCTACAGTTACGAGGGTGTTCTGATACCCCCTCATGAAGTGGGCACTTTCGACTATATCTACAAGCATCTGGGGGATCGAGTGGATGTGCCTGAGCATAAGCGTGCCTGCATCTGTAAAATTAAACCCTGCATTAATATCTGCTGTCCGTGGGGACAGATCTACAAAAACAATGGTTGCCAAAATGATACCAGCGAAAAGCTATGGCCGGAGAAATTGATAAATGTGACACTGAATAATGGTTCCATTCAGACTTTCGACATTGAGGAAAAGTTTGTGGTGCAGAATTTTAGGCCCTGCACGAATATGTTTGCCCTGCTGCCTGAGCTGAATTCCTACGACACCTATAAGCTGTTCGAGAATGGTTCGATGCTGCGGGAGGACGACATGCAAATCATAAAGGCACACCAGTTCTGTCTGGTGCCCACCTATATCAACGAAACGGATATCTACTACACTATAAATCCAGCTAACTGCAATATGTTCACTGATAGCTCTACTGTGAAGATAATCAATGGATACGGTGAGTGCTGAATTGATATACTTGTTGAAAGTATCTCAAATAGTACCGATTTCATTTTGCATTTTTATTTTTAGCTATGCTGTTTTCTATACCCTTCATGCTAATTACAATTGCCGTCTACCTGTTGATTCCGGAGCTACGTAACCAGCATGGCAAATCTCTGGTTTGCTACCTGTTGGGTATTTCCATTGGATATTTGCTGCTCTGCTGCCTGCTCGTGATGAAAAACATTTATCCGAATGAGTTGCCTTGCAAGTTGATTGGCTACACGACGTATTTCTTCTTCATGTCCGCCTTCTTCTGGCTGAATGTGATCAGTTTCGATCTGTGGCACAATTTCCGAGGCACGCGCGGCATCTATCGATTCAAGGAGAAGAAACGCTTCCTGGTCTACTCTCTCTACTCCTGGGGATCGGCACTGGTCTTCCTTGTCTTCACTGTGTTCGCGCAAGAGTATTCCAATTGGCCAACGGAACTCAAGCCGGGAATTGGCGGTGGTGAGCTATGTTGGCTGGAAATGAAGAGGAACTGGTCGGCTATGCTGTACTTTTTCGGGCCCATCATGCTTATCATTGTGGCCAACACCGTCATGTTTGTGATGACGGCCTTCAAAATTCACAGTGTGCAGCGCGAAATGGCAAAAATCATTGCTCGAGAGGACAGCAGCAGTAATCTACGCACCGAGAAGGACAAGTATGTGAAGGATTCTATTGAACAAACCGCATTTTAACAGAAATCTTATTAGATTCGGACTTTTCCTGCGACTGTTTCTCATTATGGGAGTTACCTGGTCTTCGGAGATAATCTCGTACTTTGTGGGCAGCGATAACGAGTGGTCCAAGATATTCTACGTCTCCGATTTGTGCAATGCGATGCAAGGTTTTCTAATATTTATGCTGTTTGTGCTGAAAAAGAAGGTCAAACATCTGATTACCAACAGGTATGTGAATCTTTTAACTCAATTCACCTAGCTATGTTTCTTCCCTACCATAAATAAGTTCATAACTGTGTGAGTCCTCGAAAACGTTATCTATTTGTGTTGTATCTCGAGTCTAAAATTCGTATCTATTTCTTAAATTGACTTACAATCGTATTCAAAAACCCAAAAAAAAACACATAAATAAAACTCCAATTAGAACGATTCGTGTGCGAAGCTTGAGGCAGACGGAGACTACAGTTGCCGGCAGCACCACGATGCGCCAGAGATTTCTGGATGCCTCCCAACACATACGAAAGCTGGTCGTCATCCGCAATGCGTTTGCCAACTCCACGAGTGAGGTGCACTCACACACTTTCTAGGTGGAACAGCTGAGACACTACGACGATATTTGCATTCTAGTAAGAAGTGATCTGCTGCTCTTCCTCTTCGCTGTTTAGTGTTGTGCAGCGTGGCAAATGCTGAATACTAAAAGCTGAACCAAACCAGACCGTGCATGCATTTTATAGGAATTACTTAGCAAATCAAATGGCATATATAAATATTATTTTGCTGTTGGTATATAAATTATTCTCTTGTATCTCGTTGTCAGCCTGCTTTCGATATCGCTAACGCTAAAGAACTCCAACAACAGCAACATTAATAAGCAGCCAACACAAGACAAGCCCCACATACAACAGCAATTAAACATTAACACTTGAGTGTTGTGACTAGCAGACTTAATACCATGTAACAGCATGTAGTGATATTTTGTAAACAATCTGTATATACAATATATAAATATAGTGTATATATATATATATATCTATTTGTATCAACGTATCGTAATTTTCCCAATGAAGACTCTTGAAGCCAAAGTCGCCCGATTCGAGACAATCGAACACAACAAACTCAACATCTACCGACATGGGTGTGCAACAGGAAAAGTTAAAAATGAACCCTTGCACCCCGCCGATCCCAGACGCCATGGGTAATACAAATATGCCGCCAGAGCCGGCTACCAAGACAATAACAAAATCGTAAACAAAATACACAAATGAAAGGTAAAGAGCCAAAGTAGTTAGTTAGCGCAGCAATAAATAATTTTGATTAACAAAAACATCAACAGCAACTAAAATAACACCCCCTTTCTCAGCCAACAACAAATGCTATTAAGTATTATCAACCTCATACTTCGCTATCTATGTAATAATAATATTCGAATTCTAATCGCATGTAAATCAATTCAAAGACCATTAACAATATTCATAGCTTCCTCGTATCTCTCGTATCACAAATCATTTCAAGCCTATTTGCGATAAATACTAATTGATCGGTTTATCGGTGCTTTTCTGTTATCAAATATTTTCCCCCCGACCCAAAATTACGACTAATCACTTTTATTTTTGTTTTGTGTGTATTACCTACCAATTTTCCATTTAGATGCTCGAGAGCCCGCGATGGAAGCAATCAGCGTCAGAGTCAATATTCCACGAAAACCACTTCCAGCAGTGTGGCAAATTTATCGCTTCACGAGAAGAGCTGTGTGGAGAAGCCGCTTGTCTCCACCGTGCTGGATCAACACTCAGAACCACTACAAAAACCGCACCAACAACGCCCTCAGAAACGTATCATGTTGGAATTGAATTAATTGAATATGTTTGCGGTCGAGTCCATTGATGACGCCATCGTTGCGTCGCACTAAGCATCGAATAACTGGAACACATTATGCAGCGCCTACAGCCCCAGCAGCCATATTATTATATCGTAGACTTAAAAAAAGACATTATTCCTAACTGTATATGTATAAACATATATATAGCATTCGTATCTACCTGCTTTTGTGTTTCTATGTCTTATGATTATACTTCTCCCGTCAGGCACAACGTTAATGCTTTAAGTATATCGTACATGTATCGCTTTATCATCCTATATATAAATTTAGAGAAGTAAACATCAATTTTTTATATCTGTATGTCAAGCATAATAATAAAGCCAAAGAAAACGAAATGCATATGGATTAGTTTTTTACTACCACTTGTAATTAACATTAGGCTTTTATTCTATACTATTATTATTGTTGCTGTTGTTACGCATCTTGTCCTTCGAAAATCCATTAGGACATGACCCACCTACAGTTATTCTCCCGACAGCGTCGGGCTCCTCAAAGCATAACGCAACTTGCTTGCAAGAGGGAAATTTAGCCTATTATTCAACCTAGTTTCGAATTCTATGGTGTGTTACCTTGATATAAAAATGCTTAAGGCAACTGTTCTCTTGGGCTTTTTTGCAAAGACAACAACAAGGATTTTCTGATTAAATAGTAATTAGTATTTAAAATGTAATAAATCAAGTTTGAAGGGCGCTTTTGGTGTTAATCGTTTTGATGGACTGCCTTTTTTTGTAATATTGAGATAGTAATATGAGCCAAGAGGATTACCAATCAAGTTAAGTGTGCTTTCAAGAGGATGGCACGAGGGAAATTTAGCCTATTATTCAACCTAGTTTCGAATTCTATGGTGTGTTACCTTGACATAAAAATGCTTAAGGCAACTGTTCTCTTGGGCTTTTTTGCAAAGACAACAACAAGGATTTTCTGATTAAATAGTAATTAGTATTTAAAATGTAATAAATCAAGTTTGAAGGGCGCTTTTGGTGTTAATCGTTTTGATGGACTGCCTTTTTTTGTAATATTGAGATAGTAATATGAGCCAAGAGGATTACCAATCAAGTTAAGTGTGCTTTCAAGAGGATGGCACGTTAAGGATTAATCGAATGGTTGTTTTGCTAGCGCTAAAAATACACAAGTAATTTTCACACGAATTGTATAGAAATAAGAACCAAAAACCACAATAAATAAAAAAGAAAACAAATAACACATAAAATCGCCAAAAAAAGAGTAATGGGGCAAGCCTTCAATGGGCCGCAAATAGAAAACATCACAATTAAAAACCACAGGCAAAAAGAACTATTGTTGAAATTTAAAATAATCGCAAGCACACAATCGCCAAATTTCTTGTGGTGTGTATTGTTTTTCTTACTTACCTCCACCTCATGGTGGTTTACCATTTTAGTTTTCAGTTGTTTCTTCTTATTTCTTTCGGATCGGGCTTCGCTGACTTTTGAACTGGCGCGCGATTAGTCTACTTCGGTTTTTGATATGACCACAGTCGTTGCATTCATACGGACATGACAACATGACATGGCGTATAATTAAATAACGAAAAAAGAAACCAAATAATATAACTGATAAACAAATACGTACATTAAAATAAACTAGTCAGCTGATACGCAAAACTTTTATTACTAAATTGTGAGTGTTTTTGTTAAATTAATTTTGTCTTTAATTGTGTGAAATTCAGAACTTATAAATTTATATTATAAACAATTCTAACGGGTTTCTCAAATATGTTCGCAGTTCTTTCGCCACTATTTATAAATCTAAGTGAAGCTTTACGTATTTGAGCATTCATAATTATTAAGTAAGCCTCCATTAATGAATTGGCAAATAATACGACAGCTGCTTGGAATACAAAACAAAAGTATCCAGTTACCTATTCATAATTTATAAATATTAAAATTGTAACTACCAAACAACATCCAAAAAACTGAACCACTGTGCTAAGAATAGAATATTTATAATAAACAATATTTAGTGCCTCGTTATCGTTATTTCAGACGGAAACTGGACCAAAAAACAAACCAATTATGATAATAAATATACAAAAATACACATAAATCACTGATATAAACGGAAGTTTAAGCCCGAAAGAAAACCATTCTAAAGTCGTTAATAGGAACAGTTATTTTGCAATGTTTCAACTGTTTTAAAACGAGCAAGTAATTTAAGTGAAAAATACAATAATCATTTCGTTTCTTGAAATTGTATCGCCTATAGTTAGCATAATCTACCGATCTGTGGGTAGATGTAAATGTGTATGGGAAATGGTTGAGCCAAAACAGCATTTATTGCAAAAATTAAACAACTGTGAGAAGAGGCAAAAAAGAGATGTTATGATATGACAAATTTTTGCTGCCACATAATATCAATGGAAATTCGGAAAATTCGGAAAAATGGCCCGGCAATAATTCAATTATTTTGCCATTTATTTGCGAGAGAATGTGCTGATTTGGAGTTTAATGGTGTTTTCAAATACCAAAAAGAAATTCCAATTGCTGGCTAAGCGATTAATTATGATAATTTTAACAAACATTCAACTTGTGGCACTGCTGGATGTGCTGGGTGCGGAGGCGTTTAATGTCTGTTTACCCAAATGGGCCAATAAATTTCATGATAATTCTAAGGTGCGCACATACAAGCCACAGTTCTGTCAATGACACACACATACACACACTGCCACACACACACACACACACACACACAACTGCCTTTCATAAATGTTTGCCATGGACATCCAATGCAAATAGTTGACGATCAATGAATTAAGCGTCATTTGACTTTCGCTTATAGATTGCGGTCATAATTATGTTAGTCCGATAAGATAGTGTCCTGAATTTATAGACCCGACATGGCCAGGCATCAATCAGCAGTGAGGGAGTTGTTGACGCATTAAGCAAACACAAATAGCCAACTTGAATAGATTGGCTTACTAACTATCAATTTAATACTTCAGACTTCATAAATGTGCCTTGTGTAGTTTCGGATGATTAATGTCCCGCAGGCATAGCTACAATTGTTTGTTGCGTGTCTTTTTGTGTGTGTGTGGGTGTATTTTAGGCACACAACATGTCCCAATGGACGTGTTATCCTAATTACACCAACAAATGAATCCACATGTCCTTGTTCGCCTTGTTTGCGCTAACTCGTGAAATATGTGTGGCTATTTGGTTGATTTGGTAGAAATGAGGGAACGGAAAAAGTCGTTCGTTAACTATATAGTTATGATAGGGTTCCGATCCTTTCGGCTTCAACAATATGTGACTAAAAACTTTCCAGAGCCATAACTTTGTCAATACTCAATCGATAGTCTAGATCTAGATCTGTACTATATTCAAATTTAAAATGATTATGAAATATTAATATGTAACCATAAAACTATCAACTGATTAACAACCTTATCAACCTGACACTAATTCTCATTGCATTCTTTTCACAGGTCACACAAAATGCACAAGAAGCAAATTCATCACATAACTGGCCAGTTCCACTGTGGTGCCACATTGACGGGAGTAGTGCTCCTGGTCGTGTTTCTCCTCTTGCCTGGTACTCACTTTGGGGTGCACGCCATGGCGGAGAATTATCATGAGCGAAATGGAATATACACAAGGTGTAATTTTTCCGAAACTGTAGATTTGACGGGGTATCCCTTGTTTAATAATGGCAGCTACAGTTACGGGGGTGTTCTGATACCCCCTCATGAAGTGGGCACTTTCGACTATATCTACAAGCATCTGGGGGATCGAGTGGATGTGCCTGAGCATAAGCGTGCCTGCATCTGTAAAATTAAACCCTGCATTAATATCTGCTGTCCGTGGGGACAGATCTACAAAAACAATGGTTGCCAAAATGATACCAGCGAAAAGCTATGGCCGGAGAAATTGATAAATGTGACACTGAATAATGGTTCCATTCAGACTTTCAACATTGAGGAAAAGTTTGTGGTGCAGAATTTTAGGCCCTGCACGAATATGTTTGCCCTGCTGCCTGAGCTGAATTCCTACGACACCTATAAGCTGTTCGAGAATGGTTCGATGCTGCGGGAGGACGACATGCAAATCATAAAGGCACACCAGTTCTGTCTGGTGCCCACCTATATCAACGAAACGGATATCTACTACACAATAAAACCAGCAAACTGCAATATGTTCATTGACAGCTTTACTGTGAAGATAATCAATGGATACGGTGAGTGCTGAATTGATATACTTGTTGAAAGTATCTCAAATAGTACCGATTTCATTTTGCATTTTTATTTTTAGCTATGCTGTTTTCTATACCCTTCATGCTAATTACAATTGCCGTCTACCTGTTGATTCCGGAGCTACGTAACCAGCATGGCAAATCTCTGGTTTGCTACCTGTTGGGTATTTCCATTGGATATTTGCTGCTCTGCTGCCTGCTCGTGATGAAAAACATTTATCCGAATGAGTTGCCTTGCAAGTTGATTGGCTACACGACATATTTCTTCTTCATGTCCGCCTTCTTCTGGCTGAATGTGATCAGTTTCGATCTGTGGCACAATTTCCGAGGCACGCGCGGCATCAATCGATTCAAGGAGAAGAAACGCTTCCTGGTCTACTCTCTCTACTCCTGGGGATCGGCAATGGTCTTCCTTGTCTTCACTGTGTTCGCGCAAGAGTATTCCAATTGGCCAACGGAACTCAAGCCGGGAATTGGCGGTGGTGAGCTATGTTGGCTGGAAATGAAGAGGAACTGGTCGGCTATGCTGTACTTTTTCGGGCCCATCATGCTTATCATTGTGGCCAACACCGTCATGTTTGTGATGACGGCCTTCAAAATTCACAGTGTGAAGCGCGAAATGGCAAAAATCATTGCTCGAGAGGACAGCAGCAGTAATCTACACACCGAGAAGGACAAGTATGTGAAGGATTCTATTGAACAAACCGCATTTTAACAGAAATCTTATTAGATTCGGACTTTTCCTGCGACTGTTTCTCATTATGGGAGTTACCTGGTCTTCGGAGATAATCTCGTACTTTGTGGGCAGCGATAACGAGTGGTCCAAGATATTCTACGTCTCCGATTTGTGCAATGCGATGCAAGGTTTTCTAATATTTATGCTGTTTGTGCTGAAAAAGAAGGTCAAACATCTGATTACCAACAGGTATGTGAATCTTTTAACTCAATTCACCTAGCTATGTTTCTTCCCTACCATAAATAAGTTCATAACTGTGTGAGTCCTCGAAAACGTTATCTATTTGTGTTGTATCTCGAGTCTAAAATTCGTATCTATTTCTTAAATTGACTTACAATCGTATTCAAAAACCCAAAAAAAAACACATAAATAAAACTCCAATTAGAACGATTCGTGTGCGAAGCTTGAGGCAGACGGAGACTACAGTTGCCGGCAGCACCACGATGCGCCAGAGATTTCTGGATGCCTCCCAACACATACGAAAGCTGGTCGTCATCCGCAATGCGTTTGCCAACTCCACGAGTGAGGTGCACTCACACACTTTCTAGGTGGAACAGCTGAGACACTACGACGATATTTGCATTCTAGTAAGAAGTGATCTGCTGCTCTTCCTCTTCGCTGTTTAGTGTTGTGCAGCGTGGCAAATGCTAAATACTAAAAGCTGAACCAAACCAGACCGTGCATGCATTTTATAGGAATTACTTAGCAAATCAAATGGCATATATAAATATTATTTTGCTGTTGGTATATAAATTATTCTCTTGTATCTCGTTGTCAGCCTGCTTTCGATATCGCTAACGCTAAAGAACTCCAACAACAGCAACATTAATAAGCAGCCAACACAAGACAAGCCCCACATACAACAGCAATTAAACATTAACACTTGAGTGTTGTGACTAGCAGACTTAATACCATGTAACAGCATGTAGTGATATTTTGTAAACAATCTGTATATACAATATATAAATATAGTGTGTATATATATATATATATCTATTTGTATCAACGTATCGTAATTTTCCCAATGAAGACTCTTGAAGCCAAAGTCGCCCGATTCGAGACAATCGAACACAACAAACTCAACATCTACCGACATGGGTGTGCAACAGGAAAAGTTAAAAATGAACCCTTGCACCCCGCCGATCCTAGACGCCATGGGTAATACAAATATGCCGCCAGAGCCGGCTACCAAGACAATAACAAAATCGTAAACAAAATACACAAATGAAAGGTAAAGAGCCAAAGTAGTTAGTTAGCGCAGCAATAAATAATTTTGATTAACAAAAACATCAACAGCAACTAAAATAACACCCCCTTTCTCAGCCAACAACAAATGCTATTAAGTATTATCAACCTCATACTTCGCTATCTATGTAATAATAATATTCGAATTCTAATCGCATGTAAATCAATTCAAAGACCATTAACAATATTCACAGCTTCCTCGTATCTCTCGTATCACAAATCATTTCAAGCCTATTTGCGATAAATACTAATTGATCGGTTTATCGGTGCTTTTCTGTTATCAAATATTTTCCCCCCGACCCAAAATTACGACTAATCACTTTTATTTTTGTTTTGTGTGTATTACCTACCAATTTTCCATTTAGATGCTCGAGAGCCCGCGATGGAAGCAATCAGCGTCAGAGTCAATATTCCACGAAAACCACTTCCAGCAGTGTGGCAAATTTATCGCTTCACGAGAAGAGCTGTGTGGAGAAGCCGCTTGTCTCCACCGTGCTGGATCAACACTCAGAACCACTACAAAAACCGCACCAACAACGCCCTCAGAAACGTATCATGTTGGAATTGAATTAATTGAATATGTTTGCGGTCGAGTCCATTGATGACGCCATCGTTGCGTCGCACTAAGCATCGAATAACTGGAACACATTATGCAGCGCCTACAGCCCCAGCAGCCATATTATTATATCGTAGACTTAAAAAAATACATTATTTCTAACTGTATATGTATAAACATATATATAGCATTCGTATCTACCTGCTTTTGTGTTTCTATGTCTTATGATTATACTTCTCCCGTCAGGCACAACGTTAATGCTTTAAGTATATCGTACATGTATCGCTTTATCATCCTATATATAAATTTAGAGAAGTAAACATTGTCATATACATGAAATTAATTTTTATAATGTCAAGGCTACAGGTTTGCCAAGAGATCAATTTTTTATATCTGTATGTCAAGCATAAAAAAATAATAAAGCCAAAGAAAACGAAATGTATATGGATTAGTTTTTTACTACCACTTGTAATTAACATTAGGCTTTTATTCTATACTATTATTATTGTTGCTGTTGTTACGCATCTTGTCCTTCGAAAATCCATATTCTCCCGACAGCGACGGGCTCCTCAAAGCATAACGCAACTTGCTTGCAAGAGGGAAATTTAGCCTATACCTCAACCTAGTTTCCATACAGGATTTTCTGAGGTTCAAATTTATTAACATATATGTGTTTTTATAGTTTTATCTTTCTCTTTACGTATATTTTGGGCAAGTGTGTTACTTTGACATACAAATGCTTAAAGCAATTGGTATAGATTGCATACAAACTGTTCACCTTTTGGGGGCAGCCTTTAAGCAAAGACAACAATGAAGATTTTCTGATTATTAAGGGTTTCTATAACTGCAGTCCAAGGACCTGATCTTTATAATGCTGACGCAGTTTCTAAAATCTGTAAGGTTTTTGGACGAGCTGGAGTCTTTTTGTACATTTATTGGATGTAATTAAAAAAAAAACCAATACACTGGAATAATCACGTTGCAACCGCCACAACCGCCGTATGTACTGCTTTGTGCACTGCATTCATTTTCTTTTAATGACAAGTTGAGCTGATATTAGGGGTACTTTTATTGTTTCATTTAGTATATATAGAATATGAGTAGGTATAGAATACATTTAAACCGATTTAGGTCGTCTAGTTGTAAAATTCTGCGAAATAAGGATGTGATGTTTTCATGAGTACTATCAATGTCCTAAAACCTGTTTCCTTTATAAATGGTTATGTCATCAGAGAGTAGCCACAAAAATACTAAATTACTGGTTTCCAATTAAGTCACATATATCTGTTAACAATAGAAGCATTCTATTTATTATAATCATATATGTCGGTTCATCTACAATTTGAACTAACAGCAACATTTTACTGTCATTTGTCACGCAATGTAAATGGCTTTTCCTGCTTCCACGTACAGCTCCCTAATAAGCGTAATAAAATTGCACATTAATTATCTAAGCGCATATTTTTGCAGCAATAATATGCAAACATCGCTTATAAATAGTAACTGAAAGGAATAAATAGTATTTAGGAATGGCTTTACTATACACTTAGTTGAGCATTAATCATTTCTAAACGTATTAGCAAATGATCAGTGATCACCAATAATCTATAAACATAGAAAGCAAGAGTCAACACAATACCGGAAAAGGGTTAAAAGTAACATAAACAATTTTGTGATATTAAATCGATAATGCTAATTTTATTCTTATAGATATACACGATGCGAGATATCGCTAATTTGAAATAATCGTGATCTTGTGTCGAATATGCTTTCGTCAGCCTGTTGCATAATTTTGCACAATTTTAATGTATGCCTATTTTTAATGGGTTTCAGCTATAAAATCCTTGACAACCAAAAAAAAAAAAAAAAAAACCCTTGTTGTTGATGGCACTAATTAATTTACTGCTCGTTTTACTATCACTAATGTTGGGTCGAGTTTACGGAAAAAAGAAATATTAAACACAAACAATTATCATAAGTGGAAGTTATTGATCCAGTCCGCAAGATACAAAAACTGCAAAAAAAATCTTGTGTACAGCTTGCTAGCAAAGACAACAACCCGCTGTTAGCTGAATGTTAACCATAGAAAGCTTTCAGCTGCGCATGCAACTCAACATTTTAAAAATTCAACTGCTGCTGTTATCTGTATCAAAAGTAATGATATTTGAATGAGTCTCGCGCTAAAGGCGCACACTGAGATTCCGATAGCAAAACACACAACACACAAGCAACAATGGAAATCCATTTGTTGCTCAGCAGCTGCAAAGTTTTCGCTGTCTGTGTGTTTTGTGTCTCGGGTCTGCTTTGCGCGTCCGCTTTTGTTGACTGACTGGTTAATCAGTTTAGTCTGTTTTTTATTCTTGGCCGGCATGGAGCGTTGCCGGTGTCGAATGGCTTCGTTTCGTTTTTTAGCGTGAAACTAAGCAACAACACATCAAAGTTGGTTCGAACGCAGCCCTCTCGCTCGCTCCCACTGCCATTCTCAGACCGTATAAAATTATTGTCGTTGTTGTCGCAATCATATAGCCGTTTTTAGACGTCGTCGTCAGCGTCAGCGTCTACGTCGGCGTCAACGCTGTCAACTTTGATTTTGGTTGTTTAGGCGGTCAGCTCGGTTTTGTGTGTGTTTGGGTCTTGTGTGTGTATGTGTGTGTGTGTGCGCTTCAAAGCCAAAAACTCAACAAAACAACTAACAAAAAAAAAATGCTTTTATGTTTTGAAAACGATCGCTTTTATTTATTTATTTCATTTTCGCCACTGTGACGTCACTCGCTTAGTATTTTTGATTCGAGCCCGAAAAGAAAACAATTGCCACACCTAAAGCCAAGCGCCAAAGGCAAATGCCAGAATAATCTTCGTCGTCTTCGTTATACAGATTTATAATCTAATTGAGGAATTAGCAAAGAGATCTTTTATCATCAAAATGTGGGCAATACTCGTTTGCCTCATAATTGTTATTGCCACAACAATAAGAGCAGAGTCTGCCATAGCCAAAGCTTATGGAGATTTTCCCTGTCCGTATGCGGATACGGTGAACATTACGGATGGCTTACGGCTCAAGGATGGATCCTATTCCTATGCGGGAGTCCTGGTGCCAGTCGCATTGGTAGCCGAATATAACTTTAAGGTAAATATAAGAAAAATGCGTACATAGGCGTCCTATCCGATAGTAAGCAGGCAACGAAGCGGTGGTTAAACAGGTTAGAATGGGTGCAGAGACCCCTAACAGGGCCTGGAAGGCAAGCAATAGGACTGCAACTCAGGAACGAATAAAGAAAAAGGAGAGTTCGGAGCTGGGAAGAGACAGCAGGACTCCGACAGGCCAAATGTCTTTTGGGCGGCTATAATCAAAAAAGATTTAAGCAAGTAATATCCATGGGTAGGAAAAGGCTTAGGATACTTGTCGGTCTAGACTAAAAAGCTACCTATGCAAATTGGGTATTTATGGTAACAATCAGTGTAGGTTTTGTGAAGGTGATGAGGAGTCCGCAACTCACATCCTAACAGAATATGTCGCCTTATCCATAAAACGATTCAGCATCCTAGGGATGCATGTTATGGGTGTCAATGACATAGAAAGATTTTGGCATTCGTTCAGGAACTTGGGTTGATGGAGGAAGTGTTGAAGCTCAGAAGGGGGCACAATAGATCTAATAGGTCGCAGTGCAGAACCTCCAATTTATATATATTACTTTAAGGTGCATACAGATTACAGTAAGATCCGTTTACTAGTAAAAATAATGTTTGCTTGGCTTGAACTGTGTAAAAATATTACAAATTATTATTTTTGATTAATTTTTGAATAATCTGTCAGGTTATCGATGGCGTGGAGTACAAGGCTCCTCTGCATCTGCGTGGCTGCGTCTGTCAGATAAAGCCATGCATCACGTTCTGCTGTCCGCCGGATTTTGTATTTAATGCGCAGCGATGGAACTGCACCCGGCCAAGCCAGGTGCGTCAGATAACGCACATTGAGATGAGCGGCAGCGGCAATCGTGGTGTGGAGCAGGTGAAGATCGTCGATCATTTTGTGGTACGCACTGAGCTGGGTTGTCGCAACAAGTTCGTGGACAAGAAGCACGATTCCTTTTGGCAGTGGGATCTGCATGCGAATGGATCACTACAGAGGGACGATCGCTTGTGGAGCACCGATGAATACTGCTTCACCCCCGTGGAGCACAACTCAGCCTGGCAACTGGCGCCGCTGAACTGTGAGCGCTTCCAGCGTGGCTATCGCGTGTGGATCTATGCCATATGTTAGTTGATTCTGAGTCGATCTCTAACTAACTCACTAACTAATCCTGATATTTTTCTTTGCAGGCAGCATTATTGCCATATTAATCAACATCTTTATCATGTCGCTGCTGAGCTCCGTTAATGAGGCACGTCGCAGTCACTTTGGCAAGCTGATCATTTATTATCTATTCTTTGCCATCTGTGGACACTCCCTGCTCGTCTATCTCACCCTCAAGAATCCCATGAATCTATCCCATGAAGCCTGCCGCAACATTGGTTTGTTTGCCACACCTGCCTAACTAAGTTGTAAGCTGATTGAAAACTGTTCCTTTGTTTTGACAGGTTATTTGGCCTACTTCTTCATCATGTTGTCCTTCGTCTATTTGGCCAACTGCAGTTTGGACTTTCTCTTGAAGTTTCGCTTGGTACCCATCAAGAATTGGTGGCGTCTCTTATGGTACTCTTTATCCTTTGTCCTTGTGATCGGACTACGTTTCCTAGTCTCCTACGCACAGTCCACCAATTTGCCCAAACATTTGAAGCCTGGAATTGGCGAGGATTATTGCTGGTTTGATGGTTTGTATATAAAAAGAAAATGTTATTCATTTATTTATATAATTGTTTTCTTTTTTCAGTGCGTCTCTGGGGCATATTGATGTATTACTATGCACCCATTGCTCTGCTGCTGATCTTCAGCATTGGCTGCTGTCTGAAGGCGTATTTCTCCATTTATGATCTGCCAGCGGATACCCAATATATTCAGGGCACCCAGATGCGCATTATGAAAACACAGTAAATCAAAAGCACTGCAAATCTGCATTTTAAAATTTAGATATTTATTTAAACAATACTTTTGATTTCAGCTTTTACGCTTTTAGTGTGTATTTGGTGGGTGTTTTCTCGGTTTGGGTGCGGGAGATGATTGTCTATGTGTTGGCGCGAGTGAGGGAACATTTCTTCATCATTGATTTCTGGAGCGGCATTTGTATCCTGGTGCTGGCCATTGCTGGATTTGCACTGCTGCTGGGCAAGAATATGTACGTCAAGTCCTGGTGGTCTATTCATGTGTAAGTCAGGTGAAACAATCACTTGGAATGGCTCTCTATAATATTGTCTATACTTTTATCTCTATTCAGCGAATCAAGTCAAACCGATTTGAGCATTATAAACGCGCGTGTTTATAAATTCGATGAGAAGGGCGATCTCAAGTCACCCGGTAATTGTGCAATTATATATCATTTAAAGTTATTTCAGTTGTTAACACATCTATATCTACAGATTCACCTTATAAGCCAACGGTGACATCGCTTTGAATGGCTTTCAACTGTCTCAACTAAACTCTGGTTTTCGTGGATCATATTTATATATTTATGAGTCAAACTGGTCTTTGCTCAGCCTTGTTTTTGGGACACTTATTGAACGATAGTATTTAAGCCTTTTTAAGACTTGTTACATTTTACACTTATCAGTACCCATTAAAGTTTCGTAACTAATATACAAAATTTGGTTTAATGTTTAGTTTTTAAAGTTTCGCAATTTTGGCTTTTATTTTAAATTCAGTTCAGTTAAGAAAAAAGTTAAAATAACACAGTAAATTATTTTGAAATGGAACTTCGCTTTTATTTATAATTTATCACAGTTCGTTTAGAAAAAAGTACAAATTCTTAATAGAATCTGTGAACAGAACCCTAAATTAATTTTAAAAAAATGCATTAATGCTTTGTTATTAAGTAATTTCGCTTTGAAACTCAACCTTCTAAATTATAGTTTAGTTAAATTAATTTAATTGCGTTCAGCGCAAGGCGTAAATATCGCATGAATTATTTGTTTGTTCAAATTGTCCTACTGCAAACAGGTGACCAGCCCCCAAACATTCCGAATAGCCAAGAAATATAAATAGAACTTTCCTCAAACGCGTTGAGGTCGTCGAGTGATTCGGAGTGGGTCTCAGTTGGAACTGGTGACTCGTCCTATTCACCCGTCAAGGGGCATGCAACAAATGTGCTGCTAATGGTGGCACTGAGTACTTTCCGCCTCTTTTGCGAACATTTAACGAACATACGGCAAGGCTCCATATATCTTATTATAGGTCTACGGCATTTTTATAGAGTCCACGAAAAGAAAAATTGAACGAATTGCAAATACACTTGGAAAACATGCATTGTATTTAGGTTAAAGAGATACGAATTTAAGGAAATATATATTTATATATTCAAAATAAGAACTGTTTGCATAGAAATCTGAAAATGTGCACAAATCGTTTAAGTTCAGAACTTATATCTTTCCATATATAGGAAAATATATACCCCAACTGCAGAAGATTAATTCGCAGACCAAAATGCTGCTCCTCATTTTGAATATAATCTCAGTTCCAGTAAACTGTAAACAAATCGCTGCCGCAGTGGCAACAACAACAAATAGAAACCACATATTGTGGGTGTGGGTGTTGTGTGTGCGGTGTGTGGTGTGCTGTGTGCGGTGTGTGGTGTGCTGTGTGCGGTGTGTGGTGTGCTGTGTGCGGTGTTTATGGGGCATAGACATTTCGTTCCGTTTCACTTTATTCGATTTGCTTTGGTCTGGCAGTAGTCAAAGTTGAACCTGCGCCAGGTGCGGATGATCTGTTTCCGCTGCTCTGCTCGAAGTGCTCTTTGGAGACGTCATTTTTGACTTGTTTTTTGTTTGTGTTTTGATTTTGATTTTGAATACGATACGATACTGGGAAATAAACACACACACCTCATAAACATAAACAGGGGCTGACTTTAATGCACCAAATTATGTCTTTGGCAACGGCGCAATTGTGGCTCTTTGGCTGCTTGCTTATTGTGAGTCAGCATTGGACGAGTGGCTACCAGGAGGAGGGTCGTCATCCGTGCGCCTTTATCGACACGGTGAACATAACTGGTAGCTATCGCATGGATAGCTCCCTGAACAACTCCTACGTGCACAACTGGACAGTGATTCCCAAGGAGCTCGTCACCGACTACGACTTTGTGATCCAAAATGGCATTCGGGTGTCGGCGGAGCGGCATCTGCGTGCTTGCATCTGCAAGCAGCGTCCTTGTGTGCGTTTCTGTTGTCCCACCGGACAGCTGTACGATCCGCAGGACCACAAGTGTGTGGCGCACCCAACGACCCCTGGCCACAGTCACATGACAATTGGGCTAAGGAATGGCACGCAACTAGAAATGGAGTTGGCAGCCAGTTTTAGCATTCATGTGGAGACGCCTTGCCACAACATGCGGGCGGTGTTCAAGGATGGGGAGTACTTCAACTGGATATTGCATGAGGTGGAATAACAAACAAATAAATGCAGTAATCATAACTTTTGATATACGCCCACTTAATATCTGCAGGATGGCTCGATAATCCATGGGGAGCATCTGTTCACCAAGCATTATTGCTACTCTCCCGTTCTGCTGGGCAACCACACTTGGAGCTGGCAACCTTTGGCCTGTGCCCCCGAGAAATTTCGCTTTGTACTCGGCGTGCGCGAGTGGACATATGCCATATGTAAGTGATTCCAATTTTTCAGTTCTCTTCATGCCCCATAATCATTGGCGAATCTGTGGGCGCGGAAAATAAACACCGATAGCCTATAAAAATAATTGTTCTATATTCATAATTGGCAGCTCATTAGCCGATCAAATTTATGTTAGCCATGAAATCTTCAAGGGAACCAGCCAGCATGGCTACTTTAGTATTAACAATAATACTACACTTTTTTGATAGTCATTTAAATGTTTATTTGAAATGTACTAAGCAAGGTCTCTGACGAAATTGCACTTTTTCTTAAGCAGGCCATCAAAACCTTGAGTTTTATTTAGGTCATCTGCCGGGACATTGTAGACTAAAAAGCCAACTATCCTAACTGGGTATTTATGGTAACAATCAGTGTAGGTTTTGTGAAGTTGAGGAGGAGTACTCAACTCACATCCTGACAGAATATGTCGCCTTATCCAGGAAAAGATGCAGCATCCTAGCGATGCTCCTGGCAATGAGGAGCTATAAGCTCGGAAGGGGCACTGTAGATCTAATAGGCCGCCGTGCAGAAACCCCAATTTATATATATACCATCTACGTCCCAGACTTAACTGCTTGCTCAACAATGTTAACCAAGTCCAAACCTAAAACGGAATTCAATAGTTTCTTTAGAATTCCTTCGAAAATATATTGAAATAAAATCAACTCCAACAATCCACTTTATCTCTATTTTTACCTCTCTGTCTCCCTCTTCAACCCATATCCTTAGGCCTTATGATCTGCATTATATCGATGTTTATCGTATTGATTGTGCATCTGATGTGCTCCCAGATGCGCAATAGCTTCTATGGCGTCGCTGTCAAGGCCTACACAACGTGTGTTATTATTGGCTATGCGCTCTTGGCTCACCTCACACTGCACAATCCGGACAATCTGTCAACGGCCGGGTGTCGCATCATACGTGAGTATCACACATATAGTATTATATTATATATTCATGATTGATCTGCTAACTGTTTGATCTGTAGCCAGCTTTGTGCTGCTCTTCCTGGTGCTTTCCTTCTATATTCTGAGCTTCATTTCGTTCAAATTGTATCTGAGTTTCAATGGAGTTGTGCTCACCAAGCTGATGTTCTGGATGATCCTCGGACCGATTGTGCTGATTGCCATCGGCTGGTCCTTCTTTGTGGGCTTTAGCTATCATGGAGCAAAGCTGGTCTTTGGCGGCGATACCTGTTGGTTTGATCGTAAGTGAGGCAAATAGATCAAAGTTGGATTAAGGATAATAATTTCTATTCTTTCCAGCCCGCACTTGGACGGTTATGATTTATTTCTTTGCTCCGATTTTCATTGCCTGTGCAATCAGCTGTTTCTTTTATATACTCACACTGATTAAAATTGACGATAAGCCCGAACTCGATTGGGAGAAGAGTTTCGAGTCATTGGAGAAGAATCGCCTGACATCCTTTTGGAAGTTCTTCACCTACTCGGCACTCACCTACTTCGTATGCGTCTGTTCCTTTGCCTTCAACTATTGGCGCCAGGAGAAATCTCATTTGAATTATGCCGTCTGCTTTTGCACGGCATTTCATGGATTTGCGGCGCTTTATGCGTTAATCGGAAAGAATCAACAGATTCAGCTTTTTCTGCTGCGCATCAACGAAAATGGGTAAGTTGAAGACATTTAAATTGACAATTATTTTAATCATTCAATATATTTGCCTACAGGGATGAAGACACCTGTGAGAATTCTGTGCCAATGTCCTCCTATTAAATTATATATATTATATATTAAATATCAATATCAGTATCAGGAACTGCATAGTTTTTACAGTTGGAAAGTCATTGTGCACAATAAGCCATGTCACAATCCCAAGGATTGAAAAGCTTTGCTTCCAGTCTAGACACAAACCCAACGTATCATTGTTTAATAAGCTTTCTAATTATTTAACGGACATTTTTTTAAATCATTTTTAAATTTGTTGCAATTTAACATTTAAAGCTTAGCGAAAAGTTTTGCTTGCAGTCCAGACACAAACCCAACTTATCATTGTTTAAAAAGCTTTCTGATTAATTAACGGACATTTGTTTAAAACATAGTGATTAGAATTGTGTTATTTTTCATTTAAATTAAGTAAATAAATTATGAATTTTTCTTGTTGCAAATTTTTCTGGACAATCGCATCTTTATCATAATTACTGTAAAATTAAATTCAGTACATAAATTTCACAAACTAAAAAGCTTAAAAATATTGAAAAGAGAGTGAGTGAAATAGAGAGGGAAGTATAAATCCTATTAGCATTCCTGCAGTGCATCTTAAATCAGAAAAAAAAAAATATAAAAAAGTGGAAAATCTGAGAAAATTATTTAAATATTTTAGAGAACTCACATGCAACAGATTTCAACAGGATAACAGAATCACTGCATATGAATTAACCAAGTTTAAAGCGTTTTGAACCAAACAAACCGCCCCCCCTTTTGCCACTCCCGAATTCGAATAGGAATGCAAACACAAACACAAATGCAAATACAAATTTTGTAGCCAAGGCTCATTCGTTCAGCGGGTTTAGCACAAAACCCAAAAAGTATACACAACACATAACGTAATTTACACAACAAAAGCAAACTGCCGCTGGCCCCCCAACAACAGCAACAACTACCTCCCCCCCCCCCTCCACTTCTCCAACAACCCGAAACTCTCTCCGCACCCTTACTTTAACTAGATGCGCCCAGCATCGATTTTCAACCAGCGAGTTGAAGTTGCCACTAAAGTTGCTGTAGTGGAGGCACAGTTGGGGAGGCGCTGTAGCAGTGGACCGTGGCCGAGAGTTTTAGCTGTTCCCCTCTCGTCCAACTCCCCTGCTAACAGCCTGGTATATATAATAAGTGCACGCCGATTTTGTTTGACATCAGAGGTCAATGGCCGGGCCAAGAGCGAGGCGAGAGTCACATGAGGAGTGAGTGAGAAAGGAAGAGAGAAAGAGAGAGCGAGTGAGAGATAGAGCGATTGCCTGTCGCAAGGGAATGCCAGGAACAGGCGAGAAACACCCTGCCACATGCAGGCAAGCAACCATGCATTTAGTTGCAGCCACAGCAGCAGCAGCAGCAGGAACAGCATCAACTCACATCCTTTTTGCCACCCACATTTGTTGCCCACTGTTTGGCTGTCAAGCGCAAGGAATCAAGTGGAAAGTGAAACGAGAGACTCTGCCTTGTGTTGCGTTGCGTTGGTGCTCTTTTGATGTGGCCTCGCCCTCGGCCTCGCCAGCCAGACAGCCCAGCCCAGCCGAGCCCAGCCCTCCCACTGATAATGTGAAACCCGCCACGAGAAGCGTTTCATCTGTTCGGCTCGCAGGACATCGGACTTGCCACTTCGGGCTTGTGGCGCCTGCTCTTTTGGCTGGGCATACAGCAGCCAGCTGCGCTATGTATCCACACACACACACACACACACACACACACATATGCATATATATATATATATATATAAATATATACAACTTGGATCAATAAAACGTAGTAAAAATTCGTAGTATTGGAAGCTGGAAAAAGGCGGCATCGCACTGGATGCCTGCATCCTGAATAAAACGACAGCGGCATTTTCGTCCTGACGTGCGCACTGGAAATTTATGCGAGGTAGGACATGTTTGGCGCGTTTTTCAAAAGGAACACACACACACACACACACACATATGCACATGTGCAGAAGGCTGCTCACAAATGCAAAGCAAACTCATAGCAGATGCATAGTGGATTTTTCTGTGTTGGTATTGGTGTTGCTCTAATGTTGCCATCGGCTGCCTATTTTGCTGCAGAGACCGCGCCCCGTTTAGTTTGGGAGTTGTGCGCCCACTCCTTGCTCCCACTCGAATGGCAGTCGTCAGGACATGAAAATTAATTACTAAATGACTTTATGCTTTTTAATGGCTTGCCTGGCAGTTAAAGGATATTAGACAAGCCATTAAATAGCTGACTATCTCCACACCACCACCCCCCCACCCCCCACCTAACCAACCCCCTCGCCAACTCGTCCAACTTACGAGAAGTTTTGCTAGCATTGATTGGAAATTTTCAGTTTTTCCTTCTTCCTTTCGTTATTTTTTTTTGTTGAAATTGCATTGAATCGCAGTCAAAACTTGTTGGGGAATTGAAAGGAGAACAGAAAAACGACTTTTTGCAATTAAAGCGATGAAGAATTTTGTAAAATTAATCAAATCAAATCAATTCACATTTCCATTTTGGCTTTGAATGTTAACCGTTTGCACTTTGAGTTGAAATTGAACAATTTTGTTTGATGGAAAAGGTTAAATTTATTAATCACTTTTAGCCTTTCACAGCTACGCTGCTGATGAAAGTCAATTTTGTGGCACAAAGAAACTCGTTTATGTAATTTTGGTTTTTTTTTTTTAATTTTGGTACTCATGTAATAGTTTTAGTTCCGCTCGATTTGAGGTCGTGGGAAGCTCGAAACAACTGTTGATGTGTTCGTTAAATAGTCAGTAGTTGGTTGTTGGTTGTTGCTTGTTGGTTGTCTCATATCCGGTCAGATGTACGGCTTAATGACTTGTTTAGCACCGACAAATGATATTCTCTGACTACAGATTGAAATGCGTGGCACGCAGTTCAAATCAAATGCCATAAATAACTTATAATTAAACATTTCGAAAAATTTACAACTCAAATAAATTATGTACCCTCAAATGTTCAACGAGCAATTGACCAGAATACACCAATATAACTTTTATAATTTATGAATTAAGACAACAACGCATACAAAACGTGCTCTCAAAAAACGCACACAACAACAAACAGCTCAAAATGTGTGTGTGTGTGTTCGCGAGTGTGTGTGAATTGTACGTGTTTGATAATAAGTCAGAACAAAAAAAAAACAACAAAATCCCCCAGCGCAGTGCCCACCAACTGGATAAGGGGGATCCACGTGGAGCAATCATAAATTCATTCATGAAATCGCAGCTCCAGCAAAATGTTTGTTTTTTTGTTGGTGGTTTTGCCCACAAAACTGATTGAAACCGGCGTTTTCAGGTCTAAAAAAAAATAGCTTTACGAATTAGGTGCTTCCCCAATCAGCCACTTTTCACCGAGCTGGTGTCAAAACTGCGGATATCGAGTAAAAGTGCGCCTGTGGGCAGACAAAATAATCAATATTATTATTATTAAAATACATTGAAAAAATCTTTACATCTTGCAACAAAATGTAAAATGAAAAAAATAATAATTTTGACTTTTTGCTATATTTATATTTTTATTTGAATATTTATTTATCATTTGTTCATATTAAATAATTTTTAAAACTAAAATTGATTAATGTAAAAAATTTATATTAACCTCTATTTTTTTATTCTAAAGTAATTTTTGAGCTAACTAATTTCTATTTAAATATAAATAAATTTTAACAATAATAATATTGATTATTTGGTATATTTATATTTAAATATTTATTTATCATTTGTTTATATTAAATATTTATTTTTAGAACTAGAATTGTTTAATATATTGAATATTTATAAACCTCAGTTTTTTAATTCTAAACTCATTTGTTTAAATAACTAATTTTTATTTAAATATTTGACACAAAATATACAGAACTTTTTTTATGTATTTTAACAACAATACTATTGATACTTTGGTATTTTTTATTTATATATATATTTAAATATTTATTTATCATTTGTTAATTTTAAATATTTGTCAGAACTAAAATTGTTTAATATTAAAATTTCTAAAAAAGTCTTTTTTGAAACTAATAAACCTTTTTAATTGATCATTTTACTACCAATATACCCCTAGAAAAATAATAATTTTATTTTTGCTGGGTATTCCAACACTTTTCACTTTTATTCTTGTCGCTCATTAGATATTTTTCTAATTTTTTTCTTTTTTTGTGGTTTCTTGTTGAGTTTTGGGTTTGGGTTTGTGTTTGTGTTTGTGTTTGTGTTTATGTTTGGTTTGTTGTTTAAGAGGAACACACGTGTGCCCCCATTTCTCACCTTGAATGACACCTTACCGTAATAATCATCATGACGATTATATATTACTTTGCTTTTCTTTACTCATTTGTTGTTGCTTCTCATTGCTGCTGCTGTTGTTATTGTTGTTGTCGTTTTTTTTTTTTTTTTTTTTGGTTACTTTTGGTTTGTTTGTTTGTTTGCTTCTCTGCGTTCGACTCTTGAGATTCATTTCGTGGCCAGCTTAAATGTTTCGCCTGTCCAATTTACGCACTGCAAACTTTGAAAACTTCCCATTCAGCTCACCCACCAGTTGAGTTTCATTATTGAATTTGAGGCTGAAACCGATTATGGCCCATTAAATGCCCTAACTAATTCAATTTTTTGGAGTCAAAATAATTAAATAATAAAAGTGTAATCCAAACTGAATATTAAATTAGTAGCATTAATTTATATTTGGTATCAAAATAATTGTTTTTAAATTATTTATTTTTTAGCTATAGATTTGCTTCAGTTTATCTTGTTTTGTTGCAGTTTTTTCAGTTGCGTTTCACTATTGTATTTGAAGCTGAAACCGAATATATTCCATAAAATTAGAAGCATTTATTTATATTTATTATCAAAATATTTGTGTATTTTTTTTAATCTATGGTAATCAAAAGTTCATTTCATTTAAATTTTATTCAGTTTATCTACATTTTTTTTTCAATTTTTTCAGTTGCGTTTCACTATTAAATTTGGAGTTGTAAGCGAATAAATCGAATAAAATGCAAGCCAAAATGAACTTTATTTTAGTAGCATATTTTTTTTTTAAATTATTTATCTCTTAAATATGGAAGTCATTATGTTATTTTCTTATAGATTTTTTTCTCATTTTTTTTCATTTTTTTTAATTGATGACTTTCGGATCAACATCGGATAAGTAAATTATATGGTAAATTGTGCATGACAGATCTGCGCGTGCATTGACTATATCATTTCGAATGGTAGAGCAAAGTCAAAACAGTTACCTCCAAAAGTCGCAGCTGTCGTTTATGGCCAACGCGCGTGTAAATACTTAACACAATTTTCTATTGCCGTTGCTTTTCGGCTTGAATTGTTTTTCTGTGTCATTTTTTATTATTTGTATATAATTTTTTTTTTTCCTGCTTTCGTTTTGCTTTCTATGACAATGTGCGAAAACGTTTTAACTGTTGAAATTATGCGCAGTAATTCATGTTACGGGAATGGCACAATAATCTTTAGAGAATCAGTGATGCCAAAGATCCATCGATTGAGAGACAGATTCACAGATATTCTGATTTCATATCCAACAAGGGTCAGCACTCAATTAAAAACACTCAAATGCAACCACAGCAACAACAACAAGTAAACAAAAAAATGCTCAGTTAAATGACAACGGCAATGAGCTGCAACTGCGGCTCCTCGCTTGCACAATTCCCATGCAACAATGTTGCAAACCATATCTGAACACACACATCAGGGTATGAGGACAATGCCGGCAACATTTTTGTCTGAGAGTCGATTTTATGCACTTGCAGCGAGAATTATAATTTTCTCGTGCAGTTTGCAACACACCGAAAAATATGTCTACGAATTGATGGATTAAATATATATATATATATAGTATATATAGACAAATTTGTATAGTGAACTTCTTAAAACTCATCAAGTATCCGTTTTCTTCTATAAAAAACTTAATTGTTCAACCAGAATTAAAAAAAAAAACTTAATATTTAACTTTTTATTATCATCCTAATATTTGTCATAACAATAATAACTTCGATCCTTAAGGATATAAAATCGTCGGATTGACTAAGTTTGCTTGATTTTTTCTCATTATTTTTTTTTCTTCAGTTTCCAACTCTGCAAGCTTTACGATCTTTTTACGGGTCAAAGATATTTGTTGTTGTCATTTTTGTTGTTGTTATTGTTGCTGTTGTTAGTGTTGCTGTTGCTAGTGTTGCAGCGGATCCATTAAGCCAAATGATGTGTAGCCTGCAGACTTGCGCAAGAGTGTTGCGCTGATGCCTGAAGCTGCGTCGGAAGGAGTCGCAATTAATGAAGTGATTTGCACTTTTTTTCTGGAGCTTCTTTTGAACACCAACCACTAAGCGGCGTAAGCCACCTAACGATTCCGGGAACAATCCCGTCAAGTGCCACAGACATAACCAAAGCCAAAGAGAGCCAAGCGAGCCAGCTGAATTTATGACAAGCGTTGTGGATCCACGTCACTGGCACCCCGCCTGTCCACCAACAACAACCACAACAACAACAACAACAACATCCTCTTAAGATCACAAAATTTATGACTTGTTGCAATATTGAAAAACAAAGTCTTAGTTTTGGAGCAGCCTGCCCAATTGAACTGATCGCATCGCATTTTGGAACTCATCTTGTATAAATTTCATTAAAACGAAAGTTTTATCAAAATATATAATTTTAGTGATTAAAACAAAAATATGTTAATGTGTAAGAAATTTTAAAAATATTTTTAATATTTATCAAAAAGAATAATTATTAAATTTTATTTTATAAAGATATTGATTTATTTTAAAGGAAATTTTCATAATATTTCTAATTTGATTACGGATTTGATTTTGCAATTATAAAAATTTTAGTTATACATACAAAAATTTATATCTGATTTTTTTAGTGATCATTGTATTTTTTTTAAATTTTTTTTTTTTGTATTTAAACTGGCAAGTTTGATCGTGATCTATTGAACTCAAATAATGCATTGTTCTGTTTCTGCTTCTGGCACACGATTTCACGAGATTGCCTCGATTCCTGTGCCTGGCTGACTGGCTGGCTGTCTGCTTGTCCTGTTCTGTCATCACCCAAGAGCAGCAGCATCAGACCGAAACCACATTGTGCGCATAATTCACATATTCACTTATATATATATATATATTTATATATATATCTGTATTTCCATTCCCGTTTCCTAATGCCCGTTTGTGGCCCCTTTTTGCCGCTGATCGGCTCTCTTTTTCGCTTAGGCAAGTGGACATTGACCGTCTGCAAGGCGAGTCAATGATCTTCAAACGTGTCAACATTAAAAATAGCTCCCCAGTTCGGCAAAAAACACAAACACCCCAAACCCGCAATGCCCCAATCCCTCAATCCTCAATCCCCATTCCCAGCCGCTGTTGCAGTCGCCGTCGCCGTCGCAGTCGCAGTCGCAGTCGCAGTCTGCTGCCCCCAGCCAAGACAGAAATGTAGACGTGCAGACGTTTGCAAAATGCCAAACTAAAGACCAAAGACACAATCGCAACAACAACAACAACAACAACAGGCGCAGACATAGCAACAACAACAACAACAACAACAGGATGTTTGGCGGCGCTATCAACAAAATTCCAGCATTTGATCGGGCAAAAGAGCCGAACGCGCATCGCTGAGGATCGCAGACAAAATGCAAAGAATCAAATATTATACACACAAACATACAGATAAATATATATGTATATATATTTCTGTACATATATATATATACATATGTACACATGTTGGGCAGACTGACAAAGCCATTAATTACTGATTGCCGATATTCGCCGACGCTCCACGCTCAATGAAATTTGCAGACACAAACTTGTGGGCGTAAGCGGGAGGGGGGGCAGAAGCTGGCGCTAAGCGAAGCAGAAAAAACTGCACATACACTCACAAGCATAAATCAGAGTGCCTATTGGATGAGCAACCCCTGCACACACATACACACGCGCACACACAGATGTATGTGCCTGACCGTTATGACTTCCGCTCGAGAGCAGCTCTTCTCTCCACAGAAAGTCAACGATCTCTGAGTCTGCACTTTTCAAAAAGCACACACAAACATACATTCACACATGCATACATGCATACATATATACATAATAATACACACACACACACACATATAGGCATTCGCTTGTATATTCGATATGCGGCATTGTCCTTGAGTGTTTAGTCAAAATTTATGAAATACATTGAACTCTGGCCACTAAATTAGTCAGTTAAGGCAACAAAACAAATAACAACAACAACAACAACAAAACAGACTCAACACAAAAAGTACAAAAGAAACAACAACAACAACAACAACAACAATACAAAAACGGCAACATAAAAGTTTTGCCGCGCGTCGCATTAACAAAAATTTCAGTGTGTTGCATGTTTTTTTTTTTTTTGTTCAGCTTTGTTGTTGTGGTTGTTGTTGTTGTTGTGTGCGGCATTTATTGAGTGGCGCAACAACGCACTGACTGTGGGCAGTTAAAGTAGGCGTGGCAGCAATCGTTCAATCAACTCGTTGTTGATCCCACAGGCCACACTCAAAATTCCAAATGCAACATTCGTCAATAAAATTGAGTTATCAGCGTGTTTTAACTGAACTTTTCAATTGTTGTGCGACTTTTTTTTTTAACATTAAACTTTACCGCAATAAAAATTCAAAATCAATTTGGATTTGCATTTGTCTATAGCGAAAATTGTGTTGACATTTTTGGATATCAAATAAATTTTATTAAAATTGATGAAGATTTTATTTTTTTTTGGTTGCCAACTTTAAGTGTATTATTATACGATAGTTTAATCCATCAAAATTCTGCAAAATCTTAACTTAAACAAATAATTTTTTTTTGAATTTTTTCCATTTTAAAGCGCTTGCAAATCCATTACTTATTAAAATCTGTTCAGTTTTGACAAAGCTATAGAGCTAAAAAATGTAGATTTTTTTCTTGAGATTGCATTATTTGATGATTTTAAAGTTGAAATTACATTTTTTAACTTTAAATGCTCTATTATTAATTTCTTTAAATAAAAACAAAATTTTAAACGTCCTGAATACCTTTTTTTGGAATTTGTGGAGCATATCTAATACAGACTAATTAGTGTTTTTATCTGATTGGTATATTTCTGAACTTTCCATAATGAATTTGGCCTTTAAAAACTTCCACAAACCTTATAAATTTTTCGTAAATTTAAATTTTATTTTATTTTAAATTTAATTTAAGGCAAATTATTGCTTTGTGTCAACTGACTTAAGTTGACCTTAAATAAAAAAATAAAATATAATAAATTCTAAATTTTTTATCTGATTTCTCTACTTAATTTTGCATTTAAATACCCCCACAAATCTTATACATATTTTGTAAATTTATACATAATTTTATATTGTATTTAATTACATGTTTTTCCTCTCCGTATTTTTTGTGTCGACTAACTTAAGTTTGCATTAAATAAATAATTTAAATACAATAAATGTCAAATTATAATAAATTTTTTCAATTTCTGGGCAACATTTATCTCAGCCAAAATACATATTATTAAAAAAACAAAGAAAGATTTTCAGTTTAATATTTTTTTGAGCAAATAATGTTGCACAATCTCTTCAAGCAGAGACAACAATTTACTTTTGAGACATTCTGTTGTACTTGCATTTTTTATTAACTACTTTTTTGTGCATCATCTGTGTTTGTTTTTTTTTTGTTGTCCTCCAGTTTCCGCAGCAGAGTTAGAAGTCGTTTGGGTTGTAATAACGCCCTTGTTGGCTATTTGGTTATGCTGACAGCAAAAATCACGTCCAAGGCTAATGCGCTCCCAAAACTGCAGTTGTGTGCGTTGGCCACCTAGGAGGGGGCATGGCACTTAAGGGGGCCGGTTTGGGGGTGCAAACATGCTTAGTAAGCTAAGCATTTACTAAACTTTGTCCGCAGCAAAATGTTTGTCTTTGTTTACGCACAGTAAAAAAAATGAAAAAAACAAAAAAAAACTGCATTAAACTTTTGTGCAACATTCTCAACTGCAGCAGTTTATTCTGATTTTTGCTACACTTAATTCATATTTATGATGCTGTTCCGGCGGAATGGTAACAAAACGCGCCTCAAAGTATGCAACATTTTAGCGGGATCCCAAGGAAAAGCCAAAGGAGGTGTGGAAATGTGAAACGTAAAGCGCGGAAAATAGTTGAACGGATAATGGAAAAGGGGAACGGAATGGTGAACGGTGAACAGGGGAGTGGGGGGTGGGGGGAATGGGAAGTGGGGAATGCAACTTTGCTCAATTTAAAGTCAAGTGTCAACGCAAACTCCTCAAAGGGGATCAACAGCCATCGACGGTTCAGGACCTCTTTGGCACTAGGACTCTTCACTCGGCCCCTCCACCTGACCCCCCACCCGCTCCCCCTGCATGCCACCCATCATCTGCCCAGTCCTGCCATGCATTTGGCTATTTGCACGCTTTGACATGCAAAACGCGCGCTTCATTTGACATTTTTCTTATTTCTTTTTACTTTTTACTTTTCGCCGTCTTTTTTTCTAACAACGTTGGCAATACGAGCGAGCCAATTTGCCAACCTCCCCCCCCCCCCCTCGTGTCCTACACATTTTTTTTTATTTCTCTTGTTTGGTGTTTGCTGTTCCTCTTGAAACCCTTTCATCAAAGGCATCCACGTCTAACGGTCCACGGCATTTTTTGCGGTTGCTGTTAATATGATTTTCCGCCAGTGTTTTTCTTCAGCCATTTTCACTGCCATTTTCTACTTTTTTTCTTCATAGTTAGCTGCTGGGTTTAATTTGTGTTTTTTTGTTTAAATTCTACTTTTTGTTTGTTCAAGTATCCCGTATTCGGGGCGTGGCAGAAAATGCAGTTTGCAGCAGCTGAAAATGCTTAAGCAGTTTTCATATTTATGTCTCAATTGCAACCCTTTTTCTTTATTACTGTTAATTACAAACAGGCAATTAATGTTTTCTACTTTTTTTGCTTGATTATCCTTGGACACATCCTTGTATTTAACGCACTTCGGCCCCTTGTCAGTATCTGGTCGAACATCAAGTTAAGCCGGAAATTGTCGCCTCATTCAACCCCTTATCACTCATAATTCCGTTGCCAGCTAAGTAATTGAAATGATTTCTCATCACCAACATCAGCATCCTCATCATCATCATCGACATCATCAAAGGTTCTCCTTGGCCATAATTTAGCTGCTGTTGTTGTCAACTGAGCCAGCGCCTAAATAAAGTCCACGCACAGCCTCAGTCCACAGTCTGGCAAGGGGATTAAGTGTTACGGAAACGACTACTGCCTGAGTCCCCCCCCCCCTCTCCAACTCTTTCTCGATATATGTTTATATGAGGTAGTTAACTGCATAAGGAACTAACGTTGGAGTACAGTGATCACACGGAAATTAGCACTTCTGACCATTAATTTAATCCGGCAATTAGTCTCGAATTTCCACTCAATTGGGAATTGCCTGTTTTTCTATTCGAAAATAAACCCTAAACAAATGAATATTTAGAAAACATTTCATTGAAACTAAACATTTTTTTATTTATTTTTATAATTATATTTTTAAATTTATATTATACAATCAGTTATAATATTTATTTAAAAATTGCTAAAATTGATATTTTATTACAGTATTTTTTTTTATATTTAATGCACTCTAAGTGATTCGAATTCGCGGGTGTTTACTGTATTGGCAATGCTAGGCAATAAGCGCAAGAATGAATAAATAAGGAAATCAATTGTTATGGCGGCAACTGGTATTAATCTTAAGGAGACCACAGAGAGGAGACCACCCGGCGAGATGGCGGGAGTTAGTGCCGGGCCAGCAGCAGCAGCAGCATCACCATCAGCATCAGTTGTTCAAGTCCAAGTTGAGTTTGGGGCGTGGCAGTTGAGCGGAAAATGGGACAATGCGCTTTGGTAACGAGATTCGCCTGGCATCGGGAGCAAAGCAACTACAACAACAACAACAACAATGGAGCGAAAGGAAAGCGCAAAGCAAAAATAAAATGAGAGGCAGCAGCAGATGGAGCAGCAGAAGGAGCAGCAGGACGATGCCAAAGTACAGTCAGCGAGCGTTGAAAACAACAACGGCGGCCCATAAAGACGTCTGCTGCAGCTGTGGCCAGCGGGGGCCGGCATGGCGCAGGCAGGGTGTGGCATTATGTAAACAGCCAACAGCGCCCAAAAAAAAAACCACCCACACACAAGCCAGCAGAGGCCCACGACGCAGACGACAGCCTTGTGACTCGACATCTGCCCTAATCAGCAGTCCCGTTATGCCAACAGCACACCACCCCACCCCTCTCCCACTCCCAACCCATCACCCAAGCAAGCCAAAGCGTTAGTTTCATGAAAGCTTTTAGTTGTCTGCAAAATTTTCGGCGCCCTTTTTTTTTTCGTTGTTTCCTTTGCTTTTTTTTTTTTTGTGTATATTCTTCGCTGTGTATTTTTGGGGGTTGAATTTTTGGGTTCGGTGATAAGCAGCAAGACAGGCGCACAGACGACGCGCAAAGAGAATGCTTCTGTCTCTGTCGCTCCGTCTGTCTGTCTGTGGGAGAGTTGTAAGCAGGGCATTGCACTCGAAGCTTCACACTCCACTCACACACACACACATACACAAACTGCTCGCTTTCGCATCGCATTGCAAAAGCTCTTTTTACTGTAGTTGTTGTTATTTTTGGCATTTCGGCTTTTTCGGTATTCGTCTCTAATTTTTTTTTCGGATTTACTTTTACACAACTGCATCAACTGGCTGCAGAATTTATGCCCGTATTTAATTACAAGATAAACTTGGCAAGCGTACGGCGCTCAGACTAGTCACAGGTGTCGATGGCCATTGAGTTCCGTTACCAAGAAAATACTACAACTACTACTATTTTACGGGCCGTAAGTCTTTGTGAATGAATCTTTTTTGGGGCCGACTTACAGTTGTAATTGTTGTCGTAGCAGTGGAAGTATATTATTATTAATAAACAGTTGGAGTAGAATATACGTGAAGTAAGTGCAGAATGTGGTCAACAGCAGCAGGCAGCAAGCAGCAGGCAGCAGGCTGTCAGCTTATAAATTACATCAATAACTTCATATAATAAGTTCAGAGTACATTTACTTGCCAGGTTAAGTTAAGTTGCCAGGCCACAAAATGTTGTCAGACATTTTTGGTATTTGCCGCTTGTCGAAATTGATATTTATATTGAGAAAATAAACATGTGCTTTATATACATGTGTAAATAAATCTAATGTTGTCTGTTTAGCTTGAGCAGCCCTTGCCACAATTACCCTATCATTAGTTAATCATATCACTTATCATAGTTTAGGGTTAACTTAACAGCAAACAGCAAAAAGGCCTTTTAATGTGGTCAGTATAAGTATGTCAATTAAGACTGTAATTCGGGCAAGGCTATCATTAATAAATAATAGTTTAAGTATAGGCAAACATAGCAACAAGAACTGCCCTTAATTGTGGTAAAAAATCATATTGATTCTCAAAACGAATAATAAATAAATATGAAAAAATCAAAAATATTTTTTAAAATGATTTATAGAAATTTAATAAGAAATTTAATAAATCAAATTAAATTCTTATATAAAAAGCATTTATTTTCCATAGCCCAACAAAAGTGTATTCATAGCTGCTTTAATTAATAGTTTATTCATGGAACGGCAAATGTCCTTTGACAGCAGAGAGATTGTGGCTTTTAAATCTGTGGACATTTGCAAACCAGTGCTGACAACCCTGGCAAGCCACTAAACAATGCAACAATGTGCCGATAAAGGCACAAAAACTCACACACAGCTAGGAGGAGACAGGAGCTGGCATAACAGTTACATTTACAGTTACAGTTACATGGCCTCGTCAAGGATTCAGTGGGTGCGGCGCTCAGCAATGGCTGGCAGAAGCTGCCAACGGGAATTAAAGCGAGCTTTTGTTGATTAAGCTGGGCTGGTCGAGAACAGGAGCAGCTAAAAAAAGGAGAGAGAGAGAGAGAGAGAATGAAAAAAAGGGAGGTGGGGGGCAGCATCAGCGTCAGCAGCAGAAGCCAAGCGATTTCCCGCGCAGCAGCAGCAGAAAAATGTTGTGTTAGAGTAACGGGAAAAAATGTAGTGGCAAAATTATTGATTGCTTGTTTTTTTTTTCTACTCCTCGGAGGCTGACTGGAAAAAGGCCTGGAATTTCACTGTTGTGTTTGTTCTTGTGCGAGTGGGGGTAGGGGGGCTTGGGAGTTGGATGGGGCTTGGGCAGTCGATGCATGCGTATGCCTCAACTTTGGCGCGAATTTTCGATTAATGAAAACGCGCGCGCTTCTAGCGTCTGTGTGGAAGAGGGAGAAGGAAGAAGGGAGAAGCAGCCAAAGGAGGGACAAAAGAAACAGTTGCAATAGTGCAGAATAACAAAAGTGCCACACGGGACGCAGCGTCAGTCAGAGTAGGCGGAATGAGGCGGAACATTCCAACTGCGCTTTCAACTGTCAGCATTGTAGGCCCGGCGAGCAGAGAACTGAAGCTCGCTCGCTTTTTTGTGTGTGTGTGTGTGTGTGTGTGGAATAAAGTACTCGCGAATTGGGCAACAGCAACAACAGCAGCAACAACAATGTAAACAACGAAAACATCCAGAAATCTGGCAGTCAGAAATGCTGACATTTTGCCAGGCGACAGCTGTCAAAAGGACGAAAGCCAGCATTCGTGGCACGATTGGATGTGGATGTGGATACGGATATTTATGGGCTAACGCATCTATATATATATTTACATACATACATATTATACATATACATTCGAAGATTGCACAGTTGGCTACTTGAATGTGTTTGCGGTAGGTTTTCTTATTTTTTTTTGTTGTTTGTTTGTTTGTTTTGTACTCGTTATGCAAATTTTATTGATATGCTTTGTTTGGCTAACGATTATGTAAAAGTTGTGCAGGGCTAAAGCGATTTTAATATTCACAGTTTATGTGACTCAGTTGTTGTTGCCGTTGCTGTTTTGTGTGTGTTACACACATGGGAGCAATCCTTGGTCAGGCTACTCCAATTCCACAAACTCGAATCCCTTATCAAACGCCTCTTCAGCTAAGCAGCTGAGCACTTTTCATGCTAGCTGATTAGGACATGCCCCCAGAAATTGGGCAATGTGCATTGGGCATTGGGCATTGGGCATTGGGCATTGGGCATTGGGCATTGGGTTTTAAGGACCAAATCATTTTGATAATAAAACGAGGAGGGGTGGTTGGGTGGTGAGGGTGGCTTTGTTTGTTTATAAATAACGCAAGCGGCTATTGATTAAAATTGCGCTTTAAAAATGTATTCAATGGTCGCTTAGCTTGAATTGCACAGAATACAAAAGCAAATTTACTTTTCCATAAATGCATAATGAAATGTTGGGTTTTTTTGGGGGGCAGGCAACAAGCAGGCGAGTTGAGCTGCAATTTCCTGTTGAATGTTTAAAGCTACAGCAACTTTAAACAAATATACATTTTTTTAAATTAACTAATTTTTAATAAACACAAAAGTTTACTTATAACTAATCCAGTGTTTAAAAATTTTGCTATTAAATATTTGCATTTATTTTGGCATTAACCTTTTTAAATGACAGTTTGCCGCAAGGCATTAAACTCGATTTAGGTAGCAATTTGATCGATGCCACGCGCGACTTGGTGAATGAAAATAGATTTCAATGAAAATGTTTTCACTCACTAAAAATACTCTTCAAGTCTTATCTGGTTTACTATATTTTTTTTTTCTCCGCTTATCAGTTTTAAATGAAATTCCCCGAGCATTGCGCAAACTTGGTGGAATTCGGTCTCAAAAACGAAAATAAATTTCATTGACAAAAAAAAGCAGAAATAAAATAAATAATAAAAACAAAGTGGGGGAAAAAATGACGAAAAATGTCAATAATCAATTTGAACGATGATAAGTAATCGAAGAAGAAGAAGAAGCAGCAGCAGCAGCAGTAACTGTAAATGCATTGAGTGCGCTGGACAGCGCTTAGCCATGCCACCCACCACCCCAGGGGAGTGGGTGAGGGTGTGGTTGTGTGTCTGGGTGTGGGTGTGCGTCTTTGGTATCTTGGGCATTTGTACGGTTCGGTTCCGGGTCTTGGCAAGTGGATGGATTTGACATTATCTGCAATAAAGATTACAAGTTGACTTCTTGTTTGGCTTTGGCTTTTGACTGCATGTCATAAAAATGTTTTATGATGCCGCCGAAGACGACGACAAGTGTGGAGCCAAACAGGAGGCGAGGCGCAGCGCCTGCAGGTGCCCCCTTTTTTTTTGAGTTGTATATTATTTTATGTGTGAGCGCTATGGGAGGGGGGGGGGGGTGGGACTGTTGCTGAGAGCTGTTTTGTTGCATGTCTTGCGCTCGATTCGTTTTAGAGCTGTGATTATATTATCTTGATTTACGTTTACCTTTTCATTTTGTTTTTTTTTTTTGGGTTTTTCAACTTGCCTCGCTCAGCTGCCCCTTCTTTCCCTCACCTAGTGAAAGTGCAGCGTCATGCGATTGTTCGAGGAGCAATTTGTTGGGGGGGGGCTACAAGTGAGCAGTGGGAGTCGAAGAGTTTTTTTTTTTTTTTTTGAGTTCGTTACAGACAATTTTGGAGCTTATCTTTTATTTGCATTAAAAAATATTTACACAGCACTGTGAATGGCAGCAGAAAAAGATTAAGGTGTAGCAGACTGCATGGGGTAGGGGAGGGGGAGGGGGAGGGTTACATAAAAAAATGTAGCAGTTTCAGATTACTTATAGCAATAGTAATAAATGCGGGTTACTCTTAAGCATAAATGGGTATAAAAAAAAACTTGATGAAAAACAGGAAGAAAAAAATGCCCAGTTTAGTGTGGGTTTTTTGTTGAAGTGCAGCACAAATTTATTCTCGGTTAACATTTACATAAATATAAATAAATATACAAATATTACTGCCAACTAGTTGGCAACTCCTTCACCTCTTTTAAGTTTTAGAACTATAAACTATTTCTGTGTAGTAAAGTTTTCTGGCTGCAATTTAGAATTAAATTTAGTTGAAATCAAATCAAAGCTGTAATTTAAATATTTACAAAAAATAAATATTTAGTTTATAGTTTATATCTACTGGTTTTTAGAAATTGTTTCTACTTATGTAAAAAAAAAAAACAATTCTTAAGTTAAGGCTTTATTTATATATATTTTATTAATAATGAAAAATATTTCTAATAGAAAAAACAAATGCTTGCATTTATTTAAAAACCTTTAAGAAAAACTATTGCTGAATTTCAGATAATTTTTATCATTTAATTAAAAAAACTGCAAATTAGACAATTAATTCTAAGTTCTAAAATTCAGGCAATTTTTTTTGTTCTTGCTTCTGAGTGTTGTTTTTGGCACAATTTCAATTAAAGTTTGTTCCATTTTCAGAATTAAAATATATCCAAAAATGGAGTTGGGCAAAAAACGTATTCTTCAAGTGTCAACAACAATGGAAAATGTTTTGTTTAATAATTTATAATTAGTTTAACTATCTGCGCATAATGTGGGAATCATCAGTTGCAGTTCCGTTTCGCTTTCAATAACCAATTTGAGTGCCTGCTCGCCGCCCCGCCCAGCCACCCCCTCAATCATTAGCATCAGCAGTTGACAATTGGGAAAAGTGAAAAGTGAAAAGGCGAACAGCAGGCGGGGAGCGGGGCGTGGGCGGCAGGGAAAACTTTCAATCCCTTTGGGGCAGCCAAGACAATGACAGCACTTAGTGACATCAAAAAGCAAATGCAAACGATACCCAACCAACAAATGCTCTCAAAGTCAGCTAGTTCTGCGTCTTGGATCCTCCTCCTTAATTTGGTCTAGCCACACCCCCCTGCCACACCCGCCCCTAAGGGCTAGCAGCTACTCTTAACCATAATGCCAAATGTGTCGCCCTTTTCATTTAATATAAAGCAATTTTCCTCTTAAATTCACTTCAATAAACAATTTTCGCAGGCATACATTGCCACACACACACTAGCACACACACACACACACACACACTAACACACACACACACATCGAAAGCTAACAAAAACGCGACTTTTGAAAGGTTCCATCGAGAATTTGGTTCGGCACCACAAAAAACATCCACTCAACTTTTAGTATTGCATCACATAAGTGTAGAGAGAGGGGAAAGGGAGGGGAGGGGGAGAGGGAGGGGGAGGGGGTGGTGTTCAAAAGTGGGCGGAATAGTTAAGCACAAAAACAACCAAAGAATATTGACTTCAGATATGCTAATCATTTTTACTTTTTTTACTTAAAATTTTTCCTGATTTTAATAGTTGCAGAATTGGCTATTAAACTTAATAAAAAAATATGTGAAAGTTATCTTTAATTTATCATAATTGAAGTTTAAAGTAGAATTGTTAAAATACAAATAAAATAAATGAGTTAAAATAATCCAGGCAGCAACTTTTTAATCAAAATTTGTGTCAAACACAAAAAAATGGCGAAAATGGTTAAATTAAATAAAATTTGGTTTCATTTAATAAATATTTGTTGTTATTAAAAATATTTTTAAATTAATGTGCATTTATTTAAGTAGCTTAAAGTGCTTCAGAAAGTTGACAAATCAAATTTTTTTGCAATTTAAGCACTTTCAATTTAAGAATTTTTTAATAATAATATTTAACCTGGGTTTATCTGAAAATTATCTTAAATTAATCATAATATAATAATATATATTTAATAGAAGAACTTCTTGGTTATATCTGAAATTTATGTTTTATGTATAATTTTTTTTTGTTTCGAAATTGATTTAAACTTTTAGACTTGAAACAAGACACTTTTCCACCAAAACTTGTCTCAGTTAAACAAAATTGGATATCTTTTGAACTTGCATTCTTTTCATACAAATTTGTTTAGTATTAAAAATATTTATTTTATTCGAGTGCATTTATTTAAGTAGCTTAAAGTACTACACAAAGTTGACAATTTAAATTTTTCAATTTAAGCACTTTATATTTAAGAGTTTTTGTATAATAATATTTATTCTCTGCTTATTTCTCTCTCCCTCTGCGCAAATATTTTTCATAATTTATAGTTATTTAATTTGTGAGTTTTCGAGTATTTCAATAAGTGAGACATCCTCTGTGGATACCCAGCAACATCCACATCCACATCCACATCAGTGCAGCTCCCAGCAATTATTTAGAATTGTCAACTGTGAAAACAAGGCAAAATTCACACGAAATTTGCAAACGAGGAAAAAAATTGACAGGACAAAATTCTGAGAAGCGTGTGAAAGTGCGGGAGGGGGAGGAGGAGGAGGAGGAGGAGCAGACTATGTGTGTTGTCTGAGTGGCAACTGTGAGTAGAGGCAACAACTGTTTGTCCTCAACATGGCTAACAAGCAAAAGTCGCCCATTTGCAAGGCGACTTGGTCCTTGTAGTGCCTCCTTCATTGTGCCTGCCCCCGTCGCTGCTGACTCGTTGTCTGTCTCAAGTGGCAAGAAGAAAAAAAAGAAAACGAAACGTTTATAAAGCACACGCACACGTACACAGAGAGAAAACTTGACCCAATTCGTGTGCGTGTGTTTATCCTTGACGCTGGTGAAAAATGGCGTTTATGAAGCGCTTATTGTGTTTGGATTGTGGCGCTCGTCCGGCGCCCGCTTTGGAGCTGCTTCCGTTTCCGCACTTGAATGGCGTGCGCCACAATGGACGCAAGCCACCAAGCCACCCTCCACCCTCAACCCACTCATCTAGCCACCCATCCCCTCCCCTCTGCTGTTGTTCGGCATGCGCTGCTGCTGCCTTTTGTCCAGTTTGTCGCATGCTTGCCGAGCTCCAATTGAAGTGCTCCCCCCCCCACCCCTACCAAACTCTGTCGCATCCGAAACATTTTATGCATCTATTGGCATAGGCGTGCCTGTGCGTCGACGAGTCCTGGGCCACTTTGACAGCCAACGGGAAACGGAAGCGGAAATTTCGTGCCCATGCGTTTTCATTTTTCGTGTTGACGACTGCCGGCGACTCCAGTTGCCAGTTGGAGTGGTTGTGGTTAAGGTTGGGGTTGGAGTTGCCTAGCTGGACATGTGTGTTGCTTATATTTGTGGTGTAGTTGGCTCATCCTGCCCTTCACTTAAGTTGCCCAAATTCATATCTAATTCCTAAAAAGCAACCGACACAAAAGCACAAAAAGTGGGTGGGTTTTTTTCATTTTCTTGTGGCTTGAAAAAGTCGCTTTTAAAAATTCCTAAAATGCTGGCAGCTTTTTTTATTTTCTATTTTTTTTTTTCGTTTTTTTTAAACTTTTGTTTTGATTTGTTTTATAGGATTTGTGAGCCTGTCGCTGCGCGAAGGGGCGTTTCAATAAGGGCGAGTCCTGTTTCGACACGCAATGGCTTTAAAATTTGTGGGAATTTAGAGCAAACATTGGGCTTAGGGTTGGGCAGTCAAGTTACTATTTAATAATTTAAGATAGTTAAAAATAAATAAAATACTAAAATACTTCAATTTTAAGTTAGTGGAAATGTAGAGTAAATTTAGAGTACAGATAGAGTTTAGATACATTAAAGTTAGATTATCATAATATAGGATCAGTTATCCTCGACATGAACTTGAAAGGGAATTATTTTTGATAACTTATCCTATATTATGATAATCTTTCGACTACAGCTTTCTTAATTGTTTTTTACGTTTAATTATGAGCTTTTAGCTTAGCTTAGAATTCCAAAGTTTATTTATATCAGTTAAATCATTAAATAGTACATAAAATTATTTATTTATTTATTGTTTGCAGATTTATTTTTTTCATAAATTATTATCTCTTTTTATTTAAATAATTTAAATATGTACAAATTTTTTACTTCGATTTCAATGTCTGTCTAAAAAAAACACGCTCAAATTGATTTATTTATATTTAGATTTTCACTTCAAATCAAAGTTAAGTCATAAATTGCCCAAAGATGCCAATCTAACCATTTTTATATAGGTGACAGCCAATTCGGCGACTCCACGTTGCCGCTGCTTGAGGCAAGTCGAGTTAGAGTATCTATTTGCTACATTGTATCTTGTATCTTGTATCTTGTATCTTGTATCTTGTATCGCTTGCCCCGTTTCGAGAGTTTCTTTTTTTAATAAAATGTAAATTATGCGTCCTCTTTTGATAAATGTCCGTTGAAAAAAGTTTTTAGTTCGATGTGTTGCCTTTGTTTTTGGGTTCCCAATTGTTATTGTTGTTGTTGTTGTTGTGTGTGCTTTTTTGTGGTTTCTGCAATGTGGCACCAATATTTTATTCATAGTTGACACGAAATGCGTAACAAATCGTTTCAAAGTCGATGCTTCTGCCACGGCATTGAATTTATAGTTCTTAACCCCCCCCCCACACACCCCTCACCGATCCACACACACACTCACACACACACGTCAGGAGGATGAAAAGGAGGGGGGTTTGTTTGACGAGGGGTTGCAGTGCGGGTATCTTTTGCCTTCGAGCTGATCTGATGTCTGTTTTGTTTTTTGGCCTTTTTGTTGCTGTTTCTGGCGCTCAAATCAAATATAAATAAATATAAAAAGCCAGTGACAGGTGGCCAGAAGGGCGGAGGGTGGTGTGGCGGAATGGGGTAGCGTGTAACGGGTAGCTTTTGGCTAACTAGCTGCAGCTGGGTAAATATAAAGTGAATAATTTGCATTGAATTTCTACGCACGTCACGAGAGAAATGTGATAAAAATAAATTAAAAGAACAACAATAATAAATAATAAAATAAATATTATGATCGAATATTAAACACAATTTAAGAGAGAGCAAATGCTGGATGAAAGATGATTAAAATACCACTTAAAAAAAGTTAAGAATGAGCAAATTATGATTATAATAGGAATATAAGAAAAATAGTAAATTTGAAACTGCTGAAAATAATTTGAATAATAAATAATGAGTTTAATAAGAAGAATAAAAAATATAATAAATTTAAATCGAAAACTGCTCAAAATAATATTCAAAAGAAATAATAATAAATATAAGAAATATAAATAAAGTATAAATATATTTGTTTTGTATAGCAGAAATGGGCAAATATATTTTGTTTTTTTTATTGCAGAAAATGAGGAAATATTTAGTTATTTCGAAATAAATTGGAAGCTTGAATTTGGTATAAAAATAAACTAAAGCTTACTTTAATAAGTTTATATGCTATCTTCCGTCTCTTTCTTTGCACGCTTTACTTCCCTTTCAGTGCTACAAATTCAGTTTATCCTCGAGTTTTTTTATTATTTGTTTTATGCTTCTAATTATTGGACTTATCTGATTTTGCTGTCTTTTAAGTAGTTGCATGAACAGACCGCAACAGCCAGCTTTATCTAAGCCGCACACATCTCTCTCTGTCTATCTATCTCTCTCTCTCTCTCTCTCTCTCCCTTTCAACTTGTTTGCCTCTAGCAAAGTTTTTCACATTTTTGTTGGTCTCGTCTCAAGGAAAACAGAACAGAGTCAAAAAATAAAAATGGGCCATCAGCAATGTTTGGCTGCCATTCGGTTGTTTACAAACAAAACGCTGCGACAAAACAAAAGCAAACAAATCACCAAAAGCTAACCCGAATGCAACACCTCCTCAGACACACCCCCCACGCTCTTTACTAACCCCCCGTAATGCGCCTAATATAGAAAAAAATGCAACTCTGCATTTGTCTGCGCGCCGCTTTTGCCCAGCCAATTTGAGCGCCAAATGCAGATAAGGCAGAAGCCGGAGCAGGGCCAGAAGCAGAACCAGAAGCGGGGCCAGAAGCAGAGTCAGAAGCAGAGCAAGAAGCAGAAGCAGGCTGAAGGCAGCAACAGTGTTTAGTACCCATTCAAAATGGATAGAAAAGGTTATAAAGATTTTGTGGAGGCGGAAGGAAACATCCACAAAATATATATAAAAATATATATATTATATTCCTGAGCCCAGACTATAAAATCTAGAAAATCTAGAACACATATATATATATATAATATAGCTCGGAATATAGGTTCACCAATTTTCGACGCAAATCAAGTTTACTTTATTTTATCTCAAACTGATTCCCCTTTAAAAATATCGATACTTTTCGATTTCCGATTGCAACAAATGCCACAATTTGAAAGGCAAAATCTTATAAATAATTTACAATATGCACAAGCAAATTATTTATGAACTGCCTAAATTTCAACAAGATTAGAAACACTCGAATTAAAAGAAAATTCGCCAATAAAGATAATAATATATTTGAAGTATATCGCAGTCGAGCTCACTCGACGACAACAGCCGTATTCCACTTTTTTATTCATTTCTTTTTTTTCTTCTGTGTTGGGTCCAGTTGGGATATCGGGTTACAGCGCCAGATTGACGGCCCCCCCCCCCCTCCCCATCATGTGCCACCCCCGGCAACCCTTTTTTTGTGCAACTTCTGCTCGCTTTTAATTGAATATGCCGTGCGAGGCGTCGTCGCCGCTGCTCGTAACTTGACATCGATGGGAGGGGAGTGTCTTTTTAGGCGGAGTGTTGGCTGGAGGGAGTGGTGGGGAGGGGCGGTTTCATTTGGAGCAGCGCACGTGCAATGGCTTTTTGTCAAAGTGTCGCCGGTTGACGTTTGCAATTTTTCGAGCGTTTTTGGCGGGAACTTTTGTAAACAACTTCGCCGCCAGTATGAAGCTTGCCTCAGTCTGTGGCTTCATATTTGTTCACGCCAAATGTGGCACAGCAACAGACAACAGTGTTGACAGCTTAGCTGGCATTTTTTTTTTAGCTTTTAAGAAGCTTAAAGCTAGCCAGTAAAAAGCTATTATGGATTTTAGAGATGATTGAAATAAAATGCTTGGCAAATTTTTTAACTACATTTTTTGATACTTTAAAGAGTAAAGAAAATTTTGGGTTTAAATTTCTTAAATTCTTCAAGTTAATAGTTTATTTATTAACAGAACTCGTCAGTCATTTAATCATAATTTATAATAATATAAAAAAATAAAACTGATCTTAAAAATAAAGCTATATTTACATTCTGCCAACACAGTCAAAGAAGATGTGGAGTGTAGAGGAGGGTGGCTGGGGAGAGGGGTGTGTATAACATGTCAGCTTTTATGAAAGCCAAACATTTGGTCGGTTCATGTGAACCCACGCTAATCCATTTTGGCAAACAGTAACTGTAAAAAGGGGCCGCAAATGCAAATGCAAACAGATCTCGGCCCGGGCCTTATCAGTCCCCAGTCTGGCTTGGGAGTCAGCTCTGAAGTTTGGGTGGCGACCGGTTATATAAGCCAACACACACAGCGAGCGAGAGAGAGAGAGGGAGAGCAAGCGAGTCATTTGCTGTGCTGCTCGCACTCACAAAGCTAGATTACTTTTATGCAAATGCAAAGCAAATAAATTTGCTCTATAAAACTTCAGGATGCATTAGAGTGGGGGAAGGGGAGTAGGGAGGGTAGGGGGGGAGTTTCAGTGTGTTGCAAGTAAATTGCAATTGCAATTGGTGACCAATTCGACTTGGACTTCCACTTTCGCCTTGATGTCTTTTGTGGCAATACGGATTGCGTTACAATGGCAACTGGCAAACCAGGTGGGCAGCCAGGTGGGCAGCAGGAAACCCGGCAAAGATGATAGATACACACTGCGAGAGAGATGTGCGAGAGAAGGGGGGGGGGGATGAAGTTGGAATTGGAGAAACAATGCGAAATGCTAAAAGTGAAATATGAAGCAGCTGCAAAGAGCTTAAGCAAAAGTGTTGAACAACAGCTGAAAAAATGTTATGCAATGCCAAAAAAAAAAAAAGAGAGACTTCTTCGAATGGGTATTTTTTTCTTTTCAATATGTGTATAAATTAAGTTGGATTTTACTGAATTCAGCATCACTAATATATATTAATTGTTATTATTATTTATTAGTGAATATTATTCACAGCACATCCAAGTTGGAAGCTTTTAGCATAAGCCGTTCCAAGATGTCGTTTCCAATTTCAATTTCAATTGCTTCCTCTTTGCTGGAAAGTTATCTGAAAACTAAGCAGGCAGCCAGAGTCATAAATCAGCTGTTGTCCCATAACTCAACGCCAGAGCCAGCAGGAGATGGAGAAGAAGAAGGCGGAGGAAATGTGGGGGTGGAGCAGTCGAACGCATTTGGAATTCCATTTGGAATTAAACGATCGTTTAGCGTGCTTAGTGGGGAGTCAACAAGGGAGAGGAAGGAGTAGAGTTGGAATGAAGTGGAAAGAGGGCCGAAGGATAACAGTTAATAATACAGAGCCAGCAGTTGAAGCCAGAGAGAGAGAGAGAGAGAGAGAGGAGAAAGAGAGAGTGGGAGTGGAGAGTTGGTCACCTTTGAAAACAGTTGTTATTGAATCTGCAGCGTAACTCTGCCTTTTTGTGTATGTGTGTGTGTGTGTGTGTGTGTCTCTGGCTGAGTTATCGCTTTGTTAACATGATAATGAATATGAAATGTGTTGTGTGTTGTGTGAAGTAAGGCAAGCAAGTCGAGTCGTAACACGTACGCACCTTCAAACGAAGACGGGAACCCGGAACAATTGCAGCACTTACATAAACAACTCCCACTCTTCCTTCAGCTTACTCCCACTCTTAATTCCAATCAACAAAAATTCTTCAAAGCATGCGGCACCTTTCTAGCGACAACTTTCCAACTAAATCGATCACTTCAAATAAATGTGGGTTTTTTCGTTTTCTTTTTTTTTTTTTGTTGATTAAGGGGGCCACCTGCCACGGAGATTAGTGCGTCCACCTGGGGCACATCCATCACATGCCTAATCCAACAGCAAAATCAGAACTAACATTCACATTTACATATATACACACGCGCACACACACATGCGTACATGTATACAATGGAATATTTTCCTTTATTCATTTTCGAATGTGCAACCAAAAAAAAAAAATAACAAAATCAATTGTTAAATAGTTTTCATTTCTTTTCATTTGTTAATTAGATTTTATAAGTTTTGAATCACTTTTGACCAGTGTGCGTGAAATTTATGAATTTACCGTATATCTCCAAAATTGCTTTGATTACAATTCGTAGTGTTGCATTTAGGATATACGAAATCGATTTCCAAGAATCATATTCAAGCAAACAAAACGCTGATGTTTTTTTTTTAGTTTTTGAGATTTTTTTCTTGTTGTTTTTGTTGCTATCGGATTTGTCTATTGGCTTTTAACTTGACGTCTAACAGAGAGAGAAAATGAGATGAAAAGGGAGAGAAATAGCAGTCAAGTCAGCCCCTGACCCGCAGCACGCACGTTTTCTCCTTCCACCCATGCCCAAACACTTCCCACACGCAATCTGCACAACAACAACAGCAAAGCATTCGTCAACAATGTCTGTTTCTGCTGCTGTTTCTCTGCTTCTACTTCTTCTTCTTCTCTTCTTCAGTTTTTGTTTTTACTTTGCTTTTCGTTACGAGACTTTTTACACGCGCGCATAAATCGACTCTGCTGCTGCTGCTGAACCCACCCCTCCTCACACGCACAAATACACACCCAAACACACGCACATAATGTTAGCGTTGTAAAATTACAACAGCAAACGAAACACAAGTGAAACTGGCACGAGACGCTGCTGCTGCTGCTGCTGTTGTGAAATTCCTATTCCACACACACACATAGAGAGTGAGCGAGAGAGGGAGAGAGACTTGCATCGTAAAGACTCGCTCACACGCACACAAATTATAATTGTTTGTTATTCTTTTGTCTCGCTCGCACGCTGGTTATCGGATTTCAGAAAGGCACAGAAGAAGCAGCAGCAGCAGCAGAAACAAAAAAAAATACAAATACTCAAATACTACTGCTGCATACTACGGCAACAACAACTTACATACACACACACACACACCAACAACTGTTAGTTCTCGCTCTCACGCTGGCTCTCTCACGCAACGAAACGAAATGAAACGAGGCCCCAACCATTCCATTCATACGTCGAGCAGTTTAGGGAATCGCGCGTATTAGAGTGAGACAGAAGAGCAACAGAGATAAATGACCACGACGACGAAGAAGAAGAAGGAAAACAAAATTATTTACGATTTATTTTGATCCAGAGCCGGTTGGTGAAGGGTTTTTATGTCAGCGGCAAGTCGGGGCGGTTGTCTATGTGTGTGCTCTTGTGTGTGTATGTGCGTGACGACTCGAATTGGAATGGAAACACGGTGGGTACAGTTGGCAATGGTACGCCAAAGAGCGAGCAAATACTAAGAGAGTGCCGCATAATGAATTGTGGAACGCAAGTGTGTTCATTTGCGACACACTCTTCTGGTCCAGTGCCAGAGCATTCCTATGACGGCACGAAATGGCAATCGAACATGCGCTATTGTTCTCTCTCTCTCTTATTGCTGTACATACACTTTCGTAACATTGACTCTCTTGCGCTCTTGCACACGCAGCGACGCTTGCTCTGTTTTTGCTGGCATTTTCTCTCTCCCCACTCTAGTTCGTTACAAACTGCTTCTTCTTCTTGCTCATGCTGTTGTTGTTGTTTTTTTTTGTTGTAAACTGTACGCGAGTTTCTTTTGTCTGTTTTGTTTCTGTAATTGTTATTACAGCAAGTAGTGTTTTTTACGTTCCGATTCGGAAATTGATCAACTCCCATTCCTCGTTCTTATTACAAGTACATAAAATGAAAAATATACAGTTTATTGGCGCGCTTTCTGTGCCTCAAATTTTCTTTCATTCATCCCCCCACAAGGTGTGTACATACTGCACCAATATCTCCATCTCTCTCTTTCTCTTTGGCATCTGTTTTATGCATCTTCTTTTTCTGCTGCTGCAGTTGAAATCTAAATAAACAACAGCAACAAAAACAACGGTTCTTTTTTCTATTTCCCCTCGCGACTTAAATGAACCCCCTACCAATTCTATACACTATACACTCGTTTCTAGTTTTCAGTGGAAGCATTGAAATTGTCAATTTATGTCGTTTTAATTGCCGGTTTTACTAGAAAATAAACAAAGCTAACAACGCAATAAAAAGCACAATACCAAATGGGGGCGTGGCACCCCTAAAACGAACGGTATCTAACACTATTAACAAAAAGAACAAAATGAGGGGAAGGTGGCTTGGGAGCACTCAACTCATAGATATGATATCAGAATATTCAGTTGTGTTTTTGTGACTTAATGTTTATTATAAACAAAATCATTTGAATATATTATTATTAGGCACACGACAAAAAAAAGCAATAGCACTGAAAGAAATCAATCAAAAAAGAAAACGAAATAAACAAATAACAACCCCAAACCTCAAGAAATAAAGCGACAATAGGGAAAATAAACACAAATAGAGAAATGTGTGTATGTGTGTGTGTGTGGAATATATTAATGTACATGCCTATTGGCGGGGTAACATTTAATTTTAGTTTATTAATAGAAATTAATTGATTTTATAAAGTGACCCAATTTTTCTGGCCAGCACTGTAGTAGCAATGAGAGAACAAGATCTATCTCACTCGCTCTGTCTCTCTCTCACAAAAGCATTGACACGTGCTCTATCAAAGGACAAGCGCTCAGCGATCGTCAACAAAAACACACACACACACACAACTACATACAGACAGCCGTTAATCCACTTGGATTTCTCACTCCAACTCCAAGCATGGAATTAAATTTTGCATTGTGAGCCATTCCAAAGTCCAAAAGCGACTTTGTTTCCATTTATTTCCAGCGACAGCTTCAGTTACAGTTGCAGCTGCTGCTGTTGTTGTTGTTGTTGTTGTTTTTGTTACTGCTGTTGTTGCTCTTTCTGTTTTGTTATCTACTTTGGCACATTGCATAACGGTTTATTGGCGAAGGCTAAAACAACGACAGCAACTATAAAAAAAAAACAAAACAAACAAAAAAATGGCGTTGCACGTTTCCAAAACAACACAAAACAATTTCCAATGCCGAAGATTTTGATTTCATTGTTGTTATTGTTTATATATAATATAACATTCCAAGTCATCTGTTTTTCGAGTTTACAAAATACAAAAACTAATTTCAAGCAAATAAATAATATAAAATATTTAGGAAAAAAAATTTTTGTTGTGGTGTAATTGTTGTTGTTATTTTTGTTGATACAATTTATGCAAATTCTGAGACGTATTTATATTTTTTATGCATAGACAATTTCGGTGTGTGTTTCCAGCAAACAGAAAGCCATTAAAAACGCCAACTTTCGTAATGCTCAATAACAACAACAAAATGTGTATAAAAATAAATCACCAACAAATTTCGCAGAAATTCACCAAGCTGAACGTCAGCAACAGCAGCAACAACAACAACAACAACAACAGCAAATATAAAATCATTTGGGGAAAGCCAAAGCGCAAAACAGTAACTGGAATCTGTAATCGACAGTTGGCGAGTGAGTGAGCGGGAGAGCAGGAGAGCGAGCGTGTGAGTGCATTAGTGTGAGTGAGAAGGGTAATTAGATTAGCAGCAGCTAAAGTTAAAATGATTTTCTTTTTACTGCTGTTGCTGCTGCTTCCTCTTCTCTTCTACTGCGTGGCATGTGTCTATTTTAAAACTTCCGGGTTTTCAAATGCATGCCACAAAACACAGATGACAATTGATGACATGCAAGTCCAAATACAACAATAAATACTTTTGCTACGAATGCCAAAATACTGAGAAACAACATCCATCCCAATGGCCAACCACACCACCCGCCAACCCACCAACCCACCAACCCACCCCCCCAACACACAGCAACTTTTGCCAGCTGTCAGTATTTTTGAGGCACACAGCAAATGATGACCAATTACTTGGAAAATGCAGCAACAATTTGGCAAGCAAAAATAAAATGCCCAAGTTGAGTTCTTGCCTCTTGGCTGGGGCCACAAATGTCAGCCATTAAGTGACAGGCCAGACGGGTGGTGGGGGGTGGGTTGGGGGGTGGGTTGGGGGGTGGGTAAGGTGTGGGGATTGTCTGCTTGGCTAGGATTGTCGCAAATTCAATTTCCGCAGCAACAACAGCTGCAACATTCTGTGGCTGCCACAAGCCCCCAACAACTTGTCTCCCCTTTCTCCGCTTTATTCTTGTCTTTGGTGTTAATTGCTGTCACATGACACGGAACGGACGCTCCAGCAACAGTCCCAGCGCCAGTTGCCACCCCTTCCTCATTTTTGATGTTTCAATCTGTGGCAACAGCAGCAGCAGCAGCAGCAGCAGCCAGTTGACACTTGCAACGTTTGCTTGCCACTGCTGACATGAGTGAATTTTACAAAGTGTTTGGCTGCGTAAATTGTTGCGCTTTTCATTTTATTTTTTTGTTGTTTTTCTTTATTTGGCTTTTGGGGCACGTGACATTCGTCACACACTTAACGGACACTTGGTCTGCCTCTTGTGTCTCCACGTGCAACCTGTGCAACTTCTGGCTTAATAGCCCGCAATAAACCACAAATTGTGCTCATATCCTGCATTCTTCACGAATGAAATCCTTCAAATCCTTGATAAATCTGTGTATTATTTCTACATTTCTTAAAAAAAAAAGAAAGAAATTTGAAATTTTTCAATTTGAATTTGACAACATCTGTTTTTCTATATTTTTAATTTTTGATTATTAATGACTTTTGTGCTTTGATTATTTTGTTTTTCTTAAATCGACAATTTTTAATTTAATTATTTATTTAAAATAAATTTATTTTGTTTTTATTTCATTTCTTCTTATCTCTTTCTCTTTCACTCTCTTTCCCTTTCTGTTTACTTAAAGTTGTCACATTTAGTTTTCTTGTCTAACTTGATTTTTTTAAGATTTCCCCAATCCTTGCCAAAAACGTGGCACAAATGTACATTTAAAATCACAAAATATATTTTTCTAAATTTCAGTCGAATAGTTTTAATTATTAAACAATTTATTTGTAATTTCTCTTAATTATTTTTGAATAAATTATCTATTTATGCTTTAAGTTTGCAAATAATTATTAAGTCAAACTTAAAAAAATAAAAAATAAATATAAATAAATTAAATTATAGCTGAAGATTTCATTTGTGGATGCAAATTTTGAGCATGCGGCTGAGTTGTGGCATCAATGTGGCATTGAGGCACACGGGGTATGTGTGGCATGCAAATGGAGAATGGGGCGAGGAGAATGCAAAGCTAGCAACGCTTCATCTCGTTAACTTTGTTGCCACCGTGCAACATTTGTGCTGCTGCCAGTTGTGGCCAGCTTTGAGGGTGGGAATAAACAATGTCGACAGAGTTGTAAAACTGGAAAGCTGCAAGAACCGTGACAAAAATGCAACGCGTCGTATAAGCAACAACAACGATAACGGTTGAACCTGCAACCTCAGGGATTAAATCATCGTGTGGCGCCATCAGCAGGGAGATAGAGAGAGCGAGGGGGAGAGCGAGGCAGCATTGCAGGCAACAATGATGCAAAACAGATGCAAATAAATTTAAATATCACAAATGAAATGTTAAACTGAGTAAACTGATTAATCACATAATAATTATAGTCCCTGATTACCCCTGAAAATTGTGATTAATTTTAGATTTCATTTACAAATATTTACAATTCTCTACATAATCAAATTCAATATTTTTTTAATTAAAGTTATTTTTAAATGTGATGTAAAAAAATAATTTGTTTCTTTAGGAATTTCGTAATAATTATACACCCATATCATCTTTATGAGAGGTCTTATAATTGTATTTAAATTGCAAAATATATATTTATGCACATTTTTGTACATCATCAAATTTAATTTCTTTTAATTTGTTTTCATATTTTTTTTTAGTACGTTAAAAATTAATAATTAAAAATGACTTTCAAGTAAATAGCGAAATTTGACATTCAAGCTAACAAAGTCAGCATTAAATTAAATAATTTCCTTTTTTTAATTAAATATATTATTTATCATATTTTAAGAGCGACTTTTTTTTAACATATAATTTAAAACTACTTTAAAATATGATTAAAAAAATAATTAATTTATGAAGACGATTTTTTAAAAGGTTGTTTTACAAACAAGACAATATGAACGAGTAATAACGTATGTATTTACTTATATATATTTATATATATATATATATATATATGTATATATATAATATAATATTATTAATCTTGCCAACTAAATTCTATGTGAACTTAACCTTTCTCTGATAAGCAGCGCAGTCAATGACCAAAGCTGCCAACTGTTAAAGCCAAGCGTAAATAAATCGAATGAGATAATCATCAATATATATATATATATATATATATATATATATGTGTGTATATATATATATATGTTTGTGGCCATATGTTTTATATATGTGCATGTGCAGTAAAGAAATGCTGTCGACCTTGAGGAAGTGTCGCCACCTGTCGTCCAAATAGCTGCTCATAAATAAAGTTACGATTCTGGTTATAGTTCTCACTGTGTGTGTGTGTGTGTGGCAATAGTAATTTAGAATTAAGTACCTCACACACAAACACACACAATCGCACACACGCGCGCGCATTAATGCAACTGCAGAATTGATTGCAAATAAACTATGAAAAATGTGCGGCATGTGCAGCACTTTTTTTTTTTGTTTTTTTTTTTTTATTTTTTTTGTTGTTTGATGTTTATGCACTTGAGACGCCTGCGAGGCACTTGAGTTTGTCTACACGCGCAGCTAGTAAATGCAACAGTCCCCGCACACCCTCCCTCAAACTAACTCCCACCACCCCAAAAACACACAAGCACACGTGCCTCTCTCTGTGTGTTTGTGTGTGTGTGTGTTGTTTTTTTACGAGCAGCGCGCAAAACTAAAAAATATAAAAAAACAAATGAAAAGATATATTTTTTTGTATATAAACCTAAAACACATAAGCAAAATAAACGGCATAAAAACCAAGCAACGATAATAGCAAATTGGCAGCACAGCAGATAGAGTATGGAAAGATGGAATAAATACCCCCCCCCCCCGAACACTCCCCTTGTCCCACAACTTGTGTGTCCAGAGTGAGGAAACATTTTCAACTAAAATTGTTGTTTTTTGTTGTTGCTCGATTTTACGCGAGCTATTTTGTTTTTTGTTTGTACTTTACTACAAAGTAAATGTCAAGTGCGAATCAGTAAGCGAGTGAATGACTGAGTGTATGTGTGAGTGTGTGTGTGTGTGTGTGTGTGTGAGCATTACACCCGAACGAGTCGCTTGTGTAGTAAATGGCCTTGGGAACGTTTGTTAACCTCATTTTGATAACCAAACCAACAGCAACAAATATCGCCACTCGGCACGCAGGCAACACGCTAGGTGCTCCTAGGGGTTGTAGTGTGCAGGGGGGGTGGGGGGGTAGGGGTTTGCTAAGTGATGGACAGCAAGGGCTGATTATGTAAAGGGTGCGGTCAGAAATGCACAAAACTACTACTAACTGGTTACATTGTAGTTACTTAGAGCAGCAAGTAGCTGCTGAAAAGAAAAAAAAAACAAAAGGCACTTCAAAAATATATATATATAAATAAATATATATATATATATACAAATATATATGATTAGAGCAGCGTTACCTAATAAACAATAAACGTAACAAGACTGAAAACGAGTATTGCACAGCCAAAGAAAAAATAGTAAAGAAATAAAATTAACAAACGGCAAAAAAAAAACTACAAAAAAAAGAGCAAAAAATTTATTGCGCAACTTAAGAAAAGTAAAAAAATTAAAATGAAATTAATAAATAGGAAATAAATGTTAAAAATAAAGTCCAAAATTGTTTACTTTTTGACAATTAAATTAAAAATAACATTTTTTTTTGAAGGTGGCAATTTTACAGCGTTCACCTTTAATAAGGTGTATTAATTATAATTAAAATAAAAACATCATTTTATGGCAAAAAGTGAGGAGCGATTAAATTTAATTGAGTCCGATGCGCAGTTATATTTTGGAATATTTAAGAGATTGAGCTGGGAGTTGACCTTGGCCTGCTCAAATCCGAGAAACCGTTATCTTTGGGGGCAGGAATAAATCAGTAAAATGATTAATCGGATTTTAGCTTTGCTTCCATCGTCTCAATACATCTGGCTTATATAATAACTTGAATAATAATAACTCATCAAATTAATCAACAAACAAAAATAATATTTAAATTAGTTAATTGAAATTGAATTATTTATAAAAAAAAAGGTATGATAAACTCTAAACTGGAATTGATATAATGATATAAGCAAATATGAAGGCTGTAGTCGAGTGTGCCCCGATATTTTGTCTTAACAAACCATTTTCAGTGTATTTAAAATATAAAAGTTAATAAAACACATTATATATTTGATATAATAAATACAAAATTAATTAATAAAATAATATGAATATATGAATAGCTTTTAATACATTCACATTTTTGGCTAAATTATCATCATAATTTATAAATTTTAAAAATTTAATAATACTAAAAAAAACTTCCATTAAAATAGTTAAGATTAGTATGAATAAAATTTGTAATGTTTCAAATGTAGTAAAAATTTACAAGCTGTCACTAAACATATTTTAAATAAAACTTTATTAAGCTTAACTGAACGTTACATATTTAATAGCCTACTCGATATGCCTGGCTGAGGTAGGGTAAAAGGAACAAAATGAATATTGAGTTGGCTGCTGCTAGAAGCAACATTTAATTACACTCGATAAAAACCTAAATCAAATGAAACTGTTGATTGCAAAGTTGTTGAAAAATACACACACAGATGTTGTGCGAGTTAAGTGGAGTGCAAAGGGGTGGGGGCGGTGGGTGTTGAGTGGGTGGAAGTGGAGGCAAAGTGGCTGCTAAGAATAAACTGAGTTGCTTTTTGTGTGGCTTGTGTTGATTTGCCACTTGGCAAATATATAGAAAATAGCAAAAAGGGGGGGGGGGGGTGTGGTAGGTGTTGTGAAGGGATTTGTTGCATTTGCTATTGTAGCTGTTTTCCTGTTGGTTTTTGTATGTTGCACTTGTGGTAGTCGCGGCAAAAGAGGCGCCACTGCCATTTTTTTGATTTTATTTTTTGCTTCTTCTTGTTTTGACCAGATTTTGTGAGTGGGCCAACGATAGTCAGTCCCGAATGGAGAATGGGGACGTTTTCCCCATTGCCACCTTTTAACCGCCTCATTATGCAATGCGCCCAAATGCCAATGGCCGAAACAAAAAACAAGTCGATTAAAAGATAAAAACAAGCATAAATAAATTACGTATACGCAGTGACTGACAGTCGGCGACAAGGAGGAAGGAAGGGCTCTAGGTGCAGTTGGGTAGTAAAGGGTGGATTGAGATTGGGAGCAGGCTTGAGGGGAAGTGCATTCTAGGTGGAATTCGATAAATGCTACCCTTCTTTGCAGTTGAAGAGTGATCAAAGCTCTTTCCTTTGAAGCCTTATATATTCTGGAAATTTTAATACCTAATTCAATGATTTGTATAAATACATTTTTAATTTAGAATAAAGTAATATTTTAGAGTTTACTTCTTAAAGAAAATGTCATTACTTTTGCAAATCATTTAACAGAGAATGAAGTATAATTTTGAAGTTTATTTCTTAATCAAAACGTCATTACTTTTAGCAATAAACAATTTTGGACTTATCCTTTAATACTATTATTTTTTGGCCACCATTTTTGGTTTTAATTTCGAATAAAGTATTGTGGCCAAAGGTTAAGTTTTTTCTTTTGAAAATAAGTTGAGTTTTAAAGGTTATTTAAAGTAATATTCTTGATCAGAATTTAAATATTAAAATCCAACTAAAATCGTTTTTTCAAAATTTAAAAAATAACATTAAAAATTTTTACTTTTGAGAATTGGACGAGTTTAAAGAAAGTAAAATTCAGTTGGCAACTTGAAATGCAGCCTTAATTTAGATTGAATTATATTGAAATCGTTCTTGTTTTTCTCAACTTCTTCAGATTTGGGCATCTTCTGGCAGCCTAAAATGTTAGAAATTATCGCAATTCTTACGAATCAGTTTTTAAGTCAAAGCTTTAGCTTTGCAGGGTATAGCAAAAGTTCATTGCCTTAAAATTTTGGCGCCAAAACGCTTTTGTGCGACTCATTCTGCGTTCTTAATGTTGTTGTTGTTGTCATTGTTGCTATTGTTGCTATTGTTCTTGTTGTTTTTTTTATAGCCGGCTCGTGTTTTGGGTTTTTTTTTCCTTTCGCTTGCGACTCTCATTTGTTGTTTTTGCCCGGCAGAGTTTATTGACTCGGGCGCCAAATATATCTATACCTATATATATATATGTATATATATATGTGTGTTTGTACATTTGTGTGCATATTGGGAGCAGCAGCACGTGTTGGGTGCTAGAATGGATGAGGGCGGGGGGGGGCTAGCGCCTGGCCCCCTTTTGGGAATGGGGTAAGCGAACGCTCATGGAATTTGCCACCTTCGCAAGGCAGTCTTCTTCTTCTTCTTCATGTTCTAGCTGTTGTTGTTGTTCTTCTTCTTCTACTTCTGCTTCTTTATACATTTTTTTCGGTGTCGATCGTCTGCATTTGTACTTTATGTTGACCGCACATGAACCGAAGCAACAGCAACAACAACAACAGTTACAACAGCAGCAACAACAACCTCCCTCAAGCCCTACCCCAACCCTTAACCACCGCCCCCCCTCCCTGTAACCAGTTAACGCTGAACCGTCGCGCGAACGTGAAGCCAAAACAAACCTTGCGCAAAAAAAAAAAAAAAAAACAGATATGGGGAAATACGTGCGAAAATAAAGCGAAAAAAGCGAAAATTTCATGTGGTAGAGAACCACAACAAAAGTGGCCGTTCCCAGCGCCAAGTGGCTGGTTAATGACATCGACAACGCCAGCAACAACTATAAGCAACAACAACAACAGCAACCACAAGAACAAAAATACCATTAACCGCCCAAAATAAAACAGCTACAAAAAAAAAACAACAACAACAAGCGAGCAAAAGTGAAACAAAAAGTGTATTTAATGTCGATCTTTTCGTTTCGTCTTGGCGCTCTTTCTACACCCCCCCCCCCTACCCCCTCTCACTCTTTCTCACTCCCTTTCTCTTTTTCTCTCTTTTTCAAAGCTCAGCGTTTTGCTTGCCTGCTCGCACTTGGCACAATGCCAGCCCCTTTTCAAAGAACCTGTTCCTCAAGTCCAAATCTTTCATCCCCTCCCCTAACAAGAGTTCTTCGACTAAGCGCAGAATTCTTGAGTTATGCTGACATTTGAATACCCTAGCCAAAAGAGGACTTCAGTTTTTAAGTTGTGAGTCTTATTCAAGGATATAATTTATATATTTTATGAGCAAAACATAAATTAATTTAAAGAAATTCTTAAATTAATTGACTAATTTTTATTTTATTTTATAATTTATTAAATTAAAAAAAATTATTTTATTTTCAGTTCACGTCTTAACTTTTAACAAGTTGCACATATACTTTTTTTTGGGGCGTAGTGTAAAGTCTTTGGTTCGGTCCAATGTACTCTTTTGAGGTGGTAAATAAAGTTGTAGTAGTTGTTTTGGTTGTAGTTGTTGTTTAAGTTGTTGTTGTTGTTTTTGTAACTGTTTGTTATTCTTCTGCACACTATCAATTTTTGGCAATGCTCTCGTCAATGTGGCCTGTTCTCATTTTAACTGGGCTATTGCGACTTAAACTCAAATATCTAAATAGTCCAAAAACGATGGCTGAGAAAGAGTGTGTAGAAGACTTGACTACAACAACAACAACAACAACAACAGCAACAACAACAACATTAACAACTACGAGAACGCTCCAAGTTTTATTGAACTTTGGCAAGTTCTGGCAAACGCTTAGCGTTCTACCCCTCCGCACCCCCTTCACCTCTACGCTTTTTGCTGCTGATTTTGCGAAATTTATTTAAATTGTATTTTGAGTTTTTGTTGTTTGTATTGTGATGTGTGTGTGTATGTATGTGTGTGAGTGCTCTTTGCATTTTGCGTTTGTAATGAAAAGCGCCAAAAAGCTAATGATGAAATATTTGCCAGGTTTTGAACTGCGCAGTTTATGCTGGGTTCCTCTTAGCGCTTTTTTGTTTAACGTATTTCGTTTTATTTTTTGAGGCCAATAATCTTGCACGAGTCGAGCTGGGCTCACAGCTCTTTCTCTCTCTCTTTCTCTCTCTCTCTCTCTTCTTGCCGCTGTCTCTGTTTTTGTTTTTGTCAATGCTTTTCGATTGCTTAATGTTGCCACATTCCTGCGATCTATGGCAAAAGAGAGGAACGTGCCAGCAATTGAAATACGCCAGTGTTTTGTATGGAATGTGGGATGAGGTAAACTACTTACAAAGGTGTCACACACTATCACACACACACACACACACATTTACAGATGTAGTAGGTGGATTGCTAGAAGAGTCCAACAGGTCGCATGTGTAATATATATGCACAAAGCTTCGCGGGTTATTGACATTGAATGAAGACTTTGCTTCCAAGAATTGTGGCCACATGGAAAATGAGCTCATAACTGAGTCAGCTCCATCTAAGCGAAATCAACACAACACAACACAACAAGTGTGTGAGTGTGTGTGTGTGATTGCATGAATCTTTGAGTCCAAAGTACAAAATTAAGTTATTGTGTGGGAAATTAATCATGAGCAAAGATAAACTATAGTTTCATAAATAAATAAATAAGATAATATGTTGTATCAGCTGGCAAAATTGATCCAAAGAATGCATATGATTAAATAATTTTATAAAAAGTATATCAAATTAACAAAACTTGATGTTTTAATAAAATTTATAAAGTAATTTAAGGTTTAACAATAATTAATTTCATTAAGCTCTAAATTATGCCAGAATAATAAAAAAGATTTATTAAGTAATTAAAGTATTGGCGACAAATAATTGCAACTACAATTATGCCACAAAAAAGAAGTGTGAAATAAATAATACTTCAAATTATATAATTATTATATTTTAATCGTAAAGCTTCTTCTAGCCTAAGGTTATGGAATATAATTGCCAAGTTTAAAGACTCTTCTAAAATACACAAAAATTCCATAAGAGGTCTTTGAATATCTTAAAATAAATTGATAGGTTTTTTGTTTTTTTGTTTTACACATCAATAAGTAACAAAAATAATATTAAGTTATTACACTTTAGCCTTGTAGCCAGCTAAGTAACATAATAAATATGAAATTCCCATAACTAATACAATGTTTTGGCCCTTTGATTAATTATGGCCTATGCTGTATTTTTTTGTTTTTTTTTTGGAAAAATTGAATTAAATAGCTGAAAGATATGCTTGGCGGCGACTGTCTTCATGGCCAGGCATATGTAACAAATCTAAACATCATAATTTATCTACATAGCTTGATTTACTATGCATACCGGATATTATTGATACACACACACACACACACAAACACACACCCGCAATGTGTGTGCATATTTATTGATTGATTGAGAATATTCCAATTCGCACTTTATTTGTGTACAATGTCAATTGGCAAAGGTCAACTTTATTTGCGGCATTCCGTTTGTATTTATTGCAATTAAGGCATAAAGTATTCTCACTTGATTTAACTTGATTAAAACCTACCCCGCTACCCCGCTACACCCTCCTCCACCCACAACAAAATGACGCAGTCTTTGGAAGCTGAAGTGGAGTTCCCAAAAAGCCGCATCGCTAAATCAGTTAAGCAAACGAATATTGTCGTTTGTTGTTTACGACTTGTCATTAACGTCAAATTCGTGGAACACTTTTGACCAAGCAAAATCACAGTCGAAATCTCTCGAAATCAGTTGACTCGTATTATTTTGTATGTGAAAACAATGCGCGTGCCGCAATTGGACTTGAACTCGGTTTTGGATACGTGCTCGACTCAGACTTGGACTCGGAGTCGGACTTGGACTCGGACTGGGCCGCTGGTCAATTCACACACGGACACTAATCAAGTTGTTGTTTGCCTAATAGTTTTTACACACGTAATTAACGCGATCAAAATCGATGAGAAATCATGTAAATACCTGGCCAAGATCGCGCTGTGTGTGTTGACGGAATTTGGCTGGCGCGAAAAGCTCACATTTCGAATTGTGCGAAAATCGGCCACAATAAGAAATACAAAAAAAAAAAAAACAAATTTTATTGAAATTGTTTTGCTTTAATTTTGTATTTTTGTTGCTGTTGTTATTTAGCAGTTTTTCAAATTTATTTTTTTGTTTTTGTTGTTTTTTTTTTGCTGGGTTTTTGGTGCGTCAAGTGACTTTGTTGTTGTTGTTGTTGTGTGCTTTTGTTGCTTCTGGGAATTGAGACACGTTGGGTTTATTTGCTGGTTGTTCGGTGCAAAGGCAACGCGCAATAAATAAGTGAATTTACATTCAACGCAAATACAATAACAAATGCATAAATAAATAAAAGCAATTCCAAAAATTCGCACACGACCTGAATGAGTCACATTTGAATCGTCAAAATACAAATGACAAAAAAAATAAAAAAATACAGCAACAAACTGGGGCCAAAGAGACAGAAAGTGCCACAACAAACACCTCAACACATTGCTGTCATCGGACAACCCCCTCATTCCCCCTTCTCGAGCCCCCTCTCCCACTGTCTGTCTGCTGCACTCCCAGCTGCATTACCAAAAATAAAATTTAGGCGTGAGCAATGTAAGAGTACCAAATAAATATAAATATATACATAAATAAAAAATATATATATATATATATATATGAATATATATATATGTATGATTTTTTTGTGTAAACAATTTTGAGACTTTCGAAAATGCAGGCAATTACCAAATATGTATTTCCATTTATTGACAATGATAAATTTGGATTCGAGCGAAATATATGTATTCAATTCGCTATAAATATGAAAATATGGGCAATTTGTAAGAAAAAAGCGGTTCAATAAACTGACCGCTGAACAATGTTATTGTTATTGTTTTTCCTTATTTTGTTTATATTCTTGGCAATTAATCACATCACAATTCTATAATTAGTTTTTTAACATTCAGTGATCTTTGATCGTGCCGTGATAAATGCTCCTAATTACTATTTTGATGGTTTAGCATTCAAATCGAATAATTTGTTTATTATGAGAAAATATAGATATTATAAATAGAGAGTGAGAATTGTCAGCTATAATTAGCAAATCTGCAAAATCGAATACAAACTATAAATAAATATGAAACACATTTTCGAAATGAATATGTTCAATAGAAATCTTTATGACATTGTCTATAAATAGAATGAAGATCATGTTGTGTTAATTCTATATATGATTATTGTTTATTTTTACGATTTATTTATATACATTTTGGCTGTTGCCACAACTCAGCTAAGAGTCTTTAAGCTGTCTAACACTAGGAATATAAAGGATTTGCCTAGCAGGACCAAAAGATTCTTTGCAAATTTATTTTTCACATGCCGATGCATAAATAATTGCAATTTACAGCTGCAGTTTCAGATGCGAACATTATGCATTTTGTGTGCAGGTAGACAGATGCGTGCCTTGAAGCGACCACCGCAGGCGCAACAAGGATAACTAACTAACAACAACAACAACAACACGATAACAACAACAACAACAACAACGAATGCATTAAGTTGTGGCAGGTGCGCGAAATTGTGTTGTTTGTCGTCCTGGGAATCGAAAGACAAATCGAAGCGAGTTGAACCCAACCCAAGCCAAAAGGTTGTGCTACCCTAGTAAATAAAGGTGTGTGTGTGTGGGGTATGCTGCACTCTAATACTTGTTTATACTACTACAGCAAGTATAAATATTTAGCAAGAGTTAAAAGATTAGTAAATCATATTTGAATATATAGCAAGAGATAAGAAATTAACTAGATTATAGATAAGTTATTAAGTTGAGAATATAAATTTTGAATGGAATAAAGAAATCAATTCAATTATGTTTTAAGTGAGAAAAACTCTTGTTTAATACTTAATTCCTTCAAAATAAATTATTGCATATTTTTAGTTTAATTTTTTGCCACATTTGAAATTCGTTTTATAAGGAATACTATTATAATAATGATAAAAAAAATATATTCAAATGGAAACTAAATGGAATGGAAACTTATTAGCAATTTGTAATAATATGAATAATATTTAATGAGCAAAAAAAATTATTTTAATTTATTTAATAATCCGAGTAATCAATTGTTAAGTATTTAAAAAATTCCTATTAGTAAATTTTGATAATGTTATTGAAATATATGTAATATTTGTGAAACAACAAAAAAAACATATTTAAACTATAAAAATTAAATAATCCGGGTAATTTATTGCAAATTATTTAAATTGCATATTTGTAATATATATAAAATTGAGTTCATTTCGAAATAATAATCAAAATAAGCGAATTGTAATAATGTTATTGAAAAATATATATTATTTGTTGAACAAAAAAAAACCATTTAAACTATCAGATACAGATTTAAAGTGCATATGTACAATAAATATAAAAATGAATTCATGTTGATAATATTAATATTTAAAAAAAAAACAGGGTATTTTTTTAGTGCCGCCAGTCAAGAAAAATGTATGTTTATTGTTGTTGTTGTTTTTGTTGTCGATTCCGCTGCTGTCAGCGCAAATAAACTGGAAGTAAACATTGACCAGGTTGCAGCCATGTAATTTGACTGTTTGCCTGCTGCCACAAAGGGATGCAATGAACCCTGAGGAAACTGGCAACTGGCAACTGGTAACTGGGAATTAGGGAATTGTGGAATTGTGGGGCTTGAAGGCGAGTGACGAGCAGCCTGGCCACTGAATGACTGAAACGTCTGCGTGGGCCAGCTGCTGCTCTTTAAATGCAACACGTGGCAGGTGTGGCTGCCACTGCCTTGACGTCAATCTGCAGCTGCTGTTGCTGTTTTGTTCTGCAGCTGCTGCTGCGCAGCGAGGGATGCGACGCATTTGGCAATTATAAAGTCGAGATCAGGCGAGGCACAAGGATAAATTCAGCGCTGTGTGGCATAGTTAGTTAGGGCGCCGCCTTATGTTGCACCTGTCCTTTTATTGTTGCGACTGCTGCTGTTGCTGTTGCTGTCGCGTGTTATTGTTAATGCTAGTTGTGATTGTGGCAGTTGTTGCATGGCTTTTGTTGCAAGAGCAAAACTCAGTCTTAAGTTGCGGTTGTTTTGTTGCTTGCCACAGCTCAGCCAATTAGCACTGCTTGTTGTAAGCGTTGCAGCTTCGCTATAACTCATTTGCGGCAATAAATGTCGAAAGCATCAGCAACAAGCAACAAGCAACAAGCGCAACAAACAGCAAACAACCAACAACAAATAACAATAAAATTTGTATGGTATGGTAAAGGGCGGTGCGGGGTGTTGCAACGAATTGATTGCACTTTGGCGTGTTTGCTTAAGTTTCGTTTTGCTGCAAACAACTATGTGGCTTTTATTCTTGCTGTTGTTGTTGTTGTTTGGAATGTTGCACTTAACGTACCATGCCACACAATGACAGACAACATTGTTCACTTCCGCATACCACTCCAAGTCAGGTTAATCAAGTCGACAAAACAACATTTGTTGCATTCCATCGACATGCAAAATGAGTTAGAAATCAGTTCAGCTCTGTTTTGAAATATCAGTTGTAAATTATATATATAGCTATAAGCTTGACTGATGTATCTGATAAACTAATATGATTTACTTTAACTTATACTTACAATATGATTTGTAGACCATTTTTTGCTTACAGATTTGTCTTTGATTAATCTTTGCATAGGTTTTCATTGCAGATTCCCAACAGAATCTAAAATTCTAAATTTAACTACCAATCTTAAATCTAAACACATTAATAAATTATTAGTTATGTTAATTAAAGCATTATTAAGTAATTCCCAAATTAGTAGTTTAAATTTAAGGCTTTATTCAGTATAATTTCACAATCTGTGTGAATCAGTTGAGCATACAAAATACCCACTAGATCAATGAGGAATATATTATATATATTATTGAGTGTACATGAAATGATGTCATTTATACGCAAATTGTTCGTTCATTCATAGTTGGTCGCTTCGAATCAATGTCAGACCTTCAAAACAAGCAACGCCTTTAAGCCAAGTGCAACTGTTTAGCCCGAGTAAATTGCTTCCTGGCCAAACGCCCAAAAACAAAAAAATGACTCAACGCAAAATGTGAAAACAATTTCAATGAATGCGATTTTTTTTTTTGCAAAACATAAAAAACAAAATACACAGAAACAATTCATCACTTTGAGGCATAAATGAAAACAATGAAAAGTACATAAAAAAAAAAAAAAATATTCGCGACAAACGTCACGAAAACCTATAAACAAAACTTGGCTAAGATTAGCATTTTTTTTTTTTGCTCTGACGTCACTTACGGCCGGAACCACGTGATTGCAGATCTCTGAGCTAAAATAACAAAACTAAATTTGGCAACTAAATTAGAGGTGGGCAGCAGCTGCAAAGATTAAAAATTCAAATAAAAATGCTTCTGCTCTTTTAGACCAAAATCTATTTTTTTTTTTGCCTATTGACGCCACCATTTCGCATAGGCCAACTTGAAAACTTGTATTTAGACTTGGATGAAGGCATTTAGCAGAAGGTCAAGTGGCACATAAAACTGCGCTAAAAAGTAAAAGTTTCCGAAAAAAAAAATATATATATTCATTTAACAAGGAATACAAAAAATACCCTAAAATGTGCGTAGAAGTGCGAGAATGAATGAATTATGAGTTTGACACTTGTTCTCTTCATGCCGCTACATGCTACTGCTGTCAGCTTGCCACATTAGTCTCAACCCCCACCCCACCCCACTCACCTCCATCCGTCTTTGGGGATGTTGCGAAATCGTATGAATATTTTGCTCACGCGCTTGCCAACAATCACTCATTTTGTTTGAGGCGACAGACGACAAGCACAGTCCCCCCCCCCCCCCCCGGACTTCATTCCACCACCCTCACAGCAAAGAAGTCACGTTTGCTGCCTCTTCCCACATACACTACACACACACATACACACGCACACCCCCTCCCTTCCAGCCAGCATACAAAGTCAATTAGTTGTGATGCGCCGTTGAAGGCTTCTGTTGTTCTTGTTAACGTTGTTTTTTCAGATTTAGGCCAACAATGACGCACAGCGGAAAGACTATTTTTTATGATGTTGCCCCCAACCCGAGCCAAGTTGCCCCTAAAACCATTGTCAAAGCACTCGCCGCCGCCGCTCCACTCTCTGTGTGTGTGCCTGTGTGTGTGTGTGTGTGTGTGTGTTGCCCCCGCACCTTGGCACGACGCACTCAGAAACAAATACAGCAAATTTTGTGGTTGCATAAAAGGCGATGAAGAACCTCAAAGCGGCAAAGCCATAAAACGCAATATGCCTAAGTGTTCTCAGAAAGTATAGGGTATATTTAGGCAAGAATATAATATAATATTTAATTCTCAAAAAGTATAGCGTATAGTTAGAGCAGAATATATTCGTATATATATATCCGTAGTTCATATTCAATACAAAATAAATTTAAGAAATCTTCCTTAGAGAAAGTACAAAAATTATACAATATTTATTTTTCTTTTTATTTTTATTTAATTTTCAAATATTTTTGCTAAATATAAAAAAATAATTAGCACTTACATTTTTTATGTTTTTACCATTTAAACTATTTTTTGAGAGCAGCAATCAGTTCACTAAAAATTCATGTTTATTTTATAGCCAATAAATGGCACCTGATTTATTTTATTTACATATTTATTTATAAACTATATTTTAAGTATTGTCGTTTTTTCCTCTGTAAACACAATTTTAATAGTTTAATTGTGCGTATTTAAGTTTATTGTAGTTGTTGTTGTTGTTGGTTTTGTATGTATTAATTTTTATCGTTGTTGTTGGCTTTATTTGTGTTGCAGCCGTCCGAAAGATTTCAACATATTTTTAGCTGGCGCCGGAAATACGAAAGCCTTTTGAACGTCATTTTTGTTTGTTCATTTATAATTAATTTTTTTTTTTTTTTAAATGGCCTTCTCTTGTACAGGAACATGACCAGACAGAGCAGTGAGGGTATCTGGTATTTTTAGCTAATCACGTGGATAAGCCACAAACAAACTGAGACAAAATATTAAAGGCACAAAAATAAAGCTAAAATTTACGAAAATCAGACGCCAGACTGAGAGATGCCCTGTAAAAATAGTCAAAATATATATCCAAGGTAAGTCTATATGCGATGAAAAAGTTGACAACCTTAAAGATTTATTGTAAAATAGTTTTGGGAATTCTTTTCTAGATAAGCAATTAGCCCATTTTAGCTATTTGCTGCTCGTAAAAATAAGTTCAACGTTTAGCAAAAGTTTTTGAAATATTTTCAAACAACACTCGTTAAACTTTGCATAAACTTGAGTGTGTGTGTGTGTGCGAGTGTGTGTGTGTATTAGGATTAAGTGAAAGATTCGAATGATCATTAGAAATGTTTTGGGGCTTAGTTGGGAATTAGCAAGCGAAAAGTGTATTTAAAATAAATACAAATATTTAAGTATTTATAAATGATTTGAAAACATTTTAGTTTTTGGGGCTTAATTTAAAGTCAACCGATGACAATATTGGTCTTTAAATGAAGACATCTCGTTGTGGCCACTTCAAAAAATACCGAAATTCACAAAATTCGTTTAGATTTGGTACTCATCGAGTTCGATTTGCCACTGCCACTGCCACTGCTGCTGCTGCTGCTTGTGTTGCACGTGAGTGGATAACCCAATGACAGGGCAGAAACCCAGAATCGATTGTGGCAAAGGGGCAAACGGCTGCAATTGGAGTTTGCTCGATGACAACTCCATTTGACCATATTCTGTGGTCAAACCCAGACCCCTCAGCCCCGCTTGCGCGCCACCAGCCATAAGTCACCCTTCAATTTAGACTGGACTCGACTCGACTCGACTCCTGCTGCTGCTGCTGATACCAATATGAAAGGAGAGCTGGACGATGACAGCGAGCAGATGGCAGAGGGTTGATCAATGGGGAGCTAAGCTGGGAACGTGCGTTGCGTTAAGTGAAAATACAAGAAAATTGAGGCACGCGACAAATTACAGCTAAAAATGTGGAAAGTTGAAGCGGGGCAAAGTGGCAGCAGCAAGATTGGAGCTTGGAATTAGGCGCCTGAATGAGTGGCCTATGGGTATGTGACCAGATGATATATGTATATAAAAATTTATATATGTGTGTGTGTGTGTGCCTGTGTGTGCATGCGTGTGTTTGTCAAATGTGAGAAACTGTACGCTGACAAGATTTATGTGGCAGCAGCAGTTGGCAAATGGATGGAGGCAAGGAAGAAAAGTGGGTGGCTTTTGTGCTGCTGCTCCTGCTGCTGCTCCTGCTGATGCCTCATCCAACATCCAAATGAGTAAAGGACGAGGCAGAGGCACTGAACACGAGCTGAAGCACGACAATGGCAAATAAAAGATTTTTATTATCACATTATGCGGCAGCAGATTTTCCCCTTAGTTTTCACATGCTGTTGCCGTATCCGTTGCTCTCGCCCTTGTCTACTAGTTTACTTTTGCCACGCCTCAATCTTGGTTCCGGTGGTGTGATTGGGGGGCAGCGCACTGTCGCATTTGGATTGAGGCCAAGTTGTTAAGTTTGCTGGCTAACATTTTTTTTCTCTCTTTTTTTTTTTTGGGTGGGGGGAGAGGGGGGCCCTAAAAGCAAAAGGCAGGTTGGCCAAATTCAATTTGGCAAATGAAATTTCTAGACACAGGTCCAAAAAGCGAGCATTAACTAAAAACGGCAAAGAGAATTGCGAGTGACGCTCAGCAAATGACTACAAAAATATCCTGTAAGTGAATCCTAAACGACTTGGAATTGGATAACCTAAGGCGACGAGAGTCCCTTTTAATGGATACTATTTTTTTTTTTAGCATAGAAAGAAGTCTAATAAAGTTGGGATAGATTGAAGAAGGCTTGGTTAAAATCACAGCTGGGGAAATTTATTTTTTATAGTTTTCTCCAATTAATTTTGTATTTAAAAAAAAGTATGTCGATTTGCAGACTACTTTTTAACTTTACAATTTAGTTTAAAAAATTATATTTTTCCATTACAAACATTTTTTTAAAACACTTTTTGCTAAGTATTTTTTGTCATACAAATATATTTTATTTAAATTAAATATTTTCTGGTCTTTAATGAACCTTGCATTAAAAAAAAAAACCCGAGCAGATTTGCAGACAATTTTCAGACTTTGAAAATAGTTAATAAAATTATAATTTTCTTTTATAATAAGCATTTTTTAAATTGATTTCTGCAACTTATTTTTATCACACAAATACATTTTAGCTTATTCCAAAAGTAATTTAAATTCAAAATTTTCAAATTACAAAAATTTGTTGCATTCTGCAAAATCAATATTTATGTGCCAAAATGGACACCACACAATTTGCACATAATTACAGGGTATAAATGGAGCATTAACAACGACGTCAGCATTGCAGACATCGCTGAGTTCCTCTTGGCTGGTTCTTCTCTATTCGTCTATTTTCGCCTCGGCCGACTCGACGGGAATTACTAATTTGGATGTTATGCTCCCGGATTTGTTGCTGCATTACATGCTAATTATACAAAAATAGATCACGTGAGCCCGAGACAGGCGGCGGGGTGCGGCGGGTTGCGGATGCTGTGTGACTGTGTGTGATTTTCGAGGGGGTGTCAACTGTTGCATGTCGTCGCCTGCTTAGACAGGGGGCAGAACAGGCCGAAAAACTTTTGACACCTCGTGTCGCATCAGTCAAGCAGAGGCCGCATGAAGATTGATGCGACGCCACCTGAAGAAACTTGGGGCCTGGGGACCGGATTCTAACTGACAGCAGGAAGGGAGCAACAGCTGCCGGAACGCAGCTATTTGGGTCAAATTTGGACGCCGGGCAAAGATGCACAGCGGCCAGTCGAGCGCGGTGTGACTTGGCCATGGGGCAAAACTAATGGCGACTCCCAGAACCGCAGACGAAGGAGGAGGAGCAGTAAGTGGGTAGAGTGGTTCGACATTAAGGGAAATTAATAAAATTTTGCGAGCAATTGCAAAAAATTAGGCATGTCCGATGATTGTTGGTGTTGCAATCATTAATAATGTAGCAGCAGCAGCAGAGCAGCAGCAGCAGCAGTAGCAGCAGCAGAAAGGGGCAGCAATGATTAATGCTTGGATTGTGTGAGTGGCATACCTCAAAAATGTGCATGAGGCAAACTAAACGACGAGCAATATTTGGGGATACAATTAGCATTAGCCTGAATTATGCATAAGTAAATAAACATAACATTTTATTTTTAGAATTCGTAAATAATAAATTAATCGTTTAGTTAACCTTATCAAATTACAATGCAAAAAAAAAAAAAGATTTTAAATAAGAGTGAAACAACATCAACAAAATAAATGAATTAAAATTCTCATAATTTTTTTCAAATATTGAAATTGATTGATAAATGGATTGTCGTGCACAAATATTTAAGTAATTGTTAAAACTTGTTAAACAACATTGCTAAAATTAATGATGTCCCAAGGAATTTAAATGAACAATGAACAATTTTTTTAAGTGCTGTCAAAATTGGTTGTTTATCAAAAATAAATTAGTTAACAAATACATTTTTAGGAGCATGTTTTAAGTATGCCAGACGCCCCTATATAGACTGTCTGACTATATATATATATATAGATATATATTTATATGAAATCACATCGGAATACAAAATTATGATTTTCAACTTGAAGCCAAGTGCATTTTTTGTGTGTCAAATTGCAAAGTTGCATTTAATAAGCTTTATAAATTGTTTTAAGGCATTTTTGCTGTCTGACAATTTGACAGGCGGTGGCCAAATCCACAAACCGGACAATGAGGGGGATAACCCCGCACCCCAACCAAACACTAGCTGACAATCAAAAATGTCAGACGGCGACATCCACGAAGCGAGTGGAACTGAGTTGGAGCCAAATGGATTGGATTGCAACTAAAACTACAACTAAAACTAAACTCAATGTGGAGTCAAGTTTGATTGGAGCAGTTGGCAACTGGAGGACAACGGGGGCCAACGGGGCAGAGCTGTGAGACACGCTTTGCTGTGTAATCCGTCATTTGTTCGCATTCCATTCAAGGCTGCCTGGTCGCCAGATCCGCCTCAGTGGGTCCAAGTCACCCAAGTCACTGTGCATTCCATCTCGCTCTAACTGTGATCTCTCTCCCTCTCGCTCTCTCTCCCTCTCTGTTGCACCTGGGCAACTCAGCGGCATGTGGCAAATTGCAAACTTTTCGATAAATTCGAATCATTTGTCATTGACACAAATAGCTTTCAAATTGCACACACAAATCAACACACACACACACACTCAAACACAAGATACATGAGAAGAGAAGAGAAGGGGGAGGGGGGGGGTGTTTTAGAGAGAGGTGTGATTGTTGTTGCAACTGCTGCAATTGACGGCGTTCTCAGCGGAAATTCCCAAATACAGCCAAACACAAACAGAGCTCAGACATATTGCCAGAGATCAGAAACCAGCAACTCTCGCTGTTTTTGGCTTATACTCTTTACAAATGGGGTAGAATAACTAATTGGCTTGAAATAATCTCACTAATTAAGATTTATTTTGAATAATAAATCTTACTTTAAAGATAGATAAATCAATAATCTGTAAATGCTCAAAAAGAGTTATAAAATAAAAAATTAAAATATATAAAATATGAAACTAATATTTTCAATTTAACCATTGCTAAAATATATTTATTTATACAGTTAAAAAATTTTTTTTAGGAAATTAAGATTTATATAGAATTAACTTAATGTTTTAAAAATAATTCCTACTTTCTTGATACATAAATCAATAATCTGTAAGTGTTCAAAAGGGTTAGAAAACTAAAATAATATTGTATGAAATATGAAACGAAATATTTTAATTTAATCATGGCTGAAATACATTTCTTAATAAAGTTTATGAAATATTAGTTTTAGGAAACTGCATTAAACCAATAATTATTCATATTTCTTTAAGGATATTTTAAATTGCGTAAAAACTAGCATAAAATAAAATAATAATAAGTATACATTTTTTTAAGTAAAATATTATAATAATAAATATATACTTAAATAATGTAAGCTTAAAATTTAATTACAATAAAATTTAATTTAATTACAAAGTAAGCTTAAAATAAAATAATAATAAATATATATTTTTTTATATACATAAAACAATTCATTTAACTAGTGCATTTATATTCGGCGATAGCTATGCAATTTTTTGTATTGTTATTTTTGTTGAGTTGGTTGTTATCTTTGGGTTTTGTTGTTGCCATCGCCGCTGGTGGCATGCCGCATGTTGCCGTCGTGTTGTTGCCGATTTCAAGCTGCGTCTCAGCGGCAGCAACAATCGCTTTAACAATGTGTTGCCCTCTCTGTTGCACACGCTCACAATGACCCAGTTTCCAAGCGGAATGTAAACAAATTTGACCTGAAAAAAGTTTGGTTGCTGTTGTTGTTATTTTGTAAACAAAACGCAAACAGCGACTGAGACGCCAACTGAGGCAGCGACGGCTCAATGTTGTGGCAGAGTGTTTGTAAATTGCGTTTTCAGTTTGGCCTTTAACGTGAAAAACAACAACAACAACAACAACAGCAGCAGCAGCAGCAGCAATTTTTGCGCTAACAAAGTCATTTTTGCCCAATATGAAATAGTTGTGGTTAAGAGTGAAAGAGGCATGAATGTGGAAAAGGAGGTGAGGTGGGGGAACACTGTTGCCGCTAAATTTTGTTTTTTTTTTTTCATTTGCCTCTTTGCATGAGCAATTCGCCAAGCAGCTGCCACAACCACAAAAAACAACAAATGGCAGATACAAATAATCATTGCACAGCATTAAAAATAAAATATAAGAAAAGGAAACCAAAAACAAGAAAACATAAAAAAAAACAAATGTAAAAAAAATAAGATTGCAATTGTACGTAAAAAACGAATATGAATATAATTAGGAGGGGTGCAGAGAGAGTGGAGGGAGAGAGAGAGGGTAAAACAACAATGGATCATTAGCAATGCTTTAAAGTATATTGCCTCATTTATATATATATATATATATTTAGGGCAGATTTATGTTTTTGTGCCAAAGGCGCCGCCAGTCAAAAAGCGCAATTTTCAAGTTTAGGACACCTTTCGAATTGGCCTCAGGATGGTTAATGCAGTGCCACACCCAACCCACCCCTCCTCCTGTGCAGCAGCACCACCCCCTGTCGCATATCGGCCGTTCAGTTTGTTCAATCAAAAATGTGTAATTGAAAGGTTTTCAAATTGAAAGTTTCGACTTAAAGTAGCGAAAGGTTTCCAGAAATGAGTTCGCCGCAAAAGGATTTTTTTAAATATATTTTTGAGGAAATACTTTATGATAAATTGAATTATTTTTTTATAGCATATAAAATAAACATAAATAATTATGCACAATTATCTTGGAGTGCTTAACTTTTGTGCAAATTCATTTTTAAGCTGAAAACCGTTTAAATTTTAAAATTCTTATTTTAATTTAAAGCCTCTTTTTTTGCTCAACTTTCTCAGTTTTTATGTTAAGCTGCGTTTCTCTTGGTTCATTCTTCCTCTTCTTCCTCTTCGCTTAGAGACTGGATAGTGGGGTTATCCCCCCCCCCACCCCTTCCATTATTATTGCTCATTTCGTGATTGCAAAAAATTTTCACCCATGTCTCTCGTTGTTATTTTTCTATTTTACTTCATTTTTTTTGCGATCTTTTTTTTGGTTTGCATAAAACATGAAATTTCAAAAGCGTTTCATTAATTTTGTATCTGTCTTTCTATATTGTTGCTGTTGTTGTTGTTGTTGTTGCTACTTTGCTTCCCCTTTGTAGTTTTGTTTGTTTTGTGCTTTCTTGCGTATTTCTTGTTGTCTAATTTGCTGGCCACGCCCCCCGCGCCTTTCCATCTCCATGCACGCCCATCGTGCGGTTGGTTGGCAAATTTTTGCGAATGGCTCACGTAATAAATTCCATAAATTGCGTTTTACTTTGACACACATAACTACTCTCAGTCTCTCTGTTATTGTAGTTGTTGTTGTTGTTGTAGCTGTCAGTTGTTGCTGTTTTTGTGGCATGTAGTTCACAGTTAGTTGACGCTCGCTAGCTCTGCTTGTTGTTGTCGTTGCTGTTATTATTGCTGTTTTCACTTGAGTTTCATGTTTAGCGGTTTTTTTTTGTATATATATAAAACTGTATGTACATAAATATATATATATATATATATATATATATATGTGTTAAATGTATGTCTGTATGTACTTTTCGCTGTCTCTGTTTTTATCTGCACATTTGTTGTTATTGTTGATTTTGCCCGCTTTCGCCGCACATTGCGTACAGCAACAGCAACGGCAACAAAAACAATAACAAAACAATAACAAATAACAAGGGCAATGACAACAATAACAGCTGCCAAATTGCAGGCCAATTGACAACATTTACCGTGACAGTCACCAAATGTCATCATCAACATCATCAACATCATCAACATCAGCAACATCAACATCATTTTCATTATTATCTTTAAACCGCATCATGGCCAATGTGGGCGGTCAGAAGGTCAAATTAAAAAATTTTTTTTTTTGCTCTTTTCTTTTGTGTTGACTCACTTAAAAAATTTGCCAAAAGAAAAGACAAAGCGTCAAAAACAATCGCCAAAATTATCATTGAAACTGATTTTGTTTTGGTTTCACGTGGCGAATGAGTAATTTTCGTTGTTTATTGAGAAATTTGCGATGTGGCAGGCAAAAGAGAGGCAAGCAAAAAAAAAAAAAAATAGGCACTTGAAACCAAATAAGCAGCAAGTGAAGAGTAGACAGCAAAACGTTTACGGAGCCAACACGTGGAAAATGAACGCGGCGGGCAGAGGGGAAGATCGCAGAGCGAAGCTGAACTGAAAATTGCTACAAAAAAATACTCAAAGTGGCAAAAAATGTTGACAGGCCATGGCACCAAAACAAAAACAAAAGAAATACCAACAAAAACAGCAACAACACAGACTCAAACGGCAACCGCAATCGTGTCTAGCAAACAAGTGTTGTTTTTTTTTTTCTTTGTACACAACATTTGCAACAATGTTGCAGCAGACATCGGCAGTGGATGAATTGCATTAATAGTGTGGCCGGGCGAGAGACTTGTCGAGGCCGCACGCGAGGCACAGACACCATTATCAAACAACAACAGCAACAACAACAATAGCAATTCCAGCAAGCAACAACAACAACAACAACAACAAAATGTGCAACAGCGGCATGCAGAAAGTGAAAGAAGATCAAGCGAGCGAGTTGGCAACATTTTGCTGCAGCTCGTTCATTGTTTGTTGACTATGCAACAATGTATTTCACTTTTCAAGTGCGCGCCCAACAATATAATAAATATGTAAAGAGCAACAAGAAGAAAAGATACAAAAAAAATACAACAAAAAAAAAAAAAATGTGCAACTCCGACTAAGTTGCGCTTAAGGCTGCGAAAAAAGATTCGCAGACAGGGCGGCAGAGTTCAGTCGACTTGAGTGGACTTGCCGGGTTGCAAGTGGGCAAGCTGGGGCAAAGCGTGGCAAAGGGGGGTAAACAGTTGGAGCATGCACTGTGCAGATATATTTGCATAAATGCAAATAATGCTGATAATTTGATTTGCAGCGCATCGATTCAAGCAACGCTTTCAGCTCCCAGCAATATTAGCACAGATTAACAGTGTTGCACAGTTCGACAAAAAATGTATGCAAAAAATTGAAAACCCTGCCAAATTTAAAGCTTAATTGACATCCACATATAATCATATAAATATCTATATATATATGTATATATATATATCAACTTTCACACGCAATTAACTCTCACATTCGATATTTTTACAACTTCCTCTTGCCAAGCGCTTTTCTGGTTGTTCAATTTTTCAAAAACCTTTCTAAAAATCGCTACTTATTTAAGTTAAATGATTCATTATTAATTTCTTAATATTTTGCAAATATTAAACAGTTTAATGGCATAAGTAACTGTCCAGATATTATTTTATTTTTAAATTATAATTGTACCAAATAAGAATTTAAATTAATCAAAAATTTATAGAATGGGTCAAACCTAAATTAACCTGATTAAAATTATTAATGTTATTAACATTGTTAACATTATTAATATTATTAGCATTATTAAAATTATTAACTCACTTAAAGTAATTTACTCAGATTTACTAGGAGAAAATATACATTTTTATGGAACTTTGTCAACTTTTGTGTTACATTAAAGCGTAGAACAAGTATTTAAATATAATACTTGGCCAGTTAGAGGGAGACTGGTGGACGGGTAGACAGATTGAGAGAATAAATAAAAATCGAGGGGATTACAATAGTCCTTGCCTGACTGTAATTTCTTGGTTAATGGCACAGCGATTATTCAGCTACTTTCTGTTTGCAATTTGCGGCTGCTGGCGGCATGTGGCTCTGGCAAGGGGCAAGGGGGGGATGCCTGCCAACTGTTGCAAATAGACAGGCAACATACAAGTATGTATGTATGTATGTATGTATGTATGGCAGTGAGAAGCTCGTTAAGAGCATCATTAAGTCTTTGCTTCGTCTCGTGTCATCATTACAATATGGTGGCAGGAAACCGGGGGGAAGGCGCAGACTTAAAATAAATAAAAACTTCAACTTCAAGTTAAGCGTTTAAGTTGTTTGTTCCTCCGCCTCGCCTCTTGAGCATTTTTCAACTCCAACTCCGACACTGTTGCTGTTTCTGTTTCTTTGCTGTTAATAGATCAACTCAAACAGTGTGAAACTGACGGAAACAAACACGGACGGACTAGCTCAAACTACGGGCAGACGGACACAATTCCACACTCCAATTGTTGGCCAAGGAGGAGAGTTACTCTTGGCTGAAAGGCTCCTTTTTTTAAGTTGATTCTTGCTGAGTTTTGGGCGGACAAAGGCATTCTTGTTTTTTGGCATTAAGCTTGTTTCCAGATTTGAATGTATCCTTATCTAGTATTATCTTGCGACGGTTCAGATTTTATAAAGATGAGGTATTTTATTAAATTGGAATTCTTACTTATATTTTTATTTTAGTGCACATAATTTTTGAGCTAAAGTCACGTTGCCAACCAGGTCAAACCATAACTATCAATTTAGTTTAGAAAAATTCGAAAGTTGGACTTAAATTCTGTGCTTCAAATTTATCTATATTTAAAGAGGTTAAAAAGCTAAATCTTGCATCGAACTATAAAACATGGAGCACTTAAACTATGATCTTCCAGACTTGGCTCATAATTACCATAAATTATGTATGGCAAAACCTTTAGGTGCCTCTATTTTTATTACTCTCTCTCTCTTATAGCCAACTCTCTTTCTGCTGTCACATAAAGCATTTTAACTTTTACCGAAGTATATTTTTTTTTTTGGGTATATGCTTTATGAATTTTGCCTCAGTTTTTTCTGTGTGTCTTACATATTTTTTTTTTATCGATAAACTCGTCGGACCACACACAGCCAGTTCGAGTTTTAGTTCAGTGGATAAATAAGACCGCAAGCCTCCCGACACGCCTCCCATTCACTGCACACGATTCGCCAAAAACCATAAAAAAAAAAATGAAGAAAAACCAAGGAAAACAATTCATAATTTGTGAAGCAGTTTTTTCCTCCACCATTGTTGGCCCAACTTGGAGATGGGAATAAACGGGAACACGAATATGCAGTGGACGGTTGGCTATTTTGGGCTGGCTGGCTGGCTGGCTGGCCCCGCAAGACAATTATGCACCAAAAAATGTTGCAACTGCTGCTGCAGCAGCAACAGTTGCTGCCGCGCCGAGGTTTGCTGGTTATGCGAACGATTTCCACGAAAATTTAGCCAGCTGTAAATATTTCATGTTGTGGTTGCAGAGGCGGGGGAGGAAGGGTGGATGGGTGGGTGGCCCATTGTCAGACCGGATGGCATGCAGACTGCACGCCAACGTCAAACAGAATTTATTTATTTTAATCCTCCAGAAAGATTATAAAAAACAAAAAAATGTTAATTAAAATGTCACAAAATAATGTGCACCGCAAATTCCAACCCCTCATCTCAATACTGCCCCCCCTCCCTTCCCCTGCATTAACCGCACCCCCTGTGAGCGATAATCAAAATCCAATATCCAAGCTGATTTGCAGCTACATCTCTCTGGTCCATCTGATTATTATGAGGCTGACTCAGGTCTCCTTGCTCCTTGCTCATTGTTGGTCACGTCCTGTGACCCAGTAATACAAAATTTAAATAAGTGCGTTGTCCTCCCAAAAAGTTTTGTATACCCTTCAAAAGTGGGTATAAAAAACTTGGGCTTCATTTTACAGAACATATGAAATATTTAATATATTTCCAATGGAAGAATTACAAAAAAATTAAATAAAATATTTCGGGCTTAATTAATTTAAATTATATTTAAACAGTGGTAATAAAATTTAACAAAGAGTTTCTTTTCTTTTCTGATTTTACCCCTAAAAGATGGGTATATAAAATTTAGAAAGGATTGTACATAATTCATAAAATATTTAATATATTTGTTTAAAATTTAGCAATAAAATAAAATATATAATTAAACAGTTAAATTTTGTTATAAAAAGTGTATTCAATTTCTGCTTTTCATATTTTTTATTTTTTTTTTTTTTTTTTTTTTGTATTTGGTTTTCTTTTTTCTGCAGGATACCACAGCATATTCCGAGTCCATTAACGCGTCCAGGGGAAGTCGTCTCATAATCACCTTGTTTGCCGGGCGGAACACCTATAATGGCAGCCAAACAGGAAGAGGAATGGCGGGGGGGGACGGCATGAGGGGACGTTGCTGTCGCTATCTCAATCGCAATCGGAGTCGTTAGCTGGGATAATCATTGCTGCCGGCAGCTTCTCGCATCGCCCCAGCAGCCATCAAATAAACGTAATTCAATGCACAAATGACAACATTGTCATTTTGACTTCCCAAACACCCCCCGCACCCCACACCGAGCCCAGCCCCTATTCTATATGAAATTTTGGGAGCTGTTCGGAGTTTTATAGCGCGGAAGAAAGCTTTGGCTGCCATTTACATATGGCCAATTGGGCAATGTTTGTTGCTGCCCCTGTTTGGGGCACCAAGGGGCAGCTGAAGTCAGTTGCAAAAAGAAGGAAGCAATGATTACGAGTTATGTTTATGGCCTAAACGCAACTCTCGTCTAAATGAAGTGTATATTTGAACAAACCGTAATTTGCTTTGTCATTCGAATTTATCATATGACTTTCAAATTACACGCATCCTAATCCTTAATATACTCTTCAACTGTTTACCCCAATAAACTGGTTGTGCACACAAAGCTGAGTATTCGAAATTTTGTGGTAAACCTTTGAAAATTATAGTTATGTTTTTTTGGGGAAGGGTTGCAGATTAATTGCAAAATTTTACCACGCAAAACGTATTAAAATTTTGTGTAATATGTTCATTAAATTAAATTGCAGCTGAGGCAAATCGATATTTTCTCAGTTTAGTTTCACATTATTTAAACAAAACAACTGCTTTAATAATTGTGTTGGTGTTGGAATAAGACTTTATTTTATTATATTGTTTTTTAAACGTTACAAATATGGCAAAATTAACATCAAAATGATGTTTGATGTTTCGAATCGATAACTATAACTAACACAGATATATAGATATATATTTTGTGAAGTAAAACTTATGCACTAACTTAAACGTGATTTACATGTGTGTGTGTGTTGTGTGTGTGTTTGTGTGTGTGATTAAATTGTGTTAAGGAATGTTTTCTATATATTATTAGGTAGTAGGTATGTAAGATTTTACATGGTGAGTTAGTCAAAAATGAATTCGTTTTTGCGAGAGACTTTTGCACCAAAATGCATTCGATTTATAACAAGTTGGCCACATCGCTGGCAATGCTCCCTCTTCCTCCCGCACACACTCGCACACACACACACACACACTCACACTCACCCAGACAACTGAAAACGTTGCACATACGACCTGTATGCACGCTAGTTGCTATCCTCGCAATCGCACCCACAATCATCCATTAGCCTCAACTCCAGCTCCAACTCCAACGCCAACGCCAACTCCCTTTCCCCCCTTGTCGTCCTGCCACGATGCAGCCAAGTGTTATGCAACTACTTAAAGGACTTTATCATTTGCTTTTGCTGATTTGCATTGTTTGAGTTTGTGATTTTAATGGTGCTGTCGTCTCATCCTCGTCTGCGTCCTCGTCCTCCTGCTCATCCTCCTAGCTCCATTCTGCTGCTGCCGCTGCCGCTGCCGCTGTCGCTGCCTGTCAATGCCTGCCGCCTTAGAGCAGATAACATTTTCGGCGCCAACAGGAGCAGGTGCAGTGCACATGTCGATAGTAGCGACAGAGGCACTTCAGATACTTGTATCCGGCACAGCAATGATGCGAATGCGAATGCGAATGATAATGGCTGTGCGAATAGCAGGATAAGTCGTGCGAGCAATACGAGTAGCAGCCACAGTCGCACATCTTGCCAGGATCTATCTCTCTCGCTCTCTCTCTCTCTCTTTGTCTCTCTCTAATCCTGCTGCAGTTGTTGCTATTGTTGTTTTTTTTTTGGTTTTTTTTTTTGTTTTGGCCAAATCCTTTCTTGTTCGTCGTCCTAGCGCCTTGCTTGCTTTGGCTGAACTGATTTCTGGCCAACGCTTTGCCTTTCAACTTGGCTTAGGTTAGTGGCGGCTGTTGTCCTCGAAAGCGGCGCCTCCGACTAGTTGCCACGGCCGACGAGCTGTTTGTTTGATCGATGCAATTGTTTTGCGTATTTGGGTGGCCAACATTCGTACCACGCCCCAAATATACCAAAAAAAATCGCCGCCCAGTCTTGCAACAACTCTTGTGTTATTATAGAAATCATGTCAATTGATTTTGGGGGCGACTGTGGCTTGCCACACACAGACGCACACACATTTTGCCTGGCACCACGACGACGGCGGCACTCGAGAATTGTTGTCTGTGTATGATTAATTCACAATGTTGCCGCTGATTTTATGACCGACAAAAAGCAAACATTGTGTTATATATATATATATATATATATATATATATTTATTTTCTTGTATCTGCCGAGTGCCCAAAAATAGACGGCAACGTCGCTAGGCAAATGCAAATTCATGCCTGACCCACATTTGATTCTATTAGTCACACAGCTGCCGCCAAAAACGGATGAACACACAAGTATCTAAATGTACATGTATCTAACAGATACAATTGCAGCTGGCATCGTGATGCAATCAATTGGCACACACACACACACACACACACACACACACACACACACTCAGAATCGATGACACATGCCATGACGCCAGATTTGCCCGAGGCAAGTCCCAGAGTTCCAAGCCACTGACATCATTTTTATCAGGTAATACGCTGCGTATACGTCATTTAATTAATATCACTGACATCAGCACTCAACACCAACATCCTCAACTGCAGTAGGCAATAAGCAAAAGTCAATCATTGCCTCAATTTGTGTATTGCATTTGACGAATGAGATCAGTTCAAAATATTTCCCCCGAATGAGATCATAGATAGATCATATATATATATATATATAAACAGATGTTGCGTTATGCTTTTGAATCTGCTAATTGCCCATTTCAATATTTGCATCGTTCATTGAGTTCTTTTTTGCCAAAACTTTATCCCAATCTTAAAATTAATTCAAGAGTTTCTTAGAATTTTGTTTGATGCATCGCAAAATTTTCTCAGCCAGCTAATTGAATATATAAACAATTGGCTAATTTCTGCCAATTTTGCGCTTATTTATTCATGAACATTTTGAAGTATTTTCAATGACCTTTCATTGGCTCAACTTGCAACGAATTATCCAAAAATATATAAAATGCGGCATTAATTTATTTATTCTCACAACACTCGTTCATTAATCATATTGCCCAACTATATAATGAATTATTTTTTTTTTAATATCCCACACATCATTATATATACATTTTTTTATATAGATATATTTCATAGAGATATTTTCTGGGGGGAATCCCACGATGGCATTTGAGTGCCATCATTTCTCAGACTCAATTTAATTAATTTAAAGAGCAGTGCTGAAAACTCTCTCTCTCTCTCTCTCTCTCTTTCAGTGTAATTAATAACAAGTGTGTGTTGTGTGTGCTGTATGTGTGTGTGTGTGTGTGTTGAAAGTGTGCAATGATCGACGATCATTAACAATTACGGTTATCTTTTAATAGGGTTGTGCCCCCTTTTTAATGAGTTTATATTGGGCTAATTTTACTGGACAACAGCAGCAGCAGTTGCAGTTGCAGTTGCAGCTGCGTGTTTCTTATCTGTTGTGCGCTTGTGTGGTTGCATTATAGCCTTGTTGCAAGCTCATTAAAGTCACCGCTTTGCGATTCGAGGGCACGTAAACGTGGACTTAAGGTTGATTCTTGTCAGTCAGGGCCAGAGAAAGGGAGTAGGAGAGTGGGAGAAAGAGAGAGAGAGAGAGAGAGAGAGTGTGTAGTGTGGCAGGGTCAGCACCGTGCGTTGCCTCAAGTGTCCTTGTGCGCTTAAAAGTCTTTCGACACGTTTTCGCATTGGCAAAAGTTTGTCAGCCAAAGCCAAAGCTGGCTCAAAATTTGAAGCGCAAAACGTGTGTTGAGGTTGAGGCTGAAGCACGGAATGAAGTCAGGGCAGGTGCAAGTGGTGCATGTGGATGTGGCAGTGGATGTGGAGGGGTCGCAATATGTGGAGTGTGCAAGTGCATAGCTTTCAACTGTTCAGTTCAAGTTGTTTTCAAGTAACACTCGAAGGACACAAACGGGGGCAAACCCAAACTCGAAATTAGAAATGGTGTGTTGGGTGAGGGGTGAGTGGTGAGGGGGGTGCCACAACTGGACCGGGAACAGGACGGAAATGCCGGCTGTCAGTATGTGGCAAATAATGGTGTTGCGTGTCGTATTTGGCCACCACAAATGATAACCCAAACTAAATTTGTGGCAAGTGCAACAATAACGATGTCTGACTTTTGCCACAAAACTTGAACTGATTGTGCTGGCAGCGGCGAGGCGAGGCGAGGCGTTTGTGCAGCAACTTCGTGAAAAGCGTAACTGACACTTGAATTTAATTTGTTTTCATTTCGGCTCAGAGACAGAGACACAGAGAAAGAGACAGAGAAAGAGACAGCGACAGCGACAGAAAGTCAATGCGACACTTTTGGGTTCGGAGCCAAGAAATCAGCACAAAACACAACAAATCCAACAATAACCACAAAAAATGCATTTCGCAATAAAATAAATTAAAACGAAAGCGAAGCAAATTTTTCTCTCTTATTTTTTTTTTATTTACTCTGGAAGTTGCCAAAAAATTCAACGGGGCGTGCAATGGGAGCTGGGCAACGGGGAACCAAAGCAACAACAGTACAGCAAAAGGGGGGGGGGGGGTGAGTGGTGGCTGTTGCACAGTGATGACTTCGTTTTGGTGCCCCACAGGCAAAGTGAAAAGACTAACTGAAACTGCTTTTTACTGTTTGTTGTGAATGCGAACCTTGACGCCCTCTAGCGACCGCAATTGTCGACACACACACACACACACAAACACACACACACACATATACAATTGTATCTTTAAACTGATAATCTGCATACCCTTCAGGAATTTTAATTTGATTGGCAAAAGATAGTTTCGAATTAAACTGAAAAGCAAATGGACATTTTCTTAATCAAAATATTTTGTCTTTTTTTATTTATTTATATAAAAAAATTAAAAATGTTTCATTTGTTTAAATATATTTTACCCCAATTAAATATAAAAAAAATATACTTTTTCCTAAAATATGCTTTAAAAGTGCTTTTCAAATTGTGTGGCGAGTTTTTCCACTTGCAACAATTGTTGTTGTTGCTGTTGTTTCAAGTGCACATACATGCATGTACATATTTATGCGACTCTGTGTGTGTGTGTGTGTATGTATGTCTGTTGCAATTACTGTTTGCTGGCATCACTAAATGCTCGTCCAACGTGACGGCAATCGAAAAAAAAATACCCGTTTAACATCCTTGCCACATCTTTGCTCCTTTCATATTTATTCTCATGTCGCTCGTCCATGTCCAGATTCGTGTCCATCCCATGTGCCGATGCCATATCCGAATCCGTATTGTGCTCGTTGCGGGAATTTGCCAACGTTTGTTTCGCATTTATTGTTTAGTCTTTGCCATATTCCTTTCAATTTTTCAACTGGGGTGAAGGGGCAGGGGCAACAACCAAAGCCGCAACAAAATAAACACATTTCAATCAAAACGCTTGACGGGTCGACGTGCAACTGCAGCAAGTGCAACAGCAGCAGCAGCAGAAGCCACGTAGGTGGCCACATTTTCTGGCTGCCACAACGACAGGAGTTCAAGGGGCAGGAGAAGTGGGGCAACATCAACACTGGACAACTGGTAGCTGCTAGCGAGGAAATGTCAAATGGAAAATGGTTTGAGTGGGTGACCATTCAAACTGCGCTGGTTTCACTCCTGGCAAATGGGAGGCGAGGCGACTCAAAGTGGCACATTTGAAATGTTGACTCAAATTTTAGTGAAAAATATTCATTAAAATTTCAATTCTCTTTTACTCGAAATAATAAATAAAACATACTTTTTATACACATATATATTTAAATGGTATAATTGTTTTTCATGGCTTAGAACCACTGTGCACTGGCCGCATAACTGTTGCTGCTGTCTCTGTTGATTTTGCTGTTGGCCATGGCCAATGGCCACAAATACCGCAAAATGGCACTTGCCGGGTTTTTGACACAAGTTTTTGAAGCGCGTGCAGTGAGTATTCTGACTGTGATTGTGACTGGCGCTGAAGCTGAAGCAGAAGCTGATGTGGAAGCTGGTATTGTCGTTGCCACACGCCGCATGTGCCGCAAGTACCGCATGCCACATGCCAGTTGTACATGCTCGTGTGTTAAAGCTTCAGTTTCAGTTGCTACTGTTGCTGTTGTTGCTGCTGCTGCTGCTGATGTTGCTGCTGTTGTTGCTGCTGATGTTGCTGCTGTCGCCGTCGGTTTGTCCACGCGCCATCGCCCAACTGATTTTGGCCAAACAAATGAAGACATGCTCGCAGTGAAAATGCCAAATAACAAATGCCAAATGGCAAACAGCAAATGGCAGAGTCCACAGAGAGAGAGAGAGAGAGAGGGAGAGAGAGAGAGATAGACAGAGAGAGAGAGAGAGCAGAGCAGCGCCAAAAGCGTTAAAGGCAGAGGAGCCAGCATGCAAAAGAGGCTCTAAAAAGGAGCGAAATCTAAAGTGAACTGGCAACAGTTGCAACCATTTCCAGCAGGTGAAGAGAGTGCAGTAGGAAGGGGGTTAACAAGTCAGCCGTCGGCTGGTCAGCAATCAATTTCCATTTGCTTATCGAGCGTATAAATTGTTAGCCAAAAACCATTTGATTAGCAGTTAAATTTTGACTACCAAAAAAACTGTACCTAAACTCAAAGTCCGCATTTGGGATTCAGTTGGATCACCCCCAAAACGGCGTTGGTCTACCCAAAATTCTTGAGAGATTTATAGCAGCAACACTTCATTAATTTTGTAAGTAAGTAAATAACAATTTTGGCCTGTGTCGCTTTGCAGACACGCCACACGCCAAAAGCTTAAGGATTTTTTGGGGCAACAACATTATTAAGGCACGAAGGGAAAAGCAAAGTGCTTAGTATGCAATCAACAAAATGTATTTGTGGCACAGCATTTCTGTGTGTGTGTGTGTGTGTGTGTGCTGGTGTATAGTAATTTGGCTGGGGCAGTCCTATTAAAATTAAATAAAAATATTCTGAATAACTCAGAAACCGAAGAAGAAGAAGAATGCAAACAGTTCAGCTCTCCCCCTCTCTCTCTCTCTCTCCCCCCCTCTCTCTCTCTCTCTCTCTCTCTCTGTGTCTCTCTCTCTGTCTCACTCTGTCAGTCTCATTCATAGCTCCACTTTGCATTTGTAGCTTGATGTTGATGCCCGTTGCTGTATTCCCTGCTGCATGTGGCACGCAAGAACTCATTAAAAAAAAAAGCACTGAGGCAACTAAGGCGAGGGAAGCTCGAGCGCTTGACGCGCGTAAAATGCGATGCAGTTGCATGTTTTAGTTCCAGTCACTCACTGAATGATGCAGCAAACCATAAAGAACAAGCACAAAAAACCAACCTGCCACAATAAAAGGCAACAAAAAAACACAATGACAAACATTTTTGCACACACAAACACACACACACACACACATTAAATGGCCAGAACCAAAGTTGCAGCGAAAGCAGTAAAATGTTGCAAGTAAGTTAAATGAAATTCTCAAACTGCACTCGTCTGCTGATCCCTGGCAAAGATCGAAGATATCCAACCACAAAGACAACCTGCCAAGCTGAGCCGAAGCTGAAGCTGAGCTCCCAGCTCTCAGTCCGACTGACAGTTCGATTACAGTGCGGCATTCTCCAACTCCGACTCCAACTCCGACTGTGACTGATTATTCCATCTGCTCTTACGACTTCAACTTCGACTCCAACTTCGACTCCAACTTCGACTCCAACTCCAACTCCGACTTCGACTGCATTCCTTCATATTTCGCTGAGCGGGCGTTCGAATTTTGTGGTGTGTCTCTCTGATGATTCTTGGAACTGCGTTTTAGTGCCACAACTTGCAAGCCCAAGTTGCGTTATTGGTACACAAGTGAAGCCGCTGGTATTTGGGTTGGCATTGCGCGTGCGCAAATTTCTTAACTCACTAAATGACATTGGGCAATGGACTTGGACTTGGAATTGGACGGCGACTTGGACTTGGACTGGAACTGCGATTGGGCACGTGAAAACGTAGACGGAAACCAAATGTGGGCACGTCAAGGTGATGGCTCTGGCATTTATAGCCAAGCTCAAGCGCTGCTGAATACCACCAAGTCTAAGGTTAAACGTGAGAAATTCTCTTGTTTGGGTGGTCATTGCAAGAAAAGTAAATTGAAATGCATCTAATAAATCCACAATTTTTTGGTAGTTCAGTTCAAGCAGGTACAAATATTATGGAAGAGACATTTCTAGGAATATTGAGTTCTATAAGAAAATTTAATTAAGGCATACAACAATTCTTTCTATATAACTAAATCCTATTGATCCGTCATCTATTTTGTTGATGAAACGAATAAATATTTTAATAATAATAATAAAAACAATCGTCATCATAATCAGATGTAAATCTCTTAATTAAAATAAAAAAAAAATAAAATGATTGACAATCTGTGTTTGTATAAAAAGATTTGTTTAGCTAAGGAATTTTTTCCATTCATATAATATATATGTGAATATAAGCGATTGCTGCAAAAAAAAAAAAAAAAAAAAAAAAAAATTCAGTCAATTGGATTAATCTGATGTACTTACTGTCAGCAGCACAACACTTTTCACACACAAAACTAATTAAATCGAAAATCAGACATTGCGTTGCGACTTGGGGACAGTACCTTAAATATCTCTCTCTCTCTCTCGCTCTAACTCTCTCTATCTCCCTCTGTCTGACAGTCTCAGTTTATGATGTGGAATTATCACTGGGCCAGTCTTGTGCTGGCAGTGTTGCTGCAACCTGCTTATTGACCCCCAGAGTCTGAGTTGCAGGCACTTGTTGAATTATGTGAATACTATGCCAGTCAGTCAGTCAGTCATTCAATCAGTCAGTCAATTAGTCAGTCCCTTGCAGTTTGTTTGCAAATTGTAATGGAAACTTTTGTAAATCTTTCCGTAAACAACGAGAAATATTCCAGAAAAAGTATAATTCATGCAAAATGAATAACAGGCAAAATACACACATACAGCTGCAACTGCAACTGCAACTGCAACTGTTGCCCAAGTAAATTGATACACTTGAAAAAAAACTACACACTCGAAAAATACGCAAAAAAAAACGATCGAGTATACAAAAAAGGTGTGTAAATATCCATTAGATGTGAGTATTGTGATTACCGTTGATGTCATAGTTACTGTTATTCACTCAACTGTTGTTGTTGTTGTTTGCAGTGCTCATTAGTGCGCCGGCTTCAAATGGAACTTAAGGCAACAATACTAAACAATAACAATAACAATTGACGTCATTGTGCGAGATGGGGGCAAACGAATGCTCGTAAAATGGCCAAAATATGCGCCGGTAATTGTATCTGATGGATGCATGCATTGACATTCGCCACGGCCGTTAAGCAACTTTCATATAAATCATAATGAGTGGCCATAAAAACACACTGAGAAAAGAACGCATCTGAAATACTCTGCAAGACTAAAAAAAAAAATTAAATTGAGCAGCTGAAGCCAATAAAATGTGATTTAGACTCGAAATAAATTGCAATTGAATTTTGAAAAAGTCTCCAATATTATTAAAAGTTGTGTCTAATTAATTGTTTTCAGAAGTCAGTTCGCCAAAAGTTCTTATTAAAATTGTTCATCAAATGCTGAAAGTATTCTTAAGTAGTTTAAAATTCACATTTAGTTAGGGTATCTGCTAAAAAAATAAAAAAAAAAACAATAGCCAAGAACTGGAATTGTTGTTCGTATAGATTTTGGAATGCGATTCGGGGATTCGCAAATTCATTCACCTTTTAATCAGGCAACTGGTTTGCTGTTGTTGTTATTGTTGTTGTTATTGTTGTTGTTCTTTGTTGTTTTTTTGGCTTGTCCAAAAATGAATTTCCCTTTTTGTATGCGCCACGAAGTTCGTGATTTTTGAGATGCGAACGATAAGTGGCCCAACCAACGTGAGATAAATAAACAAAAATATTTAGATACGATTAACCGAAACGAAAAAAAAAAAAACAGCAAACAGCAACAATAACAACAAAGAATAACAACAATAATAATAATAATAAAAGGAACCATATACAAAAAAAAAAAACGATGACTGCTCAAAATTGAGTCACAAGTCATGTCAAGCACTGATCTCACACAAGTCAAAGACCCCCAAATCAATGTATCTCACAGATACAGCCGGAGACTAACGGGGATACATTGAATGCAGTGCAAATACTTCAAAGAATAATCGAACACGTAATGGAAATTACAATTCTGTGAATTTTTGCTTCTTTTGTTGTTGTTGTTGTTGTTGTTGTTGTTATTTGCTTATTGTTGCTGCTTAATTTATTGTTGTTTTCGCACAAGCATTTCATGAATGAAGCAAAGGCAGCAGCAACAACAACAGTAATTATTGTTGGTTGTTGTTGTTGTTGTTGTTGCTGCTGCGTTTCTTGTTACACAGTCGATAATATTGAGCACCATGTGGTCGTCGTCGCCGTCGTCGTCGCCGTCGCTGTCGTCGTCGTCGTCTTCTTCTGTTTGCACTTCACACCACTCACTCGCTATTCAAAAGATTCGTCCGTCTCCCAGTCCCACTCCGCGTGGGTATCCACGTTTGTTTTGTCCCATTGTTGTTGTTGTTGTTGTTATCGCTTTGCATTTGTTGTTTGTGAAGTGTATGTACGTGGTTTGAATGAACATTTTTCGATGGGCTAGCGCGGGCGGGGGGGGTGTACCTCGGCTCGGTGTATTATTTTCGCAAATTATCTTTGGCTAAAAATCTACAAAATTCATGAATGAGAAGCAAACAGCGAAAGCAAAAGCCCCAAGCAAAATTGTCAATACAAACAATAAAATTCGAATGGAAGATTGAGAATGCGATCTCTGCTGTGTGTGTGTGTGTTGTGAGTATATATACAATATTTAATCTTCATCTTTAATTATTGTATTTAAATTAGCGAAATTCTCAGAAGTTTTGTAACGTCTTTTGTTATTTATAACTCTAGAAAATGGTTTTCAAATTTGTTCATTCGAATTTTTCATTTTCGACAACAGTTTCTTTCGCTGTCAAGTTTATATGCCATTTTCTCATGCCACTTTGTCAGCTGTCCAACTAATTAAATATACTTTTTTAAAGTCTCTTTTCTCATTTACAAATATACTTAACATTTTTTTACCCTAGTTAAGTTAGTTGTGTAATTTGCCAGGCAAGTAGTTTACTACTGTATTACGCTACTTGTCCATTAGCCACCTAGTTACCAAAACTGAAGCGCTATGAAAAGTCAGACACTGAGTTCCTCAGTTCCTCAGTCCCTCCGACTGTCGCTCGAAGTCGCCATATCTTTCGTGTGTCGTCTGCGATCTTGGCAAGTTAAAAGCGTGTCCAACATGGACCACTTAATTTCTCTAAAATGTCATATTTAATTTCGCATTTAGACGTCTTCATTGCCGCTCTTGAGGCGACTTGTGTAGCTGCCCGAATTGGTTAGTTGCCCCGTTTGCTTGGCTGGTTACTTGGCTGGTTGGTTAGGAGAGACTTGTCATGATATCTTCACTTTGACTATAGTCTTCTCTCGCACTTCACTTGTTTTAGGTTTTTTTTATTTAATTTTTTTTTTATTTATTTCTGTGCTGTTTCAGCGATTTCCGGTTTGTTTTCGCCGTAAATTTGTGTACGTTTTGGTATTTTTGGTTCACACGTGCGCGGGTAATAAACTTCAAATGGCCGAAACTGAGACTAAGACTGAGACTGAGACTGAGACTGGCGCTCAGTGGCTTTAAGTGGCCCGTGTGCCTAGTTCAAGTCACATACAGCAAGATAGACGGCCAACAGCAACAGCAACAGTTACAATAGCCCCATCAGCGAAATGAAGTCAAGTACTCAAAGCCAACACTTTTGCAACACACTTCATAAAAAAAAAAAACAAAAAAAAAACTAGAAACAACTATTAACTGTTAACTGTATTTCTGTAGTCGAAGTATTCATACTCTTGCAGAACGAATTTCAGTTAATTAAAAATATATCTTTAAGAAATGAAGGCATGACAAAATTGAGCCTATTGATGCAATTAGAGAATATATAGGAATACCTCAACTGGTCACAGATGTCATCTTCACTGGCAATAATTATTTAATGTTCAAATTGAGCTGCTCTCAACAGGGGCACACCAAATGGAGGAATACCCTTTCCAACAGCAGCAGCAGCAGCTCATTAATAGGCTTAATGTATTTGCCGGATTTACATTGTCGCATTTTAATTAAATTATGTTGAAGCCAGGCCAAGACACGTGTAGCGTTCAATTCAAACAACAAGTTCAAGCCACAAGTTCAATGTCTCTGCCCAATTTGGGCTGGAATGCTCATTGGGCCTGGGCTCTGTGGCAATTACTGTCACCATAGAAAAGCCTATTTTATTGCGGCAGTGCGAAGGTAAGACAGAAAAAACCAAACAAAACAAAACAATAACAGAGCTACTCTAACCCAATAAACCCTTGCCAAGACTTTATTACACCAGGCCAGAAATAGAAATAAAAAAAATTAGCTTCAAAATGGCTCATTAAAATTGAGAGGGGGTAGGTGAGGCAAGCCACTTTTGAAAAGCAATTTTTAAGTGTTGTGTGTGTGTATATGTGTGTGTGTATGTGTGTGTGTACATATTTTATGGGATTGCTACTCTTGTTGTTGTTGTTGTTGTTGCGCTTAATGCATAAGCATGCGTCCATGCAACATTAAAATTTAATTTATTAATAACCCTTCTGTGACCCAATCCATTTACACAATATGTTTGCTTGCCACGAGGGTGGCCAGAGAGAGAGAGGGAGGGGGAGGGGGAGAGGGAAAGGGAATAGTGGTAGTAGTATCGTTCTCTCGATTGGCCATTGAAATGGTAAACGTAAGCGTTTTGTCGCCAAAACTGTCATTAAAGCCGTCTGTGGCTAATTCAGGATACACACTTAAGTGCCATTTGCCAATGTTAATGCCTTCCCCGATGTCCTGTCAAAGCTGACACTGGCAGGACTCGGGGCAACTCCACACGGACAAATACACTGGAGAGTGCATTGAAAGGATTGCCACAATCATCATCATTTCTTATTACTTTTAAAATAGTTTTTAAGTTGCATAATTGTTGTTGCTGAGGGAATAAATAGAAAAATTAAAAATGCAAAAAAATTCAACGAGAAATGAAAACAGTTTTGGATTTAATTTAATTTCCATGACGTGCTCTTTAATCTTAAACTGATCTTATCTCATTTCTCACTCATTTCGTCTATTTTTAATATCAATTTGTGTAGCTTGAGTTGCCCCACTGTGCGCTCGGCGTCAAGGCGAAGTTTGCTTAACTCCATTGCTAATAGACTTCAGAAATGATTTGGTCTCCTCGTTTTATGCAAATGTTGCAAGGTGTTTAGCTCTGTGTGTGTTGTGTGTGTAGTTACATAAGAAAATGATGGTGCTGCATGGGGCATGTCTGCATTTCTGCCACATGTGTTGATATCCAGTTTCCGCATTTTATGGCAGGGCGCCACTTCGTATCCTGATGCACTCTTACTTGGCAGTCAGTTCTGCGCTGTGTTCTTGCCACGTTTGTGTTCAGGCTCATTTCCGTTCGATAGGGTTAAGTCAACAAGCTAATTTTACGTTAATTCTAAGTGCTCTGCCAGTTTTTGGATTTTGCTTTCCTTATTTTAAACGTTTATTTTCTTTTTTTACTTCTACTGGACATGGTGTCGGTCTAAGCCATCCTGGTCATAGACCAACCAGAGAGTGGTCGACTTGCTCAGTCGAAAGTAAAATTTTATGCACAAGTTGTTGAAAGCGCGTAAAATTTGATGGGTTACTAAAATTTCTATAAAAGTGTGTGTATAAAATTTTCACCACCAACATTTCCCTTCGTGTTTTGCTTGTTGTTGTTGTTGTTGTTATAGTCGTATTAAAAGTTTATATGCGTAATAAAATTGGATTTTATGTCACACTGGAGAAGCTGCCATTAGCTTCACTTTCCTTCCCCTAGTTGAGGCTCTTCATATTGTTGTTGTTGAAAACAAATAAAGCCAACATAAAATTTTGATAGTCAATTGCGTGCAGGAGCAGTTCGATTTTCGTCCCTGTCCCAAACAAAAGAACAAAAAAAAAAATAAATAAAAACCTAAGAAAACTTAGCCATAAAGCTGAAAATGTTTCAAATGCCGTGTAATGCACGGCATATCATCATAAAAAAAACTTCCCCATTTTTTAACATTTACATCTTTACAAAGAAAAACGAAAAAAAAAAGCCAAATGAATATTTGCTCGCAAAGTGCTCCCAAATTACAATGTGAAGCGAACCAGTTCGTTACCAGTTCACTTTTGAGGGTTGCGCCATAAAAATGGAACATTTTAACATTTACAGTTTTTTCCATTTACATTCTTTGTTTGTATTATTTATGGGATACGCATGAATTGGTTTATTTCCAAGCGTTGCTTCAGCGACAGTTTTTTTAAAGAAGTTGGCCAACAATTTGTAACTTTTTTTTTATAGTTGCACAATATTAACTAATTATTTCAAGAAAAATCTATTTTAATAAAAAAAATAATAAAAAACAATCTATGCTTAAATGCATAATTAGTTTTTCGTAGTCCACTTGTAAATTACAAAAATCTACAGTTGATTTTTTTTATTGCCCATATAGCAAATTGATGAGACAATTAAAAAAGTTTTAACAGCTCAATTTTTGCAGTCGTTAAAAAAACCACATGGAATGTCTCGAACCCAATTAGCAGGTCAGTCCCTGCCGAAGATCACCATCATCATCAACAACAGTTTGGTTACAACTGAGGGTTTTATGACCAGTTTTCTCTCTCAAATGCTCAAAAGTAGGCATTTTTAAATTGGTCAAATTCAGCACCAAAATAATAATAAAAAAAAATAGAAAAAAGTACTAAATTGAGACACTAAAATTGAGTGAGACCAAATCGGTAGACTCATCTTGGTTGACCGTTGCTTTTTGTAATTTTTAATGTTTTTACGAGCACATAAAATTATTATCAGGTCAGGACATGGCCTCTTTCGGGGCACATAACTCATGCGGGGCAGTCAGATGCGGGCGCTTAGATAGGCGCCACCAAGGCGAGGATGTGCCAGGAGCAGAGGCAGTGGCAGTGTCAATGGCACAGGCTGTGGCAGGGGCAGTGACAGTGGCAGTGGCAGAATACCAGTGGCGACACTTGAGCAGCAGCAGCAAACAGCCACTGCAGCTGAATTCAAGCTAAACGACATTCTTTTGACTTATGAGGCAACATTTGCTGCAATGCCGTTGTTGATGCCTTGATGCTGATTGAGTGTTGGAGAGATGCTTGGAATGCTTGCCCGCATGCCAAACGGGCCAACGGGCCAACGGGCCAACCGACCAGCCGACCAACAAGGCCATCAAATTTGATTGCCAGGCCAAAAGCTGGAGGCGGTGGCGCAAAGTGCGCTTAGCCTTGTTCAACAGCAGCTGCAGCTGCAGCAACAGCAAAAGCAACCGGCAACATTTGGTGGCAGGTGCAGGCGGCAAAAGTTGTATTTTTTTTGGCCAACATCTCGCGAACCCTCGCGTTATTGTTACCATAATAAACCAATAAAAGCGACCACTTGCAGTTCCAATCAAGTGAGTTTTATTGGCTAACCGAGAATAAATTGCCATGGCCCATGGCATGTAACCAAAATAAAGTCAAGTGCCGCACTTGGCCAGGTAACAACAATAACAACAATAACAAAGCTGGCCGCATTTGACATTAGCCGCACCATAAATACTCTTCTCTGATTTCTAAAATATTTTTATATTTAATTCTGCGTAAATATCAAATTTATGTTTTAATTTTCTAAATATTTTTTGAGCCATTTAATTATAATAAACTGTGTAAATATAATCAATGTTATTTTAACGGTTTGTTACCTCTGCGAATAAGTTATTATGGCCATATTCTAGCTAATGGCAGAGTATGCAAGACAACAATAATAAACATATAATGAGCCGCTTTCTTCAACGGGTCGGCAAATGCATGGTAATAGATTTCGATTGCATGCCGCGTGCCTTGAACTGAGGCAGCCAACTGAGTGCGGAGGGGGAGGGGGGTGGGGGGTGCACTAGGGGTGTACTAGGAGTGGGCAGCTGGCTGTGGAGTTGGGAACTCCGACCGCGACTCCGACTGCAACTGCGACTGCGACTGCGATTGCGATTGCGACTTCTCGTCCAGCCGATGGACGACTCGCGAGTGCTTTAGTCATGGTCTGCGGGCCACGTGCGATAATTATGGTAATATTTGCATTTGCGTGTGGCTCCGCTAAACAGTTGAGTGAGTCGGCGGGCGCCATGGACTGGACGGACGGACGGCTGAATTGGTTGGGACAGACTGGCCGCCATTCCATAATGACCACAACTACTTACCATAATTTGTATAGCACTCGGCATGGCTCTTCTTCTGGGAGTTGCCTCTCTCGATGGCAGCAGGCAGACCGAGCACCGCTCCGAGATACAGTTTCTTTATTTAATGGCATTTTAAGCAGACAATTCAGTCCCGTTTTGATGGAGGCGGGCATAAATGTGGCAGCCACGCCCACCGCCAAGTCGCGCATTTAATTAAGCGTCTGCCTTGAAATTCCAATATCAATTTCAATTCATAATTTCAAATTAAATGCGATTTGTGTGTGTTTTTTTGAATGGGTCGCATTATGTCGCTTTTTTATTGCTCATAAAAGTAAATTACAAGCAGCCAAACGCATTGCTTCCTGCGGGGAAGGGGGAGGGGGGGAGTGGCTATAATTTGTAATTTTGCGTACTATATTTATTTATGAATGACTAAGGCCGAAATTCAATTTATGAGCAGCCATAAAACAAACCAAAAAAAAGCAAATATTTCAATTCTGAAGGCTACAAATTAATTAGAGTTTTTCATCAGTTTTAATTAAACATTTTTATATATATTTAATTTTTTATGTGTTGCTGACGTCAGCTGGCAAAGATCTATTGTCAAATGTCACCGTAAGTGACATTATTGAGGCCCAGTTAATTAAAGGGCAGTCAAATAAATATTTACAAATGGAAAAGGTAACAATTTGAAGGACCTCTGAATTTAAGCGAGAGTCCAATTTGCTTAGCTGTTGACCAAGTTAAGGACGAACTGAGTTGGAGTAAAATTCAGTCAAAAAAGTCGATCAGTTTTATTTAATATAATAATAAGAAAGGAAAAAGCAAAGACGCAGACGAGTTGGCCGAGTTGGAGACGAAGAACGGTTTCGTTTTGGCCCCAAGGATATTAAGCCAAAATTCGCATGGGGCATGCTTAAAAGGCCAATCACCCGTAAATGTGGCAGACGCAAAAAAAAAAAAAAAGATACCCGATGGCGATGTACGATGTGCGATGTACGAGATGTGTGTCCGATGTCTGATCCCACAAGGCACAAAGCAACAAAAAACAAAGCAACAAAAAACAAAGCAACAAAGCAACAGAAAAAACCGCCAACACTTAAATTATAACGAGCATTAAAAACGGTTTTCGGTGTTCAAACAAACAAACCGCGACTCTATGCGCATTGTTGCCACTTTCCATTGGAGTCACATTTGTACTCCCCCCTCCTTCCACCATAGTGCAGCCTCAGCGTAGGCGCAGACGAAGAGGAAGTTGTGCTTGTTGCAGCCACTCACCTGAGAAAGGGGCATGCAGAGAGAGAGAGAGAGAGAGAGAGAGAGCGCAGCGTCAAAGTGACCATAAAAATCATAATGAAGCGGCGACTAAAACAAAATGCCATAAAAATAAAATGCTTTAAATGAAAAAACAGCATTAAAAAAAAGGAAAAGAACAACAGGCAACAACAATAAAAAAGAGAGATGTCCTTCTTGGAATTCTGACCAGGTCTTCGGCGGCGGCGACGGCGGCTTAAACTCAAAAGCGGACCGAAAAAAAAAACATTCTCAGCGGCTCGCTCGCAGCGGACACCGGGAAGGGGTGGGAGGGGGGGATGGCATTGGCCAAAAAGAACGGTGGAATTCATTCAACAGTTTGTAATCAATGTAGACGTCGACTTGATAAGCGATGCATTCAATGACCCGCACAGGTAGCCAGTTGGCCAGTTGGCCAGTTAGCCACACTCAGCTCAAAGGTGCAAAGACTGCAAAAAGAGCAGCGAACAAATCAAAGCCTAAACAGGAATTTCGCGTTTGGTTTTTTTTTCCTTGATTTTTTTTTTTTTTTTTTTGGCTATTTCAGTGGCGTTTAAGTGGCGTCAGGAGTGGCAACTCAGGCGACTTGTTTATGATCCCTGGTTGCAGATTAAGTTGCTGGCGCATTCTAAAGAAATGCCCAGCCAAGAATTCCAAAAATTGAGCTAATTTATTAAGTTGAGTTCGATTAACATTCGATTTTTTGGGCACTTTTATTTATACTTGAGTCGAATATAATATTTTAATTTAAATATTTATTTGTAGTATTTTTATCTGTTTGCAGCTAAATAGTTTTTATTTTTTCCTTATGCCATATTTAGTTGACATTTTATTGTCTTTATTAATTTGTTTATATTTGAAATTTATTCACACTTTCTAAATTCTTATTAATTTAAGCTCTTCTGATAAATTTCAAATATTTATAAAAACAACTTTAAATGGCATCTTTGGCATATTCAAAACAACAAACTATTTTTCGCTCAAGTTGTTAGTTGTTTATTAATTTCTTCACTTTTTTTCTAGGGTTCCCACTGGAGGCTGAAGCACGGCTCATTTGCTCTTGGCTGCAGGTCAATGCGCTGCTGCAAGGTAAATTCAGACGAAAGCCAGCAAATTCCTTAGAATGGCATAACAAAAAAAAAATATGCGAAAGCCAAACACACACACACACACACAAACACACACATTAAAGGAATTAAAAACACATAAATGTCACTTTCGAATAGCTTTTTGTTTTATGGAGCATCCTTTTGGCTGGCTGTTGGCTGCTGGCTGCTGGCCTTAGAACCTGGACTCTGACTCGAAGTTGGCGTCCAAAAACCAAAACAAAACAAAACCAAAGGGAACACAAAACCCACTAAACCCAAAGCCGCAGACATGGCCACACTTCAGCTGCAGGCCGTGCTGCGAATCTTCTTCATCTTCAGTCTTCCTCCTTTGGTTTCTGGTATTGGTTTTGGTTGAGTAGCAAATTTGACGCAAGCGCAACAAATTCACAGACTCACACACACACACCAACACGCACACACACCAACACACACACAGTCGCATTTTGCAGACGATACCTGAACTTGACAATGAACTCGGTCATTTCGAGGGCAACAAACAAAAGGTGATTTACCTTTTATCCTTTCTATGCGCCTTGCAAAACGAGTTGTTGTTGTCGATGTTGTTGTTGTTGCTGTTGTTGTTGCTGTTGTTGTTGCTGCTGCTGCTGCCTACCTACGAGCACACATTCAATAGACACAGCCACAGATTCAAGTTCAAATGCAGATACAGAGCATTTCTGCTGAAATTCATTCAGTCGCACTTTGCACATTAACGCCCAGGCCGAGGGGTCCAGGCCAAATCTTGTCCCTGGCATGTCCTTTATGGCCATCTGTCTGTCCCGTCCATCCGTCTGTCTGTGTGTGTGTGTGTGTGTGTGTGGGAATCTCTCGCCACTCTCACTCTCTCGCTGCTGGCCATTCCTGGAACTGCGTCGGTCATTTCAAAAGTGTGCCCTACTTGGACCTATTCTATTTAATCTTCAAAATTAATGCCCCTTGCATTGACACTCTTAATCAACATCACACAATTTTATCAATGATTAATTTCAAACATTTTTGGTAACAAAACACTCAACTGAAAGGCAGCTATCCCCTTAATTAATGAGCAAACATCGATTGCATAGAAATTTCAATGGAACAATAAATACCCAAAGGAATTGTTCAATGCACGAAGTTATCAGGAAAATATGGGAATATATTTAAAGAAAATTTTTTTACGATTATTTAGGCTGTAAAAAATAACAGAGTTCCCAAACTATTCATACTTAACTTAAGTAAAAGATCTAAGAATTAAGTCTAAGAATTTCAATTAAGCAATTAATACTTGAAGGAATTGTTCAATGGATTTAATTACCAGGTAAATATGGAATTTAAGAAAAATTACAGGAATTAATTTATAAAAGAGGAAGTCACTTTTTTATGATTACTTGAAGTGTAAAATATAGCAGAGTTCCCAAAATATACATACTTAGCTTAAGGATAATAATTAAGCTTTAAATTTAAGAATTTAAATGGAACAATTAATACCCAAAGGAATTGCTCAATGCCAGGAAAATATGTCAGAAAAATGCCAGGAAATAATTGATAAGACAATTTTTTAAGAATTATTTAATTTATTTAAAAGAAAATATTTAAGCTTAACTTAAGTAAAAGAACAATATTTTAAATCTAATTTAAGTGATTATAATATATATATATATAATATTATATATTATATATTATTATATATTATTATATATTATATATTATATGACATTTTTATATAATTCTATTTTTTATATCTATTGTAACAGACAATATAAAAGTGTTCAATATCTGCACAATTTTTAGAAGATGGCCAACACTAAATTCGGCTTTAGCTTATTACAACATTAAATATAATTTGATGATCGAAAGCATTACCCTAAAACTAGAAGCTATTATTTGCTCGTTTACAGCACACACTCAGTGATGCAGAGGGAGAGAGAGAGAGAGAGATGGGGAGATAGAGAGCGAGAGAGAGAGACTGATACTCATATGATTCATATTAATATTCAGCAGGCGTTTCACTACCCACAGCCTCATCCTCAGCCTCATTCCCATCCTCATTCTCATTCTCATCTTGGACCTCATCTCCGCCTCGTTATCGTCGTTGTCGTTGTCGTCCTCGTCATTTGGCTGCACTTATGCTAACCATAAATTACTTGCTGCTAGCCAACAATGCTTTATGGCCAGCAAGAGAGAGAGAGAGAGGGAGAGAGAGAGAGCAGCAGCATCAGCATTGGAATGGATTGGTCTCGCTTAACTGAACTTTCAAGTAGTCTCGATTAGCGATAATATCTCGCCGCATTGTCATAATTCTTGAGCTGCCCAACGCAAAACCCATTAAAATCTGGATGTGTCTGTGTGGGGTTTTTTTGGGGCCCGTTGGGATTGCTTGGTTATCTAAGGTCTAAGCTCTCTAATAATGCCAATGCCAATGCCAATGACCTCCACATGGAGTCAAAAAAAAAGAGAAGAAAAAAAATGTTGTGGCTTTTGCTTATGTTGATATATGGCCGAGATTTGTGTTTATCAAATGCCATCATCAGATTTTCATTAACTTGTTTTCGAGCGAATGCAATAAATCTCGTCCTTGTTTGGTACTCGAAAATTGCGCAACAACAACAACATTTTTGGGCTCTGAACTCAGCTGTCATTTGGGGGGCTGCTCATAGATATATCAATCCCAGTGGGCGGGGCTGTAAAATGTGTCTAATTGTCAAAAGGATGTGGGGGAGGGGGGGGGGGTTGAATGGTAGCCAATGTGAGGTGAGATAATTCTCGCTGAGAGTGAAGGAAGTGCGACAGGATAGCGACAGCGACAGCGACAGCCGCATCGATGACAGGGACAAACACTGAGTCCTTTTATTAGCCAAGTTTACAGACACATTTGTCAATTTTATGGTGGCAACAACAACAACAACAGCAACACACAAAACACAGGACGCAAGGCATTTCCTCCGATTTTTGCCGCATTGCAATAATTATGAATCATTTTCGAGTATGAATTCGCTGCTTGCAACCCTTTTATTGGCCGTGTCAGCTGTGTGGGGCAGAAGTTGCAGTTGTGTCTACGCGAAGCAGCATCCTCAGTTAATTACCAACAAGGCATCAACTTTTTTAATTCATTTGCCAAACTTTGGCACACATTTCATCTGTCCTGTTTTTTTTTGCCTCTGTATGTGTGTGATTTTTTTGGCCATGGTTAGATGATCGATGTTGGCATCGGTTTTGACCTCTCAGTGTGTCTGATTTTATTAGAAAAGTTTTGGAAGCCAGTTCGGCTCGTGCTGCTGCTGCTGCTGCTGCTGCAGCTTTAGCTACCACACCCTGTCCAAATCATATTTTATGGCCATCATTATTACCTAATTTTTATGCGCCCAACCGTTGTCGACGGCAAATCTTAAAAGTTGGTCCTGGCACGCCAATTCTTGTTGCACATTAGGCAGGCAACATTGCTCTCGGTTGCAACCAGTTTGCCACTTTTGCCACTTTTTCCTCTTCGGCTGCCAGCAAACTGATAAAACTTTCTTCTTCAAAAATTATTTCTTTTGCATTTAAACGAGCGTGGCAGACAAAATGCGATTGCTAATTTTTCATGGCGGATAATGAATGATATATTGAGTGTAATATGCCGCCAACTGTTGTGGGCAGAGGGAGGGGCGGGGGTAAATGGGGCTGTGGGTTAGAGTCACCAGCTGTGGCTGCCTGACTGAGCTTGTTGCCAGCATAATTATTCAAACTATTTGTCAGAGTCGACCGGGTCGGCGGCCGGGTGCGGTGAAGTGTGCCCAAGTCAGGATGGTAATTAGCGAAAAGTTTACTTTTTGAATCAAGTAGTGATAGATAGGCGACAAAAATAGTACAACGATCCAACGATATGATTTATATAGTGGTTTCAAAATAGCAAACTTTTGTGACTCGCTTTTCCAAATGGAATGCATAAATCTTTTCCAGCTGCTGATGTATTTTATTAAATATTTAGTAAAGGAAATATGTTTTATATAATATTTAATAGAGGAGAAATTTAGTTACTTTATGAATAAAAATAATATTTAAAAAAAAAATTGGCTTTAATATAGAAATCACAATCCAGCTGCAGTTCTAAAAAACCAGAACCAATCTTTTTCTACTGCCTCAACCAAATAATCGCTGAACGTAACATTTTCTAAAGTATCTGTCCAGACAGCTAAAATGACGTTCGTTTTAACCGAGTTAACAAATTGTTCAATTGATGGGCCATTTGAACAACTCAGGCCTGCAACGATTGTGTGCAGACTGTGCCATTTGACCGGGTTGATAGCTGATTTGTGATAAGCCAGCTTTCAATTTTTTTGGCTTACAGCAAGAACAACCATTTACAGACAACAGACAACAGACACATAAAGTAAACACACAAAACATTGGCCAAACGACTAATATGCGATTATGGCAAATCAAATGCCTTTTGGCTCGAAAGTCAACAGCAGCCACAACAAAAAAAAAAAACACACACACACACATACACAATGGTAACGTGAACGACTCAGGCTGGCTCAGACTGTGGCAGGCAGCTGAACCTGGCGGGGGTTGTTGTGGAGAGGGGGGTGGTTTTTTGGTGCTATCAAGACGAAGGCGCAGGCGACTTTCCAACATTTTGCACATCTGTTCGAATAATATATAGAATTTTTTTTGTTCTTTTTTCCTTTCTTTGTCGTCCAGACGATGTTGCGCAAATAAAAAAAGGAGGAAAAAAATATAAATATAAGTACAAACCCAAATATAATATAAACGACAGGGGCAGGCTGAGGGCGGCTGAGGGGTGACGAAGTAGAGCAGATCGAGGGGTGTGTGTGTGTGTGTGTGAGTGCCATGACTGGGGAGTTGGCGAGCGGAGGCGACAATGGCAAAGGTTACTGACACAGCACGCACATTGACCTTGATCGCTCCGAGAACGTCTGGAGACGAATACAAAAAAAAAAAAACACATACAAAACAACAAAAACAAAAAAAATAATGATACGGGAAGCGGGAACAGAAGCGGCCGCACAAGGTATGCTCCTGGAGCAGCAGGAGAGCAGACAGACTCGGCAAAAGTAAATTATTTGCAAATTTATTTAGCTGCCAACAACAAAAGAGCAAAACAGCAAGAGAGCAAGAGGGCAAGAGAGCGAGAAAGAGAGACAGAGAGAGAGAGCAGTAGATTGGCAGAGGAGGGGGGGAGTTGCCGCAATTCCCAACCTACCGCATTGTTACATCACGTAAGGCAGACAGCAAAAGAATGGGGGGGAAAAAAAAACAGGCAACAGGAGGAGGAGAAACAATTGTGCAGGGTGCGGGTTGCCAATAACGGTGCTTCTGTGTGTGTGTTTGTGTGTTTGTGTGCTTGGGCCCAGGATGTGCTCGTTACGTGTTGCAAGTCGCAAATGAAACCGAAACTGGACGCTGCCTGAGCAGCCTGGCCAAATTGCTCATGCGACCAAAAATCGCCAGAAAATGAGAAATAAAAGCTGACCAGGCGTTGGAAGGTGGAAGGTGCAGGCAGATCCTCAACATTCAACATTCAGTCGCCAGCAGGAAGCGCACAAAGTTCGTTAAACTCACAGAGCCCATTGTTGCAACTACACTTAGCAAAATATGCAACTTAAAGCTGACTTCAGCTTAGCCAAAACTTTTTTTAAAACCATAATTAAAGAATCAGCAAACAGTTTAAATTATTTAAAGGGATTTTTTATTTAAAGTTAAAGCTAGAAATTCCTTAAAAAATTTAGGTACATTTAAGATCACTTTAAGGCTGTTTTTTAAGACTTTTTTAAACTAAAGTAAGAAGTTTTTATGCAATTTATGCAATGACTTCTAACAATTTTAATATAAATAAAAGTTTAAAAAAAAATCATATATTATTTCTCGATGTATAATAAAAAATAAATACTAATTTTTAAAAATAAATTTACTCAACAAAATTCTTTAAAGGTTTTTTCTTTAGATCCAAAAATTTGGTAAATAAATTTATGCAATGACTTCCAATAGTTTTAATATAAATAAAAGTTACAAAAAAATCCAATGTTATTTCTCGATTAATAATACAAAATAAATACTAATTTTTAAAAATAAATCTACTCAAACCAATTCGTTAAAAATGTAAATCATTTTTATTTGACTTATTAATCTTTAAAATTCTTCTTTAACTCAAAATTTAGTAAAAGAAATTTATGCAAATACTACTAATAATTTTTAAATACGTATCTTTTCACAGAACTTGTTCATAGTTCCTAAAAATTTAATTTTTTAATCAATAATTCTAAAACATTCGACTATTTTTATATTTAAAAAAATCTTCTTTTAAATCGTTTTTTAGACAAAAATTCTAAAAGTTTCCCCATATTTATTATAATTTTAATAAAATATTTTCTAAAAGTTTGCTCTATTTTTATATTTCACAAAAGTGCAAAGCTTTTAAATTTTTTTAAAGTCAGTAATTTGGTTAAAGACAGCTACAAACACAGCTGCCAAAATTGAAATTTAAACTTATTTATTTTATTTATTTGAGCTGCCACTTAACTTGAACTAATTCCTCGAATCATTTATTTCTCGCAATGTAGCATTAAGGCAAGTGGCAAGGACTCGCATCTGTCTCTGTGTGTGTGTGTTTGTGTGTGTGTGTCTGTCTGGCTGACTGAGTGACTAGCTTACTGGCTGACTGGCTGCCGCCCTATAGTCTTATTGCGTCTTAGCTCCTCAGGAGCTCAGGACCTCAGGACACGCTGTTGTCGCTTACGCTTCCTGGCCACGCACAAAATATCAACGCACTTTTCAAGTGCTCGCATTTCGTGCGTTGGCCGCCTTTTTTTTTTTTTTTGGGCTTGTGGGTATCGTCTGGCGGCGCGACGTGGCGGGAAAAACTGTTCAGAACCGTAGCAGAAGGGGCTAGGGCAACGCCTGGAGCAACGTAACTACCACCATCCAACCCACCAAAAGAGAGAGCAAGAGAGACGAAGCCAAACCCAAACCCAAGTCCAAAACTCAAAGCAAAGCTAAAACCGAAACCCAAACCCAAACCCAATCCCAAACCCAAACCAGTAAGAAAACAGGGCATGTGCCGGCTTTTGTGGCCCTGGTACGTCTGCCGTCTAGCGTCTGGCGACTGTTGTTGTTGTCCTGGTCTATGTCTATGCTTAAGGACGCGCTGCTAGACCCGCTTTCGCAAGGACTTCCTGGTGCGTAAGGCGCAGTTCATTCAATTCTAATTTTCTTGCGAAACGCTTTTAATTGCCTACCCCGAGATGGGCACACCAGACACGCTGAGAGAGTGTGCGTGCGTGCGTGTGTGTGTGTGTGTGTTAGTGATGGAGAGGGGGCAAGAGGGAGCTTGAGCTGGAGAGCCGACCCCATAAATTACGAACAGTCGCGTTAACTCAGCAAAGTGCTCAGCACTCTGGAAATTTGATATTAATATGGAAATTTACTTTTGTTATTTTATTGTTGTTTTTGTTGTTGTTGTTGTTGTTTGGATGGTGTCATAGTTGATCCCGCATGGGCAGTTTGTTGGATTGTTGTTTCCTGACATTAACAAAATTTTAATTAAAAAATAATGAAAAACAAACTTGGAGGGGAGAAAAAGAATATATTTGAAATTGCGACTTCTTGTGTGAAGTTTTTTTTGTAGGAATCCTGTGGCAAGTTTTGAATTTGATATCGAGATACCCTATAGGAAAGAAGCAGTATGTGTACCTTAATCGAAACTTAACCGATCTTTAAAAGTCATACTGTTTTTTTTTCTATCATGTTTTGAGCACTAAATTCAGATTCTGTTTTAAGTTAGAAACGCTTTTAACATAATTATTTAAAAATTCATATCAAAATACTTTCCACAAAATCTCTACCAAATTTGGTGTCTTCTACTGTATAATAAATGATATTTTAAACAATTTTCCCATTACAATTATTAAGTTATTATGTGATCAAAATTGCATTCTTCAACTTTTGCTTGAAATGCAAATTTTGAATTGCTTTATACATGGGAATATGATGGAGGTATATGTGTTGTAGCTGGCACGCCTCAAAACTGTACTTGGTTTGTGTCCCTAGGGGTTCTCACATGTTGTTGACGTTGTTGCGGCTTCTTCTTCTTCTCGTCACACATTTGCCACATCATCCTCTCTGCTCCCCATACTTGCTGCCACGTTCGACGACGCATCCACAAATTAGCAGTCGTCGACCTCAATATCAGTTTACGAGCAAGCCGAGCGTCAATCCATAGGCAAAGGTAGTTAGTCTCCCCTCTCCCCTCTCCCACCCCCCTTCCACCATCACACACACCGTCCCGCTGTGCCCCTGTGCTTCACCTTGCATCTTGCTTATTTTTGTTGTTGTTGTTTTTCTGTGTGTTTTTTTTTTTGCCGCGACAGACATGAAAAATGCCCCCTGATTATTGCACGTAATGATGTTGCCACAGCTTAGAATCGTTGCTCGTTTCACTTCGCTTTTGTACCAACTACAACACACACACACACACATTCAAATATAATATATAGTTCTGTATACTGATATATATAGATATTTATATATATATATATGTGTGTGTGTGTATTTATTTTGAGTTCGGGTTTTGGATTTGGATTCGGGTTCAGGTTGCTGTGTTCCCGCTGCTGTTCCCCTGTTCAACAACGTTCTGGTTTTTTGCATTTTGCGCCTCGGGGGCTGCGCTTGGTTAGATGGCCAGACGGACAGACAGACAGACGGACAGACAGACGGACGGACGGACAGACGGAGAGAGCGAGACGGAGGCAACAATCCATCTCCGTCTGCTGTGCTTGTCTGGGGCGTATTTTATGTTTTGGCTTTATAAATTCTGTTGTCGTTTTGTGCCCACCACCGATGACGAGTTTGGCGACGCCGCTCAACTTTTTCCCGCCAAATGCAGAAGCGAAGCAACAGCGAAACACAAACACAACAAAACAGCAACAGGGAACGTCAGCAGCGCAACAACAGCAGCAACAACAGCAACAACAGCAACAACAGCAACAGCAGAGGCAGCAGACAATACCACATGGCAAGTCCTAGGTCGGTTACTCCGCCACACTCAAAGAAAAAAACGTATACAAATTCATATGCGCTTGCATTTGCAAAATCAACAAAATCACCCTTAAGCCTCAGCAATAATTTGCAGCTGAATGATTAACGTTATCAACTTGTACTCTTCCGAAAAAAACTATTTATCTTAAAACTTAACATTTTTAGTCAATACTTCTATAAGATTCCTCTAATTTTATATTTTAAAAAACTTCTCTTGAAACGTTACATTTTTCATTCAATTAATTCTAAAAGTTTTCTGTATTTTGCTCTCTTTTTATATTTTAGACAACTTCTTTTTAAACTTTACATGTTTGGTCAGTAATTCTAAAAGTTTTCTCTATTATAGTTTTTTTAAGTGCAAAACATTACAGGTCTTTAAAATCTTCTTAAGAAGCACACAAATTTGGATTTGTATTCGAATTTTACAATTTCTATCTGCCTGTACACATTTTAAAAAAAAACTAACTTTGCTGTTTTATTTTTTGTTTTCTTATAAAGATTTATTTTTGGTGAAATAAGTTCAAATTTTTCGAGCACCAAAAACTACGCCAGTTTCGCAACTTTTTCGGCAAGTGCACTTAGCCGGTCACTGAGACAGGCAGATGCGTCAGCAGTGAGGGTTACTCACTCACTCACTCACTCACTCACTCACTCACTCACTCACTCTCTCATTCAGTCATTCAGTCAGTTAGTCACTCGCCCAATATTAAAATCGGCATTTCGAATGGCTGGGCTAAAATGAACGAAAATCATCAACGAGCTGCGCTGCTCGTGTGAATGAACTCTGTCAAGGACAATGATCTGCACACAACAACAACAACAACAACAACCACACAACAATAACAACAGTCCGAGCAGTCGACTATGAGTCCGAGTGGAACATCCACTCGTGCCAGTGCCACGCCTCCCGCCATCGCCGTCGCCAACGACGCCGACGCCGCACACACATTCCCACCCGCCCAACGCCTTTTCCCTTTATTGCGATTTATTTTGCCGAGGGTTGATTTTTATGAGAGCAGACGACGTCACCGTCAACGTCGACGTCGAAGTCGACGGCGTCATTGACATTGCAAAATTCACGAGCAGCAGACGAGAAACAAAACAAATCGTTAAACTGACCCCCCCCCCCACTAAGCCGAAAAACAACCTGATGGATGCTGCCTGCAAACAGTTGCGGAGCAGCAGAGAGCAGAGACGCAGAGAGGCAAGCACAGCTAAGTCCCTGCCACGCGGCTGCACTCAAAGAGGCAATATGCGCCACAATTCAGACATTATTTTGGCGCCAAACTCTGTTTGTGCAGCTTTTGCACAGAGCTAAAATTTGTATTAATTTTTAAAAAGAAGTTTTCACCTTCACAGTTATTAAGTAATTCCTAAATCTTCAAACAAATGAAATGCTTTCAGAAGAGATTGTTGAGCACTTGGAATAGCAATAAATGCGACAATTTGAAAGTGATTAATATTGATCAACTGCCCAAATTTTAAGATCGCATAAGAAGGACCCAAGTTATGCTCAAAAATATATTCCCATATTGATCTCAATTCAGCCAGCAGCCGCAATCATTTGCTGTATGTATTAATATTCAAGCGCATGTGTGAGAACGAGATGTCATGATAATCGATGCGAGTGTCAATTTATGTTTGTGCGTATTCTGCAAAACTCCGTTACTTACAATTGTGCGAATGGATGCATGTGTGTATATATGTATATGCAATAGCCCGCCAATTAGAGATCAGTTCGGGCTTCTAATTAAAAATATGCCTGTATTTGTTTTTCTTACTCTTCAGTGCCTGTGTTTGCCATGAATTATGATAGCCAATAAAATTATAATATATTTAACTGGCATATCGTAGTCGAGCCAACTCGAATACAGCATTCTTGCTTGTTATATCTAACAAAGAAATGTACCACATTCGGTGGCAGTTGTATTCGTGGTTCCACAACAATTTCATAGCTGACTCTGCATTTGCATTCACATCCAAATCCGCATCCACATCCGCATCCATGTCGGTGTCCATGTCCTGCGGCTGTCGCTCCCCAGGCAGATGATGCGTTTCGTTATTAAATATTTAGCGAGGAGATCCAAACTCTCTCTCTCTCTCACACTCTCTCCCTCTCTCTCTCTTTGTGTCTCTTTTTGTGTCTGCCACAAACTCCAACTCTGCACACAGCCTATTGTTAACCACGCGGCATTTAAATGCGACTGTGCAAGTCCTCATTCCCCTGCTTTCCCAATCCTTTAAAGCTTCAATACTCAATCCTTAAAACTCAGTGCCTGCTGTCGCAGTTTATTGAATTTGTTGTTGTTGTTGTGTTTGTTGTTGTTGTTGTGTTTGTTGTCGCTGGCTGTGTGTGTTTTGGACCAGTTAGCGCCTCTTGTTGCTGTTGTCGATGTCTGTCGCCCGAAAATTGCACCTGCCCTGAGTTGTTGCACCTGCCCAACGGTGAGTTGAAAGCATTTCTTGTTGTTGTTGTTGTTGTTGCTGTCGCTGTTGATTTCGTTGTTTGTTTTTATACGGGTGCAGTTCAATGGCCGCAGTTGGTTTTCGCTGGTCAACGGTCACAATTTGAACTGGACTGGACTGCGTTGGATTCGACTTTTGGCATACGAAGTTATTGAAATTGAGCACATGAAATGATTAATGAAACACTCTACACACACACACACACACAGTCAGCGACACACACACAGACTCCCCGAATTTAGCACTCAATTTAAATGAGATTTTAAGTGGTTTCCGTCGACAAATGTTGAGGTAGTCTTTGAAATTACTTTGTTATGTGTGCATTAAAAATATGCCGTTTTTATAAAAAAAAACAATATAAATATTATTGCTAAATGAAAGCAAACATTTTACTGGTTGTCAGATTTATTACAGTGCTAACAAAAAAGACAAAGAAAGTTAAAGTTCTTATTTTCCTCACACATTCAAATAAATTTCGAGCTCAAAAATAAATGATTGGAATGTGCAAAGATTCTAAGAAAACTTCAAATCTTTTGGACACTCCCGTCAACTATTCAAATTTTAATTGCCTGCCACTGAGTCAATTATATTTAATTTGTCTCAACATTTTTGTGCTTTTGTCGATGCCCTTAAAAAAGGCGCCGTCAAACTGTCATAAATGGTTCGCAGACAAATGGAAAAATGATAAAATGTATAAAATGTTAAAAAAGAGTCCAAAATGAGCAGGGCATTCAATTATTTCAATTTGTATGCAAAACTTTGCATTTCAAATGGCGACAACTGCAGGAGCAGCAGCAGCAGCAGCAGCAGCAAGAAAAGCAACAAAAGCAACAAAAGCAACAACTGGAGTGGAATGACAATGCTTGCTGTTGTCTGTTACTGTTCCTATTGTGGCAGCCGTAGTTGCCGCAGGGGCAACATCATCTGCTGGCACGGAAGTTCAAGTCGCTGAGGCACTCCTCGGTGCTACGCAGCATAGTAGTTGTAGTCTATTGGGCAAAAAGGACGCTGGGCGACATATTGCCAAACATGTTTATCTACAGCTAAAAGGAGTTCACAGCAAGGACAACAGCTCGCGAGGCACAGGCCGTAAAATGGAACCTGAATTTCGCACCGGAACCGAAAAGACCAAAGAAAACCAGAGCACAGAGCACCGAGCACCGAGTACCGAGCACAGCGCACAAAACATCGAGTACAAGCAACCAACCCAAGGCAAACGCATCTTGTCACATTGTCATTGTCAGCCTGTACCCTGTCAACCCGCCCCCTTTTCTCCAGTCTACTGCCTCCTGCTCTGTGGCAACATCTTGTCTGCTGCTCGTCGAACAATTCGAGCAATTTCACTTCGAAAATTGCGGCGTTTAGCGCGCGATTGCCACAAATCAAAGCGACATTAAAACCCCCTTTTTTTTAACCCAGCCCACTCGCTGTTTTGTCTTGTTTACCCATGACAGCAGCAGAGGGAGCAGCAGAAAAAGCCAAGCCAAGACTGCTTGAGTTTTGTATGTGTGCCTTTTCATTTTTAGATAAATAAAAATCGCAAAGAAGAAATCCCAAATGTCGTCTCTTGTCTAAGGCGGACTCCCGAAACATATGCGCGCCAAATCAGCAGCAGACAAAACAAACAAAGACCAACAGGACAGACAAAAGGACAACGAAAGCACAAAATAAAAGCAGAAGACGGAGAAGACGTAGCAAGAAGAAGAAGCAGCAAGAAGCAAGAAAACATACAGCGTATTCGCAGCCTGAAAAATGCTTCAAAAATCACTAAAGGCAATAAGAAAAAAATAAGTAAGAATGCGAACTAAATCGACTACGATATACCCTAAGCACAGTTGTTAAATATATTCCAATATGATAGGTACATTTTTTTTTTTAAAAATGTTGTATGAACAGGCTTATAACAAGCACAGGCACTGAAGAGTAAGAAACACAAATGCAGGCATATTTTTAATTAGAAACCCGAACTGATCTCTAATTGGCTGGCTAGAAACACTTGCTTACACATATATACACACATGCATACATTCGCACAATTGTAAGTAACGGAGTTTTGCAGAATACGCACAAACATATATTGACGCTCGCATCGATTATCATGCCATCTCTTTTTTACAAATGCGCTCGCATATTAATACATACAGCAAATGATTGCGGCTGCTGATAGAAATGCGATCAACATGGGAATATATTTTTGATTATAGTTTGGGTTTTTCTTTTTCGATCTTGATGAAATTTGGTTAGTTGATAAATATTTTACATATGCATATTCTGAATCAGTTTAAATATTCTGCCTTAAAAACTGTGGAATTTATTGCTATCGGAATTTCAAATTTATCGATAATCATGAAACAGACGCAGCTATCGATAAAATGAAGTAAACTTGATCTGCGCCGAATATACGAGAACTTATATTTAAAATCTTAAATCTCTAGCTATTTTAGTCTCTGAGATACGTGTAACATGGCTATAACATCTCGGCTGTTGACCCTGATCAAGAATATCAATTTACTATATGGAAGCGAAGATTCTTCCTTTTGCCTGTTGCCTGTTACATACATTTGCACAAAACCATTATACCCATTTCACGCATTTTTAATAGGCTCAGGGTATAATATAAGTTTACGTGTGGCAGCGCACGTGAGTGTCTAGATGATGCAGGGAGGGGAAAACTTTTGGGATGGGGATGGGGATGGGGATGGTGGTGGCATGGTGGCTGTGCTTGTCAGGCCTGCTGCCGATTTTGGTGCGTAGACAACGCAGACGACAATATTCCACTCCAAGTGATTTGTTGTCCAAGTTGAGGAGACCCAAAGACCAAAGAACTTTTCCAGACGTCGGGCGGCTGGCTTGAATGATTACCCCACTGTTTGGCTGGAGAGGTTGTGGGGGGTGGTTGACTGGGGTGTAGACCTATGATTTTAGCTAAGAAGTAGCAACATATACACACAAATAAGTCTGTTAGGCCTCCCCAAACAATAGCAACAACAACAGCTGCCGTGGCTGATGCTGCTGCTGTGGCAACAACGAATGATTTCTATTTATGGCATGGAGAAAAAAAAACCCCCCAAATATGATCCAACATGATTTGTAGCATGTTCAACTTAGAAATTAAATATTCTTTATGTTTATTTTGCTTAATTATTATTAGAGTCTTAGAGAGGTTTTTGGGCCTATAACTCTTTTAATAAAACTGATCTTTCCATGATTACAAAAATTTTTATCATTTTAATAGTTTTATGTCTTCAAAATTTAAGATTTATTATCAGAACACTCTATATTCTGCTACTGATTATAGATATATAGGCTGTATTAGAAGAGTGAGTATTTTTAATAATTCTTGCATAATGCGAATTGCCAATTACTTCAAAGAACATAAGAAAGACACAATTTATTCTGAGAAAAAGTTCGCATTAAATTAAAATTAGGAGTAGCTTTACTTTACATTATTATTTATGAGTAAATATAATTTATAATATTTAAACTCCTCAAATAGCAAAACAGTCGCATATTTTATCTTTTTTTTACTAACATTATATATAATATTAAAGCATTAATCAAATCAGAGATTAGAATATAATTCTGAATATTATATTAAGCAGTGACTTGCGATTTTCACAAAGTTAAAACACCAATTCTAACCCTGTTTAAAGACTGTTCAGACCAACAACTTTAAGCGCGGCAAATATTGTTGGTATTACTTAAATCAAGTTGTCAATACTTCAATACTTTAACTGTTGCTTAACGTCTGCTTTTTCAGATTGCAAACAAGTCGCGAACATTTCAGTTTGTGTGAGTAAAACATTTGTATTTCAAGACATGTAACCAAGATTTGTTATAAAATCTCTTTCAGCATATTTTTTTTTTTTTTGTTTCGTTTGTCAATGTTTTGCTGCATATGTTGTGGCAGAGTGTGTGTGCGTGTGCGTGTGTTTGTGCGTGTGTGTGTGTGTGTTGGTGTGTTTGTTTGTGCGTGTGTGTTGTCTGTCATCCGCCTGTTGTCTGGGGCTGCTACGCACGTAACGGTAAATTTACGCGTCTCTGAACTTTGACCCTCGCACTACGCCGCCTGTGACCTTTGTGCGTACGTTGACGCGTCTGCGCCCCAAACACACATTTTATGGATGCTGTTCGAATGTTGATATTGCCGTTTCTGTTGCTGTTTGCCACTTTTTTATGCGAAATTAATTTAGAAAACTTTTCTCGGAATAAAAATGTGCGCAATTCACGTGTCGACGCCGAAAGGCGGCAACTGACAAATGGGGGAGGCAAAGAGCGGGCGGCTGAGGAAGGGGTTTGACTGGGCCTTGGGGCGTAAGTTTACTTTCATTTTATTTCATTTCATTTCATTTTTTTGGGTAGTTTTTGGTTTGTTTTGTGCCTACTATGTTAAGTTTGTGTGTGTACACACTATTAAATGCCATAAAGGTCAAAGTTTAAAGAGGTATTCAGCAAACGAAAAGTTGGCAGACAACTAACAAAAATCCGCATAATGTCAGAGTTGCGTGATACATTTGAAGAAACAAGATTTAACCAAAAAATGTAAAAGTTAAATAACGCATGAAAATGGAAAGGATTGAATAAGTTGCATTTAAGATTAATAAATTTTATTAGTCAGTTTATTTAAAAAAAAATCTAAACTTCTGCATTTGAACAATATTTAATTTTGTTCACTTTATATTGCTAAAGATAAATGAACTTTTGTACTCGGATAATTAAACAAAATTTTTTAAATTCTGCAGGTCGAAAAAAAACGAATAAGTTAGGACAAAAACTTTACAATTTACATAAATATATATATATACATATTTTTGTTGTTTTATTTAATCAGTATCAAAATTCATATCATATTTAAATATCTCTAAGCTTCTGCAAGTCAATATGGCATTCCAAAAAACTTAAAATATAAATATATTTAATCCACACATATGTGTGGAAATATCTTTTGAGATATTATATTCAAAAAGATTTAATGTTTTAAGTGAAAATAATCAATATATATTTGAATTTGTGCCCCCATTCAGCAAAATGCATTATGGAAGTCATAAAGCAGAGCCTTTCAAGATAACCAAATTGTTTTTGGTCATGGTAACACATACGAGTCGAGTACTTTCACACCAAACCATTTGTTTGGTTGGTTCAGCTTGGGGCAGTGATTTTAGCTGGGCCGGCATGATAAATGCCAGAGCCAGTTGCAGAGCGAGTAAGCGGAAATGCCCCTAGCCAAAAAGTCTCCCTACTGACAGCTCAAATGACCCATTCGGTGGCCACAATTTGCCATCACTTTGCCACAGAGCAGCGAACAGCAAATTGCGAAGACAACATCGGCAAATGGCAATGGGATAACATAGGCATTGCCATCGACATCGTCATCGACATCGACATCTGATAGATATAAAAACATCAACACGATGCTCATCTACTGCTCCTATCTTGAAATGTCTTGGTATCTGTGTATCTGTCTCTATGGGTGCCACAGTGCATCGAACTCCAAGCAACTCTCGGGATTCTACGTTGTAAAATATCTGGTGTTCATGTATCGACAATAATTACGCCTTGGCTACAGATACAAATACATCCACAGATACATCTACAGCTAAAGAAAGAGATGGAGATACAGCTCGCTCGTTTTCGCCGCTGCGCATAGATCGCAGTCGGAAGAATTTGCACAGCAGAAGAAGAAGCCACCATCAATCTAAACATCCCATTCCAACCAATCCCCATACCATCCCACATGTGGTTGGGGGAGGTGAAGGGAGGCCATGACTGGACGTTGGAAGGCCGCAGACAATAATACAAACAAGCAAAGTGAGTAGAACGAAATGGAAAATGGAATCGAATCGAAGCACATGAAATGAAATTGTACTGTTCCAGCCCCGCCCGCACCGCACAAATCACACTCTCTTTTAACCCATTCTCGTTCCATGCACATTTACGTCGAGGTGAATGGACGCAAGGTGACGCTGTAGTCGCAGTCGCAATCGCAGTCAACGTCGCTGCTGCCGTTGCAGTCAACGTCAGTTTGAATGTTGGCTTCATATGCTGAATTTGCGCGCCAAAAACGTTCCCCTTTATATTTTATGTTTTTGCTGAGGAGTTGACTTTGTTTTGGCGACGTTGACCGGAGCGAGAGACAGCTAGACAGACAGACAGGCAGCGAGAGCAACAGAGAGAGTGAGAGCAGCAAGTGAGGAACGGAGTGGATGTGAAACATGGATGCCAGGCCTGGCATGCGGACAGCGTTGTGTCTGTATCAAGAGGTAGATGGGACGGATCAGGGGCGTGGCAACGCACGAAACAGGAGCACAGCTCAGACGCCAGACTTTGACTCTGTGTATTTGTGCACAGAATGCTATTTACCATTTACCACTTTGCCCATTGCCATTGCCTGCTTCGCATCGACGACTAAACTAAGCCTGGCCCTCGCCTCTCCTTCACTATCTATACGCCAACTGCCTCTCCTTTCCATTGTGTTTGTGTGTGTGTGTGTGGCTGTGTGTGGTTGTTTGTCTTGCGAGTTTTGCTTTGATCCCCTTATTCTGTCTGGCTGGCATTCGCATTCGCATTTGCTTTTGTTTTTGTGCCCATTGCCATTGCATTGCACTTCGCCCGCCACAGCAAAACGGCACAACAGACAGGCAGAGAGGACTAAAGAGTGAGAGAGAGAGACAGAGAGAAAGAGCCAACCCATGTTATTGCCATGTCGTTCTATTCGCAATTCGCATTTGCTTTTAGCCCGCGCCCCGCACCGCACCGCACTCAAACACACTACACTTCATCTCTTCTTCATCAACGTAGTCGTTTGCTGGCTTTGTTTACAAGCATTTGATGGACCACAAACGTCGCATTCAAAGCTCCCCCTTTTAGTATTCTGCAAAATGCGCGCGATTTTCTTGCTGCCCTTTTTTTCTGCTGCTCTTCTTGTATTTGTATTTGTTGCTGTAGTTTGCTGTAGCTGCTGTTCTTTGGGGTCTTTTCCCTTCGTCGTTTGCTGCGGCGAGTTATGACAGTAAAACGTGTTGCGTGGCGCAACAAAAACAAATGGCGAGAAAATTGTAATTCTCTTGCACGCTGCTCATTTTCTTCTACTTTTTCTAGCTGTTTGTGTTGTTGTTGTTGTTGTCCCTCTAAGTCGTCTGTGGCATTTGGCAATTCGCATTCTCATCGCCATTCGCATTCGCTTGATTTTTATTAGTTGTACTTTATTGAATTCGTCGATTGAATGAATTGCTCAATGAGCGATTCCCCCCTTCCTCCACCACACACACACACACACAACCACAAGCAGCCAAGCAGAAGCAGACGGAGCTGGCTCCCCTAGAAATTGTAGGGATTCAAGCGGAATAATGCGCTAGGAAAAATTGATAAATTATAGATGTGAGTGCTTTATGAATTGTACATGCTATCTTGGGAAACGTTGAAGAAACATTTCAATTAAAGCAGCTCTTTAATTGTGAAAATACCATTTGAAACTAAAACACATTTATCGGGAGCAGAATCCGTCATCGGAATCAGAATCTGAATTATCTAAAGCATCGCAGATTTCCTGCGCACTCATCGGGTTTCCCGTTGAGGCTGGAAACTCTGCTCTCGGCTCGCATGCTGATGAGTTTAAGAACATAATATCTTCCAAATCTGTAGTGGCCAGCTCCACATTGCCATATAACCTTCTTGAGCCATTATTTTGCAGTTGAACAGCTCGTTGCATCATCTGGTTTAACTTGATGTTCTCCAGATCGAGGTAACCGCGCAGCCGTTTGTATTCGGCTTGGTCTCCACGGGTCTGGCAGGGCAGCTCGATCAGCTGATGGGAACGATTCTTCAGCTCGTTTATAATGGCATTCTGGCAGTCGATCTGATTGGTCAGATCCAAGTATTCCCGAAACATGAGCATCTCCTCCTCGTTATCCGACATTTCCTCGTCTAGTAACTCAAAAGGATCATCATCGGTTGCATCCAAGTCGGCTTCTTCGGCCACTTCTTCTGGTTCCTGGGGTGCTTCTTCTTCGTTTTGGGGGACTCCATCTGCTGCTGGTGTTTCTTCTTCTACTTCGCCAGCGTCTCCAACGGGAGCTGTTTTCTCTTCGTCTTCTACATCGGCCATTTTAATTTGGATTTTTTACAGGAAACTTTCAAATTTACTTTCTTAAAATTTCCATATATATTTTTGAGTGATATCTCAGAGAGAAATGAATAAAAGATTTGTTGCAGAAAACTTAAACACTTAATTTTCAACTAGGAATTTTTATTTGATTGATCAATGGCAAAAAGCTGTTTAGGTTTCTCAAAGTTTTCACTTTCATGTCATTTTTTTTTTTGTTCTGTCAGCAACTTTGACTCCGACGGCTGCTTTAACCTGTGTCCTGATGACGCCTCATAAATAAATGTGCCGCCATAATGTCTGCGTCCATAAAAATCCAAACGTTCTCGTAGAGTCGTCAATGCGAATCCAAAGCTAAAGCTTTGGGAATCATTTAGAGCAGTGGAGTGGTCCTTTTTTTTGCGCCAACAGGTAAGTTGGTGGTATACGTTGGGTATTCCTTTATTATCGTGGGTAGACTCGTAAAGCGCTTAAGTACCATAAGGGAGCTGGAGAATACTGCTGCTGCTGTTGCTGCTGCTTCTATTGCTCCGGGCGAATGCACTTAATGCCAAATTAAATGCAATGCCAAAAGGATGGGGAAGACAGAGGCGTGTGCGAGGTGGTGTGTGGTTGGGGTGTGTCGGCAATGAAAACCGCTTTATGATTAATGCGCAGCAAGCAAAGTCGAAAGTTATGCGCCTTGGAAGCGTAATCCGATGGAATCATCATCAGCAGGAGTAGGAGCAGCAGCAGGAGCAGGAGCAGCAGCAGAAATCACAGTGGCAATAAAAGCGTTAGGCAGTCAGACCATGTTAAAGGCTAGCTCCACAAACGACAATGCAATAAAACATAAATTTCACTGACTGGCGACAGGAAGCGGAAATGCGTGCATTAAAAGCAGCACTTCAACAAAAATATGAATTTCGAAAATCGCTGCTGAAAGCGGAAAATAAAAGTGGCAACTGCCTTAATTGGCAAACTTCAAAAACTTTAATTTATTTAAAAAAAAAACATTGTTCATTTCAACACCAGTTTTTTTAAATCATTTTTTAAAACTTCTTTCTATATTTCATCAAAAATAAACGAATTAAAAGCAGCACAACAGGAAAAATTTGAACTTTGAAAATCGCGCTGAAAGCAGGGAATAAAAATGGCAACAGTTTTAATTGACAAACTTAAAAAAAAAATATTTTGAATTTAAAAAACATTGTTATATTTTTTCTTAATTTTCAAAAGCCTCTTTCCATATTTCAGAAAAGTTAAAAAATTATTCTACAATAATCTTCATATTTTTCAAGAATTGAATTGATTTAAACAAATTCGAGCAAAAATACGAAGAATGCACATAAAGTTTTCTGCTAGTGTAGCGGCAGTGGGAATGGGCAAGCAGCATTGGTTATACAAGGGGTGGGGGGTTTCTGTGGAAGGTGTTGTCGCGCTTGCCAAGTGGCTAGTGGGTTGTTGGTTGTTGCCTGGATTTGTAATGTTGAAAACCACTTAACTGCCACTTGCCTTCCACGCTTATGCTCCATTTAAGTTTGTGTGTGTGTGTGCATCTGTGTGTGTGTGTGTGTGCTGAGAGACTGTAAGATAGTTTTCCCGTAGCTAATTTTTGGCATATTTCCCGGCAGCCATTTGCAGTGTGTCCCTGAGTGTGACAGTTGGATTAGCTTCTAGCTGCTTGCTGCTTGCTGCCTGCTGCTATCCCCACTCGCGCCAAGTTACAGCCATGACACAAATATATGACCCCAGCTTCCACACACACACACCCACACACACCCACACACACATACACGCAAATGACAGCCAAGGACACAAGGACGAGCATGTCGAGCAAGGAGCACAATTCATATTGGTAGCAATGGCAGCAGCAGCAGCATCATTAGCCTTAGGGACGTTCACTAAATGAAGCTCTCAAAGTAAAACACACACACAAACACACACATGTTTTGTTCTTCCTACAGCTCGATGCGTTTTCGATTTACTCAGATTACGCATACGACACGTTAAACGTCTTAAAGACCTTAACATGAAAATCAAACGTAAAAAGCTTGAGCAAACTTTCCTTTGCAAGCTGTGCAAACACACACACACACACACACACACACTTGCTTACACACACATGCTTTGTCTACTCCTTATACTCATTAAAAAAAAAAAAAAATAAGCAGAAGAATTTTCAGTCAAAAAGGATCTGTTCACTTTTCTCTTTGGCCTGCAACTTGCATGCAAGTTTTTCTTTCAAGTTGCTGGCTTTGTTCATCTTTGTTTTCCCTACCAAATGGGGTATATTACTTTGTAGAACTCACAAGAACCGAACTTTTTAAAAACCATATAGCATATAGATATATATACTCTTGATCAGCATTAATATGCCAGGCTCAAAGTTGTTGCTTTTACTTTTGAAATTTGATCTGCATCAAACTTGAATATTTTAAAGATTTCAGCAGATGGACTCCACTCCAAAAAAAAAGTGTATATTAAATTCGGCTTACGTAAGATAGATGTGCATTTTTCTTGTCTTTGTGTCTCATTGCAACTGCCGCATTTGTTTTGTTTGCTATTGTTGCGTCGAGCGCTTTGTTTATGCTGCTGCTGTTGCAAGGCACAATAAAAAAAAAAAAGAGAGAAAGAAGCATAAAATGATTTCATTAAAAAAGTTGTAAACTTTTTCATTTAATTTAACTGCAAACATCTTTTGTGTGTGTGCCGCCTCTGTGTGTGTGTGTGTGTGTGTGTGACTGTGTGCATATTGTTCCTTTTCCAGTTTGAGTCTTGTGCCTATCTTCAACTAGCATCTGCCACATATATAAGTAAATAGTTCAAGATGCCACGCCCTTCATTTTTCTTGTTATTATACGGGAATTGAATTTGCGAATTGAAAACTGAGTTTCAATTAAACTTTTATTTCTCAATTGCAGGCAACAACTTTATTTGCCAGCCTTTTTGTCACACGAAAAGCCTTCAAAAAAATAGTTGATTTACTTTCTGTTATTGTTGTTGTTGTTGTTTTTGTTGTTGTCGCTTAGCCTTTGACTTATGACAATGCCAGTTGTGAACTAAAGTTTATTTTTACCCATCGACTGATATTCCACGGCCGACTTGTATTTCATATTCGAAAAAAGTTTTCCAACGAGTAAACAAAAATTTGCCAAGAAGATTCAATAGAAAGTTGCGGAATTTGCCACATAATCAACTAGTTAAAACATTGCTTTGTTTAATTGAGTAATTTTCGCATTAGTTTAAAGTGCTTAAATGCAGATACTAACATTAAAACAAGCGACTATTTAAGTATATATATTTATTGTGTGCAGCTATCGTTTGCACAATCTAAAAAAATAAACATTATCTATCCAATCAACAACTAAATGTGGGCAGCAATAACATTGAGTTGCTGCAACATAATTCAATTATGGCCACAGCACACGCTTTATGTGGAAAGTCAAACGCGCAGTTGCACAGCGAATTTAATTCTAGGAAATTACAAAAAATAATAACATAATAAATGAAAATTTATTGCATATGAATTACTAATTACTAAATTAAAATTATTATTGTCATTTTGTGCCTCAACTAAGATATTAGTAAATTAGATTTAAGCTGAAATTTTTCGCTCAGTGTAGAATGCTGAAGTTGCCTGTACAACTTAAGCTAACAAACTTCAACCCTTAGGTTGCTTGTAAAGCCGCTTGGTGCCACGCGAGCTGCCACACAACATGTCGTATTAGTAATATTTAAACACAAACGCTCAACAAATGTTGACATGCGTCGCCATTAGCCAAGCGATAGATGCATGCATTGTGTGGCACGCATAAGGAAATGGAATGAGAGATTTGTAAGGGGCTCTGCCTCTGCCCTCTGTGGAGCTGGTCTAGTCTCGCCTGGGCAAATTCAATTTTCGCATAAAAAAATACGAAGACAAACGTCGACGTCGACGGCGACGTCAACGACAACGTCTACGTCTCTATAATAATTACAACAGCAATAATCTGCTTAGAAGCCAGCGATGCGAAAGTGAAGAAATGCGGCGTAATTCCAAAGTTCGCCGCCGTCAAATGGGGAAAACAAGCAAAAATATTGCAGCATAAGCCAGCCACACACAGACTGCTGCATGCATGCCAAGAATGTGGCAGCAACAAATATAAAAATCTGTTCACAACCAGCAAGAGAAAGAGACAACATCTGTGTGTGTTTGTGTGTTTGTGTGTGTGTAAAATATGTCATGTTGACAGCGTGGAAATGTCACTCATGCGGCGTCGTAATGAGTTTTGCCAACATTGAATACCCCCTACACCTACCCCTACCACCCCCTCTCAACCCGCACACAAGCAAGCAAACAACTTTGTAATGCAACTGTCCGCCCACAATGCGCCGCTCAAACTGAGAGAGTCAAGCATGTTGTTGCAGCAACTGTCTTGCCTCACAGCTGATACTAATAGAATAAATATTAATAGAATATTGATTTTAACATTCAAACTGTCCCTCGAAGTGCCCTTCAGAGACTCAAACATAGCCATAACCTTGTCCCCCGACGGTACCCCTCTCCCGACACCCCCCCCCCCACCCAACACATTTAATAATGTGGGCGTTTTGCTTCTGGGTTTGCCAGCAAGTATAAAATTGCAACTTAAAGAATTATCGAATAATTTATATATATATATATGTATAAATGTCTATATGTCTATATATGTGCATATGTATATGTGCATATGTATGTATATATTAATATATATGTTAATATTAACCCATAACTTTGCTTGAACTTAATTTGCAAAAGCAAAAGTGGGCTTTAATTATAAAACTGTTTTTTCAGTTTGAAAAATCATAAAAAAAAAATTAATAAAATATATTTTTTTCATTTCAATAATTATCACCATAATTATAACTGCATTTAAAGTTAAAAAGGCCTAAAAAACAAACTATTTGTTTTGACCTTTAAACTATTTTGGTTTTGAAAAGAAATTCGCTTGAAATGCTGCTTCCAATCGACTTTTGAATCAAGGCTGCTCAATGCCCAATGCAGCAGTCAGAAAAATGTATGTATATATATATATATATGTATGTATGTATGTATGTATGTATGTATGATATATATATATATATATATATGGCAATCTGTCCTGATATGCCTTGTCCAAAACTATGAGCCAGTCGTTTGTGGCACATTTGCGGTAAGCGGTGGTGGGGGAGGGGGGGGACTGCATCTCAGGGCTGTTATGAGTTTTAGTTTGGGCCAGGCCAGAGCGAGGCAAAGAATAAATTTGCCTTTTGCCCAACAAAATTTGTGGGTGTTTGCTGAGGCTCAAAAGTTAACAATGGAATGTCAGAGTGACGCCCACAACCCAAACTGAAAAGCACACACCAACACACACACACTCACACACAACATATGCACATATATATATATATATATATATATATAATAGATATATGTATGTATGTAGCCGGAAGCGAGAGACAGCGACGTCGACAGAGACGTCGACGTTCACGTTGGCAGCTGCCTGTGAATGCCGTAGAATTTCCATTGTAGTAGAATTTCACAATAATTGCAATGCAGTTGTTGCTGTTGCTGTTGCAGCAGCACGTGGCATGTACTACTACTATATGGAACGTAGTATGCTCTATATACTTTTGCCTTTTTCGGTCATGCCAGAGCCAGAGCCAGAGCAGAGAGAGACAGAGACGGAGACAGATAGAGAGAGAGAGAGAAAGAGAGTGGAAGAGGGAAAGAGATGGCAATCGAGTGCAGCACAAAATTATCGATCGACTTAAATGAATTTAGGTCAGGCAAAGCGAACAACGCCTTCCACCACCCACTAAACTAACCCCCACGGGGCATGTTGTGTGCAGCTGCCCTCAGGGAGGGCACACATGTGTGTCACTGTGTGTGTGTGTGCATCTTACAGATACATTTATAATGTAGAAAGAATAATATGGAAAATGTCAGCAGCGACTCACGTAACTTATTTTAATTCAAGTCAAACAGGGAAATAGGGAAACTGGATTGAAATGTAGGCAGTTGCAGGCTATTAATAATGTGTGTGTGTGTGTGACACACACTCACACACACACGCGCACAGCATTGACAATAGTGCAGCTAAGCAGACCCCTTCCCCCCCGTATTGGCCATGCTGAACACGCGCCATCAACATGTGCATTTTATGAGCCAAAGCAGTTGGGCCAAGTGCAGAGAGAGACGCACACACAACACCTTGGGAATTCCACTGCCTACCCAAACCTGTCCTCTTCTCGAATCCCAAATCACCAAAGCCATCCAAAAGTATTCAACTAATTTAACGTTTTATGACACAGGGCCTACGTGATGCGACCGAGCATGGGAACAAATCGTAAAATCATAGACTACAATAGAGAGAGACTGATAGAGAGAGAGACTGATAGAGAGAGAGAGAGAGATGGAGAGAGGGAGAGAGCGAGAGCTTATCTCCGTCACGTTTGCACAATAAAAAAATACAATTCGAATAGTGTTGAATTGGTTGATTTCCTTGCATCAAATTAGAGCAACACAAAATGCACTCAAAAATCGACGAGACTTTGCTGAAGCTACACATATATATATATACACACATATATATATATATATATACCCTAAAACAATTAATAAAAAATATAAATAAAAAATTTATCTATCTATGTAAACAGTTACTATAAATATCTCATCTTTCCCGCAGCAGAATTTCTTTTAATTGCAAATCATACTTAAAAACTAAAAAAAAATATATAATTTAAAAACTATTACAAACTGAAAATAAATAAATAAAAACACAAAAAAAAATTCTTATAAAAAATAATATTATTACTATCTTTCTTACACATTTAAATATTTCATTACACAACATCTTTGGGCCAAGTTCTATGTAGCCGTTTTTAATGCATTTTTGGTGTTGACCAAAATGGGTTAAGGTGGCCCTGCAGCGTATTTAGCCATTTATGATAACAACAGGCAAGAAAAGTGGAGGTTGCAAAATGTGAGAAGCACACTTTGGAGTTGCTTGTTGGCCAACCCTCGAGCTGTAAGTAATCCGAGCCACTCACATAAAAAAAAAACACGGGGTCCTGCAACTTTGGTAAGTGGTAAGCAAAAATTCAAGTGATGGCTGTATTTTATGGTTCGACATGCCACAAGAAAAAGGATAAAGACATATTTTTTCCCACTTCCTTTTTTTTTTTTCATTTTTCATTTGCCATTTTGTGGTATTTGCGTGGGGGTTGTGGGAAGTGGAGCAGGTGCTTAAGTTTTGGTTCAAGTTTTGTAATTTGTGTGTGTTTCAGGTATGCTAATAACTTAATAATTGCTGTGCGCTGGCTAAATTGACTTTTAAGTGCTGCGCTATGGACGATTGTTAATGCTGGCTAAATGCAATGTGCAATGCCCCACCACCAAGTGGTATATTTCCTCGGCCACACATGACGAGCGACGGTCTAATTATGCACTCGCCGCTGCAAGGTGCAACACTTGAGACACGCCTCAGCCCCTGACAGGCTGCGCCCTAAAAGATGGCTGCTGCTGCTGCTGCCGCTGCTGCTGCTAACTGGGTTAACGATAAATAAGTAACGATAGCGAGTCCTACTTTCCAAAACGGCATCCACAACAAGTAGTCATCACAGTCCACAGGGCCGACACAGTTGCAGCCACAGTTCGGTGCAAGCGCCCCCAACTGCCCCAGTTACAAGCGGACAGGCCATGATCTACTACCACTAATGCAATCCTCTTCTATCTACTCACTCACTCGCTCTCTCTCTGTCTCTCTCTGTCTCTGTCTCTGTCACACAGCTTACTACGTGCTCGACGTCAACGTCGACGTCATCGTCTCAATTGCAGCGCAAAAACAATGAAAATTTGTGCAATATTACCACGAATACTGAATACCCTAAAAACCAAATTATTGTTTTATTTAGAAGATTTGCAAAAATATTTAAATTAGTTTAAATAAAACTAAAATGAGTCAAGGGAAATATAAGCTTAGATAGATCTTCGTCAACGGTCTCCTGACAAGAGATCCGTACCAAATCCCTTTATAAGATATATAATTCTTTACATTTTCTAATGAAGCAACTCGACCCAAAACTTTAATTTTGATCAAATTGAAAATTACGGTCGTTAAAATACATTTCGCCAAATATTTAAATAATAATAATAACAACTAAAAAAGTTAGACTTAGTTATTGCAAATGAGTTCAAAAAGCGCAAATATGTTTTGGGTATAAATTAAATTTAAATTAATTAAATTTATTAAAGATGCAGAATCTTAAATTGTTGCTGAAAATCTAAAGGATCTTTTGTCAATTTTTCTTAAAGAATATGGCAAATTCTCACAGAGACCTAAATTAGTGAATTCTTAAAATCTAAAGAATATTTCAAAAGTTTTATACAAAAAGGAAAGGCAAATTCGCACAGAGATTACAAAGATTACATCCAATTTTTATTTTTATTACTTTAAAAATTACTTAAATTAAATACAATTGTTGAAGAAACATTTAATTGTTTTTTGCCTGTAAAATTATGTAAAATGTATTCCAAAATCTATGACTAATTTTTAAAGCTTAGTTTATCAGAGCATTTTCCAAAAAAAAATACAGTAAAACTTATGAGAAGTTTCCAAACCAATTCATAACTGCAATTTTTGTAAAATTGCTTAACTAACAATATCAAAAATATATATTTTTTAAATGACCTTCGCTTGGCCATGTGGCAAACGTCTTAACAGAGTGATTAGGCCTTAATAGCTGACTAGGCTGGCGCCACAAATGCATTTACGTTACGTTTTGCGAGTACAACTCGTCGTAGTGGCAGCTGCAACAATAACAACAACAACAACAACAACAACAACAACAACATCACAAAGCGAACGTGCCTACAAACGAACCGCCGAGCGAGGCGACCCATCGGAGCAGTCCAAGCTGAAAAACCCCAACCTGTAACCAGTTCGCCGCCTCTCCGGCGCTCGGCTCTCGCTCAGTCGCAGAGTCGACGCGAATTAAGTGTTGGATTTGGGTTTGGGGGGTTTTGGGTTAGTCGCCAGTCGCTCAAACGGGGTGGAGGACGTTGATACGCCTAACTCGGGCCAAGCAGCCGCCCAGACGCCCTACATTCGCTGGCTGGCTGGCTGGCAAGGTTCGGCCTTGGCGCTCAACACTGACCCGCTTTTGGGCTTGATATGTGTGTGCGTGTGTGTGTGTGTGTGTGTGTGTGTGTGTGTGCAGGCATATTTCTCTCGCTCTCTGCTGATTGTTGTTGTTGTTGTTGTTGTCGTCGTCGCTGCTGTTGCATTTGAAATGTTTTGCTTGCTGCGAGCTGCATTCGAAATTTCACAAATTGATAATTTGCCATGCTCAATTTGCCCCAAGTTCCCCCAAAAACAAAACACGAGGCGTATGCGCAATATTTGCCTGCAAATTGCCACATCAAAGGACAATCAATTAAGTTGTGTTTTTGGCAGAGTTGGCCAAAAAATTAGTTGACTAATTAAGCAAGAAGTTAAAACTTGAACAATATAAACAAAATATTTAATATACGCAAATTTTAAGTGAAACATTTTTTGGGGCACAATAAATTGCAAATTGCTAAATGCCACATCAAAAAGGGCACACACATTGACCTGAAAAACGAACGTAAATTTTATTTGACAAAATCGAAATTAAAATGAGTTTTTATTGTGCCACTTGGCAGTTGAACGGGTCAACTTTCTGATTGCTGCTTTATTAGCTGCAACAATATTTGAAAAGAGTCCGAAAATGGACTAATTGAATGAGTTCAGCAATTCAAAATTAATTTTTGATGATTTGTGGCCACATTTAGCCCACACCAAAATGGTTGTGTGCCCCATCATACAACGTGCCGCATTGTGGCGGTGGTCACTAATGCTGCTTCAGCTGCTGATTCATCACGCATCAAAAGAGAAACTCCAGCCAACGAGAATAATGAAATTAATTTGAGCTCTGGCCACATTTAGAGAGGGTGTGGGGGGGTTGCATCTTGGATGCGAGCATTCCTCGGTGGCAGCGACGACCGCCATGGTCTGTTGCCGCTGTGTTGCCGCTGTGTTGTTGTTGCGGCAGGTCGCAAATTTCAGACGCGGCACATTGCCAGACAGTGACTCAAACTGAGAATCAGACTTTGGTTATTGCTGTGGGGAGCAGCGCTGCGCCACCGCGTGGCAAGTGCTGCACCACACCCCCAGGTTGTGTTGCAAACTCTCCAAACTTCAACTTGTGCTGCTTCTGGTGCCTTACGGCGGCAAACGCATCGCTGCACAAGCTGTAAACAGCGCTGGTTTTGTTTTTTTATTCATCAAGGTTGGTGGGTGGATTCGAGGGGGTGTGGGTTGGGGTTCCTATAAAATTTACCCGCTGCTGGGCGCACTTAATGCGCCGTTACTTTTGTCTGGCTGTTGGATTGTTGGCCGTTGCCGGCGGTCATTGGGCGGATTGGATTGTTGCAGCCACAGAGAGACAACGACGACGACGGCGACGACGAGGCACTTGAATAATACTTGTTATTCCATTCAGCATAATACAAGCACTCTCCATTAACAGACAACTGCGAATCGAACACTCTTCAGCTGGGGAATAGTAGTTAAAAGTGGACAATAAAATGATAAAAATGCATTTGGCATTTGCAATTTGATGAGGAGCAGCAGCAGTTGGCGGTTGTCCTTCCATTAAGGGTATTCCACACAAATCAGCAACCATCTTTTTTTTCAGGATCTAGTCAAAATCTTTAAAAGCCGACTTTAATATGCATCAATAAGTCAAGCAAATTTAGTCTGACATTCCACGACTAAGTTGCAACAGTATGTGATCAAAGTGTGGCACTTGCAGCAGCCACATTATTATCACAGTCGTCCGGCATTGAGAGAGAGAGAGAGAGAGTAAGTGGCAGGGACTGTGTGTGTGTGTCGTGGCCATTTAAGTCGTCTGGCAGTCCTTCAGCATTGGAGTCGGCCAATTGGCAAAGCGATGGCAAGGAATTGAGCACTTTTGCTAGTTGCTCGGCTTGTTCCAGTCATTATTTATTTACACTAAAAATGTATTTCCTTTGCTCTTAAATTGGGCAATTTATAACGAGGCACTTGACGCCAACAAGCGACAATTTCCAGCAGCAGCAGCAGCAGCAGCAGCAGCAAAGCCAGCAAACCAGTCACGTGACAACTGAGATTTATACGTGTGTGTGTTTGTGTGTGTGTATTTGATGTTTATGCAGTCCATGTCCGTTTGGCTGGACCCCAGCATCAGTTGAACAATGTCAATATTTTATCAAAGACATTCAAAGGCTCTGCTCTCCACCTTATAAGCTGAGGGTCGGGGGTTAAGTGCAACAGCGCCACACTGTCGCTGCAATTATTCTCGTTAAATGTGGAGCAGCTGCGTCGATGCCGGGGGTTTGGGGGTAACGCTCTGCCCAGACCAAAGATGAATGCCAAGCAAATGCACATGTTACTAGTGCCATTTACTTTGCGTGTTCTCCAAAAGAAACAAATGACGCCAGCACAACAACAACAACAATCATTCTCTCTCTCTCTGTCTCTCTCTCTCTCTCTCTCTCTCTCTCACACACTCTTTCACTGTGTGCCTGTTAGACATTGAACGTTGGCGTTGGCGACGCCACCATTTGCTAGATGACAGTCCCCCAGCTCATCCAGCTGGCCATGCAAGCCTCATGGCTCGACTGGGTTGGGCTGCCTTTGGTTATTACTCATACGCACTGCGGGACAGCAGTCAATGCGTCGACTGCACATTCTCGGATTGACTTTGCACTTGCAGTAATGGGTGCTGCCAACAAGGACAGGCAGCAGCAGCAGCAAGGCTAAGAGCGACAAACAAACAGACAGACAGACTGAGAGACAGACTGAGAGACAGAGAGACAGCCAGGCAGACGGGCAGACGGGCAGCCACTGAACGAGTGACTTGGCCCAGAAATGAGGTAATCAAACACAACATATGTTTGCCGTGGGCTGCGGGGAGTGGGCTGCAGTTCACCTTTACAAAATTGTGTGTGTCCTGGTAATTGCCAGGACAATTGGCAATTGGTAAAAAGTCAGACAACAACAAATCGGATATCGAAATGCTAAGAAAATATTTGTTGGGTAAGCGCAGTAAATGTCAACAAGGGAGACAATTAAATCCGCACATGAGAAAAGTGCTTACGCAAGCAGTGCATATTTCAGGTGCACATTTATTTTTCTATGCGGTAGAAAGACTAAATGATATGTAAGAAATTATTGATATCTATCTAGATAATTCTTTTAGTGAGGCCCAAAAAAAAAATAGCTAAAATATATTATTTATTATAATAGATAATCGTTTAGTTTTAAAAGCATTTTTTTTTAAAATTATGTTGTGGAAAAGGCTTGCTAATTCTATGGAATAAATCTAATTTGAAGTTATAAGTTTACTCGAGCTCTGCTAAAAATTTAAAAATGTAATTTAAGTGTTAAACTAAATTTTCTTAGTATTCTTTCGTAATAATTTACAACTTAACATAGAACTTTTTTCTATATTTAATTTTTTATAAACTTAAAGAGTTTCAAGTTTTCTTAACAGTTTACACAACATAAAACTGAATGCATAAAAACTATATAACTTTTTTTTTCTTTTCTTTATATATAGTAAAATATTATTTTCCTTTCAGTTAAGTGCTAAAAATTCAGTTGGGGTTATTTTCAACACACACTCACAGGAAAAATTTCCGTTATCTTCAAATTTCATCGCTTTGAGGTTATTTTTGCGGTTGCCGCTTTCTGGTTGCTGCTTGCCGCTTGCCGCTTGCCGCCTGCTGCTTGCCGCTTGTTGGTTGTTGGTTGTTGAAGATAGAGCTTCAGCTCCGCACACACTGCTTAAGTCTGTTTTTGTTATTGTTATTGTTTTTGTTGTTGTTTCTGTTTTTGCATTGTTTTGCTTTTTCTTTTATTTCTGACTTGTTTGCATTTTTGTTTTTCAACTTTACGGAACTGTTTCTGTTTCAACGTTGCATGCGAATACAACTCGATGTTGTTGTTGTTGCTGTTGTTGTTGTTGTTGTTGTCGTTGCTGTGTCTTGTTTCCATTTTTCATGCAGCTCCAACGTCGTTAAATTTTTGCCTTTTTGGGGCTTGGAAAAAACGCGAGTCCAAAGTCCATAAAACATCACGACGCTGTCAGTTGTTGTTGTTGCTGTTGTTGTTGTTGCTGTTGTTGTTGTTGCTGTTGTTGTTGTTGCTGTTGCTGTTGTTGCCGTTATGGTTGTTGTTATTATTGTTTCGGTTGGATTTTTGCTGAAAGTGGCAGAGCCACCAGCAGCAGCAACAACAATAAAAAGCAACAAGCCAAGGTGAAGCTCTTGTTGGTGGAGTTATCGACGCAGCGGGGCTGGGGATGGAAGCAGACAAAGCGGCAAACGTGCAAGAATAACTACAACAACATCAAAACAATAACAACAACAACAACAACAACAACATCAACAGCAAAACAAAATAAAAATGAGTTAAGAGAAACGGACGTTCATATTGCCTTTTATCGCTGCTATTCAGCTTATTCTGCCTGCTCTGCGTCTGCTTCTTCGTCTTTTTCAGCTTTTTCTTGCACATGTGCAAATTTTAAATTTCACCTACCCACTCCACTTCACTCCTTCTCCTTCTCCATCTCTCTCTTTCTTGCTTGCTTGCCAGCACTTCTGCATCATTTTTCACACACTAAACCGTACCGAAAATCCAAAAGTCGCAACGGGAAACGCATGTTGTTGTTGTTGTTGTTGCCGACAAGTGCAATTGCTGATGAAGAGCCTTAAGCCTCTCTCCATCTCACTCTCGCTCCCTCTTTCACTCACTCAATGCCAGACTATCTCTTTTCGCCGCCCATGCACAAAGTCCCAGTTCCCAGCTACTTCTTCTTCTTCTTCTTCTTGTTGGCAGCTTCTCCTGCTCATCTCAGGAGTAACTGGCTATACTGTAAAACCCCATTGATGCTGACCCCACGGCTTATTGCCATGGCCTTTTGCTGTAGTTGCTTTTTACCTGTGTTGCTGTTGTTGTTGTTGTTGTTGTTCATGTTCTTCTTCTTCTTCAACTTCTTCGCAAAACTGCGCAAAAATGTAAAAAGGCCGCCGCCGATTTGGTGGAATGTGAATGCCTGCGAATGTTTCTCTTTTTTTTAAATCTTGAAAAAGTACTCGAAATTCGTTCTCGCATTCGCAGACGTACTGTTCTAATATTCTGGCATTAAACAAGACTTCTGAAGCTACTTCAACTAGTTTTGCCAACCATTCATTTGAATAATTGCAAATAAAACTTAACTGTCAACCGCAATAATTTTTTTAGCGACTGCGCCAGCTTTCAAAGTTTATTATCCTAACTAATTCCTTAAAAAAACAACCATTAAACATGCCTTAACATTTCGACAAGGCATTTATTATTATTAGTTTGCCTAATGTAAAAAAGGAATGCGCTTGGCAAACATTAATAAATAAAATAGAAAAAGTTTTAGGGCAATAAACAAATTTTATGGGTTTCTAAAAGTGTTTGAGGAATTCAGATCATAAAAACAAGGCAAACAGAAACGCACAGCAAATAAAGTGAAGAATGTGTCGGAATGTTAAGATTAGATTTTGAAAGATCATTGCTTTGACTAAACATAGCAAAGATTTAAGTAGGTCAGAGTTTTGACTGCATGTTGGTTATGAGTAGTGCTAGAACTGATCTTCCCGCCAAGATAAGTTATTTGATGTGAATCATTGCCATTGAAAATGGCCATTTTGGGTGAGCCAACAAACGCCTAACAAACATAACTGTTGTAGGTAGCTTATAATTAGATTGACTTAATGGTATTTTATATATACATAATAGTAATAGTAATATAAAAAATGACCCAGTCGACAGCTGCTCAGCCAGTTCCGCTTACGTGTTGGCGTTGTTGCTCTTGTTGTTGTTGTTGTTGTTGCTGCGCATGCGTCACTCGCCTACTTTGCAACGCACAACAAAATAACAACAATTGGCAAGCCCGAACCGAGCCGTATGTTAAAGTCACAGTTGGAGCTGCTATGAGTTGCGGGACTCCAATGGTGGCAACCGCGTTGGCGGCAGTGTCATCCCAAGAAACGGAAATTCAATTTCCGTCACGTTCAAAGCAAGTACAAAAAAAAAAGCAAGAAGAAAAAACAAGAATTGACTTCCTCGCCCATCGCCCATGCAGAAGACGCACTGAGAGCTCTATTTGCCCCTTGCCCCTCGCCCATTACCCGTTTTTTTTGCCCGGCAAGCGCAACTGTTTAGGTTAGAGGGAGCAGGCAACATTTTCGAACGTTTCGTTTTCGTTGCCATTGAAAGCCAAAGCCAGCCGAGTTAACTTCATAATGAGCTTTGCCATTATCGTCATTATCAACGCCATTAGTGTTGTTCTTATAGTTGTTGTTGTTGTTGTTGTTGCTGCTGCTGCTGTCGTCTTTGTTATCGTCACCCACTCAACGTCAGCGCCTCAGCCAAGTGACCAACTTAATTAAGCTTGAAAGGGAAATGTTTCCTCCTACACAATTGCCTCGCTCTAACAACAATAAAGGAAACAACAACAACAATGTTTTCTCTACACAACACTCCCCTCCCTCTACCACCCCTCCCTTCGAACAGTTGTTCCTTCTGCGTAAAGCCGCTTAATGAATGAACAACTGTTTGACTGAATGATTGAATGAGCCAACAAATTAATTAATGCAAATTATGATGCTACAACCGGGACAAAACGGGACTAGTACACATTATAATACCACCTACCTATATAATACTTATGGTGTCATAAGCAACAAATTATTTCATGTTCGTGGAATTCATTCAGTTTTTTTTTTTTGCCAACTATTTGCGTTGGATGATTTGCAGTTGATGATGGATTATGTTGGTAACAAGTTACAGTTATTTCAGTGTGCCAAAAGTTGATTGCTTTCAGGGGAAAATTATTGCAATTCATTTGCAATAATATATTTGATTACTTTTAGTGCTTGAGCTAGTGTTAAATTGTGGGACTTTGGACTTGTTGTTCCTCTCAATTTAATCAGTAAATGTTTATTTATAAATAGTCAACCAATGAAACTATTTATTTTTATAGAAATATATATAAATAAATTTCATATGCTAAATTTATCTTTGGTTTTAAATTATGTGATAAGTCACAGGTATTTTTCTACAAAAATATTTTTGATTTGCTATTCAAGTTTGTTTACGTTTATTATATATATTATTATTTATTTATTTATCATCTGGTTTCATAGCTGTGCGCATTACTCATTGTTTTTTATTTTTATGATTATGACGGGCATAAAAAACATTGTAAATTTCTAGTAAATTACTCAACAAATGCCAATTCTAATTACACTCAAATCCGTTAATTTCTCGAAAGTTGAAAGCAATTTGAAAAGCTGCACAAACTCCAAATGGAATATTGTCTGAAATAGTTGGCCACAAAAAGAAATAAACCGTTTGCACTCCATTATGTGTGTATGTGTGTGTGTGTGTGTGTGTAACTTTGACGCCCCCTGCCGATGGTAAATACATACCTTCATAAGTAGTGTGCAAATTGAGAATTTGTGGAAAATGGGTTGACTGTCGATTGGCTGAGTTGGCTGGGTTGGTTTTGGCTGGTTTTGGTTTTGGTTGGTTTAGGTTGGTTGGCCGTCTCGCCGAGTCGCGCGTCGCGTCGGTGGCTGCAATTTACGTTTGCCCCGCTAATGTTATAAACATTGCAATTATTGCATTTACTCTCATTTACCAAATGCCGGCTCGTTATTGCCGTCGCGCACGGTATACTTAAAAAAAAAAAGGCGAGCAGCAAAATGAAAATCGAAAGAGAAAAAAAAACTATACTAAAAATTACCATGGAGAAAATTCACGCCTGGCGCCAGGCAGTCAGCCAAGTCGACTGAAACCCAGAGAGTATCCGAACCGTGGGCTATTACCCGAAAACTTTTCGCATTGGCTATGGGCACTTAGCGAGGGAGCCAGAGAGTGTTGGGTGAAGAAGGGGGGGGGGGGGGGGGGGGGGCAATAGACCTATTCCTTGGCCTATTCTCACATGTTTGTCATAACAAACAAGCGGCTGGCGAGCGGATGGAAAACCATTACTTCGGTGTTGCTACAAAGCACCGTCTGCCACAAATACCATGCCACAAATAATTTGCACATTACCCAAGCAGGGGGCGCAGGTGGGAATAAAAGGGCAAAAAATTAAGTGCTCGTTGGTGCAACCACATCATGGAGGGCAGGGCAAGTCCAAAAGATTGAATTTTCGGCCGCCGAATAGCAGGCATTTTGAGGCATTTTCAGGCTTTTGTTGTTGAGGAAATCGCCTTAATTGGGTCATAAAAAACTTATTTGTGTAAAATTATGAAAATGAAGTCAATTGCAATAAATTGCAGCATTCAACAACAAAATTCCAAATGCGAGTCGATTACTAGGAAACGGCCTAGCCCCCAAAAGCACACACACACACACACACATTTACGTGGCATGGATAACCACTCGACTCTGCGTGTGCCACAAAACGTAGCATACAGCATAGCGGCTGCAAATGCAAAAAAAAAAATATATATATATTTTTGTATGCACATTACGAAGCATTTCCAGGAACAAACCAGACCAGCATATGGATTCAGTTGATGCGTGCTAAAGCCGCAAACAGTTGACAGGTGGCATATAATTTAAATTGCGACACATATACTTATCTCTAGCAGAATGAATATATATATGTGACTGTCACGCCCCTTGTGGTACAAATGTAAATATTCTACGAAAAGTCACAATTATTATGGGCATGCATTTCTATCAGGTTTAGAAACATAAAATTAATATTAAATGCTTTCAAGATGCATCTATAAATTGAAATATATACACAAATTACTAAAATGCTTTAAAGTCTGAAAAATACAATAAATAATTGAGATTTAAATTCAAATTATTAAATATTTATTAACACATAAAATATTTGGAATATTATTCATTATTTACTTAAATCATTTTAAGAAATGCGAAATGATAATAAGTTGGATCTATAAATTGAAATATATATAAAAATTACTAAGAGGCTTTAAAGTTTACAAAATAAAATTAATCATTTAGGCTCTAAATGAATATTGGTTATTCAATTTTTATTTTTACGTGTTGTAAAAATGTTTGGGAAATTATACTTTATTTAAACTGCCAAATTTAAATATTAAGTCAATAAATCATGTAGACTTATTTTAATGTTGCTGCCAGATTAATTTAAATTTCTGTCATAATAATGCCAGAAATATCTGGCATTGACTTAAAGCAATGAAAAACGGTAAAGTTTTGTGGCATATCTGCAACTCCATCGCCATCTCGCTCTCTCTCACCCAATCTCTCTTTCTCTTTAGCTGTCTCGTTGCATATCAGCATCTCTGTCTGTCACAACACCCCGTGCTCGGCATCTGTCTGTCTGTCTGTCTGTCAGCCTGTCTGTCTGTCAAGTGGAACGGTAAATTGCCGTTCGATATGCAAATGTCAGGCGCATTCATCGAACGCTGCGCTTTTCAATTGCTCCGCTGCATTGAAATCAATTTAACTTTCTGCTCAATGCCAATCATTGACACCAGTCTACCAACCCACACACACACACACGCGCACAACACACAACACAAACACACACACATTCTACACTTTACTTTATTACTCTGTTATTCACATGGTTAGGCACCCACAGCCGCAGCAGCAGCAGACGCAGCAGACGCAGCAGCCGCGGCAGCAGCAGCAGCAGCAGCAGCACGACCAGTTCCGTCTATGACTGTCAGCAATCTGTCGGGTGGGGGGGGGGGGGGGCAGGGAGTATCCGGGGATTAGATAGACCGAGCTGGAAACCCAAAAACAAACAATCAGACGGAAACGAGCGCTTATTTCAAAATTCATTTGTCATTTTGTGACAGGCAAATGAAAATTTTCCACTGGAGGCGTGGCAGCCCCATTCGCTATATCCAATACCAATGCAACCAATTTTTGTGCACCTTTTTTTCTCTTCTCTTCTCTTCTCTCTCTTTCCTTCTCTCGCTGTCTCTCTCTGGCTGCCGCTCACTTTTTGTTTTACTTCCGCATCATTTATGGAGTTCTGCAACTCTGAGCCAAAATGCAGATGAGTTTTTGCCTTCGAGCCACTTTGGCAATGTGATATTAATAAGAAAACGGGTCGAATGACGGGATACTTATGCTGTATGCTATCTATCCAAGCACCATCCCCTACCACCCCCCTCCCCATCCCATACAAAACCCCCCTTCCTAGATAGAAGGCCAGCCAATCCAATTCCGATTGCGTTTCAATGGGATTTTGGAGGTAACCCTTGTTGACATATTTTGTGCCGACCACAATGCCGGAAGAACATGACATAATATAACGGTAAAAGGAAAATCATCGATTTCATTTGATTTATTTTTGCGTGTCCCCTTTTTTTTGCGTTGTAATGGGAAGGGTGGCAGGGGGCAGGGGGGGTTGGGGCCAGCAATTTCTTTGGCAACCAACAAATGCCGCCATGTTCGGTGGGTGTCGCAATGTGGTGGTGCGAGTGTGTATGTGTGTGTGTGTCCTGTTTGCGTGTGCGTGCTTGCAATAAATCTCGGAAATTGTGTTAGCAATTGGGTTAAACGTCACGCTGTGGCAGCCATATTGAAATTAGAGGCACTTCCGCTTTTGGGATTTGGGGTTGGCTCGTTTATCAGCGGCTTTCGGTCATTTCTGTAAGCGAAACTAAGTGCCGGAAGATATGCGTAACAAACAAACAAACACACACACACACACACACACACACGCACACTACAGTAAAGCTGCGGATTCTGGGTATGATATGCCCCTATGCCCCCCCACCCCCCTTCCCATTCAATGTTTGGCTTTTGTCAGCATTTTTGTTTACATTTTCGCATTTCGTTTTGTGCTGAATTGTTTTATTGATATTTTTTGTTGTTGTTGTTTTTTGGGTTCTTTGGGTTCTCAAGGTGAAATCGGCAGATGAGTCGTCGCACAGCAGCCAAAAACTCGATTGTGCAACAATTGCCATAAGCAAATCTATCAATGTAGTATCTCTAAATGTATCTATCTATCTATAGCAGCCGGTTGTGTATCTACTTAGTTTTTTTTTTATCTCTTTTTTTATAAATGTATTTATAGTTTTAACAAATTTGTTTTGGTTGATTTCGCATCATCACTAAAAATTGAATAATACACATCGATTTATATTATATAAAAAATATTAGCATAAACAAGTGTGTAGATTTGTTTATCTAGATGTATCTATGAATTTATATTTATTGATAACAAATTTGTTCAATTACGCAATAAAAAAAACTCTCAGTTGGAAAATGCAAATCATGATTTTAGTTTAATTTAAAAATTATTAGCTAAAACCCAATATCAATTATGGAAATAGTACTGCTATTCGCAATTTGAGTTAATTTTATGAAGTAGTATCTAGACTGATTCAGATATGTTTTTCTAGTTTGATTTTATGGCCAAAGTGTGTGAAAGATTAAAGTAATTTGTTCAGCTTTTTATTACCATATTGCCATTAATATTTTTAGCCGCGAAGCAAACAAAAAGATTTAAAATCTACATATTCCCAAAAGAGTTTTTAGAGCTCAGAAACATAGTAGCCGAAAATAACTATTAACTTTAATATTCTTATTAGATAAAACAGTAAACATTTTAGAGATCTTCAAATGCGTCAATGTCTCAAATGAGTTTTGTCAATAATTAATTCAAATTCTCATAATATTAAACGATTGCTTTTATAATGAATTTTTTTTTTAGTTTCGAAGGGCTGCATTCAAACTACGTCAAATAAACACATTTTCAAAGTGAATCTGCAATAATTATTAAGAGGAAATTACCTATTAAATATATTCATTAGATATATTAGTAAACATTTTAAGATCTTCAAATGCGTCAATGTCTCAAGTGCGTTTCATTAATAATTAATTAGTAAATTGCATGTTCAACCAATTAGTAATTTTAATTTAAGTTGATCAACTTCAACAACTCAACTTGTTATTTATAGAACACACTTTCCAAACTCGTGTTCCAACAGGTTATTGTTCCACAGATCTCGAACTTGGAAGAGTAAAACAACAACAGAGAAAACCAGAAACAAAATAGAAAACATAAATCATTAAATAAAAAAACTTTTGTGTGCTTTGCAATTAAAAATAAACAGTTTGATTTTTTGCCGTTGGTGTTAACTATTTTTAGCCAACTCTTCGAGCTTGAAGCTATTTTTGAATGCAGCCACTTTATGCAACAAATAAAAATGAAAACAATAAGACTTGAAAAATGCAATTCATTTGGTGGTTATATAAATGGCTAAGAGTAGCTGAAAAGAGCGTTTTATCATAATTGCAAAGCTGATGATGATAGTAATGATGAGGACGCTTCTCATGATGATTTTGTTGACGTCGTTGACTTTTAAATGAGTCGCGTGTGGGTTGAAAAAATTTGCAAAATGGCAAAAATATGACAACAACAATAACAATAAAAAAATCAAAAAAAAAAACACTGGCATAGTTTTGCAGCTGTTGTTGATTTTGTTTTTGTTTCTTCGTCATTATTATTAATGTTGCGTTTTTTTTTCGAAATCACACTGGCAATTCTATTTTTATCATTGCATGCAGTTTATTTATAAAATGGTTTCGCGGCTCGTTTCCATTTCCATTAAACCAAAAAAAAAAACCAAAAAATTCCAAAACAACAATAATAACTGATAAATTACACACAGCAATAATAGAAACAAAACACAAAACAAAAGCGACACAAACAAAACAATCAAATGAACAACTTGAAGTTCGCAGAACTTTGAATGAGTCAGCTCAAAAGTGGAAAAACATTTTGCAAATCCGTTTTTGGTTTTGATGGATTTTTGTCGTTCGCCGAGATTGCCACAAATACATAATAAGCCAGGCAATTACCACACACGTATCTCACAGATACTTGACTAATCTACGTGCTGCAGCTAAACACTCTTCTCTTCTCTCCTCTCCTCTCCTCTCCTCTCCTCTACCCTCTGACTTTATCTCTTCATCTGATACAACAGCTGTTCGCTGCTGGCTGCTGTGATTTACAATCGCCAAAAATATGCAAATATTTATGCATGTATCTCAACTGTCGCACACTACTCACCCCCCCCCCCCCACCCTCCACCCTTGTCTCTTCAGAGATACAGCAAAGGTGCGTGCCCCTAAAACAAACTTGTTTCTTGGCTGACAAGCTGAAAGACGACGTCTTTTTGATCACATGACTACCCCTACTGACTGCAGCATTATAAACCATGGCATAAATAAACATTATCAGTCAAAACAAGTTGTTCAACTGTGATCTAAAGATTGCATTTAAATGAGCACACCTAGGGAGAAGTCCAATTGCTTTGGTATACTAAATATTATTATTAAATTTGTAAATATTTTCCATTTGTTTAGAAATGCTGTTTAATATATAATTAATATATATACATTAAATATTACAAGAATTAAATATTTTATATATAATATATATATTTTTAATATTTAAAGAATTAAGTACAAGTAAGATAATTGTTATTTTTCAGCTATCATTCATTTTTTAAAATTTCTTATAATTTAAAACCATTGCTTTTATTTTAATAAACCTTTTTTATAGTTTTAAAAATGTACTCTGTATATTTTAATCAATTTAAAAAAAGGTCTGCATTTAATCTACGTCAAATACATTTTTTAAGAATTACACATCTGTTAACACTCTCTCGCCTTTAACGACTTATCAAACCCAGAAATTTCATAAGAATTTGTATTTTTCTTCGAATCATATCAGAAGAAAAAAACTTAAATAAATATGTAAAAATTCCGTAAACCTCTTGGGTATCCCGCAGCAGCATTTGCGGTGCGTATAAATAGAATAATATTTCACGCGGCTCTATTTAATCTCTAATTGCGACACCATGAGTCAAATGGAGAAACAACAACAAAACTACAGTAATATTTAAATATAAAAACAACAACAATGGAAACGGGTCCACCCCTTACGGATTCACTTGGCGATTGCTCACAAATTGATTACGGCTGCTTCAATTTTAGTTGTGGCACAAATATTAGCACAGCTCAAACCGTTCCTACACAATCCTAGAACGCGACTCGTGACTGAATGACTGACTGACTAACCCCTTCACCTTTCCCCTTTCCCCTTTCCCCCTCTCCACATCCCAAGCATACCGTTATTAGTTTGGAAAGGGGCGTCGCGGTTGGGTGCGTGAGTAATGTGACGACATTAATTTTCACACTCATTACAACTCCATTAAGCCTGCTGCTACTGCTGCTGTTGGCCTGCTGGCCAGTTTGTTTATTTTAGCCGAGTGTTTCCCATAACCCATCCAAAAATAAAACAAACCGAGCCAAGCCGCCATGCAAAATAGAAATTTATAACATGGCCCATTTCGAATGCACGCACTACCAACTTTTTGATCCCCAAAACTGTCAACAATTTGTAAGCAAATGACGACCATTAAGGGAAATACGGATTAGAAAACGTGAAAAGTCGAAAGAATATCCGCAGTGCATCAAAGGGAAGCAGCACTGTGAGAAAACAATTAACTTTTGTCCAGAAAATGTGCAAGCATCTCGTAAAGAAGTTAAAATTAATAATTAATAATTTCTTTATATATCTAGAAATATTTGCTACGCTCATACACTGTACGAAAATCCAGCATACATAATAATAGTGAGAAAACAACTAACTTTTGTCAACCAACAATCTTGCAGTGCAGTTAAAGTTAAAATAATTAAATGCTATTTATAACGAGTCATATTGTACACTATAAAAAATATACAGTTTTGCTCAGTGTATTTAGCGCAGCTGACATCCGTTTGGCCTTATCAACTTAAAAATAATTAACGACATTATTGCCCAAATGTTTTTGTTGATTTATATTCGTGTGTTTGTCAGACTGTTTGAGGTTTCCGGCTAACACCCCACCTCCCCAACTCCAACTCCAACTCCAACTCCCTTGACAAACACCGCATGGCTCTGCAGGCACACGCAGGAGTGCTGTCTAAGTCGCAGACCCGTAACGGAGTGACCCCGACCCAGAATACGAGCCGTACTGGTGCTGGTCAAGGCCTGCCTACCCCCTTCGAGCGTCTCGCAAAGTTCGTTCACTGCTCCTCCCTCCATCCCTCCCTCGCTCACTCTCTTTCAGCCTTTTGTCACTTGCCACTTGCCGCTTTGCCACACCTCTGTTTGTGAAGTGTGTGTTTGTCATTTAAAATTCAGCTCAGTCGACAGCCCAATTTCTACATTCCAACAATTCTTTGCCAGCCTTTCTTTTGCGAATGCAGTCACGTAATTTTCAAATTTTCAACACACACACAGAAAAAACAAAAAAAAAAAATAAATTTCACTAGAAAACCAGCCTTATCGACAAAAGACCTTATAATAGTACCCAGCCCAGCCCAGCCCAGCCCAACCCCATGCCCCACTACTCCAGCCCTCCTCCCTTCCTGACTGCCTGTCGCGGACAGCTTCGTCAATTTGTATCTGTAAATTAGTATTCCACTGCAATTTGCCACAAAACAACAACAACAACAAAAAAATACTTTATACATCGATTCGCCGTTTGCCCCATGTTGCCTGCCGCATGTTCATGTTGATTTTCATATTCATTTTGATGATGGCAATGATAATGGACACGCCCCCCCCCTCCCCCACCGCCTTCCCGTTGTCAAAATGCAGTCATCGTTGTCGATTTATGCGGGATTTGGATATGAAGCGGATTTGAGGCTTCCTGTCTGTCCTCTGGCCATATTTTCGGCTATATTTTGTCGTGTGACGAGGCAAATATATTTTTGCCATTCCACAATAATCGCATTAATAATGCGTTTGCTCAAAGATTGTACCCAAAAACAGAACCCGCACAAATATTCAATAATACTTTCGAAAAACCCATCCAAAATCGACGTTTCATCAAAATTGAAATTCAGCTATTGAATTTAGCAGTTAATTTAAATAAAAATTGTATAAATGCAGTTTATCATTTTGTTGTTTGTTGTTGCTGTCATTGTTTGTGTCTGCTGTCAACACTTTGGTTCATTGAATAACATGTGGGTCAGCAGGGAGGTGGGGAGGGGGGACCACTAAATGCCAATTTAATTAGCCAGAAATTTAAAAACAATTTTATTGCTGGCTATTTGCATTAACAAATTTTAGTTTTCAAGTAAAATTTAAATTTTTAACATCAATTAAAACAGAAAATCATTTCAACTATTTTGAATATTATCTTTAATTTGTTGTCCTGTTTTCTGCACTTTGCTTGGCTAAGCTTAAACTATTTCAATTCCCCATCTGGAGTTTGGTCTTGTGATGTGTGCAACAATCTGGGTAATGCCATTGGCTAAATATAAACTCACAATATGTTTTAGCCAATTTGTTGCCAAGTTCAAACAAGACGCAGACGCAGACCCACACACACAAGCCATCCTCATAGAATCTCACTTAGCATTCACAGTAAAATCGAAGGCGCCCACACAAAGTACCAAAAGATGTTCTTAATGATGATGACGATAGTCATGATGATGATGATGATGATGATGTGGATAATGATGATGAAAGCAACGATGACGCTGACTTTGTCGCCCCATCTTCAGCTCCATCAACATTTCGCATGTTGAATTATCAGCTGATTTGGTGTCGGGTCAGTTGGCACACAAATTATTCACTTTTCTTTACAATTTAACACACACACTCTCACACACACACACACAAGCAAACACACACAGGGAGCAGGGGTGGGGCAGCAAGAATGTGACATCAATTGACACGAAAGTTCAGCGTAAATATTTGAGAAGATAAAAACGCAAGCGACGCGCTGAGAAAGCGTGAGACTAAGCTAGAGAGTAAGAGACAAGAAGAAAAAGAGAGAGAGACAGCAAAAGAGAGAGGGAGAGAGGGAGAGGCAGAGAGATACACCCATAAATTCCAAAGCTCGGAGGACAGATGCGGTCATTCTGTAGATCTCACTCAAACTCACCATTTAATGACAAAGAATTAAAGAACAATTTGTGAATTTGCGACAAACAAACGGAGACATCGCCACCAACGAGACTCCAATTGGCTTTACAGATGAGACCTCCACACACACACACACACACACAAACGCACATCGAGCTTATCAACTCACTAAAATAAGCTGGTCCAAATTTTGATGAAAGGATTTAGCGTAATTGTGGTTATTCCCAGAATTCCTGTGTTTATCAACTAATTGTGTTATTTATAAAAATAAAAAAAACCGTATATCCAAAATATATAATTCGTCATTAGGTTTGTCATTCGCTTGTGCTTCCTGTGCCCCCCCCCCCCCCCATCAAATTGTAATTACTTCAAAATGTTGCATGCAATGTGTGCAATCTATGTTTGTGTTGGCGTCAAAGTGTCACCAACTATTATTATCGCCTCAATGCTCAGATGCCAATTTCAATTTTAATTCAGCCTTAGTTGTAGCTGAAATCCACCGTCGAATCACCATCGTCATCGTCATCGTCATCTGTGGCTGTGGCAACAACAATAAAAAGATTGTTCGACTTGTTAACATTTGTCGGTGACTTCATTTGCCATTCGGCACTCAACCGAAATTCTACAGAAACAGGCATATTTCAGAATTTATTGTTCCCACTGGAGTCGATTACAAATGGAACTTCGCGAGTACTGATAAAAAAAAAAAAAAAAAAAACATAAAAATAGTCGACAAAAAGATCTCAGGCTTGAAAAAACAACGATTTCGTTAGTTTTATGAAGAACTTGGATTACTCATTTAATTGAGAAAGGAATTTGGAAACTGTAATTATTCGAAATAGTCGAAAAATTGGACGGCCAGTCCAGTCGTTTAATTCCGATAAGAATGTCAACGATTAGTTAGTTTCTTTGAGAACTCGCATTACTCACTTAATTCGGATAACAAAATATTACAAAATTCATTTACAACGCAATTTTCAAGCCGAGTTTCAATATTTTTTTTTTTTTTGGTATTATTCATTAAATTGAACATTTTCTATTTGTAATTAACATTCATCACAGCATAGCTGAGGGGATTTAATTTTTAAATAAAATCAATAAGCGTGTTTCGTATCGCAAATTGAAAAAATTCCGGTGACCAGCACAGGGAAGCTTTTATCAATATTCCCAATTCCCAATTCATTGACAAGTGCCGCATTGCTGTCTTATATATCGGACAAAAAAAAAAAAAAAAAAATACAATTGTGATAAGAAATACGCAAAGAAAAATGGCAATGCTTCTGAAATTATTAGCTAAAAATGTTCTAGGCTTAAAGACATTGAGTAATAACTTTTTAATAGACAAGAAGATTAATTGGCGCGTCGAGTGAATCATGAGACGACAATGACAAATGTATATTTGATATATATATATAAATATATAAATATTCAACAATAACTATTATGTGGAGGAGGCACTTGGGCACTTGAGCATATGATCAATGTGGAATTTGTATTCTTTGGCTTTGGCTTAATTGGCAACACGAGCGACTCCCATAAAATGTGGAATTTTTATATGAAAAATTGTGAGCAAATGTTTTGTGTTGCATGAAAAGCGAAAGGCAAACCGATGCCGAGGCGATGATTGCATGACCACAATGGCTAACTTAACTAAAGCACTCCCCTTCCCCCCCCCCCCGCCACTCAACCATGCCACTAGCCAAAAAAAAAATAAACTAAAAACAAAACAAGAATCGCCTTTTGCAGTGCTGGTCACGCCAAGTTGCACACGATACCGCCTAACCCACCACGCCACCGCCGCTTCTTTCAAATGGGAGACAGCGGCAACTCTTCCCCAATCTATTTCAGCTCAGATACAATATGCAGTCGACGTCGACTGCGGCAGCGGCAGCAGCAGCGGCAGTGGCAGCGAATTAATTATCTTCAATTCATTCATTAAGAAAATGTGGGAGGGTATATAACTCACACTCGCACACGCACACACACAGAGCCACCCACAGATAATGAATGCACACACACACACACAGTCGCACGACGACTCGCATTTTGTATCCCATAGTGCTTGTATCTCATAGTACGCTGTGTGCCAGTTGTAGCTCATAGTACGCTCGACTCTCGTATTTCGTATGAATGAAAACCAACAAGCAAACCAACAACAACAACAACAACAACAACAACAATGGGCGACAAGTTGAGGATGACGCAGCAAATGGGCTGTGGAAGGGTTTGCGGGTGCAATGGCGCGGTCATAATGTCTATATATGTGTGTGCGGGATGCGGGGCATGTGGGTGTCTACTGTGTCTACTCGGTCTAGTCTCTATCTATCCACTTGGCCGCATCCGCTGCCGCTGTGGCGACGTCGTCACGAGATTTGAGGCACAGGTCGCATAATAAATTAATCGCGTGACCAAATCATTTGCGTTGCGGCTATTAATTTTTTTTTCCTTTTATTTTCGCAAATGTCAAATTAAAGTTACAACCTCTTAGCCAAAAAAAAAAAAAAAAAAAAAAAAACAAAGCCCTTCAACAGTGCTTGATCTTAATTGCCGTTGCTGTTATTGTTATTGTTTTTATTGTTACTTTTTTGTTCCTGCCTCTTGACTCACTTCTTATCAGCTTGGAGCATTGCTGATTTGCTTCATGTTGTCTCTGTTTTTTTTTTGTTTTTGTTTTTTTTTTTTTGACAAATTATTAGTTTCATATATATTGTGGCACTTTATCGCGAGCAGCAAAAAAAAAACATTGGCAGCTGTTTTTGATACTGATTGTTTGAATATAAAAAATGGGTATTTTTATTTATTTAATTTCAATTCATTTTAGTCACAGAAAAATAGTGATAAATTAATTTTATATGCAAATAATGTTAATAAATATTAAAATCTTAAAGTGCTTTCGATACGTTCTTTGTGAATATATTCAATTATTTAATTTCAACAAAAATAGTTAATTCAAAATTAAATGAATATTAATGAATTTTCAAATCTTAAGCTGCTTTTGATACTTTGCATTTAAAAATACAACATGAAGAATTATTTATATTTTATGTGGATAAACATGTTGGAAAAAAAAAAAAAAAATAAAATAAATTTAAAATTAAATTTAAAATTTATTACTATTAATTTATTACTATTATTTAAAATATTAAAATGTCATAATAAATAAATACTATTTTAATTGAATGTGCCAATTATAACAGAGGGTAAGTTCTAATCGAGCCAAGTTCTGCTACGCAGCGATTATCTCAGTTTGGTTTCTGTAGCTTTTTCTTGTACAAACACAAGTTCAGAGTCCAAATTCAACAAACATCAACAATAAGTCCAAACGGGACTTGGCATTGCCTTCAATGGCAACAACTATGTGAAAATTATGGTATCACTAATTGCATAGCATTCAACCAGATAGTTTCCAATAAATTGATGATGTTTTTGTTATTGCCTCTTTCATGTTTTACTCGCACACTTATTTCGTTCAAGGTGTGTTTACTTTTTTTGCTGTTGTTGTTTTTTTTTTTTTTTGGAGAATTTGTTTTTGTTTGTGACTCAACTGTCTTTTGGTAAATATTTAAGCGTTTGGTAAATATTTTAAAGCAGCGAAAATGATAAATTATAAACGCTTAACGTGAATTGATTTGCATCAATGGATTATAAATTCTCTTTACTAATGTATTTTTTGTGACTCATCTCTTTAGAAGTTTTGTGCCCAGATTTCATCCCTTTGCATAAGGTAAGGCTCATATTAATTGCATATTCTTACTGTGCCGCTATTATATTCATTTAAGCTGAGTCACCTCAAGAAGCATTTATTTTCCATTTGACCACATTTCGCCACCCTCGCACCGAACGAGCTGTTAATTTAAATAATTTCATAGCTGCCCTCCGACAATGTTGCCACCTCCCCACGGACAACACACAACATATTTCAACATTTTTGTTATGTCTTTTTTTTGTGGTCGAAATAATATATTTTACAAAATAAGGAAAATGCAACAGAAAATGAAACCACTTTGCGGCAGGCAAGCGAGCGTAACGAAAACAAACACAGCTCGTCCTGCTTTAAGGATTCGTGCGGGTTAACCTCTAAACCCAACCGCAACGAACCGCTCCTCGTCGAGGGACGAGGCAAGTAGCAAGGAGACCCCAAAATATTAAGTATACGTAGCGCACACAATTTTGTTTTCGAGTTGTTTGTTGTTTTTTTCATTTTTTTTATTTTACGTTTTATTTTGAGGTTGTTGAAGCAGGAAAGTATCTTGCAAATAGACTCTGAGCACGCATAGCGTTCAAATTTTAACTTATTGCATATGCAATGCAAACAAAAACAATAAACGTTTACAACAGCAACAACAACAACAACAACAGCAGCAGCAGCAGCAGCAGCGAAATGGGGGTCGACTACATGTAGAAATTGTGTGGCATGTGCGAAAATACAAAAAAAAAAAAAAGAAAAAAAAAGGCGTACGCCTGTCATTAAATTTCGCACCGACAACGGCAAACGACAATAACATCAATTACAACTACAACTGCGTTGAGCAGAGGAAATGCCAGCGAAAACAACAACATCAACAACAATGTTGATAACTAAGTTAGTCGTCTCTGTCTGCGTCTCTCTCTCTCTGTGTGTGTGTGTGTGTGCGTGTGTGTGTGTGGTTGTACTTTGCCTCTGTTTGTCTGGGGGCGGCGCTCGCTGCTGTCACATATGACATTTTATTATTACAAAATAAGCATTTAAGCGAACGCGTATGACAGTTAATAATGCAAACAGCAACAGCAGCAGCAGCAACAACAACAGCAACAGCAACAGCAACAACAATAGCAATAAAAACGACAACAACTTTGCACTAGCAACTCGACTGAATGCAAAAATTCCCACAACATCCGGTTGAGAGCAGAAAAACAACAGCAAACTGGCAAACAACATTGACAACAACAACAAAATCAGCAGCAACAACAATAACAACAACAGCAATATGAACAGCAACAGCGGCACGGAAAACGGAACAAATAAAATGCAACGAATGAACAACAAGCGAACAAATGCGGCACAGTGACTCAAAACACACAAATATAAAGTGAAATGTGAAATGAAAGCTGATAAACAAATATTTAAATATATTAAGTAAAGTTCAAATTATTATTGCAATGAATGATTCGCAACTATTTATATCTCGAGAGAATATTAAAAATTATAATGCATTCTTGTGAATATTCAATTTTTAAAGATACAATAAAACTTTTAATAATATTGCTTTATTGCTTTAAGATAAGAAAGAAAAAAAAAATTAAATAAAAAAAAAGATTGCTTATCTGAAAAGTATGTTGTGACAGCTTATTCATTTTTGTTTTAATATTAGGAATATTTATAACTTGTGCGTTGGAATCTGATTCTTTGGAAACGAAAACTTGTTCTTATTAGAACTTATCTTTTGAGAGATTTTTCCTATGAGACCTATATAATAAACAAATAAATAGTAATCCGATGCAGACTACTCCAATATATATATATTGCCTAAACTAAAATAAACGGACAGTTTCATCAAATTAGGATACAGATAGATAAACCTGACTATATCATCTCAGCTAGTAATGCTGGTCATTTATAAGAACAAATGATTCAGAGACGTATATGTTTTATAAATTGAACCATAATGCATAAATATTTACTATTTAATGTGAAAACATTAATTAATCCGTTCAACAAATGAAATCTGCCATTTGTTCCATTGAATTCCACAATTATACACATTTGTCGTTGCATGTGCAGCACACTGTGCAACACAGCAAGCGCCTTGATGGTGTTGGTAGGCGGGCAACGGACTCCGCCTGCATGGTTGGCGGATATGCATATGGCCGGCGGACGTCAATGTAGATGCATTTGGCAGAGTCAGAGTCAGCTACAAACCAAACGAAACCAAACGAAACCAAAGTGAGAGTCGGAGGCAGTGGCAGTGGCAGAGAGTCAGACAGTGGCAGTGGCAGCTTTGCGACGCCGCCACTCGTGAGTCAGCGGCTGTGGAATGTGAATGGCATACAAATGTCGCAAGCGGACGCACAGACACGTGGACATGGAGTGCGGACGCGGACCGGTTTCGCAGCCAGCCAGATAGACAGACAGACAGACAGACAGAATCCCAAGCCGAAGCTGAACCGCAAAATATATTTGTGTATATAGAAAGAGTACCAATTGATATTGCCAGGCCAATGCAAACAAGTTGCAGCGAGAAGATGTTGGAGGTGGATGTGGAGGATGGGGAATGGAGTAGTTGCTCGCTGGGATCTGGGAACTGGCTGATGAAGGTGAACCCGTTGACTTCTTCTCGCCAGCAGACTCGTGGCTAACCAGAGTTGAGTGGATTTTCCGGCGCGTTCTGCTTTGCGCCGGTTTCTGTTTTGCCTTGCAGCGAAGACGACAACAAAAACCGCCAACAAACCACTGGCAGCAACAAGTTTTTTTTTTCTCTTTGCATTTGTTGTTGTAGACAAACATATTTACATATTTATATATTTACACATATTTACATATTTACACATATTTTCCTATAAATACTCCAAACGCAAAGCGTTAGAACATTTTTATATTAAATTTCGTTTTGCTATTTGTCAACGCGAAACAATTTCAAGAATTTATTTTTGGGGAGTTTGCCCCAATTGACTTGCCCCATTTTTCCTCCACTTTGGTAAAAATAAAAATACTGAAAGTGTTGTGTTGGTATTTGTGTCTTGCGATTATTCCTATTACGGTGGGGGTTTTATAATATATGTGTAAAGATAAGTTGGGTTTTTTTGAAAGTTAATAATAATCGTATTGGAGATTAAGGCGAAGAAACTGAAAGTAAAATATTCGAGTATATGTTGCTTTAAGTCAGCTTAGCTTTTTGTTGATTAAAAATATAAAAGTCAACTTCATTAAAAAATTTCAAATAAAAAAATCTTTCTATAGCAATGTTAATCTCATAAAAAAAAAAATCTTGTTTCAGAATTAGACAACTTTGGATTGGTATTGAGTAACAGCTTTAATTATAGGTTCCAACATATATATATTTATATATATATTCATAGTTGCTGATCATTCTCATATGATTTAGCATATAGTAATATAATTAAAGATTGGGTTTTGCCGTTAGCGAGCAGATTATTCAATGGACCACTTTTACCAGATCAAAATCCATTCATTTGAGCTAAATATAAACCACTTACGACACTGTCATCAATCTTCGTTGCGGCTGCGGATGAAGCTTGAACTGGACAATCCAATAAATAATTTCATTAATGAGCCATGCTTACAAAGTTCGATAGCCAAAAGCGGCTCAATTGCTAACAGCGATCGATAAATGGCCCAGAGCGCTTTGGCCATTAGTGCGGTATGACAAATATTTGCCAAGATTTAACAATCAATTTGCATACACTGCAAGAAATAGCTGTCAATGTGGCATTTATTTATGTAAATAAAGTTTTATTGGAGAAGGCAAACCACTTAAAAATTACATAATTTATGTAAATATAGATTTGTCGAGCAGGCAGTACAGCTAAAAATTAAATAATGTATTTGTAAATATGCATTTAAAATTCTATTATCAGTTGTTATTTATTTATTACTTAATCAGTATTGATTAATATATATAAATTACGTAAGAAATTTTGTTTGAAATATAAACTGGTCAATCGATAATCTTTAGTTTCTCTTGACTTTTGTGGGTCACCTGGTTAAATGGGAGATCCGAATTGACCGAATAACTGACCTTTGCTTTTGATCTAATCCGCTGCAGCTGCTGATCGCATCGCTTGTCACGGCGAGCGGCAACAAAAGCGCCCAGTTCCGGACAACGTCAGCGTTTTGTTGTTGTGACGGCAGCGACGTGGGCTGCGACGGCGACGGCGACAACGGCTGCGACTGCGACTGCGACTGCGGCGTTGGCTAGCGAAGCTCAACGCTTCAAGCTCGTCTCTAATTTACGCTGGCTGATGATGAATGGATCCATTGGCCGGGTCTGGTCTCATTCACAAAACCGACCAGCGGCGACAAACCAAACCAAAATATTAATTAGCATTTACTATTGTGTGTGTGTGTGTGTTTGCTAGTGTGTGTGTGTGTGTGTTGTTTGACGGGGAATAAGGTCGCTGCCACAGTCACAGCCACATTCACAGTTTCGCCGCTCACCGTTTGCTGTCTAATCGCCCGCTCACGAATTGACGGCAACAACGGATGCCACAAATTTGGGCATGTGTCGCAGTCGCTGCTGCGCTGCCAGCGTCGCTGCTTCCTTTTGCGATTTTATGAATGAAAGCCACAGCTTCGTAGTAAGTGTTTTTGGCGTCGCCGTTGCCGTTGCCGTCGTCGTCGATTGGCATTGCCATTTATGGGCAAAGTGCAAATGTGCCCCAACCAATGTGGCATGTGTGTACTCGCAACTGACTAACTGAGAGATTGGATATGTAGTCTGCTATCTATCTATAGAAACACATACACACATACTTTCTGTGGGTGTGTTACTGATTGTTGTCTGCCTGTGTCCGTGTCTGTGTCTGTGTCTGTGTGTGTGTGTGTGTGTAATGTGTGTGGGATTTTGGTAACCATAGTTCCATATACATTTAATGGGTACTTAAGGTAGTTACTTGTAGTTACGATTCAGACTCTTGCAACGGATAATTAACAATATTTTAGGTGTGTCATATATCATTTTTACAGATCACGTTTTCAACTGGAAAGCCAACTCAATAAATTGAATTTATTAAACATTTAATTACACTTTTTTTTTCTATGTTTACAAATGCTCGTTAGTTTCCCATATTCTGTTCTTTTACTTTTCTATTTTTCTATAAAAAATAATAATATATAATATTAATATGTACATACATATTTTCAGTGTATTGTATTTTTCGTTGTTGTACAACATTTATTTGCCTCGGGTTGTATTTGGGTAACTTTTTTTTTTTGTCAGTTTGTTTTTTTATGTCAGTTGTCTTTCTTTATTTTTTTTTTCGTGGCGCTTATGTCGATACAATTCGATTGCGGTTCTATTGTTATTGTTTGTTAGCATTGTTGTTGTTGTTGTTGTTGTCACTTTTGTGTGTCATTGCCATCCGTTTGAGATTTCAATTGCGAGTGCGACAGCCGTGTCATATCCAAATGCATTCACATACTCAAACATGAATACGTATTTACACATCTGTACATCTGTGTACATATGTATACATGTATGTGTATCCAATCGCATCCGCAGCACAAAATTGCGCCAATTACGTGAAATCCGCTGTTGCCTCAAACGCTTATTGTATCCATTGTGTTGTGTATACTTGTAGAGATGATTACGATTGTTGCTCATATGGTAGTCATATCAATTTACAATTTGCCCCCAATAACAACAACAACAACAACAACAACAAATTCGAATTCAATTTGCGTATTATTTGGGGAATATGTGACAAGCCGTTAGCTTTTAGCTGTCATTTAATAGCGCAGTTGTTGGGTAAGAGTAAATCCCCTTTCCCTTCCCCTCTATAGATATGTTCATAAGTGTGTTTGGCATATGGTATATCCATAAAAAGCAGTCCAGCAAATTGAGTAGACAATTGCAGTATGATTGGGCAGCGATTACAGTTAGTTCGTTGCGCAGATACAAAAATACACATAAATAAATAAGTGAATTAACTATTCCATTATTGCAAACCATAACATTTTCAATTTCAAGCGTTTGTCAATGATTTTATATATATATATTAATGCAAATGTGTATTATTATTTTGAATTACTTTTTATTGTGATCACATTTCAATTACTCCCAGTTCATGTTTATGACAAGATATGTTTTAAAATTAGAAATAATGTCACCCGTTGATTGAAAAAAAAAAATGCGCAATAACGTTGGTTGCATTATAATCAAAATTGAATAAATGTCAAAATCAGATTAAAATATTAATTATAGCCTTGCAATAAATAATTTAACACCAAGGCAAGTCAATTAGTATATAATATATAGGTGCAGTTAATAATAGGAAATACTGCAATAGAAAAAAAAAACCTTGACACAAAACGCTGAAAATAACAGAAATTAAATTGAATTAAATGTAAAAAAAACATACTTTAATTTTATAAAAATAGAATGTTTCAGTCAGCTATAATTTTGTGCTCAATCTGATCATAATTTGTCCCTGTTAACAGTTTCAATTTTAATGTCTGTTAAATAATTGTTACCTATATATAGATGATTTTTGTATCTGATATCGGCACTAGTGTTGACAACCAAACATTTCCGCTTTCACACGCACCACAATTGACACGCAACATTGGCATGTCGAGCGTATACGCAATAAAAAAAAAATGGCAATATTGAAGCAAAGTTGCGCCCCTTATCACTGGCGGAAGCTAGTGCAATTTGGTTCACACATTCCATTAATGCAGACAGGCGAACCTTGGTTATTAAACTCTTAACATATGTTTAAATATAGACAGCCGTCTAAGACACCCGACTAATGCTATTTGCTTAAAACCAAATCTTGGAAGCAATTTGTCAACTTTTTGTTGTACAGTTTTCATTTTGGCTTTAGGGGGATTTACAAAAACTTAAATGGCAAAATATGCACAGAATTAAAAAACGATAAGCAAACAATGTATAGTTGTGAGTCGGTGAGTCGGTGAGTTGGCGATTCGGGAGTGGGGTGGGCGAAGAGGCTGCCTGTTGATGGCCTACACGGGCTGCACGTATTTCCGCTATGCGTTACGTTCTCAGCTCTAGATAAACAAATTAAGCACTTAACACAAAGAGCAAAGCAAGCCGAAAACAGCAGCAACAACAACAAGAAACAAAACAAAAACAAAAACGAGAAGTCAAAATGCTCAAATGAAGAAAACACGACGTACTGCTAAGCACACGTAAGTAACAAATAACGGCAACGGCCACAGCAACAACAACAAAGTGATACGAACGAAGTGTGAAAAGGCAAAAGAGGGAATTGTCACAATTTTGCAGAAAAAACACGTGCCGCTGATTAGTCAACACGCGGGTTGCAGGTGGAGGAGGGCACAACAAGAAAACAAAAACAAGAACAACCACAAAAGCAACAGCAACAGGAGCAGCAAGCGATAAGCGAAGCGCAACAGAGATGCTGGGTACACTTTGCGAAACAATAGAAAAATAAATAAACTATAACTTAAATATGGAGATGGGCATACTAATTTTTCTCAATTGCATTGTTCTGTATTTTTATAAATAATTTATTTCTCCCATTTTGCATAAATTTCTTGATTTGCTTACTATCTAATTAAGAATATACCTTATATAACGAGGCTCCTCTTTTTTCACTGTATATACATATGTCTACTATGTATACGCTTAGGGATATGTGTGGGTAAAACGTCGCCCTGTTTTATTGCGAACGCATCATAAAAATTATTTAACGCTATCGCACATTTGTCATGCCGCGTTGGCTATTTCATTCTTTCCTTCTTTCCTGCCTTTCCTGCCTTTCCTTTCATTCTTTCTTTCTCTCTTTCTTTTATGCATGTAGTATATGCTGTCATTCATTTCGTCTATTTGCGTGCCTGCGCTTTTGTTTTTATGATTATTAAATTTCCTCAAAATGCTCTGCACTGACGTAATAATATATGCGTATAAACATAGCACACACACACACACAAGCATACATCACTTAGCAGAGATATTGTCCGTGAGTTAAATAGCAGGGAAAGACAGAAAGGAAGTGATTTGATCAGACTCAAAGTTAATTAAGATACGGCAATGTTTAACGACTATTTACGATTTGCACAAATTTAAGTTTACTATGAAAATAACAATTTAAGAAATCTTTAGTTTAGTAGAAAATCGGGATAAAAAACATAAAAGTTTTATTACTTCACAAATAAAGACAAAATATTGTACAGCTAAACAAATACTAAACAAAAATAAAATGCTAAAAAGAAACCGTTGGAATTGTCATACAAAAATATTGTTCTTATTATGTGGATAATAGATTTCATAAATAGTTTTAGGTAAATATTTAAGTAACCAATATTTAATTTGAAACTAAATCCACAAATATGTTTGTGTGTCAATCGCACAGCTGTTTTCTGCGGAAGGCACAAAACAAAACTACGTCAGAAAGCTTCGAGTGTGTTGTCTTAACTGCTTGAGAACTACAAAGTATAAAAAGCCAGCGCCAATAAACAAATATGGTTAGTTTCCAGCCATACAATAATATTTTTTAAGCTGCATCTCAAAATAATAAAAACAATATAAAAAAAACCTCGAATGTTTTCTCATACCAATAACTCTTCCAATAACAGAAACACTTTCTCCCAATATCTTTCTGATATTGATAGGCGGAAGTCTCTATCAATTTTTATCAATTTTGGCACGTGTCTTTCTTCTGACATCCAAATTGAGCGCTCTTTCTGTCATTTATATTTTTTTTTTTTTTGCTGAACAGAAGTTGATATTGTGAATGCCAAACATCTGCTTATCAGTTATCTGGTTGACGTTTATTTTCGTAGCATGAGTGAGAAGAGGGTTTTGCTATGGTGTTCACTGCTGATAAAATACCTGAGTTATCAGGTGAAACAACAATAGCATATCGATACTAAGGCCCCGAACACTGACGTCATTTGTGAGTTGGGGGCCAAAGTCAGAGACCGAAAGACCCAAAGACTGATTTTGGCAAGTGGCAAGTATTTGCTAGGCCAAAACAAAAACTCAATTTTCAAGTGAACGAAATGAGCTGAGAAGCCGCAATGAAATGAACTGAAAAGGCTCCTTGGCAGCCTCGGCGGGCTATTTATATATTATTTATATTCTTGAGCGGATCGTGCAAATTTTTTGTCAATAATTGACTGAGGTCAATAGAATTTTTATTTACGGCACGTGGCTGACGAAAAAAGCAGAAACAACTACAAAAAAGACAAAAAAAAAAACAAAACAACAAAAGACGCAAACTTCGAATTAAACAATAAACGATAAATGCCGTCGTCAAAATTTGGGGAAGGCAAAAGAGTTCGCAAAAGACAATAAAGCAATAAACAAATACGAGGAGAAACAAAAAAATAAAAAATAAATAATAATAATAAAAAAAAAAACGCACAACACAACAGCAAGTGCGTTTCAAACAAATGGCAAACTATTAACGCGTTTGTTTACACGCTACAACAACAACAACACCAACAACACATAACAAACAACAAATAACAAACAACAACAATGAGTCAAGTTTAAACGACTGTCATAAATTTGGTGGAAAACCAGGAAAAATACTAAAACACGAACGTTAAACGAGGACAAAAGGCAGCAAAAGGGTTGCTTGCCATAAAGCGCAATAATGAAACACACACAACACACAACAACACACAACAACACACAACACACAACAACAACAATTGATGTAAGAAAATGCAAAGGAAAGCAACCAAAATGTTTGCAAACATTAAAAATTACGCACACGCCATGTGAAGCTATTAAAGCAAAAAAAAAAAAAAAAAAAAAAAAAACTTTTTAATGATCCACTGTAAATAAATGCCATAGAGAATTTTATGGCTATCTCTCCATCTTATGTGAGCCAAAATATACGTAATAAAATCTGCACAAATAAGTTACTCGTAAAATGCAGCAAAAAAAATCTCAAAGAAAAAAAACCCAAGCAAGACTTGTATAATCAGCACATAATGAAAAACTCAATACTCAGCAATGCGTTCCAGACAACAACCAAGAAGTTCATAAGTGCAAACCACATTTATTATTATTTATTTTTTTTATTTTCTTACAGTTTAATAAATATTATTCATTATTAATTATTGCTTATTAATTTTACATGTACATTGTACAACGACAATTATGCAATTTCATATGAACATTTGAATTTGCCGTCTGCAGATGATTGCACAATTGGCAAAGAATGCGAAATTTGCAAAAAAATATGCATGGAAAGTTGAGGTTTCGGTCGAGTAGTTGCTGTTGTAGTGGCATTCCATAGACAGACATTGTCTACACACTCAGCAAATACATCAGTAACCTGCACACGCGCTACAACCCCTTCCCCCCCCCCACACACACACACATACACACTACACACACACGACCCCCGTTCCCCATGCGCCATGTTGGCAGAATACGATATGCCAAATAGCCGACGGGGCGACGGCCTCCGCCGTTATTACGAGAATAACATGGAATTCGCGTAAACAAGATCCCACACAGAGCACCAGACTGAGACAGAGCGAGACAGAGACACAGAGCGAGCAAGAGCGAGTGTGAGTGTGAGAGCGAGAGCGAGTGATTTGTGAGTGAAAGTGAGCCATTGCAATTTTTAAAGGAGGACAAACCGACAAGCTAAAATTGGAGCGAAAAAAAATACGATCCAACGACACCAGACAATCTATGCGCCAACCATACGCCCCCCCCCCCCACCAATCCTCTAGAAAAATACCGCTCTGTCTGTTTCACACCACCCCCCCCCCCCTCGTCCCCTTCCCCATACCATCGCTTTGGTTTGTATTGGGGGCAGCTCAAGTTGCTCATGGGCAAAAGTTGACGTCTTGCATATGGCGATCAAAGGCTGCGCGTGCGGTCAGATAAATATATACAAAAACAATATGGAGCAGAGCAGATTGTTTGGCATTCGGGATGTGGGCGTCATGCATTTTGTGGCGTCTGCATCTATTTAGTTGGCCAACTGCAAATGGCAAACTGCAAACTGCTGCAACAACTACTTTTTGCACACAGATAAGCAAGCAGAGCGAATGTGCAAAATGCAGACTGGGGAAGCCGTGCAGCGTCTACAGACTGCAAGGGGAGTGGGGGGGGTTGGGGGACGCGTTGGAGAAGGGTTCATTGTATTCACAGTACACAAGTGGTTTTTGTTTTTGACTTGTCGGCGCTTTCCATTGATCAACGTCATGTGAAACACAATACGGGTACACAGAGCGATCGATGGTGGAGCGGAGGGGAAGACGGTGGGCGGTGGGCGGAGGGCTGATCGCAGATCGCTTGTGCGTTAAACATGACGTATGAGTGATAATGCGAGTTGCCTTCACATACCAAACACATACAAACACACACACACACACGAGGCGTATGCGTGATATAGGTATGAATAATAATTATTGAGAACATGACGTAAAAACATGACAAAGAATAAAGGTGGTGGAAAAGGGGAAAGGAGAAAATATGGGTTTTTTTTTTGTGGCGCGTGCTAAATGATTTGCAAATAAGATGATTAAGCAGCAAGCACGAAAATGAGCGCATTTTTACTCAATTATGCGGACAAATTCTGAGCAAAAGTTACTGGATTTCTAAAAATAATTTAATCATTTATATAGCTTAATCAAACATTTTTTTTATACTTAAATTTAAATGCTAAGCAGTCAAAATGCAGCAATATTGACAGCGCCGACTGCACGTAATCCTATCAAGTTTCGTTAATTTTTGCCACAATTTAGAAACCGCCAAAACAATCATCACAAAAATAGATATTTAGCGCAATCGCCCAGCATTGATCTCCAAAACGGCAAGTTCAGCTATTGCATTTAATTATTGTTAAGCCAAAAATAAATTTTCGCTGTTTCACAAATAGCAAAAATTGCAGCCACAAGTTGCCAAAAAAAAAAAAAAAAATTTAAATAAACACAACACAAAATTTACGCTGTGTTTACAAATTTTAATGCCACACGTTTCACAGAAAACGCATAAAATTCGAAAATTGTACAAAACAATTTTGTTTATTTGTTTTTGTTCAACCGAAAATGTAATAAAATCTCCACACACTAAATACACAAGACACAAAGCGCTAACGATTCGGGAATACCCTTATTTAATGCTATAAAATTTTTAGAATAGATTTAATAGATTTTTTCTATAGAAATAGATTTAAACAATGTATTTTTTCAAATTTTAAGCGGATTATATTTATTCTACAATAATGATAAATATATATATTTTTGAAATTGCTCAGGCTTTGTTAAAATTAAATTGTTTTGCCGAATGTTGACCTAATTTTAGTAAAAAGATTTAATTTTTATTTTTAATATTTTTCAAAACAAATATGAAAAAATCTATTAACGTTTTAATTGATAACTGAAGTGATAACGAATAAGTAATAAATAATAAACTAATTCGAATTAGTTGGAAGCCGTTTTAGCAAGCCAGACACACATAAATTTGTATTTAATAGTTTCTCTGGATTTCAATCTCTCAATGTGGCAATTATGCAATTGTGCTGCGAGATTTGATGGTAATGATGATTTCATGTGGAATCATCTTCCACAAACAAACGGCAATCAATGTCAGAGTCCCGAGACTGGCGCAAAAGCTAACAATGAGTTGTGCAAATATATCTGTTTTGATGATGATGGATGGATGGGCAGTACACGCCCACGTCCACAGTACTGCATACAGCCCCCCCCCCCTCCACCCTTCTGTACACATTGGAAGCAACACGTAATAGGCAACAATGTTAAACATTTGCAAATAAACTCATCCAAATTTTGTGTGCAATCAAATGCGAAGTTATTTTTGTCTTGCTCTTTTTATGGCTTGTTATTTGCTGATACGACGAAGAATTTCTGACGAAATTAGCATTTGTTTTGGGGCAGCTATCTATCCATCTATCTATCTATTAGCGCAAAACTAATTAAAAGTGGGTGACAAAACACTACTCCAAGATTTCACAACAATGCGAAAATCGAAACCCAAATATGGCCGGCAGCAAATCAATGTTGCTTATCAGCAAAGCGACAAATAAAAAATGTATTCATTTTGAGTTCATTAGGCGTGTTGTTATTTATATTATTGTTATGCTTGTTGTTTTCACTATAAAAAAAAAAACAAAAACAAAAATAATAAAGCCCTAGAAGCGGGACAAAGTCTTCGGATAATTGTTGTCACGAGGCGCGAGAACTGAAATTTATGATGAACATGCGACGGCGAGACGACTCGAGTTGCGCCACAGATGCTCGAAGATAGTAAAGGTGAGAAGAAGCGCTCAGTCTTCACCCCTTCACCCCTCCACTAAGCTCATCGCTCAATGCCAGCATAAACAGCAAAACACAAAAAATTCTGAAGTGCCGTAGGCAAAAAGACCGTCAGCCCTGTGAGATAAGGCGATAAGAAGGCGTGGCCGAAATGACAAGTGTATTGAATAGAAAGAACAACAACAACAACAACAATCATATAATTATAGCATTATTATTGTTGTAGTGGTTTTTCTTGTGATTAATAATGTTTTTGGCGCGTGCAACAGGTGGAATATTTAACACTTATTTTTTTTATTTATTTCTGTCTTTCTTCAATTGGACAATTTCATGTGAGAGTCATGCCCCATCGTCAGCTCACATGACGCTTTCAGACACAACCACACAAACACACACACGCACACTCACTCGCACACACGTGACGTAATTTATGGCTATTGATATAATTGTTTAACGTATATTTCGCACTTGTATTTTTTGTTATTTTCTGCTTAATGTTTTTATTTATATATTTTTAGATTGGTAGCCAAAAAAAGAAATTGTGCTGATTTGCAAACCTTTCCGCTTTTACGGCTTAATCAAATTTTAAAGTATTTATTTTGATTGTGCTAATCTGAGGCGAGTTGCACCTGCAAAACAATTTTGCATATTTTTTCCGCTATTTTTTTTTTAGATAAGTGGCTAAATTTCAAGGCCATCCAAATAAATGCTTTGTGAATGGTTTTGCCAAGTTGTGAATGAGAAACTCTTATCGAGCTATGAATATGCTGAATGAAAACATATCTTTTGAGAAAGAGCCATTTTCAACATGTTTACAAAATACCAATAAAATATATATCTATATTTGTTTTCTTATGAATGATTTACTGAGTTTTGGAGTCAACGCTTTTGGTAGTTGTGGCAGCTACTCAGTTCATTCCCACGCTTAGCCAGACTGTTTTTGTAATTGGTTTTTGAATTTCGTGTGGGTTTGGCAACGCTTGATTTGGCCCGTAGTCGCAGCTGCTTCATTTATCTATTTATGTTGACTATTTGACAGTTCACTTGCACCTGGCAATCAATCAACAAAAACCATTATCAAGCTCAGCTTTATTCCGATATTTCCCATCCCCCCTCACACGCTTTAGCTGTCTGTTTAACTCTCTCTCTCGCTGAGTTCTGACCCCACTCGAAAAAACTCTTTAAATGTGCCGTGCTAATGCTGCCCGTTGCTGCCTCATGCTGCCTCATGCTGCCTGTTGCTGTTGTTTATGTTATTAACACAACAAACAACCACTTAACTCCGTAAATCTGTCCAGCAATTTGGCTTTGGGGCGTGCAAAAATAAACTTCAAAGCAAACGGCAAACGGTTTTTTTCCCTAATGTTTTTGTTGCCATTGAGGGATGGCCCAAAAATAAATATTGAAAAACTATTTTTAATGCCCGGCAAAAACTGTAAATTGCACAAATTGAAGAACGGCTTCCAATATTACTAGCCAGATTTGATTTGTCCAATTTTACTCAGCTAATTTAATTATTTTATTTTTTCCTTTGCTGTGACGCATTTAATAACAATTATTAAATAATATATATATTAACATATATTTAAATTTGAGTTCGCTTACACAAGTCAATTGGCAGCTGTAGTTATTTGCTTTTGCCTTGCACCAGCACATAAATCAGACGAACTTGTTAAAGTATCTGACAGATACAAATGGCATATGGCGGAGAGGTGGGGAGAGAAGAGCACGCGGGCAGGCGACGAAAAGCGACGCAATTTTTTTTGCTTAATGATTGCAACGTTTACGTTTATTTACACTTCAGCAAGTGCGTAGTTTACAGTCTACAACAACAGGAAAAAAACACGAAAACAGCAACAACAACTACAACAACAACAACAACATTAATATTAATAGAGGGCAACAACTTGAAAATCGAAATAAGCGAAATGAAAAACTACGCAATGAAAATGTCATTGCATGCAACTGTGTTTAATCAACTAGCGATAATAGCACCTCCCCCCACCCCCCAGACACACCCCCTCCCCACAACCATTACCAACAATTTTCGATCACCAAAACAAAAAGCCATTACGCAGTTCTGGTAACCTATTTATAGCCCTGTAAATATATTGCCAAGGCTATTGCGTAATTCTAACGACGCATTTTCGGCGATGAAACTAAAATCGGTTAATCGCCAAATGGAATAATTTTATTTAATGTTTTGCATTTTATAGCAAACAAATCAGCTTAATAAGACTTCAAACTTTAAATAAATAAACTAAGGTAATTTATGGGGAAACTTTTGGCAATCTATTTGTTTAAATGTTAATCTAAATATTAGTTATATATTATATCTAGACTTAGCCTCAAAAAGTGTTTGTAGAAGTAGCTAAAATTTGAGCAGAGCCATAACTATTTGAAAAGTGATCAGATTTTTCCAAAACTAACGCATTTTGAACATAGTTCGATCGGAATACTTTACCTTGAAATCTTCAAATTTAATCTAATTAAAACACTTTTAAATTGCTTATAGGTATACGTAAATTTTCATAGATTGAAAACTTGGTTTGGCCACTAATAAAAATGCAACATTTCGAAGAGGAAGTCAAATTTCATATGCAAATATTTTTTTACTATTAATCAAAGTCTGAATTCAAGTGAATTATTAACTCAGTTTCAAATAGGAAGTCAAATTTCATATGCAAATATATTTAAGTATTAATCAGAGTGTGGCTTTTAAGTTAATTATTGAGCCAGTTTGTAGTTCAAAATTTGGTAGACATTTTAATGCACTTCCAAAGTTGTCTTTAGAAGGAATATGCAATGTTTTCATTGGCTTCCATCGAGTTATTTGTTCACAGTCAGCTAAAAGCAACATCAACTCATCTCCTATCGACTAAGAGGAGTCTCCTCTCCTCTCCTCTCGTCACCTCTCATCACATTTCATCTCATCTCATCTCGTCTCGTCTTGTTTTGTGTGTTCAAGTCATTATCTTGGCAATTAGTTGAACGTTAATTAGCCGCATGCCAATATTTGCATTGTTTCTTCTGTTTAATTTAATTACAACAATAATTTCGGAGTCAACCCACCCAATTGCGACTTATTTGCGTTGAACACAATTGTGAAAAACATAATAAAAGCGAAAAGCATTCCCATTCCCATCCCCAACACGCAATTCACTTTCATAATGCGCATTTGTTGAGTTGAGTTGGAAACAGGGCGCCACAGAACAAAGATTAGACAAAAGCTAATGACAATGCATAAGCCATATATATCTATATATATATATGGCTAATACAAGCATATAGCTAGTAGCTGCAAATCGAAATGGGTCATTAGATAAGTCCTGCAGTCCGAAGTAAACGTCTATAAACATATGTGCATCGTATTCACGTGAGAAGCACTTCTGAATGATTTATGACTGACAAGTCGCAAATATCGCCCAATGCTCCACTTTGTAATATCTCTTCGCCTTGCGACTTTACACACAGTTAGTCTATAAATATGCAAAATTGTTGTACACTCAAAAAAAAATCAAAATTATAACTCATTTTAATTTCATCATAACCAAAAAAAAACTCATTTAATTTATGCATGTGCAAAAAATATAAATTCTGCAAATAAATATTTTACTTTTGTGTGCTCACAATTCTTTGCTCTATTCAAAATGTTGTTAACTCCATCGCAATTTTGTTGGCCAGTGTAAATGGAGCACAGGAAGCGCATATAAATCAGCTGCACTTTGGTGCAATTACGGCCAAACAACGGCAATTCTACCTACTCTACAAAACAAGCTAATCCCCCTTTCTATATATATATATAGCAAATCTTGTCAGTCAATCTGTGTAATGGGCTCCCACTGATATTACACCGTAAAACGACGCGTAACTTGACCATAACTCACACTTGGCCAACACACACACACACACACACAGCTGGCACCTGGCACCTGGCAATTGCAATTGCAATTTGAAAATGTTGATAAACATAAGCCTGGTCACACAACACAACATTAGACACACACACACTCACACTCACACACACACACACAAGTGTGTATAACTGTATATACGCATTCGCAGTAAAATGCTTATCAGCGAATGCGAGTCAGCGATTATATTGGCAATTACGAGTATATCGCCACATCGGCGCCAGGCACGTGACCAGTTTCAAGTTCAACGCCGCATAAATTCACAACTCATCGTTTACCTTTATAAAGGAGTGATTGAGGGACGCCACACCAGCTGCCCCCCAGACCCGCACCAGTTATTCTTATCTAATAGCAGGCGCCTAGCTCTGCACGGTGGCCAACACGCGTTGCTCAGAAAACAGTCAACAAAAGCCGTCAACAGACAACGGCCAACAGCCAACAGCCAACGGCTAACAGCCGCTGCTTGACAGACAGGCGACACTCGGAATATCGAACCCAAACTAAACATAACTAAAGAAATCGGCGAATGCGTGTCAAGGCCACTGGCTGATTTGGGGGGGGGGGGGGTTGGGCCAAAGAGCTTTTGGCCAGATTACGAAAGCTTTATGCGCAAGTAAAGCATAAAGATTTGCAAAGAAATGCACAAAGTCGAGCAGGGGAAGATGTTATGCAAATCCCCTGCTAAATTCGCCTAAGGATAATATGATATTTATAACCACAGCAATATCGATGGATTTTGTCCATAGAAACTTTTTTTTTAACCTGTTTATTTTGGGTTTCATAACTTTTACTCCGACAAACTAAACTTTTGCTCACTAAATTATCTTTATGACTTTGATATGAGGATTTCCTTATAACAGCTGTGTCACAATTAACCAATTCAATAAAAACATTTTTTAATCATTAGTTACGTAGGTTTCGGTTTCTTGACTTTAACTTTCACAAGAAACATAATTCTTGCCGACTTTGATAAACGTAATTTTTTCAGTCATTCCACTTTTAAGTTTATTATTCTAACTGTATAGCAAACTTTCTTTATAATAAATTAAAAATTAACTAACTTATTTCATTTCCTGTTAAAACAATTTTTTATAGTTTGCAGCAGACGTGCACTTAGGAAATTCCATTGAAATTCACCATAATCTCGATCAATGTGATATATACTTTTAAAAATACTCACTTATCAAGAAAAATTCCCCGCTCCAGTGTACAAAATCAATCCAATTATTTAGCGAAAAAAAGCAAATAGAACAAAACTCATATTTCACAATGAGTGTGCTTTTTTTTATTGATCACTTGATTTATGTGGAAATTTTCGATGATATTTTTAACATTTGCTGACGAATTTTCTATTTTCGTATCGATTTCAACAGGCGGATCAGCGATTGGCGTCGTTGTCGTCGTTGTCGTCGTCGTCGGTGGCGGCACCGATTGTTGTTTATTGTTGTTGTTTATTGTTGTTGAAAAGTGTTTCATAAAACGGCATTAAATGGCATTAAGACTGCCACACGACGCTTTTGTTGTCAGATTTTATTGAAGTGCTTCGGAATTTTCGGAAAATACGTGCAGTTCGAACCCAATGAAATGCAATATTTGCCAGGTGCTTTAACAAATGGCATTTTAAACGGAAACTCTGCCGATGCCGTGAAAAAGTTTTCCATTTAACGACCTGGCAAACCAGCAGCACCAGATGCACCACCAGGCAGGCTAACACCAGCATTAGCGCCACTGTTTGCATCACCACCACCAGCAGCTCCACCAGCAGCTCCTCCAGCCGCATCATCAGCCGCATCACCAGCAGCTCCAGCGGCCATTCCAAACCCGGACTGAGCGGCACCACCGACCTCAGCCAGTGCTCCTTCTCCCTCCTGCTGCGCCTGTGTCGCACACTATAAAATGACACATTGATGCTTTGGCCTGTCCAAAAACCCCAACTCCAACCACTTACCAATAACAGCGCCATTGTTGCCCAGGCCAAAACAGAGAATGTGATTTTCATGGCTTAATTCGAAACCAACAATGTTGCTGTGCAAACAGTTCGCCAACGTTTTATAGCAAATATTTGGCAAGTTCAAAGTGAACAATAATTTACAACATTCTAGTCAGAATAGTCTCGACAACTAATTAAAATTGAAAAACATTAAATCTCGGTGCGATATCATCTTTTAAAAATAACATTATTACTTGTTGTACTTGTTTTTTTAATAGTTTCGAAATTTATATTTCATGTAGACATTATTTATTGCATGATTAGCGCGTTTATTAATAAATTTATAGCTGCTGTTATCAAACATCAATATGTCAAAATTAATCAAGCAAATTCCATTTCGTATTTCATACAATATATAAATCTATATTAACAAATTCATTAATAAATTTTCTACATTCATTAATGCCTTTTCACATTTGTCTGACTAAATTCAAGTTCAAATCAGAGCAAGGCTAAGATTCTTTTGTCTAATCGATGATCGGCTAGTCAGTCATCAAATTTAATTAAAATAATTGAGTTAGTGCAACTGCTGCTAGTGGCACGGACTGCACGGTAGCTGCATCATTTTGTAAATTACAACGGAAACAACAGCAATAAAGGTAAACAAAACAATTACATTAAACAATCACAGACACACATGCATAAAACTGAATTAACTGTATAGTAGCAAGATTCAATGATATTTCTAGTTAATTTGTTTATTTGCCTTGCACAGTGCTGCAATTTTCTGTCATTGTTGCTGTTGTTGTAATCATTAAAATTTAAACAAATAAATAAATAAACCGCATGCCAATTTGGCTAAAATGCAGCTGCCAATGTTTCACATTGAATAGGCCACAACTCCATTTTTTTTTTTATCCATATATATATACATATATTTATATGCATTAAATTGTTTTTGATTTTATTTGATTTCACATTATTTGGCCGCAGTTTTATTTATTTACATCGCAACGCTGTCGCCTGTTATTATTTTCTGGTGTTTGAGTTTTTGTTTATGTTTTGCGATTATTTTATTTTACTGACTGTGGATGGCCACCATAATGGCAGTAATCGGCGATTATCACGTAGCCTCCAGCCTCTTCCCCAACCCCTCAAATATAAATAATGGCAAAGAGTAGTAAAACTGAATGCGACAGCCGCCCAAAACGGGGCAGACAACCAACAAAAAAAATTCTGCGTAAATCTCATTAAAAATTAAATCAAAATTAAATGTTCATCAAATGCAATAAAAATCATTGCGCGTGTAATTTTTTTAAATTTGCTTTTCAACACCAAACATCACCCTCCAAATCCACCGACCCAATTGACGCCCGCCATCAATGTGAAACTCGAGCTGCCTGTTTGCCAATGAGGAAGTCCATCTGTGTATGCGATGCGATTATGGCCCATAACTACTACTCCGAGTCGGAGCTGGAAAATGAACTGTACATGGGAAGACTTAATAGTTTTGTTGTTATTTGCTTTAATTTGATATTTAATATGCACTTTTATTTGCTATACACAAACAAGCCAAACATAAAGTTATGCATTGTGCAATAATTTTAAAATTCTTTCTCAATACTCTTTAATTTTGTATAAACTTTAAAAGGAAAATAAACATAGATTCTTCAATATATGTAATAAATTAAATTAATTAAACACATAAATAAATAAATATATATATATCAAAATATTTAATACATTTTTATTTATCCATTCTAATAATTAAACACATATTTTATTTTGTAAATTTTAATAAAATGTATACTCAACAGTTAAAAGCCGATTGTTCGATCGAGTTTTAATTGAAATTTCCGCACCATTTGGTGGCACAAACAAATGAGTGTTTTACTTATGACAAATATTGTGATTGTCGATTAGTAATGCTGTTACCACTGCGGATATATTTGAAATGCTGCAGTTGAATTTTAATGCAATTCAATTTGGTCAGTTTATCCGCATGAGCAACCTCAATCCAAACACACACGCACACACACACACACGCAAGCATATTTCAACAGAGAGCAGCAGTTGAACGCCTACGGCACAATCCGACAATCCTTTTGTACGACGTATGCTTAAACTGATAGAGAGAGAGAGAGAGAGAGACAGCGGGAGAGGGAGAGAGACACAGAGACAGATGCTTGTTTAAGCGCGTCCTTCACAGCGCCCACAGGGATAAGCGGGTCAACGAACAGGCAACGCCTGACGGCCGTTTCTGATGATGATGAGAATAATGAGGTTGAGGATGATAATGATGATGATGATGATCATGCTCATCATGGGGTGGTGTAAAGGAGATTTTCAAGCGCTCACAGGATAATTGAATATGACGATGATAATTTCATTTTACGCTGAATAAACACAAACTGCACATTTCGATACGACATTCACTAACCACTGTCGACCAACCATGCCCCCTCCCCCCACCACTGCCTGCAGTCTGTGCCCCCGCGCCGCGCTAGAGTAGTCCTTCAGTTCTGACGCTGTGGCAATTAAAGCGCCCACGCGAGTCGTCGAAACACAAGTAAAGTATAGTCGCCCAGTTGAATTTACACTCAAAAATAATTTAAAAATAAAATAATAATTATAAACTTAATTTAAAAACAGAGTTTAATTTTTGTATTTAAGAAATAAATGCCATCAATTTTTTTTATAAAGTAATTTAAGAAATATTTGTAATATAAATTATCAAGCATAACATATAATCATTGTTTTTTCTGAGTGTACTTGCGCTGGACTTGTATTTAGGTTGAGCTGGAGACCATCTTAATTATCCACAAGGAGGCGCGTGGCCGGTTGCCGGCTAACGACCTTCAATTCCGCCCAGTTCCCTTCGCTTCTTGCATTGTTTTCACATGGTTTATTTTTTATTTATTTTTTTTTAAGGGCATAAATCATACGCATCGATTGTGACTTATCGACGGACGACTGTGCGTGGAAACCCCACGCAGAATCTATCCAAATAAGCACCTTCCCTGCACTTGACGTAGTCGCCATCGTCATCCTCATCGTCATCGTCATTTTATTAGTCACAATTTGTGTTTTTTCTATGCGAATTCGTCGTAATTATTTACAATCGGACGAGCGATTGAATGGTTGGCATTGTGGAAGGGGTAAGAGATTGGGGGGGACTTACAATTTAAACAGGCGGCGCTTGAATGCCAAGCATGAATATATTGAAAAACAACAACAACAACAACAACAACAATGACGACGACGACGACTGGCGGTGCCAGTGTCAGTACCAGGGCCAGTACCCACTGCCAGTGCCAATGGCAGTGCCTGGTGGTATCTGTATCTGTTTCTCTATCTGTATCTGGTGGGTTTTGTTGTCGCGAATTGTGTTGTGACTTCGACGGCGACGGCGACGGCGACTGTTGTTGTCGTCTGAGCGCCTTATCGGCGGCGTCTCCAGAAAACATATACATGTCACACGTACGCGTCAAAATTTCTCAGAAAATACACTAAAGAAATCCCCCAAGCCACAACAAAAATAGCTAAAAAAAAAAAACCACAAAATTAATACTGTTTGCCTGCTATGGAATACGCACTTCTCTGCATATTAAAACTGATTTAAAATATTGGCAATCACATGCAATGGATTCCGAGTAGACTAAAATTTAAAGCAAAACATGGCAAGTGATTTCGAGTAGATTAAAATTGTATGCAAAAAGACATATGCGAAATTATGTCCAATTATATACACTAAATATCAACTTTATAAATCACAAACAGTTAATCAGTTATCAGCTAAGAGCCAATATTATTAGATCGCAGATGTGGAACCATCTCCTAACCTTAACCAATACTTTTACAATTTACCCTTATTTAAATATATTTATGTAGGAATACGAATTAATTTTTCTAATTTACAATAATCACTCTATGCTTAAAAGATTTTTATATATCAATTTAATTAATAAATTGTGTTTTTTTTTTCTTATAATTTTTCTAGACTTATAAAAGTGTCAGCTTGCGGGATTAACAACAATTGACACTTGCATATCAAATATCAAAGGGGCACATGAAAATGCTGTGGTTAAAAAAAGGCGACAAATGATTAACCGACAATTTATTAATAAATATATAAAAATATGTAAAAAAAAAAATACATAAATAAATATATAAATAAATATATAAAAAAAAATATATAAATAAATATATAAATAAATATATAAATAAATATATAAATATATATACTATGTATTGTATTGCATACAAAGATTAAATCTGTACCTTGACCAAACCAACGTCGCATTGATTGTTAATTTGTCAAGTTTTTATGTTTTTTATTTATTTTTTTTTGTGTTTTCTGACGCCACAAAAAATTCCACATAATTTTTTTGCACTTTGTTCGGTTGTTTATTTATTTTGTTTATATTTTCGATGGCTTTGCGAATTCCACGTAACAAATCTAGCAACCTAATTTCGCTCGAAGACCTAACAACAACTTGTCGTTACATAAACACCTCGACCCGGCCCCGTTTAAGGCCACAAAAAAAAAAAACCAAAATGAATGTAGTAAAATGGAATACTGGTTCATAAATCCGTGGCTGCCATAATTCTAGGTTCAATTGCATAAGCCACTTCGGTCAGTCGGTCACAATGTCTGGCAATGTTGAACAGAGACAGGGGAGCACCTTCACACACACACACACACACATGCCCCCTACTCTGTACCACAATCAACAACTCCGCACCGCCCACCGTTCACTTGGACGTCTGGCCGTCTGCCCGTCTGGCTGTCTAGACGCGTTTAATTTGCGTAATCAAAACGCAAAAAATAAAAATAAAACCGACTGACAATGAGAGACAATATAAACAAAAACAAAAGCCAGCAAACAAGCAACAACAACAACAACAAAACACATTGACGAATAACGAATAACTGTCAGAAGTAACAATTTGTATAAATAATGCAAAACGAAAGAGAATAAAGTAAAATCTTCTGTCTTTGGCATACCGAAGATTTTACACCCTTGCAGATGGAAATTCCCGATGCGATCTATATTATAAGTAGTCAAATTTTGATTATTTTCATTTTATATATGAGGCGCTTAATAATACGCATATAAACTGAATTTTGTTGAGATAAGTTGTAAAACAAAAAGTTGCATATACGAGATCTCTATGATTTTTTACACATACAAATTTCGTCTTACCAAATGGAAATGCAGATCAAGCAGATCTTAATACGTTACAAACTTCAAAATTATATTATAATACTTCGTGTAACTGTATAAAAAACCAAATAAAAGTGACTCAAGTAAAACAGTAACAGGAGCAACAGTAGATTATAAATTGAAATGTGCGACAAAAACAAAGCAATCTGCACAAAAAAAATGCCTTAACCCAATTGCAAACATTAATAACAATTTAATGGCGGGCAAACTACGTAACTTATCTTTTTAAATATTGATCAGAAGCAATAAATTATACAACAGATATTTTCAAATGAGATTGAGTTGAAAATATCAGAGTCAGCTAGAAAGTAAGAAGCCAAAGGACGATCATTAAAGTCACTTGAAAATATTAAAATTATTAAAGCTCAATAATTAACTAGTATGTTACACTTAAGTTAATATTTACCTATATGTTTCCACACTATCTCTAGACATGCCCATTGTTTTGAACTTGAACTTACATGCAGAAAAAAAGACGTTTTTTGCGTGAGCAGAAACTTTGGAATTTGTAAAATAAATATTGTGGCTTTTAACAAGAAGTTTCCATAACAGACAATTGGTAATTGTAATATTTATGGATATTATAAAATATTTCCTTTCAAAATTTAATGAATAGTTAAGCATTTTACTTTCACTCACACTAAACAAATTTTAAAAAACTTTCATTAATTTTGAATGTTAAAACGCAACTGTAAATTAAGAATCGCTTTGCTAAAATATGCACAAATACATACCATAACAATGCATTTTTTTATGTGTGTATTTGGCGAATAGCGGTTTTTACAGGTTATTCGCAAAACACGCTGGTTACCATTTACCGTTTTTGGAGAAAGAATTTATTAAAGTGGAACCTGCTCTCGCTGCACACACTTCCCACACGCCACCCCCCTCAAAACCAGCTACAAACATGTGCCGGTGATTAACATATATCAAATTGGAAGTGATATTTGCGTGTGTGTGGGATCGCGTTGGCACTGGATTTGGTGCAACAACGGACAGCAGTCCAAAAGGAACTACAGGTACTGCAAATTGGATACTATAGATCATAAAAATAAGGCGAGCTGATGAATTGATTTGAATTGCTATGATAATGGCGTCCATTATTCATTAGCTGACGTCGACGTTAGCGTCAGACGTCACGATATAGCTAGAGCTCCGTTCGTTTGTACTTTATACCCTAAGATTCGATATTAACTCTGGGTATATTAAGCCCATGGGTAATTGTTTAATTTGCTGTAAGTGTTTATCAACTGCACTAAAGTTAAGTAACATTTTTAGATTTTTTATTTATGTACAGGGTATTTTAGAGTTAAAACATTTGAAATTTTAAAGCATGATTTTCACTAGAAATTTATACAATAATTGCTTATTCATATGCAGTGCATGTCAATGTCAAAGTCATATTCAAGATGTCGTGTTGCTTCCAAGATTAATGTAAATTTATGTATAGGGTATTTCATAGTTGTCACATCTATCTCTAATTGCATATTTAAGGCTTGACTTAATTATATAAATTATGTACATGATAGTTGGCGACTTCTTTTCATCCGAAATCAGAAGTTAATTAAAATAATTGATAATTGATTGTCATCTATACAGGGTATCTCAAAGTCAAAGTAGCCAGCAAGCTGACGTCTGATTGGGTCTCTGTGGGCCAATGGCTGCGGCTCGGCCTCATTAGATGCGCTCGTTTGCAGTGTGCCACAAGAAGCGACGTAACGGCGTCAAATATTGTTGTTGTTGTTGTTGCTGTAATTGCATTTGTTGTTATTCGCTGATTTGTTTTGCTTTCGTCGTTTGTTTTTGACAATTTGCGCTTTGCTTTACATTTTCGCTGTTCGCTCTCTCTCTCTTTCTCCCTCTCTCCCTCTCTCTATCTCTGTCTCTCTGTGTATCGGCGCATCTGTGAGGTAGGCAAGCAGTTGCTTTGTATCTGTTAGATGCACCTTGGCACGAATTGCACACAACAACATCATTAACTTCATTAACAAGTGCATTGCAAATGTTTATTATATATTACGTCGTTTCTCAGCTTTCGAAACGGGGAAAACCAGCACAAATTATATTGAAAAAAAAACTGTCCAATGCAGTTGCGGAACTATAAAAAAAAACTATTAATGTAGATTTTTGTCTTTAAGTTTAACATAGATTTTTTTAACAATTATTTCCAACTACAAAGCAAATTAAGTCGTTTATTTTCGCTCATTAATTTTTACCTAATTTGCTTAGCAAATTTACATTTTTATCTTTAAGGACTGGCAAATCATAATGAGCACGAAGGTCAAATGCTTAAACTGGTTAGTGACCTTATATTTTTTGCTATTGGGCTAGGTATCTTTGAGAATCGTGTACACCATTGAGATACTTGCACTCCAGACATATGTCAAAATATATTTATTTAAAATATCACATTTGTCAATGTTATTTGCATTCACTGCGGCTATGATTTCATTTCAATACGGCCCAAATGTGCAGTAAATTATCATTTCTGTTTTATTTATTACATTTTTGTTGTTGTTTGTGTTTTAATTTTTGAGTTTCACAATTAACATGTTTTCATTTAGCGCATGAATTGATTAATGTCACACCATTTATAAATTGCACATTAAATATTGTATTTTTAAATGAGATTTCTTTTTGACTTTCACGCATTTGGTTTATAAATAAATTGAGTGGGTAATTTGAGAATGATGCATACTGCAATACATAATCGAATATGTATATTCGATTGCTTGAGCATATTTATTATATTCCGAATGCAGACAGTTGTTGCCTTTTGGCGAACATCAATCAGTGATTCTTCAACATATGCGTATAAATTAAAGAAAAATATTTTAATAAATTATAACGAATGCGAATATTAAATAGTATATAAATATACGCAAATATCCTGAAGTCTGCTTATAGAAATAAAATTAAATATAAAGTATACAAGTGTGTGAAAAATTTAAGAACTGTACCAGGAAATGTTCCATGAATATCTATAATAATATATTATGTAGGGAAACTATGCATTTTAAAGCTACCCAACTATAACTAGAGACCTTAGCCCTAAATCTCCTATCAGTTTTTATTACAATTTTAAGAATATTTTAATTAATTTTAATGTGTAATTATAATGTGAAAAAAGATTTAAGTCTTGCACTGGCAGTTTAGCAATTAGTAATCGTATCTGTTAGACCAAACATGAATGTTTTTTTTTCGGTCAAATCAAATCATAAAAACATACCTGAATATTTTCAAATCAATAAGCAAATTAGGCCAGACTGCGGTTCTTGCAGGCGAAGCCATTTCAAGTGGCACTTTGTCAAAGTCGAAGAACCACACCAGACAAAGCCTGAGCCCATTTGGCGAAACAGTTGTTAATTGCAAATTTAAACTGAGTAATTGACTGACTGGCTGGGAGTTCAACCCAACCAGATCCAAGCAGACCCAACCCAGCCCATAGCGACCCAACCTATCTAAAGCTCTGCGTAACTGAGAATGTTGCTTGCTGCGACGTACGCCAGCCAAAAGATTACCTCATCAGCATCATGATGAGCATTGCTACTGACGCTGCTGCTGCTGCTTGAAATGGCAATGAGCGCACGTTTCCAGGAAAAGCATGCCCCAAACACCAAATACACACAGTCATTGATTCGCTCGCACCCTCTTTCACTCTATCTTTTTATCTCCCTCCCTCTTTCTCTCTCTCTCTCACTCTCTCACACACACTTGCTCTCTCACTCTATCAATTACAAGCATACGCATTATAATTTTCATAAAAATAATCAAAACATGTGCCAAAAAACAAATAAGAAAACAGTAGAATCACCAACAATAAAAAGCAAACAACGAAACAATTAATATACACTACACCTTTAATCGTAGCGAAAACACTTTAAATAAGTTGAAAAAATATAAGAAAGTCTTAGGAAAAAAGATATTGCACTTAAATATAGAAAAATTGTTATGGAAAATAGGAGAATATTGTCATATTGTAAAGAATTTGGTAAAGATTTTAAATTACTTACTACTTTTGATTATTTTTTATATCCGTTTTCGAGGCGACACTAAATGAAATAAAGAAATAAATTTTAAAAATATTTATATAAATTTATAGTTTTTATCAATGTGCCAATTCAGACATTTCAGTACAGTAAAACTATAATACTATAAAAATCGAGGCAAATTGTCTTACCAAATGTTGTAGGTCTTTGCGCACAGTGTAGAATAATGACGCTACTTGACAGATAAATAAAAGCAATCGAACAGCAATAACAAATGTTCGGATAGCTCTGATAAATGAATTCTACGAAATTAGTCGAGGACGCAATAGTCGCGAATTTATGTTGTTATTTTTATTGTATGTTGTTTCTTTGTTTCGCACATATTAATTAAAGTTAATTTAAAGAAAAATAAACACACTGAAAACAACTAAGAACTGCACATAACAATATAATTATGTACGACTCCACTACAGCAAAAATTAATAAATTGACGTCAGTAGACGGATATTATAATCAAATTACAATAACAATAACAACAACAGGCATAACCACAATAAAAACAAATAAAATTTTGATAAATAAGTACATAAAAACAAAGCTAGACAAAAAAGTCAAACAGAATTTTTACCCCAATGCAAATAAAAGCGTAGCCCCTCGAAAAATCAGTTGTGACGTCAGCAGCGAACAACGCGTTCAATTCTCGCACCTATCTATACCAAATGTACTACTAGACAAATATGTGCACACATGTAAATACGTAGAAATCGCACAGAGTTCCCCTAATGTTTTATGGCTCGCAAGGTGTATTTTATGACAAGGGCAAGGTAAATATTTATGCTGATATGGGCGTGATTAAAACGAAGGCCTCTGAGGCAAGTAAAAATGTGCACCCATTATATAAAGATTTATATACATACATATATATATATATATATATATATATAGAGGCTTTGCATTTATCGCACTGTGGTTATTGGTCATTGGTTTTATCAGTGGCTTTCTTGGTAAAACCAGTGTTGGAACGGAAGTTTTCGCTGATTGGAAGCAATATTCTCGGAATATGTTGTTTAGCTCTCAAATATAAATAATAAAAACATATGTAAAAACACTTTATAAAACCATACAAAATAAACGATAAAAAAAAAAACGTTTGCAACTATAATAATAATACTAATGTATCGGATTACATTGCGGTTATGCTCGACACCGTTCTGTGTATATGAATATTCTTTACATTGCCCTCCACTTCGGTTGGCTACAAATTCTCAGTAATCATAGCGGAAATTATAAAGCTATATCAATAGCATTAACACTATTATTTATCTGGTCCACTTTTTATGTACCTATATCAATTGCAAAACGTTTCGTTTTAAACTTTTTAAGTTAATTTATTATTTTATTTCTTTTCCTATAAAAATTCAAATTTAAAGCTCTTTTGACTAAGTAATATGAATAAATTTATCTCAATTACTTATCAGACCTTTTATTTAAATAGAAGATCAGAATAGAATAGAATTTCGGTTCTGAATATCAATCAGGCTAAGTGACATTTCCGCTTCCGTTTGACACTTTAATTTATACATTAATTTTCATAATTATTCACTTCTTCTATTCATCATATCTTGATTATAATTTAATATTCTCGCATTTTACTAATTGATAATGCGTTACTATGACATCGCCCTTTGGCAAATATTGAATGGAAAACTTTTGTGCGTGTTTAAATGACTGATGAAATACGCAAATTTGTTGTACACCCAGAAATGCGAACGTATCGTAATTTATTTGAGGGGTTCTCATGTATATTAAATCGTATTAAAATGTTAATGGGCATGCCGCAAGTCAGCAAATTATTACCACCAACGTCTGCGACGACAAAGACCCCGGCGTCAGGTAATTATGCCTTCATTAACCCGAATCGACGCACTTCGGAGACATGGAGACATGGAGACATGGTCTCCGCCTGAGGGCAGCTTAAAGTGCATTTAGCAAATGCAAAGAGTGCCCAAGTGCCAAAGTCGAGAAAAGTAATTAAATGTCAGTGCACAGCGCAACAGTGCAGCAAATGAGCCGACTGAGGCTAAATTCACAATAAGAACACACACAAAATGCACTGTCAAAACAATTAAAATAATGATCAGATTAAAAAAAAAAATACAATAAATTAATGAGGGTAATTTATTAAAGATTCCTTAGATTAAAAATCCTTTTAACTTAATAAAAATAATATTCATTTTATATAGCAATATTAAATAAGATTAGATATACCTTCCGGGGTTGTCTTGCACTACACCAATATAAACATTTTGTATGAGCTCAATGTATACACAGAGATGCAGGGAGGAGGCGTCAAGGGCGTGGCAGTCGCGACTGGCAGAGCGCACAGCGTAGTTGCAAAATAAATTGGTAATAAAATGTGAGAAATAGCATCATTTAAAATATTAAAACGACATAAATAATGTAAAATAAATAAATAAAAATATCACTGCAGTGCTATCAACAGACCCCGATCACAAGATGGGCGCCGACAGTGGCCGCCAGCAGTTTGCAGCCCCGTTCTGCATTGTAAGCCGCGAAATTACATACTCGCACGCACACACACACACACACACACACATGTGCACACATATATGCATTTGTATACATAATTCATCGCAATTCATTTAATATGATTTACAAAAGAAATAAAACTGAGCAGCAGCAATTTATTGGCATTTGCAGAGGCGCAAGGGCGAGACGAGTGGGTCCTTGTACAAGGATATGTGTATTTTGGTCAACTGAGCGAATTTTAATATATGTTTACACTGAGAAAAATCGGTTGACAAATTTTTACAATTCAATTGAACTACAAGCATCTGTTTAAAATATCATAATTGTGTAAATATTTGTTTTTTAACACTAAGTTAAACTTTTTCAATTTCTCGTTTTAATTAAATTTAAATTTACATTTTATCGTTAGCTTTATTGAACGATTAAAGCAGCTTTTTCTGTTTTGTATAGTTTTTCATACTTTCACATAATCTGCTTGATCTTTCTTTCACTGCACTTTATTTGCTTAAACCATTTGTTGGCCGGCCATCGAGCCCATTACAGCAGCACTCCCTCCCCTAACACCTCTCTCCCTCTCGCTCTTCACAGCTGCAACATTTGTTTTTTTCTGGCTCAACAAACTCAGGAGACGCTGATGTGAAATCACCACATGAATTTATACATATAAATATAATTTTTTTCACAATCTATTTGTTTTTTATTTGTATTTATTTATATTTGCTAGCCGAGTTTTTACGGCTGTCGACGCCGCCATCAACGCTGTGGAAGTCGCTATTCCTTCTCTCAAACCCAAATGCCCCGTTACTATTTTCCCAATAAATTGTAAGTAATAAACTGGCAATTGGTTTACTGTCTGGCCTCTGACAACAACGATGACGACGACGACGACAACGACGACAGCAGCCCAAGACGAGAAAGGCGGCCGAGCCCAAAGCATTTTGACTTTTACTTCCTCAATGCTCTGTCGGCCCGGCCCCAAAATCAAAGCCCAAAACTCAACTTGAGTCAACTGGAGGAAGCTGTCGCCAAACAAAAAAACGTTCCTCACCCACCAGCTGAAGCTTTTCCCTCGGCTGCTGCTCCTGCTTATTTCATTTGACACTCGCCATCGACATGGCCATCGCCATCGCCATGGTTTGCTGTTGTCGTTGTTGGGCAACTCTTGAACCCGCTGCCGACTTATCGACATGTCGGAATACATGTTCTGACAGCTTTTATGGCGTGTTTACAAGGACATGATCCGCATGTTGCTTGTAGCGAGCTAGCAACTGCTGCTGCTGCTGACTTCTTCAGCATCAGAGTCATCGTAGCACATATCACACATACGCCACCAGCCCCCTCTCACGCCAAGCAACGTAAGTCGGCTTGTACACTCAGTAACCATAAAAAAAATAGCTATGGAAAAACGAAAGAGTTTTTAAGTGTTTAAGAGTGTTTAAAATAAGGTAAGCAAGACCTTTAGGGAATAGTCAAAATATCGATAAGTATCGATTATTTATTTACCTTATGTGATATGTATGGTTTATATTTAGCATCATAAACATATTAACTATTAATAATTTACAATATTTCGAGTTACAGGAATCGCTTAGCCATGCAAAAATTAAGAGTGTTATTTGGAAAAATATATTGAAGATTTGTGTTTAGAATGAGTTAGGCAGGAAATAGCACAAATATCGATAAGTATCGATTATCTATCTACCTTAAATGACAAGTAATGTTTATATTTAAACATACTAACTATAAGTAATATATATTATTTTCAGTTACAGGGTATTGTATTGAACCAACCCAACGCAAACTTGTTGATGGTTTTTTTTTTTTTTTTTTTTTTATGGCTGTTGCTTTTTCAATGGCCTTTGACTGGCAATTTGAGACGACTGCGACGACTGCTGTTAAACAAAGTTCACATAAAATAGAATTTTATATGGCTGAAAAATGTAAATCATGTCAGACAGCGCTGCCAAAAAGACAGCGTGTCCTTTTTGCGGACCATCCTCGCTGATTATGAACAATGTCTGTGCCGGAATTGCCACAAGATGTCCGAGCGCAAATGCCACCCCGCCGCTTGTTGCAGTTGCGAATGTGAATGTGAATGTGGCATGTGTCTTGTTAGCACACCCAAAGAGTATGTGTGTGTGTGTGTGTGTGTGTGGCACTCGTCTACAAACTGGTTTAATGTTAAGCACTGTACATCCATGTTAAGCTAATGTCCTATGTAAGAGGTTCAACATCTCGTTGAGCTGTCCTTCAGCAGCTGCTGTTGCAAGTGTTGAAATTTTGAATATACATTTCAAGTGCAGAAAATTGTGTTCAAAATCTAGATTGGAAATTCCGTGAATTGATAGTGTTTTGCTTTCGGCTCTTTTTTTTTTTAGTAAATATTATGAATCATATTCCAAATCTTATTCAGTATTTGGATCCGTATTGATCGATAATATATCGATTGCTGTCACTAAATCTAAAGAGTAGCATTTCTATCGATAGATATGCAGTTATATAAAGCAGAAATTGCATCCTTCACATTTCGCTTTGCAGTTGGATGCTCTCCAAGGCGCCAAGATGCCGGCCTGCCCCTGCCCCTGCCCCTGCCACTGCCACTGCTCCTTTGATGCCATGTTGATTTTAACAACTTTGACAGCTACTTGACCTCTTCGATGCGGAGAACATCAAACAGAACGACAGCAACCACTTTGTTTTTTGGCTAAAAATAATGAAATTGCGACGCGAAATCGGCAGGCGAATCAAATCAAAAGGAAATTGAATTGCAGCCGATACGCCTCAACCCTCCCCCCCAGCCAGACTCCCTATGTTGTTAGCACTGATTATGTTGACATTGCGTGCAGCAAATGCCTGAAGCTGCCCGAGACTATGTAGCATGTCCAGCTTCACATGTGTTTCGCCTTAGCTGCCGTCCCCTCCCCCTCTACCACTACCTCTACCACTCACAGCCATAACGTAATTTCCAATGGCATTCCCGCAATAGTGGGGGGGGGCAAGCAAGCAAGTGGCAAGCACTGTTGAAGGGTTGAGTTTGTGGCTTGGATTATTCTTTTCGTCTTAAGGGCGAGAGTTTATGGCTAGTGTGTGTGTATGTGTGTGTGTGGAGGGGCGTGGCAGTATCAACTACGCGTGCATTGACATAAGATACATTATTGCAAATTGTTTCGATTTCATAAGAAATTTTTGCAACGAGCGTGTTTGCTTGGAAGCGCAATAGAAAATCCTTGGACTTTCGATGATTGCCACATGCAATCAAAGTTTCCCCAGCTCCTTCACTGCTCCCTGTGTCTCCCACTCTCCACACACACAGAAAATACATTTTATTTCATTTGTCGTGCATTTGCTTTGCGCCGAGTCTGCCTCTTGGCTGCCACCCAAAATCACAACAACAAAAAACGAGAAAAAAACGAAGCCTTTTTGGCATTTTTCATTTAACTAAATGAGCTGCAACTCAGTGGCAGTGGCAGTGGCAGTGGCAGTAGCAGCCAGGGCAAAGAAGCGTGGAAAATCAATGCGAATGTGGCACGGAAATAATTTGTTATCGCATACAAAACGGATGTGATTGAAAGGGGCACACAGGAAACCTCGTCTCAAACAGCCAAATTGATAGAACTCTGTGGCACGAACTGAAAACTCAATTTTCAAGGCAACCCTCTCAAAGCCATTAAATAAATTGAATTAAAAAAAAGATGAAATTGTAGTGCATTTAAAATTTGCAGCTCATTAACTCTAGTTTAGAAATTAAAAAAAAAACGTCTTTCCTTCGAGTAAAAATATAACCGATAAAAATCTTTAAAGGAAAAAGTAATAAGCTGAAATCATTAAAAGGAAAATATTTCCAAAGTTGATTCAGAAAAAGTCGCTTTTCCTTTAATTAAAAATTTAAAATCATTAAAAAAATACTTTCATATTAAATTCAGAAAAAAACGCGTTTTGTCCTTTAAGTACAAATATAACTTAAACCGATTAAAATATTTAAAGAAAAAAATAATAATCTGAAATCATTAAAAGAAAATATTTCCATAGTCAATTCCGAATAAAAGTCGTTTTACCTTCAAGTAAAAATATAACAAAAAATAATAATTAAATTTTTAGTTGAAACTTAATTGAGGTCAAAGATTTGCCACGTAGAATTATGTTTTGATAGCTGCATGCTACGTGTTTGTTTTGATCTATCAGTTTGTTTGTGGCAGCGCCTGTCAAGTGGCACATAACAGCATATTTTGGCGGCAACATCGAAATCCACTTTAGACGTCTTGACTGATTTGGCCTTGAACCATTTTGGCAATTAAGAAAGCCACGCAAAATGCACAAAATATTTCGCAGACATTCAGCCATTAAGCATTTAGCATTTATCATTTAGCATTTAGCATTATGGCCATTTAAACATTTGGCCAACATGCCAGAAATTCACAAAAATATTTCCACACACATTCAGTCCTCATTGTGGACATCTTGCGTCTGGCTGTGTGGGCGTGTCGCCGTTGTAAATATCTGAATGCAGTAAACAACAAAAACCAGCCAAATTTCAGACATTTGTGTTAATTAATTAATAACCAAAAAAAAAAAAAAAAACACATCACAAAATGTATAAATAAAATTATATTTTTCAGAGAAATCATTTGAAAAGCATGCAAATTTATTTCACATAAATAAATTATTGTGCAGCATCAAGAGGCAGATGCCATCTGGCGTGACATATTCAATTATTGGCGACGCCGCCGCTGCTGTTGCTACTGCCTCTAGCCTCTCTCTTGCCTCTCTTCTTCTGTCCAACCAAACCTCGCACCTAAAACAATAAATTATGGCAATTAGCGTTAGGTTAAAGGCATTTGCCAATGTGTGCATGTGTCTGTGTGTGTGCCTTGGTTTAGGGGTGTGTCTTTATCCTGGTCGCATCTTCATCTTCTTGCCTTGGCACACATTTTAGGCGTAATTGTAGCAATTTAGACGCCTGCCATCGCGTCTAACATCCTTAAGTTTGCTTCAGTTTCCTGCCTACAGAACTCTGCACCCACCTCACCACATCCCCCAAATATCACTCCCCCCCCTTTGCCCATTGTTGTTGTTGCTGGTAAGCGACAGGCTGCTCGCCGCGCCTTCTATTATCACCTTGATGGCTCCCAGACACACGCATAAAATTTTAATGAGATTGTTAACGGCATAAAATATACACACTCATACACAGAATCCCCCCCCCCTACCCAGTCACACCTTCCCCTTTCCAGACCGCTTTAGGGGTTGAAGCATGACAGCAGCAACAACTAGCAGCAGGAAACGATGCTAAAGCTAAACTCTGCAGCCAAAGCCCCACACCCCCTCACCTACAAGCGAATGCTGCCGCCAATCCACAGCATCAGATATACAATGATAATCCTCCACATACAATCGACACCCCACACAACAACCCCCCCCCCCCCAACCCCTCCTCAACGATTAAAATATTCAAATGCGAGCAGACTCGACTTGGCGCAAATTTAAATGCATTTTTAAATGTTCCATAATCATTTTAGGCGCCTGGGCGGCAAATGCGGCATTTACAATTATGGGCGTGACACTTTGCAAAAAAAAAAAAAAAAAAATAGAATGAAAGAAAAAAACCAGAGAAAATAGAGTAAAGAGAAATATTAAATCCACATCTAGCCGCTGTACAATATTGAAGTCGCCCTTTTAGTATCTCAGCGCCAAAAGGGCGTGGCACATTTAAGTGCCGCATTTAAGCTGTGTAAGCCATTTGGCTTGGTATAAACACACATATAGATAGAATGTGTGGCTTAATAAGAAAGCGTTAATACTTAATTATACGCATTTTAATATTAAATGCAGTCTTGCTTTATTGATACTTGTGCAAGCAAATTAATCTGTTTATTAAAGTATTTACTAGGTCGATTCTAATATGGGACAAATTTAATATGCATTTTGAGAGAAAATAGATTAACAAAAATTTATTTCTATATTGGAAAATTTTTCCTAAAATTTCAACAGAAACAAAAAAAAAAAAAAAGTTAATCAAACAAAAATTTTTGAGATTAAAATTAGCTTCAAAATAATAATAAAACAAATAAGAATTTATTAGTTGAAAGAGCTGATCAGGAAGATAACCTCTAATCGAACCTAAAACCAAAACATAGCAGATAAATGTAATATTTATTATCGATTTCTATCAATATTAAGCAGACGGCCTTCATCATAATCTTGACATATTAATCGAAACCTATTTTCTATGCTTATCGTTTTATTTATTTGTTTATTAACTTTAAAATAACTATAAAATACAACAAAAGCGGAAATTAATAGTTGTTTATGCACCAATCACCAAACCTCTCCCCTTCCCCTTATATCTACTACCCCCGGCAGGCACATCAAAATCCGCCTGTCTTTAAAAAGCACCGTTTCGGCAATTAGTTGTAAATAGATTTATGCGGAAAGGCGGCTCGGCTCATAAATCACTTTTTGTTTGTTTACTGTTGTATTTAATTGATTTTTCAGCCATGAACTGTTGAAGGGGGTACCCCGAAATGTGTGGAAGGGGTTTTCAGTCATTTAGCCATATAATAAAAACAAATGCCACTTGATGCGTCCACGTGACAGTTGTCATAATACACTCAAATTATTGGGGCCCAGACGCTAAAAATATAAAATTTACATGCACGTGACTTGGGTTGTGGCCCATAAATGGGGAAGGGCAGAGAGGCTGGTGGAGTGTGGAGTGTGGAGAGAGGGTTCTGTGCTGGATACTTGTTTCATGATTTGTTGACACAGTTTTGTAGACAGAATTATGAGCAAATATTGCCAACTAGAGATGAGCGTTGAAATAATTTAAATAATCTTTTTAATTGCTCATTGCATATGAGCAAAGTTCATTGGTGATTTAATGTTGTGTGCATAAAAAACTTAATTACAATTTAGCAACAAAAGATAGTTAGTGCCATTAAATTAGAAATGAAGTCAATAAAAAAAAATTAATGTCTATTTGACAACATGATAGATGTTCGCTCGTTTACAAAACTCTAATGTGCTAAAATAAATCCTCGAGTTTTACATACAATTTTCAAGTAGTAACTGTAAATACAAATGTGCTATCATCACTAAAAAAAAAAAAATTGTGTTGACTTGGCCAAATGTGAGTTGTGATTTGGCAAATTTGCGTTGCAGCTTTCAATTTTGTTAATTGTTTTGTCAGCTATGTTAGAAGTTGAAGTTAAATATTAGCTGCACTCAAATGCAGTATTATTTGCCTGGCTATAATAATGTCTATAATAGTGTAACCAGCTTTGCAGTACAGGATTCCTTAAATTTGTCTAAATTTTACATTTTTCAATGCTTTGACTTTTTCAATATTCAGGCGCTTTTAAATCATTTCTTAATTTGCCTAACAATACTGCAAAAAATATAATAATACCACAAAAAATACAATAAACTTCTCTTATCCCAGCCCAGATCTTCAAAAGCACTGTAATTGGCTTGGGTATATTTATATTAACTTGAATCTTGCCTTTTCGTTGCTGCATTTGTGTAGCCAATTTATTGCCAACTTCACTTTGAACATTCGCCGCATTCAGGTTTCAATTTATTTATTTTTTTTTTTTTTTTTGGGGATTCATTTAGTGGCCAAAAATGTGTGGCTATCGGAACCGATGGGGGCGTTAATCTGTTTACCAGCCAAATGTGTGTTGTGTGTTGCCCACTCATCGTCAGCATCATCGTCATCATCGTCGTCGGCTTTGCCAGCAACAGCAATTAAAACGGCGACAGTTGCGTTTGGGCGGCAGCAAAATGGCCAACAAGCTGAATGCAGCAGGCAGCAAGCAGCAAAAGCAGACAGCAGCAGCAGCAGCAGCCAAGAGACCGAAAAATTACATTTAACATACAATAACCGAGTGTGCTTACGACCAACGACTGACGACTAACGATTGAGGTGACGTCGCATAGGCTATGGCAAGGGATGGTGGGGAGTCGGGGTGGCGGCTAGGCGGAAGGCTATTGTAGAGGCGCCGGCGGCATGCAGCACAAAATATAATGTTCAGGTTCAGGTGGGTGTTGTGCGGATCAGTTGGAGGCGGAGGATTGAGCAGGTAACGGAAAGTTACGACAATCGCCGCGTCACAACGTGGGAGCTTTTTATGAGTTTCACACACACACACACACACATACAGAGATGCAACATAAGCATCCAGATGGCTGTGTTGTTGCCACAAAACGTGGGGGCTGCCTATGGCAGCAGCTGTTGCCGCCAATTGATTGAAATGCCGCCGCCCAGTTTCTGTTCAGATGGTCATCCGTCTACTGTCCGCTTCCTGACCCCCAAAAATTGTATAATCCAACTCCTCCAAAAGTCGCCAACCCACTTGCATTAAATTTTGGTATTGGTTTCTTGAAGGGTGCCTCAAATTTTGTTGCTTTTTGTGTGTGTTGAACGAACAATTTTTTATGAGAATTTTCGACGGTTGAAAAAACTTTCAATTTCGTATTTATGAAAAACATAAGCGGTAAACCAAAGCAAACACACAATGAGTGTAGGCTATGGGGAGGGGCTGGCGAGAGGGAGGAGCAGAGGGCAGAAAACTACAACCGCTACAAAACTGTTACAAAATGGAAATTCCATTGAGGCAAAAGCAATCGCAATGAGTTATCGCATTTATTGTGGTTGCCTTTGTTGTTGTTGTCGACTAGTGAGAAATGCAGCCAAACGAGGCAACAATTGAATGTGGGAAAACCGGAAGTTTTCACTCGCTGTAATAAAGAAAGTGGAGGCAAGTACAAAGGTGAAATTGAGATACGACTTCTACAAATTAAACAACGAGATGAAAAAAAAAAATTTAACAACAAAATATGTCTGCCTTTGATTATATAAAGAGGAGGCGAACAATAAGCTTAAAAGTGCTTTTCAGTATTCGTAAATATTTGAGAATGTGTATTTTAAATTCAATGGTTTAAAACACGAACAGCAACTCAACAATTCAATTTAAAAATGATATGTAAAACCAGTTACAAAAGGGAGAAGCCAGAAGGAAACAAATAGCAAAAGATATTTTTAGCCAATTATAAAACTTAGTATTTCGCTTATATATAATATATAATTATTATATAATAATAATATATAAAAATATGAAATAAAAAATAATAATAATAATTACGTATGCCATTCAAATACAATATTTTGCTGTAATTTTTAAAAAATAATTCATTTCCTTCTTGGTATGCAAATTGAGACTTAACACAGCGGTTCGAAAGTGTTTGAATAATTAGCCAAGCCAAACAATCAGGTTTTTAGCCAAAAAAAAAAAGTATACATAACAATTGCTCTAGTTTTAACTTATGTTGGGTGGCTAAGCCAATTCCCTTTCGCCAAAATTAATGAATGTGGCATTTTTTGCTGAACAGCAGTAGCAGCAGCAGCAGCAGCATTGCAAGAAAGTTGCAATAATCACTCATTAAATACTCATTAGCATTGATCCGAAACGCTGCGCTTGGCCAATTCCATGGCTATAATTGAACGAATGCCTCTAATGGCAAATCAAATGCTAAAAAGCAACTGATTAACATATGGCAACACGAATATGCATTAGCCAGAGCCAGAGCCAGAGGCAGAGCAGCTGCCTTCCGTATCAATTGTGCAGCAGGTTCAAGTCACTGCACCCGTTGCGATTTCCCGTAGATATAAAGATATATATATATATATTTATAGATGGATAGTATATATATCTATGTATATATATATATATGTTCCCAAGCTAGCTGCATTTCATAATATGCATATCTGGTTGGTTGGTAAAACTAATAAAAAAAACAATGGCAATTACAATTGGGTTTAGAATTACGCGAATTGCATAAGCTGCAATCAAACTGTGGATCGGCGGGGGGGAATCTACAATTAAAATCCAATTGTGAGCGATTACACAAGGCGCAAATACGAAACAAAATTTCCAATCACTTTGTTTACTCGCATGTGAAAATGCAGCATCGCCCGCCGCCCGCCGCATGCCACACACCCCACTCTCCAACTTGACCCCGCTCTGTAAAAGGCCTTCTCAGCGTTCTCATCTCGCCACAGGCAACATATTGCGCAGCATCTTGAGTTTCCGCCCTTTGGCGTCGCCCACCAGCCAAAGACGGGGCAAGCCAAGGTAACGATGCACTCAGCACGAGATACAGATACATTTACAGATACAGATACATCTATAATAGCAGCTGCAGATACAGCTAGAGATGCAGTCCCAGAAACAGATACAGAAACAAATACATATACAAATACGGCTACATAACTAGACTTATATTTTTCCCTTATTTTCTCATTTTTTTTTTGTGTACCCTGTAAAATTTACAAAATTGTGGAAATGTTTACATGAAAAATTAAATTTTTATTATATTTTGAACATTGTCAAAAACATTTAGTTTTTGAATAACTCTTATAAAACATTGGTCGGATTAACAGCTATTTTATTTTGAACAGGGTATCTCTAGTCGAGCGTATTTCGTTGTGGTTTTTCACATTTTATCTTTCGCTGCAATTGCGCGACAAAAGTGCGAATTTGTTGTTGTTGTTGTTGTTTTTGGTGTGTATCGCAATCTTGTGAAATTCGACGTCGCGAATTTTCTGCTCGCCCATCTAAGCAAAAAACCAGACAAGCAGAAAACCAGGCCGTAAGTGGCGCCCCCTCTCAAAAGCCATCCCATCTCGATCTCTCTCTCTCTATCTCTCTCTCTCTCTCTGTGTGTCTCTTTGTCTCTTTCCGTTTCTGTATTTCCCCTTTGGCTTTTTGTTTTGCTATTTGCTTTCGCATTCATTGCAACTGCGTCGTTTGGGTTTTGTTTTGGTTGCGACTGCTGCTGCTGCTGTTGTTGATGTTGTTGATGTTGTTGTTGCATCATCAACTGGCAACATGCAACAGCATCGCCAAGGTATCATTTGCCACGCCCCCTCCCTGCCATCACACACACACACACTCCATTATCGCAAGTCAACGTGTCTATTTTTAGCACGCTGCGCATCCATGAGATACACCAAGAGATACATCTACAGATACAGATACAGATGCAGATAGAGAAGTGAGCATTCAGTCTGGCTATCTATGTGCCCCCTCCACAACAACATCCCATGGCCCACACTCAAAACGCCCAGTCATGCCACGCTCGTGTGATTTATAAGGTCTTTAACCCCCCACCCCGCCAACGCGTCGCTCGTCGCTCGTCACTCGAGCCTTTAGTCTCTCCCTCTCTCTCTCTCTCTCTCTCTCTATCTCTCGCTCTCTTTCTCTCTGCCTCGTTGTTGGTTTCTCTGTTTTTGTTTTCGAGTTATTTGTTGTTATTTTTTTGCGTCTCTTTGTTTTGCTTGCCTCCTTCTCCGCTGTTGTAATAACAATCTTGGAGATAAACGTCCGACTCGTCGCTGATAATTATCATTATCATCATCATCATCATCAAACTGACTAATGCTGAAAAGTGTTTAGATAAAATTAAACGAATGCTGCGCCATTTCTCGTGCTAAAAAAGAAACCCCATTGCTCGAAAATGTGAAACTCAATTGGAATCGACCCAGTTAGCAGCAAGGCAGACAGCCAACCAGCCAAGCACTGTTTTGTCTGGCTCGAACCGATCTCCTCCACTTTTACCCACCATCAACATCCTCATCATCCACATCATCCACATCATATTCATCATCGTAGTCATCGTTATCATCATCGTCATCGGCAATTGCGCCGTGAGGCCGTCGAGGCGCGTCGCATCGTCGTCGTCGTCTTCGGCTTCGTCTTCGTCATCGGTTTTCGTCACCGTCTACTGCGCACTGCACTTTTTTAATTGCTGGCCAAATATTTTTGACAAACACTGTAATCACCTGCGATGGCGGCTGTGATCGGGTTAGCGGTTAGTGGAGAGAGAAGACGAGAGTCTCTTGATTTAAGACTGGCGCCGGCAGACTCATCTTGAATTTGATGTACAGTCTACTCTACTCTCTCTCTCTCTCTCTCTCTCTCTCTCTCTCTATCTATCTCTCCCTCTCTCTCTCTAGCTAAAAATGCAAGCTCAGCTGCATCTAAAAACAACTAGATTTTAATTTTTTTTTTTGTACTTAAATAGCTAATTACAGAAAAGTAGCGAAAGCAATTACTTAAGTAATTAAATATTTTAATTACGATTTACAGTATTTGTGTCAGTAATTAGTTAATTAGAGCCAGGCTAACCTGTCGAATTATAAAAATAAACCAAACAAACAAAAAGTGTTTGAATAGTCAATTGATTAACAAACTCAATTTCAATTTCTATTCTAGATTTGGCTCTAGCTAATTAACATAAGAGCCATGCTAATTAAATTGCAACAACAACAACAACAACAACAAGAAACATTTACTTTCACTTCGAAAATGTCCCCAGAGATGTGAAGGCCACTCAGGAAATGTTACATTTTATATGCTTGTCGGCCAATCAGAATGTTGTTTACCAATCCATTTGAAGTGCTGACCACTGTATGCCAACTAATTAGATTCAGCTTTTGAGGGACAATTGCACCAGCCACCCCAAACCGCTAACAAATCGCTGACCTTTCGGCTTGACGTGTAGTATTTGACCCAAAAAATAAGTTCAAAGACCACAACTAAACACATTTTATTACCACTCAGTTTGCGTTCTGCTGCTTATCTGCCTGCCCGACTGCCTGTCTGTGTGTCTTTCTCTGTGGAGTTATTTTGATTTCTATTTGCTCGGACAGGCAATCACTTATCAGAGGACGTCCAGAGAGGCACAGCGCAGATTCGCAGATTCAACACAGACAGACAAACAAACACACACAGCATGACAGACGGGTAAATAAATAATAATAATACAATTTTTGGTTTTTTTTTTTTTCTTTGTTACGAACATCATCAAAACTAACTGCAGGCAAATTGTGGACACATAAATCATACGACATGTTAGCCGCAGCAAAACAGCAAAAACAATGAGAAACGCGACATGAGCAGCACAAAAATCGAGCACGAAACATTCAACAACTCGCTGATAACACACAACATACACACAACACATACACACACACACACACAGCACATATTAAGAGTGAAAAAGATCTGACCCCAGAACCCCCGAAAAAAGCCCCGCCAGCCAATTTAATAAGTTGCCTCTGGATCGGGGCGGGCGGGACTGGCTGGCAGTGTGGCTGCTGTCAGCAAATAGAACATGCGATTTGTTTATGAGATTTCCATATGCCTTCTTTGGGTCTAAGCGGTATAATGAATATTTGATGAAGCCTGCACCAATCCTCAGACAGTTAAGTGTACCACAATAAATATAAATGTGTCTGCAAATTTGATCCTTTTGCCAAAACACTTAATAATTTGGTAACTAAAAACATAAAAAAAAAGTATTGTAATCAAAACATATTCATTTAACAACCAAAGTTAAAAACTCTAAGCAAGATTTGTATCTATATAATATAAATATTTTCTTAAATTCCGACATTGATGTTGCTATTTTTAAGCTTCCCAAATTTATTCGCATTTTTAAACAACAAAATTTATTGCCAACTATCCATCTTAATTATATCAACATTTTTTTAATATATGCACTTATTGCAGTGTATTTTAGATGCGTTTTTTTGTTTGCTGAATTTTTTTTTTTCATTCAATTATATAGTTTTTAGTTTCATTAAGCGTAATATTCACAATAATCAACAACTACAAACAGACGACGACTTAATGGCGCTTGTCGCTTTGTTTTGGGGCCTTCATTCACTAGATTCATTCATAGATTCACATGAACACAAACACAATACATATATATATATACACAAATATATATAGAGAGATATAGTACACAACATGTTGTAGATTTTCCATTAGACTCTGTTGTAGATGATTTATTCTTGATGTGCATATTTGTTTCACTTCTTTGTTAATTTTTATTGTTGTTGTTATTGTTGTTATTATGATTGTCGTTGCTTTCATGTTTCATGCTACCCCAACCCCCCCACCACCCCTACCCTTCTTTCTCTGTGGCCACTTGGACTGACTGCACTCTGTATTATAATCACATCTAAATCTCTCATTCAATTAAATTAATTGCCGCCTTTGTGTTTGTGTAGCATGCGCAAAAACGGCGTATTATTTACATGGCTACTGCCCAGGGCTAAAGGCAGCAAGGAAGGGGTGGACGGGGGGGAGTGGGGTTTGGTATATGTGGTAAGACGTAGCTTGAACAATATTTATTGACCGTTGGCAAGTTTTAGCTAATGCGACTGGAAGCCATTTTGAAATAGACTTAATTGATATTTGACAAAGGCTTCTCAAAACAGAGTCGAGAACATAAACAGAAATGCAGCTGCTTTTGTTGTTGTTGTTGTTGTTGTTGCAAGGAGTTCAACGACCTGCAGCACCAAAAATTTTAACATCTGTAGCATTGCAAATGGGTGAGGTGAGGGGAGCTGAAAGGGATTTGGTTGCCACAGCCAGGTGATCTATGTGGCTGCAGACTTGATTTATGTGCATGTTTTGAAGCTGGTCCCACGAATTTCGTATGACTTTTGCCGCTTGTCACATGTTGTGAATTATGAGAGAAGGTGTGCGTGTGTGTGTATGTGTGTGTGTGTGTGCCAGTAGAGAAATGAAAGCAGGTTCTCAAAGTTTAGTGAGAGTAAAAGTTGGTTAACTTAATTTTTTTTTTTGGCCATAGCCAGAGCATTGGCTTTGTGCAAACCAGATACATATCTAAATAGCACCGAAAATATCATGAAATTAAAACAAGCCTTTTAAGCCATAATAAAACCAGTAGCCAAAATTATGATACTCATATTTTGAAAGTATAGAATTAACCTTAGTTTAGATCAATGAACCAAAGCTGAAACGAGTTTGGATCTAGTAATAAATATTTTATGGAGGAAATGTTACATAAAATCATGCAAGCTTCAAAAATATTAAATAAGACAGTTAAAAACCTTTATTTTTATTATGGTTTGGTTTTTGGCTTAAAGCGATTAGAGCGATCTAAAAATAAGAGTTTAAAAAAAGGAAAATAAAAAAATGATTTATATAAAAATTTAATTTAAATGCTCTCCAATTAAGATGAGTTGTCTTTCTCTGACTTTTAGTTTATTAATCCTGTTCTGCTCTAAATATCGCATGCCAATTAAAGCAATTTCGAGTATTTCATTTATTTGCCATCTGCTGTTCTGCATTTTCACACATTGCTGTTTTGCAATCAGCTTTTTGGCAATGCAATTAAACTATTTTCATTGACTTGCAGCAATTAGCAGCTAGGACAATACATCGAACGGCAGTAACCAAATATTTGGTAGTCGACTATAATAGCCAGAATACCATTAATTAAAATAAATTTGTGCAGCGCAGACAAAGACCGCAAAGTCCCCAAAGGCTTGCGGCTTTATTGAGTTGAGTTTCATTTCATTAAAATTTTGTTTGCAATATTTGGCTCTAATTCTAATTAGCTGAACGCAAACCGAATAATCCAATTGACTCACTACAAGTTCTTCTCCATCTCCTTCTCCTTCTTCTCCTTTGGTTGGTTTTTACTAATTTTGCCACGGGTTGTGTCTGGCAACAACTGCATATCTAACTAGACCAAGAGTTTGCCAACTGCGAATTAATATATTTTAGAGCCTCAAATAAGGAGTCCAACTAGTTTTAACTAGTATATTAAGATTAAGATTAAATAAATCTAAATAAATCTGCCTCAGTTGACAAAAAAGCCAAAGCAGTTAATCTATGGCCACAGATTTTTTATACAAAGTTTTTTTTCTCTCAAATGAGGGTATTTTGAAATTATTTAAAAAATATTAATATATTTATATAAAATATATTCTTGATCAGCATCAACAGTCGAGTCAATCTAACCATGTCTGTTAGTCCATTTGTCAGAGCAAGTTAATCTTAGACACTAAGGTAGCCATGGACAATCGATAATTTTACTACTAGACTATCGATAAAAATCGATTTTCAACAACAATTAGTGTCAGAAAAACCTTAAGTGAATTTTCTTTTGGTTCGTCTATAAATAACAGAGTTTTCTTTAAACATATTTATATTGTGGAAACTACTCTTAACTACTTTCAGTAGAGCCACTCTGCTCAGGGTATCTGTTATTGCATCATTAGAACATATGTTTGTTGTATTTTCTTCTTCTTCTCCTTCATCTGGTGAGCAAAATAAAAATTTTCCAGTTGGCGCTGGTAATAAAGTTCACGCCTGGTAAATGGCAATCAGAGGAGCCCACGCATGCCTCAAATTTGAAACTGAAACTGGAGCTTTCAGTTGAGGCAGTTCCTGCTGTTGCTGAGGCAGTTGTTCGCGATGTTGGTGTTGCTATTGATGCTGCCGTTGCTGTTGCTGTTTCTGTTTCTGTTTGTGTTGGTTTTGTTGCTGGAGTTGCGGCTTCTCCCACGCAGGATAAGTGAATAAAACGACCCACGGCATTTCCTGTGGCTCCAGCTGCTCGTTATTGCTACTCTCCCACATTCTCTCTATCTCTATTTCTCCCTCTCTCTCTCACTCTTTATGACGTAGGCTGGCCTTGATATATTACACATCCTGTGTGTCGCGTGGGCAGACGAAACAATGCTTTGTAATCAGCGCTCAGAAAAATTGCTGTGAACTCTAAGACTGTTTGTATGTGTGTGGGAGGGGCTAAGGCGTGGCACTGATAACAGTCAACCGCCCTTTTAATCCACCAGAAGCCACCGGCCTCTCTCATAATTCTGGTTGCTGTTCCTTATTATTCCCCTCATAGTTCTGCGACATGCAAAATGATTGAGAATCCATCAAAATCCATTGCCGAGCAGCTGTGGCAGAAGCCGCACGCGCCACATCTATGCAAATAAGTTGCCATTTAAATGTTTTACGCTGTTCCTGCTGCTGCTGCAGCAACTTGGACCCCAAAGTTGACTTTTTCCCTCCCCGCCGCACTTGTCTCACATTATTGCCTCGCTTGACATTGATGTATCTGGTGACAAACTGTTGCGGTTTATTATCACCAAAGGACAGGGTAGAAACGGATTGGTGGGTGGGGGGTGGGGGGGTAGTGGAGGGGGTCATCACGTAGTTGCTTTGAGCATGTCACAGCTGCAAGGATAACGCAGCTCCAGCTGAATTCGCAAGTAGCGACAAGACCAATCGATAAATCATCCTAATTGTTTGCCATCTACAAGATAATGCACTGAAATATCTCAAAGGACAGCTGTATAAGTTAACCCCATAAAGTCTCTCCCCATCCCCATCCCCATCCCCGTCCCCCACCTCCTACTCCCGTCAAATCCAGTTAAGCATTCAACTTGTTGTAATTAATTTCCTAAACACATTTAAGCAAATACTTAAGAGATGAATAAACAACATTTCCTAATGGATTCTCTAAAAAAACAAATAATCATTTGCTCAGTTCGAAAAAGGGTTCAATTATTTAAAGTTTGATTTAAGCAGTGTTAATTTATGAGTTGGGATTTTCACCCCATAGAAAGTCTGTAAATAGTCTGTATGGTGAGTATTAATCACAGCTATAGAGGAATAAGAGCCTTTAAATTTTGAACATAAGTTCTCTCGGGTAGAGAATTTTTACTATACTTTAAGGAGAACCCCACCTAAACGGTAAACAGTTGAAATTGCAAATTGTACAGCTGCAATCCACAAGCTTTATCTAGCTGTGCTATATATAGCTATGTATATATAAATAGCAATGATAGGCTCCAATTTGTTTGCAAATGCCTTATCAGACAAACTCAACTTGCGTCGCAGGACGAAATGCATTAATTTTCATTACGTCATTGTGGGGGTTGCAAAATGGTGTGTGTGTGCGTGTGTAGGAAGTGGGTGTAAAAGCACGCAGTGCCATTTCGTACTTTACTCAAGGGGTTAAATACGTTTCCATTGAAGAGGAAGCCACAACAGTTGCTGCAGCTCCACGCATATGCATTAATTTATATCTATATATATATATCGTTATATACAAATATATATAGACATTGATATGTACAGTTTTGCCTATATATGCGAGTGGCCTATATAGTTATTCTACTACTACGACTATATACATTTTTATATATCCCTTGCACCTTCCAGTTGCATTCCAATTTTTAACGAGTAGAAACGAGAGCAATTGCCCCCATTTCCAACTCTGCCAATGCCCCTGCCCTTCTCGTGCCAAACGTGCCTCGCATTTAAGCTAGGAGAGCGGAGCCTAGCATCGCATAAACATCTCGTCGCTACATTGTTGCAATAAAATATTTACAAGATACGTTTGCTTTGTGTTTCCCCTCGGGTTCCTGCCACGGCATCTGCGGCAACAAAAGTTACACATTTCAGCTTCCTTGGCTGCCACAGCTTCTACACTGCCACTGCCACTGCCTCTATTATGGAAATGCCGCACATTTTACCCACGTTTCCACCCACCGAAGCACGCGTTGCTCTCCTTTTACAGCCAGCTTATCTTGTTGCTATTTTTGCTCAGCCATCTCGGATGGCTATCTTAGCGGGGGGTTGTGTGATTGCGGGGGGGATTGAGTTAATTCTACAATTTCTAAGAAAATTCATTAGTGGGCTTGAATTAAATCTCAATCAACTTAATTGAAAACAATTCTCTAATAATTTATTTATGTTTATGGTTGTTTCGCGAGAAGCAACTTTTATCTAAATAATTACAAATTGTGCTAAATGGAAATGAAAAAATACATTAAAACAAGTTGCACGTCAATGCTTGGTAAACGCTTAGTAAAATAAATTGCACCAGCTGATGATATTATGCAATCTAATTTCATTTGCAGGGCAATCAATTTTCAAAGTGCGTTAAATGAATGAATCCGCTTTGAGCATTTCTTATTTCTCATTTCTTTCTTCAGTGTTTCTCTTCTATTTTTTGCTTTGAGCAAGTTAACATTGTTAACTGTTATTTTTATTTTTTATCTTCAGTGTCCTTCTCTCTCTCTCTCTCTCTCTCTCTCTCTCTCAGTCGCTGCATCATTCAATGCAAAATTCATTTACGTTGTCCTGTTTCAGCTTTTACGTTACGCTACGTTCTACGTTTAATATACACATTCACTTTATGTATTAATGTGTACATGCTGCAGCTGTATGTATGTCTGTGCATGCATTTCTCTACGGCCATTTACCGTCATCGTCCATTTACGATGAGGCCAGTGACGTAACACGACGGCGACGTCGGCGTCCTAGTCGACAGAGTGACGAATGTTTATTCTCACCCACAACTCACCCAAAACTCAGCCAACCCCTCAACCCTACCCGCCGTCTAGCGTAAATCTTCGTGCAAGCGTAGTAACCTATATACGAGCTCAGATACGAGCTCAGATACGAGCTCAAATACGAACTCAAATACGAGCATAAATACGAACAACTCCGACGCCCACTCCCCTTCACACTCTCTATATACTCTGTGATAATCCTAACGGAACCCAGCCCTATTCCTCTGCCGTTTATTGCCCATGTGTCATGTGCTTGCCGAGCTTCGCATTCGTTTTTGCTGTTCGTTTGCAAAAAACAATGACGTCACAACTGACACGCGCCTGCAACTGTTACGTATACGTATATGTATACGTATACAGATTACGTATACGCGCTGAAACTCCAAAGCAAGACTTGCTCCACTCCAGCACTAATCAGCGTGAGCTGATTTCGTCTAATGGCGACACTTGGTCGTCATTTGAAAGTCGTTTGACGCTTGTCGTCTGTCCTCGTCAAATTGGACTCGCCTATAAGCTGTTACCGCTTTTAACCCACACGAGCCGTGCGTCACGGCCTCACAACCCCGCGCAACCCCTGCTCAACCCCTGCCCAACAGCAGTTTTAACTTTAAATTCATCGCATCGAATCGTACAAACGTTTGTTTTTCGTCATTCAAACAAGAGCCAGAACAACTCATTTCACGTTGCCAAAGATCAAATCTATTATACTACATATAATATAGAGATATAGATATATATATACAGTCATAGATATATACATATATATATACATATAGCATATACTTCCCGATTCCATTGATCAACTGCAGCATATGTATAAAATAAGGTTAATAGGACACTGCAATACATGTCCAGCTGGAAACAAACACACACACGCACACACACACATATGTATAAAGGCTGTATGTGTGTGTGTGTGTGTTTGTGTAGGTCATGTCAATGGCTCAGTGGTGGTGGCAAGTACAGTTGCACGTGACAGCCTGTAGCTGAGTTCAAGGGAAAAGCTGCCACATACAAAAAAAATGGTAAATAAAGAAAAAACTCAGTGAAATAAATAAAGAATTAATTAAAAATATCCAAAAATATCTTAAAAATATTCTATACTTTTTCAGTAGATCTTTGGCTAAGTGGAACACTTTTATCTTAAAATTCTCACTTTTTTCAGCTACTTCTGCTTTTTTAAAGCCACAATAAATCTGCAATTAATCAATCTTTTTCGCTTGCTGTCGACAAACAGTTGTCAAACTATTTGTATTAATTAATTTCAAGTGTGATTCAGTTAAGTGAAAGCTGCTTAAATATTGCTTGTTAAAACTATGATTTACTATTTAATGAGCAAAAACAGCTTTGAAGAACTTACAAAACATTCATTTGCTTTCGCTTTTGAATGAGTCAATGAACGTATTTTAAGTAGAATTCTAATTTTGTATTTACTTTATATTTTTAGTTATAACAAATGAACAAAAACTGGGCGAATATATTCAAATACTTGTTGCACATTATAAATTCTGAATAATTTTTAAAAAGCCACCTTTTTTCAGTCATCCAGTGTTGCATCAAAGCTCTGCATTAAATGCTGGCTTCTGCGAATAGTTTGTTGCATTCATTTGAGTACTCAACAGACTCGATTGAGTCTTTTGCTGTTTGTCACGTTGAAGGTTAAAACCACCCACTCAAAAAGGCGCATCTTGTCAGCGACACGTGGGCCGTTGGATGGCTTGTTGGGTGGTTGGGTGGCTTGTTGGTGGGTCAGTTGTGCGCCCTCAAGTCCAAAGTCCATTAGTCAGCGGCCTACGCAGGACTGCACTGACAAAAATAATCATGACTAAATATTCTAATCAGCATAGATATTTTTTAAGAAAAAACATTTTTTATATAAATAATTAAAAATCAAATTAAATTTAACAAATAAATAAAAAAAATTATTAATGCACTTTTTAAACCGGAATTTATAAGTTTTTTTTATTTACTTAATTTTTTTTGTGCATGCTGACAGCTTGCAACCTGCCCCTTCTGCCGTTAGATTTGTGACAACTGCTGCACTAGGGTTTATTAGCAGTCGTCCGGCGCTGACGCTGGCGCTCAGCTGCCGTTTGCGTCAACGTTGATGTCGACGTCGCTGCTTTTGCTTGTCTGTTTGTATTTTTTTTTTCTATTTTTTTTTTAGCTGGTGAATAATTTTTCTTTTGGTTTTGTTGGATATTTAAGCGTCGCCTGCAGCGCAACAGCAGCTCAGTCGGTCAGAGGCCGTTTGCATTTCCATAACGCGCTTTTGAACTTGAACTAACAAAACACAAACCGTTGAGTCTCTTTCGTCGTCTGGTTTTTTGAACAGTGTACTTTAAAAAAATTGGCAACTGCTGCTGCCAGTGAGGGGCCGCTCAAGGACATCGCATTTTTGACCGGATATGAAAAAGGTGATGTGGTATTGTTTAAGTATTGAGTTCTAGCAGCAAACTAGCAGCTGCAAAATGTCATCGCGTAAAGGTCAAAGTTGCAACCGAGCACAAAACCGCAAACAAAAAATATAAAAAAAAGCCAACAACATCTCAACACACACCTCGCACACCACCCCCTTGACATTCTCAACACCAACGCCACACCACCCCACCCCACCCCACATGTAAAGGTCACATGGTGCAATGTCGTCGCAACACAAAGCAACAGCAGCAGCAGCTGCAGCAGCAGAGAAAGCACTAGAAAGAAATGAAAACCCAACAAAGTGTCGCCCACGACTGACATTCACCACCACCCTTTCACAACCCCCTTTCACCACGCCACCCCTTCCTATTGGACCAAGTTGGTCAAACTTTTCGTTGCGACGCAATTGGAAAACATATTCATGCAATCATCAATTGCGTTTCAAGAAAATGCTCGCGATAAAAGGGAAAACTACAGAAGAGCTTTGCCAAAGGGTTGACTTTGAGATACCCTGTAATATTTTTTATTGACTTTTATTATTATGTTAGGCTATTGTCTGCAATTATTATGACCTGAACAAGCTTTATATATGTTGAGGGTTAAGTAAACGAATATTATTAAAACTTAGCTTGATATCTTTTAATTAGTTTATGCAATAAATATTTTTGAGCAGTGTAGATTTTTTAATAAAAGCTTATATTCATCCAGCTTATTTTCCTCTCAAGTTTACAGGGTATTTTTAATAATATCCATATTCACACAAATGCATATTTTATTTGATTTTGATTATTAACAATGTATTTAACAATTACTTTTAACAAGTAATAATAATTTATTTAGAAATTCAAAACAAAAAAAGACAAGAAAGAATTTATCTATTAATAATATATTATTACGCATATCTATTATTTATATTTAACTTTTGTATATTTAGTTTGTTTAGTTTAATTTTCAAATTCAGAGGAATTTAAGTAGTAAATTATAAATATACAAAAAATTTTACTTACCTATAAAATTGTGCACAATAAGGAATCAAATTTTACCGTATAATGTTCCCATTTCCAATGGAATATTAAATTTTTCACATTTTCACTATGTTTTTGTTTTATAATATAGAAATTTGTAGCAGTTGATTCAAATTGGGAGATTTTCTAACTGTGTCTGTGGCTTAATCGATTGTCATTTATCGATGCTATCGATATCCCAACCATAGATGAACATTATATCACGCTGCAAGTTATTTATCGTATTTCTAACTAAATTGGTAAAACTCCCTTGAAATGAATATTGAAAACTTTACCGCCAATTGGCGCCTCTGTCGATTATTTATTGTAGCAGCCGCGTAATATCTCTCGATACGCCCACAGGTCGTCTATGTATATATATATATAGCTCGGTTGTGGCAAAAGTTACGTTGCGTTTAGAATTTATTAATGCACAGTTGCAATTGTGTATTTTTTAATTGACCGTTGCGAATTCGTTTGGCGCCAATTTGATTTTCACGCCGCCTGGCGCCAAACTCACAATTCGAAATTGAAAGCTGGCTTCAGTTTTGTTCAATGCAACTTTTTCTCTCTCTCTCTATCTCTCTTTATATATACAGTTATAGTTTATGTGTGTTTTAATTTGGTTATGTTGTTAGTTGCGCTTTCAGCCAGACTTCAATAAATGTTCTTCATTTATGTTTGGGTTTTTTTTATTAAAAGTCATAGTTGAAACTAGTAAACGGTTTATATATATTGATTTGTGTTCCAATCTAAGCCAATTTATTTATTCCATGCTATCAAATTATATTTTACACAAATTATACACAAGTTGCATATGAAAAAAGCTCTCCAAACAGAATCCACAAGCTATGTGGATAGCAGTCATATGGACGCCATTTTGATTTTCGTGAGAAATTACACAATTGAAGAATATAATAATTAGATGCACACGACCGGTCAGGAAATCAATCGCACACAGACTAAATGCGATCATTGAGCGCATCCCTTTCGGTAAGCCCACGAATAAAATAACGGGATCAAACGCATTTAGACGATCAGATTGGAAGGAGTGGAAAACATATGAACTCTCACACCTTCTCAACTCCCCAAACAGAATCCACAAGCTATGTGGATAGCAGCCATATGGACGCCATTTCGAGTTTCGTAAGATATTACACAAGCAAGAATATAATTATTAGACGCACACGACCGGTCAGAAAAGCAATCGCACACAGACTAAATGCACTCATTGAGCGCATCCCTTTCGCTAAGCCCACGAATAAAATAACGGGATCAAAAGCATTTAGCCGATCAGATTGGAAGGAGTGGAAAGCATGTGGACTCACTCTCTCACTTGCTCTCACTCTGCATAAAAACAGTGAGTGGATTTCATACAATGAATGCGAAAGAATCAAAAGCAATTCCCGTTAGAATGTCTCTGCAATAAACATTTCTTAGTACCCCTCCCCCATGGAGATTATAACAGTTTTGGCCATTTAGATTTTTTTCGACTTTTGTCTCGTTTTTAAAATTATTTGCTAAACCTCATAAAACACACAAAATGTTAATTTTCAAAAGCTTAAACTAATTATTTATTTCAAATTACCAGTTCTCGGAAAAAAATGATCATAGAAGCAGTCGATATATATTAAACATTTTAAACTAGACCTGGTGAATAAAAATTAAACTTATTTTGACATTCGACCTTAGCGAGGCAATAAATTTTGCTGAGTCGTTTGTTATTAACTGAATGCTCTGAATACGACCAGAAATCCGACTAAAAACTTTCAAATACATTTTTTCTTACGCTTTACGCACTGGCCAAAAATTGTAAAATAAATAATTAAAAACAAATTAGTACAAAAAATAGCCGAAAAATATTCAATCGTAATTAACTTGGCTATTTGGTGTCTAGGGCCAAAACGTGTTGTGCTCTTGGCGAACATTTATTAATGGGTTTAACTTAGTGACAACTAAATGATTGTTGTGCGTCCAATTGAGTCACAACAAAACCCATAACCAAAAAAAAAAAAAAACAGCTAAGAGCTGAAACTCTTAACTGGTTTTGGTTTTTTTTTTCATTTTTTTCTTTGAAGAGGAAGAGGGGTGAGGGAACTGCCAATTAAACGGAACAGGTGAACAAAGTGATCAGCAATACGAGATGTGATCTCTATGGATCCAAGGACTGAAAAAAGCTATAAAAAAAACTGTTCAAATATGCGGCGTTCATTTATCAAGTTAAAAAAAATTCGCGCTAATGATACGGGGAATGTGGAGAAGGCATCTTCTTCTCCGACTTTTGAGATATTGTTGTTTTATGGTAAACCACAGCGAAGAAGAAGATATATATATATATATATGTGACTTTGGTTGCGCCCGATTTTTATGCAAATTTCTATGTCGATTAAAATTTTCGGCTCTTTTTTGTCGTCTGTCCCGGCGACATTGTGTCTCGTCTTGTTGCCCATTAAAAATGCTAATTTCCCACAAATATTTTGCCAATAAAATTCAAAAATAACAATCATTATTTGTTTGTTGTTTTTTTTTTTGGTTTTTTGTTTGAGCATTTACAAATGAATTAAATTAAATAAAAAAAAAACCTTTAGCAACCAATATTAAAAAAAATTAAAAAAAAACTGCTTTAAATTTAGTTATACAATAAAAATTAAAAAGTATAAAACTTAAAAAATAATTGATTAAATATAGACGCAAATTAATTTTATTAATTGTCTTTATTCAAGTTTCAAGCATTTATTGATTACAATATCGATTCAATTACGCCTAGTTTTCTATGGTTTTTTTTCGTTTTAGTGTGCTTAAAAACTAGTGAAAGTTGTCGAGAATTTGACTGTTCATCATTATTCATCAGCATTGAAATTTTATCTTTGCGCAGCACTGTCGTATAACAGTTGTATATAACAGCTATTGTTGTTGTTAGCTCATCTATGGCAAATTTTGACTATTTTTAGTAGCACTCTAACTTTTCGTAATTTTTTGACTCTATCTTATCTTTTGCACACTTTAAAGTATTATTTTTAGCTAGATTATCGGCTTGTCAAGTTGTGTTGTCCACTAAAAGAAAAGGTTTCGCTAGAAATTTCTGTGTTAATTATGCGAGGAACAAAAAAAATGCAACACAAACAAAACAACAAAGACAGAGAGCAAAATGCATAAAGCGGCCCAAAAATGCGCTAGTGACGAAACGATGCTGGCGTTGACGCCGACTGCGACGGCGAAGTCGACTATGACTGCAACGCAAGCCGCGGGCAACTCGAGCGCAGGCTGCAATGAATGCCCTGGCCTAAAACGTAGCTTCCCCTTAAATTTAATGTTTTGTTTTCGCTGCGTCCCGCTCGCACTCACTGGCAGCGCATGCATGCGCTCTCGCTTCACAGCGTGTTCGACTTCCGTTCGTTTTGTAGTAAAAACGTAAACGAGAGCAGCAGCAGCGGCAGCAGAGACGGCAGATAGACAAGTGAATTTCTACACACACACACACAAGCGCATGCACAACGTATGAACGAAAAATGCGCGCGCTTTGTACACACATGAAATGGAAACCAAAACAAGGAACGTTCTGGCAACGAAACGCTAACTCTCTCTTTCCTTTTTCGCTCTACTCTATCAGTCTCTCTCGTTATGCGAGTGAATTGTGGAGCGTGTGTGTGGAACGTATTGCCGTCCCCCCAAAATGAACGCAAGCCACCAGAGGCGATCGCAAGCACAAATAGTTTGAATTCCACTGGGGCATTTAATTGAGGGAAGCGAACATCATCCAAAAATGCACAAAAAAAAAAAATAAACAGACTCAAAGCTCGAGAGACAAAAAAAATAATAATCTGAGTCACGTTCACTAATGTAAAAATCCCTGCAGATAAAAATGCACAACAAATGCGTCACTGTGCCTTAAATAATATAACTGTTATTTCATATGCAAAAAAGAAATACAAAAATAGCGGTAAATTCATTGATTTGTATTTGTAGGAGGGGAAATTCCAAGAAGTTCTAACGCAGTGCTGCTTGACCTCTGTTAACGATTGGAATTTGGATATTATTTACCATATTCTTTTTTCGCTGCTTCTTTTTTGCATGCGATCAGCGTTCCTAACGGTGCCTGGCAATAGCATCCACTCCTTTGGCGCCGGTGTTGGCTCCAAATTCTGAGACAGTTGCACACACATAAACATAAACATGCGCAAGGAGCTATGGGCTCAATCTTAAATGCATTGCAATTGAGTAGAAGTCGTGTCGTAGTGTTGGTGCTGGTGGCACACAGGCCAAACTGCTTCTGCTTGTGGAATCGGAACACTCAGTTCATTGCTATTTGTTGCGACGCTGCTCTGCTCTGCTCTTGTGTTTCACATGCCAAGTGTTTAACTGCTGTCTGTTGTGGTTTACTTGGTAGCCTCTTGCCAGAGCTCTTTCAGTTCCATTTGAAACTTTTTACACTTTGGTTGAAAGCGCGCATCGCTGCACGTTTAACACAAATTATATCGCCTAGGCCGATGTTTGACTTTTTGGTTGTTTTCTTTCGCCACCAATAAATTACATCGAGAGTTTTTCTTCTTTCGTTTTTCGAGCGCGCGCCTAACTTGTAAAGGAATATAATAAATAAAAACAAACCATTTGTTTCGTCGTGTTTACCTTCTGTTTCTAATTGTGAATTTTAACTGTAAAGTGTACATTTTGTGTGTGTGTTTAAAGACAACATAACAAGAAATTGCAACCGTAACAAACAACTGTAACAATTGTTAATGCCAACTGAAATTACAATTAAAAAAAAAAAAACAAATAACATTTGGAAAAATACTTCCAATTTGAGTGTGTGTGTTGAATGTGTCTGTGTTCAGATCGGGATCGGGATCGGAGCTAATGCCCCCCAGCACCCAACAGCCACCCACCCGACAACAACAACGGCCTACTCATGAAATGCAAAAGTTGGTCCAATAAAATCAACAATTTTGTTGTGCGAAGATTAAAATCCATAAAGGTAAATATAAAAAAAATAATAATAGTAAATAAAGAATAATTATAATTAAAAGAGAATATTTCAACTTATTTAATTTTTAAAAATTTAATATGAAAAACTTTCTTTTAAAAAATTAAGTAAACATTTAAAATTTATTTTAAAAAAAATTATTCAAGTATAATAAAAGTGTTTTTTAAATATTTAAAGTATAACTTTTTTAAAAATAATATGAAATTTAAAAAAATTACTTAAAAATTGTATCCAGCTTAAAATATTTTTTAATTGAATTGCTAAGGATAATACAATTTGCTATATAAAATATTAAAATACAAAGTTTTAGAGGGGCTTAACTTTAACTAAAATAAAAATTTAAAATTAAAACCTATGTTAAAAGATAAAATGATATTTTTTTTAATCAAAATAAATTTTAAAATTTTTAAGTCACTTCGATAATAATTATGCTAATTACAAAAAAGTAACTTAAAAAATAAATTTTACTGAGGAAATTTTTGTTAAGCAATTAAGTCTATTCATTTTATTTAGAAAAAGTAAAGCTAGTTGACTATTATTAATTTTAAAATACAATTAATTTAATACTGCAAATAATTTACACATAGTGCAAAACTGCAGGAGTAAAAAAATGCAAGAAATTTCGAAGCGATCAAAATAATTATAATATAATTATATATAATAATATATATATTATAATTAATGCAATCAAATGCGTGTTACTTGAATTTTATAGAAAATAGTGCGCAAAAAATATGGCCAATTTGTTGTTTTTGTTAGACTTAGCAATTGTTTTAAACAACACACAAATTACAATTAAAATCTATTTTTTTCTTTTCTTTTTGTGGCAGCTGTTTTTGTTATTTCACTTTTCTTTATTGACAATTAAAATGAGCAGCAGGCAGTAAAAACAAAAACAAACAACAACAAATAACAAAAAACAAGCTCAGCAACAACTAAATAATAAATCAATTTATTTATTTATTTCATTTTCACTCCGTAATCAGTCTCTCTCTCTTCCTCTTTGTCTGTCCCTCCCTCCACTTCTTCACCCTCTCCAGCTTCCCTCTGTCCCACTCCCACTTTGTTTCCTTTTGCGCCTTTCACTTGTGCATGTCTCACACAGACACGCACACACACACACAATTACATATTTTATAATATTTATTTACATTGACGTTGACGTCGCAGTCGCCGTTGGCGTTAGCGTCGCAGCCGCGCCCGCCATTTGTTTTGTTTACTATAGCTATAGCCTTTTTTCTCTCCTCTCTCTACATTGATGTCGTTTTTAGCGTTATTATTGTCTCTTGTTTCTGTCTTGTCTTTTGCCTTCGTTTTCGTTTCACACACACACATAACTTACGCTTATGCTTGAATTTTGTTTTGTTCGCCGCTTCCTTGTCCTTGTCACCCGTCTCTCTTCTTCTTCGTTCATCTGCTTATTCTTCCCATACACATGTACATTTTCTGCCTTCGTATTTTTCCACCCGACTTTTGTGTTGTTTATTTTTACGCGCTCTCTTGTGGGCTACAAATTCTTGAAATTCTTTTTCTTGTTTTTTTTGTTGTTGTTTTGTATGTTTCAAACGCCGCACATTTTTCCAGCGGGAAAAACGAGTTTTTCCAGGCAGCAGCGCATGCATTCTTCTTCTTGCTTGTTTACAGTTAGGAATGCGGGTGCCTCTTTATAAATACGAAAAAGAGCAACGCAATGAAAACAAAGCGCGCTCTCTCTTCCTCTCTCACTTTACTTATGTGTGGATTCATTGTTTTGTTGCGGACAGTATTAGTTGTTTGGAAAGGGGGGGAGTAATGTTGTGTGGATTCCATTTGTGGTGTCTGTTTGGAAAACCTAGACCAATATAAATAATATGTACAACAATTACAATTACTCTCTTTTGCGTGCGCTCTCTCACAAAAATCTGTGTTCGTTTCGTTGTCGTCGGCGCTCGCTCACGACGACCGACCTGGCGCACAACTTGTTCGCCTTGTAAAAATTGAAGGCGCCAGCCGAACAACAACAACAACAGCAGCTACTTCAATATCTCATTGAGCGGCGACTGCGCTGCTTTGGCCCCATTATGAACATAACATTGCCTCGGTTCGCTATTGCTCTCTTTCTCTCTCTCCTTCTTTTTCTCAGTCGTCGTCGTCGTCGTTGTCTTTCGTTGCTCTCTCGTGTGCTGCTGCTGTTAGCTTGGGGCTCATTTCATTTTGTGCTTTTTCACTTGTGATTAGTTTTTGAGGCGCTTTGAAGCCGGACGTTTCGTTTCATTTTTGTGCACGCGTTTCGCCAATAAAAACCCAAACCAAGCAACACACACTCACACATACATGTGAAACGCCCCACAGTTGTGTATGTGTTTATGTACATGTATTTGTGCTCTCCTGCTCTCAGTGCGATTAAATAATACTCCACAAAAGGCCAAACAAATTACATAAAAATTAAAAGAGAAAGAAGAAGCAACAGCAGCAATAGTAAAGTGTTCTCATTGCATAAATTCGGTTGTTTGTGTTTTCGTTTTGCGTTTTTCGTCTAGTTCTAATTCGTCTAAAACGAATAATTGAAAAAAGAAGTTCCTAAACACAACAGCAATAAGAAACGTCATCGCTTTTTTGTTTGTCGATTGTGTTCGTTGTCGTATTTCCCTGTTCCTGCTGCGTTCGCTTTGTTTTTTCATGGAAATTTTTTGACAACCAAAAATACATACATACAAAATTATTGTGCTTGTTCATCCTCCTTATAAAATGCAAACACATAATAAGTGCAAAACCAAAACAAAATACATAGGAAAATAAATAAATAAATTGCTTCGAAATTTTTAGTGTAAGCAAATTTCACAACGAGCGCCAAATAAATAAATTAAAATTCACAAACATACACGCATAATCCCAAATAGAAGAAAAAAAAATTACGAAAAAAGAAGAACTAAAAACACGCGCGCGCATCTTCCTCTTCTTATTTATATTGCGTGCCTGCCTTTCTGCCTGCCGCCTGCCAGAGACACTCTCAGTGCGTGGCCCATTGGAATTTGTACCGTGAAACGCAATTACAACATATAAAATACACAAACAGAGAACGAGCGAGCGCGTTGCGCGCTCCCAACATACAAGCGATGTAAGTGCAAGCAAGACGAAGCGATTGAAAGAGAGCAAGTGAATATGGAGCAGGAGTTTTTGTTTGACGGAGTTGCAGTTGTTGTAGTAGCAGTAGTAAAAAAGAGAGCAGCGAGCGAGCATGTTCCAATTGGAATTCACAGTTTGCATTTGCATGCTGCTGCTGCTGTTTGCTGCTTGGTGTTGTTGTTGTTCTTGTTAGTGTTTGTGTTTGCTTTGTGCATTTTCATTCATAAAGCGCATTTTTTACTACTGCTTGCACGCCTTTATATACAGTTAGCTTTGCGTGCTTTATTTTTCGTTTCGTTTTTTTTCTGCCAGCAAGCGAGCATTGCGCTTGCTGTCATCTGTCGCCGTTATTTTGAAAATCCAAATCTTATAGTTTATTTAAAAAAAATACATTTATTTTTTTGTGTTTGATTTCTTACCTTTGAGACACGCGTTTTTAATTTAGATTTTGCAATGCAGGTATCGTAACTACAGAATCGTAAAACCTTTTTCAAAACTAATTTGGTATTACCCAAAAAAATTCAATTTCCCCTCTTGATCATCTGCTCAGTAAAATTATGCAAAACATGTCGCAAGAACAACAACAATACTGAAATACATTTATTATTATTGCCTGCTCGATTCGCAAACAAACAACAACAACAACAACAACATATTGTATATTTTATAGCTAAGAATAGCAAAGCAATAAGCGAATCAACAAAAATTTCTTGCGAATTTTTCCATGTGTGCTTTTTATTAATTTTTCACGCCCACAATAGAAGAAGCATGAGTGTGGAGATGAAATTAGTGGGGGGGGGGTGCTTGGTGCTTAGAGTGGGGTGGGGATGTTTTGCAATAATCAAACTTAAATGATGCCATATGTTTTTTTTTTAATTTGAATTTTCCTAACTAATCCAAGTAGAAACGTAGAAAATTTCGTGCATTATTTTCCTCTTTGGCTTACGTGTTTAGTGGCACGTTCCACACTCCATGCAAAAAATAAACCATGCATATTTATTTTGAATTTACTTTTGTATAAATATGCTTGGTTTTTTTTATGCCTTTTTAATGTTTAAATAAGCACTTTTTATATGTATACGCATTGTGTATGTGCATATTTAGACTGGGTCACAGCAGTGTTTTGACAAAGGTAAAGATCAAAATACATAATTAATGAATTAATATTATTTTCTTTAGACACATGAAAAAATGAATATTTCGGAAAATATAAAAATTACCTAAATTTAATGCGCTGTCAAAAACTATCTTGACTTAGTGTATATTTAGATTTATTCTTTTGCTGTACCAAAAGAAAGAATAGACAAACACCTTGTAATACTCACACCCCTCCTCACTCTCCGCTTAAAAGATCCCCTCTCGCCTACATTTCAAATGCATTTTTTCCTCTTTCTTTTCAATTGGTTGCAATTCGCGCGCTAGACGAGAATTTGTATTTATAAATCCAAATTGAAGACTGAGTGGGTTGCTTATGGGCAAGGGGGGGGGGGTGTGGTAAGAGGCGGGGAGTGTCTGTTGAAATGGCGACGAAGCGACAATAAAATAGATTCATTTAAATGTCATTTTTGTCTAGACGACAACAACGACGTCGGATCTGATCGCGATAGAATAGAATAGATATAAATATATATAAGTATAGAAACAAAGATTTATATATATATATATTTATAGTATACAGTATGTAGGCAAAGTCTGTGGTCATATGTTTTGTGTGTTAAGCACCACGCCCACACTCACAATTAATCGGAGGGGGCACGTTCCCAATTTGTTTCTCTTGCGTTTTTCGAAAATTTTCCACAATTTTCTTGCACTTGGAAAATTTTGTGGCAGTTTGGAAATTGTTATAGATATGGGTAGATATAATTTCATTTATTTTTCAACTACAAGTTGTTAAAAAAGTGAAATTTTCTAACATTTCTTGTTAGCTAGTTGCTGTGTTGCCTGTTTGCCCGTTAGTCCGTAAGCAACTATCAATTTGATTATCATTATTTTTATGGCCTTTTGACCAGTTTTGTGTGTTTGCCCCAAAAAACCAAACAGAAAAAAATCAAACTGCTTTCGATCTGTGGCTGACGTAGGTTGAGGCCCGATTTAAATTCTTCTTTTGTGGGATATTTGTTGTTTTTTTTTTTTTCAATATTTTTTAATAGTTTTGCTAATTTTTGACGTCAAAAGTGGTAAAATGAGAATAAAATTATAAAATAACAAAATATATCTAAATATAAATTAATAAAACTATTAAACTTTTCGGTCTTTGGCTTACTGATCAAACAGCTTAAATACCCTTCTCCAAATTTTAATGGGCATACAAAACAATACCTAATAAGTAAGGTCTTGACAAATTCAAACAACAACATTCCAAAGTGTGACGCACTTTATCAAAGTCGAAGAAGAAGAATAAGCCACAAAAAAGCCAAAAACAACTATTTTCATTGATAAAACAATAGAATGAAACTTAATGAGGGAGAGAGAGAGTAATGTTTTTAGTTTTTTTTGTCTTTATTATAGCTTTTATTTTTTTTGTTGCCTAACAAAAAAACTACGTGTTACACCTGCTTCTCACATTTTTTTATTGTTTTTTTTTTTTTATTATTTTGGGGAATTTTCAATTCAAAATAACTTATTATTTATATAACCATCATCAAAAATTTCAATATTGTTTTAATCTAAATCAAAACCAATATAGAATTAATGTAAAATATGAAAATGATTCTGAATTCCAGTAAAATTAATCAAACGACAATTGAAGAGAAACTTCTCCAAGTTAAAAAAAATTAAAATTTGATTTTGCTTTGGAATTGTTTGTTTGTTGGTCTGCTTGTTGCTTGTTTGTTGTGGAAGCCTGGTTCCATTTTTCTATTTCTGAGTTTGCGACTTAAATTAACAGACGCTTGTCTTTGACTTTCATTGACGCATTTGCTCACCTTGTTTTTATTTAAATATGTTTGCTGGTTTTATTTGAGTTTTTGCTTTTGTTGTGTTTTATTTGGATTTTTTCTTTATTTCTTATTTTTGTGCATTCGTTTTACATAATTTGATAATTTGGCGCTTTTAAGAAAACAAACACACACGCACACTTACACAGAAACACAATAAATAATAATAAAAAAAAAACCCAAAGCATAATGAAAAAAATCATTTTTCAAATGCTCATTTTTAATAGATAAAATGTGTAAGCAAGGTGGCAATGAACTCTATTACATTTGTATGCTGAAATCCTCGAACCCGGAAAAAACGAACTGCCAAAAACAATAGCAACTGGCCAAAACAGGGCGGAGCAATTAAAAGCGCACAGGAGCAAGCGAGACAGCGCTAACTGAACTTGACGTCAATGGCGGCCATAAGCAGCACATAAAGCATAGGCCTAAAAAAAAAAACAACAACAACAAGCTACTTGTCTCTGTCTGTCTGTTTGGCTGTGGCTGTGGCTGTTTATGTTCTGTCGGCTGCTGCCTTTTGTGGACCTGTTTCTTGGTTCTTTTCCAAGTTCCGCTTTTGCGCGGCCGTCGCTGACTTAGTCTGTGTTATTGTTTTGACTTTGTTTTTGTGTACGAGTATTTTGCTGCGACTGCGCGCACTTTAATTTATTGCGTTTTAAAATTTACGTTCGCTCCACACACACACGCACACGCACAAGCATAATTGAAATTGTTCTCATACTTTTTCTCTCTTTCTCGCTCTCTTTACAGATTAACGGTACACAGCAGTTGCAATCGCCAAGCAGCGCCGCTAGCATCGCAGCCGCCGCCGCCGTTGTCGTCTCTGCATCGAGCAGCAGCGCAGCAGCCACCAGCAACATTGAACATCAGCAACAACAAGTGAATATTGCTGCACCCGCAACAGCAACAACAACAACAGCGGCAACAATGCCGGCAATGCCAAAAGAAAAAGCAACAACTGCCGTCTCCATAAGCGAATCTAATTACACAACACTGAAACTCAAAGACTTTTCCGTTGTTGCCGGCGTAGTAATGGCAACGACTGCAACGCGTATGCCACAACAGCAACAGCAGCAACACACATGTGGCTGTGGCGCCGCATCGGTAACATCCGCAACAAACACAGAGAACAACAATAATATTAATAACAACAACAGCCCCTACAACAGAGCGAGCAACATGTATCTGACAAACGGTAAGCAACAAAACACGCAAAATACAAACATTTATCAACAAGTTGCTAAGCGCTATCTCCCTCTCTCTCCTTCACTTTTGCACGCAGGCTTCACATCACCACTGGCAGCAGCTGTAGCCAGCAACAACAGTTCATCAGTCGTCTCAACGCCGCAGCGTATCACAATGTGCTGTCGCGAATCATCCTCGTATCAACGCCAGCTACAACAACACCAGCAACAACAACACCAGCAACAACACCAGCAACATCAGCAGCAACAACAAAACCAGCAACATCATCAGCAACAAGAACAACAACAGCAGCAAACGTCATCAACACCGCCAGCTCAGCAACAACAACCACAACAACAATTACAGCAACACACGCCGCCGCCTCGAAGGTCGCCAAAAGATTTCATCTTTGGCCGTTATATTGGCGAGGGAAGCTTTAGCATGGTTTACCTAGCTGTCGATATTCACTCGCAACGCGAGTATGCAAGTGAGTACCGTACACCAATAACCTATATAACTGTACTTTCCAGTCTGTGGCTGAATTGTAAATGTAGAAAATATAGCAGAAATCATGTGGCGTTATTTAAATACTTTATGCAAAAAAAAAAACAGACATTAAAATTACTATTTGCATATTTAAATCACCTTTGCTCTAATTTTTTAAACAAATACCCCCGCCTCCTTGGCATTTGTGTGGCTGCTGCTGCTGCTGGTTGGTACTGTTTGTGTGGCGCCGGGCGACAAATAGCAAAGAAATGCGAACAACGTCGGCGGCTACAACGGCGCCAACGCCAACGCCAACGCGAAAGCAAACGCGCCGCTGCCAGCAGTCACCTGCTGTTGTGGCTGCTGCCAACAAATCAAAACACGCACAAACACACACGAACAGTAACTGAAACTGAAACCAGCTGTTGCTTGTTGCTAATGCAAACGTTTGCCTTTGTCGGGTGGGCGGACAGACGAACGCATTCAAAAAGAAAGAAAAACGAAACAGTTAGTTGTATGTGTGTATGTTAAATAAATAAAAGTGAAATGAATCGTCAGTTGACAACAGCCAGACAGACAGTGGATGAGAGAGAGAGTGGGTGAGCCAGTGGAAGGGAGGTGAGATTCAATTTAAGATGCTGCTGCAAAAATTGATTTAATTGTCGTTGGCACCTCTCCTATACCTTCTCTTTCTGTCACGTTCGTCACGCGCCAATCACGTGAGCAGATTTCAAGTATATATATTTATTTTTTCTTTCTGTTTTTTTAATTTTTGGGTAGCTGTACGCACAGAATCATACATTGGTATTAGCCAGGCCAAAAAAACAAACGAAAAAAACCGAATGGCATTTTTATCTCGCAACAATAGAGCGAGTGCGGTGCGCGGGTAGTAATACACCCATAAAAATATTTATATATTTATATACATATAAAAATACATTTGACTTTGACTTTTGATAATCAAGACATAAACAACTCAAGCGCTCTCTCTCGCCCTTACTCTCTTTTTTTTGCTATCTCTCTCGCTGATGTGATAACGCCTGACGCCCGCACACAATTAACGACAGTTTTTTTTTTCATTCTTTTGTAGTTTGTTTTTGTTTGTTTATCGATTAAAATTAAAACAAAAAACAAAAAGCTGACGTCGCTCAAGATCAGCTGCTGCTGAACAGCAAACAGTCGCACTACAAATAATGCCTCCTCCTCCTTCTCATTCCACTTTTCATGCGCTTCCATTGAAAACACAAATAACTGTTCTTCTCTCTTATGTTTATTATTTGTGCTAAGCCAATTTGCTTTTGCAGCAAGCAGCAACATTTACAACAAAAAAGGCAAATTAGCAGCAGAATAAAAGCAACGGTAAATCAATAAACTTGTGGCACGTGTCGCTGCTGCAAATGTGTAATGTGTGCATTTCCATTTCAATACATAGAGCTAAATGCAAAGACAATAAGCAAAAAACAGAAAACATGGCGCGTGTCAGCAATAAGCAACTGCTTTCCTCTTTATTTCTAACTGACTGATAAAGCACAACGACAGCAACAAAAATAACAGCGACAACAGTAGCAGCATCAGGTGTATGTAAACAACAACAATGTGCAGTGCTGTTAACAGTTAGCTTAGCGCTGCACACGCAATTCGACTGTTTACCTTGACTGGACTTGGCAGAAGAGAGAGACAGAGAGAGCGAACGAGCAGCGAGCAGTGAATGCAAAACAACTCTGTGTTGTTGTTGGTGCATATTATTGACATTTGCAGGCGTGCATATTTCGTGTTGTCTGTTTTAAAAATAGAACACAACAATAATAATAGCAACCGACTGCGGATGAGCAACAGCTGCGTGTGCTGCTGCTAATCGCATATCTCTTTTACTCACTCGCGCGCACTGCTGGAAATTAACATATTCATTTCAAATGACTTGGCATATTTGTTAACTGTTTACTAGAAACACACACACACAGACAAATGCGCAAATAACAATAAATTATTGTAAAAACATTGTGTTACCTTTTTTGAAGGTCAACATGTGTTTTTGTTTTAATTTTAATTTTTCATTTGGAAGACCACCTAGCCTGGATTTGATTGCTATATTTTTTGTTTTATTGCAACACATTCTAACGTTTACGCATAGTATTTTTCTTACTATTGCAGTAATAAGCGAGAGCAATGCGATTTGAGCTCTTATTTTTATTTTTAATTAGCTTGTAAACATTTTATGATACTAGTGTCTGGCAACATGTTGCCAACGGTTGTTATACGCCCACTTCACTCTCTCGCTTATTCTTTCTCTCTCTCATCAACTCCCTCACCAACTCACGATGAACGCAGCGAAATTTCGTTTTCATTTCGTTTTGTTATTTTCTTTTTGTCATATGCATGGTGAGGTGAGCGCTTCTCACACACAAACACACAAAAGTTAGGTTGTGTTTGTGAATTTGTGTTGCTTCGCATTGCCCAAATTACAGTTGTTATTGTTGTTGTGCGGCGTCTGTTTGACGCGCTACGCAAATTCCTTTTACGCATTTTCACATTGTCTGCTTTTTTTTTTTTTGCCTATTTCATCATTCCTCGAAAATCGCCTGCGTGTGGGTTTTGTGTGCGTGCTGAGTTTTTGTGTATAATTTGTGTTGTTGCTGAGCAGCAGCAGCTGTGTAGCAATTTTTCCGCGCATATTTTTTCTTTCTGATACCTGAGAGATTGGTGTCCAACTGCTGAGCAGCTGCTCCTGCTGTTGTTGTTGCGGCTGCACCCGCGCAACTTTTTCAACTTTGAACTGCAACTTGTTGCGGGAACGCACTGGCATTGGTACACACAACTCATCTCATGATCGGCCGTTGAACTGCTTATGCTCTCTGCTTCTGCCGCTGCTGCCCTTTCTAGACATTCCCATATTTCACTGGAAGTACACACATACACATACATGCATACATATATTTTTCCCACACGTCGATTTTTGGCCACTGAACTTTTAAAAATCGTTAAACACACTCTTTAATGCTTGTCTGCTGCCCGTCTTTTTGTCTGTCTGTCTTCGTTTTTGCTCCTTTTTCTTTCATTCTTTTTCTACCTATATTTTGTGTGTTATTTTTAATTACAGCAGCTGCTGCGCAGTCGCAGCTGTCTGCAAGGGTATTTAACCTCTGCTCCGTCTCTCTCACTCTCTTTCTCTCTGTTCTGTAACATAATATTAATGAATTTGGGTCATTCAACTCAATAAGTTAAACGGATCCTTTTCGTATATTCCTTAGTTTTTTGGCTGATTCATTGCCTTATTTATAAATATTTTTTTTGCACCTGCACCTTTAATTTTTTTTGTAGTTTTTGCAGCTGTTGTTAATTTTTTGAGCTGATGGAGGCACGTGGCAACGCCAGCTACACCCCCTCCCCAGAATTTTTATTAGCAATTTAAGCCGCGTCAGGAAGTCGGGGAGATGCCGTTATTCCTTAAGTCTTGGCCTTGTTTTTATTATTATTCCCAACACACACACGAACATTGTCTATTCTTTTGCTCACTTGTTGTACATATTGTCGTTTATTTAACAACCCATTTTGCACAGTAGAAAAAAAAAACAAAAAAAACTAACTACCAAAAATCCTTTGCGTGCCGTCAATATGTCGCTTTCCTCTCCTCTTTCTCGCATCCCACACACACACACATCCCAAAAGGGCAATAAACTTTTGGTCTAACAGGCAGCAAGCAACAACAACAATAATAATATAAAAAAAGGAGGCGCACTCAAAATTGTGTTATGACTCAGTTTGTCCCACTCTCTTTTTCTCTCTCTCTTGGATTGTTCCCATGTTTCACATAAGCATTCCCATTCCATCTTTTACTAAACACACTGTGCTTACCTGTGTGTTAGTGTTTGTGTATGTTTCTTGTTGTTGCTGTCATAATCTGTTTCATTTTTCGGTGACATATTTAAATGAGTTTCAAAAACGAAACAACGTTAAGTTACGTCATTATGAAGAGAGAGAAAGAGCGAAATAAGAAAGGAGGAGGAGAAGGAAGAACAGACGCCGTTGCCGCCAATGTTCTTTGCCAATTTTGGCCGGACGGCAGTAGTCTCTAATTAATGAAACTTTGCGAAACAATGCGAAATGGCACAAAACACACAGCACACACACACACGGAACTCACACACACAACTTGTGTTCTGGCAATGGTCTTTCTTCTTCTTTTTCATTTTATAGCATTTTTTGTCAGTTTAATGTCAATTTTGTCGTGTGCCAAAAAGGCAACCTGTAACAATAAATAAAGCGAATAAAAAACAGCAAAAAAAACTGGCTATTAAAGTCGCGTGGGTCGCATTGGAATTGTTTGTTGCTCGCTCCCTTGTTTTATCTGACGCTGTTCTGCCAATCAGTTTTATAGCAGCTCAACATTCAGTTACGGGAAAAACAAGAAATTTTCCATTGCGACAAAAGAAAAAAATGTATATAAATAAAATCCCCAAAATGCATTGCTGCTCCCCTTTGGAAGTTGCTTTAAATTGTGGGAAGAGTTTCTCCCTTGCGATCTCTATTTTCTCTATCGCTCTCTCATTCTTAGTTCAAACACCTCAATTGACTTCCTGTTTATCGCGTGTTCCAATTCCAAAACATACCCAAACGGCCTTGCGCCCAATTAACTAACTATGACTTTGGGCTCTCTCTCTCCATCTCTCTCTGTGGATGCTGCTGGAATGCAATCCAGCCACATTTGTTGCTGATGATGCAGTACAGTTTTCTATTTTGCTTGGTTTTTTTTGTTTGGTCATTGTCCTCTCCATCTCCCAGCACAATGAGTTGTTGTTGTTGTTTGCTGCAGTTGCGTCTTCTGTCTTATTTTTAGAATCGTTTGCAGTAGCAACAATAACAACTGGTTACAATTGCAATTTATATAATGTTGTTGTTGTTGTTGTCCCTCTTCCTCTTCCTCTCTTTCTCTTTTTGCCTCTATATCTTTGTCTCTCTGTCAAACTCGTTGCACTGCATTCCAATCGAGACGCAACAAGTTGCAATGCGCTCTTAATGCTGCTTTAATGCATGTGTGTGTGGTTTTTTTTTTTTTATGTCTCGCTTCCTCTCACTCATTTGTCTGTACTGCACTGCTCTGTTGATCAGTGAGTGGGGCAAACACTGGAAACTCATATTGGGCAAATATTTATGCTGTGTTTTACTTTTGCCAGCTGCGCGATATATTTGTTGTTATTTACCTTTGTGAGTTTCGCCTACTCGACGTTGTTGTTGTTGTGGTTGATGTTGTTTTTGCACATGCGCCGCCGTCATCAAGTTCAAGGCTGCGCTTTCGTTGTGTTATCAGCGTCGCCGCGTCGGCCGTTAAACCCAAAAAAGCACAATTTTTTTTTTAATTACCTATGTGGGTTTTTCTAAACCGCAGCTTAGCAAATGGCACACAAAATTTAAATATATAACGCGATGACAGCAACAGCAACAGCTGGCCAATCAAATATAAAGAAACACTCTCTTCCAATACGTTCCAATTATAATATAATAGATGGAAGGAGGCAGACAGACGAAAAAACTATTGCAAAAATACTATATACATACAAAAAAAAAACAGCAAAAATTTCAAGGTCAATTTTATTTTTACGCACTTTTTCTTCTTCTTGTTTTCCTATTTTTTGGCATGGGAAATTTAAAACGCATAAAAACGCGCTCGTTTTGTTTGTTGTTGCTATTTTATTTGTGTTAATCTTTTAATTGCGGTTGTTTTCTTTCTTCTCTTTTTGCCTTCAACTGTGTGTGTGTGACTATTTAGCTGCCACTCGTCAGCTTATCGCCCCTGATTTGTTTTCTATACTATGAAAAACAATGTTGCGATCTTGATAAAATTGCAAAATAAAACCAAAACAAAAGAAAACAATTTAATATTTGTATTTTCTATTGGCCTTTCTGTCCGCTGCCGCCTATCCACACAATATTTAGCATGGATATTGTGAGCGTAATTTATTATATTTAATTCGGTTGTGTTTATTCGCCATATCAACAAATTTGCGTTTTCAGTTTGGGCTGTTGTTTGTTGTGTGTCGAGAAACTTTTTGGCAAATCTCAAATTTTGTTTGCTCTGCAATTTTGTTTTTGTTTGTGTTCTTGTTTCGTGAATTTCCCATGTTCCATCATCCAATTGGAAAGTAGCTCCGAATTTCGGCATAATTGACACAAAACGGTGGAAAACTGCCGTTAAACGGTCATAATTCATAATGCCAAGAAAAGAGAAGTTAAACTCTGCCTCCCTTCTCCCCTCCCCCACCCCTTTTTTTATATCATTTCACATTTTTCTCAATAAATAATGTTTCAATGCCAAACAGCTAAGCTTACACACATGTCTATATATGTATGTGTGTGTGTGCAGTTCAACAACCAGTTTAGAATTTCTAAGGGAGCAACAGCAGCAAAGTAGACGGATAAAGAGTATGTCGCGCGGGGGGGCTGGAAACAAGTTCGCAAAGCGCGCTCGCTTTCGTTGCTTTGCCTGCCTGTTAATTTAGCAATTTGAGCAAAATTCCTTGTTTTTTTATTGTTTGCTTGCTGCTGTCTTGCCTCGCTTCCCATTTTTGCACGCTGTTTGCTACTCTCTCTCTTTTTGCATTAATTTCAATAAATCACACAAAGAATATGTATGCCGAATTGAAACAAGAACAAGATAAAAGAAACACACAAACACACAGTAAATATATACATACAAACAGCAGACATAAAATGAAACGAAATCAAAGCAGAGAGCCGTCGTCGGCACAGGAGACACCAACAAACACAGGCAACTTGTGCGCTTGAGTATAGCTTTAACGTCTGTGACAACTTTGTTGCCAGTTCAACTGAGCTGAGAAAGAGCGGGAGAGTGAGAGTAATTTTCTGATGTACCCACAAAAGCGTAGCTTGCAAATTGTGCGCCCAAGTGCGGCTTACAGTTGTTGACATATTTGTCGACCGCACCATTTTTAGTTGGCTCTGTGTGTATGTGTGGGTATTTTAATCATTAAATGCTAAGCATATATTGGAATTTTACAGTTGATTCAAATTTCATTCAAGCTGCTTGTTGCCGACTGACTAATCAAATTTCTCTCTTCTGCTTACAGTCAAAGTGTGCGAGAAGCGTTTAATATTGCGAGAGCACAAACAGGATTACATAAAACGAGAGCGCGAAGTGATGCACATGATGACCAATGTGCCCGGCTTCGTGAATCTCTCGTGCACGTTCCAAGACCAGCGCTCCCTCTACTTTGTGATGACATACGCTCGCAAGGGCGACCTCCTGCCCTACATCAATCGCGTCGGATCCTTCGATGCCGCCTGCACCCGCCATTATGCCGCCGAGCTGTTGCTTGCCTGCGAGCACATGCATCGTCGCAACGTTGTCCATCGCGACCTGAAGCCGGAGAACATCCTCTTCGACGAGAACATGCACACGATGATCGCTGACTTTGGCTCCGCCAAGGTGATGACACCCCGTGAACGCATCCAAGCGGCAGCAATGCTCGCCAGCAGCAGCTGTGATCATCAAGCTGGTGGACAGCAGCAGCAGCGACGACGTCAGCAGCAACGGCAATCGGCTCGCAGCTCCGACGATGATGATGAGGAGGAAGACAGCGAAGAGCTGGACGATGATCTGGACGATGATGAGGATCAAGATGATGTAGATCGTCGATTTGACTATGGCGATTACGATGATGATGATGAGAACAATGTGGATCGGCCCGCAACGAGGACGACGTCTTCGGCGGGAGGAGATGCGGATGCAGCCGGTTCCCCGCGCAATCGTCGCTTCCGCTATCCCAATATGCGATCGAGACGTGGCAGCTTTGTGGGCACCGCCCAATATGTGTCACCGGAGGTGCTCCAAAATGCGCCCATCACGCCCGCTGCCGATCTGTGGGCGCTGGGCGTGATTGTCTACCAGATGATCTCGGGACTGCCACCGTTTAGGGGCAGCAACGATTATGTCATCTTCAAGGAGATTCTCGCCTGTGCCGTTGACTTTCCACAGGGCTTCGATAAGGATGCCGAGGATCTGGTTCGTCAGCTACTGAAGATCGATCCGCGCGAGCGTCTGGGCGCCCAGGATGAGTTCGGCTACTACGAGAGCATTCGGTCGCATCCCTTCTTTGCCGGCATCGATTGGAAGACACTGCGCCAGCAGACACCGCCGCCCATCTATCCGTACTTGCCCGGTGTTAGCCAGGACGAGGAGATACGCATCGGCAACGGCGTCACCACCAACTTCTCCTCTACCTGTCTGCCCATCAGCGGTGATCTCGAGCCGGGTCTGGATGAGCGGCAGGTGACGCGACTCCTCAGCGCCATGCTGGGAGTGGGCAGCAGCACCGCGGAACCCGCCCACAAGCCCTCGACGGCAAAGAGTAAGTTTGAAACATCTTTTTTGATATCACTTGGATTTGTTAACTAATCTCTTTGTTGCTCCTCCTTCATTTAGATTCCTTTGATTTGAGCGATGCACAGAAACTGCAACGTTTGGAGGCACAAAAGACTGACAAGTGGCACGTGTTCGCCGATGGCGAGGTGATCCTCAAGCGTGGGTTCGTCAACAAGCGCAAGGGTCTCTTTGCCCGCAAGCGAATGCTGCTCCTCACCACAGGACCCCGCCTCATCTACATCGATCCCGTGCAGATGATCAAAAAGGGCGAAATTCCCTGGAGCCCCGAACTGCGCGCCGAGGTCAAAAACTTTAAGATCTTCTTCGTGCATACGGTGAGTGTCTCTTAAAAATCGATAGTAATCTTAATTAGTTTATCCAAAATTTGTATTTTTCCTAATTATCTAAGGGATTGTGTTGTTGTTTTTTATCGTTTTGGGGATATTTATTTACGGCTAATTGGGAATTTTGTTGCACATGTTTATATTAGGAATTAAGGAAATTTAAAATTAATGAGCGTATTTACTTAGTGTGATATTAAATCATTTGTTTGTCTTGGTACTTTTTTTATTTGTAAAATATTGTTGTTGTTGTTTTTATTGTTGTCACTTGACAGTTTGTTGAACTTGAATTGAAGCAAACGATGACGTAATCAGCATCTGTCAAAACCCGTTGTCGCAGTTAATTGAGGGTCCAGTTTATGGCGCCGGCACGTGTTTATGACCACAAAAGCAACAATAAAAGCGACAATAACAATAACAATAACAACGTAAAGGCACAGGAAAATAATACATTAAATGTGACATTGAAAACTGCACACGCAACGCAGATAAAAAGCAAACCAAATAGTTTTTAGTGACTTTTGGTCACACTTATTCGCCACACACACACAGACACACTCACACAGACACATGTAAAACATTTGTCTTATTTGTCGCTCTCTTTATTTGTTATTGCAGCCGAATCGCACCTATTATTTGGACGATCCCGAAGGCTATGCCATACAGTGGGTTGAGGCTATTGAGAATATGTCGAAATTAAGCTACGCCAGCAGCGATGCAGATTCGACTGGAACTGGAACGGGAACGACTGGAACGAGCATCTCGTCGTTTGCCAGCAGCAATAGTCTGGCGCCCATTTCTTGCAGTGCTGCAAACAACTCGAATTCACCCGCCTCCAACAACAGTTCGCCAACAGCGCGGCGCAGTTCGCCTGCGCAGCGACAAAAGCAACAACAACAACAGCAGCAAGCAACAGCGATAGCAACAACAGCAACAGTAACAACAACATCACCGGCAACAACGCGGGGAAAAAAGACAGCGTCAAACTGAAAAACACGTGTCTCGCCGCTTGTCGCCTTAGATTTAAATGCAAATTAAATTCTAATTTAGTTGAAATTTAGTGCAAAAACAAACAAAAACATAAAACACACACACACATCTAGAAAACATATAAAGATACATACACACACACACAGAAATCTATGTGTATATATTTTTATTTATATATATATGTAAAGTGCAAGAATTGTGTCTAGTGCTAATTCTAAATTTGTTTATAAAAACACTCACACACACATGGCATATATCAAATATCAATTTTTGTTTCTTTGTTGTTTGTGCATGTTGTGCATAAATATATAAAAAAAAACATATTTATATATATATATATATATATTAATATAGAGCAAGTAATAAACGTAAAGCGTAAGTTTGGCAAAGAATAGTTAATATTTAATCAACTACAATAATTACATTACACATTAATAAGCATTAATACATACGTATATTAATATAAATATATATATATAAAAATATATATAAATATATTTAAAAGCTAAATTAAATAGTAACTAAATTATTACAACAAAAAACAAACAAACAAAAATATTTATACCGCAACAAAAATGAATGTGTATGGTCACACTGTGCACATGCAGGCAGGCAGGCAGATAGTTAGGGCTTAGTCCAATAGATGGCGCCAGCACACATATATATATATATCTAATTATTTGTTAGCGCGTAGTTAGTCACATTTTAAATGAATAGTAGCCGAAAAAGAAAGAGAAAGAGAGAAGCTAAAGCCGCTGGGCACCATCTGGCGGCCAAAACAATTGTACATTACTTGTATGTATGTATGTAAATGCCTGCCAAAGAAACAACAGTTAGAACGCATTCTCTAGGCTTAAGTACTAAACAAACAAAAAACGAAAACACAAAAACAAAGCAAAACTAAATTCAATTGTATTCAGAAATTATTCAAGTTGAAAGAGCGTAACTAGCAAATTATGTATGTTAAATTGTAAAACTGTAAAAACTATCTATATATATATATCTATATCTGTATCTATATTGGGAGTGTGTGTGTCATGTCACCCAACTGTAAATTTGTAAATCGATACATATATATAACCTTACATATATATATATACATATAGATATTGTACATTAGCTATATGCGCACGTCTAAAGAAAAATGCCTAAAAAAAAGTAGAGAAAAAAACAAACGAATAGTTTGGCAGAAGAAGAGGAAGGTGATGACTGTGGTCGCTAGAGGGCGCCAATCGTTGTCATTTTCCGAATTTCGCTCAACTTTCTAGTAAGAATTTTTGTATGCTAGTTTTTTGATTTTTACAATTAATTTATAATGCTTTTTTGCCCTATAAAGAAACGTATAAGACTTTGAGAAACTATTTAAAGCAGAAGAAAAACGAAAACAAGAAAAACATAAAATGGAAACAAAAAACCAATTTAAAACAAAATATATATATATCTAAATATATAATATATACAACAGAGTAAAACACCAAATGCATATACAAAAAAGATAAAAAAAAAAAAATGGCAAAGTTAAAATATCTGAAAAAAATGAGCTAGAAAAATAGATGGATCTGAAAAGAGTTGAAATTTAGTTAAAATTACATTTGGCTTTAGTTAATTTTGTGCTCGTGCAAAAGATAAATAATTTTTTTTGTATTTGTATTTGAGCTATTGTGTTTGTAACAGTGTAATCATTTTGTAATTGATTATATTTGTATTCTGTATATTAATATTTTCTTTGTTTTTGTTCTTTTTTTGCATTTCGCATAAGATTGTAGAGAAAAAGTTATAGAAAGAATGAGAGAGGAGGAGGAGGAAAGTAAGTTACAGTTAGCTTCAAAAGTTATATATATATATATATACAGGTATAAAATTTAATTTTAACTAAAAGAAAAACTAAAAAAAATAATAATAATGATGATATGTAACATCAGCTATATATATATATATACATATATATATATATATACATAAATGCATAGATTATGTTCGGCAAATTTTGTGTTCGTTCATAATTATGGAACAGTTTCTAAAACTCGCGCGTATTAGTTCAATTGTAAAGCCTAAGTTACGCCTAGACCACGCCCCTAATACACAAACACACACACATACACATACACATACATACACAACACACTCACCCGCCCCCCCTTATCTAGTGTTAAGCTACTATGTGAGAAAGAAGAGGAGAATGAAAGAAAGCAAAAAATACATTTGTACATACATATCGCGTCCCGCATTTTTGGTGGGCGTGGCCGTAGCAGCAATTTAACTATATAGATCATTAAGTTACGCAAGTATACAATTAATTCAATTAAATTAAATCAACTAAATTAAAATGTATAATTTATTAAAAAAAAACAAAACAAAAAACAAAAAGCAAACAACAAATGCTAAGAGAGTTATGTAACTAAATAGTGAGAGAGATACAAACATGTAAATTATTATTACATATATATATATATATACCTACATATATGTATATATATATATAAATATACATACACACATATATACACAAATATATGCATAGAAAACTAAATTGGTCAACAAACAAATACAAAAAAAAAACAAACAAAAACAAAAAAAGAGAACGTATCATTAAAAATTAAACAAATTAAAAAAGGAAACATTTTCAAAAACAAACAAAATTTTACAAATTGTTTTTATTTCGCTTTTGGTTGAAACGAATTGGCAATATATAAAATAACTGGAATTGGTTACTCAATTTTAACCTACGCTATTCTTCCCCCATTTCCCCGATCCCCCCACAGAGAAAACTTACAGAACTTACTAAATAGGTTTCGACAACAACTACACTGTAAAAAATATTGAACACAAGCAAAGAAGATGAAAATACAAAATACTGTTTAGATTTTCTTGATTTCGACCTTATGTGCTGCAGTACCTTGAAAAAAAAGTCCCAACACAGGAGACTTTGCGACCGGAAGACGACGCCAATTTGTAAACCCTACAAAAAAATATATATACACTCAGATAGATATGTATATCTATATATCTGTACACTTCCGAACAACTACAAAACAAAAAAAACAAACATTTTTATCCCAAAATCATTTGTAGCTTTCTTAAGATTTCTACTAAGAAGCAAAACACAAAAAAAAAACAAAACCAAATGAAAAAAAACCGAGCAAAAATTTGAGAACACTCAAAATAGATGAAAAGTGCCTAGTGAAGAACCAGTAGAAGCAGCAACCACAAAAAAAGTCGATTTCTCCCCGGTTATACTTCCTATATGTACATACACATATATACACACATATATATATATATATATTTTGAAATCGCCTGGCAATATTAAGTATACGATTTGTGTTTAGGAAACTACAATTTTTGAGGGTAAAAAAATCAAGGAATTTGTTTCGTGTTCAATTTGTGTGAATGGGTGAGTGTGTGTGTGAGTGGCTGTGTGTGTGAGGGTGTGTGTTTGTGTGCGTAATTTTAGTTATGGCAATTTTTTAGTGCAAACCTTATCGGTTTAATTAATATACAAGCATTAATATATTAATATATATACGTGGTATATATAAATATATATAGCCAATATTATACGAGTTTATATATACATAAAATACTTATACATATATCTATACATACATATATATATATATATATATAAATATATATATATATATAAATATATATATATATATATATTTGAACATTCCAATTGTATATTGATAAATTCGAGAGCGAATCGATCGTTTTATCCAAAGTTCAATCTCTAGGGGTGCTAGACTGAGTTATTTAAGCCGCAATCGTAACAACTCTTAAACGTAAACGTAATTCAATTACTACCTTGCAAAAGTATAAAATACACCAAAAAAAATATAAAAAAATATACATAAAAATAAAATAAAATTAATACAAACAAAAAAAAAAACAAAAAACACTAACTCGCAATGTATGTACATATATATATATATATATTGTATGCATATAAGATCGAAATACTTATATATATATATATATATGTATATATACATATTAAATACTATGAGAACATAAAATACATATACATAGGTATCTATATCTATATCTATATCCCTATCGCCCTTCGATCCTTTATCCCCTTAAACTACTAAACCTAACCTTAAAAATGGTATACATAACAATACATAACTATATAATACACACACACACACACACACCCACACTCTCTCACACATCGATTCTATATACGACTATATATTTACATATATAGATTTTAAGCAGAAAACGGAAAAATTAATACCGCATATTTAAGTAAATACGATACATAAACATATAAACAACACACACATACACACACACATATACACACAGTACATAGAGTAAGTTCGAAGTCGCCGTTTAAAATTCGACTGCAATGTTGTATTTTTCAGCACGTAAAAAAAAAACAAAGAAGAAAACAAAACTAAAACTAATTTAAAATTGCAACACAGAAAATAAAAGAAAATACAAAATACATAAAACGCAAAGCAATACAAATGTTCGTTAAATTTCAAAAAATTCCCTTACAAACACAAACAAAAATAACTATGAAATATCCTCAAAATCAAAACTAAAAACAAAAAAACAAAAAAATACAGAAAACGGAACAGTTTGTTAATGAAAAATTAAGGTTTGAGATTTGTATAACAGTTAAGAACTAAAAAAGAGTTGAGTTGAGTGAGTTTGATTGAAAATAAAAAAGAAAATACGTGACGCTAAAGAGAAGAAAAGAAAAGAGAGAATGTACCATGTGTTTAAATTCTTAACGGGTGGGCTTACTTGATTTTCACAGCAGCCAGCCTTTTACACGCTGAGAGGGAAATTTAATGTTTGGAGACTACATTTGCTTAGAGCGAGACAAGCGTATCTTGTGCTGGGTGTTATAGCATAGAGCGTTTGTGAGTAAGCATATGCGCGCCACGGTTTGAAATTTAAAATTCGAGAAAACCGAACGCAAAAAATGAATTTTATATTAAAAGTGATGTATAGAATTATTAAAGTATTAACTGGCATCTCCAGCTAAAACTCAAAATATGCTTTGCTTTAAAAGTCAGTCGTGCGAATTTATTTCAAATAAAATGCATAATTTCAAGATTCCAAATGATTCCCCCGAAAATTGGCCAATGAAATGGATAATATCCCTTATAATTTGTGGCTACCTGACGGGCCTGGGCATTATTCTACTCTGGTACGAATGGCATCCAACTGAAAGGAAACAGGATCTAACGCAACTTTGGCTGATCTTCGTCCTGCTGGCGCTGCTCTGCACAACGATGCTTTTTAGTCGAACAGTTCGGTGAGCTAATCCAACTGTTGCCCCTGCCAATCCTTCCCTAATATCTGTGTTTGTGTGTGTGTTTTTCAGTTGTATCCTTGCATTGACGTTACCTTCTTTAAGCAGTTCTCGGGGACGTGAACTGCTCATCACTTTGGCCTTCCTTTTGGCCGGCATTGGCCCCACTGCGAATATCATGGCCAATTTGATGGCCATGCTGCGCAGTCTCGCCTGTGGCCAGGAGCTGCTGCGTCAGGCAGTTGGCCAAATGCTGGACGTGGCGCTGGAACCAGTGCGCGCCGTCCAATCAGCCATTGAGCTCCTTATGAATGAGCTGCGTCGTGTACTGCGACAGATGATGGAGTTGCTGCTGAGGCTTCAGGGATATCTGCTTATAATTAGTGAGTAGATTGGGTAACCATTAGTCGATCCTTCTTACATGCCAATCTACCTTCTGCAGTTGATACTTTAAAGATCTGCTCCGCTTGGCTCAAGTCTGTTGTGGAACTGTGCAACTCGGAGGGGGGAACTCCGTGGAAACGTTGCCAGCGGGCAGCGGTGGAAACAATGACGAAATGTCGCGAAAAGATGGGCATCTTTAGATCCATTTGTCATGCCACAAAGCTCTTCCTCGCGCTCTGCTATCCTGCCAAGCTGGTGGATGTCTTCTGTTCCGGTTTCTGGGATGCCAGCTGGAATATTTTGGACACAATTCTGGAACGTAAGTTTTCCAATTTGATAGGACTTTGTTACTTTGTTATCCTGCAGGATATTACGAGTTTGTCGCACAACTCGAGCAAATGTTCGACGTGAGTATCAGTTTTGAGCACGAGTTCCACTTCCAAACGAACGCCTCGAAGAATCTCTCCAATGTGGGTGAAGAGATTATGCAGGATATAACAGATCGTCTGGGCCCATTCACAATGCTCCAAGGCTGGCTGGATCTGGTCTGCTGGCTGATGCTCTTTGCCGTATTCATCAAGTGGGCAAGCAAGAGCTAATCTTAAGCTAAATATGTGCATTGATGTATTCCCAAAAATAGGGCCATTTATTTCTATCTACGCTATTTGCTCAGTCGTCGCTATCAGAATATTTTCCTAATGAGCTCCTTTTATGATGTGGACAGACAGTGGCAGGAACAGGGACAGCCATCAGTGTTGCCACTCAAGCGTTTGGAAAGGCACAAATACCTAAAGGTAATTTATCCATTTTTCTATAGTTATTTATTTCCTTTCCCTTTAAGATCAACTTTGTAAATGATTAGCTTCCATATATGATTTTAGTATAGTTTATTCCTTAATCCTTCAGCTTTCTAGTCTGCGTCTAACTGGCTATGAATGCCTGAGGCTGTTGGAGAATGCATTCTTTATGGTCGTCACCTGTGTGCAGCTGGGCAGCATTTGCCTGGTGGACTACAGCCTCTTCTGGCTGCTGGACACCATTGCGTATTATGGCGAGCAGCAGGATGAACTGGAGATTCCAGCCTTTGTTGATGTGCAGGTCGCTGGAGGTGGCTTTGTGGGTGACATTATGAGAGGCATTGTTGGGGCCTTTCGACCAATAACACAGAAAAACACATTGGACACCAAAGCTTGTCTGCCGGAGCCGCGAGAACCCAACTATGGATATTATCTAAAGATATTGATAATTTGCTTGGTTGTCTGGGTAATCCTGCTGACTGAGCCGTATATGTTGCGACTGCGTCATCTGATCATGCAGAGATTCTATCCGGCAAGGGCCTTCGAGCGTGCTCTCTACTTGCATCAGCGAATCTTAAAGGAGAGGGGTAAATCCTAACTGTAAAATGCTATTGATTCCTTTCATGTTCCAATCCCTTTTTAGACACCTTTTGGAAGTTGGCTCGTCGCAGGGCAAGAGCCGTTTTTAGATACCAACAGAAGAATAGCCAAAATAGCTACCTGAGTTGGCTAATAGCCAAGCTATGCTGGTTAGTAATATGGTACAGTGATCACTCGAAAATGTATATTTTACATATTTAAATTATCTTCAGTTTTACGAGCATTTTTTTGTATACAGATAACATTTTTATTAGCTAAAATCAGCTTTGTTCAACTTCTCGAGTAATCACTGTAGTTGCCTAGCATAGACTTAATCAGTTGCTTCCGCAGGTGCTGTTGCTGTCTCTGTCTAACGGATGCCTCTCGTCGAGATGTTTGCATTCTGTGCGCCAAGCAGCTCAACTCGTAAGTGTTCCCCATTTCAAATATTCATCAGTCAATCGTTTCTCTGCAGGATTGCTATTTCAGCTCCAGCGTCATCAGCTGCGACACCGAGGGTTGCCCGGGAATCTACTGCGAGGTGTGCTACAGCAAGTCCGAGAATAAATGTTGCCTCTGCAAGCGATCCATTGATTATGGCGATCTCAGCGACATCTCCGAAGTGGAGTAAGCATTAGTCGTACATTTATATTTAAAGAAGGGGGTTCTGGACTGCGACCTATTAGATCTATTGTGAGCCCTTCTGAGTTTATAGCTCAACTCCAGTTCCTTCTTCAACCCCAGGTCCCCCAGTTCCTGCACGAATGACAGAGTCTTTGTTGGGTTGAGGTTTCCAATGTCATTGCCACTTATAACATGCATCCCTGGGATGCTACATCTTTGCCTGGACAAGGCGATACATTCTGTTGGGATGTGCGTTGAGAACTCCTCCTCACCTTGACAAAACCTACACTGATTATTACTATAAATATCCTGTTTGGACAGGTAGGTTTTTATTCTAGTCCGACAAGTATCCTTAGCCTATTCCTATTCCTATCCATGGATATTACTTGCTTATATCGTTTATGATTATAGCCGCCCAAAAGATATTTGGCCTGTCGAAGTCCTGGTGTCTCTACACAGCTCCATAGTCCTCTTTGCGTTTCTTCGTTTCTGAGTTGCAGCCGTATTGTATTACTTCCTATGCCACAAATCTGTTCTGGTCCTGCTCATCCTCCGCTTCATTCTCTGCAGTCTTAAATTTAACACCGGATAAAATTAATCTAACCAGTTGCTCTGCAGGGACTCCTCGGATGACCCGGAGGCGATATCGTTTACACAACTTCAGGGTGGTCTCTGCGGCAGCAAGAATCGTATGCAGTAACACAAAAAGGAAACCTAAACTGAAATACATCAATCATGATTGACTGCTTGAATAATTGATCCAGTTTTAAACTTATGTAAAATATGAAAAATAAAGCTATTTATGGAAACTGTTTAAAGTCTGTTCTGATTTTTACTTCACAAAGAAGTTTGCAAATTTATTACAGAATTTTATTTTGAAATCTATTCACATTACGAGAGATTAAATAATGCCGAAATATTATAAAAGCCGATCCTTGACATCCTCGTCTGGAGATGAGTCGAGGCGAGAAATTGCTGGTAAGGAAAAGCCGCCAAAGAAAAGGAATGATGCCGATGATGAGATTAGTAAGGATGAGGAAATGGAGAATGAGATTTCTCAAACGAAGCCACAAAAGCAAATTGATCCCAAAATGGATGACAAGACGAGTAGTTACTACTATGGAAAGCAGCGTGGTGAAAGGATGCGAAGGGTGAACATTAAAAGTATAATCGATGAGGAGCCGGCTCCGATATATCCCGAAGAACCTGAAGAATCTGAATATGCTAAGCCAACAGTTCCTGAGAAACTCAATCTCTGCGACTATCTTATGATCTACCTAATTCTGGGCTACATCCTGGGCATATTTATGGTGCTCCTCTGTTATCTTTTCAATAAACTACTTTTCCATAAGTCCTCCAGCGATCTCAACTTTTGCTGGTTACTCATTGTGCTCATCGTGCTGATGATATTAATTATTTTGTACAATCGGACGACCAGGTGGGTGACTCCAAATAGAAATTACCTTCCAGGATTTCTTATATACAACTTTTTGGCAGATCCACTGGTGCATTGTTGGTGCCCCTCATTGTTGGCTGCAGGGGACAGTTGCTGATCATCGCCATTGCTTTGTTGTTGGCTGTTGCCGGACCCATGATGAACATCATCCGCAATCTTGAGATCATGATGAACACGCTCGCCTGTGGCCAGTTGCTGCTGCGGAATGCGCTGATGCCAATGCACCAGATAATGGGTGAACCTGTCTATGCCATCGAAGATGCCGTCTACTATTGCCTGAGCCAGGTGCGCATGATCATGGAGCGCTTGGAATATGTGCTGAGGCGCCTCGAAACGCCAATCGTTAAAATGCGTAAATTTGAATCTCTGCTCCATAACAACCCAATCTGAATACCCAAACCATGTCTGCAGATTCCGCCTACAAAAGCTGCGATGTTTGGTTGCAACATCAGCAAAATTCGTTTGAACACCAAATGGGTTCACCTTATGATCGATGTCTGGGCGCCGGCAGCGTCAGTATTGAGGAGTGTGAGTCCAAGTTCAAGGATAAGAAGAAGGCGATTTGTAATATTAGAAATCGCTTCGAGTGGTTCTGTGCAAATCTGAAGGAGTTTCCAAGCTTCTTTGAGGAGCAGCAGGCAGCTGCCGATGACATCTTCAAAAGTAACATTTTTATTAACAATAATTGCAATTTTTAATTAATGTTTAACTACTCGCAGAACCCTTGCAGAGTGCTGCCACAATCCGTGGCATGTTTGAGGTTAGCATCACATTTGATCACAAAACAAATTCCAGCGTTGATCGAAGTCATTTGAGCAACGAACTCGATTTGGAAATGGCCAAAGAGTTCCAACTGCATATGAAACATTTGCAATTAACATTCATCTGGCTGGAGTTGGTCATCTTCTGTTTGTTTCTACTGATAATCCTGCGTTCCATTTACTATCGCTGGACATATTTGGGCAGCAACAGTTTTAATAATTTTTATCTAACGAGCCAATTTACCAAATTCAATAACCGAATGCAGCTCAAATATGGCTATAATAATCTGCCCAGGTTTGCCATCAGGAAGAAGATATATGGATATGTATTGAGATCGATTTTATTGCTAATCCATTTTTGATAAGTTTTTTATCTTTCAGTTTGGTTCCTGGCGCATTTTACCCTCTGAGCTGAGATTTATGTTTCGATCTGTGTTGTTTCTGATCATCTCCTGCCTGCAGCTCTTCACCATATGTTTTGTGGACTACTCCCTCTACGCGATGCTGGCCATGATGACCTATCATGCCCAGCAGACAGCAGAGCTGCAACGTAATTATAACTATCCAATCTCAGCATAATTGACAATACTTCTTCATCATTTCAGCTCCTCTATACAAAAAGCTGATCATTAAAAATGGTGGTTTTATCGGGAGTATTTTGCGTGGTTTAACCAAAGCCTTTGAGCCACTCACAAAGAATCTGATTGTGGACATTCAACGCTGCCTTCCCCTGCCCAGTTTACCAAACTATTTTCGCTATTGGATCATAATTTTGTTATGCATTCTGGCCTGGCTCCTGGTGCTCTTGGAGCCATATAGCATCCGTCTGCGCCATCGGATGTTGGATACAATGTATCCAAGAAACGCGGAGCAGCGGGCTGCGTTCATGTTTCGATATCTTCAGATTGACAAAGGTTGATTTACCAAATACAGATTACTATATATATCTATATATATAAATACAAATCTCTTTTTCTATCATATTATTTCAGACACCTTTATAAAACCCGCCAGACGTCGAGCACGCTCCATGAATATTTATGCATATGAAAATCGAATCTCAAAAACCTTGACACACTTTTTATCGTGTATAAATAGGTGGGTTTATTGACATGGTTATAACTACATTAATAAATAATTCCTAGATTCTAAACTAGATTGTCCTGTGGCCATTTGGGTGCATATCAAGGCAAATATTGCACTATTTGCAATCTGTCGCTGAGCAAGTAAAAAATTAACTGTTTTTTTTTATAGTTTACCATTTCACGAAGTCTTTCGGTTTTCCAGATCTGATTATGTCGTTTGCGATGCCAAAGATTGTCGAGGTTTCTACTGTCAGTCGTGCTTCTTGGAGTCGAATTGCCAATGTGTTTTGTGTGTTCCACGGATTAGATATGGGGATCATAGCGATATCAGCGATATTGGGTAAGTGTTGTGGTATATATATAAATATTTCTAGTGTTGTGGATTTTGAAGCACTCTTAAAATAATATTTACTTCTTGCAGTGATTCATCCGATGAACCGCAAAGTGAACCCTTTCGCAAAGATGACCAAAATGGTTCCGCTAAAAAGCAAGAAAGAAAAGAATATTAAAAAATCTTTTTTATTTTGTTGCACAGTGTGAAAAGATAAAATTCTCAGGCCCTGGTTCCAAATCATTTTAATCTTGTTGCATAGTGTAAACAGCCAACCTTCTCAGGCCCTGGTTCCAATTTCTTTTTGCACCTTTCACCCAGTTCAAGTCGCCGAGCTGAGAATCTCAGCGATTCTGATGAATCGCAGCTTTTATTGGTAAAAATGACATTGCGTCTGCCTCATCATCTTCTGGCTGAGATTGTCGTGGCCATATCAGCTACTGTTGTCTCGTTTGTCTCCTTGTCATCTCTTTCTCTGTGTCCCTCTGTCTCTCTTAAGATGACGACAAAGACCAGGAGTAGGCTGATAATGACCGTCTTTTGTCGTCGTCGTTGTCCATTGGGCAATAACACTTTGTTTTCAATTTGTGCAACAGCCTCCAGTCTGCCTCCAGACTACTCTGTGGCACTTGGATACACTTGGAGAAACTTAGAAATTTAGAATTATCGGAACTAAGTCAACAAGGTAGAAACATATGGTAAAAATGCAGGCTTTATTGGAATGTATATAGAAAATGATCCCAGTAAGAATAGAGATTTTTTTTATTAAGAAAATATTCACAAATATTTTAGAAATTTGTTTCCTAAAATTATAAAGAATTTTACAAATGTAATTTAATTATTTCAATAATATTTTTAAAATCCCAAATCGATAATGATTATTATTAGAGTGTTTATAGTTTTAGTCAACTATTTGAAGTAAGTATTTCTCTGAGTGTAATGACATTGTGGCGCATTGCTTGGCGCACATGTGGGCTGCAATTAAATGTTCATTAAATGCGACATCCACGACAAGCCTGAGATTGTTTCTCAACAATTAATGCAGCTGTGTTTAGCTGGACAAGGATTGTTCTTCTTCCACTGCTGATGATGACATCCAGCTTGGGTTGGGGTCGGTCGCTCCTCCTCCTCCTCCTCCTCCTCTTGAGCCTGAAGAATGTGCTGTGTAATTTACAGCCATCGTTTACTTATGTGTGGTCCCTCCAACCCGTACCCCGATCTGCTTGTAACTTGTTTATTTATGAGCCAGAAATTTTGACAGTTATTTCTATTTCTTGAATGTGCCCAAAAAAACTGTAACACGCATTTTACCTTTATCTTTACCTGGGGTCGCAACCTTTTGATCAGGCTTCATTTACCATTCTTTTTTTTTTTCTTTTCTTGTCTTGTCTTTTATGGCTGTTTAATAAATTCTCTGTTTCTTGTTGCCTCCTCCGTCTCCTCCATCTCCACCATCTCTTTCATCTTGTATGCTAATGTGTGCACAAGTGTTTATTTGTTATTTAACACCCGCTGCTCCCAGAGTGTCTCGAGAAACCACACAATGACCACCACCAGTGCTGGGCAGTCGGATGACATTTAAACCACACTCAAACTGAAGATACTCCAGAGATCTGAGCTAGACAGACACATATATAGAGGGGGGGTGAGTAAGGGGTCATCATATTTACCAAATCGCCTTAAATACCCCTTAATAGTGATTAGAGTGGGTAACATGAGATGTGCATAATGGCTGAACAATTTCATAGAAATTTCATCGCTGAAAGCAATTTGGCTGCTGCACTCTGCAATTAAAAGCGAAGCTTTATAATAATTCCAAAATTCTCAGAATATTTATAAAACTATATTTAATGCAAAGAATTTAAAGAAAGCTTGAATAAATAAAAATAAAATAAATTACTATTAGCAAGGAAAATAGCAGTTTTTTTTTTAGTGCAATATTTGAATTTTGCAAACCAAATAACTTTAATGAGTTTAGTGATGATTCTTAGGATTCGCGGATTTTTTAGTAGAAATTCTTCCGAAATTAGAACGGTTGGTAAATCAAGCTCTGATGCTGAAGCTGTACGAGTCGAAAATGTATTTACATCTTCTAGTGGATTCACTGTCGTCAGTGATAAGAGAAAGATCAAATTCGAGAAATTTTCGCTAAGTATTAAGCGAAAGAACTCTTGAAAAGCGAAATTTTCATGTTGTTTACGGAGCATCAAATGACGAACGAATCTGTAGAGTCCATCCACATTGTCCACGATTGTACCTAATCCAACAATTTATGCAGATGTTCCTTCGTCCAATGCTTCGAAAATAGAATCGATAGAAGATTCTCTAGAAGAATAATGCCAAGTCCAGACACAGCACTGGGTTAATATCGTCTACTTTCAGCTCTCCAGAAGAACATGGTTACATAAATGTAATAATTTTAGTTGGAACTGTCTAAGTGGTATCCACCAGTCGTTCACTCCCGATAAGAGCAACTCTCATTTGAATTTGGTTGTGGATCACAGCTTAGTTTGATCAGTTGAGTTCTTAAGTTACCTGTTTGAATACGGTAATTTGAGCTGTTGCTGCGGAACTGATCGACCATCAACTGATCCAATTCCAGGCCGGCATAATGTATATATATATATATATATATAAATATGTATATATATATGTTAAGGGTTGTAAACAAATAGCGGCAAATTTGCAAAGGCTTCAGGCCTAACTTGTTGAGTTAGCCTGGTTTTTAACAGGTTGCCCAAATGAATCAATAGTTCAGCATTTGCAGATATATCTATTCTAATTTAAACACAATATTTCTATATTTAATTTATATATATATCAATTCTAGGTTGAATAAATATTTCTATGTTTTTAAGTCTCTTTTTCATAAATTATTAATAGTTTTTCAACTCATTTAAAAACCTATCAATTTTGAGTTGACTTCAACTTTATTTATTTAACAATTTATTTATATTTATTGTTCGTGCTTCTTCTTATTTGGATAACCAAAGAATCCAATGCTCTTCAGCTCAATAAACAATTCCTGATCATTGCCAATGGCTCTGTAAATGGCCCTCTCCAGTTCATCATACTGGAAATGTGGTGCAAAGGGCATCTCATTGATGGCCTGGAACAGAGTATTGCCACGTTCGTTGCCCACGACCAGAACGGTGCCGCTGTTAGAGAATCTACAAAGGATAATACATTAATCAGGAGCAGTTAGGTTAGTTCCAAATGTTTCCCTTACTGTGCAATGGTGTTGAAGGAGGAGTCTGTTGTTTGTTTGCGCATCGGTTTTAAAATATTTCGCCGCAGATCCCAAATGCTGCAGGCATCTCGCTTTACAGACACAATAATTGTGGAGTGTGTGTGGCTCCATTTGGCCCAGTGTATGGGCTGAAAGTCATCCAGCAGCTCGATCAGTGGCCGAGTAATGCCATCCACCCAGATGCGGACATACCTGGAAGATATATCTACAGATAAGTGAAAGGATTAGGAATAATAGGGGATTACCAATCGTTGCCGCAGGTGAGGAAGAGCTTGGGTGACCAGGGTGAGAACTCCATGACATTGACACCGCCATCATGACACTTGAGCACCTCCAGATACTGATGCTGATAGTTAATGGAGCACTTGTGAATGCAGCCCTCGTCGGTGAGTATATAATAGATATCCTTCTGCACCGGATGGATGGTTATATTCAAGCCCTGCGGATGCGCATTGGCGGCCACAGCTGTCGTCGTCGTCGTCGATGTCGGCACCCGTATGCCCTCGGGATGACCCTCGATGCGGTCGAGCGTCATCTGTGTGAAGCGCAACAGGTAAGGAGTCTTCGCAATGCGAAAGCGTGTCACGGAACCATCCTGCGAGAGGCAGAGGAACGGATCAATCTCGTTGCTATCCTTCTGCTCCTGTTTGAGCCAGCGTATGGCAATAGCTGGCGAACAATTCGGCAGGGTGTTCCGCTCCGACACAGCAATGGGCATATTGGATATATCGGCCACATTGCGCACCTCAACACTCCCATCGTAGAGCCCAATGGCAATCAGAGATGGCAGATACTGGGAGAAGCACACAGCAGTCACGGGCTGATTATAATGATAGGTGCGTTCCGGTTCGCCCGGATTCTTAATGCTCCACACGTAAACATCGCCAGTGACGGGCACCTGCTGTGAGGAGAAGGAGAACAAACCGTAGCCAATGGCCAAAATATCACTGTTGCTCGTACAGAAACTGATATCGCTGACCGCTTTCCGCTCCTCCCCCCACGGTGCTGGCATCAGTCGGAACAGTAGCTTCATGGAGTACTTGTACTGCACCGTCAGGGAGCAGCGATCCACCGGACGAAAGTTGCGAAAGCGTTGCATGCCTTGGCCAAATTGATTGCTGGACAGAGTGCGTCCAATGGTTCGAGTGGCTTGCACAAACTCTGGTTTTCTGAATAAACGGAGTATCATCAGACGCAACTTGCCACGTTCCATGGCCTCATCATCGTCCATGGGTGTCATTGCATCACTCGTTCGAGTTTGTGTCTCACCATCCGCCTTGGGCAAGCTGGCCATGGTGTGATGGACCTTTGGCTTCTGACCCACGCCCTGCATCGTGTCGTACATCTCAAAGTTGGAGACATATGAACCCACCGTGGCATAGTCCACAAATATCGTGTTCACCGCTCGGCTGTTCGTGAGCACCACTTGGGTCTGTGCATCGTTGTCCGCCCGACGACGCACCTTTCCCTTGCCCACGGTCAGATACTCATAGAGCTTATTGTCCGCCTCGACGGCGTCGCCTTGGCTGCTGCCCTTTGCCACCATGTTGCTCCTCTGGGTGTGCAACACTACAAATGCCGATTTGCGCAGTGTCACCTTCACAAAGGACCTTTTGTAGGGCACCGGAATGTGCTCTTCCTCCAACTTCTCTACGGTGGCCGGTTCGAATGTGATCGTTTCATACATTATCTATTTGGGATTGGAGGCAATTGGTGGTAGTCAAGATCCAAACTGCACCTCTCACATACCCCGCTGATGATGTCATCGATGGACTGCTTTTTCCCTCCGATGCCTCCTCGCATGCTGGAGCGTGTTTTGGAGCGGACTGAGCTCCTCCTGGAGTGAAAATTGGGCAAGTCGCTTATCTCATTCGTCAGCTGCAAGTTGAGTCTGAGGAACTTCTCCGATTGCTGTAATTCTGGCAGATAGTTTGGCGTCAGATCGACCTCCTTGTCATCAATGGTCTCCAGCACCTAAGCAGTGGGATTTAGCTATCAACTTGGATCTCGGAAATGTTTAACGTACCCGGAACTGCATGCGATTCTCGATTTCCGTATCTATTTCCTGGCCGTAGTAGTGTCTGGTTTTGCTTGGTTTCCCCTTCTCCGATGTTGGCTCTTCTGGTATATCCGGAGCAACGAACACAGATTTCTTAGCTGTAGATTTACGACCTGCATCCGTCTCTTTTTTCATGCTCGATGTGGGCTCCATCTTTAGATTTTCTCAAGTGTTTACGGCTAATGTAAAATCTATCCAAATATAGTCGCTCGACTAGGCAAATAAATATCACTTCAAGTTTTGTTTGTGCTATGAGGCAAAGTCAAAGAAAACCTGATATTATTGGGGAGTCAAAATTGGAGTTTCCTTTTTTATGGGTGTAATCATTTCAAACAGCTGTTCTTATCCAGTTCACAATTAATTATTTCCATGAGTACCTCTCACATTTCTAATTAAATCCCCAACTCAGTCGCCGGTTCGTCAGTGGCTTTTTGGTTTTTGACTGCAGCACGAATGAATCCCTGAATCCTTGGTGAATTTCCCCTCGCTTTCGTTTTGTTAGATAAAAAGCCAGATAAAGTTAACACGTCTAACGAAACCACCACCCAGATGCGAAGGACACCGTTCGCAATGCGTTTCAGTAACAGTTGAACTCGCAGCCAGTGCGAACGTTACTAGCTAAAAAAAACAAATATATATATATATTTGCATGCGTGTATCTCTGAGATAGACGCTGGCCAGTGTAAACTGTTTTTTCTCAGCTAATTGATTTGGTGTTAGACATAAGATAAATTGGCCAACGCAATCCCAAAAATATCAAATAGTCAAACAGCTAATTACGAGCATGTCAGTTACACAACAACAACAACAACAAACAGTCGAAACGACTTCAATGGACAACTGCCAAAGTGAAAACCGAGTACCAGAAAACTCAATTAGGAATGTTGCAAAAACACAGACATCGCCAACGTCGTCGCCATCGTCGCCGTCTCTCAATAAACCACAAACAGCGTTGGCAACAGCTTCAGCTTCAGCTTCAGCTTCAACTGCAGCTACAGCTTCAGTTTCAGGTCTGTCCAAGCAGACGCAGTACGTCATAAATTCAGTGGCAATGCATGCGAAGGCGACCACCGCGGGACTCATCACCGGCAACACGCTGCATCTGCATCGGGAGAAATGTGCGCAGGTACGTGAAATGTGACGTTAATTGAAAGTTAACCAGCTCACCGCGAAATCTCCACTGGATATACACACTCACACATGGTAGTGTACAGCTAATATATACACACACGCATACACGAGGTGTACTCGAAAACAAACAGCTAAAAGTATCTCTAATTTATCTATCTCGGGATTGGAATAGTTGTGGATCCAGATTGCTGAAAATATGTGCCTAAAATCTGATCCATTTTATTGTGCATTATACTCAATTTTATAAAAAAAAAACCAGACATAAATTAAACAAATATTATTTTGATAGGGAGAAATAGCTAATAGTATCCCTATTATATACATACAGATATACAGATATATTTTTCTATCTCGGACATGGAATTGTTGTGGGTACAAATAGGTCAAATGAATGTATACTTATGAGTGCTCTAAATCTCAATTATTTTATTGTACATTAAATTTAATTTTATATAAAAAGAACAATACATTAATTAAATTACATATAATATTTTGATAGATGTGATAACTATTTTATTTATAATTTATTATTAAACTGTGACTAAGGATAGAAGGTCAGTTACTAAAAAAAAGTTTTTTTTTACTTTTATAAAAAGTTTTTTTACTTTTATAAAAAAACCTATTCGCAGCTAAAAGCAAAGTTTTTTCCATAAAATTTGCATTGTTTTTTTAAAATAAAATTTTAATTTAATATGTAGTCACTTTTTTCCAATCCTTTATCGTAATTAGAAACAGATTTGATCACATTTTGTAAGCAAATATGAAATCATTTACAAAAAGCTCAAAATAATTGGCAATTGCAGTACAAAATAAATCAAAACAGAATTCGTTCTTTCAATACTAGAATTAATCGCAACATATTTCGTATACACATAAAATACTTTTTATATAGCAAGGCACGATTTGGGCATATCTTAAAACTGTGCAGGTTTGCATATAGAACATACCAATCCCCCCTCTCATCTGTGAAGCCCAATGCAGCAAGGATTTTGTGGGAGTAAATACAAAAGCCGAGTGAATACATTGTATAGATAGACAAGTGTGTGTGTGTATCTATGTATGTGTTACGTGTAGATAAAGATGGATATATATATGTATATATATAACAACTGTGCAGGGTGCGTAACGTAAATTTAGTGAATGTTGCGTTTGTTTTTTGCTTTGCAATTGTTTTTCTTTTTTTTTTGCCGGCAAAAACGAGCAGAGCCCCGGCTAGGTCTGGCCTGGGTAGGCTCAATGAAGCTAGCCGCATGCGTGTTGGCCTGCGCTGCAGATGAAGAGGCAGGCGAAGCGTCGTCATAGCCATGTTATGTAAACATTGCCCGGAGTGCGGGGCAAGGTGGCTGCGACGAGTGCCGATGACGAAAGGCAGCGAACAACGACGCAGTTGCCAGTTGCCAGTTGCTGACTGCCGGTGAAGGAGTAGGAGGAGGAGGAGGCGGTGATGGCCATGATTGCTGCTGCTGCTGCTGCTGCTGCTGCTGCTCCTGCTCCTTCTTCAGCTTTTGTTACATCTGCCTTGGTTGCTGTCAAAGTCACGTCATTCATCAGATGCGCTGTGAAGCGAAATAAATTTGTTGACGCCATTCAAAGCGAATTTCTTTTGCTACACTCACAAACAAAATTATTGCTAGAATTTTAAGCATTTTCCCAGCATTACCAGGAATAGCTATAAAAGAACAGTTAAAAATTTGATTTCCAGAACAGTTTAAAATTTTTATTTCTAAAGCGTAAAATTCTCTCACTCGAAAACCAAATTCTAAATTATAAATTAGGAAATTTATGATTTAAATTTATGATATTTTTTATTGCAAAATATACGCTCAAATATAGAAAATATTTTTTTTTATTATTAATAAAAAAAATGTATTTCTAGAAATTATAGAAAATCACTCAAAAATTCACTTCTAAATTATAAGTTAAATAATGTACATATTTTGAAATTTATGATTTTAATTTATGATATTATTTTATTCTGCTGCAAAATATGCATTCTAAAAATAAAAAATATTTCTGTTATAATTAAAAAATTAATTATAACACGAAATAGCTTAAATTATATGACTTAATTTATAAACAAAAATAACATTTAGTATTTGTAGTTTTTCAAATATTTTAGAGCTGTTTTATAGATTCTTATCGGAGGCAGTTTTAGTGCTGTTTGTGTGTTTTTTTTTGTGGGTGTCTGCCAAATTGTGTGGTCTCTGTTAGCCAGCAAATCAAAGCATTGTTAATTTGAAGCTGCCACATTTGCATTTAGCCACTTTGCGTCGAGTTGCACTTGAGTGTGCCGCATAGCTAATGTATTCTCTGGAAGTTATGCCACCAAGCACACATTCTGTTGAGATCTCTCTGGACGAGACTTTAGTGCCTTGGGCAAAGAAATATATATTTTCATTTGAGGTGTTTTCTATTATTCTTTAAAGTTTTTCCTGACGCTTTTCCTCTGACAGCAGCCGCTGGGCTTTGGTGGTGGTTTCCCTGAATCCTGTTTATGTTTGCTTTCAATTTTATCCCTGGCATCGTTTGCATCCTTTTCTTTTTGGCTTTCGATTGTGATTCTTTTTTATACACGTGTACGTTTAGTTTGGTGTCCTGTGTGGGTGGGTTGGTTGGGTGGTTGTGGGGTTGGGTTGCTGCCGTTGGGCTGTGTGCTTGCCAGCGTCCTTGCCCGCCGACAGCCTTGCACTTGCCCGCAATTGAACTTCAACTTGGGGGTTGTTCCCATGTTAACGGGAACTCCAACCCAAAACCCTCGCTCCCATTCAGCGTTTGGCATCCCTTTTGCTGAATTTATCTGAGAGCGGACTCTCTCACTAGTTACTCTCTCTCTGTCTCTCTTTGTCTCCCTCTCTCTCTCTCTCTCTGCCTCTTATCTCTTGTGTCGCTTGGCTGACTTTGCCCTTTGCCTTTTTGCCTTGGCCAGAGTTGGTTATCCTTCCAAGCTGACTCGTCTTTCATCTGGCACTTCGGGTTTGTTTTTCTTCACCCTCATCTCGAGGGGTTAATCAACCTTCTTCAAACTGCTGCTTGAAGTTGCAACTGTAGCTTGCTAAATATGTTGAGATGCTCAAAGTTTCAGTTATGTTGCAAGTATAATGAACAACACAATTGAATTTACGAGCTGTACTTGTCTGCTCAGAATCAAGCAAGTTGGTTGGGAGCAGGATTTATGACACTACTTGTTACACAGCACGTGACCCAAGCTTGGCAATCCTGTCTGCAATTTACATAAAACTTCGCATTTTTTCTTTGGCAGAATTTTACATGTGTTACAAGTCAGATTTGGGGTTTCAAAATGCAATTTAGCTATATTGTAAATGTCAAACTATTATCAAAAAGATTTGGTTTTTAAAAATCTGAGAATTGGGTCAGTTTATGGATTAAGCACTTTTCACTTATTGTTATTTAGTAATATGATTGTAATATTGCTCAAAAAGCATTCATTAAGTGCAACTTTATACTTTCTCTGGTGATATGTCATTTAATTAATCCTACTATAAATCAGCTAGCCATGAACTCATATATATATTCAAGTGTATTTATATAGACAGATTTGTGATGTCAAAAATTGAAAAAGTCAGCTGAAATGCAGTTTATTTTGTTGCTATTTTTAGTTGTTTGCATTGGTGGAAGGTCATTGAGCTTCGAGTGGAAATCCATTGCAAATAATCCAAAATCCACTTCAGACGGAAAAATTGCGCGTTGGCAAACATATTTCGGGGTCGTAAATTGAAATGAATGTAAGCTGATTTTCGCATTGGCAGTTGACCAGGCAGACCGATCAGCTGCCACCACACACCCCACTCAACCACTGCACCACAGAGTCAGTGCAGCACTCAGTGGCGCTAATGGAAGTCAGCGACGCGTCGCTCTCAGCTGCTTGGCGCCAACACATTTTGCTGTCGCATTGAAATTATGAGCGTTGCCGGCGAAAATTTGCATAAACTGAACAAAACCAAAAAAAAAAAAAGAACAAAAAAATGAAAAGGAAAAATAAAAATAAAAAATATCATTGAGAATGCAACGACGGAGTGGAAAGAAAGTGGAAAGCGCATGTTGAAGAATTTATGTGTACGTGTCTGGAAATTCCTTAATGCATAGAGAGAAAATTAGATGCACATATAGATGTACACACAGTTGTACACACACACAGATGTGTGTATGTGTGTAGTTACCTGCCGGCATTTCCACAATAATTTTCCACACATCATGTGAAACTTCTTGCCCGAAAATATTTTGATGTTGATTACGTGTGGCACATTCAAGAATTTTTACGTGTTTCGTGTTGCACTGCGACAACATTTGATTATATAATTTTTGTTTTGGAGAAAACTGTGTTTTTCACTCAAGGAGCTGCGCCTGGAGCCGTCGTTAGCGTCCATTGGCGACAGATGCCATAAATTTAGCTGCCGCTGGCCGGGATGCGCCGCTAATCAGCGCTGTCAAGCGTTGCAGATGCACAAACAGATACAGTTGCACATAAATATATATAAAAATGTGGCAAATTGTTGGGGTCACAGCATCGCCGGCTGCTCCACAAAAATATCTCACGCATTCTTTCGACGCTTCTTTTTTTTTCTTACTTAATTAATTTATGCAGTTGCTCGAAGATTTTTCAGTGCAGATTAAAGCAATTTTAATAAATTGCCGTTAAATTATAAACGAGTAAAAAAAAGCATGCCCCAGATTTATGAGTGAGAGTTTTGGCGGCAACAACCGATGACAACTCCGATCAGTGGTGCCACCAAAATGCGTATTTAATATAGATCGATAAGCATTATTGGGCAGACCAAAAAAAGAAAATTAATATCATTCTTGCTTTATATAACTACAAACTGACCCATTAATAGGGAAGATGTCAGCTGGCAGGGCTAATGATATCGAGGGGCGCCCACGTTTTGGCCCCGGGACTTACAATTTTGGTGTTGCGTTTATTTTCGATGCTCGCGTTGACCTTATAAATCACACAAATACACACTGAAAAGCCAAAGAGATATAGAAAGAGTGGTGAAGGTGGTGGGGGGGGGAAGCCATCGAATTTGTACACAATCAAAAGATTTGAAATGTCGACCAACGAAATCCATAAAGTTTGTAGTTTTTTTCAAAAACCTAAACATAAATTTTTGATTTACGCAATGGACGCGGGGGCTGGCGGCGATTGTGTTGATTTATCTTGGCCATTTCAGCAGCCATCAAATAATTTGGCTTTTTCTTTGATAAATTGGAAATGACAGGCAACAAACAAATTGAAATGGTCTTTGCTAGGATTTACTTTTTATAATCGTGTAAAGTGAATAAGAGCATTTTATTGCTCAATTATCTAAAATTTGTTTATTGTTGTTGTTATTATTTACATGTTTTCTTTGGTTGCATCTGCCATTTATGATGCAGCTCTTTGTAAGTGTGTCAAATTAGTATTTTTGGGCTCATTCCATAATCCCATATTTATGACTTTTATACCCTCAACTCATTTTTATGTATTATACTTTTTAAACTAGACTAGCCTTTAATATCAGAGATCTTTGCAAATAATGAGATAATTTGTAGCCGTTAGTTAATCTCAGTTTTTATCTGACATTCCATTTCGACGAACAAATCTGCAAATCCCACGTAATATTAAATAACAAATACGCTTATCTTGAGAAATTCCAGAAAAATACGTTTATGGCATTTCATGTGCGAATTGGAATTAAAACTGCAACTTTCCAACTTAGATATTTGCTCAAGTCAGGTCAAAACTTTCGAGTGCTGGGTAAATGTGCAATGCTTTTATATTTGTATAAGTACATCATAAACAATATCTTTATTTTGATGAAAATAAAATTTACGACCTTTAAGGATGGTTTTCCAAGTTGGGTACGTTATACTTTAATCTTGGTTCAACTATCTAATCTTATCTTTTTGGCGAAAGAATCAGCATTTACATTTTTTATTTGTTTATTTCGCGTGATTATGTTGTATAATGCGGTCACACTGGAAAATAAATTATGCTAATATATTTAAATGTTTTGTTAATTAAATTAAATAATATATTTTTTAAGTATAGAAAAGATGTCATTACATCGTAAATTATGAAATTATTATTACGGTGAGCTGGAATATTTTTTGTAGTTTTCACAGCTATTTTTTGAGTGTACCATTTGACACTATATATTGGATCGTATTTGCCATAAGCGTAAGTTGAAAACCACGTGATAAGATATGGAATTGTTTACAACATTTTCAAAGATAACAAAAAAATGCCACACAAATAAAAACAGTTCTCTTCGTGGAATTTTTGCACTCCTCTTTGGCAATCGGCTAAAAATAGCCAAAACAATAATTCTAGCAGATTATGGCTAAATAAATATATGTTTATCTGGCTGACCAGCTCTAAAAATATAAACAAATCAATCATGAACGTGACGTGCCTTTGGAACCCATTAGTACATCAGCAACTAGATACAAAAATGATGTATGCCGATGAGCAGATGATTGATTTATTTACTTGGTCGATGTTGCGCTTCCATTATTGTGGAAGCTCCAAATCTCTGTTGACATGCTATCATCCACATCATCATCATCTGGCAACCTTCTGTTCAGATTCCACATATGTGTTGACGAAATGGCACCAATGGGTCTGTCATAAAAGATATTAACATGGCCGATTTGGTCTTTTGATAAGGTGTAAACGGAATCATTTATGTACCTGTACCGTTAGTCAGCGCTGAACGTGTCACATGAATTTCCGGCCTAAATGGGTTTTGACGTCAATGGAAAACATTGTTTACACAATAACTGAATTGTCAATCGATTTTTTTTATAGCACACAATTTATCGCACTTTGCCCAAAGAATTACCAATTCTAATCGTTGTCATAGGTCATTGATCCAAAATTGAAAGCAAGTGAAAAACTTGAAGGTTGAGTGCGTTCTAAGGTCTGTGAATTAGTTATAGAAAAAGTATGCCTATAACTAGATATATAAACGCCTAATTATCACCTTTAGAAGGCTTACAAATTGCGATTCATTCTGTCTGCTTAGCTGACTCATTTCAGACTCAAATTCTGGCTGTGAGTTGACAAGAAATTTCTTTTCATTGTTTTGCGATTGCAATCAACAGCAGAAAAATAAAGAGAAGCTGCAAAGTAGCAGTGGATGGCCACAAAGTGTGTCTGCAACAAACTGCTATTTATGTTTGAAAGAAAAGCAAATTATGAAAAATAAACAAAAGACGCTAGAAAAACACAAAAACTATGAATTCCAAGAAACACTCGACAATGAAGTGCATCCCTAAAATGACTGCCAGGAGGAATGTGCCCTAAACACTTAACGCAAACCAAGCCAAGTTGTAAAAGTTGTTTTTGTTTTAGAGTTGAGTTTTGGAATTGGGTTAAATTTACAGCACTTTCAGCGGAAAGTACAAAGTGAAGAAATCAGCATACGTTCGCAATGTGTTTGACTGGACACATTCATTCAGTCAGTCAGTCAGTCAGTCAGTCAGTCAGTTAGTCAGTCACTCATTCATATTCATTCATGTGGTCAGTCTGAGTGCGGATGGTCTCCGACAGTCTTTCTGCCTGTCTGTCTGTCTGTCTGTCTCTCTCAGTCTCAATCTCAGTCTCAGTCTGCCTGCCTGCCTTTTTTATCAATGGAACTTTATGACTAACGTCGCAGAATCAAGTCACTGTCCCACACTGAAAGAAATCGTTGAGAGTTATCTGATTATATCTGTGCTCGCTTACAAGTCATGTGTACCATATTACTATCACTTTTCTTGGAGTGTAATCACAGCCCAGACACAGATTCGATTACAAAACGACGGCGACCGACTTTTTGACTCTTGCGGTAATTGAAGAGCAGCGAAGCGTTCGTCGCTGCAGGAGGCCAACAAACGGATACTTGGCGAGGAATAAACATTCTTGAGCTACTGTTACGCGGCTGCCAAAAGAACGGCAACGACGACAACTTCATCAGACAACTCAAAAAAAAAAAATATATACAAAAAAAATAACTTTTTATACACGCACAACTCGAGTATCGTGTGTCGAACTAAATAAAGAAAAATGAAAAAAAAAATAAAAATATAACTGAAGCTATCGAAAGTTGTTTTTCGTGTCTCGGCTGCATCTGTGAGATACAAAGATACAAATGTAGCTACAAGTTGGCTGGCTTGCTGCTTGCGTCACAATTGAAATTCTTGAGAAAGTGTTGCAACTTGCGACAACCTCAACAAGCACTTCAAGTGACAACCACAAACAATGCGTGCGTATCCACAAGATACAAACGGCAGATATAGCCACAGATACCGCATGCCACATACAATTACCGTGCAACAATAACCCAAACAACAACTCACTTCCCTTATGTTATTTTCTTATTTTCTTATATTTTTTATTTTCTTTTTCTTTTGATTTTCATTTTTTACTTTTTATTTTTATTTTTATCAATTGTGCGTCGCCAACACTTTTGGCGCGTAATTGCATTCAATGCGCTTTGTTTTTTGCCCCGCTGCGTATCTCATGGATACACCAGTTGACAGCCGACAGCGGCAACAACAACTGCAACACATAAACCGTTGCAATTACCGGACTCGCTTGCATGCAACATTCTGGATGCTGCACGCATGCGCATGACTCACACACAGACACCGACTACGACTCCGACTCCGTCTCCAACTCCAACTCCGAGTCCCCCAGTCGAGTCGAGCTGAGACCCCAGCGTTGGGATCTGCTGCAGGATGTTCTAAATGCCTGGGAACAAAGCAAATTGAAAACGAGTCTGTTAACAGATTGCCTGACGTGGTAGATGCGCCATTCAGATTGCCCTAGAACATCCACAAAATGGAGCATAATCGTACAGTTAATAAAGGTGCAATAAACATTAAACACCCTTTCAAAAAATTGAAAACAAAAAATGCGAGCTTATAAATTTTCCATTTGCGTAGTTTTTTTTTTAAAATCTGAACCTGTTCACAGCTTTTACAGATCCTTGATTATTTTTTTTTATATTTTAAATATTTTTGATGGATGTAAATTATATGTACAAAATTCGCTTTTAGTCTGAGTCTTAATTACAATCACTACAATAATTTTGTCAAAACTAAATCGATTTTTCAAGTTTTCTTAAAATGGAAATTCATCTAAATAAAAAAATAAGTTTTTGCATTGCGATAACTTTGTCAAAACTGATTGGATTTTCTTTTAAAAATTAATGGTTTGACGAAGAGAAAAATACTACATTTAAAGTCTGTAACACGATTTTAACTAAAAATCTTCCGGTCAGTCTTTTGACTGCCATAGGTTTTCCAACATTCAAACGTTTTTGAAAATCAAAAAAATCGTAAAGATTATGGCTAAAGCTCTAGATTAATTTTACTGACATAATAATCCCAAATCAAGTCAAAAGAGTAAAAAAATAAACTGAATTAATTTAGAAAAACTTAAACTTTAACTTTAGCAGTTTTTAAAGATCGATAATAGACTATCTATCAATATTTCATCGATATCTATATTTTTCACAATTTGTGTTTTGTTGTTTAATAGTAAATCTCAGCACAACTTCCTCAGTTCTTTGGCCATCTAAGGAAGTTCGGGAAACTCAAGCAGCAGCAGCCAAGTCATGCCATAAACTGTTCTCAGCCACATTTGCACGACAGATTCAAGTTGGGGCACTTGAGAGGAGTTGCAGCTATGAACTTGTGTACAAAATGCCAAGTCAGCAAATTGAAATTCAATTCTTTATTCTGTTTGGAATAGGGATTGGGATGCTTCGCTGGCAGAGTTATCGATGCAAACACCCCCGCACACAACACGGACTCAGAGTAGAAACATTATTTATGCTGCCACATATCGATATGGGAAGAGCCGAGTCGAGTCGAGTCGAGTCGAGTGGAGTGGAGTCGAGTCTGGTTGCCTTTTGTTTTCTATATATATATATATATATGTATATATTGTGGCATTTGTTTTGCCGGCTGGCAGTTTTGTATCTCAATTTGCAATTGTGCTTGTAATGAATGGCTGGCTGTGCCATGCGATCTGTGTAGAAGTTGCTGCCATGTGGGTGCAACTTGCGACTGGCAACTGCAACAAACGAATCTCATGAATTATGCAAACACGAGCAAAATGCACCCATGCCCTTCCCCCCTCCCCCAACCATTTTCTTGCTGTGTTTGTGTGTGTGTGTGTGTATTTCTGTGTGTGGACAAACAAACAAATTGTTTGTTATTATCGCTGGGTGGCACACTGTCATGTGCAACAGCGATCGCGTCAGGAAACTGCCACACAGCTCCGGATTAGTAGTCGGCAGCACCAAGTCAGATTAGAACGAGGCGAAGCGGCAAATTGTCAAAGGCGCCGCAGCTGCCAAACGATTTGCTTAGGGCCCCCAAATGTGCTCCTCGCAATATTTATTCATCCAAATGCCACAAATCTTTATTTTTCCTTTACATTTTCCTATTTTTAGGCCTTCTTGCACAATGTGTGAAATTTGCCGACAGACGAGAGAAAAACTGACGAGGAGTCTGTGAAATTTGCGATTTGCTTATTGCCATTTTGGCGTCTGTGAAAATTGGATGAAGTCGTTAACTCTTTGAACGCACAAAACCATTAATATTATTTCTAAATTGCCTGGGCAGGGCAATTAACCCATTTAGATGGGGCAAAATGGGTACAGAGGGCGGTAAAGATGTTAATAGCTGTTTAGCATTTGAAAATATGAGATCTGAGTTAGATGTAATCGGATGAGGAACGAAATTGTATTCAGGTTAATTTATTGAAAACTCAGCTTTTTGGAATACATTTTAAGAAAATATATTCTTCTTGGCTTAGTGCATTTTAGTCTGATATCTCTTGTGAGATTATGTTACTCAACTTATCGCATGTGTGTCTTTGCCACATGTTGTGCAACACTTTGAATTCGCTGCGGATTTGACTAACAAACGAGTGGTCAACATTTTCTTTTTTGGCTCTGTGGATTGGCGTTGCGTGCTCCATTAATGCAGAGAACGTGCCACATTCGAAAACAATGCAAAATCACAGCCCTAAAAAGATTAACAGCAGCAACAACGACATAATCAACAATGGTATTTTTTCATTCGCTTGCTTCCACTTTGGCCACTGGAAAGCCTACCCAATCTCCAAAGCTGAAGAACATCAAGAGTCGAATGTCGGAAACAAAGCGCGGGGAACACAGATTGGAAATGGGGCAAAGCAGAGCCGAAAATGCATTTTGTAGTTCCAAGAATCTATTAGGCCAACCGACGGCAAGTGGCGTGCTTTGTGAGAATGAGGGAGAGAGAGAGAGAGAGAGAGAGAAAGAGGAAGAAAGACAGAGAGTGAGAGTGAGAGAAGCAGCGTCCAATTAGAGAAACAGGCGGCTGCACTTCATCAGCTTCAGCGAGGCGTGATAAGACGCAGCAGCAGCAATCGCAATCAGTAAAAGTGTTGTGGCAAACCATTCAAAATATATGGAAGTACTTCATGTTGTGCCATAAATTCATCAATTATCTTGGGACTTTTCCTCTCCCCTTCCTCCGCCCATAACCCTAAGTGTAAAACAATAGATGCCGCATGACGTGCCCAATTTTTGGATTGGTTGGGAAAGTTTGAAAGGATCGTCTTCAGCGCTGCACAGCTGTGGGCGCAATTGAGATGTGCATCTTAATGAAAGTCAACCTCGACTGATGGCCTGCTGATTGGTAACTGGTGCCTGGGACAAGCCTTAACTATGGTCAGAAGGGCGGCACTCCTTTCCCCTTTCCCCAGCAAGCAGTGAATACCTGAGGGATTCATCTGGTTTGACTTATGTAACCAGAGATTATTGAGTGCATCGGAATAGGCGACCCACAATTCCAGATTTGTCAAGATACGCAGGAAATGTGCTGCTTTTCAAGTTGGATATAGATTAATATCTATATATAGATAATAAAAATACAAACTGGAAACACATCCTGGAAAACTTGCTGAGGAATGAATTTGTGTTAGTAGTAAACTATTCCATTAATTTTTTTGGGACCGTGATTTAAAAGGTAAACTTGACAGTATGGTATGGTACCAAAGTATTTCTCTCTTATTTTTATTTGTAGACAAATTGCAAACATCAAACCAATTTTCTACCAATTTCGCTTATTGCAAAAACCTCAGAAATTTGATCCTGCTGAAGTTGAAAGAACAGTCCTATCAGCTGCCACAATTATCGATTGCAACACAATCCGATAAACAATTTATAGCTGAATGGCGACATCGTTAGACATTGCCCAGGGGAGAGTTCGACTTTCAGACGGCGTTCCTCTGCTGCTGAGGGAGGATTTCAGAATCCAGTTGGCGACACAAATGTGCAATAAAAAGTCATTCCTCATTTGTTGTTCGCCAGCCATACAAATTGCTCAATTATGTGGAGACAAATATTTGCTATAAACACTGCTGACACTGATTGCTATATTGAGAAATGGACGTGTTGGGGTCTATCCATTCTCAAGTTGTTTGGCAATCAAATTTTATACCTGCTACAAGCAGGTGCCATAATTCTCTAGGAGAGGGGGGTAAACATGGGGGCAAAATTAAAATAAACAACACAATATTTTATTTAAAAGATATGACGCCTACAAAATTTGTATTATGCAAACGTAGGGCAGATGCCAAGAAGTTGTTTTGGATGTGTCCATATTTCCGATGCGTGGTCGCATTTGCATAGATTATTTATTCAGCTTCCAAATTGCAAAGAGCAACATTCCAACTCGCTACGAGGTGTGATGCGGGTGTAAAGAGTGAGGATTCCATTTACATATTTGAATTGTGGCAAATAATACAGACATATGTTGTAGGTGGCATAAAGAGCTGTGTGGAGGCTCAAAAACTGAACTGGTAACAAGGCAATTACAGATGCGGTTCAGTGGTCAGCTGCTGGCAATTTTCCATCCTCAACTAATAACCTTTGACTGACCCTTGCCTGGTTTGCTCTAACAAAATTGCCGACTAATTCCATGGAATGCGGGCCTCGATAGAAAAACTGAGGCTCTCGTTTAATTGTTCGCTTGAAAATGGAAACGCAGCTCTGCATGCGGAATGGAAAAACAAATGGCATGGAAAGTGGCATTGGAAATTGACCCACCCCAAGAGACACACACACACATACATATATATAATGTATGTATAGGAATACCCAAGCGTGACAGTGTCAAAGGGACGGACGATGAGGACGTGCTGTTATTGTTGCCAAACAGACAATGGCATAATGATAATGGCCTTAAGGCAGGATAATGCACATACCACAGCAGTTAAAGATGGGCATAGATGATATAGAGTTGGATTTTTTTTTGTTTGTTCAATAAGAGTGCAAAACATGCAGTAACTATTTGAAAAAAATATTCAAAGTTAAAAAATAACAAAAATGTGGTTATAAATCGCATACACAAATCACAGCCCACGCAACGCATGCCCAGTTAAAAATATCAATATATGGTTAAGTTTAACGACTGTGATAAGAACTTCAAAAGAGTTGACCAATAAAACTAATTGATAGAAAGCGAAGACGGAGAAACACTCTGGAACTGTATCTTCTTCTTCTTCTTTAGCTCGCATCAAATCAAATTAAATCAAATCCAAGCTGAAAGCGGCAATAAAAACTCAGCGAGTGTCTGTCAACGGTGACGGCGACTACGGGTTCGGGATCGTGTTCGGGTTCGGGTTCATCAACGTATTACCCACCCGGAACGTATACTAACTCTTTACTGTTCTCTCTGTCTGCCCTGTCAGTTTGAGTGACGTGGGCGTGGCACTTGGCATGCAAATCATGTCAAATGTCACTACCAACTTCACAGATTGCAGCTGCAAGCGCTCAGTTCACCACTTTCCACTCTCCACTCTTCTCGCTTCTCCTCGTCTTCTTCTCTTCTCGTCTCTTGTTCTGGTTCTGCTTTGATTGCGACTTCCTTTTGTTGCTGGCATTGCTCGCGTTGAACGGGTTGCCTGACCTTCCTCGGCGTTGACTAGTCGCGGATACCCTTTCGTAATCGCATACATGCTCGGGCCAAGCAAAGTCACAACACGAATCTGCGTCCGTTTAGTCCCTTTCGCGGGGGGAGGGCATCAATTGTCATTGTCTGCATGCATTGCAGCTGTTGAAGGCGACAAAAACTCACGCCCCCATCTTCGGCACGAGCTTATTGAGAGAGGGGCGTAAAGAGAGAGAGGAACACACGAATTGAATTGTTCCTCTCGATTTGTTTGGACAGCTGCAGTTGCTACTGTTACTCAACCTCCTTCTCCTCCTCATCTTCCCCTCGCCCACTTATGGGTAATGTGAGCTTTCTTGTATCATCTTTGGCTAAACTCATGTTTGGCTCGTAAAAACAGTCTGCACTCGATATGTTATGACAAATATATGAAGGGTATTTACTTACAATACATATAGCTAAGTGATATTTAATGGACACTCGTTCCTCATATAACCCAATAATATTTGAGATGTCCGGCATAAATAGAATATTGGATACGGATGGGGGCAGTGAACTGCAAGTGAGGCATTGATGATAAAAGGTTTGAAGTTACTCTCAAATACATCGCTCACTCAATAGAATTGCAATACGCTGATAAAGTTACAGAAGTTACTATGAAATCGTACTAGTTTTATAAAGCATAACTATATCAAAAAGTAGTAACGGGATCTACTACCTTTTTTAAATCCAGTGCTCTTCAAAATAGTATTAAAAGTACGAACACAGCCGAGTCGGGTTCGAACACAATCGGCTTACCACAGACGCGAGCCGAACGCTAGCCGAACTCATGTCGTTGAGAGAGCACAAGAGAGTCAATTTGTGCAGGCGCGAGAGAAATATAAATGCGATGCTTGTATACTCTTACTGAGCATATGTGTATGCAATGTTTGTGTATGACAATGCCTCTCATATGAAATGAGTGCGTCAGCTGAGCCAACAAATCGTGGTACTGCACATGAGGGTATAAGCACAACAAATGTTGTTGGTGAACAGCAACACCGGCTGAGGGCATTACAATCCGCTATCGGCAAGCTATTCAGTTGCTTGTGTAGTTTCCCACAGTGCGGAGCGTTTCGACTGCTGAACGGACAGCGAAAAAGAAACAAAAATATTGTCGTATTGAAAATCTTGTTGAGAGTCTGATTGTTTTTCGGGACGATTAGAAACGCTATTGAAACAAAGGCGATAAGAAGACAGCGATGAAAATCGCTATAATTCAGCAAACAGCAACCACATGTTGGCCAGCGCAAAACGAATCGGTGGATGTTGTTATTGTAGCTGGGTCATCTTTTGTTTAAACTTCACGTATGGTTTTTTAGTGTGTGTTTTTTTGCTGTTTTGCGAATTTGTTGTGGCCCCGCGGGTAAAACTTGAATTTTTTAAGCTGATTCCGCAAAAAGCAGTAAAACATTAATAAAACCCAAAAAAAAATCAATATACAGTGTCCAAAAACATATGCTGATGCGAGCATTGTGCTGAAGTGAAAGAGATACCCAAAAATATAAGTGTAGTGGAGTGAAGTACTCAGTGAACGAGTCAAAGAGTCGAGATACTTTATCTATATTGTCCTGGATTAAATATATTTGGGTATCTCGATTGGACGACGAACAAGAGCAAAATGTGCCAGCAACAACAATAAGCCAAGCAACTATTTATAAATATAACTTAATACTTGAAACGGACAAAAAAAACTCATCAAAAATGATGGATAATCAAAGCTTAATCTCAGTGCCCGACTCCTGCTGCAGTTCGAATGCCACCAATGCGGACCTCGACTACGATGTGCCCGTCTCTCGTCGCGTTCGCATTAGATCGGTTAGTATCGGTTAGCCAATCATATCAATAAACCAACTAACTTTATATCTGTATATATCTGTGAGATGCAGCCACTCCGATTAAGCCATTGACAACTCATTAACAGCGAAATCTGACAGGGAACGTTGTAGAGGCATCCTTTCGAGTTGCTGTTTTGACAGCCGTGTTCAACTGCAGTTCGTGTCCGGAAATTGTAACGGATCTCTCAGCAATCTTGACAAAAAAATAGAAAGAAAATAAACACTCGAATTGAGCCAGGCAGCTGCCACTTTTCTAGTTTTCCAGTTAGCAGCAGCAGCAGCAAAATTTTCCGTAATTTTGCATTCGTTATCACCTAAGCAGACCGCTCGATGTGCCAGTTATACTTAATATATATATGTATACTCGCCAATACATACATATGTATATATTTATTGCTTAGGTGCGATATGTTTCAGAGCTGTGTGATAACTCTCAGCAGCTGCCCCTTGCCCCGTTTCCATAGTCGACGAGTGCGAAAACAGTTAACACTCGTAAAAACAATGAGTTCATCACTGCATCTGTGTGTAATTCCCCCTCAATAACATGTTGACTTGTTTGGCAACAGTAACGATTAGATAGCCAAAGGATTGATAACATTAGCAACTTAGCTCTAACAGAAAAGTAGGCTTTTTAATTCAATATACAAAATATTGAACAAAAGTTTTGATTTATAATATATATTATAAATAAAAAGAAGGCTAGTCACTCAATGCGTATTGTAAAATTCCAAATAAATTTATATTTATTTGTCTACGATAAATGTTATGAAATTGAAATTTGTTAATCATCTGTTTTACTTTGTGCTAAGTTCTTTGTGGAGAATTAACCTTTTTTTATCGTTCATGTAAAATAAGATTTGTTCCCCACATTTTTTTGCTTTGTGGTCTTATGGTTTTGAGATAATTAAAAGTCAATCTATAAATATATTGAACAAAAGGCATAGCATATATATATATATATATATATCGGTCTTAACAAACAACTGTAACCGCTAAACAAATTTTGAACTGTTCCCCCAAGTTGATCAATAAAGTAATAATAAATTAGTTTACCTATAAGCAGGAGCTCGAGCACTTAGAGCACTCTTTCCACTCTCTTTGTGGCTATTGGACTCCTTAATGCAATGAAAGCAAAGACTAATTACAAGACATGATCATGAAGGGAGGCAAAAGTGCTCGATGGCAATACTTGTTTTGGTCTAACAGTCGCTGACACTAAGTATTGCCATAGTTAAAGATATCCAATACACAATTGAGAGGGGAGAGGGGAGGGGTAAACTGCACTTGCAGCTGCATCCATCACATGAGCAAACAACGCTCAAGCCCAGGTGAGATTAAAATAAATGTGCTCCAAATGCGCAAAAAAGCGAAAAGTAATTGACGCTCCTAGCCAAAGCCGGTTAGCCGGAGAAGACCATTGCAGATTGCCGACTGTATATCTTCAAATAAGGATAGGCGGGCGGGAGTGTGGGAGGGGGGATAGCAGTATATACAAGAGCTTAGATTTCAAAATGCAAAGAGCGGAAAACATTGCAGATGGCTTTCCGTTCAAGTCTAGCCAGCGAGTGGTAGAAAGATGAAGATGGAGTTGGAGATGGAGTTGGAGATGGAGATGGAGATGGAGTAGGCATAAGGGTCTATTAGCATGCTGCTGACTGCTGGCAATTAATAGTTGCACTATCCTCCAATCCAGAGTCCATCGTGCTGGACGTGTGCCTGAGTGCCAGCTGTCCATCTAGGGATAGGGCTGCGAAATTAATGGCACTGCTTGCACAAGCGAATAAAATCAGTTATTAATAGTCTTTTGCGTTCTTTTGCTTTTGCCCCGGTTGTTGATGTTGATGATGTTCCAACTAATTTCAATTGATTGAAAGGCAATTGCAAGGCGGCAAGTGCAAAGCTATAAATAAGCAGCAATACCAACAACAGACCCTCAAGGCCATAAATCCTGCCCGGCAAAGACCACTCACGTAGCCATCACGAATCTCTCGTTGTATTTCCTTGACTGCGGTCTTATCGGCAAATGCTTAGACTTGACCTGTTCCACAGATAAGGAGGCAAGTTCGTGGCTACCTTATCTCGGGTAGAGCAAACGTCTCCTCTTCGATTTTCAGCAAATCTAATCGCACTTAATTGAGCTCTGTGTCGCCACCATAAATAGTAATCGAAAACCGAGTGAGAAGTGGTAGCTGAAATATACCAAAGAGATGTCTTCGGGCATTAATTAACAGCATGTCTGAGGAGGTCCTGTTCGGAGTTTATCTCAACCTTAACCGACCCTTGGGAATATCTCGCTCCCCATTTTGATTAAGTGGCGTCCCATGGTGGCAGGGGCACACAATTTCGACTCACACTGACTAAGGGATCTTTTGTGGTTATTGGGCACTTATTTTTTAGTGCCACAAGTGCCTGAAGAAATTGATTAGAATTAATGTGCGCGTGCAGCGTCTGCGTTTTCAATTTGGAAATTAAGTAAACGTAACGAAACGAAAATAAAAAAAAAATAAACTAACAACTGTCTCCAGAAATTGAAATTGATGGAACGAAAGCAAGCAAGTCTCAAGTATCGACATATGTATGTAAATATATATACATATATAAAAATATACTTAGATATTGATGAAAATATATGAGATGTTGTCAATATTGTTAGCAGCTGTTGTTTTTATAGTCAACTATTCAATCCAATTTAATTTGTACCTTTCATTATCTCTGACAGTCGGCAATTGTCGCGCTGAAAACCTGAATTGCTTTAAATTGCATGCTCTAATAATTGGAATAGTTAAAGTTTGTGTAAATTAAGTTATAGTGAACTCTACAAAAGTACAAAAAGTGTACCAGATTTTGTAATCGCTTGAATTGCAGTTGATAATTTAAATGTGTGTTATTCAAAACAAGTTAATTGCCCAACTTTAATTATGAGTTAATTTTAATAGAAGACTCGTTTTGTAGGGCGTTTAAATCTGCCAGTAGATCATGAACTAACTGAACTCTAGCCACCCATTAAACTCTCTCAAGTGTTAAATGTTAGCTTCTGCCACCTCCCCGCCCATCTCCTCGTTATGTCATTCATCTTTTCCGGCATATCAAATAAATTGAGCTCCTTGTGAAAGTCCATTTTGTGTGCAAGTAAAACTTTCGCTTACCTTTGGCTTGAGTTATTTTATCTAAGACTTATTTGCAAAATGGCTGACTGCGTACGCATTGTTGTTATCTAACACTGGACAGCAGCAGCGGCAGAGGCAGTAGCAGCGGCAGCAGCAGCGGCAGAGGCAGTAGCAGAGCCAGTCATGTGCTCAGTAAATGCATGACTGCCCCTCCCCTTGGCCCCATCATTAGCACAGTTCACGTTTAAGTCTTTTGCTAATCCATTAATTAAGTTATCAATTTGGCTTGCATTTATTTTTTGTTTTGTATTTGCGCACTGAGAGCTCTGCAAAAATGTCAATAAAATTACGAGTGGCAGGCGCTGTAGGAAATTATGCACTTGAGTTGTAATAAATGCATGGAATGCATACACTTAAAAAAAAACTGTGTTAAAATATATATTAATATTTTAGAAAAATCTGTAAAGACAGTAAATTATATTTTCAGAGGGAAAAATTTATTAAAAATATATATAAAAAAATATTTGTAAAATTGTATGCCTGATTATGAAAAGGAGAATTCATTCCGAGACATACACTGAATATATATTAAATATAATATTAATTTATATATTAAATATAATATTAATAAATTTAGTTTTGAATTTTATAGTAAACAAATTTGTAAAAATTGTAAGCCTGATTTTGTGAAGCACAACTGCCTTATTTTTGCAAGTGTATGCACAGACACCTGTTGCTGTTGGCCTTTGGAGGCTTCGTTCTGCCATTTCTGAGGCAGGCAGGCAGACAGTCAGACAGTTAGGCAGTCAGGCACTTGTCTGACAGTTGGGCCGTCAGGCCAAACGTGCCAAGCCAAGACAAATGTGAACGCTGATAAGGGGCTCGTGATAAACGGCTGGCGGCCATGCAGTGGCTCTCAGAGAGGTGCAGGCGGGGTGCTCTATGGGTCTGGCCCCTTTTGGCATTTTACACATTTTCTGCATGTTTACATGGCAACAACAACACACACACACACACAACGCACAACAAACAAATTACATGCACGCGAACTTTGCTACTTGAAGGGGTATTTTTTACATTGTTGTTGCTTTTCTAGCGCTTTGTCTTATCAGCCAGCTAAGTGCGCTGCGGTTTTCCTTTTTGTATCTGACAGATACAAAAAAAAAAAATGTTTATGTGTATGTTAAAATATCTGTCAATGTTGTGTCTGTTGTTGCAGTTGTTGCATGTGCAGTACGTGTCAGTTAGGTGTGTGTTTATGAAAGATTATACAACATACATCATGTCATACACAAGAGGGTTTAGTCATCAAAAGAATTTTTACTGTTGCCGTAATTGATGCAATGCTAATTAGGCAACACCTGCAACGAGTTGGAGATGCAAATAGGCATAGCCATAAGCTATTTATTTATATATATATATATATATACAGAGACAAAATTGAGTTGTTATTGCAAAACAAAAGTTATAATGAAGGGCGCAGACAGCGGCTGGCAAAATAATACTCACAATAAATAAAAAATTGCACCGTATACATAAATATATATATAAATTTACAGCGACAGCAATTTTTATTGCCAGCACCGGAAGTGACAACAACGACATGTACAACATTTATGGCCAATACCTAGTTTGTTTTAGGGGGGATGGGCGCCTCACTTCACACTCGATTTAGATAAGACAAATGTATCGCAGCTGAGTAATAAAAGTTTGTACAAAAGTGGGGTAGGCCATTTTTACGCCTCCACTTAATGAGCCACGTTTTGTGGCCACTGAGTCAGCGGAATTCCTAAAAAATTGTTAAACTATAACAATCTGTTACCAAGCCAATAAAATGCTAATTAGCTGTTTGTTAAAATGCACATCGGAAATTCCTAGCAGCTGACTCAATAAATGAGTGTTTTATTAGTTGCAGACGAATTTTTACCTTTCCTAGTTTATTTTGTTTATTTCTGCCCTTTTGTCTACAAAAATCTTTTGTCTATGGAAATCTTTAATCGTGTTAAGGAAATCTTTATCAAGTTCTCAAATATGGCTTTTAGCTAAGCTCCGTACTTTGGTTTCCTGTTTGTCATTTTTTTTTCCTTAGAAAAAGGTTCTCACACTCTCAAAATACACTTTCTTTTCCTTGTAATCTTCAAGTATTTGAGTTTTCTACATTTTTTCCCATATGAGCAGTTTAAGCTGCTCTTCACAGACATTTGCGTGGGTCGCAAACATGGGATTTGGCTGTAATCCATCACGAGACTCCTAATGAACATTGAGAAGTGTCGCTTAGGCGCTTTCCGAGGGCATTTCTGGGGTTCAAAGTCCGTTTTACGTATGTGCTCTGGAGTGACAAACGATCTTCAGCACCGCAGAAACTGGTTAGGAACCAAGCAAAAACAATAATTAGACGCATCATGCCGCAATCCGCTTACAGATGAGTCATCTTCACATCCGGGGTATTCCGCGTCTGTAAAATTAAACTGAATGATTGATCCATAACAAATAAATGACGTAGCAACGGAATCAGTTGACTTTGTTGTTGATAAAAGTCTTCTACAGCTGTTCAAAGTGTTTAAGCCACATTTACATATAAGCTGGAAAAACTGTGGAAACTTTCGTTTGTGGCCGAAAGTCTGGCTTTTAATTGATGCAGACAAATGTTTAACAAATCAAAGAAAATGGCTTTTTAATTTGTTTGTTTTTTTGATAGATGCATATTTTATGGGTCTGTTTTTTTTAACACTTGTGATTTTTTATGGTTTTTTCAATTCCCTCGCTTGCAATGCGCTTTAGGGCACTTTGGAACTTTTTGTTTTTTTTTTTAGTTTTTGCTACGACAAATCTTTTATAATTTAATGCTTGTCCAACGTTTGTTTATCAAATGATTGATCTCTTGTTTATTGCCTTTCAAAAAGTTTTATGGCTGTTCTGTTTTGTGCCAAATCTGCTGGGAATGCAGTAAACGATAAAAACAAAATAAAAATGCATAAAATGTTTTCAAATTAAACAGCAAATTTTTTGTTGAGAAACCTTTGAGTGTGGCTGATTTTTTTTATCTTATTCTTTTTTTTCAGTGCCGGCTTTTGGGGAAGTCAATTATCAACGCTTTTTGCGTTGCGTATTTCACTTGAAGTCTGTTTTTTTTCTTATTATTTTTCATTTCATTTATTTATTGTATTTTTTGTTTGTGAAGGTCGACAATACTTTTGTAAAGTGGTTTACTTGTTCTTTAATTATATTGACAGTCAACAGTTATATTGCGAAATATTCGCTATGGGGGATTAGTCAAATTTACAAAAGTAAACGCCATGGGTTTTTTTGTGATTCACTTTGCATTGACGCAAAAGGAAAATAAGCCCTTGACGCTCTTTACCAGTAAATTTATTTCAAGCATACTTGGAATATAAAAAGAAAATATATAATAAAAATATTATGCCTAAAATATTATCTGACGGCAGTAAACAATTTAGTTGCAGTAGTTTTTAGTTAATCTAAGTAAGTAAACTATAACTTTATTGTGAAAAATCGCATTATTTAAGATTAGTTCAATTTAGCAGCCATAGCTCGAGGGTCAGCTTGACTGTGGCATGCCACAGATCTCCGATCTAGCAGATTAAACTCCAGTCAAATCCATTCAATTTGATTCGTAAGATAAGTGAATTAACCAAGGCATTTGTAGCTATTCAAGGCACACACTCATTGGGCAGTCTTCAATATTCATTGTTGTTGACATGTCTCCCCATTGTGTGTGTGTGTGTGGTGTGTGTGTATGGGATGTTGCATCGCAGACTGAGTATCAGTTGCACTTTCATTGACTCGCTCGCAGCTCAGTGAATCTGTGTGGGGGGGTAAATGGCATCTGAATTGGATTTTGTGCACTTGTCAACGCATTTTAACGTCAAGTTTAACAGTTGGCCAGCTGCTCAAAACTGATCTTGTTGGGCAGTGGGAACGTGTTTCTCTCTTCTGGCCCGCTTTAAAGTCTTTTATTGTCACATTTTTTTGCACACGTCTTGACGAAATGTGCCGAAATGGCCGAATGGCTGTCAGCAAGTAAACATTTTGTTTATTTTTGTGCCAACAATAAAACCAGTTCAACGCAACATATGGCGTTTTATATGGCGTATATTGCGGGCACAAGTGGGCTAAATACAGAAATGTATTTCATTTGTGTACATTTGACTTTATGCAGTTCAAATATTTGGCATAAGGCAATTCGCATATCTTTTTTGTTAAAAAGGTATTGCCACAGGTATTCCACCTACAACGGTGGAAAAATTCCTCAAGGTTTATTTAATCAGTCGCATTTCACTTAGCCAATGCCAATTTCCAAAGGTTAAGCAAAAGTCCAAAGTATTCAAATATGACGGTTTTACTAATCAAAAATAAATAGCGCCTACTCACCAAAAACATTTTCTGCTAATAAAGCACAAAATTTAAAGTAAGCCACAACAACCACAAAATTGAAAAAAACAAAAATAATATTAAACTGCCGTTCCTCCATTGATAGTGTACCCAAAATTGCATTAATTAATTAATTAAATCTGACAAAAACAAAAACATAAAACTTTATCAGTCACGCGAATGACAAAAAACCTAGAAAATAAATTCGAAATATATATGTACATATATATATATATATTTTTTTTTTATTCTTATCAGTGTAAGCGTTAATGATTAAAGCACATTCCTTGCAGCAATCAGTAAACATTTATTGTTATTTTGTGGTTTTAAATTCTTTTTAATTATTTTTTTTGTTGTTGTTTTTTTGTTAGTTTTGCACTTGTCTATTTTGGTAGATTTTGTTTTTTACGAGCTTTGTGAATGTGCTTAAAAAATTGCAAAACGAAGCCGAACGAATTGGGTTTTTTAGGGTCATGCACTCGCCGTGGAGATCGTAAATTGAACATTTGTGCCGGGCTCTTAAGTCCAACTTTGCTTTCTACACGGCACTCCCCCCTCTCCACTTTATGGCCAAATGCTGAACCACCTCCCAAAAATAATAAACGTAACCAACCAAGCTGAAATAAAGAAAAAATCATAAAACAAAATACTCGAGTAAAAATATGTAAAGACTTTTGTTGTTTTCATGTGTGGCTTTTTTGGGTTGTCTTTTTATGCCAAATATCTGCGTATTATGTGGAACAAGTATGATTGCCTATAGATACATGCTCATTGTAGTTGTTGCAATCAGCTCGCATTTAATAAACAATAAATCTGCGGAGCTCTTTCACTTTGAGCCCAAAAAACGCGCCCATTGAACCAAAATGAAACTTAAAATGGCCCAAAGGCCGAAATTGCTTTTATTAAACTGATTTATTGGCCGGATTATGCAAAATTTATAAAATGCATAAATCTACCTATGCAAAGTGAATTGAATATACGTCTGTGATATGAAATTGTTTGAATTTATAGTTTGAAAATACGAGAAGCATTTGTAGAACTCTTCAACTATTTTTCTCACATTTTTCACATCCATTTTCGAAGTGCGACAAGAAATGCGCCAAGCAAATAAATTAAAAGACCCTCAAAACAAAAATAAAAAATCCATCGAAATTTGATTTGTATTTGCTTGTGACAACAACAACAACTAAATCCACAGACCCGCAAGCGGAACTGGAATTTAAGATCCCATTTAACTGGCTTTAAATACATATTTGTCTATTCAATTAGCGTCATGTTAAAAATTCAGCTTGAAGAAGAAAGCTATGTAAACTCAAAGCACATGACAACTTTGGACAGTTGGAGAGCAATCTCTACAATGCTCTATCTCAGTCTATCTCACTCTATCTAAATCTATCTTAACCTCTTCTCACTCACAGCGATTACGTTTGTCGCAGGTAAATTGACAAACATTTCTTGAGGTCAGCTCACATTTTGTGGTTGTCGATTGACGGTTGTCAATTGTTTGGTTGTTTGGTTGTCGGTGGTTGTTTGAACAACGCAACGTTCAAGTGTCATTGGCAGTTATGTGGATGCCACATGAATTGCTCAGTGCACATGAACTTCGAGTGCGCTCGTTTTTTTTTTTCTTTTTTCTTTTGACAATTTGGACGGTTTCAGCTTTCGAAATTGAAAAGTAGAATACAAAATCCAAGACCCCCGACTATAACTGTTGTTATTGTAGTTTTTGTTGGAATATACTTTTTGTTGTTCCCGAAACGGGTTTCAACTCAAAACCAGCGAGTTGAAAGTTCAACGGCGATTTATCGTGCGATATTGTAATCGCTGAGTTTTCACTGCTTATATGTGTGAGTGTGTGTGTGTGTGTTTCTCTATGCGATATGCTCAGCTCATATTAAATGAGCCAGTTGAAGCAGGAGTGGGGGAGGTACAAGATGTACTAGTGTAGTACCCAGCAGACTTCCAAGCATAGCAGTCACGGCAACAGCAACAGCCGCCATGGACGTGGCCCAAAGGGGCCCAAGTTGAGCTGATGTTGCCCAGTTGAACTTTTTTGAATTTATCCTTTTAAGTAACTAAGAAGTTCTTAATAACAACTTTGACTCAGCAGCTAAATACATTATATTCATATATTGATTATGATTATTATTGCACTTTTGCCAGTTTTTATATTAAGTAGAAAGATTTTTTTAATGATTATTAAAGCCTTAAGAGTCATTTATTATTATTTATTAGATGCAGAACTGAAAAGGTATGAACAAAAAAATAAATAAATAATTTTTTGGTACATATTTAATTAAAGGACTTCTTAAGTACAAATCTCTTTCGATCCCCTCTAAGTAAAATTCTGACTACGCTTTTTGTCGGCTTTTGGTTTGAGTTGAAAACGTTCGTTTTGGGTTTTCTGTTCGATGCGGTGGCGAAATTAAAAGCAACACGCTTAACCCGAGACTCAAACTGAGACCGAGACAGACACACACACACAGAGGAACAGATAAGCACATGGATATATCAGCCCCATTCATTGAAGAAACCTTTGCACACACTCCACAGACAAACACATACACAGCCAAACTCATACACAGACACACACACACACACCTGTATAAGGAGTAAGTACAAAGGGACAGTCGTGCGCAGTGATTTAGAGACGGAGCGATAAAAGGGAAATGGCAACGCTTAAATGCGTATGAATGGACTGTTGTTGATGATTATGGTATTTTGTTAAAGGGGGGCGACAGTGGAGGGGAGGTGCCACAATGCCATACCGCTAAACTGTTACAGTCTAGTGCAGTAAATGAAGTTTAAGTGCAGTAAATGATCTTTTAAGTGCTAGGAATGCAGAAACAACAACAACAACAACAGCAACAAAAACTTCAAAATTGATATGTATTTCAATTAAATATGGCGTCTTTTAATTAAAGTGTATGTGTTTCTCTTTTGTCTACCCAAAGTGTCTGCTGCAGACTCTAGCAACCGCAGTTGACCTGAAATTCCAGCTAAACTAATGAAGCGCAAAACAAAACAAAACACAATAAAAGAACTCGCTTTGTTTTTCACAAAAATTGTGTTTTTTTTTTTTAGCATTTTGTGCATTTTTTTTTTCTTCTTCTTTTTTGTTGCGATTTATGTTTTGCCAAATTTGACCAAATATGCTACCTGAAAATAAGCACAGACGAGTTTCTTATAAATGATGTTTTTGCCCACGTCCAAGATTGAATTGAAGTTAGAGTTGGAGTTGGAGTTGGAGTTGAAGTGAATGTTAACGTCAAAGTCGGGGTCGGACTTTGAAATTCCTTTGAAATTGGACTCGTTTTAGTTGTTCTTTCGATTTTACTGTTGCGGCCTTTTGGAAGTATTCTCGCATGCAGTTGTTCATTATGGTTATTATAAATCTGAATGTGTTTAGGCAGTTGGCCAAGAACTGTTTCATTCGCTTAAGACACCACATTTTAATTGTTTTTATTTCTTTTGTTGTATTTGCAGAAACTTTATGCTCGAGCCATTTATGATAATTATCCGGATACGCCCGACGAGCTGTCCTTCAGGAAGGGCGACGTCCTCACCGTCATCGAACAGAACGCCGAAGGCCTCGAGGGCTGGTGGATCTGCTCGCTGCGCAATCGGCAGGTGAGTCAAGTCACTTCGAATCTGTATTATAGACACAAAATGCTGTCCATCACAAGAATTCCAGTCCATTAAATGCCTAAAGGGCAACGCCTTTCCTTTGAGCTGTTTATTTGCTTTTTGTGTTTGCTTGTTTCTTCTCCTAATTGCTAAATGGGTTTCTAACCACGCCCATTTCAGCGCTGCATCTGTAACTAACCAATTGAGGCATTTGCATAAGTTCCTTGGCAAATCATTTCGCACAAGAAATAACAAACTAAAAAACTCAATTTGAATTTATAATTTAATTATGCAGTTAACGAACTGCACATACTAATGGAGTGTGTGGTCTGAACGGAGCGCCTTTCTCGTTATGATGACGCCATGATTCCACCAGCAACATCATCGTCTCCCGGCACGTGGCTGCCACCCGTTGTATGCTCGAACGACGTCATTCAGTCGCCGCCGCTCGATGCGGGCCCCCCCTTTTGGTTGCACATAAATATCACATTTGGCACTTTAATTGTGTCTGCAGCTGTAATAATAATCTTCATAATGCCCTTACAACCGATTACCGCAGTGTATATAACATCATTTTTTTTGGACATGTCCATAATGCCACTGGGGTGTGAAAAGTGTTGGGGAAAAAAGCAGGTCGATATTGTTAGTCGGATTGCATACAAAGTGGAAATGTTTCACAGCTTGTTAACTTTATACAACAGCAGTGCAAAAATGGGTTAAGTGAGTTGTAAAATGTATCCAAAAATCATGCGTTGAATATATAATACACTCTAAATTTTCAAATTAATTCAAATTAATTGATTTCAAATCATATGTTGACTAATGGAAATTTCTTGCTAAAGGTTCGCCATATCTATTTTTTAAATATCTCCCAGAACCCCATTTTTTTTTTAGTACTCTTTGATTGAACACACGTTCAAAGTTCAACATGTTGCAACCTTGAGGCGCCGCTCCGAGTATACAATAAGCAACTAACTAGAGATATACTGCTCAGGCAAGATCAGTTTCGATGTGGCTATAAACACACCCTGTTGCCAAATTAAAAACTGATTAACGGCATGGCTCGAAAACATTTCTGCACGTCTACAAAAATTTGCAGCTACGAACACATTTTTAATTAACAGCTCAATTGGCTGGCTCAGAGGCACTCACAAGCACTCACAAGCACTCGTGAATACACTCACAGAGTAATGGCAATTTATGGTGTCTACTGTATGGTGTCAAAACACATATCAAAATGGAAATCAAAATTGCCATACATAGATTGAGATACATAGATACTAAGTCGGCCAATTGCTGTTAATTAAAAAGTAGCCGCACTTTTTAATGGAAACAATTAACCCAAAAAAAAAATAATAATAATACACAGTAGCCAATTGAGTGGCGACAACAACACATAAATATTAAAAAATAATACTAAACTAAAGTGTGTAAAAAATTGTAGCGTAAATTATTCGGCACTTGCTAAAACAAAAAAAAAAATATATAAAAAAAACTCGCTTGCAAGTTTTGTTGTTGACGGCCCAAAATAAAATTGAAATGAGCAGCAGCAGCTAAAGAGCTGAAACACATGTTGACAGCATATTTCAATTTTTTTTTTTTTTTATTTGTGGTAATGTGAACAATTTGAACACATTTTGAAAAGTCTCACACAAATGTCAAGAAATTGACAAAAGAGCTGAGCAAAAAACCAGAACAAAATGAAAAATTGCATTCATTTTTAAGCAAGAATGACGGGTAATTACAAAACTTGCCATTTATTGCTTTTTATTTATTTATGTATTATATTTGATATGTATTTGATGTATTTATTAAAAATGCATTCAGCATTGAGTTAATTAAAAGCCAATCAAAATCAATTAAACTCAATGAGCAACAGCCATGAAATTCATTTAATGACTTGCAATAATAATTGCTGAATTTTGTTAACATTGTTTGGTTTTCTTTTTTTTTTACTTATTATTAAATCTTTTTCTCTATTTATTTTCTATAGGGTATCTGCCCCGGCAACCGGTTACGGATCTTGAACTCATACGATTCGGGCTGCTTTTCACCATCGCCGGCCAGTTCGCCGATACCATCGTTGGCCGCTAGCACCGCCACTTTGAACAGTTCCATTTGCTCGACGGATATCTATGAGAACGGGTCCTTCATCAGTGCATCTGGTGCGGACAACCAATCCACATCTTCAACCGGCTTCTCCTCCTCATCCAGTCAGGATGGTGGTGCACGAAGATCGTGGCATCTATCCACGAATAAGGTGAGTTTTTTTTTGGTTTGGTTTCTGATTTTTTAATTTAACGCTTCGTCGGCATTTCCTGGAAGCTCTTAAATCCTCCTTCTTGTGCTCCTCTTAATTGATTTCATTTTGCTTGTATTATGGTGGTTTTTTTTTTAATTACCACTGATAATGGCTAAAAAGGGTAACATGATTTTCTGCAAGTGAATGTAACTGGCTGAAGAAAATATCTTTGTTCCCATTAAGTATATACAGGATGAACAATTAAGCTGAGACCCCAAAAAGTTCTCCCAAATTATTGAAATCTGCATCTGTTTCGATAAAAATCGTTTTCCGATTGTAATAAGCGATAACATTTAAAAGGCAACACATTTAAATTCTTTTGATCAACTGCCTAAATTTTAGAAAAAAAAAAAAAGCAATTCCACTTAAAGGGAAATAAAGCGGGATTATTTTGAATAGATGTATCCAGGGTATATCGTAGTTGAATTTAATCTTATATGTTTCTTTTTCTTTTAATGGCATCGTCTGGCTTTATTTATTTTTGGCTTTTGGTCGCCAGCTACTGCATTTTGGCTGTGAATTATGATATCCGTCTGGAAAGTGAAAGAAAGCAATTTCTCGACTCCGGCAGGTTTTCCATCATTATCATCCAGGCCCGGCCATCGTTCAGTCTGCACGTCAATTGCGTGTCGTAATTGTGCAATTAATAAGAGCCGTGTTGAGGCCACATTGCTGGGGCACTGATAGAGGCTCCGCTCCGTCTTCTGCTGTTGTCCAGCTGCATGTGTTTTTTTTTTTTTTTTTTTTTTTTTTGCATGTGCAACGGGTTTCCTTTTTGGCCTGTCTTTTGCATATGGCTCGTAATTTGCCAATTTGTCAGCTGGACATGCGTTTTATTTGCATTTTAGTAACTACCACATCTGATACTTTTGCTTCAGCTTCTTCATCTTCATCTTCGTCTTCATCTTCATCTCCATCTTCGGCATCATCTGTTCGATTTGAGTAATCTATGTCCATAATTAAAGGAAATGAATAATTTGCACTCTGGCTAAAATAGCTGACATTAGTGGAAAACGCTCAAGGAAATCGTTTATCTTATTTCTATATTTTTTTTTTAATCATAGAAGTTTGACTAGATAACTTAATTTCACGTGACCATATAAATCCCATGGATATACCACATAGTCCGCACACATTTGACCCACTCAGCAGACAATGGCTTTGGATCGGACCTTTCAATTTCAGTTGGCAATCCTCCTTCGCATTTGGGCATTGCATAAGCATTGCATCCATTGCATCCATAATTGTCTATTATCATTAGCACCACATGCAATTTGGAGGCGTTCAGCTTTGACCTATGCCATCTGTGAATATATTTGATTATTGGTTTTTTTTTGGTTTTTTTGACAGTCGGTGGGCGTTTTTGAGTTTGGTTTTGGGTCGTCGCTTTCGCTTTTGTTCGCACTTGGCGCAAAGCGCCAAACGCCAAACGCGAGACGCAAATCAAATAAAAATAAAATAGAGCCCAAATTACAGAGTCGTAAACATTTCCTCGCATTATCGGCAGCTATCAATCTTCATGGAGGCAAGTGAAACCATAAATTCAAATTCAAATAAACGCAGCGCCAGCGGAGAAACAATCGTAGCTATCCCACAACCCACCGCCTCCCATCCCCCGCTTCCCCCTCAATGTATGCAAGCATTTGATTTCTTGTCTGTCCAATTCAAAAGAGCTGCAACTGCAAATTGCAACGGATTCGTTGCCACCGGCAGACTGCAAGATTGCGTCTCCGGTAAAACCTTTCCATGGAGACGAGGCCACGACAAACAACAAACACCGCTGGCCATAAAGCTATAGCTGTTTCTCTTTTTGTTTGCGTGATGGGTCGCAGAGGGGGGAGGGGAGGGTGGAGGAGCCTTGACTCTTGAAGTGGTAGCTGTAAAAGCTAAATGCCGCTTTTGTTCAATTTGAGTTGTCTGTTGTTGATTTGACTTGTGGAAACTGAAATTTCAAAAAGGCTCCACTCGAAAGCGTCAAAAACGTTTCTACAGATGATGCACCGCATCCAAGTCAAAGTCAAACACTTCACTGCTCTTTTATTGGGTGCTGCAAGCAGGTGGAAACGGGTTAAACAATTTCTGAAGTGCCTTTTATGACTCTTATGAGATATGCCCACAAAAGTGTCTAACGTTCTGCGTCTGTGCCATATGCCACATGCCACATGCCGCCACATGATTATCAGCTGCATGGCCCAAACTTAATTGAGAACGGAAATGTCTGTGGCACATTATTGCGCAACTGCTAGACTGCCACCAAGTGCGGCAAGTGTCGCGACTCTTGCCGCTCGTTGCCAGCCCACGTACCACAAAACAAATCTATTTGCAGCTAGCCAGATAAGTTGAGCATTTCGTGTGCCAAAAGTGACGAATCCTAAATACACTTGTAGAACTTTTGTCATGGATCTTTTGCATCATGGCGTGAGCTCTTAAAAAAATACAGCATTTAATATTGAAAATGAAATTTGAGTTGGAAATTAAGTTAAAATTCTACAGCCCAAAAAATGTTATGCCTCAAATTTCAATTACCAGATTTTTAAAAAGCAGAATTTCCAGAATAATTTATAGTTGCAATTAATTTTTTTAAATATCAAAACTTTCCTCTGGCATAGCTTTCCCAAAACTCAAACAAGAGCGTTCAAAAACTAGCCTTATAAAAATAATAATTTGTATACAACTGCAAAACAAACTAGTTGATAAATGTTTACAAGCCAATTGCACAGTATTCCCTCTCTTTCTCTCTCTTTCTCTCCTGTTGTCTCGCTCTCACTCTATCTGTGGCTGAGGAGAAAAAACGCATAAATATTTAAGACTCATTGTCGGCCTGACCAAAAATAAATCCCAGTGGACAGTGGCTAAAACTGAGACAACTGGCAACATAGATACCGAGTGGTGCCTGCAACTTGGCTCCACCGTTAGGCCAGTTAGCCAGATAGTCAGCCAGTTAGCCAGTTGCCAGCCCGGCAATGTGACAATTTCAAGTTCCTTGAGCCCACATAAGTCGGAGCAGCAGCAGCAGCAGCAGCAGCAGCGGCAGAGCCAAGTGCGGTCACGCACTGCCCATAAAGCGGCGTCCGCAAAACGCATTCAGACCAATTCAAGTTGGCCAACTGGCAAACAGGCAACAACCAAGCCGTGAAGATTTATGGCAATGTGGTTGTGGTTGTTGTTATTGTTGTTGTTGTTGTTGCCTTGCTGCTGGAGCATTTCCAAAAAGAGTTTGTCGTTTTTTCTGTGTGTGTGTGTTTGTGTGTGTGGAAAACATGTCATTTTTATTTCAATGACCAAAAATGGTCAAAAATGCCAACAACAATAACTCTTCATCGCTGTTGTTATTGTTGTTATTGTTGCTGCATCTTTGGTTCTGCTGAGATTTGTGCATACTGACCAAAGTTAGACGAACTTATGGCCAGAACGGGCTGTGATAGCTGCAGCAATGCGGCAATGCGGATTTTGAAAACATTGTGAAATTTGTTGCGTTTATATGGCAAGGTCAGAAGTGCCAATCCTAGGGATAAATACTGAATACAGCTTAATGATCCCAGCATTGCCTCGTCTCTCCATAAATAGCCATTAATTAAGCCTCAATTTCGAAGGCACTTGAATTCATTTTATTTTGCCTGTCTGATTGAAAAGTGGATTTTTTTTTTGTTTGGGTACACAACATGACGCCACAATAAATATTAAACGAAAGGGAGCCCGGGGGCATTTTTAGCTCCAGCTCCAACTCCAACCCTCTGTTGGCCACCTTACTGATTTCGTTACAGCAATTTGCATATATTTTTACAAATGTTTTTCGTGTCATCAAAGTACGTGAGAAAATGCAGAAATTTGTCAAAAGAACGCGGGATTTTTTGTTGTTTCTGTTGTCTTTATTCTTGGGTATTTATGCAGGTGTGCGATAGGTGTGAGGGGCAAGTCATTGAAATGCATCAAATGAGCTGCAAAGATACAAATCTCTGCTGCTACCGCACATATAAACATGGCCATTAAAAAAAAGAGAAAAAAAACTTTAGAATGTTTTGACAAGCCAAAGATTTGGAGAGATTTTACGAAAGCAACGCGCTCCTGCATAAAATACACAAAAACACAAAGAAACATGAAAAAAAAAGTATCTTTAAGATCGTGCTGTGAATTTACAACTGCCAACTATCAAAATCCAATTAAAAATAGCCCTAAGCGAAAATAAGTCAAAACAAACCGTGAAGCGTTTTGCCAACTTTTCTAATCCGCTGCCTGCCCCACAGCGGTCATTTGCCCCTTTTCTTCTCAACTCTCCGGCAAGCCGGGCCCAATACCAATCTGGGCCATTAAAAGTGCCCCAAATGTGTCATAAAAACAAGCAAACAAACAAACTTATTTGATCTATGGGCTAAGCAATGATTTCCATAACGGAGCATAAAATGAACAAAACCTGGCCAAGTAAAAGTCACGCAAAAATTGTGCGCTGGTAAAAATCAGCATGAAAAGTGACTTCCTTGAAGACAGCACCGCTTCCCGCTGTGTCCCACTTCCAGGCCGAACCCAAAAAAAAGAAGAAAAAAAATAGATAAAGAGTAGAAAGAAGCAGAAAGAAGCAGAACTTATGCAACAAATTACACAACTTATGTGTTTTGTTTCCTTTGTGACCTCAAAATGCATCTTGTCGCTGCTCCTTTTTGGTTCAGCTGCGCTGATTTCTCGACATGATAGCCGATGGTTTTGTGGCTGCAGCTGCCAAGGATCGAGTTTTATAGTTTTTCTGTTTTAATGTTTGCTTGCGAATTGTGACTCGTGTTGAAGGTACTTCAATGTGGAGTGGCAAGGGAAAAGTGGACGCACTTCAGGTAGTCTGCTCTGGCGATCCCTTTCGGGGGTTGGGGTTTTAACGGTACGCTTAATTGGGAATCGATTCAATGCGCTAACGGTCGGTGGGCGTGGCAGTTTGATGCGTGCTGCCACTAAACGAGGGTAGCTGCAGCCCAAAATTGATGAATTTGGCATATGCTGTAATAATATTTCATCAAACACATGGCGTCAGCAATTGACGACTGCTGCCTCTATGCCATATCATTTTTTCAATAATAATTAATCCCTTTTCTATTAATAAACCACATTTCAGTTGCTGTTCCCCAGATCCACTCCCCTTGCTTGCCTTCGCCCTGTTTCAGGGTCTTTTTTGTAATTACCTTGACACTGAACGGCTTTGAACTGCAGTCAGCATAAAAAAAAAAGAAAACAACTACAAAAGAAAATCCCTGTATTTTCTGGCTGGCTGTCAAGCAGTGCGCATGCGTAAAATATTACCCACTATTTTGTTATGTGCTGCTTGCTTCGCGAATTGTACTCGACTCCTTACACAGTCAAGTTTTTCCCATTGAGCCGAGCACTTTTCATCTAAGCCACCTTTTCTCTTCACGGCTTTTATTAATTGGCACTAATTGGCCACAAAATGTGATAATTGTCAGCAATCAAGCCAATCCGACAGGCAGACAGGTGAGACAGACTGCCACCAAACTATTGCAGTTCATTCATAAAAATCGCCGAGAGTTGCCAACAACAATTGTTAAAATCGATAAGCCAAAGTCATAGTAAGAAAGGGCGTGGGTGGCACTCACAAGAAAGCTGCGTGTGTGTGTTGCATGTGGCAGCCAGACCACACACATATATATATATATATATATATATATATATAGTTTTTTATATGTATATATTTACCTATTTGTACTCCAAAACTGAATCTCTAGTTGTGATTTTATAACCAAAATAAGTTCAGATTTATATTTATTGCAGTTTTCATTTGGAAATTACAGAAACAGATTCAAATAGAAACAAACAATTTTTAACTTTACGTTAGACAAAAAGATATCGAGGCAAAAGTGACTATATAACTACTCATACTAAGATATATTTTCATCTAACTTATCTTACACAAAGTTGGTTTATTAATCCAAGTGTTTTTAATGAAAACAAACAAATTTTTGCTTAATTAGATACAAAAAAATTTCTTATTTAGCAAAAATATTAAAATTTTTCCCTTGATTTTCCCAGCTTATCTAAAGTAAGATATATTATCTAATATATTTTTTGTTGAACTATTGTGAACCAATTTAATATTATGTGTTAAATTGCTGTTATTCTGGGTTGCTTGTGAAATTAATATTTAAAATCCTCTCAATAGATTGATACTTGTTTATTATAAATTTTTTCTAAAAAAAAACATCTTTATATAAAACATTTCAACACTAATTTATGATTTTTGACTTACCCAAAAAAGTACCAATCGCTAATTCAATTCTCCGTTGCCTTTTTTATGGATTGATTACAGGTCATTTCGCCACAGCGGCCACAGGGTGATGATTACATTTACAACAACTGCCCGGGGGGATCATTATCTCGAGCGCCACGCTCACCGCTTACACAACAGAAGCAGAACCAGCAGCAGAAGCAGCACCAGCAGCACCAGCAGCACCAGCAGATCTACAGCAACCAAAGCATCTATCAGAATCAGGGCATGATGAATGGGAGCAAAGTTAACGGTTCCAGCAACAGCAGCAGCGAGTTCGAGACCTATGATATACCCAAGCCGGCAACGCCTGTGCCACTGCTGAACTACGATGGGGGCGTGGCCAGGGGCGTGAGGACGCCGACAACGGGTTCGGCGTTGGGTGCACGCTTTGAATCGCTGAAGAGCGTCGGCGTATCGATGTCCATTGAGGAGGAATCGTACGATGTGCCACGCGCACTAATCACACAGCAGCAGCAACACCAAATGACTCCCAGCAGCTCGGCTTCATCGCTGCTGACCAGCGACAGTTTGTCGCTGAGCTTCTCCAGCTCGAATCGCAGCTCGCTAGCGAATATGCCCGACTATGATATACCCCGCCGTAATCCGTTGCCAGTGCGTTCGCATCAGCGTCCCCATCATGCCGCATGCCTCAGCTATGAGTTCCCGTTGCCGCCACTGCATGAGCAGGCGCAGCCCAAGAGCATCAGCAGCAGCATTGGGAGCCAGTACGTCAACAAGGAACTGCCGCTAGAGCTCAACTCAGCGCTGGAGACGCTGGCCAAACTGCAGTCGGAGACGACGATGGCCATCACAAGGCTGCTCAGCTTTGTGGTGCCATATTGGCGCACCCGTGCCAAGCTGGAACCGAACATCATGGAACTGAAACTGGCTGCACTGCGTCTGCGCACAGCGCTCCATGATCTCGCCGAGTTCGGAGAGGGTGCGTTGGGCAATGCACACCGATCGGAGGATCGCAATCTGGCCCTGAAACTGCGTCCGCTCGTTCGCGCTTTAAAGGATGCCAACAAGCTGATTCAAGACACCTCCGAGGCGCTGGATGCCCAGGGCGGTGGCTGGTCGGTGGAGCAGCTGGCGCGGAATGATGAGAAGCACGGTTGCCGGCCGCCCGACAGCTTGGATCAGTTGATGGCCTGTGTCCAGACCCTAACTGAGGATGTGCGCTCCACGACGAGTTTCATCAAGGGCAATGCCTCACTGCTCTTCAAGCGACATCTGCAACCGGATCAAATAGCAATCGCCAGCCCCAGCACTCAAAATGGATGCAGCCGTGGCAGCGCCGAGTGGCTGGAGGACTATGACTATGTGGCCTTTGAGTCCAAGGATTCGGCGGCCAAAAAGAACCAGGCATTGAGGGATGCCATCCCCGCAGGATTGAAGACACAGTTCGACAGCGCGCTGAAAATTGCCGAGTGCACAGCGATGGGAACGACGCCATCGGTGCCAACGACACCGACAACACCTTGCGTGGTGGCCACCTCTTCGTCGCAGATGACGGACAAGGATAAGAAACTGGTGCGATACTATGCCCAGTTGATCTCCACGCACATGGGCAATCTGCTGCAGGCGATCGACTCGTTCCTGGAGACGGTGAAGAACAATCAGGCGCCAAAATATTTCATTGCCTATGGCAAATTTCTTGTGGTCAGCGCCCACAATCTGGTCACCATTGGTGACAATGTGCATCGCAATATCTCCAAGGAGGCGTTTTGCGACAAGATTCAGCTTTGCACCAACTCGCTGTCCGACGCTCTGAAGACCTGTGTGCTCAAGTCGAAGCAGGCAGCTGCCCATTTCCCCAGCGGCACTGCCGTCCAGGAAATGGTCGACTCTGTGCATCGAATCAATGATCTGGCGCACGATCTAAAGAAATTGATGCTGCACGCCGTGCAGCTGTCCGCCGGAGATGAAGCCTAGATGCGTCACACACACACACACACACGCAGCAGACAGTATTTTATTCAACGACTTGGCTTCCAAAGTCTTCCAGGCTGGCGGCGGATATGTTCCTTACTCACCACTCGCTTTGTCTATGCTATGCTATGCACCAATATTCCCAGACCCATTCTGAATTCGGCATATCGCGTCTCGATCCTCGATATACTATTATTTGCATTGTGATATTTCTTGGAGCAAACATCAGAAAATGCACAGGCCTCCCCCCAGAAAAAAAAACAACAAAAAACGATTGTCATCATCTGCACACAAAAATAACTACATATTTATGCATGATTCGATGCATTTACACATATTATATATATAATTATGTACGCATTTAGTTACGATAACGAATTAGGTGTATTTATTATTAGAACCTATAGTCAGCACATAGCTTTAAGTTAGGTCCTCTGTAAATAGCACTCCTCACCTAAATTAAATGTCGGTTTTTTTGTACATTTGTATTTCGCGCAGAATAATTGTGTATTTTGTATCAGTGAAGCATTTCAGCAGACATATATACATTGTGTAGTTTAGCTTTACGTATCTATAACCAATAATATCTGATAAAACGCAAACCTAGCATGTAGCATAAGCATAAACATATATAAATATATATACACATTCATAGTCAAAATCTGAAAGATTTGCAATAAACATTTGTCGTTTTGCGTTCGGCAAATAGTCAGCAATATACAAGAAAAATATATACATTAGCCATACTATCTATTGGATGTAATAATTTATAATAATTTCTTGACTGCAACTGTTCTACTTAAGAGCAGACTATCAAATGAAACATAATAAAATTAACTATATTAAATCACAATTAGTATTTATTTTCGCGCATTTTAATTCGATAATAATCGATAGGAATTATTCACAGTTATCAATAGTGTCACGCCGATGTTGGGCTGGGCATATCGATAGAGGTTTGGTATTTCCTAAGAGTTCTTTGCAATAGAGCACGATACATTCGAAGAAATTTCAAAGCAAACAAATGCTGCTTCTTCATATTTTGCCGTTCACACAAGTTGAGAATCGATATGCAACATATGGTTTTCACACGATAATTTGTTATTCCTCAGATTTCACGCAGAATGCAATGTATTTGTTGCAAATGCGGTTCGCTGGATTCTAGCGGAAATACCACACCATGCTTGCCAAGTAGTGTTGGCCGTAATGGTCATATTAAGCACTGTTTCTGTTGTGCACAGCCGCCTCGCCTGAAATGCATTAAATGTAACATTTGGCGCAAAATAGATCTGATGGAGGAGCACGGACCTTGTCTGAGTGGATCTCTGCACGTGTTTGTCTACTCGGAACTATGGCCGCCATTTCCCGAGCAGGCACCACTCTCGTCACTGAGAGCAGTGACAGTTGGCTCGGAAGAGTTTCACGCCGAGTTGGTGGCAGAAGAGTTCCATCAATTGGAGGGTGAAGAGTTCCAGGCCCAGGAGGCTGAAGAGTTCGGGACCGAGTTGGGGTCGGAAGAGTTTCAGTTGGAGGAATACGAGCCTGCTGATGACGCCATAGAATTACTAAGTGATTCAGATGAATTACCCGAAATTAAAGATGTGAAGCCAAAAATAACTAAGAAACCTCTTTGGGTGACCATACCGGAAATAAATCGATGGACCCATTGTTATCGCTGTGGCGTCGATCATTCCAAGAGGAAAGGCTGGCTTCGTCATGCTCAAATGTGCGGACAGGATCCCAACTACAAAGAAGACATGTTCTTCATACATCTGCACACGAAAGCCTGGTGCGGCTGCCTGGTGCGTGATGTTTTCTGGGATAAACACACCGATCCTGAGAAGGGCTGCTGCGCCGTCTGCCGAAACAGGTAACTACTAAAACGGATAACTTTGAGAAGTTGTTCTAATCCTCTAATATTTAAATTAATTATTGCAGCCGCATGCGTAAGGAACCCTTGCCATATCAGCCAACGGCACCGCCGCGCAAAAATCAGGCTTGCTTGGAGAGAAAACGTCGACAGCGTATTCTAAAGAGCCGCAAGAAACGTCGAGAAACATTGAGCTTTGACTTTTACAATGGCCGTGCGATTGAAGACAGTACTTACATAGGTGATGGATGATTATGAATGAGTATTATAATACATAAAATATGAGCAACCTGAGCTGTAAGTCCATTCAAAAAGTATCTTAAGGTATAACTAATAAGATTCATGTAAGACAAGGCCAATGAGTGGCTAAAGCATATAATATAATTTTTTGAAGAAGCACAATCACTTTGTATTATTTTACATATATAAATCAATACCTAAGCATTCTTGGCACATCGAAAGCCCAAATTGCCGGCGGAACTGTCTTCGGTGTTTTGGGATCTTGCCGCGCAGCGATAGCGATAGCAATAGGATTTGTGGCACAGATAGGAGCCGCCCTTCTTGACACGAGCGGGACTCTCGCTGGTGTCGCCCGCCTGCCACAGATCCGCAGTCCATTCCCACACATTGCCCACCATGTTGTACAGATCGTAGTTATTCTGACGGAATTCATTCACGGGACATGTGAACTTGTAGCCATCCAGCTGGGTGTTGCCATCGGGAAACTCGCCCTGCCAGATATTTAGCCAGTGCTGATCCTTGGCCATTAGTTTATTACCCCAAGGATAGAGTTTGCGTTGCTTGCCCCCGCGACAGGCCACCTCCCACTCCGCCTCGCTGGGCAAGCGTTTGCCAGCCCATGTGCAATAGGCGACAGCATCGCGCCAGGACACATGCACCACCGGATGTTGCTCCAAGCCTGGAAAAGAATCAAATAAAATGATTCAAGTATTTATTTATATTTCGTAGTTTTCTTACACACCTTGAAGATTGCTATCGATGCCGTTGGGTTTTCGCCAGTAGACGCCTTTGACCTTATACCACCAGAGTGCGTTGACCACACGGTAATCCTCTAGATCCGTTTGCTGATCTGGCGTAAGCAGCGTCTTAAATAGAAAACTATCCCCAAAACGTTCTGCTTCGGTCTTATAATCAGATTGCTCGCTGAATTTAGCAAAATTTGCATTGGATACTGCATACTTGTCAAGATAAAAATCTTGAATCTTGACCAGGCGCTCTGGAGATTCGTGATCAGCCTCAAAATGGGGCTCATTGGTGCCAATGTGCAGACTGCCTCCTGGTATTAAAGACATGCCCTCAATCTCGGGCTCCAATTCAGCGTAGTAATCCCGATAGTGTTTGTTTTTATTGTGCGCCTGGTGCTGACACACCTGTTCCTGCGTCTGCTCCTCTCTGGTGGTTTCTGGAGCGGCAGCATCTCTGTCCAATTTGTTACAGCCACAATCAGCATTGGCAGAATGGCTAATAATGGCCAACAATAAAATTGCGGCCTTTAATTGAGACATTTGTAGCGGTTTAATAGCGATGGTAGCTCAGCTGATCGCCAGGGCTGATAGCTCACTATATAAACCGATAACTATTGCCGTAGCTACATGAGCGGCACATCGAAAGTGAATTCTGAAATGGATTCTAAAGTTGAACATAATAAATAATCTAGAAAGTATATTTAGATTGGAGTTATGAGTAAGAACTTTTTAGGGTTAGTTTATATATATACACCAGACCAAATTTAAAATACTAATTTTACACCAAAAACAAACACTTTATTAATTAAGGAAATATTGCTACTTTGTTTTGTGAAATTTCTTCAACTGCTGCATGAATCCTGCATTAGGCTGTATGCAAGGCCGCCACGATTTGACCAGATTGTAGGCCTCCTCGAAGCGCATGTCGCGCCGCTGCATCAGATAACCGATGACAACGGAAGCGGAACGCGAAACGCCAGCGTTGCAATGGACGAGGACACAGCCCTTGACGGAGTTCGCCTCCTCGATAAAGTCGATGGCGACAGGTAGCACGTAGTGAAGCAGATCCGTTTCGGGCAGATCCAAGCAAGGCAGATGCTTGCACTTGATCATTGGCGGTAGTTCAACATTGGGCATTTCAATGCCCACACTTAAAATGTGAGTCCATTTATATTTGAGGACATTCTCAGCGCAGACAGCATCCTGGGATCCCAAATAGAGAAATTCACTCAAAATGCAGGCGGGCACCGTATCGGGTTTGGTGTCCACCACAAAACCATATTGACGTGCCTCCAGCTGCACGGGGCTGCCATTGATGTCCTTCTCCTCGCCAATCGAGGATCTGCGTCGTTCCACATAACGAGCACCGGTGGGTGTGGTCACAATTGTGGTGGTTGGCCTTAGGTTGGCCATACGCTTCTGCAGCTCATACAGCAGAATCATGATAATCACTGACTAGTCTCCTCGGGTAGGTCAAAAGCCGTCTCCCTATAATGGACACGGCACAAGTAAAGACCACAAGCGGGTGCAACAACAACTCGACTATCCCAGTTGTGCTTGGAGGGAATCGTTAGCATCTGGTAGATGCAGCGCTCGTCAATGCGAGAATTGGCCAGTGCCAGCAGTGTGCCCACGATGCGACGCACCTGCTTGTAAAGGAACGATTTGGCCTTGATCTCTATGTCCCAATAGTCATAGGTTTGTGTGGCCAATGTTGCATTGGGGCCCAGTGCCAGGGTTTGTCCTGGACGTATATTGATCTCATCGATTTTGCGCACAGTGAACATGGGATGATCTCGACTGGGACTCTTTTGTCGACTGACACTCATAAAGGTGCGAAAGTCGTGCAGGCCAACGAACATGCGTGCCGCTCCATGTAAGCGTTCTAAATCAAAGTTGTCACAACTGCAATGGGCAACGGATCAGCAGCTATTCGGAGATTCATTAATTGCTTGCTTACTGCAGAAAATAGCATCTATCGATCTCCTCGACAGGAACAAACAATTCGTAGCCTTTGTTCTTTAGACTGCTACCAGCAGATACCTCAGGCACACTCTTTGCTACAGCCACGCGGTACAAGTAGGTGCGTCCAATGGCGTGGTAGCGACAGTGGAAAGTATCCGTAACACGCTGACTGCTTAAGATGCGTATGGGAAGATTTTGCTTTTCCAGCGTTCGATTGAGCACGCCAGTCAATGTGTTGGTGTCATATGGTTTGCCATCGCTGCGCTCCAAATCAACATGAACGGTCGAGTGTAGGGCGTGTACACCAGCATCTGTGCTAATTAAATGAACTCAATTATATAAGAATACCAGCATGGCATATAGTTCAAAGTATGAGAGCCCTTACCGACTGGAGAGCACCGTTTGTATTTCGTTCTTGGGTCGAAAAACACGCAATGCCAACTCCAAACAGCCCTGTATTGAATTTGTGTCCAGTCGAGCTTCTTCCAACTTGTTTATCGTCTTTTGTATACCACTGCAAATCATAAGTTGTCATTTCTGCATTTTATTTACGCAGATTTTTTAATTCTCACCGAAAATTCGTGCCAATGTAGGAAATGTTCAGCAAATACCTATGCATTTTACACCACACACCCCAAAACGCTTTTATCGAAAGAAGGCAAAACATATGTTTTGTTATCGGCTAACCGATTTCTCAGTCTTATCAGAATAGTTGAGCTGAGCATTTGTATTGCTTTAATACTTGAATTTCGTATTAAAAAAATATATATAAATATCAAGTTAGAAAGTTATTAGTTAAACGGCCCGCGCGTGATTGTCAAAACTGCCTGCACAGAAAATCGACTAGTCGTTAGCTCAGTTTCCCGAACATCGCATGTAATAATATTGTACAACTATCGATATATATTTTGTCAAAGTTTTGTAACCTGAAATAAAGCGAAAAAATAGGCACACGGGGAAACACTTCGGTCGATCATTTAATATTAACAATGGAACGTACAACAATGGAACTTGGGTCAATGGAAAATATCCAAAACTATGCTAGAAATGAGGAGCACGTAGTAAATGCCTGGGTTAAATTTGGAATGCGCCTGGCAGTCAGCTCTGCACTGCATCCATTTGAATACTCAAAAACCCTAATACAGGTTGGCTACGAACCGATTGGGGCCAGACCCGGCAAATCCCTGTTCGGCAGACCCATAATGGTGCTGCCAAACATTTTCCAGTATGGTAAGTAAAGCCAAGCATCGATTTTAACTGTTGCCGGCCGGCATTCAATTCGCTCCAATTTTAGTTGGCCACATCAAAAAGGTGGATGGTTTATACGGTTGCTATCGCGGCTTGGCACCCAAACTAGTTGGCTCCGTGCTGAGCATGGTTTTGAGTGAGCGCATTGCCGATAAGCTGGGACTTGCGAATCAGGAGGAAATTGACGAATCCAATCTGAAAGAGGAAGAGTAGTGAGTTTGGTATTTGTTTAACTATAAGTTAAATATTGGATTCATTTTCTTTGCCAGCTATGAGCAATTTAAGTACAATCTGAAGCGCGACATTGTGCTGACTGTGAGCGGAATTGTTGTCTCGCATCCGTTCCATGTGATATCCTTGCGCATGATGGCCCAGTTTATAGGCCGTGAGAAGCTCTACAACTCAATACTAGGCTCCATAGTAGAAATCTGGAAGAACGAAGGTGTATTTGGCTTCTTTTCCGGCCTGATCCCCAAACTGCTGTGCGATGTGGCCTGTTTGGTGCTATCGAGCTCCACGGTCTTCATACTGAACAAATATATCATCAAAGATAAGGTGGGCCGGCAATATAATGCTGGCTTCACTCAGTTCGCCTTTGCGAGCATTTTGTACCCACTGCAAGTGGTGTCCACATGCTCCTCAATAAGCGGTTCACGCCTGATGGCCGGTCAGCCGCCAGTAATGCCGCGATACAACAATTGGGTTGACTGTTGGAATGATTTGCAGTCGCGTCGGGAACTCAAACGCGGTAGCGCGCTCTTCTGGCGGTAAGTGGTGCTAATCGAATATGTAATCATTGCTTATCTCTTATCTATCAATTAACTTTATCTCTTGCAGCTCTCAAGTCGTCCAGTCGCCTTTAGTCGCAACATCAAGCTTTGCTCCACTGCCCAAGTTGTCCCGCTACCAATAAACGAAATCTTCATAAAGACGCGATAAACGGTTGCGATCACAATACATCCATATATTATGATAATAACCGGAACCACGTCAAACAACAGACGCGTCTGCCTGCATTTTTAATTAGATGATGATTTGCTCGACGAGCGCTGACTCCCTAAGACATAACTGTTTGTTTTCCCCTGTTGCTACTATTATTGGTCTGTGCTATTGTAAATCATTATGTTAAAGTGGTCGATTAAATTATGATTATCGATCGAGTAATAACCAATTTACTGCATTGCACTGTATAATTTAAAAAACGTTTATTTCCTTAAGGCATCGAATGCTAGCCTCTCCAAAGAAAACCAATTGTACGATGAGACTTTCAATCAACCAACATTTAGCCAGCGGCGACTAGTTTCTTGTTAAAGTGAGAACAATTTAAATTAAAAATTAAAAAGTAGCAGTCCATAATTTAAGGGAAGTTCACTATTCCATTTTGAAACCAGATTCGATTACTTATCAACTACTTGAAATTGGATGACTGATGCATGATGTAGCGGCTATTGTGTATATTAATGTTGTAAACAGTTCGAGATAAAGTGAAACCCGTATCGAAAGTTTTTCATAACAATCAACATTTTTTCTGTTGATATGGTATGATATGGTATACATTTAAATGTATGAATTGTAGTTGTATTCCAACTTGGAAGAGCAGCAGCTAACTAGTTATTATGTATTCCAGGCTGGAATTAGTACAGTTGCGTAAATAACTAAATTATTTTCACAACACTCCTTCAACGATGGCAGTAATTTTGATTAATAGCTACATGGAATCTATAAGCCGTATTATTCCTCAATTAACGTAACTGCTGGTCTCAATTCTAGATCGTCCCCATTCGATTCATTCGATTTTATGGCTAAACTATGAATTTATTAAAATATCAAACGAGTTACTACAACGTAAATTTTACACACATACAATCTGCTGTCTAAATCGGTTTTATAAGGAAATTTCAATGTTGTCGATTTTTCCATGGTTCATTGTACGTTTTTTTATATGGGCTCAGGTTTATTTGTTGCCTTTGGGCAGCATTGAAAACAGGAGTGCTCCGCAATGCAAAGTTGTTGTCTGTTGTTGCTTGTTGTTGTCCAATTGGCTTTGGCATTGCAAGTGCAAGTTTGGCATGGGAACTGGTTGATCACTGGAAAACTGTTGCAGCTCTCGAGTAGACTGCATTGTTTTATATGCACTTGACGCTGTTTAGTCATGATAAATTTCATGCAGTGTTGTACATCGCTCTCAACTAAAGTGTTCAAATTGAGCTAAAACGACAATTTCAATCAAAGCAAGGCGGCGACTACAACAACCACATCGACGATGACTGTCAGCATCTCAGACGAACGCAGCGCAGTGGTAGCAGCGCAGCATCGCATTCAGAAGCCAGCTTCATTCAGTCTGCAACGTGAGCTTGAGCCGAACAGACGTGAACGCGATCATCGATCAACGATCACCGGTCTCCAGTATTTATTCAATGAGAGGAAGGCGCATCATGCAGACGAGCAGCCAGTCGCAGGCAGTCAGTCAAAACGAGCCAAGCTCAAACAAGTGCTAATTATGTGTTTAATAATTGTATAAAATGTACAACTGTGTAAGCGACTAGAAAAACATCAGCAGCAACAACAATAAAACAACAGTGAACAATAACAAAGCGATTACAGCAACTAAATATTGTTGTTTTCTTTTACGTGGGCAGCGCGAAGGCGAAATCGCATTTGCATTTCTCTCTCTGCATATAACTGTTTTGCTTCTTCTTCTACTAATTTTGCTGTTGCTTTCGGATAAACGGAAAGGTTGCCCTCGCATTTGAACAATACATGTGTATCTAAATGCAAATATTAGAAATCAGTCCGTTAAATCGTCGCTAAACAAAGCGTTACACAATAGGTAGGCAAACAGTCGACCTAAAACCCAAAATTCGAATTCTGAATGACTAAATAAATAAATCGAATCGAATGAATCAAAATCTGGGTAAGTTGAAAAAAAGACATGATATTTCTGATATTTATTATTTACAATTTGCAACTGTCGCCATTAAACACACTCGATGCCAATTGTGGCAGGCAACAACTTTTGATGTAGTGAAATAGATGAGAAATTAGCCAAAACAGAAAAATGCATACAACTTAATGGCCGAGCCATCTGCAGAAAACAGCGATTAAATAATTAATGGTCAGCGATGCAAAAAAACAAAAAAAAAAAATAATAAGAGGAGTAGATTGCTGCTGCATGCTTGTTGCATTATTTACGGCCTGCTTAGCTAGTCGCCGTATCTCTCTGCCAAAGATATAGCAATGGCCATAACTCTAGCTCCAGCTCTTCTCATTAGTGCGATGGTTCAACGGAGTTATAAAACCAGAACCCCATATTAAGTGAGGTATCTCCAGCACTGCTTCTTCTTCATCTTCTTCCTCTACTTCTGCTGCAAATCTTTCTCTTTCTCGCTCTCTCTAATTCTCGGCTTAGATCTTCTAGCGATTGATTGACGATGCCGGCGCATAGAAAGTTCAGCTGCCAATTTCTGTTTTTCTGCTCTCCTTTAAAGTTTTTGTTGTTGTGTATGTTTTTGGCAATTACATAAAGTATTAACAGATAAGCCCCTTGGCAGCTTTGGCTGGCGCCGAAAATAAGATAATTGTTTGGCCAAAACAACTGCAAAGATAAAACAAGATAAATGATACTGATTTGCTGGAGATTAGTGGGCTTTGTAGATACCCTGTACTTATTATTGTGCATTTGTTGTGGAATTTTCAACTTAAAAGAATAGATTGATCTACCAAAATAGGGGTCGACTTTGTAATACCCTTTACTCAACCACGAATGTTATAGAATTTTCAAAGCAAGCAAAGAAAATAGAGTGATCTAGGGAGGGGTTGGTTGGTAAATACCCTGGACTGAACTAATTCTATATCTGCTGTGCGGACGTCATAGAAATTTCAGTCCCAAAACCAAAGGGTTTTTATTGTCATTACACAACTACCCCATTTTTATTTAATGTTACAGAGAAAAGCCAAACTGCATTGATTTTCACACATTTATTTTTCGTATAAACATCTATTATTATTTTTGTTGTTGGTAATTTTTGTTGCTGGAGAAATGCAACTCAATCTCTGCCCACTTTGTGGGTGTTGGCTGGGGGATCAACGCGAACCACTCGCTCAGCCACATTGAGATATGCCTCGTATTCGACAGTGTCCGGCGTGGTATCGTAGTGATAGTGTCCACCCCAGTTGCTAAAGGAGAAAGAGTGAAAGTGCTGCAGTCGCAGATCAAGATCGTGCTCCTTGGTGACCAGTGTGCCGACGGCATTCAGCTGGGCGGGCATCTCATAAAATTTAAGCCACTGATTGACGTCCTCATCCGTATGAATGGGTGTTGTGCTAAAATCTCGCATCACATGCTGATGAACGGCTCCGCTCTTAACGAGAAAGATGCCACCCAAGCCAACGACCTGGTCGCCGTAGTGCTCCTCTAATCCCTTCCGTATGCATTCCACAAAATTCAAGTCGCCCTTGCGCCGCTTGGCACTGATCCTCAGCACGGGTCCCGTTTCACCACTGCACACGAAGAGATTCAGGAGCAGTGCACAGCGCGGTTCAGTGCTGGGTATGCGTTCCAGGACGCATTCTTCGTGCTCGCCCCGCACCGTGGCCGTATAGCTGCCATTGTTGAGCTCACCTTCCGCACTTACCGACAGATTGTAGATGCCCTCGCAGTTGGAGTTGCGTATGGGAAAGGGTCCGGCGCCGGCGCCTATGGCAAATATTTTACCCTGTGAATCCTGTGCCCTGCGTGTGATCTCCTTAATGTTGTACAACTTCTCGCGCTGCACCAGCGGCAGCAAATATGGCGGACCGCCAACCTCCAGCAAAAATGGTTTGCCGCCCAAGCCAGACTCCACCAGGCCAAATTGTGGCGCTTTCAGATCTGGACAGGCGCCCACACTTACACTGGCAGTGGCAAAGTTCTTATTCAGTGCACCCTGTATAACTACCGAAAGAGCAAGAAAGAGAGAACGTAAATATTGTAAATAGCTTAATCTCGCCCTAAATCAAGACAACGAGCAAAAACATGAGTAAAAGCTTCCCAGCCAAGCAACTCATATGTTTTGTCAAACAACAAGGAATAATTTAAAAGTGACAAGTCGAGAATTAAATACCCTTCATTTTTTTTCTAAATAGTAAATGTTATTCATTCAAAATATATACATTTTATACGTGCATATATACATAAATAAATATATATTATCCATTACATATACATTTACAAATTACTAGCAATGCATTACGCATTCAAACATGATTCACAATTACTCTCTAATGCCCTTGCCGCATACCAAAAAAACACACTGAGAACACTTTTAAATAAAAACCGGCTGTGGAAAGTTCGACACACTTGCGTGAAGGTCGTTTGTTTGAGTTCGTGTTCTCGTGCTCGTGATTGAAATCTGTGTAACTGTGCTCGCCTCACCTGTCTGCAACTCTTCCAGCGAGGGCACATGCAATGGCTTCTCCTCGAATACCAACTGTGCCGTATTCAGTTGACTCTGCGTGCTCATCTTTCGTTTTCTTTTTTGTTTTGTTGTTTACTTCCCAAAAATTGCTCCTTTTCGTAATCCCAGCTGCTAGCTGCGCTTTGCGAGAGATCTATGCGCTCGATTGTTGCAAACGCGACTGCGAAACGACAACGACGAACACGTCGCATTTTGCTTCTGATTGTTGTGCTCTCTCTACGTAGTTAACATTGCTCGCTCATTGCACAGGGTGTGCCACACGCGAGATAAGATAAACCACACAAAATAATTTTTAATTACTATCTTAATACTTGATTTCATTAGAATTTATAACAGGATTCTAGAACACTGATCTCTAACTTAAAGTAGAAATAAAGAATTGAATTTTCCTTAATTAAAACTCATTATTATTCAGGGCATAAATAGTCGAGTTGAACAACAACCATTATAGTTCATATTAATTTGGAATAAGTTAATTTCTATTTAATATAATTTTGATTTTCTCAACCTACCTTACCGAATTTTTCACACCTGGTTCAACTTTCACCTTCGGTTTTTATTGCCACTTAAGAACCGGTTGCTCTCAAAGATCTTTTGTTTGGCCTAATCGTGATAACAAAATAGACTCGCATCGATTGCTTCTGCATTCTGCTTAACATATGCGAAAGGCCTTTGTGTAAAAAGTCACAAAAATTGATCAACGCTTTTGTGCTTTTAATGTGGATTTTATTTCCAGTAAAAGTCCAAATTGCATTTAAATTGATCCATTTCACTATGGATTACAGTTAGAAGAGAATGTTTGTGAAATTCTTTGAAATTTATTGCGCAGCTGCAGTGCAGAATATTTAGAGCAGGTGGCCTACTCCAAACAAATTCAGCTTTAACAATGTTTTCACCTCTAACTTAATAGTAAATTTAATAATAAAAATTTTAGTAATAATGTGATATATATATATAAAAAAAAGGATTAATTAAGACATGCCAAATTATTGTTAATACTAAATTTAAATCTACTTTAATACGATATGATCAAAAGAATGAAGATAAAGTTACAAACTTTCCTTCTTTCATTTCTATATTAATGCTAAATTAAATTACAATTTGAATTTAAATTTGTCTTTATTAGTATATATTTTGTATGCTGATAAGCACCGTTTGCCAACACTTTGGGTGTACCTCTCAGATAGTGGTAGAAGTGGGCAGATAGGGCAACCACAGTCGTTTAGCGGTCACACTTGGAGTCCAGAGATAAGACTTGGTTGAGTTACGTTGTGAAATGTTGACAAATTTGCGCCTAGTGTTAATTTGATGAATTCCATTGACCTAAAGACAGATGCGTGACTTCTTTTCATAGCGGGACTCGGCTCAAATCACTGCGTGCAATTAATCTGGACATGTCCAAATAGATAACCAAAAACTAGTTAAGTGGCCCACTCGCACTGCATCCATCTATCAAATTTCAAGTTGTTGATCCGAATTACCCGGCGGATGAAACGGTTTAAACGGACTGCCTTCCATGTTGAGTGTCATGTTCTCCTTATTGCATTTCTTGCTGGTCAACTCCAAGTGGCGACCCCAATTCGCTATCTCCAAACCAGATTTTCATAAATGAGGAGCAGCAGCAGAGAATCCAATAAGAACTCCACACTGCTGACCCAATTCCGAGGACGCCCATTCAGCGATCTTGGTAGCTTCACTTCACTTTTGCGTTTACTTAGCGTCAGAACTGGTTGGCAACTATGTCGGAAGACACACACACACACTAAAATATACACACTAAATCACACACACTAAAACAGACACTCTTGTTATATGTGATATTAAGTCGGATTCTTGTACCTGTCTTATTAGGCAATGTCTGATTGGCACCAATCCTCGTAATGGGTAACCGCATCGCAAACCGATCCTCAGCTGGAGTTGGCGTCGTGGAAAGTGGATCCCAGTTCAATACGCGTCGTCGTTATCAGCAGCACAAACGTGACTATTGCCTCCAAAACGAGTATCGCTCCAAGACGCTGCCAGCACGCTGCTATCAGCAGCCCAACGGCTCTGCGGATAGCCCCCAGACGGCCCCCCTCGGCTCCAGCAGCTGCCTGGGCACCTCGGCCAGTTCAGCTCCCAATGGAGGGGAGACTTCAAGAATTCTTTTTCTGCTCTACTTAATAAACCGCACCTGGAACGTCGTGATGGATACGATGGACACACGCACCAAAAGGTAATTGCCCCTTACACATAACTCTTCTACAGTAAACGTTCGATAAATGAGAACCTGGTGAAATTGATTGAATATTGAGTGAAAATGTACTCGCGATTAGTTAAACTGTCAATCAATCAGTCAAATCAACTTGATAAGGAGTAGATTAAGTTGTAATAGCGGATAAGTGGTACAGTAGAACCAGTGGAGATAGACATATATTTTCTGAGATTTATAGTCCAAGCTCAGCTCAAAACCTTGCTTATCCTGAAAACTTCAATCTTGATTAAAGATTATTTCAATATTGCACCTTTATATAGTTTTTATTTCTTGTGGAAAATAAATGTGTGTAAAAGGGTTTAACTGGCAGCAGGAAGCATCTCAGACTTCACAAAGTATATATATTTTCTTGATCAGCACCTCTGATTTAATCGACAGTTTCGCGAATAAAAATACATATTGATTTCCGATAGTATTTTAATAGAAATTTCTCAATGAAATTAGAAAATATTTATCAGTGTATATTACAGTCGAGCTCACTCGACTACAGCGTTTTATCTTTAACTCTCAAAAATTAACTCTTTTTTAATAACTTTTTTACAATAAAATATCAGAGCAATCAATAATTGTTTCCAAGCTAAAACCACCTCTTAAAGGAAAGCTTTCCAACTTAGAAGCTTTCATTCTACTCACAGAGAGACGCCTCCTTCATCAGCTGAAAAGGAGGAAGCTTTCCGACTAGAGAGATCTGACCCTCTCTTATCATGTACTAAATTCAAACGCTTCTCTCTTCCAGTCGTTCGACACCACAGAAAGTCTCCAGCGTGGAAATGGAGCAGCGACAACGGAGACTGGATGAGGAGTGTTCGATTGGAATCACTGATTTGGATGCCTCCTCGTATTGCTCGCAGTATTCGTGCTGCAGCTGCAGCTACTGCTACGAGGAGGCTGTGGAGAATCGCACCAATGCCTGCAGCTCGAATGCGGATGAATATTCGCTCGACTCAATTTACGAACGTGCCAAATCAATTACAGATAGGTGAGTTTAATTACACATTTTATAATCAATTCAAAATTAGCGACTTCACCGCTGCTCCAGCAGCCAGGTCTTGTCAGCTACCGATTGGCGTAAAATAAATATTGCATAGTTTCAGGCAGCTGTAAAAGTTTAACTGCACCGCTTGCCGTCCACAATTCTACTGCTTGCATGCGTACAAATCGAGATTAAAAATGTTTAGAAAATGATTTGTTAGTTGAAATCAGTTTTGCTTAATTCGATAAAAATTGCATACTTTTAGCAACACAAATAAATTTACTGCTTACTGGTAGGGGCACAAATGTGTTCAGTTTAATTTCAGAAAAAAGGCGAATTAATTACATACACCGAACATTTATTAGATATATTTGGCTTTTTAAATGGAATTTTATTTTAATGAGGCACTTAAAATGCTTCAATTCAGCAGAGTGCATAGACATATGAGAAATTGGGGAAGGCGGCTACTCAGCTGCATGTTAAGAAGCCAAAAGTAAACTGAAAATTAAATGCCAAAAAGTCATGGATTTTAATCAAAGCAAAGCGCATCATCAATAACAGATTTGTCTTATACTCGTATATTGTTCAAATCGAGTCTTATACACGTACAGTCAGAGAGAGAGAGTAAGAGAGGGTGAGCGGTTCGCTCGGACAAGTTGAGAAAGTGGCCGCTCCGCTGAGAGTAGAGAGTCGAACTCTAACTGTCATCGTCAGCGGCTCGAGTTAGGTCGAGTTGAAGCCAAGCTTAGCGGTTGTCTGCCTGACTTCAGTCAGTGCGTGACTTTCGAGCGAAGCGGACGTGTCTGCGTGTTGAAAGCAGAGCTCAATTGATTCTTATTATTATTGTATGTCTAAATCAGTTGAATAAATCGAACAACGATGGCTTTGCTAGCCGTGCATAAGGTTTAACAAAGTGCTATCAAATTGGGAGCTTAAACTATAACTGTTACTACAGTTGATTAATATCGGCTCTGTATCAACACCTCCTCCACACACACACATAATTATATCTCACCTTGTTACGTGTCGTAGACGATTACGCGATATACACATACATTTAAATAGATATTCTTGTTGTGCAAGTTTTTTTTTATTGGATAGAAAAGTGCCTGTGTCCGTTCTCCCCCTCCCTCACACGTGTCTCCTGTACTCTTCTTAAGTTAACAGCATCGCGAGCGAGCAAGCGAACGCGCGCTGATTGCATTCTAACGGTAAAACGAGTACGACTCTCCGTTTTGACTCTCCACTCTGAGGCTGACTTCGTCTCTGTCTCTCTCACTCTCAGTTCTTGCACGGGTTGGCCTATGCTGGCCTATTGCAGCATCCACAACAAAAACAGTAACAACAGCGTCAACAACAACAGTAACAAAAACAACAACAACAATTGCAACCGTAACTAAGTAGCATAGAAGACTGGCGTGTTTTGCTTTGTGCTAATCTTCTCAATTTATGGTTTGCTCGTTTCTTCGATGACGCTGCCAAAGTCAACTTTTCTTCGTATGCTCACAAAACAAAAACAAAACGTAATATGAAAAGTGTGCGTGTGTGAGTGTACATGTGTATGTGTGCGTGCTTGGACATTTTGAGAACATTCTGCATTTGGCCCAATTGGAATTGGAATTGGAATTGGTGTTAGTCACATTTGCTGCAACGCTGCTCCAAATTGGATTTCGGTATTTGGCCTAGAAGCGTAGAGCGTGCACAAAAGACCGACCCCAAACGAGGTAAGACACATAAGTGGTCAAATAGACAAGGTTATATTTCAGCATGCTTATCTGTTGATCACGCCTAATGCAGTGAGCGAAAAAGCCAAGTGCTTTACTTTGATTTGATCTAAAATTAAAATTACCGCAAGTCATTCTTTTTCTAGTCTGATAAGAGTAGTTTATGACTCAAATTCCAAAAAAAAAAATTTTCTTGCTGTGTATTAACTTGGCTCATTGTTTTGTTGTCTGTTGTTCTGCTTGCCTGACTGACAGATTACGCCCACATAGGCCACAGCGCTAAGCCCAAATCTAAACTAGATCTTAAGCGTAGCAACTGGGCAAAGCATATGCAAATAGGGCTTAACTTTCTTCGCATAGTGTATACACTAAAGAACAATAAAAAATAAGTCATCTTAAGTCTATGCGTGGGCAGCAAGAACCCCAAGCGAAACAACAAAAGCTCGTTAGTACAAGCCATGAAAACACTTTTATTGCTGCGTGTGCGTTAGATACAAAAATCAAAACGAAATAATAATAATAATAAGTAATACAAATAGTAATAATGATAAATATTAAACAAATTACATTTAACCGTACTCGAAAGCGGCAAAAAATTGAGATGAAAAATTGAATTTGAGACGGCACGAGACATGCAACACAATATAACTATAATTCCCCAATCCCCACAGCCCCAAGCCCCACAGCCCCCAGTTACAGCTGCTAACAATGCCAGTAAAGTGTAAGACAAACAATAAAAGTAACATCAGTGGGCAGCACACATAACAATAACAGAAAAAACCTATATATATATATATATATATATATATATATGGGCAGACTTATGTACTTAGCGCTGAGCTAGACTGAAAACTGTTCCGGTCTGATTTAACAATTGTTAATAATAAATAGCTTATGCATTGGACACGCTCCAACTGGACAGTTGGGCGTCTCACGCAGAGCCTATCAAATGGCCAGCATACTTTCGACAAGAAACCCCAAAAATAAAAAACAAAAATTAGGTTTATGAGAAAAAAACCAAATTTTCTTTTCATTATAGTTTTTGCGGTTATTTGGCGAATTTTTTGTTTAACTCTTAGTACATTTGTCAGACAGCTGTTGGACAGCTGACAAATGAGGCAATTGTTGATTGTTGATTGAGTAACCGCAATTTGGTCTTCAAAAGAGACTCGCTTTGTGCAGCAACAGCAGCAGTGGCAACAGCAACAGCAGCATCTTGGGCAATAGGTTTTACTCTTTGGCCCAACTAATTGAACTAAATGGGGGAACTGCGCTCAAAGCAGCAGCTCCCAGCTTAACCATCAACGGCTAATTGAGTTTAAAAGGCCAACTGTCCAGGTGTCCACACAAAAGCACTCAATTTGCATGTTATCTACAAATTGCGACTATTTGACTTTTGTTAAAGATTCAGCAGTGCTTATCAATCGGAGTAAATAAGTGAGAGGAAAGATAATCGAGGTAAACAGTCAATGAATCAGACAATGAATAAGTCAACGCTTATCAGTCGGAGTAAATAGGTACGAGAAAAGGTAATCAAGGTAAACAGTCAATGAATCAGATAATGCCATAAAGTTCAATTTACACTTGGCTAAGAATAGATTAAGATCTTGGATTCTACGCAAATTCTGAAAGTTTCCATTTTGTTAAAAGGTTACTCATATTATTTTTTCTTTTAAATGCTTGAATTTGATTGTGTAAAACATTTTAAAGTGCAATTTAGAATAACATATTTAATATTAAACTTTATTGTCTTACTGTTTTTGTTAACTATTAACTGTTAACCAACTTAACACAACTAAAGCGCAGTTCAACAACTGCCTAGTTTTTTTTATGATTGATTCTGTTGCATCAAATTTGAACTTCTTGCGATTTGTTTTGTAAACAAACCCGAATGGACACAGCTAAATTGCTTTGCTCACCACTTTCTCCCAATTTGAGGCGCTGCTGCCAATCGCTGGCTGGGGGCAAATTGAGATTATAGATTCCAATCACCTTATAATTGCCGCACTATTCGTGTTCCTCCAACACAGCTCGAGGAAGCCCCCGGCTTTCATCTGTCACTCAAACTAAGCTTGGCCAACTGCAATTTGTCTAATGAATACAACAATGTTATATCCATTGATTTTCAGAGTTACCCTCGACATTTGTCCAATGATTGCTCATGCGGAAATCTGCACTATTTGTGTAAATCAATCATAATATTATTATCAAAATATAAACACCAGTTCAACTGGTTTTCTGCCTTCTTTATTATTTGTATTATTTATTCAACGCTGACAAATGTCTCATAATTAATACGTTTTGGGGCTGGGCCGTAAAATGCGGTTGACCCCTTGTCATGATTTGTGGTTGTTGGTTGATCATTAGAGCTTCAAGTTTACTTTCTACGGGTGAAAATTCGAATTCGCTAACTTTAAAATGCCAATGAAAATCACTTTTTAATTTCATTTGAAGTTTCTAACATATTTTAAGCCCCTGCGAATTCATCTATGAATATTCTCTTGCGATACTGTCCACATTTATTATATTAGAAAGCGATTTATACGTGATCTTAACAAAGTTTTCACTTGTCATTGAGATGGTTCGTGCTATAAGAGAAGAATAAGAAAGACATGTCCAAAATTCAATTTTGCAATATTATTTATTCAATATCAAAGCGGTCCGTTGTCGATTAGCTTAGAAGCAATCGTTGATGGAGGGCAGAGCACCGTTGCAGTACTTCCAGGTGGACCATGCGGACCATCCCTGTTGGCGCTGAACCTTCTGAGCGCAACGGACGGAGTTGGTGATGTCATCGGTCAACAAAGCGTTGCAGCTCAAGGAGCACTCGTTGTAGGAGAAGCGACCGTTAGCAGGCTGGCACCAGTAGTAGTTGTTGATCTGGAAGAGGCCGTAGTCGTTGGAGCCATTGGAGTTTGTGGGACCAACCACTCCGGTGCGGTAGGAGCTCTCGTGCTGGGCAATGCAAGTCCACTTGCTCAGCTGGTCGCGGGGAACGCCCAGAGCGGCCATCTCCTTGGCCAAGGAGCAACGGTTCATGGTGCGACCCAAAGCGGGGGCGGCGAAAGCCAGAGCAATCAGAACGATGAAGAACTTCATGATTATTGTTTCAGTCAACTGATGTCGAAGGTGGAAAACGAGCCCCTTTTTATAGCTAGTAGTTATCTAGAAGTGGAGCGCTATCTGAAGTGGACTTTAGATTAGACATGGTGCATTGTTTGTGCAATTGATTTGATGTGCTTCCCATTTTCTTATCGAGATTTGAATCAATCAATAGACTGCAAGTCTATTCCTTCTGCAAGAAGGAAAAATACGCGAAGTGCGCTGAGTAAAGTGTTAACTGGCTAATTTTGCATTTAAGAGATACTAAAAAAGTATTTCTTTGTAATAAAAAACTCATTTTCGATAGTGCTGTTGACAAGCACGATTGGAATTCGTAATGAGTTCAGTTTGTTACTTTAATGTCTCTGAATCTGTCCGTCTTTGATAAAAAGCAAAAGATAGTTTTTTTAAATTAATTGCTTTTGCCTTTGCGACTTTCACTGAATCTGCCCTTGGTTCACTAGGAACTTACAGATCAAAAGAGTCTACAAAATGCCAACTTTAAAATGACATTTCTTTTGATATGTCAAGTTTTTTTAAGCCAGTTTTGGGTTGTTTGTGTTATGGCGAATAAATCTGACTCTGTTTATAATTCAGTTGAGGCGTCAAGTTTACTTTCTATGAAAGAGCTGAATGTGTGCAAAAAAAAAAAAGGTTTATTTTTATGGTCACGCAATAAATTGTTTTCTGTGTTTGTTTCTTTTGCAAAAATTTCTATTTTGTGGACGAGACACTGAATTGAATTCAATTTGCGTTCACTTCGAGATTGGTAAGAAAACATATGAAATCGATGGAAATATTTGTGCGCTATTCTCGGCTGGAAGAACTGTTGTTTTAGTTAGCTTCGGGAGCCTATTATTATTGTAACCGTACTTTCTTTTGGCCATCTTAATTAATAATTAGCCGCAACTTGTATGTTAATGGCACATAATTGGTCGATCCGAGTCCGAGAGACACAAGGTGTTCAACTCATGCATATGCGATGAGCTGTGGCTCGAAATTCTTGGCCAGAACTGTTAGTTGACCCATTTTGAGCTGTTAGCTGATACGAAACGCTCGTATCTCTTATTGGCTTTGTAAATGATACACAAAGCGAAAAGTAAAAGTGAAGTCGTTGCTCTTCCAAAGAATTCACAACTCGAATTCAATATTTCATGGCTATACCGAAGAGGGTCAAATGGTTAACGATGGCTTGAAGCCAGTTTTGTGCTTTTGCCACTTCATTTTGTCAGTGATTTCGGCCAAAACAGCTATTTCGGCACAGTAGCCTTTTGTCATTTGTCTTAGCTGTTGACCCAAACCTAGCCAAACCGATTGAAAAGGTTAACAACTTTCCTACTGTAGAAATCTCAGTGGTCGCCTCAAGATCAAGACAAGTACTGCAACCCCCCGGGGAGAAATTCCGCTAACAAGAAATATGCAAAACCTGACTCTCCCCACACACCCATCATGCTGCCCCCTCCTGCTGACTTATATATGCATCCATGATATATAGATGCACACAACTGGCAAGCGTTCCTCTCTCGAATGAGGTTAATATAACAACGCATACCGGGGTTTTGCATAGTTGCGGTTGGGTCTTTAGACTTCAGGCATGGAACACCATGTTTCATCTTCCATCTATCAGCCTCCATCCATGTCGAGAGAAAAAAAAATGGTTTTGCGCTAATGTGTTGTGTGTTGTGTGTTGATGATGTGCGAGATGTGTGTGGGGGAAGCCTTGGGGTCTGTGCCGAGTCGCTGGTTTTACGATTCAACTTGTGACCGTTATGAGACGTGAACCATAAGTGCTACTATCTTACTACAATCTACACACACACACGCACACACACACACGCACAGTTGAGTTCTTTCAAGAAAGCGCTTCAGTTGCCACAGAGCTCATAGCCTAGTTTAAATATCAATAGCTGAAACGAAAACAACGATCATAAACATAGTAATTACAAAGCGAAGGTTAACCAGGTTAATGGTTAGCATTTGACTAGTGGCATTTGGCTTAATGTCCAAATAAAATTTGGCTAACTTAACAGCTACAACACATAAAGCATCTGCTGTAGGTCAAATTAGCCACAAATCATATAATTTTACTAACGGAAGTGCATTTTTCATGCATTTACTTGGGCGACTTTCAGTTTATGGGTTGATGCAAATCTCGACCCGATAATGCGAAGCAAATCAATTTCATTTCCCTAGTTCCACATCCTCTTACGTAATCTCGAGTCCACTTCAGATAGCGCTCCACTTCTAGATAACTACTAGCTATAAAAAAGGGCTCGTTTTCCACCTTCGACATCAGTTGACTGAAACATTGCATTGCATTGCCCAGCACGAGAGCTCCTACCGCACCGGAGTGGTTGGTCCCACAAACTCCAACGACTACGGCCTCTTCCAGATCAACAACTACTACTGGTGCCAGCCTGCTAACGGTCGCTTCTCCTACAACGAGTGCTCCTTGAGCTGCAACGCTTTGTTGACCGATGACATCACCAACTCCGTCCGTTGCGCTCAGAAGGTTCAGCGCCAACAGGGATGGTCCGCATGGTCCACCTGGAAGTACTGTGACGGTGCTCTGCCATCCATCAACGATTGCTTCTAAGACTTTTCAATCCTCATGACTTTCGAATTCCAATTTAAAAGTATCTTTAAATTTCATTCAATTTAATACGCAAAATGTGCTCGATTTTTGTGATAGCGTGAATAGCGTGAAACTTGAAATATAAAAAATGACAAACATTCCAGAATTCTTAATGGGTTCTAAATGTAAATGATGCACATATGGAAAACTATTAATTTGTTTGTCGATAAAGGGCTGAGATCAGTGGCAGTTGAATGGAGAAAATTCTGCAATGCCAGCTCGCAATCATAGATTGAATTTTAGCCATTAACTTAATGCAGCGTAAAAGGAAGAAAGAAAAAAGAAAACATCTTTTGAGCTATTGAATTGTTGGCCATCAAGAAGAGTCAAGAGTCGAATGCCGTTGATCGAGGTTCGAGATTTAATTGGCTGCCTCTCCGCATGCTCGTCGTGTGTGCTTTCTAAAAGAGAATCGAACAAAGAGAGACTTATAACGAAAGCAAGAATCGATCTATCGAACAGACACTTTGGAGTAAAAGCAGTGGTCTTCCAGTTTCTTCCCTTCCCATTTTGCAGACGGCTGGCCAAACCATAGTAGGCCGTTGACTTGGAGCGGTCAGTGAATTCATATTAGTGGGCAACTCGGTGGGCAATAATTTATACAAGCAGACGTTCGTCTCGACTGGAATGGGAAACGGGAAGCGAGATCGGGAACGGGAACGGGAATGGGAACGGGAACGGGAATTTAGAACCCAAGCCAAGGAAGTCGCAATGCATTAACAGAGACACTTAGAGAGAGAGAGAGAGAGAGCAGTCTAAAACAAAGCAGGAAACCAAAGACTGGAAAATTACACTGTCAGTTGAAGGGTGAAGAAAATGCAGCAGCAGCAGAAGAAGAGCTGAATTGTCAGCAGACCTTTTCCTCTTGCCAAGTGCAAAGTATACACTCGACTCTCGACTCTTTCTTCGGACTCTTCCCTATATAATTTGTGCACATTAGCACAACTGGCCAAGAGGCCAGCGGACAGCGGACAGCGGACATAAATAAATAATTGCAGCAAGGGCCGCAGTTCGGCGCCCCCTCAAGAAGCGATAACGATGGCGACATGGTGTGGGTCAACTAAGTGCTTAAAACAATTGCTGCGGTTGAAATCACTCTTCCATAAACTTAACAACCATTGGAACACTTGGTGTGTCTTGAATTTTCATACTTGCAACATATTGTGTACGCGCTTCAGGGATTGTGGCCCTTTTAATTGATGCCCGCCAAGACGACGCAGTGTGTGTAAAAGTGCGAAAGATTCTGGTAGAACTCTTGGTTGGATAACTAAGCACTACGCACAGGTAAATTAGAAAGCGCCACAGACCGAAAAATGAGAGATGTGAATTCGGATATAGATAAATATCTGACTGTTAACAGAACTGTGAATTCTTCTTGCATGAAAGTATTTCGTGCAAATGTATGAAAACATCCTCAATATACACATAAAGATTTAATAAGTCACATAAAAATAATATAAGATTTCCATATTGTAAAGCGCCTAGCATAAAGCTAGTAAAAGAAAAATCTACCCAGAAAGTAAATCGCCATTTATAAAATAGCTCCAACTATTGGAATTTTTTGTTGGGTTATAGCAAAAATTTGTTTCTAGATTTTTAAAAATATTTTTCTTAATAGTAGAAAATATTTCTAAATATAAATGCAAGACCTGAAATTAAGAAAAAATAGAATATATCGTGATTTTTTAAAGATACGATTTTTTTTGAGTGTAGAGAAGAGATAAGCAAGATGCTGCAAAGAATTGGTGCCGCAGAACATGTTCCTTCACTTAAAGAAGGAAACAGAACTAGACCAGGTTATAAATATAAGATTAAAGCAATTTCTTCAATTTCCTCAAAAACAGGACTCAATTATAGTAAATGAACGAATAAACAAAATGGAATTTAGAGCAGCTATTTCTCAAATATCTTTCAGTTTAAGCATTATCAACGCAATTATAATAAAACAGCCACTAAAGTGCAATCTGGAGCAACTTTATCTCAGTGCATTATCTACCGAGTTTATTATGCCGACACTTATTGGACTCGCTTTCAAGTGCTTTCGAGTGTTTGCCACTTGAAAAATAATCAAAAACAGTTGCGCTAAAAAGTTGAGTGCAGATGACATTTTCAAAATATGATCAGAAATCAGTAAAAATGGCTGACAACAAAAGTATGGGACTTTTGAGTGCAAAACGAGAGAAAAGTATATCCTAAATATCTTTCATAGATGCATAGATCTTTACTAGAGTTCTACGGACTAATCTCGTGTTGCTCTGGATGTGTCTGGAATGGGGTGCAGATGCCTAAGCGCTGGTTAAACTTGCACAATGTCCAAACGTATTCCATTACAAACTGTTTGTTGTTTTCCAGTTGGTTAAGTTAACATGATCTTGACTTGTTATTGTCAACGCTAACCGAGCTGAAACGACAAACCCAACTTGGCTTGGAGCTGTGAGCTACTTTGTGGCATCAATTACCTGTCACATCACAAATTGCACTAACAAATTATACACATTTCACCTGCTGCTCAGAAACCAAAAAAAAAAATATATATATCCAAAAAAACGCAACTGTGTCAAATTCACAGAGAGCAGACCCCCCCGCGATATAATTTCAACAACAGACCCTAATTATATTAGTGAAGAGACTGACAGCTCCGCTGATATATTACCAGAGGGCACAGCAAGACGCGCAATCTGTTTCAAACAAATCTCGGTTAAAAATCATAATTAGCTCTTGGAAAACTCCAAATTTCTTTTACACTTTTTGCGTATACTCTACAAATAAAAAACCCTTCTGACGCACGAATCGTGGAGAGTCCCACTAAAAGGTGTGTCTTGTCTTACTTTAAGTATTCAATACTTAAACTCTGAAGTATACTTTAAACTAGCTAAAAGTGTGTCTGGTCTTGCTTATACAATACTTTAAATTTGAAGTATACTTGATATAGAAATTTAAAAAAAGTAAAAAATATTCAAAAGTTTAATAGCTGGTTTCTAATTTATTTCACTCAATGGTGACGCAAGTATTTGTTTGAATGACTTGAGTAATCCAAATAATATCTCAATAAATTTCTACAAGTGACCTAAGTATTGATTGCAGAACTTGAATAATACAAATTATATCTCAATAACTTGCCACAAGTTTTATTTACGATTCAGATAAGCATTTATTGAGTTACTTGAGTAATACAAATTATTACTCAATAAATTTTTCAATAACTTGCCACAAGTTTTATTTACGATTGAGATAAGTATTTATTGAGTTACTTGAGTAATACAAATTATAATTTAATAAATTTCTGCTAGTTGTTTGCAGAACTTGATCAATAAAAGTAAGATCTAAATAATTTTACTCTCTATTTTTTATTTATAGACACAGACTTATGCAATAGAAAGAGCATTTGAGCTTCGTTTAGCGGCGTGCGAATTATTTTAATATAAAGTCAAGCACAAATGCTGTCAAGCATGACAGAAAACTATCAAAAAACGAGCTGACAAAAGTCAGTGTTTTTTTGTGGCTTGCGAGGGTTGCGGAGGGAAAACTAGGATTGAATCTCAAACACAATTCAACACAAGCAGTTTGAGACAGGTCTTGGGAAAACTGTTGTCGGAGATCTTGAGTCGTCGCCTGACAACTGAAAAGTGGCCACATTTCTCTATCATTGTTGTTGCTAAATTCTGTTAATAGTTTTATCTATATCTCTCTCTCTCTCTCTCTCTCTCTCTCTCTCACTCTCTCACTCTCTGTTTTTTTTCTGTCTGTGTGAGTTTTATTTATGAATCTGTGTTGCGTATGCAAATGGGCTAAAAAGAAATGGAACTGCCATGAGAACATTTCATGTCATTTCAACGCTGACTTTTGTATCTGTGGCAGCATCTGAATGAAACCACTTAAATAAGGGGCAAACAGCCACAGGTGCGATTGTTGTTGGCCAAGTTTTTCTCCTTCTCTTCCCCTCTCTCTTCTATCTTCTCTCTCGCGCAGCCCACTTGCAAACAATTTGGCAAGGTGTCGACTTAACACGCAGAGAAACTCTACTTTTCACGACATATAACTTTATAGGCTTTGTCCAAAAAAAGGCTGTGATAAATCTTAAGTTGGCCAAGTGGACAGTGGAGAGCACATTTTAATAGCTATATGATTAAAAGGGGATTACAAAGACGCGAAAGTTGAGCAAAGAACAAGCCATTTATCACTCGGGATTGAGAGTGAGGCCTCTTGTCATGTCCAACAATCTTAAGCGACATTTACAGAAGAGTTATTCAAAAGTGAATTCCAGCAAGAACTTTCCACAACTGCCGGGTGACACCAGCTTTAGGTGACTTAATCTTAATCTTTCTTAAACAGGAAGTTAGTAATTTCAATTCAATATGACATTCATGTGATATAGTAAACAGAATTCGAATCATCTTTATATATGGACACAACTTGAATATGTTTGCTTCAGTACATTTTGGTAACAAATTATGCGAAACAAGTTATGTTCTTCAATTACCAACCAATAGCAACAATTCTAGTTGCCCAATTTGGTAATTTGAGCCGAAAAGCAGCTTAAATTTAGTTTGTTAGCTTGTTTGATTTAGCAAAAATAAAAAGCGCGTGTCTCTTATATGAAAAGTCATTCAACTCGTTGCGAGAGACCCTTGAGAATTGATACAAATTTGATACAATGTTTTTTTGCCTTTCTGGCCAAGTTGTTATTGACATTTTCGCTGTGACAGCAACAATATTGACAAGGCCCGTGGAGTCAACTGAAAATGGCCAAGTTGATCTCAAACGATTAAACAGAAATGGACAGAAGTGGGCCTTAAGCGTAATCGATGTGAAATTGCTTTTCAATAATTCAAAACGAAAACTAAAGTCGAACACAAAAGCCAATGACTTTTGCCACAAGTAATAATAAATATAATAATTATAAAAGTAATAATAATATTAACAAAAGAGTAGCCAACCAATTTGCCGCCTCTTTGAACATTTGAGTGCCTCGCTTAGATAAACGCAACGATAACGGCTCTGCTTTCATACGTAATTTACTTTACGACTGGTAAATTAAATTAACTTGTTTACCATTAGCCATTATGACTGAGTGCTGCAGCTGGCCAACTCCAACTACAACTCCGATTCCAACCACAACTTGGACACTCTTCGATGACATGCCCAATGCAATATAACAGTCGTTAGATGGACACCAGTCATTTTGCAATAGCAACAGTGTGCCACACATAGACATCATTCGTTTTGGCCAAGTTAACTGTCTTAATGATTCGGTTATGTGTTGTTGTGCCATTATATAAAATTTCACTTTTCTCGCATGCCGTCCAAAAAGGCTCGTTTTACAATTGTTTGTTTTGAAATTGCTTCATTCGTTTTACAAGCAGTACAACCCTGGACACTGGATATTTAATGAGTTCGTTTATCGAGTGTTGACTGTCATCGCTTCATCGCTGCAAATGTTGGTCATTAAGACAAGTGGAAAGTTTTTTTTTTGCAGCTCTCTTACACAATTTGAATTCATTTGTTGACAAGCTGAGAACTCAACAATGCAAAACATTGTTAATTTTGAGCATAAATTAAATTAACAAAGACTTGAAAGTTCTTTGTTTAATTAAGCAATTCGTTGACGATCTTATATGACCAATTTGTATACAAAGTGTTGCATCATTTTGCATTTAAATTTTACTTTTTTCCCTTTTTATTGAATGCTTTTATTGAATTATTAAGTCGATTGGAAGCAAGGATCAATGCTGGGCAATTCGCCGCTGCAGAATCGCCATACCGTCCAGGCTGTCCAGCCCTGAACGGTGAGCACCCTCTGGGCACATCTAACCGCATTGGTGATATCATCGGTGACAACCGCATTGCAGCTGAGTGAGCAAAGGTTGCTCGATTGTCGTCCATCAGCCTGGCACCACCAGCGATCGTTCAGCTGGAAGATGCCGTGGTCACGGGAGCCGTCCGTGTTGGGTGGTCCCACCACAGCTGTGCGATAGTTGCTCTCTCGCTCAGCGATGCAGGTCCAACGGGCCAGTTGGTCGCGGGGAACGCCCAAGGCGTCCATCTCCCGTGCCAGGGTGCAGCGATCCAAGGTGCGTGCCGCCAGACTGGGTGCAACCTTTATTGCCAGGGCTGCCAAAGCAACAACCAATACAACAATATACACTTTCATCTTGAGTGGAGCTTGTCGAGACTGTTGCCCCTTTCCCGATTGAATTGCCGTATTTATAGTTGATCGATTTGCTTATGTGTGTTGTGTGGCAGTTAAACAAATAATTCAACATAAATACATGATAAATAAATGACTTAATTACAACACTTTTATATGGAAATGAAATCGATAAGAATTGAAGGCGTATATATCAAAAAAGGGGCGCAACTCAGCTCATGCTGCACGTTCCGTATTGTTTTAATCGAAGAAAAGAATGCACTAAATGAAATGCTGAAATTGCGCATTGTTATTAAAAATATTATTATTTTGACTACTTCTTTCTTCTTTTAAAAAAAATGAGCAGCGTGTGGAATAAATGTGTAACAGCGCAATCCATAAATAGACCACTGCTTTAGAGATAATCTACTCGTAATTCGCAAAATTGCAATATAAAGAATCAGTTGTAATACTTAATTAATGAGTCTATATTCAAAAAACAAAATCTACGTCAGAAAGTAAATTTCTTAAATTAAAGGTAGATTTTTCTAGAATTAAAAACAATACAGACTCTGAAATAGACTGCGACTAAGCTCTAATTTTACAGTCAAAAGAGCAAATTTCAATATTACTTTCATTTCCATTTTTTTAGAAATGCATTTCTTCGTAATCAAAATTATATCTAATACAAAAAATATTTAAATATTATTAAAATCACAACTGTGTAACAAATCACAAAATACCCAAGTGATAAAAAGGCGTCAAAAAGTTTAGCTTCCTATGTTTGGAAATGGCGATAAGACCTATGCCAGTGCATAAGAAGTAAAACGAGTACTCATTCAAATGCACTCACACATCACACTCACACTCCTACTCTGCATTCACATTCACATTCATATTCATATTAAAAATATTAATCATGACCTCGCACGCATGTTTGCAGCTGGTGCAATTATCTTTTCCGAGCCGCATAACGTAACTAATTCCAAATATTTAGCCATGTGGCATTGTCTGGGCTCAATTGAGGGGGATGGTGGATGCGGGATGCGGTATGGGGGAGGGGGAAGCTTTGTTCACGCAATCTGTTGTGAGGTTGCATGTTGTGTTCGTTGTGTGTGTTTCTTGGTTATACATTGTGTGGCGGCATTCAAGTAATTCAAGATTGAAAATTGCACTTGATTTTTCTTTCACGTGCAAAAAACCGGGAGGCCAAATTCCCAGCTTTTTTGCACGTTTTACACCGCAAGTTTAATGTCCGACTGTGTTGAGTTAACATCAAGTAGACTTAGCCAAGTGCAGTTTTTATTTATTATTATTTTTTTTTTTAGTTGTTAATTTTTAAGTTTTATCTGCACATGTTGACTTCACTTGACTTTGTGCACGCGTCGTTTGAAAATTTATTGACAAAACTGGCGGCTTATCATTTGATTATTGCAAACCACTCACATCAGACTCTCGAATATATTGGAATCTTCACAGGAAATGTGCCCTTTCTAAGTAGCCAAACAAAATATAAAACGACACGTTTCGAATCTCAAGACCCTAAACCCCCAGTCCATTGTAGACATAATAGCAATTATGTTAATCAGGCCCAGGCCCAGGCCCATCGAGGTCTTTCCCTTTCTCTCTATCAAATTCAATGAACTTTTGTAGGCACACATTGTTCAAATCTGTGTTTGTTGTCTATAAAAAGAAATATAAAAAAGAGCAACAATTTTACACATGATTTTGTGTTATTATTAGTTTAATGCCAACACGTTTCTAAATTTCAAAAACATATTTGTTAGCCAACAAAACTATGCCACAATAGCTCCTCCAGCACATTTGCGTCACTAAAGCACTTTAATTTATGATGTGATCTACACACAGTCATTTAGTATAAACTTCACTTTTTCATTGACAAAAAAAATAACTACTTGAGAAATGGACATACTTCAAAAATGCGCGATATTTCACACTCAAACAAAATAATTAATGAGCAAGAAAAATGTTTAAGCCATTTCGTTTGGCATATGCTTTGTAACAGAAAGAAACTAAGTATAATAATAATAAAATAATAATAAGAAAGATTCACTCTGGGACTTGCCAACTTGAACCATGATCTTCACTAAGATCTATTATAAATTGCAGTTACTGGCTTCAATTTGTTTACAGTATACATCGATATTCGCTGCGTTTTTTTCCTAATTGTTTTTTGGCAAATTATTTTATTTGTTTATCAATAACCTTTGTTTACTCGTTGAAGTCAAGTTGATTGCCAAAACTATTGATTTGCCAAAATATAAATAAGAAGCAGAACTAATTATTGTCAAAACGGAAACATTAATTTATTTTTATTTATTTGCATTTTGTGCATTTTTCAATTTGAATTAAAATTTAAACTTATCAATTTGCTTGTGCACACTGCTTACCTTGTCAGTGTGTGTGATGTGTGTTGTAAGTGTTGTGTTTGAAGTGTGTTTGCAAGCACTTTTGAAATGTTGCACTTAAATGCATTTGCATTAGGCGCGCTTTAATTATCACGTTTGTCATGCTCCGCGCCTTGCTGATCCCAAACTCATTTTTTAATTTAATTTATGCAAAATAACAAAAAAAAAAATTGTAACTTGTGCTGCAACTCTCATTCAGCGACTCGCCAGCAATTGCATCTGTTGCACTCAATTTTGCTTGTCTGGCCACTTGTGTTTTCTTCACCCTGATCTTTCGACAGTATCTCTGGTGTTGGTGCATTTTCTTTGGCTGCTTTTCCCAAGTCGCTGACACTGATCGAAAGCTTTGGCGTGGTGGGAAATTGCATATACAACGCATCGTTAGCGTCTCTCTCCAATATCAATTACAACAATTATCAATTAACCCGTTGCCATCGACCTCCCTCGCATGCCAGCAGGTAGACATCATCTGTGCATTGTGCATTGCCTTCATTGCCAGTCACACCTGTCCGCAGAAGCAGTCCAAGAATACTTCAATGGAATGCTTAAGCATGCTGAAACGTGACGGATGCGACTGATTGATAAAATTGTTAAAACTCAGGCGTGGCTTATGAGGCACTGAGGCACGTCATAATTTTCAACATTTTATCTCATTTGCATATGCAGAGAGACAGACAGACAGACAGAGGAACAGACAGAGGGACAGTTCAATTACCGTTAGAGCGCATTGTCAGGTAACGGTTGCTCCAACTAACTAAACAGATTGACTAGTTGCCGGACTGACTGACTGACTGTCTGTCTGTCTGTCCGTCACTTTGGCTAGTGAAAGTGACTTTATTTCGACTCGCATTTGTTTATTGACATGTTAATTTTGTGACAATATTTTCGCTTACGCAGCATTCCCAAAAGAAATCACCAAAAATAAGTTGAGCAACGACGCGAGGCAAAGACTGAATCTGCAGATTCAATCAGTTGACAGTCGTCGTTTGGGGCACAGCACAGCCCACTTGGTGTCGCTATTGGTGTCGTTGACAGCAAACTACTGATAGCCACACAAAATGCTTAACAAACTGAATGTCTTGTTTTTCCGGTGCGTTACGTGCGTCAGGACTGAGCACAGTCGACGTATCCCCAACAAGACCTGTCTTGGCCAGCATTTATAGTTTATGGCCCAATGCAAATTCAAGTTCTCTGCATATGTCAAACACGTACAACATTTATTTAACGACTATCTCTGTCTCCGTCTCTCCTCCGTCCTCTTCTCCTGCAGTGACAGCTCGACGCTGCAGCGCCACCTACCGCCGAGTAGTCAACGCCAACGCGCACAGATGGCGCCCAGCGTGTGCGAAACTTCGCCCAAATTGCCGCCACACAGTGCGGCAACAGTGGGACCCGTTGCTACAAGTCCTGGTCAGGCTTCGATGCAGCCCGGCTCCAGTGTCTCGGGTACGAATAAATGTGGTGCGAGCAGTCTAAATGGTTCGTTGGCTTCCTATAAGATGGCCGGCTCGGAGCAGAGTTGGCCACAGGCACCCGTTTATAGCAAAGAGAATCAACGACCACCCGTCTACAATCCCGAGGATTATGTGCTCTCGCTTCGCAAGTTCACCAAAGGCAGCGGATCGGCCAAAGTGCATTCCATCTATGATGTTAACATCAATGGTGTCAGGGAAGATGTCTACAAATCCGCCACACTGCCAGCCAAACACTCTGGCTACAAGTGAGTCTACTACTGATCAAAAGATGAGTTCAACAAATAATAATAATTTCCTTCACTTCCACAGAAGTCCCATTGCGGCGCCGCCTGAGAGCGACACAGAGATGACCCTTCGCCAATTCGGTTCCATAACCGATCTGTTAACCAAACTACGCGCCGATCTTCGCGTATCCTTTCCCAGGTAAGTCACAACTACTTTTCCTCAACTATTGCACAATATTCTAAACTGTTTTCGTTGCAGCTTTGTGCAGGAGTTTGTGGCGACACCCTCGGATGGCATCAGTCATCTGCTGGAGGTGCTTCGAGCCATACAAATGGCCCAGGCAAGCAATGCACCCGCTCCAATGGCGGCGGGCACCAATTCTCTGGCCATGTCCAGGAATCCCCAGAGCTATCAGCGACGTGCCCTGCTCGACGAGCTATCCTGCCTGTGAGTAATAAATATATTTATCTATTGCGACAGCCTGATAACGTATTCCTCTGCCTATTCCAGACAATGTCTGAGCATTTGCTGCTCCCGCTCTTTGGATGCCATAGCCCGTCTAGGCAATACACCGGTGGGCCTGATGCCGCTCGCCTCTTCGGCAACGGGTCAGGGTATACGTGGTCGCATCCTGGCACTGCAGCTGCTCGCATCTGCCTGCGATCGACAGCCATTTGGCCAAGGCAATGGCAGCCAGAAGATTAGTGCTGCCGGTCACACAGCTGTCTCGGAGGCGATGTCCACGCTGAGATTGCGCTGCAGTGAACCGGTTCGCTTTCGACTGCTTATCGGCATCCTCAACAGCGGTGGCGGTTCCGGCGAACTGCAATGCGCCGGCATTAAGTAAGTGAATTGAGTGCAACTAAGGATTGGCGCAGTTGAAAGTAACCATTAATCCTGTTTGCAGATTCCTGAACACATTCATTGAGAGCGCTGTCAGTTTGCAGCAGCGTCTCTACATTCAAGCAGAGCTTTGCCAGGCTGGCCTGGAGACTAGCACATTGGCCCGCACCATATCCTCCTCCTCGCCGTGGCTGGACGCATTGCGCAGCGAGATTAAGCGATTCAATGAGCTTCACATCGATGTGGACAAGATGATGGCCCAGGCCCGTGATGCGGATCGGGTGCGCAGTCAAATGGTCATCCTGGAGCGGAGAGTGCAAATCTTGCATGAGGAGAAGACCGTGCTCACATCGATGGAGCGACGCCTGCAGGAGCGCTGTGCAGAGCTGCAAAGAGAAATCTTTCGCTTGCAGGGTGCACAAGAGTCCAATTTTAAGCCAGTCGAAGCACATCAGCCTGTTGCCCTGCCTCGTCAGGTGCCACCGACATCGAAGACAGCGGGGGGCAGTAAACAAAGCTGTTCGGAGCACGAAGACGAAGGCATCAGTAGCTCCGAAACGGGTGCCTCCCTTAGTCCCGTGCCCATTCTGGTGCTCCCTACCAAGTCGAAGCATCACAAGCAGTCACGCAAGGTGACCACAACTCACCGTGGAAATAATAATGACGATGATGATGCAGCCACCATCGAGGATGCCATCGGGGAACTGGACAACATTGTTAGCGAGGCGGAGAAACAGATCTCGAGCCAGGCAGCAGCAGCAGCAGTCAAGCAGGGGAAACAGCTACGTCTGGCCGTGGAACAGGAACAGGATATTGTGCCCGTTAATATTGTGCCTCAGCCACCGCGAAAATCCCGCTCTTTGGCTCATCTCGTGCCACGCACGGACTGCTCCGAGCAGGATGCCACACAATATGGCATGCCGGGCGATGCAGCGGCAGTTGAGCGTCTGGCTGCGATGCACACCTTCTTCGACGAGGTGGACTACGATGCGCCATGCAACACGGAGCAATCCTACGTCCTGGACGCGCCACCCTCATCCGACATGCCCGAAGCGGAGGCGAATGCAACGGCGACAGCCTACAATGCGAGCACCAATCGGGAGCTGCTCGATGTCATCATGAATGCGCGGCACGATGATCACGATCCTACCATGCTGGCACTGAGAAACAACAGCGCACAGGATGTCCAGCAGTTGGAACGATCAACCGGCAAGACAGCAGCACCAGCGCCACCTGCACAGCATTTCAATGGTGTCTTCTTTATGACCGGCATGAATACCCCCCAAAAGTATCCCAAACCAGATCTCACAGCAGCCATCCAGGCACGCCGAGTGACTAAGAATGTGGAGCGTCTGGAGGCGGCCTTTGCCTCCAGCCATGATGATCACACTCCCAACGACCCCGGCATGGTTCGTGAGAAGTCGCGCAGCAATCAACAGATATATTTCAGCAGCAATCCGGCAATGAGAATGAACGACTATCCAGCTCTGGGTCAGCATAGTGGCAATATATCCTCACGCACGAGATCCTACACGCAGGGCTCCAAGGTTACAGATCTGCCCTCTGGCTTATATTAGGAGAAGAACCACAGCTATAACCCTAATCCGCCTCCTATGCGCAATACAAAATCCAACCCTATCTATAAGTTTATCTATATCAGCTCCTGCATTAATTCGAACTACATTTTAAGATTAGTATGAAGTTAGAGTATTGCCTAGCATAGATTCGGTGGCAGCTTCAATCGGGTCCGCTAAACTTAAGTCTTATAGATTAACCATTTTATATTTGTCTGTTTAAATTGATAACATATTTATATATTCTTTATATGCGATTACAAATAAATAATATAATTGACATGGTAAAGAAAAGTTGTGTCAAGCACATTATTATTTAAATTTGCAAGTGTTTTTCGAAAATCTTAAAATCGGAAGAAGTTTGAATCTTCTAAGATTCAAGTAAAACGAGAAAAGCCGCACTGCTAAAAAGCCGCACTTCTGCGGATAGTGGTATTTCCGTTCGGTTGATTGCAAAATTTACAGATTAATGCCTCCTATAAAAGGCTCAGTGGTATAATTTTATAGACTTTTCAAGTGATAAAATTACTATATTTAAATCAATATATATATATATATATATATATTAAAACGTCCAGTCCCACATTTTGAATTCCCATTATTAATAAGTGCCCACATTTCATAACAGTTGAGTAACGTTAATAAATTGCTCGCTGCTATATGTCTCATGTGAACAGAACCAGCGACAGAACCAGTGAATCAAATGAATTGGTACACGAACGAACTTGTTATTAAAGTGATTCCTCTTGCCGCGGTGCAACGCAGTAACTTAACAAGAAGAAAGAAAACGCAAAACAAAACTACAAGTGAATTTTCAAAAGTGTGAATTATAAATTTAGTGTTTGCGAACAAATCGGCGAAATGTTTAACGGTTAGCTCAATGTGAAAGCAATTACATTTGTTACTTTCTGCTATACCTGCTGTGACCTAATTGTGCAGCATAAAATTGCTATAAGAATAACTGACCACGACTAATCCATGCATACATACGCCGATTCTTGTAGATAATATTAAAAGTCCTTCCACTTGGTTATATTGATTAAGGAAATAGAATTTGGGAAAGAACAAGAATTTCGCTAAAAAGAAGCGTGGCAAAACGCACAAGTTTACACACCATTTTCACATATTATGTTATATATACATTTTTATATTATATATATGTATATTATCTGTTGATCTTGAGTCACGGATCGTTGAGAAACTGTATCATCAGTCTTTCCCGGGCTCACTGTAATGCAAAAGTGGGTTCACTTTTCAATCACACCTGAATTAAGCGTGATCCAAGCTAGTATTAAATGGTTATCTTTAATTGTATGTGTTGATTTACAGGCACGCAATCAAAATCAAACAGATTGTCAATGACTCTCAAACTGTTTACAGTAATTGCATTCTATTAAAAAATTCCACTGAAAAATGAGCGCATAATTTGAGGGCATTTGGGATTCGTTTAGTTGGTTTATGCAACAAAGCTAATTGGCAGGCGCTTGTGCAAGGCAGATAATATCGGATGTTCTTATATTGATTTGTTGGCTGTTTTATTGCATTTCTATCTGTGTCTTTAGTTAGTAATCTGTTCACCTTCAACTACATTTGTACATACCGAAATAACTAACAAATTGACATTGCTTTACAATTTACTTTCAGTAGACTCATCGCTTTTACGTTCAAATCTCAAATCGCACTGACATTTTTGAACCCACATTTAATATACATATATATATTGTTCATAACCATCAAGATTCCAAAGTTCATCCAACCATATTAACAGCAACAATCAACGCAAGTAAATTCAGAAGCCATGTCGTGGCTGGGATTTGGAGCTCTCACTTCCGGCTTTGGTATTTGCTCATAATCAATGTTCAAAATTCGTTTTTATTACTATTCTCGTTCTTGTTCGTCTTATTATTGTTCGCCCTTTAATCTGTCATATTGTTTATTTTTAAATTAAATCGCAGTTATTAATAATTATATCTGATTCATTTACAGTACTGCAGCGCCTGCTTGGCGGTGATAGTCCGCCGAACAAAGTTCTGGAAATCAAGAGCGAATCACTAGGCACCCTCCAAGTGTTGGCGCGCGATGATGCAATGGTCCTCTTCGCTCCCCCGTTCAATAGCAACGACAGACGCACATCCGTCTATGAGATTGTGCTGCAGCGCCCCACCTCCGACTCCAACACCACCTCGTTCAGTTTGTTTCGTTCGGCCAATCAGCAGGAGGCAGAAGAAAAGTTTAACACATTTATGGAGCGACTGCCCGCCTTTGTGGGTCTCGTCAGGGAGGTAATAGTCTGCCTAATTAGATCATCTCCAAGTAGTTCTTTATTAAAAAATCGGTTATTTTTTAGTATTACCATGTGAATGGCTTGCAGAAGATATGTGATGTGCTCTCGGAGAATCCGTCGTGGACGCTGGCCCATCTGGTTGCCTACTTCAATCTGACTGAGTACGTCAGCAATCCCAAAGTGCTGCAGTGCGTCGATGCGGCAGACCACACGACGCTGATGTCACCCTTCCAGCTGGCCATCAAACAGAGCAACATTGAGATGGTTAAACTGATGCTGCCTCTAAGCAAAATCGAGCACTTGGACATAAATAGCAACTCGGTGTTTCACTATGCCGCTAGCACCACCAAAGAAATCATCAATGTGAGCAATAATCATTTTCTTTGAAACTACTTATTCAACTCTTTTTATTGCAGCTGCTCACCACAAACAGCACGGTTAACCTGAACCACCTCAACTCGGATGGGTATACGCCGCTGCATCTGGCCTGTGTGACGGATAAGCCGGATAATGTGAAGGCTCTTCTTCTGGCCGGCGCCGATGTTAATTTGAATGCGAAGAACATAAGCAAGCTATACAAAACTTCGACGCCCACTTCGGTGGCTGGTTTCCTGCGCAACAATGCAAGCAAACTGTACACACAGGATATGAAATATGGAGGGACACCTTTACACTGGTGCTCCTCCCGTGAGACGCTTCAAGCGCTCATCATGGAGGGTTGCGATGTGAATGCCACGAACTTTGATGGCAGAACAGCTCTGCATGTGATGGTGGCACGCAACCGATTCGAGTGCGTCGTCACGCTCCTCGCCCACGATGCGGACATCGATGTGCTGGACACTGAGGGAAATACGGCACTACACATTGCCATTGAGAAGAAACTGGTGCCGATTGTCCAGTGTCTTGTCGTCTTTGGCTGTGACTTCAATATGAGGAATAAGGATGGCAAATCACCGCGTCACATGGTTGGCAACGATGCGAGTGGCAACAAGGATGATGAAATCCTATACATATTGCATTCGGTGGGTGCCAAACGCTGCTCCAAGGCCAGCTCAAAGTGTCCGGAAGGCTGCAATTCCAAAGGCACCTACAATGGCATACCGCCAGAGGCACCCGAAGCTGTTGAGAAGCGCGAACACATTGAGAATATGTTGGCCACGACCAGCCGTCAAATGGTCGGCGGATTGTTAGCCGCAGCAGTAAATGGACAACCGGGGAGGCCGGCCCAAGCAGCACAGTAAGTTGTATATTGGAATTAAGAAGAACTCCCAAAAATTACTTCATTATCATTTAACTAATCCTAGAAAGTCAAGTTAATTACTTATTTTTGATTTTCGTGTAGAATGCCCGTAGTGGTGGATACGGAGAAGGAGCAAAAGGGTCAGAGCATTATGGATGCACTATTGGGCATGTTCACCACCAAAGTCAATGCGGATGAGCTGAAGAAGGAAAGCTCTTCGAGCAATTTAGCCAGTGCATCATCAACGCCACAATCGGGCGGTACTCCGGAACAGTTGGCCACGCCAACGTCACCGTTTCACCCGGAGATTGGTGACAAGCCGTACGGACGTGGACGTTTGCTTTGCCTAGATGGCGGCGGCATACGCGGTCTAGTCCTGGTCCAAATGCTGCTCGAGGTAGAGAAGATATCGCGCACGCCCATCATTCACATGTTCGACTGGATCGCCGGCACAAGCACCGGCGGCATCTTGGCTCTGGGTCTGGGCTGTGGCAAAAATATGCGGCAATGCATGGGTCTCTATTTGCGCATGAAGGAGCAGTGCTTTGTAGGCTCGCGGCCGTACCAGAGCGAGTACTTCGAGGGCATACTCAAAGACAATCTCGGCGCGTTCAATGTGATGACCGACATCAAGCATCCAAAGATTATGGTCACCGGTGTAATGGCGGATCGCAAACCGGTCGACTTGCATCTGTTTCGTAATTACACAAGTGCCAGTGACATTCTTGGCATTGTGACTTCCATAAGTGAGTCGACAATGAAATCTCCGATATAGCTCAGATCCGTTAAATACTCTCTTTTTTTTTTGTGAGCAGGCAATCGACGTGTGCCGCCGCCACAGCCCGAGGAACAGTTGGTGTGGCGTGCTGCACGTGCTACAGGAGCAGCTCCCTCATATTTCCGTGCATTTGGGCGTTTTCTAGACGGTGGTCTGATCGCCAACAATCCCACACTGGACGCCATGACTGAGATACACGAGTACAATATGGCGCTAAGAAATGTCGGCCGCGGAGCTGAGGCTGTGCCCGTATCAGCTGTGGTCTCTCTCGGCACTGGTCATATACCAGTCACTGAACTGAAGGACATCGATGTGTTCCGGCCGGAGAGTATCTGGGATACTGCCAAATTGGCCTATGGCATATCGACAATTGGTAAATGGAGAATGCATCTTTTGTATTACAAAATTTAAACTTGATCTTAATTTCTCGCAGGCGCATTGCTTGTGGACCAAGCCACCTCCTCGGATGGACGGGTGGTGGATCGTGCTCGTGCCTGGTGCAGCATGATTGGCGTACCCTACTTCAGATTTAATCCGCAGCTGAGCGAGGACGTGGCCATGGACGAGAAGGACGACCAGAAGCTAATCAACATGCTATGGCACACCAAGGCCTACATGCACATCAATCGCAACAAAATCATCGAGATGATCAATTTCCTTAAATAGCGCGCAAGACGGATTTAGACCGCGCAAGATTCGCCAATTGCTGCATCATTTGCTCTCCCAATCTAGATATATTCCCCCCACTTTCCGCACTGCTGCGTGTAAATACGTTTCTTCATATCCTGCACCACTCTCTAGCGGTCTAAATCGAATCCTTCACACACACGTAATGCCACCCATAATCACAAAACAACTACCCAACCGAAAATCATTTACTTCTTACACAAACAAATCGTTTGATATATATAGATAAAAGATATTATAAGATTCCATAATACCATGAGGCTAGAGAATTCACTTAAACAGTGGCGCCTTAAATGCTTTGTGTTATTATTGTATTGCAAAATATTTAAAAAATTTTCTTTTTTCTTGTATTTGTATTATGCGTATTTATTGTAGTTTTATTTTTGCCAAAAGAATTTTGAACTTGTATAATGTAAACATTCCGTGCCGCATTGGCATTTTAATAAACATTGTACACGAGCACGAATTTTAAATGAATCTTTTTGATTTGATGTTATATTTAGAGTTTCTTTAGAAATACACCAAATATTTAAAAGTTCGGCTAATGAAAAATTGCTAGTTGCATTTCAAGAATTACAAAAATGATTTAATCAACAAGATATGAGAAAAGTAAATAATGCATTACACATATAGGGCCAGTTAACAGAACCAAAGGCAAAAGCTTTTCGTGTGTCGCGAAAAGGAAAGAATGGTCATGGCAGCGTTGCCACCTGGAGCGCACGCGCTAGCAGCACGAATCGCGATGGGTTGGCAGCTTAGCGCACAAAATGTAAACAGGAAAAAAAATCGAGAAAAATACAAACAATACAGACAAAAGTAAGAAGCGCGTGAAGAAAAAGACAAAAAAGAAACAAAAAAAGAATATTTTTGGTGTGCAGACAGAAAGAAACGCAATAATTGACAGACGAGGAGCTGCCACCGCAGCCGCCGCCGCCGCCAATAGACGCGCACGCACATAACGCGGCCATGTCCAATAACCACCGTGTGGACACGGGCAAAGAGCCAATGCCACTAATACAAGACCAACAACAACAGCAACACCTGCAACAGGAGTCAGAGGCGGCGCTGCTGCCGAACATGATGTCCATGCCGACAATGCCCGTGTCGAAGGGTATCATGATAACGCCGCCGCCACCAATGATGCCACCAACGCCGACATCGTCGCCCAACACACACGGCGAATGGCCAAATCTAAATCCAAACGCGAACGCATTCCAGCTAAGCAGAGAGACCAGATGGCCCGGCATTGGCAATGCTGGCGGTGGGGTAAGTAGTGGTGTTAGTGGTGGGGCTAGTGGGGAACGGGAACACTTTGCACTGCCGCATCTGCCCCCACTGCCGCTGAATGTTGACTATCTGCCGAGCCTAATACATCCGAGCACCCTGCCCTCGAGCAGCAAGAGCTTCAAGATGCGTCCGCGTATGAAGCGTCTAATGTACTGCAGCTACAACAGCATATTGACCGAGTCAAACAATCGCAAGCTGCGCACAGCCGCCTCCACCTGCAATATTGAGCTGCTTAACCGCATTCTGGAGTCGGGCGGTAATCCCAACGCAGCCGACGAATACAATCGAAGTCCACTGCATCTGGCCGCCTGTCGTGGCTATATACCGATTGTCCAGCAACTGCTGAAATATGGAGCCAATCCGAATGTGGTGGATTCGTTGGGCAACACTCCTCTGCATTTGGCCGTAATCTCGGCCAGCTCTAATAATTTCAATGTGGTTGTGCGAGTCCTGCTGCAGGGCGGTGCCAGTGTGCATATGTATGATCGCAGTGGTAAATCCCCGCTAGAGTTGGCGGAGGCTAAGTTGCGGTTGCTGCGCAATCGCTATAATCATCCGACACCGGAGACCGCCACAATTCTGGAGGATATGTGCATGCTGACAACGTTGATACTGCGCTATATGGTCAAGCAGCAGCAGGAGCTGGAAGACCTCTCAGCGCTCGAGAAGCGTTTGCAGAACCTCAGCACCAGTGATGATCAGGAGCAGGTCGTTTCCCAAACGGCTGACGAGCTGCTCGCCAGCGTCGAGCGTTTGTCCATCAACAACAAATAGAAAACGGGGCTCAAACGATTGCGTTTCCGATCATTTTAGATGGGTAAATTAATTAATCAAAATTATCTTTATATTTATATATCGAATTTGAATTGAATTTTTTTTAATTCTTTTAGTTTATTTTACGTTTCCTAATTTGGCTGCCGTTGAGTTGGAGTTGGATTTATGTGTGCCTAATCTCTGGTTGCGCACCGGAGCACAAATCATACTACCAATGCTCACACACACACCCACACACACACACACACACACACCACACACACCTACATTGTTTCATGCGATCTTTTTTATTAAGTATTTCATTTAAGCTTTCATTGTTTACGCAAACAAAACAAAAAAACACACGCAACCAACAAATATGTTTACATTTTAAGCTTTACGTTTAGCGCGCCAAAACAAAATAAATTTATGTAATAAAGAATGCAAATTGCAAGTGCATAAAAACAACAACAACAACACAATTTAAACACCTTATAAGAAATGAAAGCAAATTACAAATACAATTTAACTTAAAATTGATTACAAAATAAACAATAAACACAAATCGTTAAACTTCCTTTGTATTAAGTACAGAAAACAAACAAAAAAGAACATTTTAAAAAATTACTATTATTATATATATATATATTATATTATATTTAATGATAATACCTAAAACCCAAGCCATTTTGGGTAATTGTATTACAAGATTTTAAAATATTTAGACGATCAGTTCAGAACATCAAAAATAAAAGGAATCTAGCAATATCTTAATCCATCAATATGTAATAACATTATGCATAAACATACATATGCGGAACAAAATGCTGATAAGGCATTGAATCTATTCCGGAACAGCCTTGATTGTCGTTTGCAAAGGGAAAGAGAGAGAGAGAGTGGAAGAAGGGCGTTGTTATGTCGCCGTTGTTTGGTTTGTCGTCCAAGAACATACATTTTACACATGCATATGTTTATGTGTATGTATAGATAAGCCGTTTTGTGTCTTTTGTTTTGGTTTTTCACAACTTATCGATAGCACAGAAGCAGCGAGCGGTGTGGCCACCCCTCGAATTGCAAGCTAGCATAGAACTTTACATTGTCTATATTATAGAGAATTAATAATCATTCACAGTTGTAAATTTTTAATATTTATATAATGCTGTGCAACTTCCTTTTTTACCAAATACTTTTGTTTTTTAATTTAGTAATGCTCAATCTTACTCAAAATAGGGAATGTCATTAATATTTGATTGTGAGTCGATATCAAAACAAGCATCGATTATTCTGTAACGCTGGCCTGCTGCTGTGTTTCTACAAACAAAATTTTACATATTTTGTTTAATTATATTATCAAGTAATAATGAAGGAACAACAATATATAGAAGTGCCGCAGCATGCGCCACCGACAGCAGAGCCAGCTAACGCTACTAGTCCAGGTGAGCTATATGCTATATGCGGAAATAAATATACAAAATTTTGAGTGTGTGGGTTTGTTGTGGGCGTTTGCCCGAACTATATACATACTATATACAAAACATAAATAATGTGAATTATATTATTATTTTAAACCAGGCGAGACTTGGATGAGCATTCCAGTGGGCAGGGACTGTCCGCAGGGCCTCGAATATTTAACCGTCCTTGATCAATTGCTTGTCTCGCAAAAAATTCGTGAAGTAGACCAGGTGCGGAATCGCTTCAAGGTGAAGAACTCGCTGGGACAGAATCTGTATTACGCATACGAGGAGAGCAATATGTTAAGCCGCACCATGATGCAACAATTGCGTCCATTTGAGATGAGAATATTGGACAACTTCCAAAATGAGGTGTTGCACATCAATCGTCCAATGAGATGTGATCTGTTTTGCTGTTTTCCGAGCTGCTCGAGCATGTTAGAGGTGTCGGCGCCACCTGGACAAGTTATCGGAACTGTGGAGAAGGTCTGCTTCTTTATGAAACCAAAATTTCAAATTAAAAACTCGTTTGGCGACATTATGATGAACATTGAAGGCTCAGTCAGTGGACCCTGGAAATGCTGCAAGGAAATCGACATGAAGGTCAGTCCAAAACAACAAAAACAAAGAACTGGTTCTATATAGGGATGCATATATGGTCTTGCAGTCCAAGCAAGCAATGACGTCTCAACGTCGCTATGCTTGACTGCGAATGCGAATTGAATTTTAAACTGCTAGGTGTGCCTGATGATTACTTCGTTTGATTTGTGTATATCTGCTTTTTCTTTTAGGTATTCAGCGTGAACAACGAAGAGATTGGAAAGATAACTAAAAATTGGTCCGGTCCCGCCAAGGAAATGTTTAGCGACGCCGATTATCTTAGCGTCACATTCCCTCTGAATTTGGATGTGCGCATGAAAGCTCTTCTCTTTGCCGCCGTTTTTTTGATTGTAAGTATCTAAATTACTAACAACCAAGCACGAATTAACTAATTTTTCAACATTTTTTATATTACAGAACATTCTTCTCTACGATAATTAGGCAATGTGCAGCTAAAAGCCATGTGCAATAATTCAGCAACCATCACAATCGACTGCTTAGTTTTTAGAATCTGTCGTTACTCTTAAGTTTTTCATTTTAACAACTCAGATTTACATTGGTTATCTGAATCTCTCCCCCATTAACTGAATCTGCATGTAAACGCATCAAATATTCGTTGTACCTATTTATTTTTACATCTATTTATTTATATACTTAACACTTATGACGCTTTGAAATATGCGCACAATTTTCATTTGAAATGCATTTCTATTCTTCGTAGCTTATATTTATTTTTTTATAAAATTTTATATGCTATAACTCGGTTGGCATTTCGACGCTTACCTGACCTAAGCACCCCTTACACACACACACACTAATACAAACGAGAAAGAGTGCCTTAAGATGTCCTTGTTGTTGTTGTACACTTGGCCCACCACACATCAGACAAAAACCGACCCCACTCACAAGTATATACCTCAATTGAATCGAGGCCCGAGAGAGTTTATGCTATTTTTGTATGTACTTAAAGACAGTGAAATCAATTGTTAACGTTTTTTGAAACCTACAATGTTACCTGCATTCATTTGCACTATTGAACAACCAACAACACACACTTGATTAGTTATGCGGTATAATAAAAACAGATTATATTCTATATAAAACCAATTGTGACTTCTTTATCTATATTTACAAGCGATAAGTGGAATCATTTTGATACTAAATCACTTTCAGATGCCAGTTGTTAACATTTAAAATGGAAATGCTGTCTAACGTAAGTAATCACACACTGTTGGAAATGTTTAAAGCAATTCAGTTGTTCTTGGCAAAGTATTTTGTTTTCTCCAGCGGATTGGGCACAATCTGAAAGAAAAATGTGAATTGCACTGGTGGAAATATATTTTAAATGAGGCAGCCCCTGCTTACCGTATCGGCGCCTGGTTTCCAGCCAGCTGGACAGACCTCGCCATGGGTATCGGTGTATTGGAAAGCCTGCACCAGGCGTATTGTCTCATCCACAGAGCGTCCCACGGGCAGATCATTCATCGTGATCTGACGCAGCACGCCGCGCTGATCGATGATGAAGAGACCGCGAAGTGCGTGACCACTTGCCTCCAGGTACACACCGTAGTCCTTGCTGATCTCATGCGTCAAGTCGGAGAGCAGAGGTATATTAACGTTGCCTAATCCGCCCTCCTTGCGAGGCGTATTGATCCAAGCCAAATGTGTGAAGTGAGAGTCAACGCTGGCGGCAATAACCTCAGTTTTGATCTTCTTGAATTCAGCAATGCGATCCGAGAACGCAATGATCTCAGTGGGACATACAAACGTGCTGCAATTTAGAATTTAATAATACGCTTGAGTTGTGCTAACTGCAGAACTTACAAGTCGAGTGGATAGAAGAGGAGCACAACGTATTTGCCAAGATATTGCGAGAGCGACAGCTGCACAATCTCCTTGTTGACCACAGCGGTGCCCTCAAATTGTGGCGCCGGCTTTGAAACTATGCCAGAGAATAAATATTAAATATGAAATTGTATATAATAAATTAATAAGAAGCTATTTTGTTTTGCACTTACTGACTGCCTTTGTGTACTGCAATTGATGTTCGCCCTTGGGCTCGCCGGCTGGATAAACAGAGCCACCGGCAAAGGAGTAGCAGGAATCGCTGTCTTCAGCACTCGTAACTGCTGCAGCGATCAGTAGAAAAACTAAACACCAATAATTATTCATATTGCCACTGGTTGATCTAGAAAAAAAATAAGCTAAATGAACTACATTTTGACACGCAACTTTAGAAAGCATCTACAAATATATATTTTTACTCACACACACATACACACACACGCAACACGCAAATGCACTCGTAGCCACGCAGTCAAAATTTTAACTTAACATCCGCCCACAAAGCAATTGGAAGGGGTGACTTGTGATAAGAGCAATCGAAGCGCTTATCAAAATGATTTGCGGGCAGTGGCAACTACAATAAATTTGTAAGTTTTTAATGAAAATTTAACTGAAATTTAACAACACTTTTAAAGAGAAAATAAGTCATATTTGACGCTTTATAGGAATCTTTTCGATGGCTCTTCCGCATTTAATGCTTTTGTGTTGAGTACGGTTTGTTTAAACAGTTGCTACCTTTTTAACAAATAATTTTTTATTTTAACTGTTCGAACTGTTGTTGATTAAGAAAACAATACACGCCACCAGCTACACAAGTAATTTACCGGCTAGCGATGAGCCGACTAAAAACTATCGCATGTCTCATAGTTTTCAGCGTGACACGATTTCATGAGTAGTCAAAACTTAAAACTCCAAATGTATAATTACTAATGTTTTTACGACATTTACAATTAAGGACCGTTTGCCTGCTAAAGGATGCGGTTTTTTGATTTTTTATTTTGTTTTGTTTATATATAAATATATTTACATACTTATTATATTTTTGTTATATCCCCATTTTAGATTTTGTTGTAATCCTGCTATATTAACAATCATTATAATAATTTATTTATAAAAATGGTTATTAGTTCTGCTTCCGAAATTTGGTTTTTTATAACTTTTTTTTTATTATATATAAACATTAACATATATTTTTAAAATTATAAATATGCTATAGAAAGGTTATACGACTAATATATTTTAATTCTGTTTGCCAGCACAGTACATTGTATTGCTAATTAATAAACAAGCAAATGAGTGTAACAGAAAAAACATAAATAAACTTAAACAATACGTATCAGGATATATATGAATATTTATCACGTGCGCCGCTTGACAATCTCGAAATTGGCCAATTTGAGTATGCGACTGAAATCGACTTTGTTGTGTGCCCGCCAATATTTGCAGCGTCCCCATATCACAGCCGGATAATTGGGACTCTGTATGCCGTGGAAGATGCGGGCAATGTTCCGTCCGCTAAATGTATTGTCCGGATACATGTTGATCAGGGCATGAACATCGGCAATTATGTTGTCGTCCGGCACGTTGCTGGGCTGCAAGGAGACCGCAAGAGTTGTGGTGAATATTTTAAAATTTGTGCTGTAAACACATACCTCAATTTCCAGCTCCAGGTCCTGCGGATAATCGTTGCGGAAATAGTTGCGAACAATGCCTTTCAGCTGGGTGCAGCGATCCTGTGGAAAATCTTCGCTGCAACAAGACGCACTAGTATTGTAGGCCACGGCGGACAATCCTTGGTGCACATACTGCAGCTGGATGAGCTGGGTCCGCTCCTGTTTCACAGAACGCGAGTACAGCGTATCGAGGGCATTATCAATTTCCGCCTCGCTGAAATCTCCAGGCGCCTTGAGACGAAAGCCCAAATCATTAAAGGTGACGGTGATCGGCGAACGCTTCGGATAACCATTGACTGCAGAAATTAAAAAGTTGATTGTTAAAGCAGCAGTTGGTAAAGTGGGTAAAGCCATACCTTGTATCCACTCCAGGTTCTTCAGTTGATACTTGACCACTCCGCTGTTCCAGCCAATGCCCGCCGCAATGTCAATGACGGAGAACTCAATTAAGTTCGCATCCTCCTTAAAGGTCTTGTTCTTGATCTGCAGCGCAATAGCCATCGCCAGTGGTGGACACTCCTTGGCGGCATGTCTGTGAAAGGATATTAAAATAAGATACCTTATTCACATTATTGAGTTGATCATACTTTAGATATTTGGGACCTCCGTATGATATCACTTTGGCCATGATGTAGGCGGAGCTGAGGACATTCATGCACCAACGCGGCTCGAGTTCCATGTAGCAGAGTAGCGTTGATATGTTCTCTGATGGTATATCCAGCTCCTCGACGGTTTGCTCGACGGAGAATCCAATCTCATGACCGGGACAGACATGGACGCGTGCACAGTCTGCTGGTTCAGTTGGAGCCGCAGCCTCTTTGATGGACTTGCTGTCCAGCTGTTTGTCACAGCAGCAGGGCACAAAGATGCGCTGCAGCAACTTGCGGATGACATGGCGATCAATGGAATTGGCATAGACATGTCGCCGCAGCTCGTTCTGATCTCCGCCCTTGGCATCCAGAAAGAGATGACAATGTGAGTTGAGACCATCACGGCCAGCACGTCCAATCTCTTGGACATAGCTTTCGAAATTCCGCGGCATATTGTAATGGATAACAGCACGAATGTCCGGTTTATTGATGCCCATGCCAAAGGCAATGGTGGCCACCACAATGCGCAGCTCATTGGCCATAAATGCGTTCTGTACGGTGCGACGTCTCGAGGCGGGCATGCCCGCATGATAAGGCTCCGCCTGCCAGTTGACTCGCTTGCGCTTCCTCTTCGTCTGGTCAGGTGCCGCGTTTGACTTGCGATCCTGCAAACAGGTGCGGATGAAGCCAGCAATGCGCTCACATTCGTCGCGACGCGTGCAATAGATGATGATTGATTGACAGCATTCGAATCTGGAAAGACAACACAAGATTAGTTAGTTATCTTAGATCTAAGTTCCACTTACCTGGCACTGTTGAGCAGCTGCAGCAAGGCCTCATCGCGATTCTCATCCTTGGACACGGAAAGAATCAGGTTGTCGGGCAATGGAATATCGCTTATGATGCCACGTTCGCCATCCATAATGCCCAGATGATTGATGATGCTGATGCGCGTGGGCAGCGTCGCAGTGGCGGTCAAACCCAGCACCGTTTTCACGCCCAGATTATTGCGCAGCACCTTGCAGATCATCAGGTAGCTGGGCCGGAAGTTGTGACTCCATTGTGACACACAATGGGCCTCGTCGATACAGGCGAATGCAATGGGCGGCAGCTGACGCAAGATGGCCCCAAATCCTGTAGCCCTTTCTCCAGAGACCACAGCCTCTGGTGAGACGAGCAGTATGTCGATCTCGCCATTGGCAATCATCTGCTGCACCTTCAGCCGTTGCTGCGGCGTCTGATTTGTGTGCATACACTGGGCGCGTAGAAAATGCGGCACACCCGTCACCTGATCCTCCATCAGGGACACTAGAGGCGATATGACCAATGTTATTGCTCCCTGCCGCCGATTGTAGAGATAAGCAGGCAGCTGATAGCAAAGCGATTTACCGCTGCCCGTGCTCAGTGTGACCAGTGTGGACATGCCACTCAGTATGCGCATCACAGCACGATCCTGACCTGCAGAAGAAAAGTATTTAGCAAAGAGGTATACATTTCTAGAGAGGATTACCCTTGCTTACCCTTGCGAAAGCTACTGTGTCCAAACATGTGAAGTGCTTCGGTTACCTCATCTGTCAGCTCCTGCACAGTGCCATCCGGCTTGAGATCATAGAGTGGCTTAACGCCACCGGTGCTCGGTTTTGAGGTGGAATCTAGGCCAGCTTGCTTGAGGAACTCCTCAGGTATTTTATGACCAACATAACTCTTGATGGGCGACACTTGAGCTTGAGTTGACTGCTCTGCCGCACTCACAGCCGCATCCAATGCCTCAAAATCAATGTCCTGTTCATCGGTGGAAATGTTGAAGTCACCATCAACAGATTCATCTTCATGTTTATCCGTCTCCATAACCTCTTCATCGCTGCTGCTACTGCTACTCTGATAGATGGCTTTGGAATTAGCAGCTTGTGGCAGCCGTGCGATGTTCCGGCTATGCGCCGCCAGTGCACCCTGCGATGCCATCTGCTCGACCTCTTGCAACGTGGGAAACGGAGATGGATCCTCCTCGAGCTGAGCGCTCAGTGGCAGCAGAGCATCGCCCTTAACCTTGCATTGTTGAGCAAAGTGTCCAACTCCGCCGCATTGAAAACAGGTGAGCACACCACCATCACAGCCACCCATATCCATATCGGGACCGGCCAACGCTGCCACTCGCTTCTTGTGGCGCCACTGCGTCTTTTTGTATTTCGAAAAGTTCACAGATTTCTTGCCGCGCACAAATTTTTTCTTCTGTATATTAATGGTGACAAAGTTCTCGTTCAGCTTGCCCGACGCAATCTTCGCCTGCAGCTTCTTGCGTGCCTCGGCACGCTTCTCATCCATAAGATGTCCAGGCGTCAAGGCTTCTTTGGTCTGCTGCGATCCGCTAGCAAAGTTGCTAATGTAGCGCTGTGCCATTTCATCAGCTTGCTCCAGTTCGTCAAGCTTGATGCGTGGCACGTAGGTAATGTCTCCTGATTCCAAGGCTAGAACATATTTGAGATCCTGCGGATTGAGCGGCTGTTCCTCTGGTTCTGGTTGTTGATCTTCTGCCTGAGCAGCAGCAGCTCCTGTTTTAGATTTTCCTTTTGTGGAGGACACTTTGCGGGGTTTCACTTGCTTCTCCGTCTTGGCTTTCTTTTCGGCCTTTGGCTTCTTTTCGGGTTTTGGGTTCTTTTCTGGTTTTGGTTTCTTTTCGGCCTGTGACTTTTGTCGCTTAGCTGTTGCCCGCTTGCGCTTGGATTTGCTAGACGACTCTGGCTCATACGTGGCATCGCGTTCCTCATCCGCTGAGAAGTCTTTGCCCAACTCCTCATCTGACAACTCTGGCTGAGCAACTGGCTCTGCAGATGGCTCTGCTGATGTTTCTGCTGCTGCTGCTTTCACTGCTGGCGGGGATTCATTATTAATGGGCATTACTCTGCGCCGCTTGGCTATGTGGCGATATTCCGAAAGCTCCGCCTCTTCCTCACTGTCTGCCACAACGGAATCTGAATCGGAATCTTTAGGAGTTGGAGCTAAGACGGCAGCAATCAGCTGTTCCTTTGGCTCTATCTCGGCGACTGGCTGATCTAGGCTGAGATTTGTTTTCAGCTTGCTTAAATCTAGATTAGCCAACCCGTAACTGGGTTTCTTGGCCGGCATTGCAAGATTATTATTGGGCTCGGATTTCGGTGTTGTTGTCGGCAACTGTTGCTCCAGCGAGTTCTGTGCCGTGTTGCGTTGCAGCCAACCCTCATCCACATGTGTTTTTATTGTTTGCTCCTTGCTGGGGTCTGTTTTTAGCAATGCATTAGCTGCTATCAACTCCGCTGCCTTGTACTCCTGCGCCTTGCGTATTAGTATCGTTTCCAAATCGGGTAACTGCTCTGCTGAATTTTCGCCTGAGCCTGAAGCAGTAGCGCTCGTCGCGCTCAGATTGAAGGAGCTGCGCGAGAGCGGCTTGCGGGGATTACGTTTAACAAAGCTGCGCGACGACTGAAACAGTTTGCTGCTGACGCTTGCCTTCATGCTGGGCATCCGCAGCTTAGCCGTTTCTTTTGGGGATGTCTCCACAACCGTTGGTAGCGGTTGTTTACTGACACTCTCGCCCCAGGCAGCTTGATTCTGGGGCAGTTCTGCGATTGGTTCAAATTTGCGTATGACATGATTCTCATCGCGATTGATGAGGTTACTGAGTGCCTGTGGCGTGGACAGCTCTGCAATGTTGGAGAATTGCATGCCGTTGCTTTGCTGTACCAGTGCTGATATATCCAACGGCAGCTGTGGTCCTCCATTGACGCTCTCCGTGCTCGTGCTCTCATCCAATAATGTGACACCCAAATCATCGGCCTGTGTCATTTCCAACACATCAAAACCATCCTCGCACAGAACATCATTTAGTGTCTCCTCAAGAAATGATGTTTTCAGCTTGTAATACATTTTGTACGAGTCGCGTATCTCTTGACTGGCCTCTCTTATATCGTACTGAAATAAAAACATTTGAAATTTACTCTAAAATAAAATGGAATCTTGAGTAAATTGTACCTTTGATGGCACTCGAGCGTGTTTCTTTTTGAAGTCTTTCTCCCATACTTTAACACGTAGCTTGTACTTTTGATATTTCTCTTTGAAAATCGACTCGTCCATGTTGGGTAAGTTTTAATTTTAATCTACATTTAAACACAGACAGTTTGGCAATAAACCAAGCAAAAAACACACACAATCATAACACACCTGTTTTTCGCTGAGCGCGCGTTTTTTTGTCAGTGTTGCTAAACTGTTTCATGAGCGTTGCCAAATGTTTCCAAAATAACCAGTTTAGCAGGAAATGCGCGCCAAATTTTAAAATTTCTTAAAGCGTCTGATTTTTTTTTTATATTTTTATTGTTTTTTTTTTTTAATAATAATTCAAAGCTTAGCAGCTGAAATAGAAAAATGCATTCCACATGACATTGGAAACAATTGAAATTCAAATCAAATGAACGCGTGCAGTGAGTGGACATAATTCGTTAAACGAGGAATTACAAGATGCAAATATCAGATATTTTAGAGCGATAATAATAGCGAGCGTTTCTGTACGCTTGTGAATTTCACATTTACCTATATACTTAATTCAATTAATTAATTAAAGTTAGACTTTTACAGAACGGGATTAAACTTTGCGCTTAAATAAACGTGAACTCGGCTAGAATGTGAAGTTTTTTTGTTTGATTTTTTTTTTTTAAGTTTTTTTTTTTTTTTTTTATATCGTTCATTTGCGTGTACGGAAAGTGTATTTTAGTGATTAGGCTTGTTTCTGTTCAGGTTTTTTTGTGGGATGGCGGATCAGATGTGGAACGCTTCTACATGAGTATCAATGCAATATCCTCGGGCTGCATGGGCGGGCAGCGCCAATTGTACAAATAGTACTGCAAATTACCATCGCCAGCACCAAACTTCAGAGGCACAAAGAACTTCTTGTTCTCCATCAGATCGAGGGCATTGTAGACATCCATTTGTACATTGCGTGCCGAGATCAAGGCATCGTTCATTAGCTCCAGCCACGGTGTTTTTGTCGACACATTGTAGAATGAGTAGGCGGCGCGCAGCGTCTTGTGCACCGGATGATGCATCACGGACGAGGGCAGACAGTAGTAGCTGGTCAGATCGGTGATGTTGCCTTTCTCATCGACGACCACAAAGCAGTCGATGATGCCCTCCTTAGGCGTGAACCAATGACGAAATTCCTCCTTGTTGAAAACGGGCCCCATCGAAAATCGTTTCAGATACTCGTCAAGCAGTTTGTGCGCCTTATCCATATCCTTGGATGTGATGCGACGATAGCCCTTCGTCTTAGGCTGATCAGGCAGTTTGTAGAGCTTAACGGTGCGCTGCATGGTCATGTTTCGCGCCAAATGCGAGAAACGCACATCGACCAATTTCTTCGGATTCAGTGATCGATGCCAATAGCGACATGTGGACACCGGAGTGGGCAGCACAACGCCAGCAGTATAGGCAGCTTGAAAGATGCCAGTGCGATTGACGCGTCGCGTTATTTCCCTAATTAGGACGGGTGCAACACGCTTGCTGCGCAACTTTTTGTGCACGCACAGGAAATTGATATCGACCACTTTCAACACCTTGTCGTAGGCACGCAATTTGCTCGGTATGGCCGAAATGAAGCCGACCAGTACACCTGACTTCTCCACCCGGACACCGACGTGCCAATCACGCTTCCAGCCGGGTGGCTGCAGGGACCACTTAAGGAATTCTGGCTGATAATCGAAACGAAACATGGCATCATCATCCTCAACATAGTTCTCGTTCAGCAGCGTGTACAGCTCCTTCAGATCGGCGGTGTCATTCAGGTCCAACGTTACCCACTTGAAGCCACTTGGCAGGGTGTACGGTTCGGCGCGTATTTCCGTCAAATCCTTGTTGGCCTCGATGCACTCGTTGGTGGTCACCTCCTCGTTCAGCTTTGGCACCGGCTGTGTTGACCAAAACGTAAATTTCTTTGCCTGTTGGCGTGAGATGTTCACCGCATCTGTGACCGCCTGCAGCAGCGCTTGCTTGCCTACAAATACAAATTTATGCGTGCATCAAAACAAGAAAAAAAAACATACACACACACACACACAAACATAATCACATACTCCTTGTGGCTAACCTAACCTCACTCTAATACAAATTTTAACGCTTGCGAGACTTGTAACGACTTACTAGAGTCTGACGGCAAATTGTTGTCACTTTTGGTTGGCGGCGTCGTTTGATCTGCCGGCTCGCTATTATTGCTGGTGCTTTCTGAGGCAGTTGACCCTGGCCCCTCCAACTTCAAGCCGGCAATGGCGCTTGCCAGTATTTGTTCCGATGCTGTTGCTACCTCTTTAGCCTTCTGCCGCAGCTCGCTCTGTTCGCTATTATCATCTGGACTGGCAGCGGGCGCATTTTCATTCGGCATCTTTTTTTAATTTGCGCTTGGAATTATTATTTTGGTGATTAATAAATATTTCAGCAACAAAAAATAATTGCAATGAAATAGCAAACTACAAGCAGCTGACTCAAGAACGCAGCTGCCAGATCTCGCGCAGAAGAACGACCTCAGAGCTTGTTATCAAGCTATTGTGAAAAAACGACAAGATGTTCACTCTAATAAAGCTGTTTAACTTATCGAACGGATAGCGATTAAGCTCACAGCTATCGAGCGTTATACGGATGCGCAATCCGCAATAAAAACAATAAGAATTGATATATATTTAATATCAAATTATTTAATATTTAATATCCAGCAAGGTGCTGACTAATAAATTGTACAATTGCAATAAATATGTTACATAAATACAAAACATAGTTCGATAGTTTTGCCGACTCTAACTCGAGCAGTGAACGAAACCAACGTTAATTTCAAAGTTCGGGGTCGATAAACCACTGATTCAATCTCGATGCACAATAATTGAATTGAAATTCAATTAAATTAATTATAAATTAGGAAAAATAATTAACGACATATTAACGATTAACGTCATTTCGTAAGGCACGTTTTTGCTGTCACTGTTTTGGGCGGGCAGCGAAAACAGCTGCTCAAAGCAAAAAACAGCTGAGCATCGCTCGGCGTGATCGAAATTTACTCCGACTCGCTTTGTGGGTAAACAAAACTATCAAAATAAACATGCGGTGTCTGTGTGGGACGCGCATTTGCTGATAAGAAGAACTAGCAGCAGCGCCCAGCAGCGGAGAGCGAATTCGTTTCATTTCAATATACATCGTCACACACACTGCTGCCATCGTCTTCGCTGTGGTCGTTGTCGTCGTCACAATGAGCTTGATGAAAAAACGCATCAAGATTGGTTCAATTGCAGTAATAACGCTTTTGGTGCTTATCTATTTGTACAAAACTGCGATCAGCTCCAACTCCAATTCTAGCCCCTTGGCTAATGGGCCCGTCGAGGAGCAGAGGCAGTGGCCACCCACCGAAGATGCAGTGCAGCGTAATCTACAAATTGCATACGAAGCACAAAATGCTTTGTTGCATCAACAGCGACAGGAGCTGATGCACACCAAGGAGCAGCTGGCACAGCTGGAGGAGAAGGTGCGCTCCTTGCAGGCGAGCACGCCTCGCAAATATCCTAAAGTCAAGTACCTCAACTATAAGAACCGAAAACGCATCCTTATCACTGGCGGCGCCGGCTTTGTTGGCTCCCATCTCGTGGATGATCTGATGATACAGGGTCACGAGATCATTGTGGTGGACAATTTCTTTACGGGTCGCAAGCGCAACGTGGAACATTGGCTGGGACACGCGAACTTCGAGCTCATCCACCACGACATTGTGAATCCGCTCTTCATCGAGATCGATGAGATCTATCATCTGGCTTCACCAGCATCTCCGCCACATTACATGTACAATCCGGTGAAGACGATAAAAACGAATACCATGGGCACCATCAATGTGCTGGGTCTGGCGAAGCGTGTCATGGCCAAAGTGTTGATTGCCAGCACCTCTGAGGTTTATGGCGATCCCACGGTGCATCCACAGCCAGAAACCTACTGGGGCCATGTGAATCCCATTGGCCCCCGCGCCTGCTATGATGAAGGCAAACGTGTCTCCGAGACACTCAGCTATGCTTATGCAAAACAGGTAAGCGAATGTGGGAACATAGGAATCTGATATTTTCCGGATTCCGATTTAATTGGAATTTAGCAAAACGTGCAGTGATGCATTAATTTTTAATTTTGAGTAAAAGGAAGATAATTGTGAGCGAAGTTAAAATACCCTAACAAATGTCGTTATAAATATCTATTAAATGTACACATTTAGTATACATATTTATACTAGCTGTTATTCTCTTTAGCCTTTCACAAATTGCTATTAAACTGAGAGTTACAAACTGCATGAACAATACTATATACCTGTACCCGTAATATCTCAGTAATTAAATCACTTTACGATGCCAACGCGTCGGAGCATTGCAATTACAATGCACAACGATAAGATATTAAAACATTAAATTACATGGCTTGTATCAAGCATGTTTGCTTATTTTTTATCTGACACCATATAATGAATTGCCTCGTTCTGTTTTTTTTTTTAGGAGAAAGTGCAAGTACGCGTGGCGCGCATCTTTAACACGTACGGACCACGGATGCACATGAACGATGGGCGGGTGGTGTCCAATTTTATACTGCAGGCTCTGCGCAACGAGACGATAACCGTGTATGGGAATGGCAAACAGACGCGTTCGTTTCAATATGTTTCGGATCTGGTCGACGGAATGATTGCACTGATGGCTTCCAATTATACGCAGCCAGTGAATTTGGGCAATCCAGTGGAGCAGACGATTGAGGAGTTTGCGAACATCATTAAGCTTCTGGTGGGTGGCACCAGCGAGATCAAACAGATCAAGGCAATGGAGGATGATCCGCAACGGCGCAAGCCGGACATAACACGCGCCAAAAAGCAGCTGAACTGGGAGCCAAAGGTGCCGCTGGAAACGGGTCTGAGGCAGACCATATCCTATTTTCGCAATGAGCTGGCGCGCAGCGATCGTTTTCAGGAGAGCTCTCGAAAGTACTTTGAGTCACCCGATCTGCAACGCAGTCGGCCGTAGTATATATATACATATATAGAAAACGTATATCACAAAATCAGTTCTACATAGAAATGTAAAGTGTGTGCCTGTAAGAGCCAATTTATGTAATTGGGAACGTCTCTAGTCTGCAAAATGTAAATAAGACCAACGATAGCGCTAATCATAAGCCTTCCTCCTCTACCACCTCCTTTAACTCCACCTCCTTCACCTTTCCCGATCAGAAAATCTCTTGTTAAATGTTTAGGTGTTTTAAGGGTATTCGTAATGCAATCTGTCATTAATTATGGAACATAATAGAAATAATGATTTAAATTTAATGATTTCACAAGGGTTATTTTCAAATTGAGTGGCAAATTCGGAATATTTTTAACGAATTACATAAATTCGACTAATTCATAATTAGTGTGTAAGCTGAAATCAGTGTTTTTGTGTGCTAAATTCTGCCTTTTTGTATAATTAGTAGTCTGGTAGTCGATTAAACGGCTTTAAGTTTTCAGTACAATATATATAGTTTACTTTACTTTGTATATATACATATAATTCACATACACATACTACGCACTGACTATCGACGCTACTATAAACTATATACACTTTATGAGCTACACCTTGAATGCTTATAATTAGTATTAGTAACTAGCATATAGACTTAAATCAATATTTGCACCTTGACCTAAAATCTAAATCGACTGGCATTTTCTGCTGCTGATGCTGCTGGTTAATTGGATAACTTTCACCTGGTCAACGGTTCGAGCATCTCGAGAAACAATTTCTTCATGTTGATGAGCTCGTCGCGTGCCACTCCGCGCCAGAAGCGACGCAGTATTTCATCAGCTTGGCGCAGCGATGGCAACAGCAACAGCAACTGCTGCTGATGGGAGACGGCGGAGGAGTGGCGCAGCAGGTAGACGACATCATTCAATGAATTAAGGATGGTGTCGCGAAAGGCACGCAACGAACTCTGATCATCCAGCAGTATATCACAATTGGACAGCAGCAGTGCCTTCAGCAGATAGTATTCCTCTCGGCGTGGTGAAATGCGCTCCATGCGCTGTGCGATCTGCACACAATGATAGTAGAAATCCGTATAGCCGCACTCCTTGGCAAGCAGCTCATCCATCCAGACGTCGGTGGCAAAGCACAGTTTTCCATTGAAGGGCAGCGAACGAAATGTTAATTGCAGCGTTAAAATTTCTGCCCAGGAAACCTGCAGCAGTTTCATCTGATCGTTCAGTGGCAGCTCCATGAAGCCAGGTATCTGCTTGGCCCAGCCAATAACGCAGACCAGCTCCTTGTCATAGAGATCGCTCAGCACACTAAGTATCTCCTGCGGATCATTATTGTTGTTATTCTGAAAAATGCAAGTGGTCCCATTCGGTGTACTATTGCTGCTGCTCTCCAGCTTAATGCTGCCGGACGACGACGATGCCTCATCATTGCAGCTCGTCGCTATCGGCGTCGTCGTCGTCGTATGCGACTGCTGTTGCGCTTGAACGCTGAGCGTGTCTGGCTCATAGGAATTCAGCACAACGAGTATTTTTACGTCGCACAGTGATGTCGTGCTCGACTGATAAAGCAGCTGCATCGTCTGATACGAATTGGACACCGGATTTCGTCTATATTTCTGCCGGCCACCGCGCACGCGATCCAAACGCACGCCTTCCTGTAAAATATAGGAGTTATTTAAAATTAAATCCGTTTTAGGTTTGGTAGATAGATTAGATCAATTGTGCCCACTTGTGAAACATTGGTTTTCCATCAATTTAACGTCTATTCTAATTTGTACATATCTCAATTTCTTATCTTAACTTTACCTTTAGCATTCCCATGAGAAGGCACTTCTGGAAGCGGCAGGCCTGGCAGGCCTTGCGTCGTCGCTTGTTGATCTCGCACTCGTTGTTGGCTGGACACGTGTACTCGATGTTGCCCTGAATGGTGCGCTTGAAGAAGGCCTTGCAGGCCTCGCAGCTGGCGACGCCATAGTGAAATCCCGATGCCACATCCCCACAAACCAGGCACAATCGACGCAGTTCGTCGCGCACAGAGCCACTGCTCGCATTGGCGCTAGCGCTGCTCGAGTTGTTGGCACCGCCACCAGAGACACCGCCACATTTGCTGTCGCCATCGTTGCTTAGGGATACGTTGTGCAGATCACAGGACAGGGATGTGGTCGAACTGCAGAGTTGCCGCTCTGGCGACACAGATGGTGAGGATTTCATGCCGCTGTTGCTATTGCTGGAGTTGTTGTGGCCAACACCAGTCGTCGTCGACGTCGTTGCCTTGGAGCTGGGACTACAACAGGAATTGGTGGCACCGCCAGCCGATAAAGTATCCACCTCCTGTTTAATATGCAGCACACTGATGCCGTCGGACATGTTTGAGTGTTGGTTGCTAGAGCTGCAACAAGAAGAAAACACTTTTAACTACAAAGAACCACCAAAAAGATTACTGTTAAACACCAAGAGGAACACTGTTAGCCACCAAGATAATCACTGTTAACTAGCGGAGAATTTCAACATTTGCATAATCAGTGCTTCTGATTGGATTTTAAATGTCAAAAGTACACGAGGAATGATAAAAGTAGCAGCATTTATAATTATTAATGAACGTATACAATAGCAACAAAAAGAACCTAATCACGGTTTAGTTTCGACTAACAGATACCTTAGCTGAGTATACACACAAATGAATTGTTGCATATCAGCTTACCATTTGATCAATAATATATCTTTTTGCACATGGCAAGCATATTCAGCAAACCTATTATACCCGTTGCCCACTTTCAAATGAGCACAGGGTATGTAAAAGCAAAATAATTAAAAAAAATTTAAATCGCTACATAAACAACGATTTACTTAAAATGCAGTTAGGATTTCGCTGTGCTCTCTCTATCTGTTTCGCTCGTGCAGTCCAATTCCTCTTGGCAGGCACTTAACGCGGCGGACAAGTACAATAACGCGATAACGGGACTGTGCGTAATGTGTGCACTTGGCAAATAGTAACAACAAATAGTTAACATCACTAAAATCACGACATAACAGCCTGATAACAAAAACAAAACGCCTCAAAAATATTAAATGTCCCACACTGCGATGCACGTTTTTAGTGCGCGTTCCCATTTATTGCCAGCAGCCTTATCACAAGCAAGAAGAGGGGTGTGTGTTTGTTGATATTATATATGTACTTACTGTACTTACATAAAAATTATAAAGATCTTAATAAGTTGTAAATGTAATCAACGAGCCTGCTTATATTCGACACAGTTAATTGTATATTCCAGTGATCCAATCAGAATCCAGTCAACACAATTCGCTATGCACATAACAAATGTACATACATACACACATATATATATTCATGCATATGCATTTATTTTTGTTCGTAGCACTTTGTTATGGCTTTTGTTGTCTGTCGATGCCCGTCTGCATCTTTAGCCGTGTCCCTTATTCATCAATTTGTATGTGCTTATGTTGCAGACAACTTTGCTTGCTATTTGTTGAAGCGGTTGTATTGGCTGTCTGCATTTATAACTATTATGCATATTGCAATTTTTGCGCCCATTAAACTTTTACTCGTATGCTGACTGGCGACGACTGTTTGGCTTGCAACTAAACGTTGCTTGTTATTATCATTATTCAAGCAGCCGTGTGAGTTGCCAGAAATCTACGGTTTTAGCATTAGCTTTTTATCTGTTTACTCCAAATATTTACAGAACTTTTTTTTACACAAATTAAACACACAATAAATAATACATACATACACAGTTAAAGAACAGCTGTGGGCACCCTAACATCTAACATCTCACATATTTCATGTTATTAGCAGAAGCCACTGATTATTTATTGGACCTGTTCTCATTTTTAGTTACGCTTAAAATCATCTCTATTTTTAGGAATTGCAGATTGTTCCGTAATGTTTAATTTTTATATAACTTGATTGATGTCTTTCATAAAGAAATAACAATAGAATGCGGCGCTGTAAATTTAATTTAACAGCTGATATTTAGGTCAAGGGAGTACCACTATCAAATTTTTACGGAGTCGTAACATAACAGCTGTTATCGATCATAATGCAGTAATACCAGAATGTGCTGTTCATATACCACAAGTTCAAAAATATTTCTCTAATGAAAAATAATAATATTGCAAATATCGAGTTTTATCGATATATTATATCGATATTTATGTTTGACTGAATATTACCATCAAATCCAGGCCATCTCTAGTGCAAAACATAGCAAAAACAACTGCGCGATAGAAATAATTTTAGAAATACCATTATATTAGACTGTTTTAACAATAGAACAATTGTTATTGTGTTGGAGCACGAGCTGCCCAAAGTTCTGATAGCATATAGAAGGTGTTCGAGTCACAGGCAAGTAAGTGGGTTTGCCCATACGTGTTAGTTTTGTTTTGTTGTTGTTTGTGCTTATCAGCCCAAAATACACCTTTCCCCATATGCATAAATATATTTATATATCTGCTTTGTGACTTCGACTAAATACTACGCAATCCACAAAAGAATATGTGCTTGCCCAGCCCTGCAGCATATTTTGAAGTTAAATCACGTTGAGTGGAACTTTGTTATGATATTTGTTGTTGTTGCTGCTGCGGTTATTGGCTCCACCCACTGAAAATAGATTTCGATTTCGTTATTTATTTGCAGGCGAAACAGAGACAAAATGATGAGCCTGCTTGGGCGACCCGATGTGGATGCGGGTGAGGTGTTTGTCAATTTCAATCAAAACATAACGTAAGTGAAACTGAACTTTTACTAATATACATATATGATAGACTTTAACTTTTGTGTATATACTTATTTACTTAGCTCTCTGGCTGTGGCAACCAGTGGCAGTTATAGCCTTTATAGTCTTGGTTCCGTTGACTCAACACTGGACAAAATCTATACGACAAAGAGCGATGATCTATTTCTGATCGAGCGGCTCTTCGAGAGCTCTCTGGTTGCCATTGTGTCGCAGCGTGCGCCACGCAAACTGAAGGTGTGTCATTTCAAGAAGCAGAGCGAGATCTGCAATTATTCGTACTCGAACACAATCCTGGCCGTCAAATTGAATCGCGAACGTTTGATTGTTTGCCTGGAGGAGTCGCTGTACATCCACAATATACAGGACATGAAGGTGGTGCACACCATACGCGATACGCCCTGCAATCCGTTGGGCTTGTGTGCGCTCTCCTCCTCGTCGGATCACTGTTATCTCGCCTATCCCGGTAGCGTTACCTCGGGTGAGGTACAGATCTTCGATGCTATTAATTTGCATGCCAAGACAATGATACCAGCCCATGACACACCACTCGCTGCCATCGCGTTCAGCCCGTCGGGCACAGAGATTGCCACGGCCAGTGAGCGTGGCACTGTGATTCGGGTCTTTAGCGCCCAGGATGGCAGTCGGCTGTTCGAGCTGCGTCGTGGTCTCAAACGTTGCGTCTCCATTGTTTCGCTGTCGTTCAGCTCTTGCGCTGATTACTTGGTATCCAGTTCGAATACGGAGACCGTGCACATATTCCGTTTGGATCGCAGCGCTGCCGATAGCAATGATCATGGGAAACAGTCCAGCGACGACTGGATGGGGTAAGCGCAACGGGTGAGGAGGTGTTGGGAGTTGTTTTTGTTTATGGTGGTCGCTCGGAATTTTATTATTTTTGCCAGAAAGTATTGTATATTATCATATTTCGAACCAATCTTTCATTCATTAATTCATATTTAGTTTTGCTCTTACAAAAATACCATTTCGAGTTACTAGAATTTAATTTAATATCAGCTGTTGAACTTAAGTTCAACTATTTGAGCGACCACATTAATAGCTTTTGTTGTCTGTTGGTTATGGTGTATATACATATATACATATTTATATAAATATGCACTCCTCAATCCATTTTTTTTTGTTGTGTGTTGCACTTGACATTTAACTATTTTTCTTTTCTTTCATTTTTTGGTAAACTACCCAAAACAAACCACCAACCACCATCACAACCACTCATCAAATCTATTCTCTCATGCAAGTTACTCGTTTTTTAGATTCTTGAGCAAAACGGTGACCAGCTACTTGCCGACCCAGGTGACCGATGTGTTCAGCCAGGGACGGGCTTTTGCCTCGGTCACGCTGCCGGAGGCGGGTGTGCGACGAATGTGCGCCATTACCACGATACAGAAGCAACTAAGGTGAGTCCTCGTTTAGTATACTATTATAAATCATCTAATGATCCTTCGTTGCAGACTGATGATTGCTTCACAGGATGGTTATTTATATGTGTATTCCATACCCTCGATTGAGGGTGCAGAGTGTCAGTTGATTAAGCGACATGATTTGCGCTTGGACGATAATTATGCCATGGATGTCAAAGGTGCTTAGAGTAAATGCAATATATCCACATACACAGACACACACAACCCACACATACACACCAATATCAAAAATGAATTATTTAGTTGACTCACCTCATACTTTAGGTCTGAACAGTAATGTTAGCATTGGTGGTGCTGCTGGTGTTCCAAGTGGTGCTGCTGCAGCCGCTGCTGCTGCTACTGGAGCCGATGGCAAAGCGACGACAGACAAGCCAGGCAGCTCAACGGGCGGTGGAAACGCTGGCGCCAGCTATGCCTCCGCCGTTAAGGGCGATGAACCGGCGCCCGGTTCCTCCACCTCCTCCTCCACTTAGGTGCAATTCAACAACTCTCACTCAAAACCAACTACAGCTACAGATGAAGAAGAAGAATATGTACATCAAACACAACTTAAAGAAAGAAAATGTGAATGAAAGAAAAAAGGCAGAACTCACTCCTCAAAGTACTAAAAACGACGATGATAAAAGTGATTGAATTTGGGTCATGCAGCTGGCGACGTGTGTGTGGCGCAAACAAAAATAAGTAAATAAATGAAATAGGTCTTAGACTTAGCTTTTAACATTAATCAATGACGATTCTTCCTCGGTTTATAAGTAAAAGTTAAAACATACATATATAGATCAAAGCATTATTGAGTGAAAAGTGAAAATAAGAAAAAGAAAAACTTTCTCAAGCAAAAAATTTTTTAGTTTTAAGTTATGTTCGTGGCGCTGCCATTGGTAGAAAAAATGCTTTTGTCATACAATTTTAAGTTAACTGTTATACTTTTTCAATTTAATATTTACACACTTGCTTTCAACATTTTATCACTTTATTATTAAATAAATCGCCTTTGTAAATTTATAAATATGTATATTTTATTTTATTTTATTTTCGTTTTATCCCTCGACAATCCACCGAGAAATCTCACGCATTACTATAATTTGTTTGTTAACTACACACAGCTTTACTTAGCGCTTTAGCATGTTTAATGATAGCTTTCAAATTTAAATTATATATATTACACATAAATATCAATATAATTAACAAACCACAAAAGATTGAGTGAAAACATCAAATATGAAGTGCGTAATGGAGGAACAATTTTCGGCATATATATATACTCTAAAATATATATTTTGTACAAAGTCAACATTTTAGAACATAATATTTAAAGCAGTTTACAAAAACAAAACAAAAAACAATCATGCGCTACTTTATTGTATTCAATAAATTACAAATTTGATTCATTGTTTGGTCATTTAAATTTCGCGCGCAATCTCTGGTCAATAATTAAAACGATTAACGATAGTTTTGAATCAGCCCTAACGTGAAATGAATCGAATAGTTTCTTGCCATTACAGAAATGCATACGATATTTATGCACCATCCCTAGAGTGAAATTGCTCACGCACACAGACAGAATTACGGTCGGCTAAAAAGTATAAACAGTTCTTCTCGTTTGTTTATTTGTATAAATTGTTTGTTGGACTTGTGTCCTGCAAATAATGCTATAAGTGCCTGCCATTGAGCAGTAATTGTACGTTATGAAGGAGAACAACAAGATCCTTCAGCTGATTAATGTGGCGTGGCGCGAACGCTGGTCCGATTCACAATGGGGCATCAACATAAAGAAGGTAAAAAAAGACGGAAAAAAACATATATGTACAAATCACTGAAAGTGGACTTGCCAGATATCCAGTGTTCACATTGAGAATTTTATTGAACATAATTTATCATCACTATAATCTACCCCCTGAATTATAAATTGCTATTGTCGAACTCGAAAACGGGCTCCTCGGCTTGGGCCAAGGCGAGCACCAGTTGGCGTTGCTTCACGGATAAATTGCATGGGATGCGTATCTTGAGCGTTATGATGTGATTTCCAACACCCTCGCGAGTGCGCACTCCCTTATTCTTGAGCACCACTTTTGTGTGGGATTGTGTGCCGGCCTCGACGCGCAAATCGAATTTCTCGTAGAGGCCGCGGACCGAAAAAGTGCCGCCCAATATCGCATCAGATATTTTGAGATACTTATCCGTATGGATATCGTTGCCAACACGACGAAAATAATCATTGGATGGCACCTGCAGGTGATAGTTGATCCGCTGCCTTGTCTTCGGATTATCAACGCAGACCACATCACCTGCCTTGGAGCCAGCCGGCACTGTGACGAGCACCTCCACATTGCCCAGGACATAGCCACGATTGTGGCATGTATCGCAATCATTGCGATTGATATACCGCTTCCCCTTGCACTGCTTACAAGTGTTGACCGCTGTGTAGGTGACCGTTTTGGTTGTCACTTTGCCGGTGCCATTGCAGCGTCTGCATGGCTCCTTGCCCACATCCCGATGGGCCATTAGCTGCGATTTTCCCTTGCAGACATCACATTTGAGCAAATAACGCAGATCCAACTTTTTTTTACAGCCAATGGTAGCCTCCACAAATGTCAGCTGTAAATCGAACTCGCTGCTAGTCAATTTTTGAATTTCTAAGAAGGAAGAGAATTGTGTATGAGTTCTATAAGTTGGAATGTAGTCCTTACCCTCTTGAGTGGGAACAGCTGCATTAGCTAATTTGTGCACCATGTCCATGTGCATTGGATTGCCGGCTTGCTGGAGAAATGCCTGCTCATCTGTAATGCCACCCAGTTGATCGTATTCCAAACGTTTCGTCTCATCCGTCAATATGTTGTAGGCATTGGATAGCTCCTGAAAGTGTTTCAGTTTCTCCTCAGAATGCGTGGAGTCTGGATGATAACGCTTGGCTAGCGCATAAAAGGCACTGCGTATTTGCTGGACGGTCGCAAGCCGATTCACGCCCAGCACTTTGTAGTAGTAGTCCTTGGGCAGGCCACGTTGCTGTTGCGGCCTCGGAACAGGGAGTGAGCTTTTCATAGCCATCATTGTTGGACGCTTCATCTCCAACCTGCGATCCGGATAGTAGGGAACCTTCTTGGTGCGAAACTGATATTTACTAATCAGACGCTTACAAAGCGATGCATTGCCGGCTTGTGCTTGGGCCTCATCGTGCTTTAGCCACAATGACATCCGCCGCAGAAGTGGTTTTCCTCTCAATCTCAATGATCCCCTAAAGGAACTCATTAAATTACCATGAATACGTAACAAACTTGGGCGTAACATCCTTAAGCGCGCCTTGGGAATGAAAATAACTTGTCGAACTATAATATATATATATTGTGTGTAATTTTTTGTGTTTTAATTACAAATTTAAGTTTTGTTTTGTTTATCTGTAAATACGTCGACTTTTGTACAACTCAAAATTGTAATGACACTTTACACAAATCTCACTCGGTTAGATCCGTAGCCAGAGATTAATTCAATTGAAAGTTGTCTTTTAGCTTATCAGAATTTTATAACCCGAGCTGGTTGAGCTGAGCTTGTTAATTGTCTTGCTAATAATTTTATAGCATATGTAATTGATACACTTATAATAATTGTAATTAATTAGTTACATAATTCAATTAATTTTCTGTTCACATTAATGGCATTTCTCACATTACAGATCTTACCACGAGGTGTTAGCGGCGATGTTTACAATCTGGCCGACTGCCTCTTGCAGCAGGCAGTTATTGGTTCCACAGCGAATCCGGTACGTGAAAAGCCACATCAACCGCAGATCAATTTGCTAATCATTTATTCCTTACCAGCTGGTGTTGAACTATCTGAAGCACTCGCTGTGCGCTCATCTTGTCTCGCATGCGGCTGTTCTTCGCTGTATTGCCAAATATGATAAACTGGGACGCGTCTATTGTGTAACTGCTTTGCTGGAGTTTCTGGTCAGCATTATAGATGGCATCACCTGTCGGTAAGTCTCCAAAAGAGTAACCATCAAATCCGAGCAAATCTAAATCAAATTTTATCTTACCAGCATTAAATCGGAGGAGTCGCTGCTGCCTGGTGCCATGATGCAGCTCGTGCTTTGGGTCATGCAGATTATTGCCACGACACTGCAGCAGTACGAGATGCGTGGCGAGCTGAGCGCCGAACAATCTTATATGCTGGATCAGAGCTGTCTGCTCGTGGAGCACCTGACGAAGCAACAGTTCGCTTTGGCCATGTTAAATGTGAGCTGTCACGAAGAAATGGATTCGGTGGATAGGATGCATGAACTGTATGCGAGTATAAAGGGATCGCTTACCAACTCCAATTTTACGCTGAGCTCAGCCATGGCGGAGCAGCATTTAAAACAATTGGCGTACATTGATGCCAAGCATTTGGAGCTGAAATCATTGAATCCATTGCCATCGGCCGAGAAGATCTCATGCTGTGTTCAGCCACTGCTTGCGGTTGAGGTGCTGCTCAATCCCTGCAAGGACACCTCATACTATGTGGCCGAGTTACAAATGCTGCAACGTCTCAAGGGTTACACGAATACCCGCCTTTTCTATGAAATTATACGCGCCGGTTTCCTCACGCTCAGCAATGTGGCGGACACCAGTCCGGATACCATGTGGGGTGCTTTTATGCTGTTCAAAATGCCGCACATTATCAAACAGCTGCACACACTCCAACGGGTACCGGGCGAGCAGCCATTGCCACCCACCGACTACATACCGGAGCTGGTCGAGGCGTTGGAGATGCTCATCGAGGATAATCTGCTGCTGGACTTCATGGCCACGAAGTGTTCCTGCAATATCATTGACTTCCTGCTTAACGACTGGACCAAACAGCAGCTGGTCAACGATGTGCACGTCAAGAAATTCGCCAGTCAGCGGTAAGGAATTTATGCACAGATCTCCTACTTGTAACTAACTCCATTTCACTTGCAGTGAAGCCGCCTCGCTGCTGCTCAAGAAATGTGTCAATGGCCAACAGACGCAGTCCAACATAAATTACATTAAGCGTGCCGAGGTGCCACTTTCCGGCGTACTTAAAACGCTCTGCACCAACAAGGTGCAGGACATGGTGAATGTCCTCTGCCAGGTGCCAGTGGGCAATAACTTTGAACTGATACTGTCTGTGGCCACCGTGGAGGGTCTCCTTAAGACTTTTGTCTCGCGACTGATTCAATGTAATGAGAACTCAAAACAGATGCCCGGAGAACTTGGCAAACTGTCTGTAATTCGCTCCACGCTGTTCGATGTCTCCTTCCTGATGCTCACGAGCATTGTGCAGACCTACGGATCGGATGTGAGTCGACGCTTATTCTCGTTTTGATCTGTTTGTATTTCAAGTGTGGGTTTTGCAGGTGGTGCTGTCAGAGCGCGGCGACTCTTTCTTTGAGAAGTGGGTGCGCGAATGCATGATGGAGCGCAATAAGCTAAAGAACCCCCGGCAGATCTTGGCACTGTGCGACGATAGCATTGTGGATGAACTGCTGCTAAGTCTGAGCAAACCGGAGGCGGCGGCACAACTGAAACAGCCCAGCAATCTAACCTGGCAGGACATCTGTCTTAATCTGCCAGGTGTGCTGCATCACGTGCTGATTGCATGGGAGCAGGAGACTTTATCCTCGGCGGATGTCAAGAGCATCTTGGACAACATGAAGCGGCGTCTGTTTAGCTTCTCCGTCTGCGCAACGTCGTTTCTGTGCGCCTACATGTATTCCGTGCGGGAAACGGAGTTGCTTAAGCCCCTGAATATGATTCAACAGTTTCTGGCACCACTCACCACCGAGGAGCTGTCCAGCCAGGAGAATTCTAAGGAACGGCTAGCCCTCTCATACCAGGTCATACGCAAAATGCAGCACGATGTGCATCCGGCGCCCAACACCAAATCTCGTCTCATCTCGCACACGCCGCTCATCGAACAGTTTCGAGATTGCTGGCGCAGTGTTCACGATGCCGGTCATCTGCCGGTGCGTGCGGCACAGACACTGGAATCGCTGCTGCTGGCTGGTGGCGCCTCCTGGCTGGTCACCCAACTGGCGGAACAGTTGCTCAGCTGCAAGTATATGCGGGATATGGCCAAGTGCATGGACATTGTGTTCGCTGTGATGCATCTGGACATTGAGCGCAGCACGGAGGCACTGCTGCAGTATGTGGTGGCACCACTGATCCTACGTCGCCAGGGGTAAGTTATCCCTATACCAGTTGCCTCATAGATTGATTCCATGTTGTAATTGCCTACAGCGATGACATCAATGAGCCGCAATCTCTGGTGCTGGCCCGTCTCTGCGCCTATTGCATCATTTCCTGCTTGGAGACGCGCAGTTTGGCTGCCGGCGCACTGAAGAAGCGTTCGCGTTCCCATGATGAGGATGAACTGCTGGCGGCGAATGCGGCCAAGGTTCGTAAAGTGTTGGGTGATGGCAGCGACAATCCCGATGAGGCCGCCACAAATATTGTCGCCTCCATGCTGGTGGGCGGTGGCACAACACCCAACACCGACCTGCGTGCCACACCCGTCAATCTCAAGGAACCGCTGCAGTCGAGCGTTAAGCACATTTTTCGCGTCTTCCTGCAATTCGTCAGCGGCGATGAACTGTCGCCCAAGGCCGTCTTTGTCTATCAGTTCATCTCGCTGCTCGTCGAGTGCGGCGGTGAGCGGGTAGCGCCTGTGCTCCGTCTGCTGCCACCCAATCTGATGCAACAGCTGCTCAAGGTGCTGGCCACCGATGATATACGCGTCGGCCTCATCAGTCGCCTCTACGATCTGCGTGTGCAGAGCGGCCGTCAGGCGGCTGTCGCCGATCTGTGTCTGTGGCGCAACATGCAGCTGGCGCGGCACAGCATCCATCTGTGAGCAGCGAGGGCTGATCAATAAGATGTAACAAATGGCTTACCGGGCTTAATTGATAATTACTAAATATGAACTTATGCTTAGTTGAAAAATAAATATACCTTATGCTTGTTTCGATGTATATATGCGCCCGATCTATAACCATTTGTATTTAATCAATTATTTAAACTTAATATGATGCAACGCTTCCAAATACTATTATTTATGTATATATATATATATCGAGGTCATGCTACGGAGGAGGAGCGACAATTATTAGTTCTTGGCAATTTTCACAATGCATTTTACAAATATGGATGACAAAAAAAAAATTAATATAAATATATATAGATATATATGTGTATATGTATCTGTATATATTATATCTGTATATATTATATTTAATGCATGCTACTGCAAATGGTTTTTGGACTAAAAAATTGTTGACTCGACTCGGTTTTTTTGTTTGTTTGTTTTTTAGGTTCGCAGTGTTTGTTTTTATTACTGTAATTTGTTTGCTGATGCGGCCAAATCTGCCTGTTGCTAACTGCAACCGTTAGCGTGTTGCAAGCTATTGTTGTTGTTATTATTGTTGTGTATAACTACTAATAGAAGCGCGTCCGCTGTTGGATTTGTTGTTGGCATTACTCCGATTGGATCTCAGGCGGCGGCAGCAGGCAGCAAGCAGAGGCCGTTACTTAAATTAAAGACTTTTGATTTCCTATATCACTTGAGACAGCATTCAAAATAGGTCTCCCCAACGCAACCGCCTCGCATTGCCCGCTTTACATTGTGTTCAAATTGGCGTTTGTTGCTCTGCAGCACATCAGCCGCCTCCTTGTTGAGCGGATCCTCGGGATTGGGTTCCTTATAAAGTAATTCAAATTATTTTAGCCGTATAATAGTTGACTGTGTCCGCATTTACCAGGAAGAGAAACTGCAAGCCATAGACAATGGAATTTATGGTTAGCACTGGATTCCAGTCCTCGCGCAATATGTTTAAGCACACATTGCCTTCCAGATCGATGTTGGGGTGATAAACTTGCGTCGCACATTTGACCTTCGGCGGCTCATGCGGATAATTGGAGCCGACGCGAAAATTGAATACGAAGCGACCGTCTCTGTAGAAGCCCTCATCCGGTGAAATGATCAATTTGAAATTAAGCAAGTCATCACTATCGGGAAACTCCGTTGCACAAGTTTTAGGCAGGTTCAGTTCATTAATATCTAACAAAAATATATAAATAATTATATATATATGTATAGGAGTGTGTGTGTGTTTCTGTATATATTATATTTAATACCTTTTTGTATGCGCAGCTGGGCGGCGGAAGCTTTTTTTTGCTGACCGCGAGCCGTTTGATCGCCATCCTTTTTTTGTTGTTTCAGCGAGAAAAGTTTAATCATATTTTTATTTTCTTCCTTTTTTTTTGCTTTATGTTTGTTTGCCTGCTTGGCGCTGTTTGCTAGCGTCTTCGTCGTCTTCGACTTCTGTCGCTAATCACTGTGATTCAATTGCGGCCTTCTTGTTTCTTTTGTGTGGTTGAGAGTATTGCACACGTTGTGGGTTTGTTAATACATTTTTAAACGATTTGTCATTCGGTCGAATTTTCCTTTTTTTGTCTTACCTAGAAATTTGGTTTGGTTGTTTCAAGTGTATGCTTCTTCTTAAAACTCTTAGCTCTTATTTTCTCTGCCTGTCATTCAATGCCACTACTATCGATTGCCACCATCGATATTCTTATGAGTTTTTCGTATTTGGCGAATTTACAACACTTCACTGATAATCATAATAAACATCCGTATTACCTATCGATAGTATAGTGCACATGTTGTGTAAATCGCGCTAAAGCTAAATTATTTAATTTGTAATGTCTGCCGAGCCGGAAATTGCCAAAGATGCTGTGCTCAAGCGTAGCGAACCCATACCACTAGATACGCCTCAGGTGCACGGCTATGATTTTAACCAGGGCGTCAACTACAGCATGCTGTTAGAGTCTTATTTGCACACCGGTTTTCAGGCTACAAATCTTGGCCTAGCCGTCAAAGAGATCAACAAAATGGTAAGTTTATTTTGCTAAAATGAAGTGAAAACAAAAACAATACTAAACATTGACAGTTAGATTGCAGGGCTCAGCCGCTGGATGCCGAACAGGAGGATATGCACGAGACAGATGCATTTATCCGGCGTCGCAACAAATGCACAATTTTCCTTGGTTACACATCGAATCTGGTGTCCTCTGGCTTGAGGGAGACACTCCGGTTTCTAGCGGAGCACCGTATGATCGATTGCATTGTGACTACAGCCGGTGGCGTTGAGGAGGATTTTATCAAGTGCCTGGCGCCAACATTTGTGGGGTCCTTTGAGCTGAGCGGACGAGATCTGCGAGAGCGTGGTATAAACCGCATTGGTAATCTGCTGGTGCCCAATGACAACTACTGCAAGTTTGAGGATTGGCTAATGCCGCTGCTCGACGAAATGCTAGAAGAGCAGCGCAGCAAGGGTACCGTTTGGTCGCCCTCACGCATTATCCAGCGACTAGGCGAGAGAGTCGGAGATCCCAGTTCCATTTATTACTGGGCGGCAAAGAATCAAATACCCGTCTTTTGTCCAGCTTTAACCGATGGCAGTCTCGGTGACATGATGTACTTTCACTCATTCCGACAGCCTGGTCTCGTTGTGGACATATTATCGGATTTAAGGCGCCTCAATACGATGGCCGTAAAAGCGGTTAACAGTGGCATGATTATTGTCGGAGGGGGCCTCATCAAGCATCACATTTGCAATGCGAATCTGATGCGCAATGGCGCCGACTATTCCGTATTCCTAAACACCGCCTCCGAGTTTGATGGCAGCGATAGTGGTGCACGCCCGGATGAGGCCGTCTCCTGGGGAAAGATACGCAAAGAGGCGACACCAGTTAAGGTGTATGCCGAGGCCAGTCTCGTGTTTCCCCTCATTGTCGGTGAGACCTTTGCCAAGCGGCACTATAACGGCAAGGACACCACATTGTAAGCGTCTCTCCTTCTTTATATCTATATACATATATATATAGACTAAATATAGTAAAATGTATTCCTTAACGACCCATGGAAAAAGTAGTGCAATTTTCTGCTGGCCGCACTCTAACAACCACTTTGAGGCACAATAAGCAACTCCGCTCAGTCTCCAAAGTGTTGTGTGCTTCATGCAGCAAGAAGGTTGGTACAGTGGTACCTCCTTAACTTGTATATGTTAGAACTGTAAATAAATTGGATTTGTTTTGAAGATGCCTTGTTGTATTTTGAAAACATTTTTGTGATTTGAAATTGATATATAAAAATTATGAACACGATAAAATATTCTTCTGACAGAATAACTATTTTACGAAAGTGTTTTGACATACTACAAAATAAATATTTTTTCATTTGTTTTGCATACGAATTAACTTCATTAAAATCTTATATATAAAAAAAAATATATTTTCATATAGTAAAAAAAACCTTATTGGTAAACTTTAAACTAAACAAGCTTCCTTTACCATTTCCAAAAATTGATTCTATTGTTGTCCAATAAATATTTATTTGATTCTAAATTTTAATAGAGGTCTAAATAAAAAATATGTTAAATATTTAAAAACAAATATTGTGCATTGTGTGAAATGAAAGTGTTTATGATTTGGCCTCGCCTTGTATCACTGTACCAAGAAAACTGGCCAAGCAAACTTGTCAGCCACAATGCAAGAAATGGCAGCAGAAGCAGCAGGAGCAGCAGGAAGCCATTAAGCTTCATCGTTGCCAGCGAGATGTGCAAAATGTGATAAACGCAACAAGCGTCGTATTTTCGACTCCAATGGGTTGTTTGAGTGCTAGTTGGTTTGTTGGCACTCCTGACACACTCCATACTCCTCAGTTCCACCAATATAATGGCTATGCAGTTCACCTCGCCAAGCAGCAGCAGCAGCAAGAATGCAACTTTTGTTGAGCATTTTAATAGCATAAAATGAAAGTTGTGGTCCAGCAAAGACCACAGATGCTGCTGTTGCTGCTGCATCTCCTCCTATTCCCCACTACTCGCCCCCTGTGGGCTTCTTGTCATACGCAAAATGGCAACTAAGTCCTTTGGTCGTAATTGCTTGGGTTTGCCGGCAGCGCACATAAACATTCCTTTGTGACTTTTCACTTTTGTCATATTTTCGCATTTCGCATTTTCCGCTTAATAGTCCGAAATTGTTTTGGGAACAATGCATTCGCTATAAGCTCACAAATTTGTCATTAATTTTATGTCGCTAATGTTGCCGCGCGGCTCTTCATCTTTTTTACTTCTCTGCAAATTTTATGTTTATTGCACCGTCCCCCCATCCCCCAAACATATCCTTTTGCCTGTAAGCCCCTTAGTCTGCACCGAAAGTTTTGCTGTCTGTGCGCATCATTAAAGCCAAAAAGAAAACTTTTTCGCACACTTTTTTTATCCTCCCCTAATTCTTTATTCGTCTGTATTTGTCTCTCTCTTTATCACTGTCTCCCCCTCTCTCTCTCTCACTCTTGCTTCGACAGTTGGTGTTACATATTTTGAGCTATTGTCAGGTAGAGGGGCAGAGCTGCGGCGGGTGTTCTTTTTTGCTTACATTGCTGCAGATGCATTTTCTTTTGCAACTTTATATGCAGCCGCAACTTTATGGTCGTTTTGTTTTTCACTTGAAAAATGAATGTAAGTTCTGGCAACCATCAATTGTGGATATACTCTATATATATTACGTATATTAAAGTTAGTTTTACAAAACAAAAAAAAATCTGCTTTATCTAATTTATAAACTCTGTCATATTTTGAATACTGACGTCGCACTTGCTCAACTTTGCTCTTCTGCGTCGAGATACATGAACAAAATAGTTTGTATCTTTATACAAATTTGTTATATATTCTTATTCTCCCGAGTACGACTATCTCGCCGTAACTTAAAACATCTCTCAGAACGTCTTTGCAAGAATTATAATGATAATCATTTCTATACATAAATATAAATTACCGGAATACTTTGTTAAATCTCTTTCAGTTCAGTGGAAATTAAATTATCGTTGAGTGCAACGACGCATACGATTCGCTTTTTCGGATTCAATAAGGAATTCTTTACAGAGTGCTGCAAAGCTCTCAAACAACGCGATCCTCAAGCTGTGTGCGATGAATGCGATTCAGATAGGTTGAATAAAGCAACAAGTAAATTTTATGAGGAGCTTCTACAGGAACGCAAGTAACTGGCTTCTACAGCCGATTCATGTGAAAGACTTTTTAGAGAAAGCTTGATGGCAACTTCATGAGTTCGATATGCAAGTGATAACAAATATTTTTGACATAATCGAATTTTTCCTTATTACTTATTTTGTTGTTTAAAATAATTTTGATACTTAAATCCAACAATGGAGTCGGTTTTTTTCAGTAATTGTAGCATACTCTTAGGCGCAAATAAAGAAAATCAAAAGGCTGCACAAAGATATGGGACGCCACTGTAAAGACTCTGAAAACGAGTACAGCACATTCTTTTGCCTAGTCGCCGACACTCTCAATTTGCAGGACTGCAGTGTTTGTTCAGTTGCAGCAAATGGCAGTAAACTATAATCCAAGTTGGCGAAACTTGGCAAGAAAATCAATTGCACTTATTATCGTGGTGCCCATTATCGGCAGCTACGCAGGCCAGGCCGGGGCCAGGCCAGCATTGTCGTTAAGAAGTGCTTAACTGCATGCTGTCATATCTAATGCCAAGCACACACCACAACACACACACACAACAACACACACACACCATCACAAGCGCAGCGCTTAAGAACTAATTACGAGCAAAGCTGTTTGTTGTTGCTGCTTCCTTTTGCTGCTGCCTTGCAAAGTGCGTAGAATTTCGCCAAGTGCATTGCAGCCAAGCAAGTTGTGCGCAGTGTGTGTTTTTGTTGTGCTGGCCAAGTTTCCAGTGATTACGACCAAATTAAAACTACATTAAAACTTTGGCGAGTCCAGTTCCTGGCAATTGACAGCCACACACTTTCCCATACACTCTGTGTGTGTGTGTTTTGCAGGAAACTCTCAAGTCGTTATTGATTTTAGAATTTAAAAAAAATAAGAGTATTGCATAATTGTTCACATCTAAGTAATAATAAAAATAAAACTTAAGAAACAGACTGCACTCAAAAATAAATTCAAAATTTATATTATTATGAAAAAAATGAAAATTGAAAATTAAGAACGAAATTATGTAAGAAACATTTTAAGTTAAGAAACTGATAGATCATTACTGTGGAACAGATAATGATTATTTTTTTTTTTGCAAATATTTAATTAGCATTTTAATTAGTTTCTATATGTTTATCGAGACAGAATATCATAAATAAAAACGAGCAGAATTTGAAAACCATTAAAAACATGAAATATAAAATATAAAATGTGTGCAATTTTCACTTATCTTCAACTTTAATCGTCGTTCTGCACCTGGTGGGGAATCTGTGCATCTCACAACTTGGACATATCCCTCTTAAACTGCTATCATAATAGCTGCTCCGCATCCGGATGGCATTCTGAGCAGCCGCAACAGGAAATCATCGGGTTAAGCGAAGAAACCTTTTCCTCCTGAGAGCTGTCAGATGTTACACAACAGTTTTCAGTAGATGCCTTCTGCTCTTCGCGAAAGATGCACTCCCGTTCCGAAACACGCGCCTCTAGATACTCGGGTCCCGTGGCCAGAGAAAACTGGCCCAGTTGCAGTAGCTGTTGTTTGAACAGCTGATCATATAGAAAGCGTAGATTCCCCTCCCATCTCTTTCCTTCCTGCTCCAGCAGATTGTGCAGCACTAGCTCCAGTTGGCGATCCAGGTTGGAGAGTGCATGTTTCATCGCCGGTTCATCGTCCAGTAAGTCTTTTAAACTGTTGCTTAGAAAGTTCAGAGGTCCATTTGAGGGCGTCCAATTCTTTAGACGACGTATGGCCTTCAGAGTGTTGCGCTCCAGTTGCGGCAGCAAAGATTTATTGCGAGGAGCTTCTTTCTCCAGTGGAGGCAGCCAGTTGGATACGGTAATGAGCGACTCATTATCCTGAATTAACTGCACCAAGTGCGGGTTGGCCTGTGTGCCCCCACTTTGGGGGAGCTCCTGCTGCTGTTTGGGAGTAGGAGCCGTCGGCAGCTCAAGCAGTCCATTGCTTTGTCTAAACTGAAGCTGATTCAAGTCGCGAGTCTGTGGGGCCTCAAGTCGGTAATTCAGTTTACTCGAATGAATTTGGGCATGGTTTGCAGTTGGTGCTGGCTGCAACTCGGCCGGGAAGGCGTCCTGTGTGGTAGAGAAGACCGTATCATATTGGGTGTTCTGAGTTCCGGAGTAGAGCTGCGGCTGGTTAGGAGCTGTGGGTGTATAACGACTGCTGCCGCCGCCATAGTTTGATCTATTTGAATCCATAACCGATTCAGCATCACTCTCAGAAATATGCTTTGGCGGAATGTGCTGATCCCTTGAAGTTTCCTGCTGTTGCCATTCATCCATGCTCTCGCCAGAATACGCACTCAGCACATCCTCGAGCTGTTTTTGCATGTTCTTCATATCAGTGAAGGGCACTGCAAGTCTGCCCATCTCCTTCAACTGGTCATACATGAGCAGCATCAGACAGTTCCTGGCATACTTGTCCTCCCTGTCCGCCTTGTGAAATCTCTGCAACCAGTGCTGGCTTATTTCAAAGGCGGATTTGGTAATGTTGCCCGAATAAACATCGTTCATTAGCCTCAGCTGGGACTGGAAGTGACGATCCAAAGCATTAACGTTTATTTCACTCATTTTGTTTCGACTTATAGATCAATAGCGATCTATTAACTCTGGAATTAAAAATAGATTTTCGAAATTTTCTGTTTCTATTTCAAGGACAGTTTGAAAGCTGAAAGATGAGAATAAAACGGACTCGAAATGAGCAAAATAGAAAAGAAACAGTGATTCACATTTTTATAAGTAAACAAATAAATTCATTGTATATATATAGATAGAGAGACAATTACAGAGAGGGAGACAGATAGGGAAAGAGAGAATCATTTAGAAAGAGAGGTAAAAAGAGAATAAATTAAATTGAGATAGATTGAAATAGAGAATGTGAAAATTTTAATTAAGGAACATGGATATATATGTAGACATATAACAAGAGAGAGTGCGATTATTATAATTATCATAGAAAGAGAGAAAGACAAAGAGAGAGAGACAGAGAGTGATAGTCTATATAACATCAAATAAATTAATGCAGAAAAGTTTGATAAAGTCATTTATCGAATTGTGCCTCCTAAATTAAAATTTATTTTTATCAATTTTGCTTCAGTTTCCTTTAGATCCATCTTTTAATGGCATTTTCCTTTAGCGTTAAATTGTTGCTAATTTAATTTCCGATGCGCTTCTTAACCCTTTTTCCCAAGCAACTTTAATGAAAATGCAAAGTGTCGCTTGGGTCGCCCTTTGATAACTCTTCAAATTCCTTGTATTTTAAGGATACATTTAGCAAGCCATTGAAAGGGACTCCGGTGTCGATTATCACAGAGGTCAATGGTTATTCCTGCTCCACACTGTTCGCACCTTGCTGGCCGACAATTGGAAATTGCGCAAAAATGCCTCAAATACCTGCCAGAGGCTCACATAGAGAAATTAAGAGAGACGAAAGATACACAGATAGAGAAGTAAAGAGAGAGTGAGAGAGAGAGAAAGAGAAAAGTTGGCGCACATCCTGCTGCCGATAAGCTGGCAATATCCTTGGCGATGCTGTTTAATTCCTTTGGCATTTTTTCTTTGCCTCGTTCATAAATTGCGCAAATTCCTTTTGTGGGCCACAAGGCGAAGGCGAAGTTGGAGCAGGTCTGCTTGGATTGTGAGCGCCTGCCACACAACATCTAATTTCTCCGCATGTCCTGTGCACGCTTATTAAAGTATAAATCATTTGATGGCTCCACTCTAACTACCCAACTACCCACAAACACACCCACCGACAAAGCCAAGTGACTAAAAAGCACATCAAAATGTGCAACAAAACAAAAAACAATGAAATTCTGCCAAAATACAAAAAAAAGAGGAGCAGCAAACATAGGTGAGGTGAGGTGCGGTAAGGAGATGGGGGGAGCTGGTAAGGTTGCCTGCCTTGGCCAAAGTACATTATCGTCCTTTTGGCGGTGGTGCAAGAAGCTGCAACAAATGTAGCAGAAAACCGCAGCTGAGAGTAGTGCAATTAAATACAGGAAATAATGGCCACCGCAGTAGCAGCTACAGCCACCTCCTCTCTCTCTTTCTCTTTCTCTATCTCTGCTTCTCTCATTCTCTCTGTGAGAGGGGCAGAATGCGTTAGGCGGAGGTCTTGGTCATGCCACCGGATACTACAGAATGCAGGAAGCGTTCACAGCAGCATCTTGGGCACCAACTCCAAGTTGCCTATGCAGCATAACAATTTTGAGGCGAGCACAAAAATAAAGTTCAGCTCAATGAATCTTGGGCGCCCTGCAATAAAAGCACTTTAACTAAGATCTTTATAAGCTAATAGCTACATAAGTGTTGGCACTTAACCATAATTGCCATATGCTTAACTTTATGGATGTAAAGTTGAGCCGCCAGATTTTGGATTACATTTATGCTCAAGGAACTTCAAACAGTTGGCTTGGGAATATGACATTAAGTTTTTACAGCGCATTCTTGAATAATTTCGATTATTTAGTTTATCTTTGCATGAGTTAAATTACAATTAATTTGAAAGCCATTGATCTTTATACCATTAAATATGTGCATAAATTGTATTTTATTCTTTTTCGTAACGTATTTTATTCGTAAAATGCTGCCTTATCTGTTTCCAACAGTTTATCTCTTTGAAAATTCCCAAATACGTAGAGCAACTGAGATTAAATTTCACATCAAGTGAATTCCGAGCCATTGCGGTTTTTGGTTTGCGAGTTGCTCAAGGGATTATGTGCATGTGGTTACAATATGGAAAATATTATAGAATAATGCAATTTTCAATCGGCAGCCATGAAACTATGGCAAATGCATCAAACTCACTCACCGCCCACCTCTCCCGATTGCTCTATGTGTTGACTCTTAATTGAATTCAATGTGCACTTAAGCAACATCCGTTGATAATGAAATTCTGCCACGAAAATTGTAGACCAAAGTGTGACTAAAAAAGGCTAGAGAAAGAGAGGAAAAGAGAAAAAGAGAAAAAAGAGGAGGAGAGAGCTGCAAGTATTTTGTAGCTATGCAAATTTTTCTGCTTCCTTTTTTTTTAGCATTTTTTTATTGCACAATAAATAATGCGAAACTAAGTAGATGAAATAGCAGAAAACACACAGCAAAGAGGAGCAGCGAGCAGGAAAGGGGAAGCAAGCAGCTGCCTGGCAACGGCAAACGCGAATTTGAAATGAAATTAAACGGCAGAAGAACTGCCAGGCATTTGCCAACATTCACCGGCCAGAAAAAAAAGAGCGGGGAAAGGGGTGAGGTGACAGACCTGATAAGTGCAATAATATTACGACTTTGAAGTCTTTATTATAAGCATATTTAATTTTATTTGATTTGATTTGGGTTTCCATAGATTTGATTTAATTTAATGCTTTTACACGACACTTGCAAATAATCGATTTCACTTTGAATGATTGTCCTTTCGTGTTTTCTCCTGTCTTTTTGACTTTTCAGCTGTTTGGAATGTTGGGAAAGTATGAGCAGCTGCTTCAATAATGCGCATAGCATTTGAAAACTGTACATTGCACATGGTATTTCAAAAAATAGCTATGTGTTTGTGCATATATACTACACATGCATGTGTTCATTAGAAATATGTAACCAAAAGAGGGTATACCCTGTTTATTAGTTTAAATGATTGATTTTAAATACACTTGATTTTTAATATTTATTAATTTAGTGCACAAAGTATAGATAAATTATGGTAGCTAAGTTTTCATGTTACATTATATGTTCAAATTCATCATGCACTTTGAGGGCATTTGTATGTTTACAGGGTATAGAAATTCCTTACGATTGACTTCGCTTGGAGTTTTATTGATTGATTTTCAACGGTCGTTGCGATAAAGTGAGCTCCGTCAGAGCAACAGACAATCAGCCAAAGCTATGAGCAGCTATGCTTGCCAGCTGATACAGCTCCCCTTACCCCTTCTGCTCCAGCTCCACCAATTGCTCCAGCTCCAGCTCTGGCTTTGACTCCTGTCGTGACGTGCCAGCGTGCCAGGCACACGTTGCGTATGCTCAATATCTTTATATATATATATATATAAATATATAGAAAAATGTATTTGTGCATAGATTGTGATGATGGCCACGTAGAGTTTAGTTTGAAATGCCGGCTTTGGCTTGTTGGAAGTTTGCACAAGAAATTCAAGCAATGATGAAGTGTTTTTATTGTGTTTATTGGCATGCGTTTTAATGAAGCAAACAGCCATGGAAAACAGCTGGAGGGAGCTTGCGGCAATGGGGTCCAGTACATTGGTGGTGCCACTCACACTCGTCATCCACACAGCACTATAACGGAGCCAATTTCTGTAAGAGTGCTATATATAGATATATATGTATATATTTTTATAAGTACTTGTTTGAGTATATATGTATGGTTATGGTAGTCCAAACTTTTTTCATTAAAACTCTTGAAGGAGAGGGGGCATTGGCACTGGCAGCGTCAGAGAAAGAACCAGCTGGATAAGTGAGTGCAAAATGTTATTTTATTGTCAACAAGCAAAGTTACAAAACGGAGCAAAACCTGTGAATGTGGGAAGAAGACCCAAAAGGACATCAGAACTGAGAATTGTTATGCTCCCAAAATTTATTTAATATGCAATATAAACACAGCAACAAGGACTACTCTCTCGCACAACAAGGACGAGACGACAACAACATGACACGCTCATAAACTCATTTGGGGAGCAACAACAACTCACAACTCACAGCTTGGAGCTCGGAACTTACAGCTGCTCGTTTTTAAGGGACAGCAAAGAATTTTTTAATAATACCTCAAGGATTTCACAGAGCAAGTGCAGACACCAAGGATTCCATGAAATATACATAAATGTTGCTGCTTTTGTTAATGTTGTTGTTGTTGTGTTCTATATCAAAGTCAGAGCTAACCGACAACTGCGTCCACAACTTTTTTCATTAATTTTGAAAAACAACTCGACAGCAGCGCAAATTACCCACCGGCTTCTCACGCATTAGCCATGGCGATTAAGCATCCACCACTCCCCTCACATCACGTTGGCCCCTGCCCTGTCACAAGAGTCAATAAAAATGTTGCCACAAACTTTTGCCAGCCCTCAGCCATTATCAATTCATGGCCCCGAGGATGGACCCAAAGTCTATATCATTTTTTTTGATTCCAAAATTGAATTGATTAATAAAATATTAATTCGTACCTTCCCCATAAGATTTGTGCATTTTTTTTATTGCGAATCGAAATATTTATATTTTCTGCATTTTGATAATCCTATATAATCCATTAGAAAATAATTTTTTTATCTGCTCTAAACAAGACAAATTATAGCAATATTTCATTTATTTTATTTGTTCGGCATTTATTGCTACTCATCGCTTAATCGTGATGAATTTGTAAACTTTAAATAGAATTTATTTGTATTTTGTGATTTAATGAGTAGTTTATGATGATGATTCCATGCAACAACTATTCCATTGCCATATACTTGTAGACTCGCTGGCATCAGTTGTAAAGATTGGCATCATAAAATGGCTACATTAAATTTTGGGCTAAAAATGTAGTTTGTTTTTTCTAATTGCGATTAGCTCTGCAGATTGCCACCATTTGCTGACTTTATTTCCAGGAGTTAAATTTAGTTATTGGTCTTAAATCTTGTTTATGCAAGAAGTGATTTAAATCTGGTTTATTGCTGCTTCTTATGGATTGCTATCAAGCATATCAAGCATTTTTTATTAATTAAGCACAAGCAAATGTAAACTCTGTTTAACTTGATATATTTGCATTTGACAATTTCCTTACTTGCCGTTACTTATCCTATCTACATTCTTGTAACCACAGGAGTTGCTGCAACAGTGTTGCATGCTTTGGCGGTGCAAGTGCACGGCATATGCATGACGCATGTTCTTAATGGCATTTGCAAAATGGAAAAATGGCCCAAAGAGAAGTTGCCTGAATAAGAAACACACACACACACACACTTCAAAAGTGACGCTAAGTGCTGGACTCTGTTGCTTTCTGTTGCCGCAATCACATCTGGAATGCTCTTTGCTGCTGGCTGCGGCTAAACCCAAAAAAACCGGAGGGAAAAATTTGCGGGGTATGCGCAAAGAAAATGGGAGGGAAAAAAATGCAAACCGCACGCAAAAAGGGTTAGCAGAATGTTGGCTTTAAGCCTGAACTCAATATGTGCATAACTTTCGCTTTCCTTGCCTTGCGGTCCTGCTCGCAAATGCCAAACATAATCTCTGACCCAAATCCCAAACCCATTCGCATGCTCCCCAACTAGTGTAAGTGACGCCTTAAAGACATAAACAAACTGTGTCACTTGGCTCCGGCTCCGGCTCTGGCTCAGCATCAGGCTCAGTCTACCTGTGAAAGGAGTGCAGGGTGTGGAATGTTTGTTAAACAAATATTGGCACTTGCCTTAATAAACTGGGTAAGGCTAAGTCGTTTCTACTCGGCTTCTGCTCCCAGCTAAATGGGTCACAAATGTTGGTGGAGTGAAGTATCAAATCCGGCTAGACTTTAAGCTGAGCTGTTATGGCAACTAAAGACTGCTCAATATTTGGCAACAACAAATACAAACTCAAAGTTAACCCATCTAATTGCAGTGCAGACAAATAATCCGACTCCACTCTCAGAAAAAATGTACACGCGGTTAAGAAATAATTATAAAACAGATTTATATATATGGAAATTTGCATAAAAATGTTGAAATATAAAGAATTTCTTAAAAAATAATAAAGAATTATCATCAATTAAATTCGTTCGCTATTTACGTTTTGTACATAAGCCCCCCTATTTTTCCTCAGTGCACTTATGCCACATGCCAAATAGGAGAAAACGTTTGAAATTTTAATGGCATTTAAGTGACTTGTTTAAGTTGGGGGCGAATAGCTGTAGGCGTGGCATTTGCGCTTGACTTAACAAATTAATGCAAATCGTGCATAACAACAGGCAGACCCCTTTCCATCCTCTTTACCCTCCTCCGCCACCTATAATAACAATTGCGTTTTCCGCTTGAAAATCTAATGAATATTTATTAACTTGTTTGTTGGTGGAGACGACGCACTTTGGCTTTCACAGACTGGTTTGGGTGTTGTTTAAAAAAAAACAAAACGCTTGCATCTCGATTTTCAAGCTGTAATTTAATTGCAGGTGCCCCAACTGCTAAGGACAACAGCGACGACAGCATCCGCTTCCGCTGTGGCACAACATCCGCCAATCCGTCCAAGCTGCGACAATCGCATTAGAATACGCTGCACTTGTCACCACCTGATGGATGGATGGCTGGATGGATGAGCTGGGTCTTGAGCCGCAAGCTGCTGTCCCGGCATGTTGCATGTTGCATGTCGATCATTGCACCTGTATAGTTGTATATAGAGAGTGTGAGTGGCAGCTGCCACTCCTGTCTGTTGCTGGTGCTTAATGCACTCATTTAATTGCATTATGCCGCAGGTCCTCTCACATTGCCTTTAAGTGAGGCTGGGCAGGTGCGGCAAGTGGCAAGTGGCAAGTGGCATGTTGCAGACTGGCTGACTTGACACCGCCCCAGTTGAGCACTCAACAACAATAACAATAGCAGCAGCAACAGCCGCACTGCATACATTTGCATAAGAACAAGAAAGAATAAATAGTTAGCAAAGCCAAGCCGATTTTTGAATGCCCTCAGATTCGAAATTCTAATTAAGAAAGAAATTGCTTATACCTTATTAATCAGAAAGCTAATTCTTATGACTTTCTAAAAATAAGCGCTTGAAAAAAATAATTAATTTCTAGAGTGTTGTTTTCTATTTTGCTTTTTGAGTTTACTGAATTATTATATTAATATTTTTCTTTTATATACAAATTATTTATATAACAGACAGTGTTCAAGTATGAACATGAGACGCTGCGAGGCTCAGCTATTTTTTAATGACAAAATATCATATACAGTCCACTTTCAAGTGGCTGCATTAAAATAAGAAAACATCACATGAAGTTGCTCAAGTATGAACATTGGACGCTGCACAGCTCAGCTAGTTTAAGATAAACAAACATCGCATTTGTCGAAGAGTGAAGCTCAGCTATTCTAAGAAGAATAGACCGCACATAGAGTCGCCATACAAACGCTGCAAAGCTCAGCTAGTTTAAGAATAAACATCACATGGAGTCGCCCTACAAGCGACTCCGTTAATATAAATAAACATAACATGAAATCGCCTTACAAGCGGCTTCATATGTATTTAGGCTTAAGATTTTTGTATAAAATAAAGAAATGCTCATCAGAGCGAACAGTTTGATTCAAACGTCGTCTATACGTGTTTCACACAGACAGAAAAACTCGAATGTCAGTTCTATGTGTAGTCACGAATGTGCTTCTTTAATATAGCTTATCAGACACATTGTCACCCCTTATATTTATATGCTGAACTGTGTCTAGCTATCAAATCATAATATTCTATCCAGAAAAGAGAGTATAAGAAGAGCTTGCAGCTCAGATACACACTTTGTTGTCCCGTCCCATTGACTTTAATGAAGTCAAGAAGGTGCGGCTGCTTTTGACCGGACACCTTATGTAAAAGAGTCAACACGCATAAGGTTGGCTGCACAGCATCCATATTTGTGTAATTCCAGCTGTATATAATTACATAAGATTATGCATATATCTACCGTTAACTGAAGTTTATCTTATTGTATTAGAACACGGAAAAAGCTGTCGAAGTTCATCCAATATCGCTGGATCTGCGATGGAGCAGCACAACAATTATTCAGTGGATGGTGCAAAGGAAAGTTTTTATCCTTATTAAGCCATTTAATGAAGACATTGGAGCCAAAGATGTTTAGCTGTCTTTTAAGGAAGTTGAAAGCAATGATTGCCTCGCTATTGTTCCGATACTCGATGATATAGGCATACTGCTCCGGTTTGTATTCCAGCACGAAAAACTTATCGTAGTGCCAGATGAGACGCAGTTTTTCATACACCTCCAGCGGATGCAAAGGATCCACATCTTTAAGGAGCAGACTCTTCAGATTTTTGGATTCCTGCACTAGTATTTGCAGCCCGGCATGATTAAACAATCTCGGCAAACTAAAAAATAACCAAAAATTTCCAATTGAAATTAAAAAGTGAATTCGTGCTTCTTTTTCTTCGTATTGTTCTTACACAGCCAGTGCTCGATTCATGGTATTCACATTGATGTACTGCAAATAGGCAAAGCTACGCGAGCGGAACTTGTAATCGATCTTGAAGCGCAGCACGTAAACATCGCCCAGTTGAATGGCCACTCGCATGATATTCTCCGCCGTTGTTCGCTTGTTGATGCTACTAAGATATAACTGTAAATTTACTATTAGATGGAAATAGCACAAGTGTTGGGTGGTTATTTCCGACGGCACCTCTCCGGCTCCAGTATGAAGTATCTTTAGGTGATCAGCTCTTATCCAAAAGCGGGTGGTGATATACCGGGTGCCTTTCACATCCTGCTTCCAATAATGTTGCAACAAATCCATTTTCAAGCACAGAGAAACGCGTGCGCGCAAGCTGTCTGTTTGCGTGTATTGGTGCGTTGTATATGCTTTACCATTTAAAGCACTGCTAAAAAGCGTTGCCAGAAGTTTTTAAAGTGCGAGTGCAGCAGGCCGCTAGCTATCGATTGATCGAATATTGATTGCTATTGTTCAGATTGTAACCCAATTCATAATATAAAATATATGATTATAATTCACAAAGTATTCGCATTACAATCAAACATATATTTTTACGAGTAATACTTAACAGTAATAAGAAACGCATTTAGATGGTAACTTACGTTATTTTAAGCAATGCCAAAACAAAGCTGTTAAATAAAGCTAAAATGGCATCGGTGCACCATTGTCAGCTCGAATTTAATGCGCAGTGTTGCCAGATTGACTTGCATCATAGCAACACTGAAATTAAATACGCTGCACGACGGTTATGCATAGAAAACTGCCAAATAGCTGTCACTGCTTATGCTTTATTCGTTTTTGGGTATTTTCTGGCACACCTGTCAAGCTTAATTTTGTTGCCTTGGCTGCTGCTTCTATTGTTGTTGTTGTTGTTGTTGTTGTCGTTGCTTTGCTTTTGGACAGGTTGTGCGTGCTTTTTTCTAGCTCAGGCTTAACAATATAAATTAATGCAGGCCACACACAACTTTGTAACAGCCACGAAACCACAGCACCTACACTTTGTAGCGGTTGTTGTTGTTGCGGTTATGCCACCCAGTGGGAAACAGGCTTAAGTCAAGCAGAGACTGAAACCCATCCCATCTCCTGCTGCTGCTGCTTCTGCTGCTGATGCACTCAAGTGCCTGTTGTTACTGTTGCTACTGATGTGGCTGCTTCATTTTCCTAATTTATACGCGCGCAACACTAATGAAAATTTGCTTTGCGTGGCAAGGCAGGCAAACCACATGCTTTGTTGTTGTTGTTGCTGCTGCTGCTGCTGCTCTTGTGCTTATTGTAAATGACATGGGCGTTGATTCTGGCACTTCAAGGTGCACGCAGCAGCTTCTCCTCATAGCACTCCACTTCAATTTAGCGGCAGCAGTAGCAGCTCCACTTGAGCATTTGCCTTTGCCTTTGCGGTCTGTGAAAGTTGTGCCCCATTATAATCCCGTCACGGCCTCCTCCTACTTGCAGCTCCTCCTTGGTTGGCCTTGATGATGAATTGTTTGAGCAGTTGAACGAAACAGTTTTGCGCAGTCAACGAAAACTGACAGCAAATCATCAAATATATATTAAGTGAAAAATATTCCCAGTGTGTCGACAAGTCATTTGTCTTTTATTCAATATATATTCAAGAAATTCGACAAAAAAAAAATTAAAGCGAAATGGATGAAGAGCTTAATGGGGAACAGCTGGATCGGCATTTTATGCAGCAAGTTAAGGAATATGAGATGGTATTGAGGACCAGGACCTGCCAATCGGATCAGGAGATCTTAATGTGTTGGTTGCGTATCCTTATGGCAGCACCCGATTCCCAGAAACTGGCCAGAAATTGCCTAATGCTGCTCATGTTTGGGCACTTAAATGAGATCGGCTATTTGCAGAAACCCTTCACGGACATGCGCAATGTTGGCAAGGATCTCAATGACATATTGGACAGCTATAAGGGACTGTCGATGTTCAGTGAACCCAACTCTACTGAAAACGATGTTGCAGATGTAAGGCAAAGAGAAAACCCCTTCGAGGATATGCATAATATAGATAAGAATGGATATAAAATAATGGGTAGCTTTCAGGCACTGCCATTATTCAAGGAAAATAAGTTTACTCAAAAGGATGGCTCTGCTTCCGAAGCGGGGACTACTGAGGATATATGGGATAAGGATAAGCACATCAGGTATATGAACACTCTAGAGAAGAATCTTAATAAAATATTGGATAGTTGTAAAGGACTGACATTTACCGAGGAAGACAAGTCTACTCAAAAAGATGTTGCTGTCTACGAAACAGAGATAAGTGAGGATATAGGAGAAAAGGATAAGCCTCTCAAGGATGTGCCCATTATAGAGAAACATTGTAATAAAATTTGTGATAACTTTTATCAAAAAGATGTTGTTGCAGCCGAAGCAGACGCCAATAAGGACCTCAAGGATGAAGAGAAAACTAGTAAAACTGTCAGGGATAAAAACATTGAAGAAAGCAATTGTATTAAAACATTGTACAGCTTTAAAGGACACTCAATATACACTCAAAATTATGTTTCTGCATGTGAGATATGCGAAAAGCAAAAGCCCTTCAATGTTGTAAATATTCGAAGTGATATGTTGGATAAGACTGAGGAACAGTCCGTCATCAACAATGGCCAATCCACTCAAAACTATGCTTCTACGGGCACAGGTGATGATGTAGAGGAAAAGGATATGCCAAAGTATTTCAATGAGCATACAAATAGTCAGAAGCTCTTTGAGTATGGAAAGAAATGCAATGAAATATTCGAAAGCTGTGCAGGATTGTTGACTTTAGAGGTAAATGAAGAACATAAATCAACTCAACCTATTATGGATATGAGCAATAAGGGTCTCAGCCCGCTGCTTGTCAATGAAAACAAGTTCCCTCCAAAAGAACTCAAAGTTAAAACAAGTGAAAAAATAGAGAATAAAACACATCCATCCAAGGAACATTCAGTTTCCAATATTCAGCAGCAAAGTAAAAAAATAATTATGTACAACTATTTACCAGAGGTGAAATCAGCTAAGCCATCAGTAGCTACTAAGAATAATGAAAATAGTTGCAATAACATCACCGAATCAATCTTACACAATTGTTCCTCTTCAATTGTTCCCGAGGCATACGAAACATTTGATTCCCATCATATGTACAGACGAGTTGAAGCCGATCCTATGCAGGAATTGAATAGGATTATTGATGCCGTAATTGTTGAGGAGAATGTAAGAAAATCACAAACGACAATTAAGAAAACCAAACGAGATGTTAAGCCCAAAGCCACGAGTAACAAAAAACCAAGTGAAAATAATGAAAACGAACCTATCCAACTGACGCAGCCTTTTGCCAAACGATATACAAAACAGAATAAAACAAATCGTTCTGATCCCTGACAGAGGTGCTGGAGTTACTGGAATTCCAGTTAAATAAGTGTAAACTTATTACATGGAGAGACCGCTGGCCACTTGGCTCGAAGTAGTTCATTTAATGCCAGCTGTTTATTAATTAATTTAGATTGCTCGCTTTATTAAATTACAACCTGGTCAAAGCAACAATAGCACAAAGGCAAATAAAGAAAGGGTTCGCTGGGGGAGGGGAGTAAAGGGAGTAAAATAAAAAAAATAAACATTCTGCTCGTAAACAGCAGCTAATATTTTTTAATTATGCATTGCAGCACAATGCAACTGCAAAAAAAAACTGCGACAACAACAACAACAGAGTGCAACAGGGACAACAATAACTCAAAAACAAAGAAAACAATAACAAAAATATGGCTGCCAGCTGTGCCGCCATTTTGTAAGCAGTAAAAATTAGCAGCGAATAAAAGCGGAAAATCACAGAAACACAACTACCAAGCGAAAATAGAAAAAATGCAACACAAAAAATACTCATAATGAACTGTCGCAAAATGCTGTCGTTGTAGTTGTTGCTGCAGTTGCCGTTGTGGGCGTGGTCAAGCGGAAATTGCAAATGGTCAATGAACTTGCCGCAATGTTTAAGTAACTGCCACAAATGTCACAAATGTCACAAATTTCGAAACGGATTTACTTATCGTCCAGTGCATATTGCCTATAATAAGCAGACAAAGAATAAAAAAATGATAATAATGAAAATAATAATTATAGTCATGTAAGTTATAACTTTAAAAAAACGTTAGAAAATTATAAGTATTTAGTTCAATCTGAACATAAGATGTAATCAAAGTCCGGAACCTGAAATAGAAAATGACTTTAATTAATGTCTTTAATTTATGTATTTATGCATTATATATTTTAATACGTGTGTCAATTATTACCAATAGTTGATTGAGTTAACTATTAGGAATTGGTAACAGTCTTCTGATTTAAGAACTATCACAAATGATTGTTCCACTGTATATCCCTATACATATATATATATATATATTTACATAGACCCACAAACAAACATATTACAAATGGCTTCATCAGCTGTTGACTATGCAAATTTATGGTCTATATTTAGGCATTTGCACACAGCGTTCTCAGCTCCGTCTGCGGTTGCATAAATTAATTATTTATGGCTTGTGAAACATGTTGCTCAACTTTGTCACTCCCTTCCCTACCATATAGATTATATAGTAGTTGAAGCTGAAAACAACATCATCATCATTATCATCATCAGCGCTGTTTGTTCATTTTGCGCATTTTGTGGCGCTGTTGATGATGATGTGGGGCAACGCCTTTGGGTGTCTGTCTCATGGTTTATCTAATAGAATTGATCGCAAAATATGGTCTTGTTTGTAGTTTTCTCTTTGCTTTATTTTTTGATTGTGGTTTTTTCTTTTTTGGCTCATTTGCATGCGAAGCACGTACACATAATTATAATTTTTACAACGTCTAAATAAACGCAAATATCTTATGCATAAAGGCAAGCCACTCATAGCTCAACAGTCGACGGGGCCTAGTTGAGGGCACAGAGGGGCTGGTGGGTGGGGCGTGGCTAAGGTGCACAGGCTCTTCGGTCTACTGTCTCTGTAATGAATGACAGTCCAAAGAAGGTAGCCGATCCAAACCGAATATGACTGCAAATTCTAAAGAAAGAGTATTTTACGGGAAGGATACATTCAGTTTGTTGGTCAGAGTATAAAAAATATGTTTACAAAAGAAAGTTACTTATGAAATAGTATTTGCTATATAAAAATATACCGTTAACTAATATAAGCAAATTATTATGTATAAATAAAATATTACATATACTTACAAACCTTTTTTTTTGGTCAGAACGGGTAGATCTTAATTTTGTTATTTTAGTTGAGGTTAACTAAATAAATTTATAATTTATATAAAATGTAATTGAGTTCAGCTATATTTCAAGAGCTTCACATATTTTTCTAAATTTTTAAAGAGTTCTTAAATAATTTTTGTAAGAGTGTTTATTAATTGTAATTTGCTTACAAATATTGCCGCATTTCTTATTGCCGATACTTTTATTTAACAATTTTATATAGCATTACAATATAATTTATGCGATTTAATGCGCTCAGCAAAGCCAGCAACATATTAATGAATCTCTCACGCTCTTCCAACTGACGTCAGCTTGAGAACTTCAGAAGCAAATGGGCAACTGGACAACTTGGGAACTGGCAACTGGGCAACTGGAGAAGGCTATAAATATGATTGACATGGCTGACCAGTTTGTCAATCAAATTTTGGATATCGCACAACACGCCACAACTTGGATCGGGATTGAAATGCTGCTCAAAGTGTTGCTGGTGAGTGGAACAAGAGCAGCTGCTGCTAATCATATCTATTTTGCTATTTTGCTCTGTGAACGTACACTTGAAAAAATATCTAAATGAACAGCAAAAAAATCAATATTTACGCTAGATTATCATATTAATCTGCTGCTAATCTTATCTATTTTGCTCGTTCAGTGCACTCAAGCAAAAATCAAGTACAAAAGTTGAAATCAATATTTCAAGTTGGTTTTTAGTGTTTTCGTTTATTTTGCTCTGTGAATGAAACGTCAAAATTAAAAATTTCAATTACTTTTTGTGTATATTCGCCAACGGCTTAATTTTAATTGGAATCGGACAAGATTTTTGTCACTTCAATAAACCATATATATTGACATTTTATTAAACATTTGAATTTTATTTAAACATTTAAATCTGTCGAGAGATATAAATAAAATAAAATCAATTTGAAGCATAAATTTATTTATAATTATTATAGATCGAATTATGCATAATAAGTAAATAAATATTAGTTGAATTCACTACATATTTTTCTACAAGTGTACGTGTGTGTGTATTAGCGTGTATAAGTCTCATCATTGATCTGATATCTTTGGCAGGTCACATTGACTCTCTGCTTGGTTGGCCTGTTGTGCTGTGATGCCAAACCACATTTGCTGGCAGTGAGCCCTGTTGGCTATGCAACGCCCGGAGTCGCCCCTTGGCTAACAGCAGCGACGCCCGTTGCAGCCGTAGGAGCTGCTTATTATCCGGCATATGCTTCGTATGCGTATTCGCCGGTCTATTACGGTTCTTATGCCGCATATCCCGGCTACTATCCCTATTTAAGGCGATGAGCCTCCCTTTTTTTTTATCTTTTTCTTTTATATTGATGCCAAATAGGTATATTGAATACGTATATGTCTGTCTATATGTATGTGTATGTATGCTATTTTGGGTCATGATTAAATTGATTAAATTTGAACACGTTTTGCGTGAAAATCTGACATTTTACGCTGTTTTTACGTTGATTCGATTTGTGCGGCTGCTGTAAATAAATATAAATAAAAAGCATTTATGAAATCAACATCAAAATCAACACACACATTGAGTAATAAACAAATCAATAAAAACGGCCAAAGCAGCCTTATTCATGTACCTGTAACTGTGTTGCTGTATCTATGTATCTTTGTATCTTTGTATCTATTTATGGCTGTGTGGCTGTGTATCTTTGCCGCAGCTGTGAGCAATGGCTGAAAGATTTCCATTTGGTCCTTTGAAATTTGCTTACATGTGCGCATATTTTCACCTGTACGTCTTCCTTTTGAGCCAAAGAGAGGGGAAAGTAGGGTGGGGGGGGGTTGTCTCTCGGTTTTGCTGTCTGTGTGTGTGTGTAACTTGGTAACCCGCTACTGATTCACCTTACGTGTATAAATCTTTTATTCATGTAATCCATTTGAAAACACGTTTGCACATGATTGTGTTTATTTCGAAACGGAATCTTTCCCAGCTGTTGTCTGTCTGCCTCCTTCTGTCTGTGTGTATCTTGGCTTGATTTGAAAAATCGTCAAAATTATATAAAGTGAATACAAATGTTATTTACTCAATTTTATTGCTTTTTATCTGGTTTGCCAGACAAACATTTGCTTCAATTTCTGATTACGCCTTTTGCTTTTATGATTTGCATATGGTTTCTAGGTTTTTCCTCTTTTTTTCTTCTCACTTTAATTAATTGTGCTCAAAATATCCTGTGAGTCTTGCACAAAACTAACAATAATCAAAAATTGTAATCTTTGAGGAAGCCAAATAATAACGAGAATATTTGCTAACAATTTTAGTTACACAAATCAACTGAATTTATTTTATAGAATTTTGTGAGGAGCTCAAATCAAAAGCAACAAAATTTGGCTACACAGGGAGCAATTTGTATGGATTTCGGAAGCTGTACTTGACTTGTACAAATTTATGTTCATAGAGTGTACAAGGTCGGTGTTAAGGGAATAATATCCATCTAATGTAAATACATATATTATATTTGTACTTTTTTTTGTTGCCTTGTGGCACAAAACTTTTCAGCTTGTCGCAGTTTTATTGAATAAAAGGTCATTAAATTTGGACGCTATCTGTTGCCGAGAAGTTGGTGAAAATGCTGCAGTCACTCCGCTTGGAATTCTGAATGCAACCTCCCCCCACCCCCCATTAGTCCTCCCCCCACCCACACCCAGAGACTAGTTCCGCCACGCACTTGGGTTTTTACAAGACTTTTCCGCTTACGTTGCACAGGAAAAGTTCACAACTACTTGGCGTTTACTACCTGCCTGTAAGGGGGTAGGGGAGAGGTGGAGAGGGGAAGGGGGACGGAGTTATGTTGCGAAAGTTATGATAAGCAGCAGCTCCAATGCGCCAGCATCGCTGTCGCCGCCTCCATCGTCATCATCTTCAGCTGCTTTGCCCAGGGCGCTCTCAGGCTTTCAACGCTGGCAAAGGAGATTGGTGAGGGGAGAGAGGGGGAGGGGTGCAACTCGCTGGGCAGGCGGACAGACAAAGTCAAGCAGAAAACTTGAGTTGCCGTCTCTGGGGGCGGGTTAAGGGAGCGGCACAGGAAGCGCTGAAAGGAAGCATATTTCATATAAAAGAAATCCCTTTTAAATAGAAACTTTAATCCAAGCAAGAAAAACTTGTGCCAGGTGGACTCCCTCAGATTCTTGAATTTCGATAAGGCACAACAACAAGCTCTCTACTTATACACCTTCCTCTCCCTCTCCCTCTCCCTCTACTCCCCCCTTCCCCAGGCATTTACAAATTGTTGCCATGCAAAAGTACAACGAGGCGTGCGCAGCGCCCAGCGAGGCATTAACTTAAAGCTGAAGCATTCCACATTTTTAGGGTTCACTTTGATCAACTAATTTACTGTAGTTGCCCTTTGCCACAGTGGAGCCGCAGTTAAGCAAACTATTAACTGCCTTAATTAAAGTGAGAAATTTAGTCGATTTTAGTTGGAGGAATTTATGGGGCAGTTTAGCTAGCAAGGATTAGCAAGATGTATCAATGTTTGAAAGAGGAAGAGGAATCTCCTAAGCAATTGCTCTGCTCCTGCCCAGCACTTTCCTGGAAGGGATTAAGCGACTTTCTAACCGATCAGTTGCCAGAATTAGGATCAACATTTATAAACCAGCTGGAAACATTTTTGCATCTGTCTCCCTTAAAAAATCAAAAAATTAAACAGAATCCTCGCAAATTATAAATTTTGCTATTTAATGTAAACTTTTCTCATTTTGGAGAAATGTGCTAAGAGCATTTTTTAATTGTATTCTTAAGAAAAGCGAATTGTGTCGAGTTAAGCAAAAAACGATTTCATTTTGAGTTTATACAAATATTTATTTACACAAAGCGGTTTGTCAAAATATGTTTACATATTTGCAGTTTACTTCTTCAGCAGAACTGGGGCAGCAGCGAGGGGTGCGCTGTAGGCCAGAGGAGCAGCAGCAGCATAGCGACCAAAGGCAGCGGCAGCAACGGGAGCGGTGTAAGCGGCGGCATAGGGAGCGGCATAGGGAGCGGCATAGGGAGCGGCATAGGGAGAGGCATAGTGAGCGGCAATTGGAGCAGAGTAAGCGGCAGCAACGGGAGCGGTGTAAGCAGCAGCAGCCAGAGGAGTGGAGTAAGCAGCAGCAACAGGAGCACTGTATGCAGCAGCAACAGGAGCAGTGTAGGCAGCGGCAACTGGAGCAGCAATTGGAGCAGTGTAGGCAGCGGGGAAGGCGGCGCTGTGTGCGACATTGTGAGCGGTATAGCTGGAGGCATAGGGTGCCACATAGGCAGCGCTACCAACAACAGCTGCCGCTGGTGCGGTGTAAGCCAGAGGCGCCACAATGCCAGGCTTGGCAGCAGCCACAGCCACAACAGCGAAGAAGCAGACGGCGAACTGCAAAAGGAGCAGGAAATTTAACAATTGAAAATAAAACTCAAATTTAAATTATTTTTTTGGACTACTTACGAAGTTCATTTTGATGATTTTTTGGGTTGTTTTTTTTGGTTGTTTGGATTTGCTTGTTGACACTTGAAGCTGTGCACTTTGTTTGATATTGAATTTGGCCAACTCGAGCGTATTTATAGTCGTCGCTTGGAGCTTCAAGCCTGACTCATTCAGGGCCCCAAGCTGAAGGTTGCACTTAAAAATGCAGCTGGCATATGGCTGACATTAGCTGACGGTTAACTTTGGGCCAGTTTTATTTTTTTTGTATTATTGCTGGCGACGCATGTAAAATCGCATTTGGCACGTGCTGCGGCCTTTCGGTTAATTTGATTAGGTTTTCATTTCATTTCATTTTTTTTTTTTTCAATTTTTGCGCAAAAGCCAATTGAAATGCGGCTTCCTCGCATGTGTCACAAAAGCCATAAACCAATTATAAAATACAAAACTTTGAAATACGCACACACACACACACACACCCCAGATGAAAGCGGTTGAAAGCAGGCAGCGACGAGGGTTGAAAAGCAATCAACAGCTTAAATTTTATAAAAGATGCAAGACTTTAAAAAATAATTTAATAAATACGTAAAAAAAAAGTGATTCTAGATTTAAAGATTTTATATAGAGACCAAAACAGGATGAGAATCGAGCTAGTTTTTGACCTAGGAAAATTGCGATACTTAAAATGATGATGCGATATTTAGAATGATTTTTATGTCTCTTGAAAATAAACGCTTTATTTTAGAAAAAATATTTGAGAAATTCAAAATGCAGAATTCATCATCAGAATCGGATTGGTTTTTTGATTTTTCTGACTATTGCAAATGAACGCTTTAAATTACGATATAATTAATAGAAATTTCTGAGCCACAGCATTGTCATATTGGTATTTAGTGTTTGCAGCCCTGATCAGAATAGCTGCACGTTGAAATTGTCAAATCCTTGAGGCAGCTGCCACACGGGTTCCACTCAGTTGGCACTTTATCATGAATAATTTGCTGAAACCACTTAAAGGCAGCAGTTGCCGTCAAATGTCGCACGCATTTCTAGACAAATTCAAAACAAAATTTATAATAGACTAGCACAGGGTGTGTGTGTGTGTGTGTCACTCACGTTTTACGGCACTTGAACGACGCATTAACGCGCTCGCACAGCTGCTGCCACGCCCACCTAGCGAAACGCCTTTATTATGGCAATAAAGCGAGTTGGCGAGTTGCAAGGATGGAAAGAAGGCAGCAGAAAGTGGCGCATATTTTACACACAGAGCCTGCCCCAAACAGTTGAAGCGAGTTCTTTCGGCTGAAGAAAGTCTGCGAGAGGGAGACGGGCTGGGCGAGAGGGAGGGGAGTCGCGGGAGCTCTGGGAATTGAGGGAGTTGAGGGATTCGAGTTTTTGTTTAAGCGCTTTGTGAAACGCCATTTTTCTTTTGCGCTTTTTTTTTGTGCGCGAATTTCTTTTTTAATTACTCGCTGCCACTTAGCCATGTGCCACAAAGGTGCAGCGGCTGGTTGGAGCTTAGATTGCTTTGATATGTCGCCGGCGAGGGGGGCGGGGTCACTTGAGAATTGCTGCGCCGCACTTGAAATTTAGCTGGGATCTTTTTTTGCGCCTGTTTTTTTCCATCAAAGCTTTTAGACGAATTAACCAATATGTTGAATCATTTACTCAACTTGACAATGAAAGCTAGAGTGTGTGTGTGTGTGTGTGTGCGTACATGCCACACACTTACCTCCTCCCGCTCCCTGTCCAATTCAAGTGACAACACCAATAAGTTGCTGCTGTGGCTTTTGTTGCTGCTGCAAGTTGGTTAATTTTCAATAGCTGTGGCATCATGATTGTGCATTTAGTAGGAGTATATGCAAGTGCCACGCCCACACAGCCAGCTCAGACGAACATTTGAGGCCTTGCGTATGCACAGTCACAAGGCAAACACTTGAAGCAGTCTCGAGAGGGGAAAAGGGCCCAAATCCTTCAGCGGCAACATCATCATCGACAGCAGCAACATCAGCAACAGCAACAAACTTTGTTGGCGCTGTGGCATGTTACAGACACTCACTTAAGCCTGCTACACCCTCCCGCACACAACTCCCCCCCTTCCACAAATTTATCCTACTTGACAACCCTCTCCCACCCACTCTGCTTCGCCCCCATCCAATTTTTGGCCGTCGCATTGCAAAATCGCGTAATTGGCATTTTTAAGCAAAATTCACGCTTCAACACTTTTTGGAGTGTGTGTGTTTGTGTGTGCATGTGGGTGTTGGGTTGTTTGGCATTGTAAACACCTTGTTCCAGAGCATGCACACACTCACACACCCACACACACACAACACACACTCGATACTTCTAATTAGTGCGATTTAAGCACTGCATTTTCCACCCCCAAGAAACTTGTTTTTTCCTCTTTTCCACCATTTTTTTGTTGTGTTGTGTAATTTTGCAATTTATGACATTTGTTAATTAGTTTTCCATTGAATTGCGGCTGGAAGGAGCTGTTTATCAATAAGCCCTTAAGTACTTGTGTTGCGTTGACATCCCACTCGATGTGGGATTAGCTGTTCTATATTATATAAAAAGGATTGCCAGATTGGGTGGGTTGGACTGCATCTGGTTCCATAGCATATACACAGCATATGGCACAAAAAACAAGTTAATCAAGCTAGGCGACAGAATAGCATAATTGAAAAATATGCGCATTGAATTTAATATTTAATTAAATAACACATTTTTGTATTAATAGTTGCAATTATATTATTTATTTGCAAAATATTTATATTAATAATTGCAATTATGTAATTTGAGTTATGTAATTGAAATTTATATATGGGAAACTTATGATTTATAATATGATTTATAGGAAGTAATACAATACGGAGAACGAAGTCAAAGGAGACTACGGAGCTGGGGAGAGACACCAGGAATCCGACAGGCCAAATGTCTTTTGAGCGGCTATAATCATAAACGATTTAAGCAAGTAATATCAATGGATAGGAATAGGCTATCCAAATTGGTTTTGAGAAGGTGAGGGGGAGTCCTCAACTCATCCTAACAGAATGTATTGCCTTATCCAGGAAAAGATGCAGCATCCTTGGAATGCATGTTATGATTGATCGATGACATAGTAGTCCTCAACCCATCAACGATTCTTGCATTCGTAATGGAGCAGCTATAAGCTCAGAAGATGACACAATAGATCTAATAGGTCGCAGTGCAGAACCGCCAATTTATATAAATATGATTTTAAAAATATGGAAAAAATGAATTTGATAAGAAAATTTTTAAATGTATTGCTTAACTGTATAAAATGATTTAAACAATAATATAAAAAGAAATTAGTTAATCAAGCTGAGCGCCAGAAAAACATAATTGCAAAATATGCGCATTTAATTTAATATTAAATTAATTAAAACATAATTGCAACAGTTTTGTATTAAAAGCATAAGAAAATTATATAAGGAAAACTTATGATTTTAAAAATATGGAAAAATGAATTTAGATAGTAAACATTTTAAATGTATTGTTTAAGTGAATAAAATATTTTAAGCAAATAATTTATTATTTTCAATAATTTTAAAAGTCTTCAAATGCATTGAATAGTTTAGTCGTTTTCTACCAACTAACAATTTCTACTGTTAAAAATGACAAAAAAAAAGTTGTAAATAATTTTTGGCTTTGCTGAGTCACTGCAGACATTTTGAGTTTTTTTCTTATGCAATTTTGTAGATAATCTTTAATAAAAATCAATTATCATGCAATTTGCAAGCGTGATATCGTTAATCACACCTTCAGGCAGCAACAAATGCTACCGTTTTCAGAGTGGTAATAAACCCGTAAGAAAATAAAAATAAAAAACCAATAAACCATTTAACCATTTAACTGGTGCTCAAGGTCATGGACAAATAGCCGAGGCAAAAGACAGAAAATAAAGTTATCAAAAATAACGGACGCGCCAAGCCAAGCCAAGACATCGAATTGGAATCCGAAATTGAGTTTGTGGCCAAGAATTGCGCATGCGCAACATGGACAACGTTGTCTTTGGCATCGGCCAAGTCGTTGACTTTGCAACCGTTTCTTGCTGCGTGCCACGCATTCGTAAGTAGCTCTGAAAAGTGTAAGTGTCGCGCGGGTTGGCTATAAAAGCGCAGCGTTGTCTTCACTTTGGCATCACAAATCAACTGGTCATTCACTAGCTGACAACCCAAACACAAAACCAAAACCCAAATCAACATGTTCAACTACGTATGTTGTCCAGGATGCCTCCGGGTATAATCCGGCAAGTAACTAATTATAATTTCTTTGATATCTATTTCAGTTCGCCGTCTGCTTCTTCGCCGTTGTGGCTGTGGCTGCTGCCAAGCCTGGCATTGTGGCGCCTCTGGCTTACACCGCACCAGCGGCAGCTGTTGTTGGTAGCGCTGCCTATGTGGCACCCTATGCCTCCAGCTATACCGCTCACCATGTCGCACACAGCGCCGCCTTCCCCGCTGCCTATACTGCTCCAATTGCTGCCGCCTACACTGCACCGATTGCTGCTGCTCCCTTTGCCGCTGCCTACACCGCACCTTTTGCCGCTCCGTACGCCGCTCCGTACGCGGCTCCCTACACCGCTGCCTACACCCGCTATGCCGCTGCCTCTCCGCTGGCCTACAGCGCTCCGTTTGCCTCCCCCTATGTGGCACGTCCCTTCGCCGCCACCGCTCCCCTCCTGCTGAAGAAGTGAACAGTGTCTATGTGAATAGTGCGCCATGGATTTAAGCCATGGACATTCCATCCATTCCATTTTGTGATTTTGCTTACGACATAAAATAAAAGTTTAAGTTTCAATGAAATATTTTTGTGGTTTGTCTTTTTTGTTTAATTTGGCCTCGCTTGGCATGCGCAGCGTTTCTTGGCGTAAATATTTCAGCTGCTTCATTAGCTTCTTTAATGAGCAAATCAGCTAGACTCCATTATAGCCCCAATTTGAGCCAATTGCTGGTGTGCATATCAATGAAGACTCAACACAGCTGCCAAGTTCGTGTTTAAACTTATATCTATGACACATATATATATATATATATGTATATATATATATATATAATTGTTTGGCTATAATTTAAACAGATATCTTTATATCCGTTTTTGTATTTGTTCTTTTTATATATCTACGAGAAATTCCCTTTTTCAATTAAGACTTTTCAGTCTTAAGTAAAGTTTGCTAGTTTTATATTCTGTTGATTATTGAGCATTTTTGCCCATTTTTGGCATATTACCATCGCATTTAATAATCAAATATGCAATATAAAAAGTTTTGTTTATTTTTTAAATATTATACTCTCAAATATTAAGTAAAAAAACTGCTTTACCACATTCCGAGACAATTTTTTTTATATTTATTTATTCATTTTATATTTTTTCTACCTTGAACCCATTACAAATATTATTTGTTCATTCTTTAGGTTGTTTAAAAATAAACTTAAATTAACTTCAGCTATTTAAAAATTACGAACAACTTCTTTAGTACCCCAAATTGCACTGCAAAACTATTTAATAATTTCTTTAATTTTTCTTAAAATATATCTAAAATTTATCTAAGATGTAGATATTCCTGTAACTAATCTCCTGTTTGACATTTTCACCAAATTCCAGTTATTCCCATTTGGAATAGATACAAATGTAAATAACCTGAAATAACCACAGCAACCGCCTGGCTAAAAGCATATGAGACAGATGCCAATGCCACATGCCCCAAATATAATGCCACATTAGCAGGTGCGACAAACGAACAAAAGCCAAGCCGCAGGCGACATTGGAGATGGCATCCATGAAGAGGCAGTAAATTAAAATTGACACCTGCTGATGCAGCTGGAGTTGAGTTGATGTTGTTACTAATATTACATTTACTGTGGTCTGTCGTCGCAAATGAGTCCTGAAACCCAAATACGTCGACGGTGTACCTAACCCAACAACTGATGATGATTTAATGGTTGTCTGCAAGCAGCTCGGATTCGCTTCAAATTGTGTGGGTATTCAATTCCAGCCAGCTGAGCTACTTGTTAACTGATAAGCGAGAGTCCGCTGCGGGGTTGGAGGGTATTTGGGCCGTAAAACTTTTTGGCAATTATCGTTCTGAACAAAACTGAACAAGTTGAATGAGGCCAAGAAAAAGTTTTTAACTTTTTTGTTGACTTTGTTAAATGTGGCTAAATGACCGTAAATGACCAGCAGCAGCAACAGGCAGATACAGCAGATACATGTGTGTCTGTTTTCGGTGAAAGGGCTTTGGGAAAGTTAAAGCTGCTCCAATCTTGGTTGAATATGTAGATTTTCCTGCTGGTTGGATACGGCTTTGTCTTGGTTTATTTTTTTGCAACCCTCAAGTTTCATTATAAAAACTGACAACGCGTAAGAAACTTCTTGCGGTTACTTTGAGGCAGGTAGCTACGCAAAAAGACGCATTGAAATGTAAACATAAGTAGAAGAAGCTTTTTGCCACAACAGACAGAACAACAGCAACAACAACAACAGCAAAATACCTCATTACAACAACAGAAAAGGTACGCTTGTTGTATCCCTCATCCGTATCCGTTGGAATTATGCGGCATTGTCTAAAAATGAGTTTTCGTTTGCTTGTTGCTATTTTTACGTTTCATCGAACAAAAGCAAAGTACCTTGCAATGGCAGCAACATCAACATCAACGGCAACAGCAACGGCAACGACAGCAGCAACATCAACCGCAGCAACAGCAACAATGGATCTAAAAGCTGGCAAACATAAAGCATTAAGCTCAACAGCGCACCGAAGAAAGCAGATGAAGAAACAGAGGGAGTAGAAGGAGCAGCCAGTCGAAAAAGACAAGCCACAACCACTCAGAGTCATGAGTGTGGCATGATGACAGCAGACGCAAGTGTGATGCGGTGTGGAGAGTTGGGGGCAGCTTAACCAACCGGGGAAAACCCGGAACTCTTCTTCAACAAAACCCAACCAGATGCAATCGTTACGCGCCAGCATCGCAGTGCAATGTGTATATGTCGGGTGTACGCAATGCGATTGCACTTGGTGCAGGCGACAAATGTGTCGATAAAGAAATCGACATTGGAAGAAGATAGAGAAAGATGGAGTGGAAGATGGAGAGGGAGAGAGAGTTAGTCAGACTAGGAGAGAGAGAGAGGGTTAAAAATATGTCTCTTTGTCTTCAGCTTAGTTATAAATTAAATTGTGAATTGAAAGAACGGGACAAAGGGAAAGAAATATACGCGAATGGAGAGAGCAGAGAGAGAGCGAGACTGGTGGAGAAATAGCAAGCGAGTGTTTGAGAAAGAGATAGACAAAAAGCTGAGCATGAGTAGCGAGAGAGGGAGAATGAAGGAGGAAGAGAAACAGAGAGAGAGAGAGAGAGAGAGAGAGATAAAGAGAAAGAGATATACATCTATCAATCCTAATCGTCCTTCAATCAAAAAATTATTAATTTTAATAAAGGCTTAAATCTTTCATGTTTAACTGATTTATTTAGAAAACACCTTCTTCTATTTGTAGATTTTTTGAGCAAATAGCTGGTTTTCAAAATAGAGAACTATACTCGGCAACTACGCAACTCCAGTACACCTTTACCTAGGAGCTACCAGGAACTAATAATTTGTAAATCTATAATCTTTGGTACGATACTGACTCAGATTAAGTTTAGTCGCCTGGCAATGGTAATAACCAAAAAGAAATGCAACTGCAGTTAGCCGTTTGTAGTTGAACTGGTTTGGTCTGGGTACACCTGACACATCCCTATCAGCACTAACCATCTCCTTGCCCCCTGCCTTTCCTGCTGCTGGCAGTCGCATTAAGTGAAGCACGCGGCATGTTGGCTCAAAATGAAGTGCTGACAACGCAATCTGCTGCTGCTGCTGCCTCCGCTGCTGCTGCTGCTGCTGTCGTTGTTGCTGTTAGCACATCAGATGGTGCGAATGGTGCAAGTATCGCCCATGCCCAGACTGCTGCTAAGCGACTTACGGTCTTAGAGCCAAACCACATACACACACACACATACACACATACACACACTCACTTACGCATGTACAGGTAAAAGACAAAAGAATGTGGCAAATATGCGTGTGTGTGTGTTTGGTGCGTCGCCTCGCTGCGGTTGCCACTTCACTGACTACGTTCTGGAGATGAAGTCGAAAGCTGGTAGCAAAAGCGGTTACACTGAGAAAAAATATGGAACTCAATTTTTGAAAATCGCCCTGAAAACTAGAAAGTTTTTTTTTGATTCTATAAAAAATTTTCTACATCTGAAAAAAAAAAATTTCTTAATATTAGAAAAATGTTGCCCTAAATCGACAATCACTGAAATTAAATATTTTTTTTATTTTTTTTTTTTTTTAAAACTCCTTAAAAATTTGGGCTGCAATTTATACAGTAAAATTAATCTGCGTAAATTATGTGAATCTATATACAATCTTTTGCAATAATATATAAAATATAATATATAAAATTTTTCCTGGAATAACAGGTGACTTATCCTTGGCGCCAAGGGTAAACCTGGGTATTTTGAAAAATTCAGGACGATCTTTGGTTTGAGTGCAGCTGGGAGAACTCCTGGTTTCTGGCTGTTTAATTTACGCGCTGCTATTATTTTAATCTTTTGCGCTACAACAGCGTGAAATGACTTTCACCTGGCCTTTGGGCTTGAATGGGAGGGGGGAAGGGTGAGGAGGAGGAGGAGGAGTTGGGGGTATTTGAGTCAGCGATGCCTCATCTGCAGACGCGTCAACTTCATCTTGTGCTTGCGGCTCTTGCGGCAACAAAAGCATTTAGCACATGATTCTTTTTCTTTTCCTTTATATATTTTTGTTTTTGCCAAGGTGAGGTCCTGTTGACAGGAAGCTCTTTGTTGTAGTTGTTGTTGCTGTTGTTGCTTTTATGTTAGTCAGTTTTGGCCTTGTGGCTTGCAGGATATGTCGCCCCATCTGTCCATAAATGTGTGTGTTCCATGTACATAAATTCCAGAGTGTACTTTGCGCTTTTATTGTTTTATGTGGCTGTTGTCCGTCTGCCTCCGCTGCGTCTGCTGCGTCTGCTTCCCGTCAACACCATCATTCAGTTTGTAAAATAAACGAGCTCTTCTCGTATCGTACATCATCGCGTGCTTGGCGCCTTTCAGCGCTCCAAAATCTTTTACAATCATCCAGCAATTTTGTACACCAAATAAATAGCAGCAATAGCAACGAGCGGGGATCGGGCAGGGGGGGGTTGCATTGCGGCAGATACTAGTCACAGCTAATGCCTTAAATCATTTTCATTTCTTGCCAGGCGCTTGTCTGCCCCAACTCAAGCTTCTCAAGACATCAGCCAGGCTACTGCTCCGGATTCATTCTCCCTCTCTCCATCTCTTTCTCTCCTCCTTGCGTAGCTAGCTTTTGCTTTTTGCTCGCTCAATGTGAACATTACAATATTTTAAGAGATTTACTGACCCAACCAGTGTGCAACCAGTGCCACAGCTGTACTCGCTGCTCTGTGCTGCTCGTTGGCAAAGTGCAAAGAGCTGTAAAATATTATGTATACGCAGCGGGCACAAGGCACCTGGAGATGGGTCGTATTTGCAACGCCAAGTTAAACATTTGTTTGGATTTAACAATAGTTGCAGTCGGACACGGTAAATAAAGGAATCCAAATATTTGGCATATTACTCAAAATGAAAAATATGCATTTTACAAATGATATTAATCTTACCCGCTGTGCAATTAGAATGCTCGACTTTTACTCCTTTTGGTCTACACAACATGTTATATTTGCTTTAGAATTAATAGTATAATTTTGTCAAGCAATATTTCAAATAAAAAATATATTACTATATAAATATAAATTATTTTATAAATGTACAAAATGTATTTATTTTTGCTTTAGAATTTATATGCTTTTATCAAGCAATATTTCAAATAAAAAATATATTATTATAAAAATATAAATTATTTAATAAATGTAAATACTATTTTAAAATTAATAGTATAATTTTGTCAAGCAATATTTCAAATAAAAGAATATATGACTATATAAACATAAATTATTATATAAATGTATAAAATATTAAATGGAAATCTATTTTGAGAAATGTTGATAAAGTAATAAATTTCATTTTCATTCTCTTCATAAAAATCTCTATAAATAACTTTTCTTTCTTTTCTGTATGATACTTAAATCATACTTTGCAAATATTCACTGTTTTATATATCTATAAAGTTGCTATATAAATTCTGAGCGCTTCAATTGCGTTAATCTTATTGCAAATATGAACGGAAGCTGCCTTAAAATGCATGCGATTTACACCAAAACATGGCCAAGCATCGCTCATGCTCAGCTCAAGAGAGAAGGGGTGGCAAGTGTGGGGGTAGCTGCTGCTTAAAACCTAAAAATAAATAGAATTTTTAAGTAAATTGAAGCGGCGAAACTTATTTGCACCGTCCAACCAAGTCAGGATGGCAATCTACACTTTTGTACCAAACTTGGCCAACATAACTCACTGCGAAGCAGCCAAATGGGGCAGGGCGAAAGACACCAGTCACAAGACAGAAGACACCAGACATGGCCATAGAGCAGGCAACTTGTAGAAAAGCCACACACACACACATACACACAGTGGCTTTGGTGGCACTTTTTATATTCAACGCGAAGGCGTCGCGTCGCCCCAGCAACAAATGGTGCACATTACAAGTGCCCCAAAGCTACTTACACAGCCAGCAGCCAGCAGTCAGCAGCCAGCGTGGCAACACATATTTTATTATCAGCCAGAAAGGATGTGCGGTGTTTCTGTGTGGTGTGTGTGTGTGTGTCTGGCGTGCGAGTGGGTGTGTTGCACGCTGCCTGTCTGTGCAACAAGGCGCAAAACTTAAGCGGCGAAGACAAATTTTTATTGCCACAAGCCCAAGTCGATTTCGATTATTGACTGCAAGCAAACTGTTGCACACACACACGCACACACCAAACACGCACACATTCATACAGCCTGAATTGGCAACGAGTGCTGCCAACTGTCGATTGCCAAAAAAAAACACAAGACAAATAAATTGAATGCTTAAAAATGAAACCTATTTTTATAATAGTCTTTGAACAACTAAAAAATTGGTAAAAAAAATGTCTTCAAATTTGTAAAAGGAATTTTAAACAAACAACTCGATTTCCACAAAGCCTGTAGTAACAATAAATATTAAACATATATATAATAATTCAGTTAAAAGCTTATCTTGTATGCAATATTCGCATTTAAAAAAAGGCTAAATTGGCATCACTGGTTGGAAGCAGTGAAGCAGTCGTCCTGTGGCTTTGTCTGTCGCGTTCGCGCATTTGAGTCACATTTTATTATTTTAGTGCATTTATCGTGTGGCTGGCCTTCCATTTTATTTTATTAGAGTGACATTTGAATTGATCGAACCTGCCTTTCCTTGTGCACTTCCTTTAAATTGTTTGCCATTAAATTTGCATTAACAGCGAACGAAATCAATTTTCCGTAAAATTCAATTCGATTAACTTACCGATCTGGCAATACTTCAAGTAGGCTTACCTACAAAATTATGAGTAGGCCTTGATTTTTTTTGTTAACTATCATTTGGCAAATGATTTGTCGCTTTTAACTGTTTTCATTCTTTTCATAAGTTCGTCGCGAGCAACACAATCAATTTTTTTATTTCTTTTTACTTAATTTTTTTTATTTTTTTACTTTTTCGTCAAGAAAAATTTTAAAAATAAAAGTTATTATTGAAGAGAAATAAAAATGGGCTACGATAATTTCAAGGGAGCTGAAGTAGCCGAATCCGACCAGGGCACCTATACGGCTGACAAGCATTACTCCGTCGTCGAGGGCGAAGTGCAAGCGTCTCTGAATAGTGATGGTTCCACTGACTACGAGCTGTGTCAGAAGCATCCGTTGCAGAACATTTGGACACTGTGGCATTGGCAGAGCGATCGCGGGATGAACTGGGAGGAAATGCTCAGCAATGTGACTAGTTTCAATACAGTCGAGGATTTCTTTCGGTGAGTAAACTCAGAAAATGAAATGCAATTTATTTTAATTTTTTTTTTTTTTTTTGGTTTTTTTTCAGTATGTACTATTTTATCAAGCCACCATCGGATCTGAGGGTTTTAAATGATTATATGGTCTTCAAACATGGCATACGGTTCGTTTTTAGTTTCTATATAGTATTTCAATATTTTAAATTTCGTATTGCTTATTGCCCTGCGCAGTCCCATGTGGGAGGATTTCAATAATAACAAAGGTGGCCGTTGGATTTTTTTCTTGCCCAGAGAGTGCAAAGAGGTGGTGGACAATATGTGGCGTGATTTGGTAATTAAATTGGCATTATACTAATATTAATTAAATATATATATATATATTTCTTTATAGCTGTTGTACACAATTGGCGAGAACTTTGAGCACTCCTTTCAAATCTGTGGCGTTGCAGTCAATGTGCGCAACTATGCTGTGAAAATATGTGAGCATTTATATTACATTTCTAGTTTATATTACATTTAAGCTGGCTGTCCAATCAGATTTAGGTTTTATTTATTTATGTTATAAATTGCACTGCGACCTATTAGATCTATTGTTTCCCCTTCTGAGCTTATAGATCCTACATCAACCCAAGTTCCTGCACGAATGCCAGAATCTTTGATGGATTGAGGACTACTATGTCATCCACGCTCATAACATGCATTCCTAGGATGCTGCACCTTTTCCTGGATAAGGCAATAAATTCTGTTAGGATATGAGTTGAGCACTCCTCCTCACATTTACAAAACTATAAATACTATAAATATCCAGTTTGGATACAGACAGCACAACCTAACCTTACTCACTTTTCTACTGAGTTACCCCAATTTCCTATATCTTTGCATATGTCTGCTAGGCGATCCTCTCTCATGTGAAACCAATTTCGCCATTATCTTTGCAGCACTGTGGACCAAGGACTCGCTCAATTCGTTCGCAGTTTTGACAATTGGACGCAAAATTAAGGAGCTGCTGCAGCTGGACGACGGACAATTGGTGTACCAGGTGCACGCGGATACAATAGCCAATAACAGGAACAATCGCAGTGCCGCGTACAAATTGTAAACATAAAACTTTGTCTAAACATAATCTTTGAGTGGAGTGTGAAGATGAGCACGTTGCGATCTTCTATCCAACTCCATCTCTACCTACCACTCCCACTGTATATCTCTCTCTCACTGGGTCTGGACGTCAACAGACATCCTTCATAATATGTATAACATGTAACTGTAACTTTAACTGCAACTGTAACACAAATAAAGTATTGCATAAAAGCAGCCAGTTGTCAGTCAGTCGCCTTTCGGCCATAAAAGTGAACACGTCCTCGGAACAAGAACAGGTCTAGGAACTGGAACAGTAACGGGACTAGCATGTAAGTACAACATTGCACGTTACTCTTACACATGAGTCTTGGCTCCTTTGTGTTCTCTGCTCGTCCCATCCTCGTCACTGACTTTATTGCGATTATCCTTTGCGCCATAATTTTGGCCATTTTTGCTATCATGTCGCGTCGTGTGCGTTGCCCCAGTGCTGCCTGTGTGGGCGTGGTCGTGGTCCTTTGTGGCATGCATAGCAAATGGTAAGCAATTTATGAAAATATGTTGAACACGCCCCGTGTTCTCCCCTAGCGGGCCAGGACATGACCAAATACGTATTGTGTGATGTGATTGTTGTAATTTGTTAGGATTTGGCTTTTTATTGTTTTATTGAATTATGAAGTGACATTCGCCAAATGACACGCACGTGATACACTAGCCAGCTCACACACACACCTACACACACACGCACACACGGCGGGCGCCAACACGTATCCTTGACGACTCCTGCATGCTTTTTAATATGAGTGGCAAATTCCTTTCTCGCGTGAAAACGAAGAATGCATTCAGTTTTTTACACTCGAACAAAAAATGCAAAAATTGGTGAATCAAAATATTCGAAAGCCAAACCTGAATTTTACCTAAATAAAGTAAGTAAAATAATATAAAAATGTAATTATTGAATTTACGCTCAAGAATTGAGTAAAAAATACTTATTACAATCATAAAAAAAAGAATGAACAGTTTAAATTAATTACAAAATACTCATTACAATCATATTTAAAAAATAAATAGTCTACAATCTAAAAAACAATAATGCCTCGAAATGGGTCCTAGGTACACTTTTCATTTATATTTGTCGCTTAAAAATTAAAAACAAAATTATAATAAGTATAAACTACTCATAAAAATTATATTTTTTGCATAGGCGAAAAATAAAATAATAAAAATATTCATTATAAGAAAACCAATCAGTTTTAATCAGAAAAATCCTATTTTTAACGTTGGTCTGACAACTTCTGCCTTTGCCAAGAACAACTCATTATTTACTTTCAGTGTATGCGCATTGATATGCACAGGTGACACTGGACACGGGACGTGCAACAAGAGTGCCTGTTGTTGCAGCAGCTGCTGGCTATTTTTTGCTGTTGTTGTTGTTGTTGTTGGTAATATGGCAAGTCAAATAGTTTGGCTTCAAGTTGTGCGCTCTTCAGCAAATAGCGGACACAAATAAAAGTTAACTGCAAACCCGGCAGCAGTGGCACACTTCCGTTTCCGGTTTTGGCTTTGCAGATAAGCAAACTAATGTTTTAGTTTATATTAAATGCAACGCAAGCTTAATTGAAAAAGCGCTAAGCTTACAATGAAAACGAAATAAAAAAAGCAAGCAAATTTGTCCAGCTGCTGCTTTAAGAATTTCTCGTTTTTTCTTTCATGTGGCTGTTTTAATTAAACAAAAAGCGTAAAATGTTTGACCATTTTCCAGCTGCTGCTCCTTCCAACTGGGTTTTCATACAGTTCCAGTTTTGCTATTTTGTTTGTCCAGTGACTTGTCTTTGCCACGTAAATTTTCTTTGCCAACGAGCACGAAATTGTTTGTCCTGTTTGCCCTTCCCCGTTCCACTCCTCCTGCCCAACTTCCACGTTTGGGTTACAAAACAAATTAATTGTCTGTCGCTGGTTTCATTTTTTTTTTTTATTTTTTATATTTCTTTTTTTGCCAGTTCACATAAATATTTTCATGCTTGCCCCGCCTCTGGTTGCGGGTGCCTCTCTGTCGCATCTGTGCAGCTTTCAGTGTTGCGTAAATTGCTGCCACATTTGTTGGTCTTGTTGCTTTTTATTTGCGCTATCTTTTCCCTTGTCTACTGCCGCTTCTCTCACTCAAATCTCACTTGGCTTCCGCTTAGCTCATTTGCTGCTTTTGGGTTCCCCTCCAATTCCTCACCCTGATCTCCACAATTTTCGTCATAATTCAAATGTAATTTCATTGCCATCACCAGCTCCCCGGACGCTCATAATTATTTTTTGATTAAAGATGCGCCCCGATTCCTTCTGGTCCTCCGGCTGTCCATCAGCCAGCCATTTGGGGCGCCCTTTCTTATCCCCCCAAAATGTCCTCAGTAAACGTGGTATAAATGGCCAGCATCCTTGAGGTCACTGTGTATCCTTGGCGAAAATGACTTTTATGTTTTGATAAGAAATTATATGGATTGCTACTTTTACACAGAGACCAAAAACACTTTTCCAAAACATATAATATTTATTTGGGAATTTTTCTATCACCTTTTTCGTTATTTTTTAAATATTTAAATATTTCTTTGCTTAGCTTAAGTTTAGTATTCTTCTTTTTATTCAATTTGTTAAGCCTTGAAATAAAAAATACGTTTGTGCTAATATAATTTTGCGAAAATATTACGTCAATTCAATGTTTGCATTGATGTTTTCCAAATTGTGTTTACAAAATTGAATTGAGCATTTTTCATTTTACAAATTGCTCGTTTTAAGCTTCAGTTCAAAAGGCACATTGAATTCAATTTCTCGTTTATTAAGCTAATATTGCCAATGAACCCCGAACTCTTCGATTTCATTAAGGAATCTTTCGTATCTTTTTTGAGTTTTGAATAGTTTAATATTTATATTTTTACTTTGATGATTTTCACAATTCCTGTTGTGCAAACAAATTTGCATAAGCCTTGTCAACTTTGCCATGGCTTATTTATGAGCATTCGATACACTCATAAATAAATAAGACTTAATATATGTATATATATATATACGAGAAGCCTTGAACGCTTGAGTCTTGAGTAGATTGCTTCTGGAAATGCAATTAAAGTAACGAGAGATGTCGGAATGCAATAATAATTTCTCGATTGACAATCAAATTGACAAACAGGTCGACAAATTAACACGTTCACATCGTTATCATGTTTCAATATTTTATATATATTTATGAATACATATATGTATAATCGAGTGGAAAACTCGCAGCTTCAAAATGCAATTATAGGCATTTGATTTGTATACGGATGTGGCTTGGGTGAGATGCAATGGCTTTAATTAAATTTATTACAATGCACGGGTTATAATTATGGTTATGGCATCAACAAACCAATAAAACAGAAGAAAAACTGATATCTCAGACACACCGTAAATTGAATACTCTTCAGAATTCCAATTAAGAATATATTTGGTGTATTATCTCGAAGTCAAATCATAATCGATAAAGTTTTGCTTTTGAAAATGAATTTAATTTTAACTTGGTTATCAAAATTAATTTATTTTTGTCAAAAGTTATGCAAGTTGTTTGGATAATCCCTCCTTTTAGGCAATATGATTTCCAACTCACATTTCCAATTTTGAATGCAGCATTTTTCAAATTATAATCAAAAATTACTGCTTATTAAAAATGAACAAAGCTGCGACAACAATTTATCAAGCGACCATCAATTTCAATGGATGTAGTGTGATCTGCTGATCCAATCTATATTGATATAGCTTTCGGTATTTTATTAAATCGAAGTTGTCTCCTTTAATGCGTTACACGCCAAATGGTAAAAGCAAAAGGCTATAAAATGACGAAAGAATCAAGCATAACTTTTGAAATCATAAATACAATTGCTCATAATAACGGCAATTGTTGTTGTTCCCAGCGCACTTTTGCATTTCCAAATAAAAAACAACATTAACAAAAATGGCAAAAAAAAAAACAGCAACAACAAAAAAACACAAACTAGTTAAAAGTTGACAACAATAAAATGTCAAAATGCTTGCAGCGAAAACTTTTAAGCCCGGTGACTCGGCACAACAACAATACAAACAGATATATACACACTTATATATGCATATATGTATATATATATATATATATATATATATAGATGTAACTCTCCAACTCCAACTGAAACCCTTTTGTCTGTGTGTGTGTATTTAATGTGCCCACGCCTAGCTGACTCCGGCTACCTTTTTCTGTTCATTTTTTGTTGTTGTTTTGTTGCCAACAATAAAAGCAAATTTTTCTAAAATTTCATGTCACCCCTCGAGCGTGCTTCTGGGCGAGGGGGGACGTGAGGAGTAGGGAAACCCAAGCTATTTGCAATTTAACTTTTTGCCAGGCGTAGATACACAGCAAAAGGATGGGCATGGAAAACAAGGACACGGAGCCCAAGCAGAGCTTTAGTTTTTAGTTGGCTTTTATTAACTTTTGCCTGGGTAAATGTATATATATAAATGAGTATGTGTGTGTGTTTGTGTGTGTGTGTGTGTTCAGACAGTTCCACTTAGTTTTGGGCATAAAAGTTAAGCTATTACTGAGATTTGAGACGTTTGCCTGTCCCTCGACAAAAACGACTGGCCAATTTACAGTTAACTCAAATTTCTTTAACAACCCCCCATTATCTACCTAGGCGGTGCAGAGGGTACTGCAAGTGCGGTAAGGTGGTATGGTTTGTGCAACTTGCGTCTGCTGCTGCTGCTGCATAAGGCTGAAGCACCACTTCATGCACAATTTAACTTTGAGTTGAGTTTTGTGTTACGTTTTTGCTGTTTTTTTAAATGTTCCTCGTCCGCCTCATTTGTCTGTTCCTTCACTTGCTGGCAGCTGCACCTTTCGCGGCAGCTTCTCTTGCGGATCCTTTTCTTTTGACATTTCTTCGTCGTCGTTCTTCATCTCGTTAATTTTTTTTAATTTCAAAAACTCCTCCACTACCTTATTCTCCCACTCTTCCTTTTACCAACTCTCCACTTCATCAGTTTCCCAGCCTTCCTCCTCCTCCTCATCCTGCAGCACCTCTTGCACATCCTCGTCCATTTCCTTGTTTCCCTCCTCGTCCATTTCCTTGTTTCCCTCCTCGTCCATATCCTTGTTTCCCTCCTCGTCCATTTCAAACCAATCGAAAAAAAACCACTTGTTGTCCTCATTCACTTCTTCTAACTCCTCATCGATGTCCTCCCACATATTGACCTCATCCTCCAAACCCACCAACCGCTGCTTCACCACCTTTTTAGTCTGCCTCTTCTTACTGGGCACTACGATCTTCATCCTTTTAAGCAGCATGTCTAAGCAAAAGAGTTTCTCCATGATTCTCAGCAACCTGTTTATCTTTTTGAGATGCTTTCCCCTGTTGAGGGTGTTGAAGATTTGTTTGGCGATCAACAAATGTTCGAGCATTTGAGCATTTGAGGCATTGAAAAAGATCATGTTACCCAAAGTCTGTAAGAGAATAAAGTTGAGGGATAATTATTATTAATGAATTTTAAATGGAGATATGCAATTTCTCACCTTTATTATCAGATCCGCAGCCAGCATGCGCTTGTAGTTCTTGCCACAGTCCAATGTGGTCATGAAGAAGAAGAGCTTGACCAAAAAGGGCGTGGCAAATGAGAAGCAGCGCTTCGCGTAGAGCGCGCGAAAGAGAAGCATCATCGCATTGTGATTGCGATGATGGACGTTTTCGTCACTTGTGCGCCAGTGTGGCAAAATGACGGCCCAGTCGAAGGAGCTGTCGCTGCCATTGTGGGGCAATCGTCCGTAGGCCAACCACTTGCTGCTAATGGGCGCATTGAAATATGCCGGCAACGGCATCTCGGCGCCATCAAACTCAATGGCCAAGATGAAATCGATGCGGGTGCCCTGATCGACTAACCCCTTCTGCATAAAATACACCTGATGCGCATACGGGAGGCCATATTGGCTCTGTGCATTATACTTCAGATCATAGACATTAGAAAGGTAAGCGTGATTGCGCATCGAATGGATGGCATTCTTCAGGTCTCGCTCGAGGAGGCAGTTGATGTGCTTTGCGTTGAGCGTATTGCCAAAGAAGAAATCGTGTCGAAAACCGTTTTTCGAACTAGAATCTGTTAACTGCACACAGCGCTCGGTGGCATGGAATCTGGCCTGCAGCGGGAAGGGCAGTCGTATAGGCAAAAATATGTCAAATTCCGCGTGCATTTGTAGATTAATCTGGCGCACCGCAGAGGCTGTGATTTAAGATACAATAATAAGACTTACATTATTAAGCAGTTGCATCATTTGCTTACCACATTTGGGCATCAGACCGAGCAAATCGTGAAAAACGGATTTGTTGTCTTTCAACGCTAAGAGTAAGCAATCAATCAATAAACCGGGTTCACTATTGTATCGATCCCAGTTTTCCAGGTCCCCACAGAAATTGAGCGATATTTTTTCCAATAAATCATTAAAATCACATAATTTCATTTTGCTTAAACAATTGTGTTTTACTTTTCTCAAGGGCAACAACAAAAATCGTTCAGTGTTGCAAACGGCGTTGCCAGCAGTAATGCCTGTTGTCGTTAATTATGAAGAAAACCTATTGTTAGTATTTTGCCACTGCGTGGCATCGTCTTATCATTTTAGTCTGTTGATCGTTTATCGTTATCGTAAATGTAATTTACACATATTCGATTAGCTGTCACATTGATTTTAGTTGAAAGTTCGTCTTTCCAGGAAATTAACACTGGTTGGTGGATCTATGAAATATCAGCGTGGCCAGCATAAAAAATGAATGAAATTCGAATAGCATCCAATTTACTACGTATTTTACTACGTTTTGCGGGTTGCCTGAACCCGCCCTCCTCCTGCATCCGTCTTTTACACATTAACGCACACACACACGTGGCTTCTGCGCAGTGGAGCACAGCATCCACAGTTAAAGTCCATGACGAAAATGGCAACTGGCAGCGAAGATATCTCCTTGGTTTATGGACAGCGCAATGTGAATTCAGTTGCTGTTTGACGTTCCTCGCGTGCGGTTGTGCCTGGCTCCCTGTACTCTATAGACTAGATAGAGTGGGATAGACAGAGACAGAGAGAGAGAGTGAGAGACAAAGAGCGGGACCTACACCCGCACACTGAAACTAACGGTGACTTGAGTGTCAATTTGTGTGTGTGAGTGTGTGCGTGTGCGTAAAGAGAGACAAAGCTTGAACATCAACAAACAGAAGAGAGCGGCGCCGACGCTGTCGCATTTGATGTTTGTGTACGAAAGAGCATGTAAGGCAGCAAAGTGCAATAGCGAGGAAAAATGCACTAGCAGCAGCAAGAACAACAACAACACATAAGCAGCGGCAACGTGCACGCTATGTAAATAACAGTTATGTGTAGAGATACATATGCATGTACTTTGTGTGTGCTTGTGTTTTTATTGGTGTAGTATCTATTACGAGAAACTGCAGTGTGTGTGAATCAACGGACGCCGGCAACAAGACAAAAACAACAACAACAATAATAATAACAACAACAACGCGCAAAATTTTCGCTGATAAAATTGTGTTGTCTAATGAAAGGTGCTAGGCCAGACCACCCACCCACTACTACACTACACGCTTTCGCGTTGCATGCTCGCAAATTGAAAATAAATTAAATTGCAACAACGTGCAAAAATCAAGCTAAGCCAGAACAACGACAAAAACAAGAACTTTTTTGCACGACTTTCCTTTCGATTTTATTCCGTGTTCTGTTCGCCGCTGCTCTGTGTCTGTTTGTGTGTGTGTGTTTGTAACCGTGCAAGTGTTTTTGAGTGAATTGCATGCAAATTTCGTTTAATTTGATGGCAACTTAAGACTTAAAAATACAAATATTGCTGCGCATTTTTTATTTTACACGTCTTAAGTGAACTCTGAACGTTGCCGCATGTTGCACGCTGCAAACCAAATACTATATGCAATACTATCTGAAGTGCATAGTGACTAGATTATTCTTTAATGACGTTTGTGTGTGTTCAAAAAAATAAGTTTGTGTTTCAAGCCAATGAAAAAAATCGAATTTCCACTAGTTGAATGCGGCGAATTGAAGTTGAAGTTGCTTCAAAATTTTATATTTCAAAATAATTACTTTTGAAATGCAGGTATTTTTTATTTCTGGGTTAATGACAGAAGTGTTATTTATATTTATATTTTTAACTAATTTTCGTCAGCATTTTCTATGCAATATTATAAATTTTTAATGCGTTTCGGGCATTTTTGACATAATTTTCTTTGCAAAAGAAATAATAAAAAAACGTTGGTTTTTAATTTTCTTTGCCTAATTTATTGTGAATTTGGGTCATAGAAAGCTGATATAAATATTAGTTCCAGATTTAAGCAGTTGATACATAGAAAATATATCTAAGTGGTTTCTAACATAAGTGGTTTCTATGGAATTGGTAATTGGCCAAGTATAACACAACCTTCTGCTTTATGCAAACTTTTCTTCAGAGATTTGTTGCTTAGCACTTGTGCCTTTACGATATAAATTAAAACATTTGAAGTATGCTTTAATTAAGCATGGCATGACTCTTTTAGCTTTTAGCTACGCTGGGGGAGGGAGTACACGTCTCATCAATAAAGCATATGCTGCTAGCATATGTAATCCTTGGCACTTTTATTGTACAAAGCACACAACGCCACCACCCCCACTTCTTCGTGTGTCGCCCATTAAGTACCTTTGCCCCGCCCACCGCCCACTGTTCGCAATCCTTTCCGAGTGCTGGCAAATTGGAAGACACGTTTAGCGACGCTTTCACGTAGCCGTCTCTGTTTCTGCTGCTGCTGCTGCTCGTGCTGCTGCTTTTACTGTTTTCAACCTTTTGCCGTAATTGCCGTTTAATTGTTTGACATTTTACCTTGTGTGCTGTGCTACTCTCTCTCCCTTTCGTTCTCTCTCTGTCTCTCTCCGTCTCTCGTTTTATTTTTATATATAATACGCTTTTCACATTGTGCACAGAATTTGAAATTTTCTTTCATTATGCTCGTGCAGCTGCTGCTATTGCCGAGCAATTAGAACCCAAACACACCAAGTGACTTATTTACAGCATTATTTTGACTTAAAACTCTTTTTGTTTTCCTTTTTTTTTTTGTTTAGAGGCTGCTTTTATTTTTCAAGCACATTTTGAGACTGCAGCAGCTTATGCTGAACGCAGCACATAAATAATGCTTATACCGGCCGGCTACCATCTGCCAAAGTGTGTGTTGCACACACACACAGACACAAACACGGTGTGTGTGTGAGAGAGTGCAAATTAACGTTGCACATTGCCTATTGATTTTATGAACGAAGCTTGCTGCAGCAGCTGCAAAACTATTTTGAACATTGCCGCCATGACAAACTATAAATCTGTCTGCCGGCATATACAACACACACACAAACACACCATATATATATATATATATACTATATACGTGCTGCACACAAACAAAAACACTATATTTATCGATTGGATGCTGATGTTGCTGTTGCTGATGTGTAGTAGTAAAAATTGCTCGTATTTCATGCGGAAGTGACCATGCATACACACACACACACACAAACTTACGCACACACAAAATGGCCGCCCATGTGCGTCGTAGTAGTAGTTGTATTTGCTGCTGTGTCTCTTGTTGTTGTTGTTGTTGTCCTCTCGTAGTAATCGTAGAACAGCCGGCAACGCAACGATAAATGGTTTGGTTTATTTAAATTTTTGCAGCATGCCTCGTGCCGCATGCGGCTTACGTGCAGCAGTTAACAGTTACTACTACCATATATAAGCATCATTTTCATTGTTTTTGTTGTTGTCTTTTTTCGGCTGGACAACAGCTGCAATGGCTCGTATTGCGTATACGTAATGTGCGTATTTGCACTGTGAGAAAAAAAGAGACTGTTTGTGCTAGATTCACGTACAAGCCAAATTTATAGAGTTCTTCGGAACAAAATTGTCCAAATTGCTATTATTTTTTTTTTCGTGTTCATTTTTTCTGTGGCACACAAAATAGGGCTGGTAAAGCGTCAACGTTTGTTGCTGTCATTAATTAGCTGTGCGCAACTCAGCAGCAAGTTTCACTTTTTTCATCGTCGACGTCGTAGTTGTTGTTGTTACTGTTGTCATCATCAGCCCTAATCCATCATTTGCCACAAAAGTCACGTACAACAGTTGCAGCAGCCTCTGAGCTTGAAAAGGAAACTTCCACACGGAAGAAAGTTCATGCAACTTTAACACACAAACAGGCAAAACGCGGATGGTGAAAAGTATTCTTGGCTTATGACGGCCAAGTTTGTTGTAACAAATTAAGAAATCACTTTCGCCCTGCCAGCAGCAAATATATATATATATATATATATATATATAAATAACCGTATGCAAGTCGGGCTGCAGTTGTGTTCCCATCTACCCCACTTAAAGATTGATATCTGCATGTGGAAAAACGACAACCCAAAAGTGATGCGACCCCAAAAAAGTGTTGCATAAAACAAATGTCAAAGGGGCGCCACTTCAACTTGATAAATGTACATGAATGGGCTCTATATGCATATTATATAGCTGTATACATAACAGGTTATATAAATACAATGTACGCAGATATAAATATATATATGTATATATATATATATAACTGTATCTGGTAACGAGCTGCAACACAGTTGGCAAACAAATTTCTGTGATTGGCGTGTGACATTTTCAGCGCAGAGGAACGCGAGTTGCTATTTTAAATGTTCGCATTCATATTTTATGTCTGTCTATGAACATGATTGATGTGCAACAAGGAGGTGTGGCAGAGAGAGGCAGTCAGAGGTGCTAAGCAAATGTCAAGAAAGGTCCAAAGTAAAAGGCGTTCGATGGCTGACAGCGTAGCGCAAAAAGTTTTCCAATTGAGCCAGTTGATAAGCAGCGGAGTGGAGCGAAGAGGTGAAGCAGTTGAAACTTAAGAGCCGTTATGTGGTAGAAATTGAAAAGCACTTAAGGTGTGCTTGATAAGGGTATATATATAAATATAGGTATAGTAATAATTATTGGTATGGGAGAAGGTATAGATATAGATATAGGTATAGGTATTGAAATAGATATAGATATCGATAGAGATATAGATATAGATATCGATATCGATATAGATATCGATATAGATATCGATATAGATATATATATCGATATAGATATATATATCGATATAGATATATATATAGATATAGATATGGGTATAGGTTAGATATAGCACTAAGAATTGATATACGTACTGGTAAACATAATTATCTTAGAGAAAACCATATTAAGCACATATCTCCAATAATTTATTATAATAATAATTTATCATCTCCATATTCTATATAATATTTAAGTACTCAGTTTACATATGCATTTATTTTTTTTAAGAAAAGCTGTCAAGATTTTTCAATCTATAATCCTTTATACATAAGGCAAATCAATAAAATCAGTTGTCTTTAAGTCGGGCATTGGTTTCTGAATAGAAGACAAGACAGCTTGAGTATTATCCATATATTAAATATGTTGGTAAAGTTTTCAGTGTATATTTCTTATTTAAAATTTTTGCAAACTGTAATGCTAAATGCATAGAACACTTTAATATTAACTCTAGAATGATTCTGTAAGCAATAAACTATATGGTTAATATATATTCTCTTTACTTAAATATATCATTTGATAGCTTATTATTCTTATAGACTTTCTCGATAGACAATGTGTTGCAATCTTCAGCCCTAAATTCTAATAGCAAAACAATATTAAATTAATATATTTTCTTTAAATTTTGTATATTCGCAGTTTGCGTATAAAATTGTTAAACATGTTTTTTTCTGCCCAGATTTTTCAATCTGCAACCCCAAATACGTATTTAAGTTAGCGGGTGTGGGTGGGGGGGGGGGAAGAGAGCTGCTACTTATTATGTCAGATTGCTGCTCAAGAGGCCAATTGTTTTTGCACTTTTGCATCACCCCTAGCTCACTTATTTGGCAATAGCTTACACCCCGACCCACCTCTCCACCCCAGTCGCAAGGCTTTCCCCATATTTACTTGGTCCCCACTCGCATTTTTACTTAACCCAATATTTTGCTCGTTAGTCATAAAAAACAAAAGCCCAGCAGAGTGTGGCGTAGTAAAAGCCAAAGGCAAGGAAAAATCACTGAGCAGGCAGGCAACAGCAACAACAAGAATAACAACAACTGTAGCAACAACAACAACAACAACAACAACAACAAAAACAACAACAACAAGGCAACAACTACTGGCATCAGCTGCTATGTGCAAAAAGTTTATGACTTTAGACCCATTTTGTGTGTTATGCGGCGGCGACGCTGAACTCAATTTTTTTGCACTGAATCACAGCAGTAAGCCCAACCCCTAAATTTGTAAGGGGTGCGGGATGCAGCAGGGTGTGACAGAGGGCGCAGCCACCAGGTCGTTTTCAAGCCTTACCTTAGGTTTGTTACTGCTCCTGTTCCTCCTGCTGCTCCTCCTGCTGCTGTCGCTGCTACTTCTCTATCTGACTGCGACGCTGGCGTCGCTGCTGTTCTTAAATGATTTTTATGTGCACTTTAGTCGCAAGCAAACAAGAACAAAAATAACAACAACAACAACGAGAACCAAGAGTCGTCTGTCTTTTTTTTTTGTTACATATTTGAATACCCTACAAATGTGATGAAAGAGGTGTGGCATTAAGTTGTGGCAGGGCGTGGAATGACCATTTTTGTAGGTGCGAGAATATATTGATCAGTTTCACTCAATAATAATATATATAATGTTGTTTAGTCTGTTGACATGTCAGTTTAAAATAGACAAAAATAATTAGTTAATTGCTTAAATAAATACAATTTACATGGAAAAGGATATAGTGTTGACTGTCTATTTGTCAGTTTATAACAGTTAAAAATATAATAATAAATAGCTAAAATAAAAATTTATTTGTTAGTTTTAACAGTTAAAAATATAATAATAAATAGCTAAAATAAAAATTTACATTTTCTTTTGGGCAGTCAAAGAATTAGCTAATATTTTAAAAATAATTGGGTGCACAAATTTAAAATTACGATTATTAATATTAATATTATTATTTATAAAAAATTGCAATATCTAAAACTTGTTACAGAGTCGAATGAGCTTAACTGGGAGATAACTCTAAATCCAGTTGTTAAATATATATTAGACCTTTAGATGAATGTTTGCTCAATATGAAAATACGTTTTGCAAAATCAGCAATTCTTACTGATCAGGAATATATATATGGAGTTCCTTTTACTTCTGTTTTTTTTACTAACTTTTTAAAATTCCTATATAAAATGTTGTCATTTTAAAGACAGATATACAAGTTATTTTTCAGCTATCGGCCATGGTATCTGTCCGTCAATCCCATACTTGCCTGCCATTATATATAGTTGTCATATTATATGCATATATATTATCTTCAATCTTATCTCTTTGCTCTCTTTGCCGCACAGTTTCCGTATAATTTTTTCTTGTTTATTCGTTTGTTTGTCTCCTGCTTTTGGTCTATTGATTTTCTTTCTTTCTTTTTTTTTGTATTGATGTGTTTTGTCTCGTGGCTGCATTTGTTTGCGGCCAGTCAGACAGTCAGTCAGTCAGTCATTCAGTCAGTCATTCAGTCAGTCATTCAGTCAGTCATTCAGTCAGTTAGCCGGCCAGTCTCGGTCGGCCAGTGTTACAATTATGCAACAGACAGACCCAAAACTGCTGTCTGCTGTCTGCTGCCTGCTCCATGTTGTTGGCCATTGTTTTTAGCCCGGTTAGTACTCTAGCGGGGTCCAGCCTCCCTTTTACTGTCCATATGCATTGTATTGATTTTTTTTGCGGACCAACCCATTCACAGCAGCCGCCCAGAGACGCCATAAAAAGTCATTAGTGAGAAAGGGTTCTCCGCTCTGGACCTGAATCTGCACACTGTGAAAATTTTGCATGCCTTGATATGTTTTTGAAAAGCTGCAGCAAAACATAAAACTGATTTTCTAAAGTTAAAAAATATATAATTTTTATGGAAAATGTAATTTATAAATTCTAAATTTGAGCAAGTCTTTAAAAAAGAATAAATGCCCTTGTTTTTCTGAGTGTACGAGTTGTGGCTGGAGGTAGCTTCGAGTGTATAATGCTAGAATTTAAATACGAGTAGACGTTGCCATGTGAATGAACCGTGCAGCATGCCGCATGCCGCATGCAACGGTATGCTGTTGCTGCCTGCACCTACGCGGCGTATGTGCAATCTGTGTATTTTTGTGTGTGTCTTATTTTTCTGGTCCTTCTTTATATTTCTGCCCACGCAAAAACAATAAACTAAAAGCAATTTGCTTTTGATTTATTGACGCTACGTACGTGGCAAGGAGGCAAGCAGCCAGACAGCAGACATCAGCAGGCCGGCCACATGCAACAAGCTGAAGCTGAAGATGTAGCAAGAGCTGAGACATGATCAGAATCGTTCGCGTAATGATTATCTATTAAAATAAATCACGTATTTGGCAACAGGCGACGGCAAACTTGAGCAAGTTTTGCCAAGTGTCGAAGTCTATAAATTGCTAACGTGGTCGGAGTGTGTGTGTGTGTGTGTGTGTATATGGGTGTGTCCTGTCTGGTCCTGTGCAGGCTTTGTGGCAAATTTCATTTTGGCAACGAGCACAAATTGCCGCTGACAGCAAAGTCGGCCAAGTAAAAAAAAATACTAGTAAAAAAATAAACCTCCGCCGGAGACAGCGTCAAGTGTAATATAAACAAATCGAACTTGACTGGAAAGTGTTTAAGCCCTTTTTCCCCCTAGGCCGAGAGAGCTGCAAACTGTGTGTGCTGCCAACTAAGTGAAATACACATAAGCAGCGCTTACAAAGGCAAATGACATTGGGCGCACTTAAGAACCCCCTCTCCAGCACACCCCCTTTCCTTTACGTACTTCTCTCTTTTTTTTTTTTTTGATATTACTTGGGCTAAGCCTTCAAAAGACTTCAAAAGTAATGGCCACACAAGCTATTGAAGGCACATTAGTCTCCTGTTACTTTGCTGCAGTTTTTAGTGCGATTCACATTTCCGGTTTTAGTTGTACCTTCAAATTTTCTGAAAGTGTTTGTTAAGTGAGGCAAAAATTGCTGGCTTTGGTAATGTTTCTTAAAGTCTGCACATTTTCAAAGGCGTTTGTAAATTTTCGAGAGTTTTCCGCTTGAAATAACAAATTGAAGCAAAAGTCTTTTCAATATGGGGCAATTTATTTACAGCTGTGTTAAAGATTGAAGATTTCAGCACAATATTAAGTTTAAATTGAAGTTTACTTTTTATTAAACGTTTAAAATTGTTGTGGAATATTTTTTGTTTCCTGGAATATTTTTTTCTCTTAAATGAAATCCCATTTAGAGCAGCAGATTTAACTTTTCTTGAATTAATTAATAAATATTCTTTTCAGCATATTGTAGTTTTTCCATTCAATAATTTTTTTCTATTTCAAAAAATGTTATGCTTTTGACAACACTTTGGTTTGTCAGGTTTTGCATATTTCTCACGCTTTAGTTGAGCCAAATTGCATTTTGAAAGCAGCTTAAGTCAGCAATTTTCTATAATTTGCTCGCTTTGTATGCTGCTGCAGTTGTTGCTATTGTTGCCAATGTTGCTATTGTTGCTATTGTTGCTGTCGCACTTTTAAACTAATTGCCAGCAATTTAGCAAACGTTGCCAGAGCAATGCGGCGTATGCGTAATATTTATGCTGCTATCTACTCAGCTGCGGCTTTTTTTTATTTTTTTTTCATCTCTCAGCTGACGTTTGTTTGCTGCTGTGCAAGCCCAATGCGCACATTTGCCGCATAATTGCCAAGTCATGATTTTTTACACACCAAAATCAAAAAAAAAAGGACAAAATTGAATATTCAGTGGGGAAAAGATTTTCATGTGTCGCCTTTTCTTTATTTTTTTTTTTATTTCTGTTGCTGCTGATATTCGCACTGGGCATAATTTCCATGTTGCTTAAGCGGCATTTTCGTTGCTCTTTGGGATCGTACGCAGTTCCATTGCCCCCCTCAGTTCCATTTCCCTTCGCTGTGCTGAGTTTATCGTTATTGACAGCTTTACTGCTGTTGTTGTTCTTGTTGTTGTCTTCATTTCATTTCAAATTGGCGTTTGTTCCCTTTTGCATAGTTCACGTTACGCATTTTTTTTTCGGTTCTACAGAAGACATCACCTCGGGGACCACTGCGCTTTGGCATAAACATTATGTCGCAACTGGACAAGTCGGGGGACAAGTTAATGTCTTGTCAAGCGATTTGCAGCACACATGCTTTTCTTCCATGCTTTTTGCTGGCTGTCATTCTGTGTGTTGCTTAGACTGGCTTAGAGGGGCAAGTTTTGGGGGGAGGTTGTCATAGTAGTATGATATCTGTTCACTTGAGCTCAACTTATGGCGCTCCAATTTCGCGCTGATGCATAATTTTTGCAGGCGCGCATAAAAATGCGCTCAAAAGGAGGGGTGGAGCGGAGAGGAGTGCAAAAGCCAAAGCCAGGAAAAGCACGGAAAATCCGGGAGCGTAAAAAAGAAAAAACAAGGGAAAATATATTGTGCATCACTGTTGGGGACTTTGACTATATGCCTTTGCCTCGTTTATCTTTCATTCTCAAGTGCTTGTCCGTGCGTATGGGGTGTGCCTGTGTGTGCGTGTGTGTGTGACATGATTAATATCCCCGCTGACAGTTGACTGACTCTCGTCAAGTGAAATCAAAAGCGTTGCAACAAACTTCAGCTTCAACACAGCGCAACTTTAAATATTCGCCTCAGCTTCACATTATTTATTATATTAAATTTTACAGCACTGCGAAAAAAATAGGGCTGTGTTTCAATGCTGCGATTTTCTAGGTTGATGATTTTGAACTCACACACTTATTTTAAATTTTTTTCACTTATTTTTACTCAACAGCCTCAAGCCGCATTTTCATGAATTTCGAAGCGCGTAATACATAACTAAACAAAAACAACAAAAATAAATAACAATTTCGAGCGAACCATTAAAAAGTTACAATCACAACGGAAATCTGTTCATGTGCGCATAAGGCTAAAAACATATAAATAAAACTGTAAAGAAATTAAAGCGTAAAGCAAACAAATCAACAAATCAAAGGGAACAAAACACAACAAAAAACCAAAAGCCAAAAGAAAAAACGAAGGGAAAAAGGAAAGCAGAAAAAGTAAAATAAATAAAAATAATAAACACCAGCGAAATTCGGCGTTTAAAACACACACATAAAAAATGTAATGGAAAGCATTAGTGCTCATAAAAAATGGATTTACACAGCCTTTTTAAGGCTGTCCTGATCCTGTACATCATACGAGGTGAGTTGCTCTTTGATTTTAAATGAATGACCAGGCTTTGCCCATTGCCAAACAATACAATTTTTTTATATAATAAATGAATATAATTTTATATATTTTTTATAACTGAATAGGAAAGGGCTGAAAAATAATATAAATACATACATTTTTTAGCACATAAAAAAAATTCACTTTGTGTATTTATAAAACTATAAAAAGGGTTAATATAAATAAATTGATGTGTGCTGACTAGCTAAATGAAAACAATGTGTTGGCTTAGCCATTTCTATAACATTGTCAAAACTCATCCCATTTGAAAAATTGCTATTTGGCTGAATTTCAAATTCAAATTGTTTAGAGAAGAGCTTAAATTTTCCATTTGAAAATTGGCTTTCATTCATGGATCTTGATTTATACAGCAGACAAACATTACTTTTAATTGATGCACTAGGTATTTGTAGCCACAAACTGAGCTACTTCGAGCCAGGTCTCTTCGATTGTTAATCATATTTCAGGCACTTCATTCAAGCAATTTTTCAACATGCGACAACATCTGGAATTTGCCATTTAATGTCTTACTGCATGCATGCGACAATTTGGTTTTTTGTTTTCCTTTTTCTGGCCTTTTCAATTTCCGACTGATTCCTAGCCATTCGGGCCTCACTTTTTTGTTCTTGGCTAAAAATAATTAAGCTGCGTTGCCAGTTTTTTGTGTTCATACATTTCTCCATTTCCCTGTTTGCTGTTGCTGCTGTCTCTGTTGCTGCTGTCTCTGTTGCTGCTGCTGCTTCTGTTCGTGTCGCTTCTTTGGTTTGTCTTTTGTGCGCTGTCGCTTGCAACACTTCCCACACAGCCACTTTGTCCATTTTGGCTAACAAGCCGTTGCAAGCAGCAATGGCCATCACTGCTTCCTAGCCCGCTCTCGCTCGCTCTTCTACCATCTTTTGATACACTGATCCTGCTGATAAATGCTGAATATTTGTTCTTTATTTCCGTATTTCATACACTTTCATTCTGCATTTAAAGTACTGCATTTTTTAAAATGACAAGCAATTTATTCATACTTCGAATACGCAATTTATTTAGTGATGAAAGCATTAAAAATTAGACTTTTAGAAATCGGCTCAGTTTTGGAAAAAAGTTATATCATTCGAAAGATTTCTTGACACTTTCCTGATAGTAGTTTTTTTGGTTTTAATTTTTATATTGGAAATTAAATCGGTCTCGGAAATTAAATCTAACTTTGAATGTAATATTAATCAACGGGTTTTGCTTCCCTAAAAGCAATTTTTAATTTATTTTTAATGCCATTAAATGAAGTAATGAAAATCAAATAAATTCATCGAGTATTTCTCAACACTCACCTCAAAAACCAGTTAAATTTTCATCTGTTTTTAACAGTTTTCCAACTGGACACAGAGTATTCCTCAGTTGCTTGGAGTCGCCTGTAAAGGTCCTTTTCGAATTTTTTCATTCTTGGTTTTTGTGCGCTTTTGAAAAAGCCAAAGTTATCAGCAAAAGATCAACGGCAACATTGAGTCTTGCAACGTTTTGCTGGCTGCCTCCTGCCGTAGGCGCTTTTGTTTTTTTTATCCCTTTGCCAAAGCCAAAAGACTGCGGGCTGTTGTTGGTGCTCTTGTTGTTGTTGTTGTTGTTGCAGTTGTTGTTTCAACTGGTCTCTGACTGTGACAGTGTGGGCCTTTGCTTGTTGCTGATGATGAGGCTGATTATGCGCTGCATGCTGTCGGTGCCTTGGACAATGCTGTCCCCGCAGTTTGCCACAAAAGCTTTGCAGCTAGCTGCTCGCTGCTCGCTGCTTGCAACTCAGCCTGTTTACTTGGCTCGCCTTTTTGTTTCATAAAAGCTGCCTAGTTGGCTGCATAGCTGCCTGAATCACCCCCTCCTGCCTGCCTGGTTGTTTGCCTCAGTCTTTTGCCTGTGATAAACCACTGCCACAGCCCCCAACCAAAACCCACTCAACAGCTGTGTGTGTTGCTGCAACGTGACATTCGAGGTCATTCACATTTCGAGGGCGTGTTGTTGAACTTGGTGTTGGTTGTGCATTTCCATGTGTGTGTGTGTGTGTGTTGTGTTGCTGTGTTGCACTATAGCTAAAAATGTAAGTTTCGTAGTAATAAAAATAAAATAAAATATTTGGACTTTATTTAAAACACTTAAACGGTTACAATTTGTAGATTAGTTTTTCTACACATTAAAAAAAATTACTTGTCAAAAAATTGGATTTGCAGAAAAATTTTTAATAAATTTAATAAATGTAACCAGTTTGAAAAAGATGAACTAGATGAACTAATGTTTAACGAAATTGAGCGATTTAAATCCAGAGCTTGAAATGAATGCGGAATTCGAAATTTAAACTTGTTTAAAAGTCAAAAAGCTGATTTTTTAAAATTACCAAAATATTTATATTTTAAACGTTTGGCTTCTATCGCTGCAGAAACTCGCACAGAAAATCTTTTTAAAAAATGGCCCATATCCTTTATTGCAACCTTTACAATTTAAAATGGAACAAAATTAAATGAACTAAAATTAAATGTTGTAAAATGCAGCAAAAGTTTATTCAAACTGTTAAACATATTTTATACAATTTTTATAAAGTTAGAGGAATAAACGGAATAAATAGTCCGAAACTTTGTAGACTATTTCATAATTTCTTTAGAAAAAAATGGCTTTTCTAGCCACTGTTGCACGTTGCATGTGCGCGGTAAATTTATAACGCCTCCTTGGCTACTTGCTGCATGTGGCTCGTTGCTCGTTGCATATTCGGTTGCTAAATGCCGTGCAACATTAGACAATGAGCAGCTCTAATTATGTCTTGCGTCTGCTAGCAAAAAGAAAAAAAAAAAGAGTGCAATTAACATTTGATCCCAGTTGCTGTTGCTGTTGCTGCTGTTGCAGCAGTTGTTGCTTTTGTGCCCTGAAGTGTTGGTGCACGCCACGGGCAGAAAGTTTTATGAGTTTCCTTGTAAATGACGCCGTCGCTGGCAAAGTTGCCACAAGGCATGCAAAACTTTGTGCCATTGTTTGTTGCAGTTGCAGCAGTCGCTGTTGCCGTTGCTGTTGCTGTTGACTTCATTTCTTTGAGCTGTGCAGCATAAACAAAAGTGAAACGTGTGCTTTTCAATAATTCAGTTTTATGGCACAAACTCAACGTGACGTGCGCTTTTGTCTTTCATTTGCCGTTTCTGAGTTTTAAAGTTGACGCTCATTAGCGCAACATCAGCAGCAACATCAGCAACAACAGCAGCAACAGCAACTGCAACTGCAACAGTCTCAACAACAAATGCAACTGCAACAACAGCAGCAGCGTCTGTAACATTAATTGAAATGTTTCTTACTTTTTTTGGAATTTAATTGCATACTTCTCTGCGCATAGCAAATAATAGCAACCGCAACGGCACCCTGCAACATGTGCTGCAACAACAACAGCAACAACAACAATAGCAATGCAACATTCTCTTCGAAGTCAATATTAGATTTCGAATTTAGCCTTAAAATGTTTTAGTTCAATTTCGTTACGAAAGAGCAGACAGCCAAAAATCTATGTTACACTTATACCCTGTAAATTGAGTAGCTGTACGCGTGGGGTATGAGAAGTGCAGAGTTTAAAAAGCAATATAAAATAAGAATAACTGAAAGTCGTGTCAACTATTCTTTGATACAGATAAGATAATTTTAGCATACAAAAAAATTAACAGTAAATTCGAATATTGAATACCCCATTAATAATATAATTTTTACATAAAAAATATTACATTAAAGTAAATTGTTAAAAATTCCCTATTTAATTTTTCTTGCTAATCTGAACTGCTTTTATGGCATGACTTAAGTATTTCAAAAATCAAATTTTTATTTTTAAAAACATATTCAAATAGTTAATTTTTTGTGCTTTTTTGTGAATATCTGTTTGTAGGGTATCTGCTAGTCGATCAACTTGGATAAAAGTTGGAATTACTTGTTGTAACAGCAACAGCAACAGCTGAATAAAGTCAAGGGGCAGGCATCATGTTGTGCGTGATATAACCTAAGCAAATATACTTTGCACACACACACACACACACTTACACACACGTAAACACACATAGATATAAAAATGCCGTTACGCTCTGTTGCGTCGAGACAGTGAAAGGCGAGGGGTTTCGGGCAGCGGAAGTGGCAGGAATTTGGAGAGTTTGGGCTGTTGGCAGTGGAACGCTTCGTTGAAGCAGACGCCTCGCATTAGTCGAGGCTCTTAAGCAGAAAAATGCGTGCACTTCAGATAGAGAGAGAGAGAGAGAGAGAGCGAGAGAGTGGGCTAGTGAGTGAGAGAGGGAGATAGAGCAAGCAGAGTGCTGTAAAAGCTGCGACGCAAAACGCTTTAAATGCAAAGCGCTGCTTTTATTTCTTTTTCTTGCTGCTTGACATTTTTTTTTTTTTGGGGCACTGACATTGCCTCAATCAAATGACGATGTTTTTAGGCCCTGACTGCTGTTTATATTTGTCGAGTCATTTCCCATTTGCCAAGTCAGCTCACCCCTCCTGCATCCCCTGGCAGCACACAAAAGCTGAAAGCACATGCCGCATATGCAAATCAGCTTTAATATGTTCTGCTGTTGCTGCTGCTGCTGCTTCTGTTCTCTGCTTCCTCTTTTTCTTCAGCTTGCCACTTCTAAATACGCCTCCTCTCCCCCTTGTTCTTCTTAGTCTTTCTTAACTTTTTGGAAAGCCTCGGAATTGCTTTTGCTTTTAAATGCGGCACGCAAAAACTTTTGTCAGCTTTGTGCCTCCTTTTTTTTTTGTTGCTACATAAGGTGGCGACTCTTTAAGGTTGAGGCGCTTAAGCGTTTTTGATTTAGTGCGTTGCAAAGCCAACTTGAAACTTGTCATTATTTACACATTTTCCAGACTTCATTGGAGAGTCAAGTTTAAGTTCAAGCCCGCTGGCGGTGTAATTTAGCAGGGGACAGGCATAATGATGTTGTAATGGGTTATGCAGTATGGAAGAAAGTTTCAGGCTGAAGTTTATATATATATAAATATATATATATATATATATATATATATATATATTCTTTGAGATATTTAAATAATGATATGCTAAAAGCTTGCCTTAGCTAAAGCTAGAGCTAAAGATTTTTGCGCTTGTTCCTTCCTTTTGCAGTAATTTAATGGTAAACTTTTAACACCTTGTTAAATATCTGAAGAACCTAAATATTGTAAAAGATAAGAAAATACCATTGCTGGATTCTAAACCTCAATATAAATGGATGAATGAAATCATCGAATTTCGTAGTAACGCAAGCTATCCAGAGGTAGGTTTTGTAAAAGTGAGGAGGAGTGCTCAACGCACATCCTAACAGAATTGCCCTATCCAGGAAAAGATGCAGCATGATATGGAAGCGCTCAAGCCATCAAAGATTCTGGCATTCGTGCAGGAACTTGGGTTGAGAGCAGAATGTCCAATTTATATAGTTAAGCTATTCAAATAATTTCACGATAGTTGAGGAATTTTAAGATCTTAGCTTGAACAGTCATGCACATAATTTATCCGATGAGCATAACTCAATAAATTATTATTTATTTATTTTCTTATTTTTTCCTATACATAGGGTATTTTTATCTTCTCAAATCTCTGTTAGCTTCTTTTATTTTCTTTTATATTCTTTGCTTTATTTTTTTGTTTTTGGCTGCACGGATTTTGTTCTTAATTACGCGACGACTTTCTTTCAGTGCGCTGCCATTTATAACGACTGCAATGCTGAATAGAAACCTGTAAAAGGGGCTGCTGTGGCGGGGGGAGGAGCTTGAGACTAACTGAAATAAAAGCTGAAGCTGTAACTCTATGGGGAGGGGGAGGGGGGTGGGAAGCTGGCTGGCTGCTCATTTGCATTTTGTGTGTTTGGCTGATGCCTGTCGCAATTTCTTCTTCTTCTTCGCATTCATTGCTTCAACATCGTCGTCGTCGTCGTCGTCGTCTTCTTCTTCTTGCTGTCAGTCATTTCCCGTCCAGCGTTTCTATTTAAATGCACAGCAATTTTTAATGATCCGTGATAATGATGAGGCAGCTGCCGCTGGCATTCTGCTTCTAGAACTACTCTCATTTCATTTCAAGCGTCTCCCTTGCCTCTGCTCCCTCTGCCATTGCTGCTGCTCCTTCTGCTGCTGCTTCAGCTTCCTTTGAGCGTAATTGATTTCAGCTGGCATTGGGCGTGGTTTCAGCTGCTTTGTCCTTTGGCCACTTTTGATTGACAACGCTGACAAATGGAGCGACATGTATTCAATTATGTGCCAAGTGGCAGGCAACAAAGCAGGCAAAGCGGCAACAAGCGTGCAACACACACACACACACACTCAGTGCTGACAACACAATACAATCGGGAGAGAGTACGACAAAGCAAAACCTTATCGAGTTTATCAGACGGTCATTGTGTCGCGTTTATGCGGCATTCTCAGTGCCACACACACGTGCCACATAACCCAGACAGCCAGCCACAGCCAGTAGTCTGCACAACAGTAGATACAGCAGCAACAGCAGCAATAGCAGCAGCAGCAACAACTGCTTTATTAACATCATCAGCATCTGCACTGAGAGAAAAAAACCCAAACCAACACACCTAATTTATAAAAAAAATTTTCTGAAATAAATAAAAAAATAAAATAAAATTTGAAACAAATATTAAAGAATCATACAATTTTTTTAATTTCTTACATTTTTTTTATTACATTATTTAATTCATTCATAAACAACAACAAATAAGAACAAATTAATTTATAGATTATTTATTTCTTATTAATCTATTTTTAATATCTTGCTTCTGCTCAGATTTACAGATTATATTTTGAGAAATTTTAAGTTCTGTTTTCTCCGTGTATCCACACACTGACACACACACTCACACACTGCTCGCACACTCTTGTATTTATGGGGCATGTTTTCACGTCACAATTTGATAGCATCAGACGGTTTTCCATTGTTGGCCCCGCCTCGGCACGCCCTTGTTGCCTGCCCCATAAATAACCATGGCTGACGTTCGCTGCACGTTTAACCAGCTTTTTGTGTGCGTCTCCAATTAGCTGACAGCTTTGTATTCACATTTAGCAGCTGTTACCTGTTCCTCATCTAATCTGTCTCTCTGCTCTTAACTTATCCACAAATAGCTCAGCTGACAAATTTAATTTTCATTAGTTCGCCTCGTCGCGCAAATTTCTGGTCACAGCTTTTTCCGCAAAACTTTGCAAACACAAAAAAAAACGGAAAAACAAGAAGGAAAACTGTGTAGAAAATATAGAATACTTTATCTTAAGTGACTTATAAACTAGAAACTGGAAATTTAATGTGCTTGCCCCGTTGTGGCAGTCAACTTCCTGCCAAACACTTTTCTACTTTTCACTAAAATTTTTACCAAGCTCCTCGCATTTCCTTTGGGCATTGCAGTTGACAGCCTCGACACACACACACACACACAACCACAACGAAAGTGGCACAAAGTTTGCAACACTTTTTAGTGTGTGGGGTTGGGGGGGGGGGAATATGAGCTAGGGGAAATGGTGGTATTGGGGGGGGGGGGTGTTGTGACTTGTCCAGTCCACTTTATCGTTATCTTTTGGCCAATGCCTTTTTGACAAAACAATTTCTCATTTTATTGCTGCGGCCGAAAATTGCTAGCAAATTTGCAGTTGCCTCGTGCTGCATGCTGCATGTTGCTTTTCAAAATACTTTATAGTGACAACATGTTTCCACTTCCCATTTCGCTCATGCTTGGCATTTTTGTGTGTATCTAAATTTTATTTTATTTATAGTCGAAATTGCTGCCAAGGTGAGTTGTTGGCAGTCTTGGATTGTACTCCATTTTTCCAAGTTGTAGTTTTCTAAAGGGTATATTAGCTTTGCCTTGAAGTGTGTAACACATTGATGGAAAAATCTGCGAAAGTTATATATATCTGATTAACTATTTATTATATTAACTATATCATTAGTTATAGGAAAAATCAATGGATTTTTAGAGTGTTGCAGCTTGAAATAATATATATGAAATAATATATATAACATGCTAAAAGATAAAGTACATTTATTAAACACTTCATAAACAAACAGGCAAAATAAAAATTTGTCTCATTTTTATTTAAATATTTAGCGAAATTAAAGTGAAAACATTTTTTACGCTTCTAATTTTGTCTCTTGCCAAAATCCACCAGTCATGAGAACTTTTTTCATATATTTTAAAATAATTAAATTATTCATGTTGCTAGATGACATAAAAAAAAAGAAAGAAAATGTGTGTTTTTTATATGTGTGTGTGTGTGTGTGTGTGTGTGGCACAAAAACGGGTCAGTGCTCTGCTGAGGCAACGCCTCAAGTTGTCAGGCAACCGCAATGCAAATATAGACTGACACACACACAGACACACACCCGCACACTCAGACACAAAACTCACACCCACGCTAGTCTGCAGTCATTTTTGCATCTTTTTTTTTGGGTTGGTATTTTAGCCGCTGCCTTGACTACCAAGTGAATAATAAATAAGGCATAAGAGCCGCTTCAAAAGCGGCCTTTAAAACACGCCAAATAAAATTATGCAATAGCTTGGCCAACGGCTGCGTCATAGCAATTAGAGTGGAATCTGCCACACCCCCAAACTCCCCAAAACCGTTACCACAACAAATGCCACAAAATGTTGGCCACAGGTAGAAAGCAATTGTCTTTGGCGCTGTGTGCGTGCCTTTGTTGTGGTCCACGAGAGATGCTCATTAAAATTTAGGCCAAGCCGCTGGGCAATAACAGCAACAACAGCAACAACAACTAATGTTGCAACAACAAGGACGACATCGTCACTGCCACTTAATTTTGGCCAAAAAGTTTTCCACTCGCTTTTTCATGGCTTAAATGAAATTGAAAATAACTTTTGGTCACTCGTGCAATACACTTCATATAATTTATAACAAATTCAGACATTTTCCCTATATAATTCTCTCTCTCTCTTTCTCTTTATATATATATTTTACAGCTGAGAGCAGCTTTATAGTTAATGGCTTGGATCTGCAGGGACCGATATTTCTGCATGAGCCGCCGCATCGCGTTGAGTTCTCCAACAATTCGGGAGGCCTGATAGAATGTTCCGGCCATGGCAGCCCCCCACCAGAGGTATGTACCCAATTTTATCCATAAGTGTGTAGATTAATCAGATGATTGACTAAAATAAGTTCAAATAAGTCAATTGTCACCATAAAAAAACCTATTACTTTTCAGTTACTTAAATCAAATCGGAATTCAAATGTTTTTTTTAAGAACCTTTTCATGGAACCCATTATAATACCCTCTTCGTCCAAAGAAGTAACATTAAAAAATATATGCTACTAATTTATAACCTAACGGTAAATTTACACCTAAAGTTTTGGAAATTCAACAAAAACCGATTCGGTTTGCAACTCATTTTATTAAATTTTCTATCAGCCACAGAAAATGTAGTACAACAAATAAGCGTAACATTTTTGCGGTTCTTGCAGTTTTTCAAAAATGCTAGCTTAATTTCGAAAGAAAAAAAACACAGCTAAAAACCAACTTATATATTTATATTACTTACTGGCGAAAAGGGCGTGGCTGCCACATTTTGCTTACTTCATTCCATATTATTTTTGGTTGCTTTTCTTTGCATTTTGTTTTCGCCTGCTTAATTATGCATGCCATTTTTGTCTGCTCGCCCTCGTCCCTCATTTCCAAGTTAATTGACTGCCCAAAACTAATACCCCACTCAACTCGACGCCCCTCTCTGTGTCTCCCTCTCTTTCTATCTCTCTCTGTCTCTTGTTGGCCTCGTTTAGGTGGAATGGACGCCCATACCGCCGCAGCAGGACATGGTATTTCAGCTGTCCAATGGCAGCATGATGTTCTATCCATTTACCGCCGAGAAATATCGACACGAGGTGCATGCCACCGTTTACAGGTGAGTTGAACTGGACAATCTCCCATCCATCCATCCATCCCTGCGTATACTTAATAAACGCTTAATGAAATAATTCATTCACAGATGCAAACTGCGCAACTTGGTCGGAACGGTCCTAAGTCGCGAAGTGCATGTGCGAGGCGGTAAGTAAAATTACATTATGTGGGAATATATATATATATATATATATATATATTTTGTATGTCGGCTTAACAAATTTTTTAATTAATTTACGTATCATTTTCTAACCGCATAGCGGCAGTTGATTTGCGCTAACTCAGCTCGTCGTCGGCTATCCAAAAACTTTGGCTTAATTGCAAAGTTTTCGAAAGCAGCGCCTAAAAGCAGGCAACGCAAGTTTTAATTACTACTGCCAAATGTTGTCGACGGGCGACGAGAAACAAGCGAAAAACACTACCCACCCCAACCCCAATCCACACCCCCTCGGCGCTAATTTGGCGCCCAAACGAGAGAATTGACTTCGGCGTTTCGGTTAGATGCTCTAACAACACGGGGAGTTACCATATTGCCAGGCAACTGGCTGACAAAATTTCCCAAATTATTATTTTATTCAGTTGGTTAACTTTAGTTTAGATTGACTCCTGAATGGCCAAAACTACTACGAAATATTCGAATTATAAATGAGCGAAGAAGAAGTTTTAATTTATGCACATAAACTAAATAATAATAATGTTAAACAATATGAAATAAAGTGCAAAATGTTCAGAAAAAACACATAACCGGTAAAAAAAATTGATATAAATTGAGTTTAATGTAGACACATTTCATATGGGTTAAAGATGAATTTATTTATAAAGATAACAGATAGTTGAACAGATGCTGATCAGGCATCTATATATATATCTATATATGGTCTCATGCAAAACATTCCAAACTACTCGAAAGAATTCTAATGCCCTCGAACAGTAAAAATGCTATTGAAGACGGCTTGAAAATAATTTTTCAGCTGCTCATTAAATGTGTATAAAAATACTGAAAAACTGGCAAAACTCTTCTCAACTTCCCAAAAATTTGTGAAATCCTTCAACTACTTCGCAAGCGCACTAAAAAACTTTGACTTGTTTTTTTTTTTTGGAGTTTAGTTTTTTTTTTGGGTCAGTTTTAAACAGGAAACTTTTGTCATTCATTAGGAGCTTGTCGAGTACTTTATTAAAGTGCATTAACAAACAGCAATTGGGCAGCACTTGATGGTGGGGGGGGGGGGATTCGGAATGAGGAGGAGGAGCAGACAAGAGCCAATCACTTTGATTAGCATCGCATGTCGCTTGGATTTTGCGGCTCATTCAACATCAACTGGCCAACTGGCAGATGGAGAACAATTAGCACTGTGGCAATAAAAGATATGAATGGACAATTGCGTAGTAAAACCCACAAAGGCAATTCTCAGAACTCTTGACTTTTGGGCTTAATTAACATTTCCACAAACACACACATACACACACACACACAAGCGAAACACACAGAGGAGTCGCCAACGCAAAGCATTTAAGATATGTTAGTAAAGCACTACACACTCACACACGCACACACACACGTACACATAGATACGTAGTCTGACTACACATGCAAAGTTTCCACGTCCGGCTCTCATTTTTCAGCAGCTCAACTCAACTCAAGTCAAGTCAAGTCAACGTTGCGTATACGCCATGTCGCTGGCTTATTTTATTTGCGGTCGCTTTGTTTGCCTTTCCTCGCCACACACACATATGTGTGTGTGTGTGTGTGTCTTCCATGTGTGTGCACATTCAGAAAAATATGGAGAGTTGCATACTTAAAAGCAGTGCAAAGCTTTGATATCATACAGAAAATATATTTAACGAACGTGCTCAAAATCTACAACTGTAAAATGATTACGTTAACAGAAACCGAACCGCATCTTAACCAAAACAAATTTAAAACCATTATCAAATTTTAATATATGATTCGGTTCGAGACAACTAATTCTAAAAAACACATCGAGTCAGCTCTTAAATCAATAATTTGATATCTTGGAAAAAACTTACTTTAAGATTTCGAATTTATTTTCATTTGTAATGAGAAATGTTTACACAGCTCCTAAATTTTACTTTGAATGAGTGTGTTTGCATTTGAATTAAGCACATCACTTTTTCGACAAGTGTAGCAAAGTGTTTGTTGTTGTTGTCTTTGGGTAGTTAATTTCTGGTCGAGTGACCAAAAGCGCTTTACGCTTGAACAATTTGACAACGCGTAGATTTGGCACAAAACGTTTTGCCTAATTTGCAAAAGTTGCCAAGGACTGTACTAGTTCTAACTTAGCTACCCCCATTCCAACCCCCCCCTCCCTAAGGACTCAACTAATTTCTTAGCTAATATGTGCAAGTTGACTATTTGGGCAAAGGGCGCCAGAAACTTGGCAGTTGGTTTATTTAATTGGCAGCGCTTTGTTCGACAGTTATTCTTGAGTAGCATTTTTGCTTAAGTGCGCGTAATTAGCAAGCAAGCAAAAAGAATTAGAAATTACAAATAACAAAAACAACAATTACGCAACTCTTGACAAATTCGCAACACAATTCGCAGTGGGAATAGAAACTTTTGATTTTGTCAGGCCAAGGACTTTGCAAGTCAGCCATGATGCTGATGTATGATGATGCCACAAAGTTGCGACTTGGCTTGCACTTTTGCATGCATGCAATGTACACACAATGCACACACACACACACACACACACACAACATTGTTTTATTATCAAAGTTGTGTGATTGAGCTGCAAAAAGTTTCTTGGGCTGCTTTTCACCTGGGCTTTTGCTTTACTCTATTTTGCGTCCGCTTGTAATTTGTTCATAATTAGTTGAATGCACATCGTTGAGCATTCTTATACTTCTCACACTACCCTAACCTACCCCCCAGCAGCCACAATCAACCCCCATTGTGTGTGTGTGTGTGTGCAACTCGCATTTTGTACAGCATAATTTAATGCACAATAAGTGCAAATCAGGCAAAGACTGGCGACTAACAAAAGCATCTTTCCGCCGGTGCACATCATAAACATAAATTTGTGCAACAAAAAGTTTGCCACACACAAACACACTCACGTACAGAACAAAGCGGAAATGAATTTCCAACCAGAAATTCAAGAGCAGCTCCTCTGCCATTCCCTTCCTTCCTTCCTTCCCTCCGCTCTCTCTCTCTCTCTCTCTTTCTCCTTTTGCTGCTTTGTGTGGTAACTATAAACTTAGCTTGCATACTTACTTTCCTGCCAAGCTGTCCTGTTCCTGTCCTTCTATGCTGCCACACAATGTTGCCACCCCACTCCCCCCCAAACCAACTCACTCACAAAATGCAGCACACAAAAAAAGGAACTTTAGCCTTTGCTGAAAATACAAAACTATGCAACAAAAATACATAAAGAGAGAAACAGAGTTGAGGCAGTTCTGTCTGCGCTGCTGCTGTCCTGTTGCTGTTGCTGTCCTGCAATACAAATAATGAAGATACAACAAAAAGCACAACAACAACAACAACAAAATTGCTCTAAACTCAACTGAAAGCAGCACCAGCAGCAGCCGTCGCTTTTGGTCAGAGGAGTTATAATAAAATGTTGTCACAAAGTTTTTCAGTTTTCATTCGTAGCACAAAAATAAAACGTGCAAAATAATACGAAATACAAAAAAGCCACCAAATAATAACAATAACTTTTCAAATTAAACTTTGCCACATTTTAGCATATTAAAGTAAAATAAAATTTTCGTGAGTGGCATTATAGATATCTATTTGTATAGATATATATATATATATATAGGTATATAATGTATTATTCAGTTGGTCAAATAATACATAAAAAGATTAAGCAAACAAATTGCAAATAGCACGCGAAACGCATTTCGAAAACAATTTTTCAGTTGGCGCTTGCTGAAAATTGCCTTTGTCCATCTTAATTAATTTACAACTGCCAAAAGCAGCGAGACATGGGCCTAAACGATGGGTGTGGGGGGGGGGGGGATTGGGAGAAGTGTGAAACGTTTCCTAAAGCTAGGCTAGCTGACTCGTGGTAAGCATAGGAAATGTGCTGCACAGTGGTGCAAAAGCTAAATAAGTTTTAAATGTTGATTAAACCACTTTTTTGTGTTCAGCTTTTTATTGAGTGGGTTTAAATATTTCGCTTATTTTTAAAGAATTCTGTTTCCAGAATGGGAACCATGTTTGATTTCGAATACACTAAATTCGCACAAATTTCAAACATTCTGGCAGCATAAAATTGTACATTAATTAAATGGCAAACTCTGCTGTACCAAATCCCGCAAATATGATAAAATTGCGCACATCCTTTTTTGAACACACACTCAAACCTCATCAATTACTTTGTGAGATTATCGTTTTTTGTACACAAAGCAAGCAAAGTATTTCACTTAAATCACTTTCATACCACTGTGCGAATCCTTGTCATTCTTTATTTTGTGTTGTGTGTGTGGGGAGAGTTGACAGGAGAGTTTGAAAAAAAAAGAAAATCCTTAACTCAAATTGCCGCATTCAATTTTTAACGGGGCCTGTCGTCGTCGTCGCCTGCCAGACAAACGGTCACACTTTTGCCCAGTGTCCTGGACGTGTTTGTGTGGGCCTTGACAAAGGACTCAATGTGGTTGTGTGTTTAATGTGCGACATATTTTGACTGTCAGAGGGCAAACGACCCTTTTAAGCGCCAGCGGGTTAGATATAAAAAAAAACGACTTTAAACCTTTTTTTAAGTGTGCAAAATAAAAATTAAACAAAATGGGATTTTTTGGGCAACATAATTGTGGATCCCTTTTTATTATTGTTATTGTTGCTGGAACACTTGGGCAATATTTTAAAGTCGAAACATTCTTTGCCAACGATTTGTTACAGTTGTCAACCAAAAGTACACGGTGCAGGTGCACGACGAATACGTGATGACTGGGAATACCGCTGTGCTGAAATGTCAGGTAAGCTAAATAAAAAAAAAAAAACCAAAAAAAGAACATCCCTGCTAAGAGCTAGTCAAGCGAAAGTGAAAGTAATTGCAACTGCAACTGCAAATTCAGCCTTGCCACAAAATGCTTACAGCATGCAAATTTAATTTCACACTCATCAAATTTGCTTATCTTATGCAAATCTTTCTCTTTCTCTCTTTCTGCCTTTCTCTCTCTGTTTTTGCCTCAGGTGCCCAGCTACATGTCGGAATTCGTAATGGTCACCGCTTGGGTGCAGGACACCGGCATGCATCTGTATCCAAATACGGACATCGGTGGCAAGTACACGGTGCTCTCCAATGGTGAATTGTACATAAATAATGCGGGAGCCAATGATGCGTACAAAAGCTACACATGCCGCACTGTAAATAGACTGACAGGTATGTGGCACGTGATAATCACATTTTCAGCTTAATCGTCCAGTCAGCAATGCTTCGCTGCTTCCCCTTTAAAAACGCACACGCACCCATACCCAAATACACACACACTGGCACACCCATAGTGTGCACACTCAGTAATCATCTTCAGCTTGTTGGCAAGTTCCGTTGACACATAATTAAGTTGAATTAATTAGCAGCTTTGGGCAAATGGCATCTGGAATTTATAACCATTGCCAATATTAAAATTGTATGTGTGCTTTTCAGCTGTTTTTTGATTATAGCCAAAAGTTTGGTCGCATTAATTTAAAGTGTGTTTTATTTATGGCTTGTTGAAGTGTTCTTAAAGTTAGTTTGCAACTCAGACGCCGGCTGAGCTTTTTTTAAGAAAGTCAATCATTTAATGATTTTCATTTCAATTATTTAATTTATAATTATAATTATATAATTATAATTTATAATTATAATTATTAAAATTCAAGTTCTCTTCACGTTTCAGTTCTGAATTGAAATCGCTTTATTTATTTTTGAAGAAAATTATACGTTTAATGTCAGCTTTGTTGCTTTATTTATTTAATCAATAAATCAGATTGGGAATTTATAGAATCAAGAAACAATCTTTATTAAATTATTTTGAGGCTTTTAATTTAGCTGAGCAGCTTACAAAATAAATAAACAATATTTATTTGAATTGTCTGCTTTTGTTTCAAATTCTTTAAATTCCTCTGACTAAGTTCGACAAGTTACAAAATAATCAAACAATAAAGAAACAATTTAATTAAAATTTTTAAATATTGCATCATATCCGTTAAAAACCATAATAGAGGCCTGAGGATAGCAAAATGAGCATTTCGACACCTTTGCAAAATAAACAAAAAATGTTTACTTTTTAATTTAAGTTTGTCTCCTTCAAAATCCAACAAAAGCCACTAGAAAAACAAACTTTATTACTATGATTTTTCGAACACACGATTTATCATATAAATATATATATATATATATATATATATATATTTATATGTCTATTCTTGATTGCCTTTTGTTAGTACAATCTAACATAAATAGTTTCCTTTTCATGTTTTACTAGCCAAGAACATTAAATTATTTGCCCAAGTCAATTCAATAGCTGTTTGCTGTTTTTGTTGCTTTTGTTGTTCTTGTTGTTTTTGTTGTTGTTGTTGTTGTTGTCTGCAAATCTAAAGTTTATAGTTGCTGTTTGGCCAAGTCAATTTGAGTTTTGTTGTGCATAATTTATGATGTGTGACATTCAATCCCCGGCAAAGGGCACTGCGCAAAGTGGGCGGGAGCAGGGCGGGCAGCTGCTGCCAACTTCTCAGCATGTCAGAGACATGTACAACACAAACTGTTTGCAGGCACACACACACAGACACAAACACACGCACACACACACAGAATGGCTGCGTATGTGGCAAGCAATCGAGATGGAGATAGGGTCCAAGTCAATACGTGAGATCTTTTCTGTGCATGTGTGTGTGCGTGTGTGTGTGTGTATGCGAGTGTGTATAACTCGTCGTTCTGCTTATTTGAAGTTTATTGTGTGTGAAAATGTGCTTAAGCTGAATTTCTATTAGCCTTTGTAACGCATATTACACATCATCAATCAATACGATAAAAGTTGATGCCACAAAACCAACCAACTTCCCCCCTCCGATGCCATCGCCTTTGTTGGTCAAAATTTATTTACAGTTCGTTGCAAGTTTAATTTTTGTTATCCTGCAACAATATCGACAGACGCTTTTCTAAAGCATTGTTTTATTTAGGAGTTTTTTCCAAATTGTTCAACAATTTAATTAATTACATTAAATTCTCAAAGAAAAACCAACAACAGAAGAGTGTCTGTGTGTGTGTGTGTGTGTAAACCATGGCATATTAATTACGAGTTTAAAACAATAACTATGCTAGTGACCAGCATAACACTCACAAAGGACACATACACACATACACACGCCATACACACACATTTGCTGGCAGACATTAAAAACGGCTTTAAGTGCACTCATTAAAAGTGTAACATGAAACAGTTCTGGCTGCTAGTCATAGAGTTGGCCATAACTAATTCATTTAGCACAGATAACAAGCACATACACATCTACACACACGCACACACTCGCACACATCTACATATACAAATAGAGACTACACTTGGAAAAAAAACTCTGTTCTGTATACATTCGCAAATGGGTCTTATTCAATTTTAAATCTTTTTAAACGACTTTAAATCTAACTTAAAAAATTAAAAAAAAATTCTTCTTCAAGGCGCACTATTAACTTTTAGATCTTTTTAAATGACCTTAAATCTAACTTAAAAAAATTACAAAAAATCTCCAAGGCACAAAATACATAGTTAAAATACATTGGGTTAATTACTTCACTTAATTAAATATTCACAAACGTGCTTTGAATTTTCACATAAATGTTTCTAAAAGGCTATAAATTAATCTTGCCTAAATAAGAAGCAAATCTTGAAGGCAAAAGCAACTTTGGTGCTTAATTTAAAATAAAGCTGTTAATTCTCAAATTTGTGTGGCGAGTGTACGCTCAATTTCAGAGCAAGCTTTACCTGGTGCCCTCAAAAGCAGGCAACAGTTTTGTATATGTACTTATATATATATATGTATATATACATATTGCTTGTGTGCTGTGGGCGTGTCTGGACAGGCAGCGCATAATTACAATTTAAACCAAAAATCCATTTATTTTGCACAATAAGGTGCACAACAATGGCTGCTAACAATAATACGACTTCTAATGCACAATGGAGCAGAGAGGCCGAGGATGTTGGGTAGTGGGGAGGGGGGGAGGGGAGAGCGGAAGAGCTATAGATACTGCTGATAATAATAATAATAATAATTATGCTGCTGCAGATGATGATCATGTTCGTGCGAAATTCTAAATTAAATTGCAGGCGAGAGAAAGAGAGAGAGAAGAGAGAGGACACAGTAACAAGGACAATGGGAACACCGCATGGCAACCAGATTTTGTTGTCCAGTCCAAGTGGGTCAGGGGGGGAGGCAAACGCACTCCTGGATTAGCTGTCATGTTGCGTTAACAGAAATAGAATTGCGATAACATGATTTAAAGCATCTGGCATTAAACCACGTCCATAGACACCAGGCCAGCGGAACAGGCCACAGGCGAAGGTCGAACAAAAGGACACACATTAAATAATGATAGCGGGAGAACAAAGATAACTGTGCCTAGTTCACAGTTGCATACCCTATAAAAATGCTGAAAGTGTATCTAGTCTTTATATATAATGATTATCAAATTTATTATTATTATTAAAGAAAGATTTTCCAATGCTCTCCATTTCTGTGTGTTTATGTCTTCCAAGCTTAAAACTTTTTTCACTAAGATAATACATTAAATACATTATTAAATATTTTTATAAAAAAAAAAATATTATGATTTTTTTTTTAATCAGTAAAAATGTAGAGTTTCTGGCCAGAGTTCATAAATATATATTTTAGCCAGTTTAGCCAGATAATACAAGCAAAAATACGCATATATATCAAGTTTCCACCAGATAGATTAAAAACACTTAGACAAGTGCCGATAATACAGAATTATATATATACTTAATGGCTTCAATGTGTTCCACATTTTAGAACAAAAAAAAGTTATAATACACTCAACGTTATGCAAAAGTAATTGTGTGAAAATAAATGTAATTTCGCCACGCCTGAAATTAAAATGAAAGTATATAAATTATGTGTAGCTTTGCATTTCATGAAGAGGAAACTATAGAAAACTCATAGGTAGGTTACCATAATGTGCATGCATAATGAAGGAGCAAGGAACAGACTGCTCCTATTCCCTCCGCCTGCCTCCTCTCCGACTCCACTGTTGCCTGTGGCTAACTCGATGCGTGACCTCGGTGGGGGGGGAGGGGGGGGGGCAATCAGCTTGATTGCTTTTATGTATTTTTAATTAATTAAAAATATATATATATAGATTTATATGCTGCGTTAAGTGGATTCAGCACAAACACACACGCACACACATACACACTTAAATCTAACGCAAAGTTGCAAGTCGTTGCCACTTGTCTAAATTGTTGCAGTTGTTGTTGCCACATTTGCTTAACTGTGTGTGTTTTTTTTCGTAACAGGTGAAATACAAATTTCGACATATCCCGGTCGCATTATTGTAACGGAGCCCAAGGGCATGGTACAGCCGCGTATTAACGTTGAGAAGCATTCGATGCGACATGTCGTCCTTAATGGCCAAACAACGTTGCCGTGCATTGCTCAAGGACATCCGGTGCCAACATATCGGTGAGTAACAAGCAAAAAAGAAAAGTGATAATAAAAAATACAGCAGCAGCTGGTTTTTTTTCGCGGCGAATGTTGCCACAGCTGCCACACAGATCACATCTGCTGAAAGGGTAACAGTACGGGTGTGTTGGGGGCGTGGCATGCGCACTTTATGACAATGTGAAATATTTAGCACGCCTGCCAAAAAAAAACGCGCAAAAAAACCAGAATCCAAAAAAAAAACTCAAAACATAATACGAAAAAAAATGTCAGTCGAATATGTCAAATTTTAACTACACGAAAAAATGTGAAATGGTTGGTTAAGCAGTGAAGACTGCCAAGTGAGCTCTCCAAAACAGAAACAGAATAAACTGGATTTAGATAAGACGAATTTGGGAATTATCAAAAAGAAAATATCTAAATATTTATGGGTCTATGCATAACTAACTATGAAAATCTGGCAAAGAATATATTTTTAAAAATCGATTTAAAATCAGCCACAACTGCGAAGAAAAAAAATCAGCTGCCGAAGTTTCCACACAAATTTGCCTAGCTTCAATTGTGCCCCAATAAATGCTGCCAGAAATGCCAATGGATAATCTCAGAAACAGTTCTTGTAAAACAAGATGGAGTCTGAAAACGATTGACATATGTCATTTATATTCTCTCTGGTTCCTATATAACTTCATATATAGAAAAAGTATTGAGTATTATTAATTATATCAATGTGAAAAAGTTAATTATTAATTATTTCAATTTATATTGATATCTGAACATTTTTGTGTGGCACAGCTAGAGAATTTCAACATCAATATTTTACAAAAATTTCAGAAAAATAAGTTATCACAGAGAAAAAAAAGACTTTTTGAACAGCTTAAAAACCTGAATTATCATTTTTAATCTAGTAGCACAGGAATAATAAAATGACTACACCTGTTAGAAATCAAAAAGAAAGAAAACATAATCCCTGATAATTTTCAATGAAACCTTTCAGGTGCTTCTATCCCAATTTTCAATCTAATAAACTTAATCTGCCTAAATTGGAACTAACGCAAAGCAATAAATTTTTCAAAATCCTCGCAAACACACATTTAAACCAAAGATTTTTATTCAATAATTTAATGATTGTCGTGCTAGAAACGGATAAAATATTAAAGAGAGCAGAGAAAAATATGTCCACTATGAATATTAAATGAATACACAAGTCTTCAATTTCTAACGAGAACTCACAATAATTTCTAACAGAAAAAGAAAAACAGTTTGAACTTAAAAATACCACTTTTTATTCAGATATAAATTCTTGTAAAAATAAATTCATGTTTAAAGCACATTAAATTTAAAGCTCGGAAGCATCTAAAAACTTCGAGAAAACAATAAATATTTATTATAAAAATTTTATTATAAGCATTTTACAGCTCAAACTGGGTGACTGGCAATTCAAAGGCATTTAACGGAGCAGCCTGTTGACTCCTCTTCCGCTTGAATGGCTGCTCCGGCTGCTGTCTGGGCTGACCTTTGACACCATACATCAAATATTGTTTATTGAGGCACTCGAATGGCGTGTCACATACGTGACAGGCGCCAGCATTTATCTTCTAGTCAGCACAAGGGCTCTTTGAAGTACTCGCTTGCCTGCCAGCGATATGTAGATTTCCCCGGGGCCAATTCAAACAAATATATATATATATATATAGATATATATTTTTTCGATTTTTTTTGCTTTTGCTTTTGCTCTTGCCATTTGTGTCAAGCACAAATCAATCAAATGAGCAACGTTTATGGCCAAAATGGCAAATTGCTTTCTGAGTGCCGCTTGAAGTTGAAAGACAGCTTGGCAAAGGTAATCACTGGGCACAGGACACACGGGACACATCGGGGAGGGCAGAGGGGGAGGACACTTGCCTTGGCAGTCGCCACTTGGCACTTGGCTCATCATCATGGCAATGTTGGAGTGCTAAAACATGCATTGCTTTTTATGGGGCCGAAGGACGCAACGCAGCAGCGCATAATGGGTCATTGTAGCGACGATGTCCTTCGGTGTGGCATGCATAAAACATGCATGCCCAGGATACGCTGCGATATGCACTGTTGCCGCTGTCACGGTTCAACCACTCAAACTCCCTCTCTCTCTGTCTCTCTTTAGCTGTCTATCTCTCTTTAATATACTCTGCTTAAGATGGAGAAGAACCTGATTGAATCTAATATTTGTATTTCATTATATACTCAATGTAGACTTGATTCCAACAGAATGATTTCAAAAAATAAAATTCCAATTTATATTAAAGCTACAAATTAGGTGATATTAAATAAATAGTAAATAACTAAATTGAAATTAGAAAAAAATAAATTAAATAAATTAAGGCGGTTTTAAGAAGGCTAAAAATTATTTGATATACAATGAAAGCAAAATAAATTAACCAAAGCATAAAGAATTGGCGTAGATTTGTTAGTTTTGAAAAGGCAACGGAAGGAATAGGTTATTTTTCCAGAATTTGAAAATGAATTCAAAGAAAGTTTTGAAAACTATATCTTTTAGAATTAACAACCCAAGAATTCAGATACTTCTTTCAGCTGCAGAGTATTACATCGTCGATGTCAAGTGCAATTGCAAGATTCTCACTTGGTTTTGGATTTTGTTTGTTATTTGATGCCGCCCGCTGAGGGACAACCAAGACCAAGATGTGCAATGCCAACAGCAACAGCAACAACAACAACAGCAGCAGCAACCAAAACAACCGCAACAACAATCATAGTTGGGAGCCAGCGAGGCGACAACAGCGAGGCGACTTTTGTTTTGTGCTCTGCTGCATTGTTTTGTGGCAACGTCCGCATCCTGGTTGTCCCACTGCTGCGGCAACTGCTGCTCATAAATGTTTAAATAGTTGGCAAGTTGCTTGGCGCTGCTGTTGCGGTTTGCATTCCATCTGCAACGAGCTCGACTTCATCTTTTCTCTGAGCTCACAAAATAAATTTCTATTTTATAGTTTTTCGGCGGACTTTGCCCCTGTTGTTAATCGCTCAACGGATGAGCATTTGACATATCCTTAATGTGACGAATATGAATTTTCGCTTGATTTTAATTAAGAAAATGCCCGAGCAGCTTGCCACGTGCAACGCACAACGCTCAACGCCACAAGATGTGCGATGTGCACTCAAAAGCAATTAAAGCCAAATTAAAATCAATAACTTGATTAAAAATGCAACAGAATGTTGCATGCATATAAATTGTACATTTGCTGCAAATGGGGCATGCTGAGTGCAATGCGAACAGGGCAAAGGGTGCTGAATGAGGGACGAGGTAGGAGGAGGAATAAGGGGCCAGTAATACCTAAAGGTGGGGACATCAAACAGATTACGGCACGCACTTGGGGGAAAAATGCACGTTTTCTGTTGATTTTCGCAATTGATATTTGTGCAGCGTTAAAATGAAAAATAAACGAAGAAAAAATATGAATTAAAACTGCGCACAAAACGAACTTAAAATGCTCTTGAATAAAACGATATTAACGTAATTAATGAAAATTAAATGAAGATTTACAACTTTGAGCTAAATTTAAAATATTTAAATTTATAAAAACTGGAAGCGAACGCTCCTTAAACATGGCTCAACAATTGTATTAATATATAATATTTAAAATTGACAGTGAGATATTTTTTAAGAGCAGCCACATCAATAACACCCTAATTACCAAAAGCTTAACAATAAATACTCGTTAAGCAAGGCAAACGAAATGCATTGTTCTGGCCATAAAGAATGTGGCCAACTTTTCAAGTGGGCTCGCTTATTTTTTCAATCAGTTAAATGTTAAATATATATTAAAGTATGTCCGACTCAGCAGAGTAATAAATATAAAATATATTAGCAGCAAGCTCAAATAATAATTATACAATTCTAATCAGCTAAGTCAATCCTTCATTTTACTTGACTAGTTTAAAAACTCCACTACAGGGTATCTGCTCGTCGAGCTATGCGTGCAGCACTTTTACTGGTTTTTTTTTTTTTGTTAACATTCACTTGGCCACTTTCTGCAACCCGCTCTGCGCTCTCCTTGTAAAGAGCGGTAATCATTTTGCATCCTATTGAAAAGGATGTTGAATGCATTTCGTGGCAACAAGCGGCAATCAAAGGCCACAGTGGGGCAAGAAGCAAAGAGAAGCCTTCAATGGCAGTGAATGTTCTTTATTGATAATGCAATCAGCATATTAATTTGATTAAAACCACAAAGGACCATTGAAACGCATAAAATGACTATTAAATAGGATAAAATGTATTTTAAACGCATTCCGATCGTTTCGCTCTTTGTGTCCTTCCATCTTGCAGCTGGTTCAAGGAGGAGAACGAGCAACTGTTGCCGCTGCAGCTGAGCGAACGCATCACCATCGTGTCCGCTGGTCTGCTCAAAATCACCAAGGTAGGTGGTGGCATGGGAAATGAAAGCCAAATATTGTGATTGCCATTGATTTATGCCATTGCAGGCGCGTCTCGAGGACAGCGGGAAGTATCTGTGCTGGGTAAACAATACAGCTGGCGAGGAGACCATTCAGGTGTCGCTCACGGTGACAGGTGAGTGAGTGGTGTTATGCTTGTGTTATGGTTGTGTCCAACCACCATTCTTACCTGGCCATCTGTATTTCATTTCATTCCACAACACATAGCACCACTGACGGCACATCTGCAGCCGCAAGTGCAAACCGTTGATGTGGACAAGGATGCACAATTCCAATGCATTGTCTCTGGCCATCCGGTGCACGATGTCAACTGGCTGCACGATGGCAAACCCATACTCCGGGACAACCGTGTCGAGGTGCGTACAACAAACTAAAACCAAACCAAAACCAAACTGAAACTGAAACTCTAATTTCATTTACAGATCCTAACCGATCCGCCGCGTCTCATCATTAAGAAGGTGCAAAAGGATGATCCGGGCATGTATCAGTGTTTCGTGTCCAACGAATGGGAACAAATCCAATCAACAGCTGAGCTTCAACTGGGCGGTAAGCCATATTATTACCGTTATTATTACTGTTAATTGTCACATCATATCACATATTAATAACCATAGTCATAAATTAGCTCGAATGTTGTCCACTAATGGGCCACTTATGGCCAGACACACTCACAACACACACTCCTGCTGCTCAATATCCACATCCAAATGGAGAGTTTCCCAAATCCAAATCCAAATCGAAATTTCCGCTTCGTTCTGAATGAATGCCGCAAGAACCGCAAAAATAAATGTTTGTCATAATTGCATTTCATTAATTTCGAATTTAGCAAATTGCTGGCAAAACAACAAAATTGCTGCTTAGCTGCCATAAAGCGCAGGCTGACAACTTAATTTTATTACCAGCACTAAAAATCTAGCCACACACCCACACACACAACCACGCACCCATTTGTACACAGAAAAAAAAAGTTAAGTGTCTCTTTTTCATTTAGTTTCTCATTTTTCTATGTAGTTTTTAGCTTTGGCTGTGCCAAAAGTTTGTCTTTGAATTCTAACTTGAATTTTATAAAATCCGTAAAAGTTGAGTATTTATCACAATTTCAAGTACAAAAGTGTTTCGGTGCCAATTCTGTTTTGCTAAGTGAAAATCCAATAAATGATTTCAAATTGTTTTCAATATATGGATTAAAAACAAAAAGTTAAATAAATTGTTTTCGCTCTAAAGTTTAATAGATAAAGTTTCAGTTCCGGTTCCTGTTTGACATGCTGATTCCTTCTTTTCAGAACAATTGTTTTGCTCTTTGAGTTTTGCAAAGAATTTTTCAAAAATTTGACAAGTTTAAAACTGAATTACTTGAAATTGAATTTAAGAACAATGCTTTTTCGGCGAGTGCATAGTCCCTAACACATAGTAACACATTTAGCAGCCTTGGGCTCACATACACACACACACCCAATACACACACACACACACCCCCCAATACACAGAGGCAGTTTTCTAGACAGCGCAGATTCGCGCTTTGTCGCTTTGGTGGCTTTGGCAACGTTTTTGATTTGCTTTTAGGCACAAACGGAAATTGATTTCGATATATTATTGGCATGCTTACACACAAGCAGACACACACCCACACACACATTCGCACACACACAGCACACAAGTGTTAAAAGCTGTGTGCCTCAAACCCACAAATTGCGCTGTGGCAGGCAGAGAAGCGCCATTAAGCGGCCGGATATGGCAGCAATTGTGTCAACTGAGCTGCCTCTGTGTGTGTGTGTGTGTGTTAGCTGGTAGCAAATAAATATGGCTGCTTATAACAGGCAATGTCGTTGTGCAGATATTTTCAACGCCAAATTCTTTGGATCGTTGCGGAAATTGATACAATTTTCATCAGCTTGATAACATTTTGCTCGCTTTCTCTTGCTTTTCCTCGCTTGTCAGATGCACTTTCCTCCTCTTGCTCCCCAGAGTCAATGCCAAAGACATGTGGAAAGCATTTCCACAATCTGATTTTGATTTTGCCAGCAGCAGCAGCAAAGCGATGCAAGCAATAAGAAGCATGTTGCATATGAATTGCAATTCAAATGCAACAAATACGAGAAATATTTATACAGAAATAGATGAGTTTTGTGCTTTGAGACATGCACTCAAAATGCAGCTGTTGAGATCCTATTAAAACTCTTTCAAAATTGCTGTTTACAAATCAAAGTAAATGTTAAGAACTACTCAACGGAATTAGTGCTTTGAGACATGAACCGGAAAAGGGCTTAGAAAACTGACATAAAAGTCAGCATACAGAAATATTTATTAAAGAATGTCCTTTGAGATATAAGTTTCAAAAGCACTTTGCCAATTTTAGAAAATTTAATTTGAATTTAGCGGAAAGTGTATTTGCAGAGCTGCACTTAAAATACAGCTGGCTATATAAATTTAATGGGACACTTTAAAAACACATTAAAATTTGATAGAAACTGTCGTTCGGAAAGCAAACTAAATAAACAAAACAATTAAACTTAGAATCAGCTATTACAATAATAAAAAACGCTTAAAGTTCAGCAGCTTTAATTAAGCAACTTAATTTATTACTTCTTGGCTATAGTTTAATTTCTTTTAAGCTTGTGGAATTTCTAGAAATTTAAATTACATATTTGATTCGAAAAGAACCTTTTCAGACCAGGTCACTTTCATAATGAAATTCAAGGAAGGGACAAACACATCTCTTTTGAGCATTTTCCAATAAGCACTTACCACTTATGCACACCAACACCAACACACACACTCACCTACACACACACACACACTGTGGGTCGAGCTCATTAGAGAAATACCCTTAACATATGGGGCTTAACAGAAGACCCTCGCACAACACACACCCTAACACACACACACACACAGAGATGAGTAGCATAACCTAACCTTATCTGCAACTCAATCTTCATCTCTTTCAATTTTAGATGCTTCGCCGGAACTGCTTTATTGGTTTTCAGAGCAAACACTGCAACCGGGTCCGACTGTATCATTGAAATGCGTTGCCACCGGAAATCCACTGCCGCAATTTACATGGTCTTTGGACGGATTTCCGGTAAGTTTTGCCAGCTCAAAAGAGGGACAGTGGGAGAGAGAGGGAGAGAAAGAGAGAGAGAGGAAGTGAGTGTGAGAGTAAGAGGAAGGAGAATATGGAGAAATTTCACACACGTACTAAGCACTTACTTAGAGGCATGCATCGCAAGCGGAAATGCAGGCAGCGCTTCCGTTTCCGCCAGCTATCGTCACATGCAACTTGATGATGATGGAGTTGCTTACACTACACACTACACACACTACACTCACACACACACTGCTGCATATGCATAAATGTTTACGAAAAACGGTTTGCGTTCGCTTGCAGCAGCTACTCTTTCAGCTGCCCCCAAAAAATTGGCGCAACTTAACCCTCCTCGCTTACCGCTTTTTGGGGCATGCTTAACATGCCCCATGGCTTTTGCTATGCATTTACTTTTGCTACACTTGATTTTCAGTGTTTTATTTTTCTTTTTCATATTCAAGCATTTTCTCGCTGCCTGTCATGGTCCATGGCGCATTTTCAAGGATTTGTTTCGTTCCTTTCTGTGCATAAATTTCCACATTTTCCTGCAGCTTCTTCTTCTTCTTCGTTCTGCTCTTCTTCTTCTTCTACTACTTCTCTGGCTTGTGGAAATTTTATGCAATTTCAATCAATTCGATTTACATGAATATTTCATAGCTTTTCTCGCTCGTTCAAAATGTGAATATTTTCTCAACTAATTGGCATTATCTTAACTAAATTTTATAGTCTATTGATTTAACCTGTCATGTCTGCCCATTCCAGATACCAGACAGCTCTCGGTTCTTAGTGGGTCAATATGTTACCATCCACGACGATGTCATCAGCCACGTGAATATTTCAAATGTCAAAGAGGAGGATGGCGGCGAATACACCTGCACGGCTCAGAACGCGATTGGCAAGTGAGTGGCCATAGTTCCATAAATAAAATACACACACACACACTTATTTCATATAAATGTGTATGTGTATGGGGATGTAGCACACACAAAGCTGTGTGGCTCGGATAGAGGCATAAAAAGCATTTCCATGTTAACTCATAAATTTAATTGCAACACAGCATTCTAAAAACAAGAAGAGAGATGCTTGGCAACTGAGAGATGTCCTTTAAATGTTATATAATATTATAATTTACTCTTAAAGATAATAATTAGCTTGGCAGTGTTATCTGCGCAAATATTTATTTTAAACAATTCTTTTAAAATTACTTGTATTTTGTTGAGTCAGTCAGTTATTTAATTAAAAAATCAAACTGAATTCTGCATTTAATTCATTATTTAAACATTAAAATATATCTTTATCGGCACTAAATTAATTAGAAAACTACAGAATTCTTTCAACATTATTTATGAGATTATATCCTTAAAATATTTAACTACTGCATAAAAAAAGAAATTCTTTAATAATATCAATTTCTATATTTTACTAGGTTTTTTTTTCATATTTTGCCATTAGAGCAACAACTTTATGATTTAAAACATATGCTGGGCATCCCTGTTGGGGGTGCCATGATACCCAAAAGATAATAAAGGGTATGGGAACAATGGAAGCGAAAGCGACATAAAATCCAAACAATTTGTCGAGTCAGTCTTTTTAGCAGCGCGGCAACAACTGTTTACAAATGCTGGCAGCCATCCCTCATCCCTCATCTCCCACAACCCGGCGCCTATCCACGTATTTGTACAGGTTTTTTTTTGTTGTTTAGTTTTGGCACAGCTAAATGTTAGTTATGACTTGTGTATGTTTTTTATATCGCTGCAGGGTCTCGCATAGCGCCAAAGTGAACATCTATGGATTGCCTTACATACGTGAAATGCCAAAAATAACAGGAATCTCTGGCTCTGATTTGATTGTTAAATGTCCTGTGGCCGGTTATCCCATCGATAAAATACATTGGGAGCGCGGTAAGCAAAACATTTGTTTTCCTGTGCTGTATATGCAATAAATCCCGGACCTTTATCGCTCGTAATACCTTTATAAAAAATTAAATACTTTAATCGCGCTTCGACAAATTTGTGCTTCATGCTTTCAACGCGGCTGTTTGCTTTTGCTTGGGGCACGTGTTTGTTATTAAAAAGTCTCCTGTTTGTTATTGTACATTTCACATATGCAAAATATTATTTTACAAAAAATATTGCGAAAAGACACGTTGCCCTTTTTTCTTCTTTTTTTCGAGTGCCAATATTTTAAAAGCTGTTTGCTATATATATTTTTTGTGCGGATATTTCAATTTGTTTTTTTGTTATTGAAAACAGATCATAATATTTACTTTACAAATGTACATAAATAATATCTTAACGTAACAACAGCTCAGCATATTTTTTTCGGACAGTTTCTTTATCTTTTTTAAACACATATTGCATTTTGAAAAATGCAACATGATTTAAAATTTGATTAATTTTCATTTTGTTGTGCACACAAATTAGTTAAGCCCGAAAAAAAATTTATATATACGAAAGTTGAATTGTTTCAAATCGTATAAATAATAAAAGTCGTGCAAAAGATTATGAATAGCCCGTCATAAATAAAAAGAATTTATACGGTTTTTATTCGAGTGAAATTAATTGCCGGAAGTTTCGTTTCTTTTATGCCATTTTATGGCTGTGTGTGTTGGGTATTTTTTGCTGCACCAAAAAGACGGACAAACGCTGCCCATAAATCGGCGACAGCGGGCCTACAACAATGGAACCTTAATTATTGAGCAACTGCAGAGATTGGAGGATGCTGGCACCTACACCTGCATGGCGCAGAACAAGCAGAAGCAGACATCGAGGCGCAACGTTGAGATTCAAGTGTTGGGTGAGTACACGCTGCGTATGCGTAATATGTGAGAAGCCTTTGCCTATGTATTTGCCATGCTTTTTTCTCCACCCAATATTCAAATTAGAAAGTTGCTGTGGCATCAACCACAACAACAACAATTGCTGCTGTTGCACACAATGAAACTATTCCAATTAGACGGGCAACAAAACTATGCAGCAGCAGCAGCAGAAGCAGCAGCAATGGCGACAGCAGCCGCAGCAACTATTTCCAGCTGCCAGCACTTTTAATGCACATGCACACAGCAATGAGGAGGGGCTGGGAGTGGGTTAGGGGGTTAAGGGGGTTGGTAGGGTAGGCGTGCCACAATAAAGTCATTGACTTTTGTCTGTGTCGCCGTCTCCTGCCTGTGGCTATCGCTGCATCTCGCTCTTCATAATCATTTACTGTGTGCCGAGCTGTTATCAGCGCGCCAGCTGTTGCTAAGCCCCATTGATGTGATGACTCCAGCTCCAGCTCCAGCTCCGACTCCCACTCGCACTCCTACTGCTGCCTGGCACTCCCACCAGAGCCAGCTAGATGTAGCCTAGCCAAGCCAAGCAGGCCCCAAAAACCCTGATGGCTTTTGTGCTTAAGCCAACTTGGCAATCGTAATCAGAGTAAATAGAGAAAAGTGCCCAACCTGCTGAGATACCCTGGAAATTAGATATATTTTATATAAAATAAAAGACAAAGTTTTTGGAATGATCCAGTATATAACTTAGACAAGTACTCTCTGCATATTAAGGGGAGCTATTCCAAGGCCAAGACGATTCTTTTGCTGAGTGTATATATAAATTTGTTCTAGATCATATTCCTCCTCTAAGGCAATCACAAAGTTAACACCCCCCTTTATCCCCTCTATGAGTGTAGGGTATATCTGGAGTCTTTGTCTACTTTTTGGCTCAATAAATATTTATGCTACTTGCCACTTGCAGTGCCGCCAAAAATCATGCCCATTCAGGCCATGACGAATATGTTGCGCGAGGGCATGCGGGCGGCGATATCCTGTCAGATCCTTGAGGGCGATTTGCCCGTCAGCTTTCGCTGGGAGCGCAACAACAAGCCACTCATTGGCACAGGGTAAGCTACAGCAAAACCAAAACAACTTTTCACATATAACATAAATCGCTTCCTGCAGCAACGAGGTGTTCCGTCGTTTGGATGAGTATTCGGCCAGTTTGGTTATCGAGCACATTACGTCGGATCATTCCGGGAATTATACGTGTATTGCCAGCAATGTGGCAGGCACGGAGCGCTTTACAGTGCCGCTAACAGTTAATGTGCCACCCAAATGGATACTGGAACCAAAGGATTCGAGCGCACAATCCGGCACAGATGTGCTGCTACACTGCCAATCGGCGGGTTATCCCAAGCCGACCATCACGTGGAAGAAGGCTATTGGACCGACACCCGGGGAGTACAAGGATTTCCTGTATGAGCCGAGCGTGCAACTGTTTGCCAATGGCACCATCTTCTTCAAGAAGATCAGCAAGGAGTCGCAAGGACACTTTCTGTGCGAGGCCAAAAACAACATTGGCTCCGGCGTCAGCAAAGTGATCTTTCTCAAAGTGAATGGTATGCATTTTAATATACATATATTATATGAGTATGATACATCCCCTTTTCACGTCTCTTGCAGTGCCCGCCCATTTTCCAACGAAAACGAAACAAATCTCGGTGGCAAAGGGCAAACAGGTGCACGTCCAGTGCAACGTGCAAGGCGACAATCCCATTGACTTCAAGTGGAAGATTCAGGCAACGCAACAGTATCTCGACGAGTCGCTCGATTCACGGTAAGTGTCCCACTTGACGCAACTCTTATTCTTTTGCTTCTTTTGTTGCCGGACTGGCTGAGCGAAAACACTCCGCGACACTTGAATAGGTTCTGTTTGATTTTATTTATTCTCATTCATTCAACTAATAATTTTATTTTGTGCTGCTGAACAAGTTTAAGATAATTGTTAATATAAATTTAATTTGTATATCGAAGGAACACAATTTATTTATTTATATATTAGGGAGAAATTTGACAATTAAATATGTTTTAAATTTATCATACTCTGGCTGAGAGAAAATACCACCCGGGTCACTTTAGGTGCAGTTTTGAACCTAAGTTTGATTTTGTTTATTCTCATTTAATAAACCAATATTTTAAGTTTAAGATAATATTTAATATAAATAAAATTTATATATCGATGCAACGCAATTTATTTCTTTATTAAAGAAACGATAAAACAATTAAATATATCGTAATCTCTTTTTTTCAATTGATTTCAAATTGTTAAAAAATTAATAAGCTAAATTTAATTTGAATATATAATTAACCCAATTAGCGATAAGCTTGAGTAGTTTTATAATTGTACCAATTCAGACTAAAAATTTTAACATGTATTGCCTCGTTGCTATGCAAGTGCCCCGGAGTGTTTGCCAAGTGTCTGAAATCAATTCCAAGTCAATTGTCTTGCTGCAAATTGCATTTAATTAAGAGAGCTGTGCAAATACCTCAGATTTTGGTAAGCTACAAAATCTGAGCCGAGTCACAATTTTTCAATCAGCCAATGAATGAATGCGTGTGTGAATGATTTATTGCATGAACGTGTGTGTGTTTGTGTGTGTGTGTGTTATGCCAAATAAATCTTGTGAACTAAATTCGATCAAGGTTTTTTTCAATTTATGTTTTGAGCAGAGCCCTAAAAGCTGCTTTAGTTTTCCCTTCAAGTATTTTTCCCACTTGAGTTTCTTGTAAGTATTTTAATGTATGTGTTTTTCCGGCTTTTCTTCTTCTCTCCCCTCAATAAAAAAAATCGAAAAAAAAAACGCTACGAAAACTGTGAACGCAACACGCATTTTTATTTATTTATGCCATTTGCTCACGTACACACACACATATATATATATATATATATGCCTATGGATGTGTGTTGGCCTCGTTCGTCTTCGTCTTTGTCAACAAACAACAAAACCAACAACAACGACAACTGCAACGTAAAAAACATTGTTATAAAATTGCATTGCATCGCTCACGTTTCGCAAATACACGTTTCCGTATCTGTATCTCGGCATCTGCATCTGTGTATCTGTATCTTTATCTGTATCTGTGTATTTGTATCTGTACCTGCATCTGTGTATCTGCATGTTGTCGTGTGTGTGTGTGTTTATCATGTATCTCTTAAATGCATTTACTTGCGTATAAATCACACACACATACACACACACGCACACACTCATACACACAGCTGCACAATAAGAGATCAAGTGCTCGACGACGGCATGGTCTCCGAATTGGGCATTTCGCACACATATCGCCAGGATACGGGCATTTATATCTGTCAGGCCAACAATGCATTTGGACAGGTAAGTGCATGCTGACACTTTTGTGCCACACACACAAACACATACACACTCACACACACACACACATACATATTTAAACTGCTGCCAGGGTTGTGGATAAAAACCGAAAAGCAATCAGAACTTTAGCACAACTTTAAGTAACGTGTTGCAAGTAATTTTTTCCCCTTTTTTGTACTCAAACACAACAAAAAAAAATTCTATATTCATAATTTAATTAACGTGATTTTTCTAGTTCAGTAAACAATTTAGAAATAAAAGTATAAAGCCAACAACTCGATGATGATGATAAATAGAGAAATCACCTCAGATTAACAAAATTTGCGTTTTATATACGAACTCAATAAAATTCAATAATAAATTTGGTTATTTTTCATATAAATTAAAAAACTATTAATAATAATTTTTTGTTATTGGATATCGATTTATATCTATTTAGTGCACAAATATGGTTTGCAAAATGTTTAAAGAAATCTCTTAAAAAATTGTTTAAAATTTATACAAATTTTTAATTGCTAAACACATGAAAACAATACTAAAGATTAGTTAATATTTAAAGATGGCATAGCTACAAAATTATTAAGTGTTTAAACTTATCATAAAATGAAATAATAATAGCAAAAAAAAATAGCAAATGTTATCCAAGTTTTTTTAATCATAAATTTAACAGATTTAATTGCTTCTAAGTAAACACTAAACTGGGATTAAAAAGAGCTCGATCATCGATTTTTATTAACCCTAGAACTCAACGAGAGCTAAAGCAAACACACTTAAATTCACACCCCACACACACACACTGAATGTACTGTCTGCCACAGACAGAGGCAGCTCCAAAAATGGGGACTCCTTGTTGCCACTTCCACAGTTGGCAACAGTTGTTAACCCTAATTTATGGTAATTTAAATGGGCCAGCTGCTACTGCCGCAACTCTCTCGCAGACTACTCAATAGCAGCTGTCGCTTAAATTAGCCTTCCACTAACCCATTTTATCCATTTTGTGGCACAGGATGAGATGTCCATACAGCTAATTGTGCAGGAGGTGCCGGAGCAGCCAAAGAATCTGCGCATCAACTCGCAGCAATCGCGCAGCCTGCAACTGACATGGAGTCAACCATTTGCTGGGAATAGTCCCATCGAACAGTATCACATCTACTACAAACAGATTTCAGGTGAGTTGCATCTATAATGCAATAATCTTTATTGAGGGTTTCCATGTCCGCCCGTGATTTGATTAGCCTAAAATCTGCTGAATCTCCATCGATTTACCATTTTGTATGATGTGTGGAACTCATCTGGGTTTTCATCCCTCTGTAGAACTTAATTACATCTTATTTGCAACGAGCACTCTGCATCCAATTCTCTCTTTAACTGCATCTCACCATTTCACCTGCAGACATCTGGCAGAATGCGGAGCATATTGACATAAGTGGAGCTCAGACAGTTATCAACATCCAGCAGCTGCGTCCGGCCAAAGCGTATCACATACGCATGTCGGCGGAGAATAAGCTGGGCGCATCGGAGTTCTCGGAGGTGGTGCAGGTGACGACGCTGGAGGAGGTGCCGTCGGGGCCGCCGTTGCAGGTGCGCGCCGAGTCGAAGGGTTCGACGGAGATATCGGTGACATGGGATGCACCGGAACGTGACCATTGGAATGGCATACTGTTGGGCTACTATGTTGGCTATCAAATGTCCCTAACGCCCGAGGACAAGGAGGTGAATCCGACGCAGGGCTTCAGCTTTAAGACGGTCGAGGTGCGCTCCCATTTCGGTGGCGAGACGGTGCTCAGCAATCTCAACAAGTTCACCCAATACCATGTGATTGTTCAGGCCTATACGAGCCAGGGCAGTGGACCACCCAGCAAGGAAATTGCTGTCCAAACAATGGAGGATGGTAAGTTGGGTATTTCATTCCCCCATTGCAGCGCCCAACCCAGTCTGGCTTCACACATTGATTGGATTTGTTAATTGGCCGTGCACAAAAACTGGACAGAGGCCAATTGGGTGCTCCACAAGCACTTTGGACGTCTCTCTCGCTCTCGCTCTCCCTTTCACTCTATCTCTCTCGCTCTCTCACTCTTTTGGTGTCTGGGCAAAACGTTTAATAAACTTGCAACACCCGCTCCACCCCCACTCTTTCTGTCTCTGTTTCTCTTGCAGTACCCTCATCGCCGCCAGAGTCGCCACAATGCGATGTGCTTGGCTCCACATCGATTTATATCACCTGGTCACCGCCGGATATTGACGGACAAAATGGCAAAATCAAGGGCTATAAAGTGTTTTACATATCGGTCGATGAGCTCTACGGTAAGTCTGCAAAAGCAATCCGCCCACCACCCACTCCAATGGGGATTTAAGCCCGTTTCAGAGCAATTATGCAATTCCATTAACCCATTAACCTGCAACAGCGCAAAAGGCTATCAACATTCAAATTGGAATTTTCCAACTTGCGCTTGATTAACATTTTATGCGTAGCTATTTAAGAATGAAAGAAATACTTTCAAGAATATATAAAATTATTTTCTTTGAAATATTTTTATAATTTATTTTATTGGTTGATTAACATTTTATGCGCAGCTAATTAAGAGTGAAAGAAATTCTATTAGCACTCTATGAGAATAAATAAAAAAATTATTTTATTTGAAAATTTTGTTAAATTTATTGGTTGATTAACATTTTATGCGTTGGTAATTAAGAATAAAAAATACTTTTATTTCACTCTGAGAATATATATAAAATTATTTTATTTGATTTTCAATTTAGTTCATTCGTTAATTAATTATTAACATTTATGTGTAGTCAATTAATGTCGAAAGAAAACTTTACAAATAATTTGTATTTTGTGGGCACTTCAATATAAGTTAGTTTAAAATTTTAGTTTATAAGAAATAAATTTAATTTAATATAAGAAGTTAATAATTTCATATTTTCTGTTATTTAATTAAAGAGTATTTTAGGACAACTTAAAATAATATTTTAAATAGTAAATAGTAATATTAATAATATAACTTTAAATTAGACCTAAATAATTTTCACTAATTACAATTTATTATTTTGAGCTCTTGACTAGAATTTAACTTTAAATTAGACTTCAGCATTTTTCGCTAATTGCAATGACAAGAATAAATCAACAAAAACTCTAATTTGAGTTACATTTTCTATTAAGCAAATGCCAATGGCCAAGTTAAACAAACCTTCAGCTTGTCCAATTTGGCTCTGTTTTTGTATCCAATTGTTGTATTTCTTGTACATTTTTTATTGACAACTTTTAAGTTTTCTGTTGTTTATGCGCTAATAAATCATTTTTGTGCTGTTGTCCATTTAATTAGCAGACAATGTTCATATTTCCAATCGTTGCTAATTGTTGTTGTTTGTTTTTGGTTTTTGGCCATTTTCTCTGGTATTTTTGCAGAAACGGAGCCGGAGGTTGTCAAGTCAACAAATCAATACGTCACCATTGAGAATCTGCGCAAATACACAAACTACACGGTTTGGGTTTTGGCTTACACCAAAGTGGGCGATGGCATGAAAACCAAACCATTTTATTGCCGCACCCATGAGGATGGTAAGTGGTTCAGCGTGGTTCAATGAACGCAAACGAGGCACGGCATCAACCCATCACCTCCCCCCATATACCCGCCAGCAACACCCCATCTCTTTTGGTCGTCATCATCATCGTCGTCGCCTCGTTTGCAATTTCATGCAGCGCTTTTTATTTATTTCTGTGCTTCGTGTTTTTTTTTTTTTCTCTATTTTTATTTTTCATTGCAATTGCTTTTATTTATATGCATTTTTATTTTTTATTTATTTTTTCTGTCTTGCCATGCGCTGATAAAGGAGTATATTGGCACAGTGTAGATATTGAAACTGAGCTTGGCATTTATATTTGTTTATATGCATGTTCTTGGCAACAAAAGGCATTCATTAAATTTATCAGTTTCTTAGCCAGATTTCAGAGTATTATTTAATAGAGTATTTTGCACAAGAGTATTACTTAGTCGACTATCATTCACTGAAAATTTTCTCACTTGTTTTTTTCTGTTTTCCCACAGTGCCTTCGGCGCCGCAAGCAATCAAGGCAATACCGGCTTCGAGCACGAAAATAATAATCTCTTGGCTGCCGCCAGATCTGCCCAATGGCGACATCGTAAGTAGTCCCCCCACCCAGTCGCAATCACAATTCCAATTACAATCTGAAACTCACCTGTTAACCATTAACTGCTCCGTCAACAGACTGGCTACACGTTCTACATGTCCATGCTGGAGGGTGGTCGCGAGGAGGGCACCCACAAGCGTCTGCTCGGCCCCTATGTGGAAATGCACGAGACAGTCCGCACTCAGGAATCGGCCACCTATCAATTCTGGCTAACTGCATCCACGAAAATGGGCGAGGGCGAGAAGACGCAAGTGGTGACAGTGCCACCGAATAATAAGGTGCCAGCGAGAATTGTCTCGTTCAGTCAACGCATTGTCACGCCGTGGAAGGAGCACTTGGAGTTGCCGTGCCGCAAAGTGGGTGCACCGGCTCCAGTCACCATTTGGCGTCAGGATGGGCACAATATGGAGACGAGTGCAAGAAAAACAATCGCCAAGAATGGCACCCTCTATCTGCGGGAGTGCCAGTCAAGTGATGCGGGCAACTATACGTGCAGCGTGGAGAATACTTGGGGCAAGGACGAGATTGTCTACAACATTGTGGTGAAAGTGCCACCAGAGGCACCCAACCTGACCGTAGTTAATACCTACACGGATAGCTTGCATCTGGAGTGGCTGGACAATAGTCACGGCGGTAGTCCCATTCTGGGCTATGTCATCAACTACAAGAGGGACAACGGTGACTGGGAGGAGCTGCAGGTGGATGCCAAAACGAACTCGCATCTGTTGAGCAATCTGTGGTGCGGCACACGCTATCAACTCTATATTACGGCGTACAATAAGATCGGAACGGGGCTGCCCTGCGACATTGTCAACTCCTACACGAAGGGCAATTCTCCGGTGCAGCCAAAACATTCCCAGATGATAACGAATAATTCGACGAGTGTCACCTGTTGGCTCGACTCCTGGGGCGATGGTGGCTGTGGCATACTCTATTTCATGATCGAATCGAGGGTCAATGGTCGTTCCACATGGGTCGTTGTCTCCAATCATATACCACCCACTGAGCGCATTTATACCGTTAGTGATTTGGTGCCGGGCACCAAATATCAGCTCAAGGTTACCGCTCACAATAATGCTGGCTCCACAACAGCTGTTTACAATTTCACCACACTCTCCACACAGGGTGGTGAGTACAAAATTGCAAAAAAATTAATACTTTGCTTGATTTGTCAACTATTCTCTTACAGTGCTTTATAATACGGATCATTCGACGCCCGTCTCCCACTTGGGCGATCTGCCCTTCTATGCGAATTTCAAACTTTTGCTGCCCATCTGCGTCTCGCTGCTGATGCTCCTGGCGCTGGTTGCAGCCGCTCTGTTCCTGCGCAAGCGAAGTAAGTCTTGAATTGAGATCTTTAAGTAAATATTGCTGCGACTTATTAAAATTTAATTTACATTTTTATTGATAATTAAAATAGTTAAAATCTCTATTCAGCTATAATTTGAGTTGTAGTTAATTTTTAGTTTGAATTTATATAAATTTTTAAATCCCATTTCTGCTTTGTTTACAGAACTCTCTAATCAGGCGCGATTGGCGAGTTCCTCGATGTCGGAGTCGCCTTCTTTGGCCAATCTGCAAAACAAACAGAATCGAGATCAACAATATTTGGCCGTGCGCTGTAATCCAACGAATTCGGCGCCACGTGGTTCCAACTCCAACGATTCGGGCAGCTTTGGCAAGGCGGAGGGCAATGAATATATAGAAGATATATGTCCCTATGCCACATTTCAACTGAACAAACAGACATATAGCGAGAGCTCCTACAGCGGCAACGTTTACAGCGGTCCATATCACTCCGTGCGCGGTTCCTTTGTCTATCACGATGTCAAGCCAGAGAGCTATCATGTAAGAAGAAGAAGATGAAGATCTAAGAATTTTAAAGAATATATCTAATCCACTACTATTTTGCAGTCCAAGGAGCCGGAGTATACAAAGGTGCGCCGAAAAGTCGGTCGTCTACGCGATCCTCACTCCGAGAGCCAAGGTAGCTACGATACCCAATATATTTATGTGTATCGTAATCCTTATCATTATCTTTATAATTTTCATTTGAGATACCCCTTAGTGTAATGTAGTTTTAAGCAAAATTTGCACTTATTTTTTCTCATTTTTTGTTTTCTATTCACATCATATCGCATTGAATTTAATCCACTTTATTGTTTCTATTTCACTATATGCTCAACTTCAAATAACAACTAACATTCACATTCAAAACTTCACAAAAAAAAATATCGAAAAAAAATACCATCGCATCGTATTAAACTTTTTAGAATCGGACAATCCAGGTTCAACAGATTCCGAAGTTAGGAAAATCCTAACTCTTCACATACCAATTACAGAATATGACACACTCGGCTCCGAGTCCGACAACGATGTGTCTGCACGCGCTCTTAACTCGGCCAAATATCGCGCACAACGCGGTAAGTAAATCCATGGTCATAGAATGCTTGGAGATAATAAGTTTTTTTTTTTTTTATTTTAGACACTCAAGATGAGACATCGTCTTCGTCGGAGACGACGCCAACTAGCATGACCCGCAAATCGAAGCCACCATTTGCGGCCAGGAAATCGGGCAAGCCGGGCACTAGTGGAAAACGCCACGTACGCAGTTCCAGTGGCTATTCGAGCCACAATGAAGAGACTACATTTAGGTAAGCAATAACAAGTGATTAACAAATTGTGTATTGGTCGCTATAAACTTAATTAGAACCCTGTACGTTTAGCATATCCAACTATCCACCAAACTATCAGGACCACATAAATCCACCAGCGCGTTTCTCGGATGCCAATGAGAAGTCCAAGACACAAACGTCGCCACGTATGCGTGCCAATCAGAAACTAACGAGGGAAGCTTTCCAAATCAATGTCTAAATCATATATATACTAAAAACAACCAAAAAAATAAAACGCAAAAAAAAAGTCACATATATATAAATTTAATAATTTTAAAATTAATACGAATATCGAAAAAAATGTGTTACGAAAAGAAAGGCGAAAAACGAAAGCGTTGAATGCAAAATTGTAAAATTTGTTGTAAAATCCACCCAAAAATCAATATGGGATCCCATATAAAAGGTAGACTTTGCAGATAAGAACAAATCACACTACTTCTGCATTTCTTTAACAACATAATGTTAATAATAAAAAAAAATAAATAAAAAAAAAACGAGCTACATACTAATTAAATAATTACTGAAAAATACACTAAATTTAAAAATCTTAAATGTATGCCGTTAAAAAAAATAATGACAACTATTTACAACAAGTGAACAGCAAAACTTTTCGAGCGTATTTTGATTTTCAACGAAAGCAAAAATAACCAAATATTTGCCCAATAAAATAAAACAAAACAAAGAAAAAAGAAGAAAATAAACAATAAGACTTATTTACACACTGATTATGCTTAGTTGGACTTGAAAAGCTGCATAAAAAATAAGTTAAAACGATAAACAGTTATGAAAATAATATATTAATATATTATAATAAGTTAAGCATTTACTGTAAAGCAAGATTTAGAAAGAAAAACTTCGGCATGCCGTGTTTAAAATGTTTTGCATGGCTGAGAGAACTACACAAAAAGTTTGAGTAGTCATTGGAATAAAAACTCTTTAAAATGCAGAGCATAAATCTGAAAAGAAAGAAACGATAATTCATGAATGGAATGTGCTAAGCGATGAATAACACATAAATACAAAAACACATAAAACATAAATACATACATACCTATATACACATATACACATACATTTGTAGTAAATTAAAGAGCATTTTGTTGGATTGTTTTTTTAATTGTTTCTTTACCCCAATCAGTTCGTAAGTTAACCAAAAGAATGCAAAGAAAAATACTTTACAAATGTTAGCTAGTTATTTAAATGAATTAAATTAATTTATGAAACCAATGAAATAACAAATTAAACACAAGCATCTAATAGTTTATGAAACTGTTGTACATAGCTAAGATATATGACATTAAATTATACAAATCATTTATATATATAATATATATATATTAGTGGAAAATTTAGAAAGCCAAAGTCGTAAGCCAGCATGCATTTTCATATAAAAAAAAATCAAGCAGCTGCTCAATATAAACAAAGATAGACATATATAGCGCCGATTCTTGTTTGCCAAATTATAAACCATAGCTTTCACACACACACACAGACATATACTGCTCCTGTATGATATAGATTAGCGCATATCGGATTATATTTTACAATAGCCAAAAGAAAAAGGAATAAAAAACTACAAACCAACCAATTTACATGACAATATTATAGCAACAAAATACATTATATATAATACCAAACAGAGCAAACTTAAAAAATACACAATGTTCTAGCTCACAGATAAGAAATAACAAACACACTCACACACACACACATACACACGTCTCTAGTCATATAAAACAAATGATCTATCAAGAACTAATACATAACTACCTAACAATCTAAGGAGTAACATTTTCTGGCAATGCAATAATTCAGACTGCACCATAAAAAAACAGATTTAGGCATTTAACAATTCAAATAAAATTACTTGGTTGTAAAAATTTGAGAAGAAATTGTAAAATTACACAAAAACGAAAATATAAAATACTTATAAACAAAAATCGCACAGTTGATGTACATTTGTTCAATGTATAATTACAAAAAAAAAAATTACAAAAAATTGTGCTCTAAATACATGACATGATATTATGATGAAAGCCAAAAACAAACACTTGGATTTTTATTTATTTTTTGTTGTAGTTCAAAGATAACAATAGATCGCATATATTTACATTAGACGTAGCAGATTTGAAAAAACACAAAGGCATATAAGTTGATTCAGGCGTATCGAATTGGAACCGATCTTATTAACATATACAGGCTGATTTTAAATTTGTTGCAATGGTTGCAATTAAAGCATTTAACAATAGCTTTTAGACATTAATTATTAAAGTTGTATAAACACAACGACATAGAAATTCTAAAAAAAGCTGAACGCTATAAAATGATTGTGTTTTCTTCTTCTCATTCACTTAAAAATAACTTAAGGCTAAACAGCATTTTTTACTTGGATTATAAAATGAACAAAAAATAATAACATTTCACTTAAAGCACATTTACATAGTAGTATTAAGGAGGTTTTTGTTTTTTGGGAGATGCGCTTTCGCAGTTAAGTTGAAATTGTGTATAAAAAAGAAAGCCTTTTGTTTAAAAAAGCCATCTTGTAAGTTAAACGGCATCTCACGAATTAATCGTTAAACTAATTATAAACATTCTTTTACGATTAACATTTTTGTTGCTTGTTTTTGTTTTAGTGTGTTTGTGTGTTTGATTGGTTTTGATTGCTTTGTTGCTTATGGCGAATATCAGAACATAATCGGTTTATCCTTGCACTGGTCTATCACATAGCCGGTGAAGCGTTTCAAGAACTTAGGATATTCACGCTTGTAAACAGCGCGTAAGGCGCTCGCCGGAGCCCAACCCCCAGGATTAACTAAAAAAGGCAAAGCAAAGAATATAAGTGATAACTTAGCTAATTGCTTAGATTAAAAATACGCACCCACAGAACAGTAGGTTACTTTGCAGGTTAGATCGTCGCGACTCAGTGGCTGACCCTTGACATAATCTTCGGGCAGCAGTGTTTGGCAGGCGAGTATGACTGTCAGAAAGATGCGCACGCATTTGCCATTCTTCGACTGTTGAAAGAATTAAGTTTATATTATAAATATATATATTATATTTTAAATATATGCACTTTACACTCACATCTTGTTTGGCATATTCCGTTGAGTTGTTGCACACCACCCACATGTCCCGTGTGTCCGGATCGAGGCCATCGGTGATTTTGCGCATATGTGACCAAAATTGTGCATCACGCTGACTCGCAGGCCAAATGCGCTTGTGTGTCTGCAGAAATAGCAAAGTGTCCGCTGAGATTTTCTCCAATATTGTGCAGTCCTCCAGCGTTGCTAAAATGACAAATAAGTTGTGTTTCAGAGATGGCTAAAAATATTTAAGAGTGTTTAATAAGTTGAAATATATCCCACAAATATAAGAAATATATAAGAATTGCATATACAATGAGTCTTGTAAATGGAAAATAGCTTGACTTAACTATTTCAACTTGTAAATACTCAAAATATTCAAATGATTTATCTACACATAATATCGAAACTCACTTTCCCAATCGTTGCGGAACTCGGGCATAAAGAAATAATGGCACATCTCGCGCGCTGTGACGCCCTTGACGCAGTGATAGGCTTTCAGGGGATCCATGACCATGCCATTGACCTCCTCTTCGCGTTTGTACATTTTGATTTCACCCTCATCGGCAAAGATTTGCCAACCATTGCCATCCTGGCCGACGCCCTCGCGTGCATAGTGCAGCTGTTCCTTGCACACGCGATCAATCTAAAAAAATTCAATTTTTGTATAATTCAATTAACCACAATTGGAAACTGAGTGGTTATTTCTGTGCTTACCTCCGGCCAGAGTGCATGTGTCTTGGCCTCGGCCCCGGTACCGAATTCCTCGCGTGCCTCCTCACCCTCGGCAACGGCCTCGTGCGGCACATTGACCAGCGTCTGTGAGATTTGTGATTGCAGTCTCAATTTGAAGCGCAGCTGCATATCCTCCTCGATTTTCTCCAGGCCTGTCTCGACCGCATCAAAGAACTCATCCTCAGGCAATGTGGAATGTGGACCCTCCTGCAAAATACCCAAATAGATACGATTTCAATAACTGAATTTACTAAGTCAAGTTTATAATAAATAGGATTGGGGTACAGCCTAATTAATTTTAATGACGCAACAAAAGAAATACGAAACGTGCAGCGTATAAATTAATTGGATATATTTATGTATATATATATATATATGTAGGAGACGTCAAACAAAAAATCCCAAACTGCAGACAGTGCCGGCATGTGTAATTGAACGCGGAGCATAATAGAAGCGAACCCATATCATCTACACCCAAGCAAACGCTGAGTGAATATTAAAAGCGACGCCGTCTGGCATCTGTTTGGGTGACGCGTGCAAACCGAGCCAAGAACTATGAACAATTTCCAAC